>CM043325.1:25949854-28358518 GCA_023736055.1 Quercus glauca | reverse complement strand
TATATACGTTAAAACAGGGTATCTTTAGCTTGTATACTGTTTGATGTTATTAATACAATACCTATCTTTTATCTCCAAAAAAAAAGAAAAGTAGGTGGTCTAATTGGTTTGTTTTTGTTCAAAGTAGGTGATATTCATTTCCGTCAACTTCAAATGGATGAGATTTTTTTTTTCTTGGCTTTATCTGTTTTCTCAGCAACCAAACGGGGGATAGGTGTACTAGATTTGTGAATTTTTACTCTGTTCAATTGGATTGTTTTGTTTCCTATTCTTGGATTCTGAAAATTGATCAATTTTGTTTTGTTTATATCTTCAATCATGAAGCAGCATGTTGATCAATTAAGAATAATATACAACGACTTGGTGCTGTGTTTTATTCCTGAGAATATGCTTTGAAGAGTTTTCAAAGTCAAATAATTGATCGTCTGTTCGGTTACTAAGAAAAATAATTTTTTAGTTAGTAGTTACTGGGAAAAATATTAAGGAAAAGAAAAGAAAAGAACAATCCATGTTAATTTTTTTGTTTGTAATTTTGTTAATTTAGAAAGGGTAAATTGGAGAATTCATTTGGTCAATAATTTATCTACTCTACTCTCCCTCCAAATCTCTCCAATTTGGGGGAATTGAAAATGAGGGGTTAAAGGTAGTTGAAACCCCTCCAAACCCCTTCCCCTCCTTTCTTAAAAAACTTCCAAACAAGGTAATTAAATTACTCTCCCTCCCTTTACTCTACTCTCCCTCCTAAACTTCCAAACAGGCCATTAGTGTCATTGGGTTGCTTTCTTGTATGATTTTTTTGTTTTTTAGTCTGCAGTATTTAGGCAATGAACTCTAGCTCAAATGATGTCTCTTTTACTTGCAAAAGGAAGGTAGGGAATGAGGTTGTGGGTTCGAGATCTACTATATGCGTGTGTTGTCACAAAAGTTTACCAGTATTCGGTTCATGGGTAGAAAGATAGGCTTGATACTCCAAATTGAAGCCTGACCTTGTTTTGTCCCCTCAACCTTGATCACCCATTTTCTCTTCTCTGTTGCTCTTTGCCTGATAAAATTTGCCAATCTGCTACTGTTGTTGATTAGGTGGAAGGTCTAAATATTCGGTGCTGTCGTATGAGAACTAATGGTTAAACATTGTAGGAAGTTACATATTTTCTATATGGATCAAATGTCTCAAGATAAATGATATGATTGCTTGCCTTTTTTTTTTTTTTTTTTTTTTTTCTAAGTCTATTTAAATATCCACTTTAACTCATCCATCACCATTACTTCTTGAGGGGAAGGAAAAGTTTCTTTTAGGTATTGCTTTCATATCCACTATGTTCTGTTTTTTCATACAGTTTAAAGAGAATTCACTATAAATAGCAGAATGGCAGATTTATCGTACAACTTGAATTTTTTTTTTTTTTTTTCCTTCATATTTCATGTTAAGGAGTTCATCCTTTTTGGTTTAGCAGATTTATAGAGTATACCTTTGGAAGTAATTATTTTTCCCTTTGAACCAATTTGTAGGATGGGATGAAGGTGTGCTGGGAATGCAATTGGGAGAAGTTGCTCGTCTGCGGGTAATAATCAATTTGTGTGCTACTTTTACTATTTCAAATTTCTATTTTTTTGCACATCAAATGGAATCTGAAAGTATTTTGAAGTTCAATGGTGTCATATTTGGAAAACTTCCATGATGGGGCATGGTGTCATCTTTGGCATGTTTCACTTGTTTGTCATTTTTGGGGAATGAACATTATGAACTTTCTCATAGGTTGCGATTATATTAGCACCATACATATTTTTTGTAACATGAGGTCCTGGATCAAACCTTTTTTTTCTTTCTTTTAACTGTTTAAAATATTAGTATGTTCTGCATATTTGTTGGATTAGTGTTCTTGATACCTTCTTAACTAATGCCCTAGGCTTTGTGTGCTAAACTATGGAACCGGTTTAGTTTATATAAATTGCTCCAAAGTTGAAACCTGATCAAATTGGTTTTATTTGATATCCAACTGGTCTATATATGAATTATATAGTTTTGGTTAATATGAAATTTCTCAAAAGTCTGATTGAAACTTGTTTTAGTTTATATCTATTTTGTTTATACTCTATAGTGAACTTAACACACACGCACACATGGAGACTATATTATGAAGAGCCACTGCACATTAATGACAGAAGTTGGTAATTATACAACCAAGAAAACCACACACGCATTAACTATATTGTTTTTCTTCTCACATACAACAACAATAATTAAACCTTAGTCCCAAAACTTGCAATTGCCACATCCGATTTGCAATGTCTCATTTGTGAATTATCACCCTTTTCTTCATTTCTGCTATGAAAAATTTATTGTTGAAGCCTTATTATAAACCTAATCCTTTCTATCCTCCTGGCTTATATTTATAATTATAAGGTTGAAAGTTCAAAATTAATTGGGAAGGAATTTTTTATTTACTTTAAAAGAAGGAAGTAGTTTTTGTAGGAATATTTATCTGGAAATGTAAAATTTAAAATATCTTTTTGTTGGGACTATGTATGCTTTTAAAAAAGTGAATATTTAAAATTTGTTTTGGTGGGAATGTCCATTGGAAAGATTAAGAATTTGAAGTTGATTTTTTGTGGGTATCTGCTCCAGTTCTAAATGGAGCAGAAGTTGAATTTGAAGGTTTTAATTTTAGAACTTGTTCTCTGAACCAAAAAATTTGGTCTCAATTATATTTTACAGTGTCTAGGTTTGTTTTGTTTTCATTTTAGTCTGTAATGTTCAATTTTGTCCCTAAACTATGAGACCGTGTTCAATGTGGCACTTCCATCCACTAGCTATTTACTGTTGAAAAAATGTAGTTTTGAAATTTTTTCTCATTTTGCCCTTAATTCACACCCCCCCCCCCCCCCCCCCCCCCACCCCCTCCCTTTCCCATCTGCCCTTTCACATACCCTTGCCCACCACTGGCCTCTTATATAGTTGAATTTGCAACAGTTTTTGCCTAAATTTTATATAAAATTTTCCCCTGATTCTCTAACTCAGATCGCCTATCTCATGCTATTGTTCTCCAAACTAGAGGGAAATAAAAAAAGGATTGGGAAAAATAAATCCTATTCTATTGAAGGAGGCATTTCTGGAATTGTATATCAGGATGGCTTTTTCACACACTGGCAAAAGATATTGTAAAGAAAAAGGAATTTAGAAAAATAAATGACTACTGAAGGAAAAAAATAAAAGCGATTAATTCCCCCCCACCCCCCTGGGTATGATTGGTATTGGAATTGAGAAGTATTGGGCTTTCGTTGGAGTAAGCAGAAGATTGGAACTTTTCAATGCAGCCAGTGGGATTGACATCTTCAATGATGTAGCTGTCCAACTTTGTAGGTTCTAATTAGCTTAAATGGTAAAGTCTCTTGTCTTCAAATAGGAGATTAGGGCTTCAAACCCCACCTACACCAAAAAAACCAATGGTGTCTTGGCCTAATGATAAAGAGCAATCATTATAGAGTGGACACCATAGGTTGAAATTTTATTGTATCTATCTGGCAGCACAACCTATTTTGATAGATTACTGCTGCACCTCCAACATTCAGTCAAATCCAAGCTACCTCTACCCGACACATGCTGCTGTCGACGCACCAAGCCAATCACCACTACCATCATTGAACCTCCATCAAAGCCCATTGCTGGCCAAGGCTTCAAACACAGCTAGTCCTGCTTATAACACATATACACTGTCAATTTACATCTATATCAACGCTGCTGAATGCTCAAACCGCTACCTCAATTTCCCTTCAACCCATTGGTGGCTGCTCATCATTCCAAATTGCCTTCAACCCATTGCCGTTAGGCGTCAGCACATCACTCCAAATCACTTTCAACCCACACCCACACACAACCAACAACTCAAACTGAGAGTGAAGCTTAGTTTGGCCAGAGTAAGAAGTAGAGGAGTGGGGTGGCTAGAGGAGAAAAGAAAAGTGAAAAAAAATAGAGAGAAAAAAAAAGGGGGGGGGGGGGGGTGTGGAGGGGGGGGTGGAGTGTTCAGGTAAAATGGGAAAGAACACTGTTCTACATTGTTTTGGGGCCTTAACAGCAGCCCAGTTGAAGGACGACATCAAATGCGGTTTGGAAGTTTAGGGACAAAATTGAATTTCAGGGATCAAAATGTAAAAGACCCAAATTTAGAGTCTAAAATTTATCAAATTGAAAACATTGACCTGGTTCTATTATATGCCAAACACCACCCTAATTTTGAATTTCTTTCATTACTTCACTCCACATCCTAAATTGTCGCTACTCATAACCTTATAAGCTCTTTCTCTGCCTCTTCAAGATAATTGCTTTAAGGTTACAAGTCCATTGTATGTCATTTTGCTTTTCATTTGGCATGCATTTTGTGAGTCATAACAAGAAATATTCCTTATCTTGTGTTCCTGTTTGATAATTTTTCAGTGCTCTCCTGATTATGCTTATGGTTCTTCTGGCTTTGCTGCTTGGGGTATAAAGCCTAACTCTGTCCTAGTTTTTGAGATTGAAGTCCTGCGTGCGGAGTGAAAACTCTCTGGGCAGTTGGTAGCTGTCAGTAAAACCATATCGTTATTCAGAATAACTTGCCTTGCAATGAAGATGTATGAATATTATGTCATAAGAATGTTATATTCCCACTATATGATACATTAAGATGCTTTTTATGGAAAAACTCATGAGAAAACGGTATTACTCTATCAGCTGTGTGCCAATTGCTGTTTTAAATTAATTGTTCCATCGACACAGGCATAATTTTCTGCAAAGGCAAAAGATGAGGGCACCAAGTTCTTGCTTTGCCTAAAATATGTCTCCAATAGGACACTAGCTTGGGGAAGCAAGGTGCCAATTCTAAATATAGCTATTATATTTATAATGAAGTCAATTCATATGTATCTAATGTTTATCAGGCATGGTTTGATTTTTTCTATTAATTAATCTCTGAATAGACTTGACAACTAGCTTGTTGGGCTCTTAGGACTGATCTAGGAAGTGAAGAGATGGTGAACATTCCTCTTCGGCTACAATTAGATGCCCAGCTCGCTATAGAATGGACTAGTTCGTTAGCATGTCTTCCGAAAAGAAGAGAGATACGTCTTGTCATCTTGATATCGAACTCGACATGTTATTATTCTTATTCTCAAAATGTTTGCAACTAACTCTGAGTCTTATCATCTTGATATCAAACTTGACATGTTTTCATTCCTATCCTAAAAATATTTGCAACTAACTTGAGTAAAAAATTGAATGGATTGGTCTCCTTTCCACTGAATAGGACTATTATAGATTAACTTTGAACCCAATTAACATGGATAAGGTGATTTGGTTTAGGTTTAAGCTTGAAATCTAGGAGGGAAGGAACCCAAGGTTTCTCCATCACATAACATCCAACCACATTTCCTACTTTTAAGCAAACTTCCCCTTTGCGATAAAATCTTGCTGCCTAAAATAGATTTCCATTGCCAATAGCATTTTTTAGGAGCTCTAGCTTTCATGAGTTGCTTCAGATATATTTCAATTTAGAATCTTCACCCAGCATATCTTGGTCAGGTAGCATGTTTCTACTCTCATTTTGGCTACAAGTGCTTTACGTGTCTCATCCCCAAACCTCCAACCCCCTTTGTCTTACAATAGTATCCCACGATTCTAAATACAAGCATTTCTTATTCCCCAACCATTTCAAAGCAGGCAGATTTAGGAAAATCCAAAGAATACAGCAAGTAAAGAGGAGAAAATACAACTACTGACCTGGCTAGGCAACCTCTTTAGATTGGGATAGCACCTCTTCCTTCGACAGTTGATTTTTTTTTTTTTTTTTTTTTTAATTTATTTATTATTTTATTGTTAAATGGGATTACACATAAGGCTTCTGTTTCTGCAGGGTATGAGAGAAGTGTTTGGTACGCAAAGTTACATCTGATTTTGGAGATGCTAATTCCCAAACTTTGAACTTTGTGATGCTTTCTTTTCCCCCTACAATTTATGCTAGATATTGACTTCTGGATTTGTTGGGGTTTAATGGAAGGGCCATGTATCTTGACTGGAAGGTAGCAAGGCTTTGAGATTAGGGAGACTACCTAGTTCTGATGGGAGTCCATAACTACTGTTCTTGCTTAAGACCATTCTAGATCATTATAAATTAACTGTTTGCCCAAACAGGAACCAAAATTGCTATTTAAACTAGCAAATATTAGTAACTCCTGTGCAAATAGAAGATGCCCCATACTGGGACAAGATCTAGATTCTAGACACTTTGAAGCCATTCAAAATATGCTCGATTTTAGCACTTATTGTAAAGAGGAAGGGAGAGAGGAGGTCTCCTTGATGAAGACCCCCTCTCCAGTTTAAAGAAACCATGCAGAGAGCCATTGACAAGGGCAGAGAAATATGAGACTAATATACATTCTTGAACTAGATTTATCCACATATAATTGAAGCTAAAACTTTGAGAATCTTATACAAAAAGCCAAAACTTTATAATATCACATGCATTCTTTATGTCCAATTTGAGAATCATAAAGCCTCTCTTCCTCTAGTTTTGACATTTAGTTGATAACTTGTGTAATGATCAAGTTGTCTTGAATTAGTTATGGGCAGACAAACTTTGAAAGGATCAGCCTCAGTCTTGAAGAATGATGTTATTTCTCAAAGTCATGTGGGTGATACATTTGAAGTCAGGACTCCAGCTGAAATTTATCAAGTTGTTGAGAATTCTATCTGCTGTCTGTTTAGTTAATTTGCTATCTGTTGGTTGATTTAATGAAATAAGAATTCATGTTATTCATGTCATTATGGACAATTTCTCAAAAAAGAAAAAAGAGCTGACATAACGTCAGGGTAGGGAGATTTATGGGAACCTAGCCTAAAACTGCCTGCTTGATTTCCTTGAAGTAGTTCTTGGGAAGAGTCTTTTCTTTTTTCCTGGAAGTCTTTTCCTTATGGTTGTAATGTCTGATGGGGTCTGGTCAGTGGGAGTCACCCCAAGTGCGTTCTTTGTTTTCCTTCAGCTTTATTAATATACTTCTATCTTTTCTGTCCAAAAAAAAAAAAAAAGTTTCCATCACCCATAATCCAAAAAAATGTGGGACCCACAAAAAAAGTTTGTTTGGGAAAATTTTTTTAGTGTTGTTTCCATCACTCAAAACTCAAAAAATTGAGTTTGTGCGATGAAAACTGAAAACAAATTTTTTGTGTTTTCAGATTATAGAATATGAGTTATAGTGGCAAAGTTGTAAAAAAATCAAATTTTTGGAACCCATTTTCCTGACTTGTCACTATCAAGTCATTCATACCACTTTGCTTTTCTTCTTCTTTCTTTTTCTTTCTTTCTTCTTCAGACAACTCCACCACCAATGGTTTTTTTTTTTTTTTTTAGACCCACTCAACCATGTTCACTGATCAACCACAGCCATGGCTCCAAATCTTTCTATTCCCTTTGAACCCCATTTCGTCTCAACAATCGAGCTGATTCTTGACAACCACATATACAAACCCTCTCATCACTCATCTTTGTTTTGATTTGGGTGTCTATGGGTTTATGTTTGTATGCTTAAGAGGGTTTGTATATGTGGTTTTTGGGCTATGGGTAAGAGAAAAAAAAAAAAAAAAAAATCTGAAACTTGGAGTGGGAAGAGAGGAGAAGTGGTGCTGGAAGTGCGAGGGAAATCAATCTCTTGCTAGGTTTTGTGGTGTGCATAGGCGTAAAATCTATTTCTTGTTAGGTTTTGTGATGGTTAAGGCAGAACAATAAAATGAAAGTAGAAGAGAGAGAATGTCAACCGTGGGTACCCATGTGACCGTTTTGTGCAGTGACAGTGGGTGGGCTCCACCATTTTGCCAAAAATTGGAGTTAAAGAGTGAGAGATAGAACTTAGATTTGGAACCAAATACAAATTTTAGAGATATTTGAGTTAGTATGGAAATAAAGATAAGAGTTATGGGTTATGAGTTTTGAGATATGGGTTATGAGCAAACCAAACAGGGCCTAAGTATCACAGTTCTTCCTTTTTCTTTTTCTTTTTTTATAAATTTTTTATAATAATTCAATAGTTGAGCTATAAGGTTCTTGGTAGTTACAATTCTTGTGTTAGGAAGATAATACAGTTTGTTTTTATATTGGTCAATGCATGTATTTGAATATGAACGAACGCTTAGGTTGTGTTTGGAAACTTGGATTTGGATTTGGATTTTAAATTAATAGATTTGAAATCAAGGGATTTCAAATCCATTAATTTTAGGAGTTATTTCAAATCCAAGCATTTTAAAGGTTTAAAATCCTTGGTGGATTTGTCAAATCCAAATCCTTGACCTTTTTAAATTTTCCAAACAAGTTGTTTGGATTTTAATCACCCAAATTCAAATTCAAATCCAAATCTAAATGCCAAAATCATGTCATTCAAACATACCATTAAAGAATTTTACCTAAGCTTTACCCTTTCATAGTATCTCTAATGGGCAGTCATTGAATTTGAATATGACCGTGCTCATTAGTCATTACATAAACAATTCTGTGGACTGAGCTTTCGTGGCCGGTCTTGCATTGTCAATTTGAGCTGCAATATGAACAATTTCCCACTTATCATTGCTATCGCGTGGCTTTTTAAATATTGAAATACTGATAATATATGGCTAAAAAGAAAAGGAATATTGACTTTTGACTTAGTAGTATTTACTATTTAACGCATTAAACTAACTTTAATAATATCTTTTATAGTTGTATACTAGTATATAGTCAAAATATATTAAATTAGATTCATGCCTTGACTTATGAATTAATTAATCCAATTCTTCTAAAAAAAAATAATTAATCCAATTAGCAACTTTATCTTTATGGTGTTGTGTTGGCGTGACATGAGAAATGAAAGGGAAGTTGTTGTCTCGTATGCTGCTTAGATGAACTTGTACCAAATATCATCTGGAAGCTTGACGTAAGGAACGTGTTAGATCCCGTTAGAATCCTCCATCCCTCTTATTAACTAGAACTCTCTTGGATGTGAGGTATCCAAACCTCCAAATAGTGGATATCTAAGATACACTTAGATATCTATTGAAATGAAATTAAATGAACAACTCTGAACTTTTAATACTTGGCTCGGTTCATTTATGGTCTTAGGTTCAATCTTCTATCCCCATCTTTGACTTGCTTGTTTTATGTTCATGTTCAATTTGATATCTATTGAGATGGATAAGGAACCATTCTCTCTTGTTATTGTCAACTATTAGTTTAATAAATCGTTGTTTAGAGAAAAAGAAAAAAAAGCAATCACGCTTATATATGAGGAGAAATATTGTGTGCATTCACAATATTTTTACAAAAAATCTTATGTGACGAGTTGTTATAGGTTTTAATTTGGGTCTACTACTGACATCATTTTTATATCTACCGATAACAACTTGCCATCTAATATTTATTGGGAAATTGTTATGACGTAGGATTAGTATCATAATACTCTGGAAATAATGTTCATTTCTCACCTTGAATTAATAAACCCCGTGTTGAATTAAGAAAGCCCTTGTTAGGTAAGAGAAATGGGTATTACTCATACTCACTTATTTTACTAAGAATTGCTCCATATATATACGGTGGTGGTGGGGGTCAATCAATACACCTCATGCGAAGCACCCTATTTTTCTCCAAGACACGTTAAACACGTATTATTATCAGGTCTGCGAAATGTCTAGGAAAATTTGTTTTAGATTGGACAGAAACGTATCTTGCTGATTTTAATTGGATTTCATTGCTTCCGATTAGAAAACATTTATAGAGTTTCGTGGCTGTAGAGATAAGGTTTTCTTTTTTTCTTTCTTTGTTTTTTCCCCCCTTCTTTTTGCTAACGGGTTGTAGATAGGGTTGGACTAACCTTTCTGTGACCCAATGATTATTATTTGGAGCCACATCATATATATAAATAATTGTAATTTTACACAATATTAATAAAGATACTGTTGAAAATGATGTAAAAGTCTGTATAAATGCTATTAATGGATCATCTATTCCATTTTTATGGAGGATTCAAGTTCTATATTTAGATACTATCAAGTTGGTAGCTCTTTGTCAATCTATTCAATTCAAATCAAGTTGCCCATGTTTTAGATTTTTGGTTTTTAAAAATAAGTTTTCAGGTTGTTTTGTTCTTAGCTCTGTTTCTTCGGTTTTTTGTAATATATTAACTCTTGAGCAAGATAAAATTTTGCCTTCTTGTATGTAGTTTATGGTCCATTTATTAATAAAATTGGTTGATTATCAAAAAAAAAAAAAATTGTAATTATTATATTATAATTTCTGAAATAGAAAGTCTGTAGTTGTGTGGCTTCATGGCCTCAGTTCGATTTTGATTTTTGACATAGGAGAAGAGTGCGAAGCTTCAGGCTCACAAAGAGTTAGTCTTGGGTGGACTCGCTCTAACTTGTCAATCAGAACCAGTCTTTCCAATTTGGTGCCAGCAAGTGTATTACTTGGCAACATACTCACCCACCAGGCCACTTCATTTGAAAATTGTCGTCTTACTCTTAAGTCAAAACCGAACTGCCAAGACTAGTCAGAGTCGTACAACACGCAAACGAAGGAGAAGAAACACTGAAACACAGAGAAGACCGCGTGACTTTGTTAACTTGCTATAAATATGTTTTCCCTTTTGGTCTTTCTCAACTCACCACTTCAAACTCTCATTTCTCACTGCTCTGATCTCTACTCTCATTCATACATCTTGCTATAACAGAAATCAAAAAACAAACATACACTACAAATGGGTTTGAAAGGCTTCGTTGAAGGAGGCATTGCTTCAATAATTGCCGGAGCTTCCACTCACCCTCTTGATCTCATCAAGGTCCGAATGCAACTTCAAGGCGAATCCAATCCTGCCCTAGTTCAGGCCTATCGTCCCGCAGTTGCTGCTCTAAACACCCCAAATGGATACATATCTCTCCACATCGCACCACCACCACCTCGTGTTGGACTTGTTTCCATCGGGACCCAAATCGTCAAATCCGAAGGCGCTACCGCCCTTTTCTCCGGTGTCTCCGCCACCATCCTCCGCCAAACACTCTACTCCACCACCCGCATGGGCCTTTACGAAATCCTAAAACGTAAATGGTCCGATCATTCTGATTCAGACACTGCCAAATTACCAATCATGAAAAAGATAGTAGCTGGCCTTATCGCCGGCAGTGTCGGCGCGGCGGTCGGGAACCCGGCTGACGTGGCAATGGTCCGCATGCAAGCCGATGGGCGTCTCCCTATTGAGCAGCGCCGGAACTACAAGAGTGTGGTCGATGCAATTAGTCAAATGTCAAAGCAAGAAGGGATTGCTAGCCTGTGGCGCGGTTCGGCGCTAACGGTAAACCGTGCGATGATTGTGACGGCTTCTCAGCTCGCAACTTATGATCAGGCGAAGGAGATGATATTGGAAAAGGGTGTGATGAGTGATGGGATCGGGACCCACGTGACGGCGAGCTTTGCCGCCGGGTTTGTGGCCTCGGTGGCTTCGAATCCAATCGATGTGATCAAGACGAGAGTGATGAATATGAAGTTGGAGGCAGGAGGAGTGGCACCTTACTCTGGTGCATTGGATTGTGCCATGAAGACTGTGAGGACAGAGGGGGTTACGGCTTTGTATAAGGGTTTTATCCCTACTATCTCAAGGCAAGGGCCATTCACCGTGGTGCTCTTTGTTACACTTGAACAGGTCCGGAAGCTATTCAAGGATTTGTGATCATGGCAGAGTTGAAACATTCTTTTTAAGAGTCTAATTGAGGGACAAAGCAAATTGACATTTTTTTTTTACAATTTTTTTTATTCTTTGTGCTGACCTATGGTATAAATATTGCTTTTTTGAATGGGTTGGGAGAGCAATGTGATTAGTTTAGAAGAAAATGGTTAGTATGATTCAGCTAAATTGCATACTGTTATCTTTAAAAATTAAAATATTCGAATGCTGTTGAAAGGATGTGTTCTTGCTATCAGTTTCAACTAAATTGCATACATTACTTAATGGCACTATATTGTATAAAACTGATTAGGATGGGTTACTCGAATCTTCAAGATTTGGTACAATAAATTAGGCTGTTCATTCCTATCTTGGCGAATTAGCAGTGTCTCCCAAATACAATAGTAATTTACTCTCCACTACTCACCATTAAAGAAATTTTCTGAAAGAGGTTCGACCATATAGCTGAAGAGTTTTGGTTCTTTTTCAGCTGCACTAACTTATCATAGTTTAAGACTTCATTCTAATTTTACCCTTCAATTGTCCCCAGAAGACAAAGAATGATAAATCTCTCTCAATCCTCTGTTTTACCCCTGTTTCTGAGAATTCGCCAAACTCTCTTGTAAATGCATAAATGGAACAAACTTTCCACACAACACAAGAAATCAATTAAACTGGTCAATTCCAGCACGAGCTGAAGGAAATCTCACACATATGTCCAAAATTTATTGATAGATTTGAAAAAAGGAGTGCCTAATAGGAGCTGGTTTACTTTCAATCCGGCAATTTGGATAAAGCAGGGACTCAAACTAGGATGCAATACTAATACCCAAGTGAGGAACATAATATCTACGCATTATTCGCCCACCTGCCTCCAAAATGCTTTTCATTACTTTACGTATATACGGCCAAAATATATATCTATTTACCATTATTTTGGAAAATATTTGGGGTTTTTGGGTACTCGAGTTTTTCATAGTATTCGAGTACCATGAACTTGAGATCTTTGAAAAAATAGCATTCAAATTTACTGAAAATTTTTTGAAGGACTCGAGTTCATGGAACTTGAGTACCCAAAAAGTGATAGATCTTTAAATATTTTTGAAACAATGGTAAATTAATATATATTTCGGTAAATAGTGCTATTATGCCATTTTGGCTCCATATATATGCTTAATTTTATTATGATTTTGTGCACCTTCCTTTGCAAAAGCTAAAGGGGTCACTAACTGAAAACAAACAAAGCCAAAGCTATAATGCAGAAAGGAAGAAAGAAAGAAGAGCTATAAGAGATAGACACAAGAAAGAAAGCTGTTTATACTAATACTAATTTAGTAATATTCTCACTGCTTCTATTAACTATATAAAAAGCGGCTATGCCACTACAGTGATTTGGTACTGTGCATTCAGTGTTAAAACACTGTTCATCTAAAGTGCAATTTGGGTGAGTCTTTCTATTTTGTCCGTTTGTGGAGTGCCAAACTATGAGTTTTGGCTCAATATAAAATTACTGTAGCTACAGTGATTTTGGTTTCTTGAGCCACTGCACTGTAGCTACAATGCCTAAAGTTTTTTTCTTTTTTTTTTTTTTCCTCTAGTAATTGGTTTGTTTGTTTGTTTGTTTGTTTTTTTTTTTTTTTTTTTAAATATTTATGTAAGCTGGTATATATATTGTTATACTAACACAATAAATTTCACAATATTTTCACAATTATTGACATGTCAGTTTCTTGCAACTTGAAATAAAATAATAAAATATGAGAGTGTGACTAACCACAACTAAAAATAAATGTTTTGAGAAAATGTTGTCATTGTAGCTATAGTGATTTTGGTTTCGTGAGCCACTGCACTGTAGCTATAGTGCCTAAAGTTTTTTTTTTTCTTCCTCCAGTAATCGGTTTGTGTTTTTTTTTTTCTTTTAAATATTTATGTAAGTTGGTATATATATTATTATATTGACACAATAAATTTCATAATATTTTCACAATTATTGACGTTTCAATTTCCTACAAGTCGAAATAAAATAATAAAATATGAGAGTGTGACCAAATACAACTAAAAATAAATGTTTTTGAGAAAATGTTACAACACTTATTGTTATCACAATATTTTCACAATTGTTGAGATCTCAGTTTCTTATAGATCAAATAAAAAAAATGCTAAGTCCACAACATTTTAACATTAATTTCTATAGTGTCTAAAGATTTTTTTTTTTTTTTCCTTCAATTATGCCAGTTGGTTTGAGTTTTGTTTTTGTTTTTGTTTTTGTTTTTTGTTTTTTGTTTTTTGTTTTTAAGATCTTTATATGTTTACTTTGTACTTGCAATGCCAGTTTACATTGTAAATACACAAAAGTAGTTAATATTATAAACATTTGCACAAAAAATGGTAAATATTGTACAAATTTTGTAAATGTGTACAAAATTTGCCAATTTTTTTTTTTGTGTCTACAATATAAATTAACATTGTAAGTACAATGTATACATAGAGATATTGTGAAAATGTTGTGACGCATGTGTCAATTCCTTATGGGTTAAAATAAAATAAAATAATAAAATATCATACCGAGACCTAGCACAACTAAAAATGTCATGACATTTTGTTATTATTACAATATATTCACAACTATTGAGGTGTAAGTTATAGGTCAAAATAAGATAATAAAATATAGGACTAGGATCTATCACGGTTGAAAATAGAGGTATTGTGAAAACGTTGTAATATTTTGTTGTATTCATAGACTTTTTTTTTTGTTGGTTTAGTCAAATTTAGTAATCTATATATAAGAAGAGTAAACAGGAAAAGCTATCATAACTTCGTTATAGTAGTTTTGACTTGTTCAATTTTCACTGTTTTGCGGGCCTTTTTTTTATTTATTTTTTTTTTTTTTGTGAATGCGTAACACTGCAATAGATTTACTATATTATTTTTGGTTTGTCCAATTCACACTGTTTTACATTATAATAAAATATTAACACAATAAATTGGCACAATATTTTCACAATATTTGAGATGTAAATTCCTTATAAATTGAAATAAAATAATAAAATATCATATTAGAACCAACCACTACTAAAAATAAAGGTAATGTGAAAAAAGATGTGTACATTCACAATATTTTTTACAATACTTTCATAACAAATTATAGGTAGTAATTTGTTATTGGTTCTAATTTAAACTTACTAATAAAATTACTTTTTTGTCCACCAATAACAACCTGTAACAGCCTACTACTTATGATTTGTTATGAAAATATAGTGAACATAGCATTATTATTATTATTTTTTTTTTGTGAAAAGGTTAAAACATCTTGTTGTTGTTACAATATTTTCAAAGATGTTGAGTTGTCAATTCTTTACAAGTCAAAATAAAATATAACTAAATTATAAAAGGTATTATGAAAATGTTATGCCATTCTGTTGTGTTTTTAGAAATTTTTTGTGGGTTTAGTCAGATTTGTTGAGCCAAAATTCACTATTTCGCATACAATTTTCTTAGGTTGATTTTTTGTATTTTTTTTTTCTTTGCGCACCATTTTAAGTAAAACTACATAGTTTTACACACAAAAACAAAAACAAAAACTTAGGAAAAAAACACTTTTCATCCTTTATGTTTGGGGTAGTTTACAATTCCTCCTTCTTAAACTTTAAAATCAAGGAATTTTTCCCTTAATATTTTGGAAAAGAGCAAATATGTCATGTTATTATTCTCTTAGTTAAACCCTAGTGAAAGCTTATGATTCTTAAAATATTTTATTGTGTAATGTCTTTACTCCCACTAAATTTTAACATCCTAAAAATTTTATTCCAGTATTTTGAGTTTTAGATGGTAATAATTCTTGGAAAGTTAGAATGATGATATAAGGTTTTTTATTTGTTATCTAAAAAACATTGATTTTCTAGGTTTAAATTTTTAAAACTTAAAATTTATCTAATGGAAAATTCGATAACACATGTCTTTTGTTATCTTTTTTTTATTTTTATTTTTTATCCTCTTAGCAAAACTCATTTGTTTATTGTTGGAAGATGATGATATTCGTTATAATTCTTAGAAGTTTTTAGTGAGTGGATATATTAACTATAGCAAATAAGTACTAAAAAATTATTATAGTGAAATAGATATTTATATGTTAAATAGCTCTCTTAACTTTGTGGTTGATCAAAATTCTTTTACAAATAAGATTAACTTTTTATGACATAATTATCAAAATTCTTATAATTAATATCTCATTTGATTAATGTAAATCTCTATGTATTTTAAAAATCAAATTATTTATATATTTATTTTGTGATACAAATAAAATCTAGAATTGATCTTAATCGCAACTTTTTTTTTTTTTTTTTTTTTCCCATGGCTGGCACATGCCTTGCACGTGCTGCCCTAACTAGTATTTACAAAATGAGCTACGCTTGGAACCGAGAGACTGTACAATTATTTATACTGCATGCATATATAATTTGTGTAAAGTATCGATTTCAGAAATGAAGGACTATAATCATATGATAATACATCATAGATTCATAGGAGATTTATTTAATTTCCCATAATATTTATTGACGGTACAATTGTACAACAGTACAAAGCATCCTCGCTTGAATGAAGATTTGTTGGCCTTTTGCCGTCCATATTTCTCACTTTCAAATGCTTCTAGATTCCCAGAAGTAACATGTTTCTAAAATTATTATAGTTAATTACAACCGTTAACCCTAAACTATAGGGGTATTTGTAACATACACCCTAAACTTCAACATTTTATAGTCACCCTACTATTTATTTATTGCAATATCAATATGACATCAAGATGTTTTCATTATTCTTAAACCATGTAGGTGAAAAACGTGGAGAAAAAGAGAATGATGAACAAGAACTTTTTCATTTTTTTTTATACATAAAAACTCACACAATATCGGTGTACATGAAATTATGAAGTGTTAGATCTATCTTGGTCACACCCACCTTCCACATAATCAAATTCCTACCAAACTTCACAGACCATGGTGGTTGGTGGCATGTGTTGCTGGCTACCATCAAGATTCAAGGTCAAACGTTCAAAGGGTGGTGAAAAGAGAAGTAATCAAGTTCCTAAGTGTCTTTCGATTTAATGACTTCTGCAAATTATTACGCCCTTGACAGTTGACGTTTTCAATTTTAGTCGAGGCTAGAAGAATCACTTATGATTTATAAGTCTCGGAAATATCTAGATTAACACACCACAGAAAGTAAGAAGGTATATCTCTAGTTTAAATGAAAAATTGTGATACCTAATTGAATTGGATAAGTGTGCATTGTGCAAACATGTTAAATCTTACATAAGATATTTATAATTAGGTAAACTTTACAAACAACTTAAAGAGGAACCC
Source organism: Quercus glauca (assembly GCA_023736055.1). Taxonomy (NCBI): domain Eukaryota; kingdom Viridiplantae; phylum Streptophyta; class Magnoliopsida; order Fagales; family Fagaceae; genus Quercus; species Quercus glauca. The sequence goes on along the minus strand of CM043325.1, from coordinate 28,341,449 downwards.
AAATTACAAATTGACTAATCATTTTAAAATGTAGGCTTATCGGGCGTGACTAAATTTTCTTAGATTGTGAGAGAAATAATCAGCGTAAATAAATTTCTCCAAAGCATTGGTTATATATTGTTTTGAATCTAATGGACATTATTGATTTGTGGACTTATACTGTGCAAGTGGAATCGCTCATAATAAGAATCAAGTGAAATCTTTGAAGGATTAATAAAATCTAATCCAAGGCTCAATAACACACCATTAGGCAAGAATTAATAAATTACAATTTCTTTCAAGATTTTAAGTTTATGAGATAATCAGCTATTTATCATAGTATCAAAGCATGTAATCCCGAATTTGAACAGTGTTGCCACTTTATTTCCCATTAAAAATAAAATAAAATAACATGTGTAGGCCCAATTTTTTAAGAGGGAATTTGAGTCCATATAGAAGTATTAAAATAATGCTTAAATGATTAAAAATTATTTATTTCCTTAAAACTTATACTTTTAGGATAGATTATAATTTATCAAGATCTATAATGTGTGAGTTGTGGTTTCCTGGCTATACAATAAGAAGCTCTAAAGAAATTAAAAAGGTTTGAATATTTTTAGCAAAATTTTTCATGTAATTTTGCAAGATTTTTTATGTGTAAAACTGAAAAAAATGCTTTAATTAAGTTAAAGTTAAAATTTTGAAACTTTGAATTAAAACTCTTTTTGATTATTATTCCAACTCTAAAGGGAAATGATTTCGATACTTATTTTTCAAAATGAAAATAGCAATAAAAAAACTAAAAATACAAACTAATTAATATGTAGTCTAATATTAATATTACTAAGAATAATAATTTGGTGAAAAATTCATATCAGTTTTATCAATTAGGTTTGATTACGAAAATGCAGAGCACATTTATTTTGTCATTTTTTTGTTGTTGTTATTTCTCACATCTAAAAACTAATTATCATGGTCACCAATCAGGTGTAACAACTAACAACTTCAAAGCACTTCATTATTTTAGTTAATCTGCTAAATGCTCTAAATACTAAAGATTTTTCAATAAATTTTTTTAGTTAATCATAAAGCTTCACTTCTTACAACTATCCCAAAGGGACTCTAGATCTTCATAATTGTGAAATGTGAAAGGATTTACATAATCCAAATAATCTAGTCCTTTTGAGTTTATAATAAGAGTTTTCATACTGAGCAAAATTTAGGTACAGTTTTTTAGCTGTAATATGTTAGGTTTTCCAATTAAATATAAACACATGATTGTGTTAATCAAGAAAGCACAAAAAATAGTATCTTTTCTAAAAAAAATTAAATTCAATATAATTATGTGTTTGAAGTTAATTGAGTTTAAGGAGATGTATTTTACTTCAACCCTTTTATACTAATGATATACTGCATCAAGATTATTACTGTAGGGATGATAGGCCTAGAAATGTATGTTGGGCCGTGGGCCTTGTTTGAGGACAGGAAAATGTTAATGTAGAAGTGCGGGCTAATGAATGGAGGAAGGTGTTTGGTCATGAGGGTTTAGGAAGGTGGTCCGAGGATAAATGCCTCCTCAACTTAACAAAGCAGAGGTCAGAAGGGTTGACATGCCATTAAGAGCAACGTTTTGGGCAGTTCTAATGGTAAGGCTAAGCATTAGGAAGGAATAAGACAAGGGGAAGGTAAGAAATATCTAAAGGAAAGCTACTACCACCACATTAAAAGCTCTACAGCTAACTCTCTGGTCATATTAATGTGGAGGTGATACCTGAACAATGATATTCAGCCTTACAGCTATTCTCAAAGACTTCAAAAAGGTGTTGATGGGACAAGGATAAAAGCCAAAAGCTTGATCTACACGTGGAGGGTGGAGATGAAGTAAGCAGGGTAATATAAAGAAGAAAGGCCCCAATTACGAGGGGATCATCTGAGAATTTGTAGAAAGGAAGAGAAATGACTGTAACACTAAAAACCAAAAATTGTAATCAAGTCTAAGAAGAATATATTCAAGAACAACTTTCCTCGGCATTTCTTCGCATAAAACCTGTTTTTCTTTATTTTATTTCAATCTTTAATCCATTGTGAGTGCTGTCCAACTCATTGAAACCTAGTTTTCAGCATGCTCTCTACAAATTCTTTGAATTGGGCTCTTTGGATCTTAATCTTCCTATCTTTTGGGCCTAGGATCCAAAACCTGCCCTTACAATTACTATTATTAATTATTATGTTAACGTGTGCTCTTAAAATATTTGTTAATGGATAATTTTAGAAAAGTTTTGACATCACTCTCATTGAAAATATAAAAAGTTAACCAAAAAAAAAAAAAAAAAAATCTGTTGCCTTTTTATTTTCCCATAAAATAGTTTTTAAAAATATTTTTTAAACTAATGCTCATAGGACATTCATTAACATTTCTATTATTATTATTGTTATTATTATTATTATTATTATTTTAGAATGTTGGCTTCCAAATGGTTTCTTCATTGTGTCATTTCCTATCTTTCATAAATCCACTCTTTGACACTCCTGTTTTTACTCCTTTCATGTAAATTTTTTCTTCCTAATTATTATTTTGCTTTTAGCACGAGTAGCCCGTGCAAGAAAAAAGGTTTCCACCGTCAAACGCTAAATCCCATCTGTCTAGACACTTAAAGCTTAAGTTACATTAAAAGGAGGCAAAATGGATTTCAAGCACTATGATGATAATATTCATTATTCTCCTTAGTTTCCTTAATGATCAGTTCCTTCTCCTTCTTTTCTGCCTTTAGTTAAATATTTTTAGTATTTTTCCTCAAAATGTTTTCGGTTAATCATCTCAAAGCTTCGTCAAGGTGTGCCTTAACTTGCAAACCAGCTTGATCATCATCTATTTGACAAACCACGAGACCAAATTAGCTGTAAAATCAATCAATTTTAATTTTTATTGCATTGGTTGAATTTCCTAATTAACCGAGGAACTGATTTTCATTTCTGTAATTTTTGCTTGGTTTTACCCAAGTTTTTTATTCGTTAACAAAAGAATTTACAGTTAGAACTTAAAACTATAACTAGAACCACTTCAAAACATGATTTAAACAAGCTGTAAAGGGATCAAATTCAGTACCAAGTAATTAATTTTTAATTTAGAGCCAAAATGAAAATGTACTGCAGTGTGCCAAACATCCCTTTAGTGATTCTATAACAGATCTTGGTACTAAATTCTGGATTTTTTCTATTTGTTTCGACACTACTATTTTTTGGAAAATGAATTATTTTTCAAAAAACATTTTCTTAAAAACTACCCCATTTTTCTATATTTGGTAATGACTTAAAAATTAGTTGGAAAATTATTTTCTAATTTCTCTTATTTAATTTTGCGAGAGATAGAGATATTTTTCTTATTTAGTTTCGCGTGAAATAAATTTGTTTTCTAGAAAATTTTTTGTAATAAAAGACTATTTTTTTTTTTTTTGAGAAACAAACACACACACATACAAGGGAGAGGGAAAAGGTTCTAACATAAAGGTACACCACAACTCCATTCAAAAGTCATGGTAAAATAATAAAAGTTAGGAAATAATTTTCCTTTAACTTATTTTTTTTAATGATAATATCAGATACAAAGAATTAAAATGTAAAAAATTATTTTTATATAGAATTTTTTATTGAAACAAACGAAATGTAAAGCGAACCTCTCACTCACTAGCTATCAATGCCACAATCGGTGTTCTCTTAACCTTATTAGTTTGTTGCACATGCTTTCTGTTTTTTTATATTTTTAGGTAGAGAAAAAAAGTAGGAAAGAGTACTACCGCATAAGAATGGTTAATCAAACATGTTCTTTTTCTTTTTCTTTTCTTTTATTTAGCATATAAACAAAAAAAAAACCTAGTAAGTTGACCCACTTTCCACTAATACTTTCAAATCACTTGCAAAAGTATACTTATTTGTTGATGCAAATTTCAACGGTATGCACTTAAGATGAGATATAATTAAAGCAATCACATCCATTATTTTTAGATGCATAAGATGAAGAAGGAATCCCTAAATTCTTGCATGCCACCTGAAAAAAGCTTGAAAGCATATATTAGTGCCTCCAAAAGGGCAGACCTCATAATAGGATGAATAAATTAAATTAGGTAAGTGATACTTGTTCCCTCCACTCAAAGCAATATGGTATTGTACCATGCGTTTAAATATTCATAATTTATAGAATTATATAAAAATAATTGGGTGTGTTAAATCTTTTTTTTTTTCCTATAAATATAGACTATGGTTATATTATGTTGTGTTTTCTCTTTTTGGCTTTTTATACACGGTGCCAATATGTTACATTTATGATGGCTGCTAGTGGGAAAAATATTATGAATATGCACTTGATGGCTCTTGTATAATTCTCTTTTTTAAGGTCATTTTGTTGCATTATTCATAGTTTCAAAACTCGGCCCCTTAATGTTACTATACATATTGGTGTTGCCAATGTGGTCCATAAAATTTGGTAATGGTTAATGACCAAATTAGCTAAGATAACTAATGAGTGTATTAGATTATTAGCAAGTGAATGGCACATGTTGATGTTTATGGCGTTAATGTTCTAATATTATTAGTGTCATTATAATTGCTATTATCATCAACATTATCTAAATCCACGATAATTAAGAATGCTGCACGCTTGAGGCAGTTGCCAGGACCTTATTTCATTAGACATGGTAGAAGTGATTTACGACCTGAGTTTCACCCTCTTACTGATGAATGAAGGGTAAAATATTTTTGAGGCTAATTACTCTCTCTCTCTCTCTCTCTCTCTCTCTCTCTCTCTCTCTCTCTCTCTCTCTCTCTCTCTCTCTCTCTCTCTCTCTCTCTGTGGGAAAGCTCATTATATATATAGATTAACACAAGGTTGTATTTTGTGTAACACTTAATATGCCCTTTTATATAACCGTGAGTCCCATAAGTGTAGATTTACTCCCATGTTAGAGGGATGTTGCATACATGCAACGGTTATACAAAATAATAAATTAAACTACTTATGAGACTCATTTTTATGTGAGAGGAATATATACAACCCTTGTCAATGATAAAGCCATAAATTTATCGATTGGGGACCAAATATAAAACATGTTGTCTACATTGTGATAACAAAACATTGGTATTCTATTATCTATCCATATAAATTTCTAAATTTTTGTCAAACATAGCAAACATCATTGTGCTAACAACATGTTTGTATATCATTATGAGTTGAGTTCAAGTTATACCTAGTGTAATTTTAAATAATGTTACAACATCCAATAATTTGTTATTGAATTCATATTTTAAAAATCTTACTGTTGGATTACGTGTTCTATAAGATCTTAACATATATGCCAATCGGGTGTTATTTACCATTTGATTATTAAATTTATTTTTTATGCATAATTTTAAACTAATAAAACTTAAATTTAAACAATTGATTGATGATATAATTATTGATTTTTAATCATTTTGAAATTTTGCAAGTATAAAAAATATATGAAAATAATATAATTTAACGATAAATTTGTCAAAATTCGCATCCAAAAACTTGAGTTCAAATTGAGGGAAAAAAAGAACAGAGAAAAGACATGCAACACAACAGTGAGTGCTGGGCGGGATAATTAGATTGTAGGCATATATTTTGCAAGGTAGTCAATACCGTACTGGTTGCATACCGGTATCGAAACATTAACGTTTTGTACCGGTTTAAATACCGGCCGTACCGGCTATGTACCGGCCATACTGGCCAAGTTTGGGCAATACCGGCCGGTATCGAGTGTATGGCTGGTACAGAAAAAAGTTATTTATTTATTTTTTTAAGTTTTGTAATTTTTGAATTTTTGTTAGGACAGAATGGTAACTTATTTGTATTAACTTATTAGTATTATTTATTTTCTTAGTATACAATAGTAACTTTTAAGCTTTCTATTTTTTATATTGTGTGTTTTTTTTTCTTTTAATTGATACTAAAGTCTAAAATTATGAATAATTAGTTTTGAGTTGAGGAAATATTTATGGTAAACTTTTATATTTATTATAATATATATACACACACATACATATATATATATATATATATATATTTATTTATTTATAAATATAAAAAATAGCGATAAACTCGAAATGGTACACTACTATTGACCGGTATCCAAAATATATCGTACCGTTGGACAAACCGGTACAGCCTAATACAGTATTAACTCTCTTGATATTTTGCCCATAGACCCAAATTTAGCAGAAGCAAACATTGAGAGGGAAAATTTTATTTGGCAGTTCAAGTCAACCGCTTTTCATTCTACTAAAAAAAATAGAGAAATATTTGAACGTAACTTTTGCCTTTTATGAGTGAAACACCATCATGAGAGTGGTTTTAGTTTTGACACGTTAGTTTTATAAAGAAGGAAGACCATTTTGTTTTTGATGAAGCGATCTGTTGTTTGCTTATTTGCAACTTCCCATATAAAAACACACACAAAATTTTATCAAAATCTTGGGGGCCCATGTCCCCCCTCCCCTCCCCCTAGCCTCCATGTGGCTCCGCACTGACCGTCCTACAAAAGAATTAATTGATTAACTAGAGCAAAAGTTTATCAAAGTTACGAAAAGTTAAGTATATACAATCTAACGTTAAATCTATCCCCAATAATAGGTCTGGGGAAAGAGAGGTCAGACTTATCCTAGCAAATATGATACAGTATGATACAAATTTATGGGTAGAACTTATTTTTGAAAATCAACTTGCAAGGGGACGGTGTATTTTCTCTTTTTTGGCGGATCTACTTACCTATCAATTATTCAATGACTTAGTAAGACATTTTAATCTACCTCTAGGTCGCCCCCTCCAAGATCTGACCACAAAATCGCAACTTGATCATTTGATCCCATACTTAATGAGCTACATTCGATTACTTAACATAATAGTTGGCTCTGATACCAAATGATACAAATCTATAAGTAGAATTCACCATTGAAAACCGGCTGTGTCACCTATATGTATTAAGGGTGCCTAAGAACTTAAATATACATTGTTAAACTTACACTTAAGCCATGTAGGACACTAGGATCATAACACAATATGTATTGATGATTGTAAGTTTCTTAATAGATATCAGATGAAACTCCATATATACTTTGCAAACCAATGTGCCACCAAATTTGCTTATTCATAAGGGAAAGGGAAAAAAAAAGTTTGTCATAGAAGCTGCAATAGTCAAAATTGTCCAAGACAGTGTTCACAAACGCACATTAACTCAATAATCATTAACCTAGTTATCAAACCAAAAATTGGTAGAAGCTCTAATCCTATTAGCCCATCAAGAACCTTTGAGGAAGAGGGGCCAACTTTAGAATCAAATATGAGGTAGGTGTTTGTTTTAGAGGACCTTTGCCCAAAGCTTATGTTTGTTGTCGTGGGTACACCAGACCAACTTGGCCACAGAAGCAAGGTTTAAAGGCTTTAAGTGTTTTCAAGGAAGATGGATAACCAAAGTTTCAGGAAAATTAGATCGCTAACCTGGATTAGCCCAAGATTTATCTTATTGCTTTTGAATTAAATTAGTAGTAATTCATAAATTTAACCAAGTGAACACATCCCAAATAGGGATGGAAATTTTGCCTCACTGTGCTTGACTCACCCTTCCCCACTTTGCTCCATGCGGGTTTTCCCCGCCTCGTAAAGGTAGTGGGGCGGGGATGAGGGGAGATTTTAGCCCTGCACCTCGGGGCGGGGCGGGGATGAGTTTAGACTTTTTAGACCCAACTTGCCCCACCTTGCCCCGTCCCGCATTGATAAGGGTTAAATTGTAAATTTTTCATACCCTAAAACCCTACTATTTAAACAAACATATCATCAATTTATTTTATTCTACCCAACAAGGCTTTTTGCCTATTTTTCTCTAGCAAGGTTGGAAATAAGGTACCAATTTTAACATTTTCTTTTGTCTTTATTATAAACAAATTTATACACTATTGAATCATTGATTTTTGTATTATGAGATTTTTGTTTTTGTTGTGATATTGTCTTGTTAAACACTTTAATAATATTTTTCAATTTTTGCTAAATATTAGTTTGATTTGATGGGATAAATTTATTTGTAATTTCAAGTATATTTTTATTAACGAAACAAATTTTATTAAAAACAATTGTAATAATAGTGGGCAAATAAACAAGTAGTAGAGTTTTACGGGGTAGGGCGGGGCTTCGTGGGACCCCAAGGGGCATGGATGGGTAAAAAAAATTTTCTCTGTCACGTTGGGAGGGGCGAGGCGGGGTGGGGATGGGATAAAATAAAACCATGTGGGGCGAGGGTAAAGATCCTATCCTTCAGACCTGCCCCGCCCCATTGCCATCCCTAGTCCCAAAAAACCTAATCAATGAGTCCACAATGAACCATAGAGTATTGATAAGCTAGAAATCTTCTTTTAAATTAAGACCATTCCCCCTAAACTTTCCACAGTTGTTTAAAATATCCTTAAAGTCACCCAAGACAACTTAGGGTAGATTATGACACTCAGAAACAACCTTCAAATTATTGCACAACCTTCACTTTTTTTCTTTTTACCGAAAGTGGATTAGAATAGAAAAGAGTACATTTATAATTAAGGGAAGTAAAACTTACCTCTGCTTAGATTTCTAGCTCAAAGGACTTCAATAATTGAACACCCACAAGCTCTGGCGGAGCCAGGGGGGCGAGAGGGTGCAATTGCCCCCTGACTTCTCTTTAAAAAATTCTTTCTATCATGTTTACTTACCAGCATGAACAAAAACTTAAATGCTTTGCCCCTCCTCACATGGAAAAAAAAAACAAAAAGAAAATTCCCATTTACCATTTTAAACCAAACAATCATTGACTGCACATAGAAAGCCAAAAATTATCACAACATTTTTATAATAATTGATACTTCAGTAAAATAAAATAATAAAATATTAGAATAGAACACCAAGAATTTTGTGAAATATTATAACATTTTGTTGTGTCCCTAAATTTTTTCTCTAAAAAGTAACAAACCTGTCTACTATGAAATAATAATTAAAATACTCCCTGACACACCAATCTCTTATTTTATATTTATTTATTTATTTATTTTTAAAGTTAACTGTGTCTCAATTTTCACTTTTACCACTATTCAGTATTCATGGCACTTTTTTGAGTTCTTCCTTCTTACTATCCCAAAATTTTCCTTTTTCTCACAGCAATCCATCCCACATTTTATAGAACATAATTAAAAAAAAAAAAAAAAACTTAATGTCCTTGTAATGTATTACAACCTTGAAGCCTCCACTATTATTTTTTTTTTCCGTCCATCCCTTCACTTTATCACAATTTTAAAGCGTAGGTTTTTATTGTAAACCACTTTTTTCTTTTGTTTTTTGCCATTTAAGAACTTAGAAAAATAGAGAAAGAAATGTTGTATTCTACATTCTTTTTTTTAAGCAATCAAGACAGTGAGACTATATAACTTTGCACATTTTTAGATTGACTTATTTTCTCAATTTATTTTGAGCAACAAATTAGATGTTTAAAATTTATGTATTGAGATAATTTCTTACTTTGATTGTTAGTAACTAAGAATTGGTTACATGTGTTTCTTTATTTTAATGAAATGAAATATATACTTGTAGTTAACTAAAAAAAATGACAATGAATTGTTTATTTATCTTGTTATTAATATGGGTTAATATTAGGTCACGTCCTGGGGAGTTAATCACATATGGTCACCCCTGCCCTCTCTCTTCTTCATCAAAAAAAAAAAATATGGGTTAATATTTTAATTAAAAAATGTAAATATTTATTTGGTTATTTTTTTTTAATGTTCTTGATAATCTTGCTCCCTTTAGACTAAAATTCTAGCTCAGTCATGGATTATACCAGAGCAACCAGAGGCCGCTAGCAAAACCCAATTGTCTTAGTGTAATGCTAGCCATCAAAAGTTAGGAGATCCACAAATGAGTGGCACTCAGCCTTGTTTAAAAAAAATGATGATTTTCGCAGCATGAGCTTGAATGAACTCCATAATTGTTCTACGAATTCGAAAGTTGGGGTTAAGCAAACCCCTACAATTCCATCATAAAATCTTTGTAGGGACAGAATCAACAAGAGTTTGGGTGGGCATCCTGCAACCAATCCCCATTGTCTCCACTGGAGTAGGAATATCAGTGAGGTAAGACCACCACAGGTTTAGGAGCAGAGCCACCAATTCGTTTGTTAGGTAACATGAACTGAGGAGAACGACATTCAATGGGTAACTCTACAACCCTGACCCAAACCACAACAGAAGAAAATGAGGCAAATGATGCCCTACAGTTAGGCTCTGAATGTCTCAAAGGTGAGAAAATGGTTGCAATGAAACAAGGTTCGTCTCTAAGGAGTTGTTGAAAATCCTCAAGAGACTCAAATTTAACCTTGAAGAAATTAAAGTCTTTAGTAAATTCAAGTGAAGTGTTAGTAGGATACCAAATATATAGTAAGAAACTAAGAATGAAAAAAAAAAATAATAATAAAAAATTAAAAGAGAGAATGAAAAAATCTCTGCAATTCCTAGTCACGATCATCATCTGAAACATCATCCTCTGCCAACGTAACATCAGATAAAAAAAGCCTGTTCGAAAGTGCTAGGAATATTATCAAAAGTTTCTCTTTATATTATAGCTATTGGGAACTCTAAGAAATGGTTCTACAGAGTCCACAATAGGGACAAGAATATAGCTCTGGCCTTTATGCATTTGGTACTTCTCTGCAGTTTGGTTGTTCCTCACCAGAAAACGTAGCTATTCCAATGAGTTCCATTTTTTAAGTGGTGGTAAGATCTGCTAATTAAGGTCATTAGTTACTTATTAAGTTGTTGAATTCACTCACTTCCTTCAATTTTTTAGATTCTAAAAATTAGCAAACATATTGGACTTCAGTTGGAGATGATAAATGTTTAGGACTATGCAAATAAATGTTGGACAATAATACTTTTTTTTCGTAACTCTTGAAAATCTTATACTAGTAATTTTTTTTAGATTTTCTTTTGATGGTAATGGATTGTTTGAAGGAGGTTTCAAGTGTTGAATTATTCCTATAGAACAATTATTTATATTAATTTATTATTGAATATCTTTTGCAAAATAGTCTTTTTTTTTTTTTGGTGTGAAAGGAAAGTCTAAAGCCTTACGTGTTTATAAAACAAAATTTTATAGGTGTGCAGTCGTTGTCATGTGTCTCACTCATAGACTTAGGTCGGAAAGGTGGCAATAATTTTTTCATTCTCTTTCCCTTTGTCTCTGCTCCATTCTCAAGGCTTCCCAACATATTGTTCATGAACATGTTGCTCAGACTTTTTCTGTATTGAATAAAAAGGGGTTTAGAGGGAAACCAGTCATGGCAAACCTACTTGAACATGACTATATAATATAATCTGTATCCATTGAACAACTAATGCTTAAAAGACTTCAATAGAGTCATAAGAAGGACATTTAAGTGCGTGATGGGGGTGCCCTTTTTGGTGGATTGAGTCACTCAACCTTCACCCCAATAATGAGTAACAAGAATCTTGAAAGATATCAAGTTATCAACGTACGTCATGTAAATAACAAATTGCACATACTTTCTATTTACTTATTTATTCTTTTTAATTAAACTTTTTATATGAAATCAAATATATAAAAGTAAAGAAATTGTTACGTGAAATCTGCACTAAAAGTAAATAATACTTTCGCTTAAGAAGACACCCTTTTCACACCTAAGTGTGTGCTTGGATTGCACGTTTCTAGCGTGCAATTCAGTGTTTGCATTTTTAGTTGGGTCCCACGGCACTATTCATGACCTAGCTAAAAACGCAAAAAATGCGTATACCAATGCATTTTTGGATCTTACGGCATTATTCACACTTTTAAAAATTATTTTGTTACAGTATTTTTAGTAATAAATTTTTAGTTTTCAGCAAATAAGCGGTATCCAAACACACTCTAAATTCACATTATGCTAATGTGTCAACTTGTGATTAGATTTCGGTATTTTCATATGAGTTCATCATAGGAACTTGAATAAATTGTTTCAACTAATACACTAATAGAAAGTTGATACATAAGTGAGGTATAAATTTAGGTGTGAGAAATGTATGTCCTTAACAGTGAGTTACTCTATGATCAATTGACTGTCTATCATTTTCATTTTTAAATAAACCCACAAATTTTTTTTCCACCTTACGATGTGGTTGTTAAAATTTACTATTTGTAAAGACGGCCACCACCATCATCAACGGTAAAACAAAAGTAAATTAACCAAGGTTAAGACCTTAAACCCTTCATATTCATCCAGGTCATTTACTGTTCAAGAACAGTAAAAGCATAGTATATAAAAGGGCAGAATTGTCATTTGGTTCTCCCTATATAGTCCTAGCGTTCCCAAACAAAACTCACCTCTTTATAGGCTCTTTCAAAGCATTTGCACTATCTCTTACTCTTTTCTCTTCACTTCTCTCTCTCCTATTCTGATTGAAAAATTTGATAATTTTTCCATTTCAGATCAGATTCCAAAACAAGATCTTTCAGAGTTTTCTCTAATTCCACTGTAAGTTATTGAATTTATTTATTTTTTTCCTTTTAAAATTTGTGATTTTTTTTTTTAAAATTTTAGTTTGGTAGGTATGTATTCCCTGTTTGGCTTCTGAGAAAAAAAGAAAAAGAAAGATTAATAATTTGAATCTCGAAAATCTGATCTATTTGATTGTGCCTGACTCAGCTGCAAGGATTTTTCTTTTACTGTTTCTTTTACAAGCTCTGAGTTTTTGTTGTGAATAGTAAGATTTTCTTAAAAGTTATGAGATTTTTCAATATTTTTTTTCTTTATCTGGTTGTAAAAAAATTGAGATAGTGTTGAATTTCTTAGCAGTTAAATTTCTAACTTTCATACTTAACTTCAATCGCTAGGATTTCATATGATCATTTTCAATCTGATATATGCATATGTGTGTTGTGTGTGGGGTTTTGGTTTTGGTTTTTTTGCTTGAAAAATGATAATTCAACTAAGCTGAGTTAAATTCAAGTCATAGTTGAGTGGAGGTCCAGGATTTCTTGTTAATCTAATTATGATATTTATGTTAGTTTATTAATATCCACACCCATTTCATAATTGGATCCAATTAGGTGAAGATTGCAACCTGAAAATGAAAAATCTCTGAAATTTGTTTATTTCTGTGCCGAAAATTTATTCTTTTGAACTGGATTACCAAATACTTTCTGCACTGAAAGCTAGTAAAAATTGTTTCCAGATCTTGTCCTTTAAAAATGTTTATGGGATCAGTGTTAAAAGAACTACCCTTAAGTTTTTTTGTTCTTAGTTTTTTCAATTATGGAAGTACTCTGGTCTGGTGAGACAAGATGGGTTTGTATGGCTTAGTTTAAAGTTATTTTTTCTAAATCTCCTAACATTATCTTAGCAACTAGATGAGGCATTTCTTTTGTGTCGAGATTCTTCATATATAACTTTGGTAATGCTTTTTCTTTATCATTTTGATAATTTTACGCATCCTTTGATCTTATAGATATATTCTTTTGCTACATATATATGTTTTTTTTCCAGGAATATCAGTTTCAAAACATAGCACCAGATTTGCAATCGTGGATAATTCGGTATTTCAAGGAAGAGAACAGTATGCCTTGGTTGAGTTTATCGGTTGATGTGTTCCGCAAAGTTGTGCGCCTAAACTTATATTGCAGGGTTATTCTGTAAATTATTACTTAAGCGAGTCCTAATTTTTCTTTCTCTTGGCCTATTATTCTTAACTCAAATTTCCATGGGATCCAATCGATTTTTCATTGTTTCTTGTGACATGCATAGGATTAGTTGAAAAGATAGAAACAAAACCTAGCTAGAACCCAAAGTTCTTCTTATTGTTCTCTCGTCTTGCTTTTTTGTGACAAGCTCTTCTTAGAACTCAAGTACTCAAACAGAACCCCATTTGTGTTTAATCTCATTTTGTTTGTCAATCTAGTCTGGTTTTTTGCTTATTATCTACCTTTCCCCAGTTCTTGCTCTCTGTTCTTCGGTATTTGTTTCGGGTCTCTATAGTCGTCAGATAAATCAAGTTTTTTAGTCAAGGGTTGAAAGAAGTTATGGTGTGCCAAGCAGCGAGCCAAACTAGATTTCGGGCATTAAAACATGAGAGTGGAATTGCAGGAAAACCTACAATTATAGTGAGAGTGATTGCATGCTTTCAACCATTACAGGATTGCCAGGTGAGTACAATAAACCTTTACATTTTTGCTCTCATTCCATTCTTCTTCCCCTGGATAACTGTTTACATGATCAATTAATTAGCTTTTCATATCAAGAAGTTATTAATAATGGTGTGTTCTTATTGCTCTTTTCCAGGCTGAGTATTTCCGTCATTTGCTTAAACCTGTAACGTAGATTGATTCCAAATTTTCGTTATCAAATTCAGCTGGAATTCGTAGATTTTCTTTTTCTATTCTGTGTTCCTAAAAGAAGCAGCAAGAGTTTTAATATTCCAGATTAAAGCACCAATCCTTCTCCTGGTAGGTTTCAACTGTCTAGCTGATATTGCAACTATAATGATCTTGTTTCATTTTTGAATGACTTATCTTTTTTCCTGCTCATTTTTAGGTGATTATTTACCTGGATGGTTAAGGCCAGTGAGCCTCGGCTTTATCCACAGCATCTTGCTTGGCAAGCATCTGAACTGAATTTCATGAGCACGACACTACAGCCAAGGCAACAGGAAAGTTTGCCAGCATGTATAAATCCTGGCATTTGTGTGTCCTCTTCCCGTGTGGCATTGCCTGGGGTTGTGGTTCCTGGTATACCAGACTTGAAGACTGGACAAACAAATGAAGCTCATGGATTGCTTCAAAGTTTGCCACTTCACTTGCAGAGCTTGCTTCCTACTCCTAACCCATATCATAAAGAAAAACAATCTGTGTTATGTTATGGGCTTGATGGGAAGGCTGTGCCAAATGCAAACTCTGGGTCTTCTCCTACGAGATTCCTTATTTTTGATCAGTGTGGAAATCAAACAAGACTAATTTATAATTCGAGTTTTCCCCCTGTTCAGAATCCAACTACTGCCACTACACCAATTTGTTGTTATAATGTGGATGAGAAAGAGCAAGTGGATGGAAGGGGTCGAATTGATCCAAGCAAGTACTTTTTGCATGAAGAGTCTGGTGAGAATAAGATAACTCGTGATGAAAGTGAGTTTCATGAAGATACAGAAGAAATTAATGCCTTGCTTTATTCTGATGACGATTATGATGACGAGGATGATAGTGAAGATGATGAAGTAGCAAGTACAGGCCATTCTCCAAGTTATGAGAAACATGAATATGATGAATTCATAACAGAGGAAGATGCTGGCTTGGAAGGCCCAAACAAAAGGCAGAAATTTCTCAATGGTGGATACAAACAGTCATCGCCTGTTGACACTGCTAGCTCAGTAAATCTGGACAGATCTCTCGAGTATGATAGTGATGCAGAATCAGGCTATGCCATTGGCCAGAACCAAGGTGAGGAAGCAGGATCTATTTTGGGTAAAATGTGTTTTAAGAGGGATAGGGTCCGTCAGACATTGAGAATTCTTGAGAGCATAATTCCTGGTGCGGAGGGAAAGGACCCATTGCTGGTTATTGATGAAGCTATAGATTACCTGAAGATTTTGAAGCTCAAAGCCAAATCTCTAGGGGTGAGCCATCAATAGGTTGCACCATCTTGTAACGTGTTCGATAAAGAGTTGAAAGAAGGGTGAAAAAGGTGGTTACCTTAGGTTTCTTGGCTTGAATAATTGATGAGTTTGAAATAAGTATAGTGGGCTTTGGTATTGTGGGTCCTTTTTCATCTTTTCCAGAATAGCTGTTGTATATAATGGGCCAATAAAGGAAACTTGTAATGGTATGGGAATGCACTTTGGTTTGCTGGGGATGAAGAAAAATGAGGCTTTTCTTTGGTTGACCAGAAATAATTATCTTTTAGCTTTTGGGGCATTAAAGATTAAAGAAAGTCACAAAGATTTGAACGCATGGGGGATGTAGTGGTGGGCTGTGCTGTAAATGAGGACCCTTTTTTCCTAATTGTTGAGAACCTCCCATGGATTAAGAGCATGCGCGTTTGGTAATTAAAGGGTCCCACTTTGAATCCATCTTTTCTTCTTGATTTTATGCTTTTGTCCTCTCCCTTTACCTCTCACGCATGATGTTGGTATAAAAATTCCAAAAGCATGAAGAAAGTTGCTGGGTGTGGATAAGTGCTTGGAGAGTGTTCCATCATGTGTATTTGGGGCCCTTCCTCAATCAAATCATGTACTAAAAGGTTACCTTGTTTTACATGAGGGGAGGTGAAAGTCATTGCGGTGTACATCAGAGTTGTAGCTTGAGTCCATTACACGAGTTTTGTCTTTGTGAGGACTTCTTTGAGTGGATTTGGATTGTTTTCTGTTGATGCTATTATGGGTTTGTCAGTTGTGTGTTTTGAGTGTGAAAATAATTGGAGTGTGAATGTTGCAGTGATGGTGGTGGGAAATGGGGATGGAGTTATCTTGGTATGGATGGGAAGCAGAGACTTTATTTTGTTACATGTTTTGTTGTGCTTGTTGTCCTATGTACGCGCCCTCGTATGCAACTTCTGTAAACTTCAAAAAAACTCGTGTAATATTTATGTACCTCTTGAATGGAAGAGTCACTCGGGTCTTGTGAAATTAGAGAAAATTTAGGACCCACAACTTTGCTACAAGTAATGGAGAAGAAATGGTAAATCTATGTAAAAGAAAAGAAAATAATTAGTCACAATTCGTTGCATAAGATAGTTGTAAGAAAAAGTGTGATAAAGGTTGTGATCTTGAAATAACTATGAAATTATTTGAGTTCTTCTAGGACAAGAAACTTGGGCACACACTTTGTCACTATTAGCTGGGGTGCAATATTTAGGTATGGGTCAACCACTTAAAGCACTCTAATCACTAATTGACATCTAAAAAAATTGTTGAAGTGTGGGTCCTTAAAATTTTTGATTATATACATAACATTGCGGTATGACTGTGTCATCTCGTTACATTGCTCATAGAGGTGTGATTATGTCATCTCATTACATTACTCATAGAGGCAATTGCAACCTTGTTACATTGCTCATAGAGGCAACCGCAACGATCTCATGGGGCACATGATGCAAGCAAAGCTTCTTGTTGCTAGAGACTTTCGTTTCTCTTGGAAATGGCGGTTCTAAGAAATTTTTAGGGTAGTCATTAAGAAACTTAAATTATAGAGATACGTAAGGAAATCTCATAAATGAATTAGAAAATAAAATGTTAGTATGGACCTATTTAAAAAAAGAAAGAGGAAATGTCAGTATGAAGTCTAGACATGCATTTAAAAAAGATTAAAGAAAAGTGAAAGAATGGTAAATAAATCTAATCAAGAAAGCACAAATGATTTTGTTTACTTCTTTACTTGCTTGCTTCTCATGTTCTTTCATTGTTTCACTTTCTTTTGCATTGGAGAAGGTTTTTCCTTTTTGATACAAAAGTATAATAATTCTATGTTTTGTAAAAATCATAGATGAACCCTACATGAACTTTGTTTTAGTAAAATTGAAATTGGCACTAACTCAGAAGTTTCCCTAGGTGTTTTAAAGCTAAAGTTGGATTCTTCTTGTTGTAAGTATTGATGGTTGCTTTTGCAAATTTGTTTTTGCCTGTGTGATTATTATTATTATTATTTTTTTTGGGTTAAAAGGATAAATCACATGCATTAGATAATAGAGTTAACCTGAACTCTGTGGGTGGTAGTACAAGCGTCAAAGCTTAAGATAGTAGATACATTATTAGGAGGAGAAACATAAGACAAAGGAGGGGGATTAATGGCAGCCAACTTTAGCAAGATGGTCCGCAGCTTTATTTGCCTCCCCTATAGCAGTGCTGGAGCTTGACTTCGTGGAAAGTTTGAAGTGAATTCCTGCATTCATTCAGAATAGAATTGAAGAGCATGTTAGAAACTGACAGCTTCTAAGGCATCACACTCAATAATAAGATTTGTAATTCCTGCGGCTTTAGCCAAATCCAATAGAGCCCCGTGATTTTCTATTACTTTCATAAATAAAGGGTTGATTTGGACATGTTTAGGAAAATAATGAAAAGGAAAAAGAAAAAGAAAGGAAAGATGAAATATTAGCATGAAGTCCAGACATGGATAACCAAAAAATAAAAAGAGAGAGAAGAAAAAAATATATTTATATAAATTTAAGCAAGCTAGCATAAATGCCTTGTTTAATTTCTTGCTTCTAATGTTCTTTCTTTGTTTCACTTTCAATTGTGTTGGAGAATGTTTTTCTTTTCTGGCACAATTGCATAATAATTCTATATATAGTAGAAGTCATAGATGAGCTCCATATAAACTTTGCTTTATCAATATTGAAATTGAACTTGGAAGCTTCCCTAGACGCGTTTTGAAGCCAAAATTGGATTCTTCTTGTTGTAAGTATTGATGATTGCTTTTGCAAATATGTATATATATATATATATGTATGTATATTCTGTTTTTCATATACAATGGGTTGGCTTGGACATGTTTAGGGAATGGAGGGGAAAATTTTGGATTAAAAAAAGCTTTAAGAAAAAAGGAAGAGACGATGTTGCGTTGTTACCAATCCAACGATCATACCCGCCTTTTGTTTGATCCTTATTTTCGGTGGAAGCGATGAAAATTGGTCTTGTATTGGATGTTCAGGTTTGATCTTTCTCCATTTCTTTATGTTCTTCTTGTGTTCTCCATATATATTGTTTATTTATTTTATCTTCCATGTGTAACATCTGTTTTG
Source organism: Quercus glauca (assembly GCA_023736055.1). Classification (NCBI taxonomy): domain Eukaryota; kingdom Viridiplantae; phylum Streptophyta; class Magnoliopsida; order Fagales; family Fagaceae; genus Quercus; species Quercus glauca. The sequence continues at coordinate 28,322,667 of CM043325.1, read as the reverse complement.
CTCAACTAATTTTGTTGGTCCCTAATACGTATTGGGTAATGATGTTGGACCTGTTTAGTTTCATTATGCTTATATCTGAAATACTCTTTTTATACATGCTCAAATAGTTACATACTTATAAAATAGGTCCTTGTTTTATAGCTGTTTGATGAAAGTACCATATCAACGATTCAATTGCAGTAATGTTGATTTCAAAACTATTATGCCCCATTTTTCATTCATCATAGTAAAGACTTCTAGGTCCGGGAATCAGTATTAAAAAAAAAAAAGTGTAAGACTACCAATTGCATCTTTTAAACTCGCAGAAAGTGAGAATTTTGTACACTGGCAAAACCTTCTATAGTAAAGCCTTCTTGGTAACAATTTCTAAAACCTGCAGTGCACTTTCAGCTGATTGTTAATGTTTGGGATTCCAAACGGTCAAATTGGGCTGCTAAATGACACATGAGGTTCTAATGCTTGAAACAAAAATTTCAAAATATGGGCACAGAAGTGAAGTTTTAGTAGTTTTATGCAAAGCATTTTGGCAAGTTGGGTGAATTATGGGTTTGACAATTGCGATAATGGGCTGGGTATATTGGGCCGGCGCCAAATGGAGAGTGTTGTGTAGCCTTTTAGAAGCATGGCCTATATCTTATTATAGGAAGGCCTAGAGTTCTTTATGGGCTAGTGTTTATCGAAGTTTTTTTTTTTTTTTTTTTTTAGAGAACGAAGTTGCTTATCAAGAACCAATTGAAATCCTTAAAATAAAAAAAATAAAAAAATTTGGTATTAGACACCAGAACTATCCTTTTAACTTTAAGAGAGAAAATACGTGGACACAACTTTTGTACCACAATTTTGACGTGGATGATAGTGAATAGTGGAGAAAAAATAGTGGGTCTATGAGAAAGTGACTTATAATCTATCATATTAAACTTGTGACAAAAGTTGTTGCCCTAGAAAAGTAGTGTTAAGAAGGAAACTAACAATAACTATTCATTCAGCAACTTGATTTGTTGCCATTGTCATAACAGCAAGTGTTTAGGCCATTCTCTTACCCCTTTTATGAAGTGCCATTCTTGTGTTGACATTGATGGCTACTTACCATTGCATCATGCAATTCTTCAAAACTACACCTCAAAAGTGCTTGTAGTAACTGCTCACCTTGAAATTTAGCTATCATCAACTCTCAAGCTCCAATAAATTCCAGATTAGAAAGGAGAGAGGTAAATGAATAACTATGATCACACTTTGGAAAACAAAGAGATAAAGAAATAGCTATTATCGCATAGTGAAAAGTTATGAATAATGAATTGTATCTGAAGCCTTATATACGGGCATTAGTGTTAGGGATGTGGAGGCTTTAATCCAGGTGAGGGATTTGGCCCAAAGTGGTCATCACTTGAGTAGTTTGGTGGATTTTGGGATTGAAAGATGACTTTGAGGCTAAATTGTGAGTTCATGTAAAAGAAAAAAACAATCAATTACAGTTCACCACACAGGATAGCAATGAGAAAAAGTGTGGTAAAGGTTGTGGTCCTAGAATAACTATGAGATTATTTTGAGTTCTTCTAGGACAAGACACTTCGGCACACACTTTATCACAATTTTCTTGGGTGTCATCCACTAGCGGCTCCACATGGAGTTCAGGGTGGTCACAAGACTACCTTAACCTGGCAAAAATTTAATTTTTAGATATAAAATTTAAAAATTTTATGATTTTATTATCCTTAAAAAATATTTGTGACCACCCTAAAATTTTTTAGGGTCAACATAATTAATTTTTTGGCAAAATTTGGCAACAAACTTGATTGTAGACTAAGACTACAACTCCACTCAATGTTTTTTTATTGGATGTGAATTATGACAAATTCACCAGTGAATTATGACAAATTTACCATTAAATTACATTTTCTTTTTATATCCTCCACATTTGCAAAATTTCAAAAAGATCAAAGATCAATAGCTATGTTATCAAATAAATCTTTATATTTTGAGTTTTTGTAGTTTAAAATTACATTAAAAATTAAGTTTATGAATCAAATAGTAAATAACATCCGATTAACATGAAATTTGACATGTGATTTAAGAACATAAAGAACATGCAATTTAATAGTTAGATTTTCAAAATATGTAACTATGTTAATTTGTTTAGTGCGAGTTGTATTCTTAGGCTATAACTAAGGCTGTGTTTGTTTCGCGTAAATCGTTTTCCGGAAAATACATATTTTCCGGAAATGCTATTTTCCGAAAAAGGAAAATATTTTTAAGTGTTTGGTTGAATTATGAAAATTGTGGTGGAAAATATTTTCATGTGTTTGGTTCTATTAGGAAAATGTTATTTTCCGTCGGCAAATTCCGGCAACAACACAACGACAACAACAACAACAGCAGCAGCAAATTCCGCCAACATCAACAACAACAATCAGTTCATCAAAAAAAAAAACAACAACAACAATCTAATTACAAAAAAAACAGCAACAACAATCAAATTAAAAAAAAAAAAAAAAAACTGAGAGATCGACGAAGAGAGATCTTGAGGTGCGATGGCGTGATAGAGGGTCTGGGTCTGGGTCGAGCGGCGTTGGAGCGATGGCGCGATCGAGGAGGCGATGGGTCTGGGTCGACGACGAGGTGCGATGGCGCGATCGAGGTGCGATGGCGATGGTGCGATGGCGCGATCGGCGCGGTGCGATGGCGAGGTGCTGCGATCGGCGCGAGACCGGTGCGATGGATCGAACGTATGGGTCGAACGCCTGGGTCTGGGTCGAACGGTTTGGGCTTTGGGTTCGTGGGTCGCCGGCTCTGGTTCGAAGATCGGTGGGTCGTGGTGATCGTGAAGATGGGTTCGCCGGCGAACTCGCACCGGCGAACTGGATGGGCTCTCTCTCTTCGATCTGGGCTCCGTTTCTTCCTTCCTCTCTCTCTCTCTCTCTGGCTTTCTCTCTTTCTTTTGTGACTGGCTCTCTCTTGCGTGACCCGGAAATTGGTTTCAGGAAAATGAGGGGTGAAACCAATTTCCGGGTCAAAGGTGAAAATATTGGTCAAATGGGTGCTTATTTTCCGGAAAATTTTATTTTCCGTAGCACCCAAACAGTAGGGTCAGGGTGAAAATGATTTCCTGAAATCATTTTCACCCAAACCAAACGGAGCCTAAGTTTATAGTCAAATTTTGCCTTTAAATTTTGGCCCCCTTAACAATATATTAAGTCATTACAATCAACTTTAAAAAAAAAAAAAAGTGATTACAAACAAAAAGAAAAATCCAAATAAATCTGTTATCTAACTAAAATTTTGAAAGAGATGTAACTTGTAACATTGATAATGAGACTATCATGCAAAGATTTCAAAATTAGAAAATTTGTGGAATAAAATTGTAAGACTTTATGTATTTATGTGTGTGTTTTGGTCAATATATAAAGTTATATTTTTATTAAATTTTGGTCAATAATAACCTTCCTGAAAAATATTCCTAGAGCTGCCACTAGTGTCATCATTTACACATGAGTTTATCACTTAAAGCACTCTAGTCACTAATTGACAACTAAAGAAGTTTTCTAAGGTTGGGTCCCTAGACTTTTTGATTATGTAGTACACTTGGTGTATTAGATATTCCTCTTACATATAAGGAGGGTTCCATACTTCTGTTAGTGATGACTATATATGAAGATTCATATTTATGTGATAGGAACGTATATTTATGTGATAAGAATGTATTGTATATTGGGTATGAAGAGGTTCTCGTGAGTCGCCTCTAAGAGGTTCTTGGGCGTGATTTTCTATTACTTTCATAAACAATGGATTGATTTGGACATGTTTAGGAAATTAAAAAGAAAAATAAAAAGAGAGGAAAGATGAAAGGTCAGTATGAAGTCTAAACATGGATAACAAAAATAAAGGAAAAAAGAAAAAAATGTATATAAATCTGAGCAAGTAAGCTTAAATGCCTTGTCTAATTTCTTGCTTCTCATATTCTTTTTTTGTTTCACTTTCTTTTGTGTTGGAGAATGTTTTTCTTTTCTGGCATAATTGTATAAAAAATTTATATATAGTAGAAGTTATAGATGAGCTCCATATAAACTTTGCTTTATCAATATTGAAATTGAACTTGGAAGCTTTCTTAGGTGTGTTTTGAAGCCAAAATTGGATTCTTTTTGTTGTAAGTATTGATGGTTGCTTTTGCATATATATATATATATATATATTCTGCTTTTCATATACAATGGCTTGGCTTGGACATGTTTAGGGAAAGGAGGGGAAAATTTTGGATTAAAAAAAACTTTAAGAAAAAAGGAAGAGACGACGTTGCGTTGTTAACAATCCAACGATCATACCCGCCTTTTGTTTGATCCTTATTTTCGGTGAAAGCGGTGAAAAGTGGTCTGGTATTGGATGTTCAGGTTTGATCTTTCTCCATTTCTTTATGTTCTTGTGTTCTCCATATATTTTGTTTATTTATTTTATCTTCCATGTGTCACGTCTGTTTTACTCAACTAATTTTGTTGGTCCCTAATACGTATTGGGTAATGATGTTGGACCTGTTTAGTTTCATTATGCTTATATCTGAAATACTCTTTTTATACATTCTCAAATAGTTACATACTTATACAATAGGTCCTTGTTTTATAGCTGTTTGATGAAACTACCATACGACGATTCAATTGCAGTAACGTTGACTTCAAAACTATTATGCCCCATTTTTCATTCGTCATAGTAAGACTTTTATGCAGTGCACTAATGCTTGAAATAAAATTTTCAATCAAAATATGGGCACAGAAGTGAAGTTTTAGTAGTTTTATGCAAAGCATATTGGTAAGTTGGGTTAGTTATGGGTTTGCCAATTGCGATGAAGGGCAAGGTATATTGGGCCAGTGCCAAGTAAAGAGTGTTGGCCTTTTAGAAGCATGGCCAATATCTTATTATAGGAAGGCCTAGAGTTCTTCATTGGCTAGTGTATACCGAAGTTTATTTGGGGCTTGTTTTTCAAGAGAACGAAGTTGCTTATCAAGAACCAATTGAAAAATAATTAGTATTAGACGTCAAAACTATCATTTTAAAAGAGAAAATTTGTGCACACAACTTTTGTGCCACAACTTTGATGTGGCTAATTGTGAATGGTGGAGATAAAGTGGTAGGTTCATGTGAAAGTGATAAGCAGTCACTCACAGTCTGCCACGTTAAACTTGTGACAAAAGTTGTGATCCTAGAAGAGTAGCGTTAAGAAGGAAACTAACAATAAATATTCTTTCAGCTACTTGATTTGTTGCGATCGTCATAACAGCAAGTGTTTAGGCCATTCCTCTTACCCCTTTTAAAAGGTGCCATTCATGTGTTGACATTGGTGGCTACTTACCATTGCATCATTACATGCAATTCTTCAAAACTACACCTCAATAGTGCCTGCAGTAACTGGTAACCTTGAAATTTAGCTATCAACTGTCTCAAACTCCAATTAATCCCAGATTAGAAAGGAGAGAGGTAAACATATAACTATGATCGCACATTATATTGGAAAACAAAGAGATAAAGAAATAACTATCATCCCATAGTGAAAAGTTGTAAATAATGAATTGTATCTGAAGCCTTATATACAGGCATTAGTGTTAGGGATGTGGAGGCTTTAATCCAGGTGAGGGATTTGGCCCAAAGTGGTCATCACATGAGTAGTTTGGTGGATTTTGGGATTGAAAGATGACTTTGAGGCTAAAACGTGCATGCATTTTGGTTGGCATTGCCCATGGATGTAGGTATGAAATTGATTGATCATGCTAAAAATTTCTGTAACATGTGGATGGCTTGTATCATCTTTTTCTATAAGTGTGCATCTGCTAGCCCCAAATTTAAGCATACTGATAGTTTTTGTTCAACAGCAGAATACACAGGCTGGATTTTTCATGACTCTTTAAAACTGTTACAAAAATGAATGTGTGGCGAATAATCTACCATATTTCCAGTCTCAGACATTTTAAGTACCTACAACTTGAGCCTTTTACCTGGACATATCACATCAGAAGTTTCTCTTTCCATGTAAGATGATATATTATTTAAAGTGGAATTCTTATCATGTTTTTTCCTTTTCTGTATTTGACATGACTCATTATTATGTACTTATCATCTTCCATGTGTGGCCCCATAGAACTGGAATTGGATTCTAAAACGGTCACTCATTGAATCTTTTTGTAAAGCAGAAGATAAAAACAACATAATCTTTTTGTACAGAAGAAGATCAAAACAACATAATGAGCCTATTAAGCAAAGTTTACATGGAAATCTCTCATTGCCATTAGGAACTCGAATTGTCTACATTTCAACAGTTAGAATATCGCAGAGCAAAAGAGCCTATGTGTCCCAGCAAGGACTGTTCTACTCATATCATTGGAACCTTGATGTAATTTTGGAAGGTAACAAATGTCACAACTCACAAGGTCATCCTCACTTGATATGAGCTTTTCCTTTGGTAAGTGCATTCTATGGTTTTGGGCCATGAGTGGGTCTAACCATCTATAAAGGGTTAGTATCTGGTCATTTGCTATCAATAAAGTGCATGATATGAAGTCAGTTAACTCTGGAAGATGAATGAATTTTAAAAACTTCAGTCCCTGCATGTGCTTTGTAATGGTGGGACTCACTTAACCGCCCACAATCTCAGTTGGCAACAATGTCCCTTTTTGAAGCACATTGACAAGCTTTCATGAGTTCTGCTCATTGTATGACAGGGAAATTGGTCGTAATTTTATATCTGTTATCTTTCCTTTCTATTTTCAATATGGTTCCCCCTGTGGCAGGCAGTAATTTAATCAATCCTATGAAGTATGTGAAACTATGTAAATTTGGATGCCACTGTGCCTTTCAACCAAGGTATTTCAACTCTAGCTTCCCCTATTAAAACTGTTCCACAATTAACACAAAAATAGTTCATATCAACAGTGATAAAATACTGCAAGACACTCAAAATACACACAATTTGGTGACATGCTGTGATTAAGGTACTTTTCCAGAGCAGAATCTGTGTAATTGAAGACTCCATTGACTCCCAAAAATAAGAGGGAACCAAAAAAAAGAAAAAAAGGAAATGAAATTTTGGAACATAAAATCAAAATGAAAGATATATCTTTTGGCAACTGCAACCTTCTAATCTATCAGGATATTGAATTTCTCCACCTTCTAGGAGTCTTTCTAGTCTGTTCTGCAGCAGTTGAGAGCTGAGGCCCAATTTCCTGGTTTTCTAAAGTAGTCATCTTTGTAAGTTTGCTCAGTTTCTTCCACCCACTGCTCCATGCTGATGTCTGTTTCTGCTTTAACATTTTATCAAACTGGCTCTGCAGATTCTGCATGTCATTCTGCAGCTCAAGGTACTTAGCTTTAACACTTTCCAGCTCAAACTTGAGGGTGTTAATGTCCTTTTTAGCGGCTGTCCATCCTTCCTGGAATGATTGTGGTGTTCCTTCAAGTAGTGTTTTCCGGTTTGAAATTATTGGCTGGCAGAGAGATTCACTAGTTTCTTTCAGGGAGCTGTTGGCTAGTGCATTGCTTATCTTTACCTGCTCAGAGAAGAGGACTTGCACAACAACTCTTAATGGAAGGCGTTCATTTTGGGCAGCATGCATGCATGCATCAATTGAGAGCTTCTGGCAATCCATCACACGGCAAAGTCGCTTCCTTTCATGCTCAGAAAGTGTTGGATGGGCCTGTTATTTTGCTAGATGGATAAGAATTCAAATAAAGAGAATTTGCAGGGTACATGGAACTCCAATACTCTCATCATGGGGCTGAAGCACATAAATATTCATACCTTTTCAAGAATATATTTTTCATTTCTCCAAACCAAAGGCAAATAACATTGTTTGTTATTATTACTTTTTTCTTTTAATCCAGTCAAATCATGAGATTTTGTTTACTATACATGTTTATGGATCTCATATCATGGATTTTACAAACAAAAGCATAACATTACTTGCATCATGATTGAGCATATATATGATATTATTATAGAATAAGTATGTCTGTTTATATATGACACTATGATTATATAATGAGTATGTCTGCCTACATTCTATTTTGATTTACTGGAGGACAAAGTTTTTCACATGGCATAAGTTTGGCTCAGATTATGGTTTCTTGCATTCCTCTGAATGTTTCCTGTTTTTGACCCGACTGAAGTTTTCCCATTTACCATCCACATATTTATAATATATGTGGATATTAAAAATTTCCATTATAATTCTGAATTTCTGGTAGACAGGCATCAGTGCATGCTCATATTTGTAACATGATGCTTGCGTATAAAATATGCAAATGAATTTTAGAGTTCCTCTGATTTAAAGCAGTAAAAATCTTGATTCTTACAACTAAACTGCTTAAATTAATCAAGTATGCTAATAAGTAGACAAGCTAGCGGGCACTACTACAAAGGAGTTCCATATATTCACTAGATTAATGTATGAGGTACAGTCTATATTGAGCAATTTTTTAAACTAGACATCGTAACTTTAGGAATAAGGAATTACCTTGAGGTAAGAATCAATTGCTCTGTAAAGTCCATCATCACAGGTCCTTGCAGATTCAGGCAAAGCTTCTGCGAGTACCTGAAACTTTGTTAGGGAAAGGCTTCTATCTCTGGACACCTCTGTAAGATAACTGTCAACAAGCCTTGAAACTCTCATCTTAGCATTTGGATTAGAACCCCTTTGACTACCTTCATACACGTGTTTATCAGAAAACGATTGACTGCTGGGACTTGAACTTTCTGTCTGTTCTTGAATTAGAAAATGTTCCAAAAGCCTGTGGACAAGATCCACATCATACATTGTCTCACTTTTATTGTAAGAAGGAATAAGAAGATCTGCCAATGTAGCCTGTTCAAATTGCATTCCCACTCGTTTCTCCAATTCAGTTACCAAAGCTGGAGCCACTTTCAACATGTTTGCCATTCTCAAAAGCCGAAGTAGGAAGCTGCATGAGACACTATCCTTCTGTGGTGGAATTATGCTGATGAGGCTCTCAATGATCATTCGCTGATCTTTGGCCTGAACAGTTGGAAGATCATCTTTGGTTCCTGCAACAATCATATGAAGTCCTCCCTTCCAACTATTGCTGCTGCCACTAGTATTACTGTTGCTGATATTGCTTCCTTCGTCTCCTGGCCCTGTCCCATCACTTATCAAACCTGGAAGCCATTTAGCTGCATAATGCGCTATTGAAGCTCCAATCAGTTCAAATCTCATTCCCTTTACCTTAATTGCAGTGATGACCCTGACAAAGTGATCAATCCTAAGGATTGAAACATCTTCAAACCACCAATCGGGAGGAACATGCTGATTTTTACTGGGACTGGAGTCCTTCATGTCATTCCACTTTGGGCTGGAAGCTTTTGGGAGTTTTCCAGTGTATGCCCATCTTATTCCTTTTGGATTGGCACAAGCTTTCCAAGCAATGGACTCACTGCATCTTCGGACAATTTGAAGGTTCTCTGCCCATGGTGAGAGCTTCTCACAGCTTTTTAGCACCACTATAGAGTCCCTCCATGAGGATAATACTACATAGCTTAGAAATGCTTCAGCTTTGAATATAAGATTTCCTTCTTCCAAGTCCTCTGTCATTTCAAGATACTCTGCAGCACATCTTAGGCCAGAAATATTGGCTGCTGTCAGATCAACAGCAATTCCATAGCAGAATTTTGCTGCTAACTCAAAAGCCTCAGGTCCACCGGGTTGGTCATCTAGAGCTATCATATTCAACTCCGGGTCGTGCGATTCATATATGAGTCTGTTCATCTTTCCACTCCGAGAAAGCAAGGGATACTTGCACAAGAAGAGAGAGAGAGAAAAAGCCATGAAATCAATACATAAGTTAATAGTAATTAACTTTGAATTCTGGAGCTACAAGAAGTATTATTCAACCATTTATGTTTGGCAGAAATTTAACTACCTTATGCAAGTGGAAATTAACAACCCCAACTCGAACTAGAAGGTCACTTGGAACATCAGTTGCAACATACCTGCATACAAAACAAACACACCACATGCATCAGAAGTTTACAAAGTCTCAGTTCTGCAGATTTTTCTAAAAAAGCAGATACATACTAGCGCGAATAAAGGAAAAATTCATAGCTGTATTAGATTTAAACCGTACAAACACCATTTTGGATGAATTAAATTATAAAAAAAAATTATAGCAAGATACTATTTTGCATTTGTACTGAACAAAAGTTAAACTTACTGAACCTTACATGCTCTGGACTACGCTAATGGTTCTAATAAAGCATTTATCTACTAGTACTAAGATGCTTTGTACTATATCGTACATACCAAGACTGGCCCCTTAGCTCAAACCCGACAGTCTTGATGCCATGCTTGCTTGAACTAAGAGCTCCATTCCCATAGTCTCGGCCTCTAACTGACTCAGTCTCTGACTCCTCCCACATGATGAAACCAAATAGCCAGGAAACTTGGGTAGGATCTTCTCGAAAAAGTGCCTCTAATTTAGAGGCAAGACAGAGAGAAACTGAGCACAAGAGAGAGGCAGTTAATAACCAGAAAGACACAGGACTAACAAGTATAAAAGGATAATTCCCACATGGGATGCTTGGAATTATCTTCAAATGTCGGCCTAGTAACTGATTTTCATGGCCACTCACAGGCTGTGAAGTAATGGGCATAGTAACACTGTGCTTGGATCATTTGAGTTTTTGCATTTCTTTAATTTTAGCTTTGGATTTCGGATACTTTTCACTATGCTTAAAGAATGGGATATTCAGTTTCATTTTTCTGACTTTCTTTCTGCTAATTTTTCTTTCTAGATCTTTTCTTTCTTTTTTTATTTATTTATTTATTTATTTTTGTGACAGCTAGATCTTTTCTTTCTATATAAGGAATTTATTGCAATCCCAAAATATTCCTCTTTGACGAGAAAGAATAAAAAGGTTATTTACGTTGCAGGTGTTTTATTATTATTATTATTATTATTATTATTATTATTTGTTTTAAATCTATTTATTTATTTTTTCCCCGTAACATATAAAATCCTTTCAAATTGTCACTGTTCTGGGACCCTGGTTTTAGTGGGATGTGGATGTGGCTTCTCTACAGACTACAGTGAAGTTCCTCTCAAAAAGTCACATGACATCAAATTCATCAATGCCTCACGTAAACTTAAATTAAAATAAAGATTTATAGTCACCTTGTAATGAATGGTTAATGGCTTTGTTTTATAATACTCAAGCTTACATAAGTACTTAACTCCGCCTTAGGTTTGTAAATTAGCTGATCTTTGTCGAGTATTGAATGTTCAAGTTTAGTTTGAGCTTGAATTGAGTCTTTAAACAATGTTTGAGTTTAAGCTCGTCAGAAAAAACAAAAGCTTGAGCTCAGCTTGGTTTGGTTTGATTCATTAGTCAAGCCAAGTTTGAGCTCAATATCAAGCTCTTGAGACCGAGATCCAATACAATTACATTATCAAACTCATACTAAGCATATTATCAAGTCCATTTGGTTTGGGAGAGTGATCTCAACTCCCAATTAATTAAAAACTTAGTAAGATATGAGTTTATTATTCGAGACCATATCAAATTTATTACCAAGCCTGTAAACCAACCTAAGCTTGACTTGTTTTTTATCGAGCCATATTATTCACGAGCCTGTTCATGAACAATTTTTTGTTTTTTTTTGTTTTTTGTTTTTTTTTTTTTTTTGGGTTCAGCTTGTTTATTAAATAAGTTTAAAATTAAAACTCAAGCTTGACTTACTTATAAACAAATAAATATGAACGAGCTTTTATTGAGTGAACGGCTTGATTAATTTGCGGTCTTATATAATTGTGCTTTGTGTCATATATTGTGTTCATAACTAGTCTCAATCTTGGAAAAGGAGAAAGTTGCGATAGATTCACAATCAACATAAAATTTAGTTATTTTATTATTAAGAATACACTACAATGGCTTATGTAAGTACTTATTAGTACATCTTCTCAAAAAAAAAGAAAAAAAAAAAGAATGAAAGTACTTATTAGTTTAGCATTTTATCCTTAAGTACAATTTTCCTTTCAAAAAAAATTTCTTTTAGGTACACTTGTACTTTTTATTTATTTTTGTTTTTAAGTCCAATAAGTCAATGAAATTCAATTCTTCCAAATGAGCACTAATTTTATAGAAGGTTTTAAAATTGGTGGTTAATATTCATCAAATTGGGCCCATTTTCACTACTTGAGCCGAAAACTCTATATATATATATATTAAAGTTTTTTTTTTCTTTCCTTTTTTTTTTTTTTATTGAAATAAAGTGGAGCCAATTTAGTGAAAGAATATTATTTCATGTGAGTCCATTGAGAGTATTTTTCTCATGAAGTTTTGAGATTTATTTATTTATTTATTATTTTATACTTCTTTAATTCGGTGACTCATAATACTTAATCTCTTCAACATTATTTTAGGTAACAAGTGTAAGTAATACCCTCTCAAATATAAGTAAGCTGTGCTGCCATGAACCCATCACATATGTTAGAGGAACCTTATAACATGGAGTTTTTTTAGGATCACAACCAATTTGATATTTATTTTCATAACTATTATATGTGGTGGTGTTGCATATTATCATCTCTCGTTGTCATAATTATTGGATTTGGTAGGAGTATTAATAGCCCATATTTAATTTTTTCTTAAAAAGAAAATTTTTATTTGACTTAAACAGAAGAAAAAAAAAGAAATTATTAAACTAATAAATATTTAGTAAATAAAATAAACGCAACCAACTAAAGAATTACTTTCCATCATGGTCACTTTCAATAAGAATTGGAAAATAAATAAATAAAATTAGGGCACATCATGACCAGTAGTTGACCATATGATGAACAATAAATATATAATCTGATAGGAATAACTTCTGAATTCTGATTGGGTTAATAGGGATGATTTTGTGTTAATAATAAATCGTACGAATGCACCTGCCCCTCAATTCAATAAAGTTTGGTATATGGGTCCCTACTGTATTTAAGAGTGTCGTCTTTCTTGTAGACTTGTAGTCATGCAATTGGGTGTTCAATGCTTCTTCTTCTTCCTTTAATTAATGAAGTAGAAAAATTCATTTTATTGGGGCCTGATTGGTAGGTCCATTTTTGTTAGTAAAATGGTTGAAATTTGCTGTGTTTAGCGGTTTCTCAATTGCACTGATACAAATAATGAGCATGTCCTCCACCATGAAGAAGCAGTGGCCCTTTAATAAGGCTGTTGATTTGTTTCTTTTCTCATTGAAATTTGAAGTGCTCCCCCAAAGTGTAGGATCCTTTCACTGTTTGGAGATACTTGTGATATTTTATTTATCGATCCCATGCCTCTCTAGCTGTTCATGAGCCCACCATCCTCTAATTTCATGTACATGTTTTGTTTGATTCAATGTCTTTATTTTATTAGGAGCAGAAAATAGCAAGCATAAATTTGTTTTCATAATAGTAATAGGATTTTGTTAGAATACTTTCTTGAAGCTTTGGTTATAAAGTTTATATTAATTTTAGGGAAAAAATTGTCAAATGTCCTTTTTGAGTAAAATTGTAGCGTTTTGCCCAATTTACCAAACTAATTAGAGAAATGTCCATCTTTTATAACTCGATTTGAGATAAATCGAGTTAAAAAAAAAAAAAAATTTTTTTGAAGCCTTATAGTAGCGTTTTAAGGAGCCTATAGTGACGTTTTGTAACTCGACCTCCATGAACTCCAGTTATAGGCAATTTTTTTTTTAAAAAATTTTTATTTACCTATAACTCGAGTTCATGAAGGTCGAGTTACAAAATGTCACTATAGATCCTTAAAATATCACTATAGGCTTCTTAAAACGCCACTACAGGGCCTAATTCGATTTATCTCAAATCGAGTTTTAAAAGATGAGCATTTTCTTAATTAGTTTGGGAAATGGGGCAAAACACTACATAATTTGTATGAAAAGGGCATTTACCATTTTCTCCATAATTTTAGATTTTAGTGTACTCCTAACGCATCACATGGCATAAGATGGAATAAAGAGAGAGAGAGAGAGAGAGAGAGAGAGAGAGAGAGAGAGAGAGAGAGAGAGAGAGAGAGAGAGAGAGAGAGAGAGAGAGAGAGGAAATATAAACACTAAATGAGTGGATGTTCACATTATGCCATCACAGTTTGTAGGGGGCAAATCTTTAGGGTTTCATTATTTCTTGTGTTGTTATATGTAAGTTATTGAAAACTCATAGCTTTTCACACCATAATTATAATGCATATTTTTAATTTGGTTTTTATTACATGAAAGTTAAAACTAATTAGAACTCACTATTTTACGAAAATATTAAATTCCAAAACTGAACAAGTTCCATTAAATTACATTTGGTATTTTCACATCATATCTTTTGTTCAAACTTTCTCATTGGGCTTTTTATTAGTTGATATACATTAAAATATGTATCATTTATGAATATTTATTTGATAAAATTTTATGTACATTATACGGATTATTGACGAGTTACATATACATAATTCTTAAAATTAGATTCTCCAAAAAAAAAAAATCTTCTTAAAATTTTAATAATAATTTCTTATAAAGAAAAATTATGTACATAATTTTAATATAATCACAATGCTTCACATGACAAAGGAGAAAAAACCTATACATATAAGGCGACCTTTTTTTTTTTTTTTTTTTTTTTTTTTTGGTTGAGAAGTATGTAGTTAACCACAAATATAAGCCATCACAAATAATGTTATTACCATTGAATTATAACTTGTATCCTAGTGGTGACTCTTTTTTTATTATTATTATTTTTTTTAGGGTAGTCAGTAATAAACTTAAATTATACAAAATTTAATAAAAAGAGAACTTGAATATAACGATATCACAAAAAAAAAAAAAAAAAACCCCCAAAATACATGAAGTTTTACAATTCCTTCTACTAACAAAATTAAAAGGAAAAACGAGACTGATGAGAGATTTAGTGAGAAATAAAATGTTGAGATGAGAGGAACAAAGTGAGACAGAGTATGAAATGGTGATAGATAAGAGAAAAATGGAGAAAGTGACAGAGCAAACATATAATACATGTTGCAATTGCGAACTGAGCCGTCAATGAATGCAAAGTTGTTGTGACTGCAAAGCCGAGGAGAGTAGAGCTTCTGGCACTACCAAGGAGAACTCACGGCCACATTATGTCTCTTGGTACCATTTTTTTTGGAAAAATGTAATTATGAATATTTTTTATGCAATGGGTTGAACTAGTTATGAGTTTGATTGATTAAGAGTTTTTATTTTTTTATTTTTGTATTTTAATGAACTTTTTGTTGAACATTTTGTTCATTTGTTGTTGTTTAGCATAATCTTGTTGATGTTGGTCTATTTACACTGTTATTTGGGCCAATTTTTATTGTTGTTATTTGGGCTTTTAACTTTTTATTTAAGGTTTAAGGATTATGTTTAGCAGACCAAGATTACTTTTTGTGATTAATGCTAGGGATTCAACAATACGACAAAAGAATTTTGCAACATTCCTAAATTAGCATACTAAAAAATTTAAATTAAATTATTAAAAGAAAAAAAAAATAAATTAAAGATTTTTGTGGCCCCATTTGTGAGTTGGCATGCTAATTTAGAAATATTGTGATTTTTTTTTTTTTTTTGAGAAACAAACACACACGCACACACAAAGGGAGAGGGAAAAATGTTCTAATATAAAGACACACTACAACTTCACTCAAAAGCCATGATGAATATTGTGAAGTTATTGTGATATTTTGTTGTATTCCTAGTATTACTCTTATTTTTGCTAAACCCAAATTCTTAAGATTTTCACGTCAAAGTATTTAGTATTTTTTGTAGGGCAGACAAAATAGGTATAGTTATGTATATAAATGTTTTCTTTTTTTAAATATAAATTTAATTTTTGGCAAGTCAAGTTATTCCCATGAACACATGGTAAAGTCGCCTCTGAAATCCCAATGGCGTTTCGATTATATAGCATTTTAAATTTCATATAATGTACTGGTTATTGGACCAACTTATTATTTGTTATTATTTTTGTAAAAGTTTGTATACAAGGAAAGATAACCTTCTCTTTATATTTCTCTCTTTTTCTATTTTTATTTCTATTTTTTAATTTAATAAAATTTTAATTTATAGCGTTTATTTTAATGATAATTATTTTTCATCACCACGCCATAACACCAATTATTTTAGTGCAGTGGGATTCCAACTTTCAACCCCAAATTTCTTATTAGCTTTACCAGGCGAAGAAACCTCTCTCATAGTCTCAATCTGATTGGTTCTCATACATTTAAAATGTGACAAGGAGACATTAACAGTTAACTAACTGATACATACGGCTTTAAGTGAGAGTTGAAACAGAAGAATGTTAGGATAAGCCACAACCATAACACAAAGACAAATCTACCAAACGGTGATAGGGATAAGGAAGATGGGAGAGTATTTTCAGAAAGACACATGTATGGTTCCCATTTCTTGACCCAGTGGCACCTGCTCATCATGTAGTCTTCAGAAAAGATAGCTGTTACACAAAACACTAGAGTTTTTATATTGTATATGATTGGTGTGGTACATCACAATTATTAACCACCAATCATAGCCCTTTGTATTTTAGAAGTCACTACAGTAACTCAATATTAACTAAATTCTAATTAAATTACATTGTATTTTTTTTCTTCTAATATATTCTAATTAAATAATATCTAAAATCTGTTATTAATTTCTCTATTTTTACTTTTTTGCCGAAAACACCATTTTGATCCCTATATTTTGAGGTCACAGTTAATTTAGTCCTTACATTTTTGTAATAATCAATTTAGTCATTATTATTTTTAATTTACATTCAATTTGATTCTTGCCGTTAACTTACCAACGGAAAAATACCTATGTGACAAATAGTGTATACTGTTGGCACACTTTAACCTTACGTGGCAACTAAAATAATAATATTAAATGCCACGTCATCCACATTGGAAAATTTTGATTTATCATTTTTTTAAGGAAAAAAAAATTGGTTAAGGGAAGTACATGAACCCAGAAAAATCAAACCCAAATCCACAAATCTTAGCTCTTCCAGGACAAATCTCTCATCATTCAACATCAAATCAATCAATCAATATCATATATGAAACCAAAAGTCCATTTTTCAATTCCTTGGTTATGGTAACGTTCAGGGCGAAAATGGGTAACTAAGCATAATTATCTAACTATATAGTTAGCAGACAATGTTTACAAACTATATTTTTTACTAGCATCTCGAGTCTCTTAGACTCGATTTTGGCCTATAAATCGTATCTTAAGACTCGATTTTCATGGTCTAATAACCTCTGATGTGGCATCTTTCATCTTTTTCCACGTGGAGACCACTTGAAAATTGAGTCTCTAAGACTTGATTTACAAACCAAAAAAATTTTAAGTCTCATGCGCAGACTCATCTCACCAGATTAGATTAGATCAGAGAGAAAAAGAAAGACCAGATCAGAGAGAGAGAGAGAGAAAGAGTCAGATTAGAGAGAGAGAGAAAGAGCTCACGCGACCCAACCGTCGCGCGGCCTGGGCTCGCCTGCCTGGGTTCTTTCCTTCTTCTTCGGCTTTTTTTTTTTTTTTTTTTTTTCTTCTGGCTTTGATTTCTTTTTCGTTGGAGCTGTTGTTCTGATATATATGGGCTTATAAATCGAGTCTCAGATACTCGATTTCCATGTGGATGCCACGTGGAAAAAGTGCAAACTCAGACCCGATCAAAACATGAAAATCGACCCTCAAAGACTCGATTTATAGCCCTTAAATCGAGTCTCTTAGACTTGAGATGCTAGTAAAAAATATAGTTTGAAACTATTGACTACTAACTACGTAGTTGGGATTTTATGGTTATTTACCCATTTCGTCCAACGTTCAGCAAAGAACACAAAAAGCAAACATAAAAAACAAATTCTTTAAGCAAATCCCACCACTAGTTCCTCTCTCTCTCTCTCTCTCTCTCTCTCTCTCTCTCTCTCTCTCTCTGTGAGTTTGTTTTAGGTGGACGTTGAGACCTATGTGGTTATGGCAGCGGTGGGACAGTCTAAGAAGAGGACATTAAAGAAGTTCAGCTTTAGAGGAGTCGATTTGGAGGCTCTTATCAACATGTATACTGATGAGCACGTCAAGCTCCAGAAGGATATATGAGAATGTATAGTAATCAAATGGGTCTGATCTATATTGTTTCAAAGGGGTTTGAAACGCAAGCCTATGGCCCTCATCAAGAAGCTTTACAGGGCTGCAATTACTTTTTAACCATTTGATTTTTGGATTTGCTTAAAGAATATGCTGAAAGTGGATTTGGGTTGGATTTTTCTGGGTTCATGTTCTTCCTAGATCTATTTTTTTTTTTCCCTTTAAAGCTAATAAATCAAAAAATTTCTAGATGATATGGCATGTAATATTATTATTTTAGTTGCCATGTAAGCTTAAAGTGTGCTAATAGTGCACACTGTTTGCCACGTAAGTGTTTCCGTTAGTGAATTAACGGTATTGACCAAATTGATTGTAAATTAAAAATAACAAGACCAAATTAATTGTCATAAAAATGTAAGAACCAAATTGACTGTGATCCAAAAATGTAGGGACCAAAATGGTGTTTTTGCCTATTTTTTTTGTTAATGCATATCAATTAGATGTATTATATAAAAACATTCTTTGTTGAACTTTCTTATACATTACATGGTGGCATATCAATTAAAACCAATTAAAACTTACCTATTACAAATTTTATCAAAATGCAGCAACCCAAAACTATACAATTCTTATTGGTCTCTTCTCTGATTGCTTTGTACATAAATATTATGTGTTGAAGTTTTTGTGCACTATACATATTATAGTTGATCAAAATCCTGATGAACTGTGTGTGGAGAAGAGGTGTCAAGGTAAAGTAGTGGTAAATAAATTTTTTGATGAGAGTGGCCCAATGAATTAGTAAAAGAAAGAATCTGATTGACTTTCTCATGGTTCAAGAGGATGATTAGCCACACTGGAACTGAGACACGACCTAAACTCCTATGGGAGCCAGCAGTGGGGAATTTTCTACAATAGGCGAAAGCATGGTGCCTATTAAGGCTAGTCATTAGTAGTTCTTTGTCTTTCTAGCCGCTTTCCTTGCTTCGCCATACTAGCGAATGGAATTATTGACAAAAGGCATAATGATCTAGACACTATCTTGGAGAGAGACTTAGTGAAATAGACATGTCTGTGAAAATGCGGACTACCTGCACTTGGACAAAAAGACCTTATGAAACTTCACTGTTCCCTGGGATTGGCTTTAGGTCTTTCCTGTGCAGCTTAGATGGAGGGCGAAAAAGGCTCCCCTTTGCTTAACACAAGCTTTTTCGCGGTTCTCCATACCTATACTAGTGGTGAGATTCGAGTGGAAGGGCCCTCTTAGGGAAGGGGGGAGGTAAGGTTTACCTTACTGGAAAGGGGTAGTTACCATAAGAAGCTCAATAGTACTCCTTAAAGGAAGTTTAATTAAAGCCTTATTATCAATAGATGAAAGGGCTAAGGGAGTGGTACCAAAAATAAAGTAGTTGATTTAGTAGCACAGGCTGCATTAAGGGCCCGTTGTCATTATATTAATAAAAAATGGCTAGGTGGTATGTTAACGAATTGGTATATTACGGAAACGATACTTCATAATTTCAGGGCCTTGAGAATGGAAAAAAAGATGGGGAGACTCAATTGTCTTTTTAAAAGAGATTCAACTATGTTGAAGAGACAATTATCTCACTTGCAAACATATCTGGGCAGGATCAAATATATGACGGGATTACCCGATATTGTAATAATCATTCCACTTTCCCTATCCGAAAAGTGTATTGTTGGAACTGGGTTGGAATGCCAAGTGGCTCTAGATTTAGAGGCTCTCGCTATAGGTGAACTTGAGGGAAAGATCATTTCTACCGACCTAACCCAACCAAACAAATATGTATGATGAAATCAAATATATTTTGACTTCAAGCAGTAGAATTAGATTAGGCAGGTAATGAATTTCGGAATATGCAGAGTTGTAAGATAATTAGTAGTCTCTCTTTCTTTGTTAGTAGTAGTTCAAGGTTCATCGACTTTGGTTCCGTTAGGCTTATCTTGACTTTTCTTTGGGCCTGATGCAAATGGCTAAAATAGCTTCCGATTTATATGATTATCAATAAAAGAAAAAGTTATTCTATGTATCAATCCTTACATCTCCTACTACTGGTGGGGTGACAGCCAGATTTGGTATGTTAGGCGATATCATTATTGTCGAACCTAATTCCTACATTGCATTTGTGAGTAAAAGAGTAATTGAACGTTTAGAAAACATGATTAGAGGAACTATAGGTGGATCAATTAGGCATAAATTGATATCAACTCCTCATAATTTAGTAACTTCAACTCCATTAACAACCACTTATGAATCTTTTTTCGAATTACACCCCCTATCTCAAGTTTTGGATTGAACTAATCCATTAATGCAAATAGTTCACGGGAGAAAATTGAGTTATGAGAGTGCTTTCTTGAGCATTTTAACTTGTTAAGTCTCTTTTCATAGCAGATCCTGGTGTTTACATTGACATCCTAGAAATGAAAAAGCTTATTCCTTGCAGGACTATTACACCTGAAGATAATACCTTCCTTTGTTCACTTCCTGAAGTTTTTGAGATAAAAGATGTGTTGTTAAGTTAATTGGGTTATTCCTAAGTTCTTGGGCCAAATATCTTCCCTGTTGCTTTCTATAATCACTATTTGGATATTATTTGTGTTGATCTTATAGTTGTTGTCCAAAGCCTTTTCAGCTTTTGGGAAGACTGTTGATGGAAGTTAACCATACATTCTTGACCCTCATTCCCAAACCCAAAGGTGTTGCTATGGTACATTCGCCCCATTAGCCTTTGTAATGTGACCTATAACGTTATATCCGAGCTACTAGCTAATAGACTAAAGAAAATCCTCCTAGAAATTATTACTCCCTAGAAAGGTGATTTTGTCCCTTTTAGAGCAATTCAGGACAACACAATGATTACTCATAAAATTATCGACTCTTTGAAAAGGAAAGAGGTAAAGTGGGCTATGTAGCCATTAAGATCGATACGGAGAAGGTTTACATTAAGGTTGAATGGAACTGCATTCTACATGTGCTAAAATGTTTTGGTTTCTCTTACTAATGGTCGTCCAATGGGTTTCTGCAAACCTTCCAGTTACGATTTTAGACACCAGTTATCACAAAATTAATTGACTTTTAACTAATTAATTAATTAATTATTATCAAACTTAAAATGATTAAAACATCAAACAAGTACAGTTCACATGGACACCAAAAATGATGACGCATGAAAACTTATGAAACTGTGGTTTCATAATAAGAAAAACCTAGAAATAGAATGGAAGTTTATACAATAGACGTAACTCTAAATCTACTACTACTTCATGTAGTACTTACCCACATGACTATACTCTGCTCCAAATTCAAACTCTTTTGCTGTGAAACTGTTGCACACAAATTCTCCTGCTTGTGATTTTGAGATCTTCACTCAAAGGTTTTAGCTAGATCAGCAACTATGGTTGATTGAATGTAGCAACTTTGTTTTATGACGGATCTATTGTTTACACATGGTCTCTAGTTGTAGCTTCAAAAGGGTATAGAAAATCGTTAGATCTTTGTACAAAACACTGCCCCTGGAATATGCAAAAACATGCTCTATGGTTTGTATTTATATGTGCTTAAGATCCATTAAAGCTTTATATCAAACTGCTGAGAAGAAAACTGGAATCTACAATTTGCACGAATCTTGATTGGTCAAGGTAATTGGATTCTAACCTGTTAGCTTGCAATCGGAATGTAGTCTTCGGCAGTTCAATTTTTTGATTTCTTAAGTCTTCACCCTGTTTAGAACTTCATTTGTCTTGTTTCAAAGATTATTTCAATACTAAACAACTAGACAAACTAAGTTCTATAGGTTACATTTGTTCATGGTTGCCAACCTAAAAATATAGACTTTACACTTCCAAGGTCTTAGACAAGGTGAACCCATTGCTTTTTTCTATTTTATCCTTGTTATTGATGTTCTCTCTAGTTTAATCATTAACCTGGAATCTCAAGGCAAGATTAAGGGCATGGAAGTAGCAAGAGCTAGCCCACAAATCTCTCAAGGCAAGATTAAGGGCATGGAGGTAGCCCACAAATCTCGCCTAATGTTTGCAGATGATTTTTTTTTTTTTTCTTTTTCTTCTAAAGCTTCAAAACAAGACATTAGTGCTATCATAGAAGTCATGTAGATTTTCAGGAGCTACTATTGGCTAAAAAAAAACCACGTATAATCGTGTGTAATAAACCTTGAAATGTGTGCAAATCGACACTTTCATGTACCCGTAAATTCCCAAAACAAAATATGTTTTTCTCAAACCAAAGCACAAATATGAGGTTTTTGCCAAAAAATGTCCATCCACGTTTGGATCTCCTAATTGCACACTCACGAAAGCCTTAATGCACGTGCACCAACTTGTGCTAGGCAGCTAGAGTAAATCGGAAACTCGAAAAGTTTGGGAGGTACCAGATTCCCAAGGCCAAAACTTTTGATCTAGACCTTCGATTGAAGCAAACTTAGTATCGTTAGAAACATAATTTCATAAATTTCGAACAGTAGCTAATCTGTTTAGCTTCGAGACTAGGAAGATCATCAAAATGTCCTTTAAGTTAAGAGTAAAGTTGAAAATTGCTCAAAACTGGCACGCGAGGGTTGCAAGACTGCACATGATGGACACGTACCAACTCATGAGCCTCACATGTTTGATCGCTCAGCTCCATCTATGACTAGGACCCTTCCCCACCTCATTTCAATTTTCAGGACAACTTTTGCCCTCTCGAGCTAACTACTTCTTGTTTTGCGGCTTTATAGATTGTAATCTTGTTAACATAATTGTGACTTGTGAATTGTGTTGATGATGTAGAAATTTTGTGATATTACCTATACTAGTGTCGAAATACTACCAATAATATGCATATTTTATGGACAAGAATTGAATATAGATTATATTTCTAAAGGAATATATATATATATATACACTTTAGGTTTTATTTTTGTCCCTATAATGTCATTAAATACGTTGGCAAAAAGGTTAATAGAAGTGTAAATAGGAGGATGCTAGGGACACAAAAAAATTCTATAACTATTGTCTTAACTTGTCATGTGGTGAATTGTGAATGGTGGAAATCAAGTGGTTAGTCCATATTTCCATCACTCACAACTAGCTACGTGGTTAGTTGTGGTAAAAATTGTGTAATTTTTTGTGCTCCTAGCATTACATGTGGATAGGGGTGTTCACCAAACCACAAAAACTGCAAAATCTGCATCACAACTGCTTGCAAAATGGCATAACCGCACCGCAAGTAACAGTGCATTGCACTGCATGGTGTAATGCAGTTCACAGTTTTATAATAAGGAAACCGCACAAACCATCCCGCATCACACCCTCTCTATATATTAATATTTTTTTAATATTAAATATATTATTAATAGTTTAATAAGCCTAGTTAAAAAAAAAAAAAAGTTTAATAACCCTAACAAGTGTCGATTAGGAGCACTACTCCAAAATAAAGAAAAAACTAGCTTAAGAGTATAAAACTTGCCCAAAGAAAAGGGAAAAAAAATCAGTTTTTGACTGGGCAAGAAAAACCCAAAATTTAAAAAATATACCAATTTCAAACTGTATTTTATACACCGCATTGCACATGTGATCTCATTACACCGCACTGCACATGTGTCCGTAAAAATGAGGTACGATGCGATTATAGTTTTGACTAAATTCTAAACTACATTGCATCATACATGTGACCGCATAAATGAGGTGTGGTGCGGTTATAATTTTGGCTAAACTATACCGTAAAATGCGGTGTTAAAAATAATCTAAAACCACACCGCACTGCAAACACCTATACTCGAACATTAGGACAAAATCTAAAATAATTTAAATTTTCATTGACAAAAATACAATATTTTTTAATTTAAGGAAGAAAAGAGATTTATTATTATTATTATTATTATTATTATTATTATTATCTAAAAGGAAATTTTCTTAAAACACGTGCCACACATAAACCTTTTTTAAGTCCCAAAAATGTTAACTTGCAGGGGGCAAATCACCGCGTAGGAGGAGAATACTCTGTTTGCGCGTGTCGATGTCTAGAGGTGGTGGGAGTCTCACCACGTTGCCTTCCACTCTTCGTCCACATGTTTAGCCCATTGTTGGTTGTGCTTTGGCCAGACTTTATGTATTGATCCCTTAAATTGAAGCTCTAATTTGACCTATGACCATATGATCTTTCTTGAGTTTCTTCCCCGTAATATACAACCAATTTTATTTATTTTTATTTTGTTTTTGAGAATCGACAAGAAATCTAATAATGAAGCACACTTCTTAGACTTTTTTTTTTCCTAATTTTCTTTTGTTTATCTTGGGGTGTTATGTGCAATGAGATTTGTTCCATTAAATCACAGATTTCAAATTCCAAGTTCCAACCCAAATGTAACAATGTTTGTGGCCTTTGGGCCCACTCTACCATTGGTGGACTTTTGACTATTCTAGTGAGGAAAGGACACACTTTTTGAGATATGCCAAAGCCTAATAAGATGTAAGTTTGTTTTCATTGGGCCCATTCCACTTTGAATGGTCCATTCAAGATTTCGTTAGTGTTTGTGATATTTGATAGCAATTGTCCTCCCTCCCTTGCTCGCACTGAAAATTTAGTGGCATTTGTAATAAGTGCAGAATATGAGATGGTCGAATCAAAGAATTATGCAATGCACGGAAATCCAATAATTTTTAAGGACAATAGGGACCAAAAAATTCAATGTGAAACATTCAATGGCTTTGCACAATGGAAATAGTACTTTTTGGATTATATGTTTTAAGGTCAAAATATTATTTTGGTCCTTACATTTTGATAGCAGTTAATTTGGTTTATATTATTTTCAAGTTGCAATTAATTTGAACTCTACAAATTTTTTTTTTTTTTTTGACTAATTGAACTCTACATTTTGATATATAGTTTCATATTTCTTCAAATAAAAAGTTTTATCACAATTTTCTCACTCAAGAGGTAGTATGTGTCTATAAAATGAGAAGAGCCGGGCCTCTAAAAAAAATAAATAAATAAAGGACTCATATTACAGAAAGCCCAAACAAAACAAATCCTTGTAGCTCACTATCGTGAGAATACCAATCGGGCCTTTGCTCTCTTCTTTACTTACAATGTCACCACTCGTTCATAGTCAGAACCACCTGCTTAATTTGCTCCATTTTGGTGATAACAAATGGTGCTTCCTCTTGTGCTCCATATCCTATAAAGACTATGGCCATATCCGATACTATCTGGACTACAACAGTGAAACCAAAGCTTCGTTGAAGGTTATGCGATTAAAAAACATGTATAGTACCCTCTAGGAGTTTTGGGGTTTAATCAGTTTATTTCCATTTCATCTAGTATGTATGATAGCGACATTGAGATGCAATCCAATTGCAACAAATGTATTTTGAGCTTCAATTATATATGGATGGTAGTACATTTGATTGGTACTCTGGTCTTTAGCTTAACTGTAATAAGCAGCTATGTGATCGATCTCATGGATCAAATTTTAGTCCTCCATTTGATAACTGGTTAGGTCCCTTACGTCTGATATTATATACTTATGCTACTATCTATCCCTTGTACACATAAGCATGTCCTGTGGAATTAGTTGAACCAGCCGTGGCGTTTAATTCATTAGATTTTTATATGATGCTAATCATATTATTAGCATCACCTATGTTTTAGACTAAGTCCTGTATTAAGGGTGAAACCATAAAAGGGGAAAAATATTATATGAGAAATTGAATTTTGAGGGATTGAATTCAATTATGCTTTCATCTTTGTATTTAGTTTTCATCTTGTAGATTGCTTTTATACTTCTCATCCTGTAGACTGTTTTTCCAAACAAATTGTCATTGTCATTCTTACCATCCATTAAAATCATAGGCTAAAGGCCTTGTAGGGCAGTGGTATTTTCCGATTCTTCCATTAGAAAGAACTTGGGTTCGAATCACCTTCTCCACTGTTCGTAAGAAAATTTCAACAAAAAAAAAAAAAACCCTTGATAGCATAGAAAACTTGAATGGTTTTTTTGACAAGCTACCAAAAGTAATTTCAATCATATTTCCAATTGCATCCTTTGGTATTATAGAAAACTTGAAAGGTATATGAAGCACCTACATAATCAGATGCTTCCATCTTAACTCACCTACTCATATAGATGCAGTTCACAACCTTTAAATTCAAAACTCTGTTTTGCAACCACAACTTCTCATAGCTTTTTTACAAATGCTCATTTTAAACTCAAAACACAGTTTTTCAATAACTCATACAAACACATCCATTGTCATGAAACATATATGCTACTATTATTTTAGTTCTTCGATTTCTCTAGTACATTTCTAATTAGAATAAGCTTTAGAGAACCAATTAACAAGATTGGAGGTCGTCATCGTCTGATTTTATTATGAAAGTTCCAATCAGATCTTGTATTGAGAGGAAGTGTTAGGAACTTAGGATCACTGCAGCAGCTAAATTAGCAATGCACAATCAGCATGGGTTGTTAGTCAGTTAGGCAGCTAGCTGCTAGTGGTTGTTATTGATTGTTACTAGCAGTTAGGTTCTTATTTATAAGGGTTGAGGACCTTGGGTAAAGGCCGAAATGAAATGGGATGTCTACACAAGGCATCCATGATCTTAAGTACTTCCTTGATCAACACTTCAAGAAGAAAAGATTTGGGCTGTTTTAGCTACTTTCTTGGGTTCAAAGTCTTTTCATCATCAGATGATTACTAGCTTACTCAAGCTACGTATATGTTTGAGCTTATCTCCTAAGCTGTAATTATAGACAACAAGATAGTCGACATACCAATAGAATACAACACTCGCATACATGCCCATGATGGAGAACCTCTTCGTGAAGGCAACTAGATGAGGGTCTTGTCTACTTCACAGTTATCGACGAGATCTCTTATGTAGTACCAATTGTGCTAATGTGTTATTCTTAGGTCATGATGTTTCAAATCCAATCTAGTAATACCGTGCTGGAGAAATTATAAGGTCCTTATAGTGGACAAGTGACGTGGTCCACCAGAGGACTGTATAATTTCTCCACCATGTGGTTTGGGTACTTATTTTATCTTTGTCTTGGTATTTGGAACAATTAATTATCTTAAGTACTCACAAACTTGGAAGAACAAGTAAATAACACATTTATCATCTCTGACCATGAATCTAAGATTGCTTTCACTTGCATATGTAGCAGCATTCAATGCTAAGGATATTTTTTTTAGGGAAATGTTAATCAAAAATTTTATTGAGAGAATGATAAAACAATAAATGTTGTTGATAGCTTTTTATATTTCTCACAAAAGTGGTGTCAAAATTTTCTTATTATGGTTTATTAACAATTGGCATAAGAGCTTCTATTAATGTGGTCCTTTTTTTTATTAGACAATTATTGGTTTATATTATGCATTGTACACATTTACAAAAAGTGTATGTTAGGTTCTAAAAGTTTCGAACAATTGGCAAACTGTGAGTACAAACTTGTCTAGATTATATCTTAGAGTCTATATGATTTATTAGACAATGCTCAAGGTGCTGCAAGTCAGAATACAAGAAAAAGGATGCTGCGGAAACAAGATTCCGAAACTTGCCAGGTTCGACTGAGAGAGAGAACATGTTCGACCGATCTAGACATGGGTCTGCAGAATTTTAATTAAGCCCATCAGCCCATTAAGCCCATTAAGTGATTAGAGTTTCAGATCTATTTCACATAGTATTTAAAGGAAACCCTAAGACACGTTTTGAGTAGACTTTAGAGGTGCTCTTGTGAGATCTAAAATGCACTGTGCCTTCTTCTTTCAAAGTCACTACTGGAAATCATTCTCATACCATTAGAACCGGTAGATCTGAAGTTGTTGTAACAAGATCAACAACTGCTGATGATTACAAACTGGAGAGTTTGTGTTGCTAAACCTTTGAGTGGGATCTCAAAGTCACAAACGTGGGTGTTTGTGCAAAGAAAATCCAAGAGAGAAGGAGTCTGTGGATTCGGAGCTTGTGCTGGTATTAGTAAGTTACTGCTAGAGGTAGCAATAAATTTATGGTTAAATTTTTTGTAAAAAATTTAATTTTCTATTAGTGGATTTGTTTGCCTTGAGGATAAGTCAGGTTAAATCCTCCATAGGTCTTTTACCTTGAAACTATTGGTTTCATTGGTTTTCCTAGGTAACCATATCATTATTTTATTTAGTTTTCCGCACTACATGATAGGATTTATTACTGTTTAACCTAGATCTAAATAATAAATCTAAGTGTTAACTTGGTTAATTAATTAGGTTAAACGATTTGAGTGTTCAGGGGTCTAAACAAACAAACAAGTGGTATCAGAGCAGGTTCACTCTGATTGGATTAACGTCCTGAGTGAGATCCTTGATCTCTGCTATCAGGGGTAATTTTAAGTGTCTGTCTGCCCATATTTGTGATGATTTGAATAAAAATGACACTATTGTTTCTGTTGATCTTATTGATGCTTGTGAAACTTTCCGTAAGGAATCATTTAAATCTATGAAAATTGCTAATAAATTCAAGAAAGAGTTAAAATTGGCTGATTTTGGAAATGATGATTTGATTGTGAGATTGGATGAATCAAATAAAAATAATGAATTTTTGAGAAATCAACTTTTCTCTCAAGATGAAAAGATGAAAAGTTTGGAATTAAAGTTAGCTGAGTCTGAAGCTAAACTTGAAAAATTTTCTAATTCCAAACTTGCTTTTGATAACAAATCTGTATATGTTTTTGTCCCTATTAAGTTCCTCCTTTCAAAAGGAATCATAAAGAAAGACTTATGTTGCTAGGTTAGATAAAGGTAAAAGTTCTGATGTAGAGGTTGAAATTTCTAAACCTACTGTTAGAGTGCAAAAGAAATATGTTTTTGTGCTTGTCACCTTTGTGGTGTGTCTACTGTTATGAATACTGATGTTCCTAAATTTGTTCATTTTTTCACTTTTGTGGTGTGTCTGGTCACATTCGTCCTAACTGTCATAAATTGAAATTTAAGCATTTTGTGTTTCAGTCTAGGATATGTGATGATATTTCTCATGCCAAAAGTCCTAATAAATTGTTTCATATGCTTTTGAAAAATTTAAGCTCGTTGGCTTGTGAAAGGAAATTGCAGGATTTAGGTTTGTCTCAGAAGAATTGTGTAATCCCTCAAATACACTCTACTTCTCATGGTTGTTCACCTACAAAGACAAAGACTCGTGCTATATGAGTGCGAAAAGATTTGCTAAGGTTAGTTTTGTTTACTTGTCCTTGATTTAATTCTTTCTATTATTTGTGGACATGTTTACTTTCCGTTTTTGGCTATCTTGTTTTAAGTTTGTTTTGTTTATTCAAAAAAAGAAAAAAAAATCCAAAAATATTGAAAATTTTCAAAAAGACAAATATTTTATTTTAGTTTTGTTTTATATTTCTTGAGGATTATATGAATTATGATATCTCTCTCTTGATTTAGAACACACTTGGCTTTGTGGAGAAACATAGAAAGTATGTGTTGCATAACTGAGTGCGTAAGCTATTTCTGATTTTGTATGAGTATGTACTAGTTTGTACATGTACTCATGGGTTAATTAAGAAATTAATATTTTTTGTTTATGTACCCTCTATAACTTAGTTAAGCACTGTTCATGCATTATTTTTGTGTTTTTTGTTTTTGGTCATAAATTAAAAAAAAAAAAAAAAACACAATTTTTTTTTTGCATTACACATCTTCAAGTGTGTAATTGAGGTTGGCCTATGAAATTTGCATTTCATGACTGTGTACCTTGTTTAGCTTTGATGAACTATTTCTCTGCACTTTGCTAGTTTGTGCTGTGTAGTGCTTAAATTGTGTGAGTTGTTTATGGTTTTTAAACACATGCTCTTGATTTTGAAGTCACATTCTTTTGATTGTAAGGACTAAAAAATCCTAGGAGAAAAGCGTAAATTACCATCTCACCATTGTTACTCACCAATCATGAATACCTATGTGCAAATTATAAAAGCTGTGCTCGGTAGGGTTTAGCACTTGCACAGAAAGATTAAACGAGGTGTTAATTGTGAAAAGAATGTGAAAATCAAAAGAAAAATCAAAAGAGAATTCAAAAGAAAAAGAAAAAGAAAAGCAAAAAAAAAAAAAAAAAAAAGCATAAAAAGAAAAAGAATAAAAAAAAATGCTTTTACATGATTGCAAATGTGTTTTCTAGGAGATGTGGGAGTTATATGATGTAACTCTTTAGGTGATAGTCACTTTCAAACCAATGTGATTGATATTGTAGAAAATTTGTTTGATTACTATCTACATGCATGTCACATTTTTTGTACTTTGTACACTTACTAGTTGCACGCATTAAATGCAAATCTTTGCTAAATTCTATACATATGATTGTGTGTTAACTAATCTGGCCATCTTTAATTGCATATGAGTTGATGTGTAAATGATTTTTTTTTTTTTTTGTTTGTTTTGGTTGGGAATTATAAGAAAAATGTGTTTTAGAAGTTTAAATTATGTGATTTTAACTTCTTGATTGGTTTTGATACCTGCATTTAAGAGGCATCATGTTTTTAAAACTTTTTTGGATCATGTGCATCTGCATTGAGTCATAAAAACTGATTTCATGTTGTTTTTCAGCATAAAATTTCTAGGTTTTGAAGTTTTAAAATTTTTCACTATTTTGACTGATCGAAGTTACATTCAACCAATCGAAAATAGTTTTAAAGCAAAAACTCTCTGCCTGATTCGATTGATGTTTGATCGATATTTGACCGCTTGAAATTTCCCAGGAAGTTTTTTCGATCGATGCTCAATTCCTTTCGACCGATCAAAACTAGAAATTTTTCAGTTTTTAGTTTCTAGACCGATTAGATTTTTTTTTTTTTTTTTTTGCATGCATCATTTGTGATTGGATTCACATGCATTCCATCATTTTCTTTATCCATCTTGCATTTTTATAGTCATATCTCTCATTGCTTTCACACACAACATGCATACACTTTGCTAAATTGGGTACACAACTTGATTTAAAAATTGATTAATTAATTTTTGAGTTCTGTACATTTTAGTATATGCTATTTATTTTGATGTGTGAATTGCTAAAAATTGGGAATATTTTTTTGAGATATGGTGAATAATAAATGTGCAAATATTTTCTCTAAAACACATTGCGTGCTGAATTTTTATATCATTGAGATCTATATTTTATAGTCTTAATTGATTGTGCTTGAAGTGTTTGCATGCATTTGTCTATGGGCTACATAGTGTCAAGTTTTCATATATTGAAAGAGAGAATATTTGTGTTCATATGTATCCTAAACTTATGTGTGTCTTTTTAGTTTTCCCCACCTCCTAAATTTTCCCCAAAACTCTTCTCCCAAAACTTGTTTTGTTTCTCCTATTTTTATAGGGGGAGAAAGCTATTTTTTAAACCTTTGTTCATAGGAGGAGTTGTTGCTCTTTATAGGGGGAGTTGCCTCTATTTTTTAAAGAGCTAAGTTGTTTTGTGTTCCCTTGATTATCTATTTTCTCTTAACCTCTGTTGTGTATGTTTTTTTGTGTCTACCTTCTGATCGGGTTGTCTTTGTCAATATGTGACAAAAAGGGGGAGAAATAGTCAAAATTTTGGAAATGTTTTTTTAACTGTTTTTATTTAGGGGGAGATGAAATTGTTTTTGGAAGGGGGAGAAAATAAAAGTTTTATTTTTATTTTTATTTATTTTTATGTATCTAACTTAGGGGGAGAGTTAGTTTACTTTTAATTTTAAATTGTTTTTCATATTGTTTATCTGTCTTTATTTCCACACATGCAGTGATGTGCTCTTTTGAGTGTTTTAGGAAAGGCAGGT
Source organism: Quercus glauca (assembly GCA_023736055.1). Taxonomy (NCBI): domain Eukaryota; kingdom Viridiplantae; phylum Streptophyta; class Magnoliopsida; order Fagales; family Fagaceae; genus Quercus; species Quercus glauca. The sequence continues at coordinate 28,290,740 of CM043325.1, read as the reverse complement.
ACATTTTGATCAAGACCTCTGTCTCTTCTTGCAACTTCTAGGTTAGGAGTCTTAGATTGGGATTTGTAATGTAATTGGGCATATTATTGTAATAGGGCTATTCTTGTATTTGAGCATTTCATATTGTATGTAAGTTTTGTCACGGATTGCCAAAGGGGGAGATTGTTAGGTTCTAAAAGTTTAGAACAATTGACAAACCATGAGCACGAACTTGTCTAGATATAGATCTTAGAGTTTATAGGATTTAGGATTTATTAGACAATTCTCAAGGTGCTGCAAGTCAGAATACAAGAAAAAGGAAGCCGCAGAAACAACAATTCAGAAACTTGCCAAGTTCGACCGATTAAGAGAACAGGTCCAACCGACCGAAACACGGGTCTGTAGAATTTTAATTAAGCCCATCAGCTCGTTAAGCCCATTAAGTGATTAGGGTTTCAGATCTATTTCATATAGTATTTAAAGGAAACCTTAAGACATGTTTTGAGTAGACTTTAGAGGTGCTCTTGTAATATCTAAAAGGTATTATGCCTTCCTCTTTCAAAATCATTACTTGAAATCATTCTCATACTATTAAAACTGGTAGATCTGAAATTGATGCAACAAGATCAACAACTGTTGATGATCTAAACTTTTAAGGGTGGTCTTGGAGTCACAAACTGGAGAGTTTGTGTTGCTAAACCTTTCAGTGGGATCTCTAAGTCATAAACATGGATGTTTGTACAAAGCAAATCCAAAAGAGAAGAAGTCTGTGGATTTGGAGCTTGCACGTGGTCGTATCAGTAAGTTACTACTAGAGGTAGTAATAGATTTAAGGTTAAATCTTTTGTAAAAATTTCAATTCTCTATTAGTAGATTTGTTTGCCTTGAGGATAGATCAGGTTAAATCCTTCCCAGATTTTTTATCTTGAAACTGTTGATTTCATTGGTTTTCCTAAGTAATTATATAGTTATTTTATTTATTTTTTCGCACTGCATGATATGATTTATTGCTGTTTAACCTAGTTTTGAATAATAAATCTAAGTGTTAACTTGGTTAATTAATTAGGTTAAACAATCTGAGAGTTCAGAGATCTAAACAATTAAATAGTGTACAATGTTATACACATTTACGTGACTGTGTTTAATGTAATAAGCATTTGCTTAGCTTATAATGTAAATTTTACGCTATTGATTTTAGTTGTTTTGAAGATATATGTATGTGCTTCATTAATTTTACAAATGAAGAGTTGCCTCCTAGGAAGGTGGAGGTGCACGTACAGATTATGAATCACATGGAACATCCGTTGTTATGGACCATAGAACAAAAATCCGGAATGATGAAAGAAAAATTCAATTTTGACCTTATTGTTAAAGGGTCGTTTTTTTTATTTTTTATTTTTTATTTTTTTATTTTTTTAAATTTTTATTTTTTATTTTTAAAGTTATCTCATTCTAGATGCAGTTCTGCACAAAAGAGGAATTATAACCTGAAGTAGAACAATCTACCTAAATAGATAAGTTTATAGAATAGGAAATGCGCTTGAGAATGGAATTCAGCTACAAGCACACCCAGTAGAACTGGTCTTCTTTGAGGCTTCTTCCATCTTCCTAGTCTTCACTTCAGCCAAAACATTTCTAGCCCATTCACCGAAGTACGTCTCATTGTGTCCAATTTTGCCACTCTTGAAGATGGACATGCAGCGGCGATCGTCTTCCGGGTAGGGGCATTTGTCCCCATTGGGATCTCGCCATGCACCTTGATGTCTCATCCCAGACCAGCTAGCTATCCAATGATACACATATTGGCCTACGCCTGCAAGTTTTAGCCAGCCTTTAGGGAAAAACTCCATCACACTGCTGTTTCTGTCCATTAGGAACATGTTGGTTAACTGGGCACCGTGAGGGGATACTAGAATGTCTGTCATGCTCATCAGCTTCACCTGGATCAATCAATGGATTGTAATACATTAGAGCTACTAATAGTCTACATATATAAAGCCATTAATATAGGAAGAAAGGGTTGTTGTCAGGAGTTAGGAAATTGCCACGGACACCAAAAAAATGCACCATGCACTGATGCACTGACTACATTTGTATTATATCCCAACAAAAAAAAAAAAAAATCATAATTAAAAGGTAAGTTGATTTAGTAATACTAAAAAATAGTTTGATGTAACAAACTATCTATTTTACAACATTTTTACAAATTATTAATGTGATAAATTATTATTAATTCTCATTTGAATTGATCACTAACATCACAATATTGACAGTTAGTAAAAAGATTTGTAAACTAATACAGTTGTGCACCATGATTGGCTTAATACAACTAAGGTGGTTGGATGGAAGGAATGATTTGAAAATCCCCATGGAATGAACTCGACATAATAATTCCTTGGGAAAAGGGATTATTATGTTATAATTTCCTATATTTCGTTCATCACAAGTGTCTATTTTAAAGCTCTAAATTCCATGGATTTAATAATCTTAATACTATGGATTTGTATGTGGATTTGAATTGGGAAGACATTGCGTGGATGTTTGCTAAGTTCTATATTATTTACATACTAACCAGGTTGAGTTAAGTTACATAAATGATTATGAAAAATCTTCAGTTATTATTAGTCTTTTTTGGATATAGGTGCAACGCTTTGCTGGAACATGATAGCACATGCAAGACTTCCAAATTGATTCTGTAAAAGGTGTAAATATATGCGCCATTGGACAAAGCAAATGACTTCCATCTCCATGTGGCCATGGGTATTAATTAATAATAATTTAATAATTCTCTTATGCTATATAAAATTTTTGTAAATGTCTCCCTCTTTCCTAGAATTTGCAGAGACTATCATACTTGATACTTTAGCTTTCTGAGGAAAATAATAATAATAATAATAATAATAAATCCTGATTGCCTTTGTCTATCTTACTTCATCCAGGACTTGCATCTAACAATTTGGGATTTCAAGTAATAAAAAACACTTAAATTAAGCAGTTCATAGCCAATTTGGGTGCTTTCAATTCATGGGCAGAGATCTTCAGAATATATAATATTGAGTGCTCTGATTAATTAAAGTCTGTTTTCCGTTTGTTTGTGGTTACTTTAATTTGAGTGGGGTTCATTCGTGTTATGGTGGGAGTGACACTAATTCCACTAACTGAACTTATTTTCTTCATATCAATTCCACTTGCTAATTTTAAAGTTTTCATATATATATATATATATATATATATATATGTATGTATGTATGTACGTGTATCTGCTTATCTGACAAAACAATAGCATTGAATTCTTACATATATGTATAAAAAAAAAAAACTGTAAACTTTTAGATGATATTTTTTAATGAAAAAAAGAGTAAAATTTAGGGACTATTTCTTAAGTGGAATGCATTAGAAATTTTCAATTAAATATAAATACGTAATTAGCTGTATTCAATTTAATTGTTATAGAGAAAGATTATACTGTTTGTGCTTCATCACAATCATGAGTTTGAATTTACTGTTTGTGCGCTTCAATTAATATACTGCAATTGTACCTGAGTTTTGCGTGCCTAAGCTTTACCCAAAAAAAGATTTTAACTATACACTAACCTGCTCACAGAAGCTGAGATTGTTGGAGTAAGCCACCATAACTCGGCAACTGTCCACCTTAGCACACTCCCTCTCAAAGATCCCAATCACTTCAGTCTGATTCCTGAAGGATCTAGGACCAGTCCTCATGAACATGGTGATCCCAATCACAGGCACTCCTTTATCATTGACCTGAGCAACCCTACCTTCCAGGCTCACATTACAGTACATTCTAGCCTTGCACCTCATCAAATCATACACCTCCATCCTTCTCTCCCTTGACATCCCTCCCTCATTGTGCCTCATCACCACAGATTTCTCAAAGCAAACTGGCTCATCATCACCAAGTACTCCTTCAAATCCTTCAATGTATGGTGGCCCATTAAAAGTGGCCTCCATTAAGGTCTTTAACCACAACCCCATGTTGAGCCTAAGCTCACCCCAGTGGTATAAAACCCACCTACTGGGAATTTCACATTTGTTTTTCTTGTGCCATGCCACAAAGGGTACCATAGCTGACAAACCATGCCAGATATTGTCATAGTTGTAATGATTGTATGACACAAATGTTAGGCCTTTCATGAGGGTGGCATTAAAGGGTAAAGTTTCTGGCCATGCGAGTGCGTAGGAGTTCCAAGACCCATCATGCTTGTCTCGTCCTTTCAGGCACAGAAGCCTGCCATGTGAGTTTTCTGAAGGGAATTGTTGGTATTGTACCTCATATTCCTCATGAGTGTCATACATAGAGCTCATGAACCAGGTGTGGCCTTGAAGAGCGGTATGTATGTATCGTAAATCTTTGAGTGGGAGAAATGTTACCGAGTGGCGGAGCTTGTCGGCCAAGGATATGAGCTCGTTGGTACAGTTGGTGGAGGAAGACGCTAGGGTGGTTGTGGTGGTGTTGATGACTCTCTGCCATTGATGCATGAGAGACCATGATGGGGTTGATAATGGGGAATTAGATGGTGGGGTTTGGAGGGAATATTGAATATTGAAGAGAATGAAGAGAATGACACAGGTGGCTAGGATGTAGATAGAGAGTTTGGGAAAGTAGAAAGAGAATGGTGAGAGAGTGCGATGGTGGTGGTGTTTGAGATGGTGATGATGAGCTTTGCTAGAGATGGGACTTGTAGTTCTATCCATCTCTGGAGGTGATTTTTTCATGGCTCTGAAAATAGGTGGAGAATGATATTAGTGTAGTTGAAGCTTGGTGGAGGTGAGTTAATGGCTATATGAGTTGAATTCTCTGTTCTTGGAGAGTCTTCCTTCAACATCTCTCACTCTTCATGTGGAGGCTAGGATAAGAGACTCCATGTGATGATATTTCCACTTTTAGTATACGCTATATCTTTAAGGTGCAAGCAATATTTTTTTTATTATAAATAATTTGATAGTTAAGAGAGAGGAGAATTCAAATCTAGATGTTTAAGTTAAAAGTACTAAAAAATGTCAATCAATTGAGCTACTGGCTCTTAACAAGCTAATACTATTTTTCTTCCATAAATATATAAATTAGAAGACTTTTTTTCCCCTTCTTCCAAAGGAAATATAGAAACCACTATTTTTACAACCTATATTTAGGAATTTTTAAGGAAGTACAATAATTTGTGATATGAATTGTGTGACTTTTATATAAACTCCTTATTGACACTATTTATTATGTAATAATTATGATAAATTATGTAAAAACTAATAAAAAAATTGTAACCAACTTTGTATTTTACATGACAATGAATGATTCTTTTTTTAAAAAAAAACATGAAACTCTTTCGCGATTAAGAGTCATGTGTATTTTATGTGTAAATTGTTAATTGTGTGACATTCACCTTCCTAAACTTTTTAAGTGTAACACAAAGCACAAATTATTTTATATGAAAATATTTTTTTATATATGGACATGTGTCATTACAAAAGTAACTCACCTTTTATTAATTTCAACAAATATTTAAACGTTCATTAAAAAAAAATATATTATGAGATAAAAATAAGTTTATAATTTATATATATATATATATATAATGTTTATAATAGGGCTGCATAAAGTAGTTTTGACGCAAAAGAATATCAGAAAACTTACTTTAGTGAGTCATGTGCGTAGTTTATGGGGCTTAGTACAGCCCATCAATTTTCAAAGCAATACTCTTCTTGATCAATGACTGCCGTAAATTTGAATCCTCCATAATTCTGCCACATTTGACTCAAAATAAATAAATAAATAAATAAATAAAAAATTTGATGCCACATAAAATTCTACATTTATATTAAATTTAACAAATTAAAACTTGCCTGTAATAATCCATAACCTAAAAACTCATGTGTTTTTAATATCATAGAAATGGAACCTTGGAATTGGATCTTGATTGTCAATAGACAGCCTCTAACAGTCCAGCAACTTACGGAGCCATTGTGAAATCTTGTGTGGCGTTTCTAAAAGAGTATCAATTAATATATTTTTCTTTAAATAATATGGCAAAAACACAATCTTTATTCTGATATATATTGGTTATCAATAGCCTTATAAAGTATAATCTAGTCTGGTGCCACTCTCTTTTAAGGAGAACTAGCTCCAGGATTTATTACATCGTGAATGCAAAATTCCATCGCTTGTTAAAAGCACTCTTCACAGCATATTCTACGAGCAGCATATATATCAAAATAGTTTAATAAAATCAAGAAAAGGAGAAAAAGTAAATGCTTCGTTCTTACGTAAGTACCTAATAAACTCCATGAACATGAAGTGAATTATTAAAATAGAAACATGAAACTTGTCATGTAGGAATACTTAAGAAAGTTTTACACGTGCCTTATTTGGCATTGGATTAGATTCATACAGAATTTAAGAAATCAACCGTGAGTTATGTAACTTTGTCAATAAGCTCCAGATTTTATGGCGAGAAGCATGAAAGATATCAATACGGAGCTTTACTTGGTCTTAAAGGAACATGCTTCGCAGAAAAGATAAAAATCAATATTGTGGTGGTGCTTTCCTGACAACCTTGGGCTGATTGAGCATGAACCTCCAATTAATTTGTATTTTGAATTGGGTTTAGCTCACAATAAGAGATCTCAGAAGTAGTTTATCTAATAGTAGGCGGCGTTTAAATAGTGTTTTGATAATTACTTGCTTAGAAACCTGGCTAGCTGAGGAGGCTGTCAGGTAGCCAAGGTACCCCTTTTGGAGTCCGAGCTGGACTTCCTTACCCCCAAGACTGCATTCTATTCTCACTCTTTTCTCTCGTGTTTCTCTTCCCTCAATTAGGTTCCAACCCCTCATCCTGATCCCCTCTCCCATTTATATACCCTCCCATGAGTGGCTATGTCATGATGGGTGAATCTTCCACGTACCTGTGGGTCCCCCTACTTGCGGGATCTGGGTGGCTTATTAGGTCTAAACCACTGTTCAATCCTATCAAATCGCACGTCAAGGATGGAGCCCACAATCATTCTATTGAAATGATTATCTAATAACTTGCATCGAACGTTGAATCTTATGTTCGGCTGGTGGACTCCCTCAAAGCACTACTTTCCATCTATGGGAATAGAGAGATTTGTTCAGATATGCCCATCTAGGACACGTCCGTCTACGTAGTAGCTCGGCGTTAATTAAGTTTGGGCAGAGCCCAAACTTAAAAATACTCGGCTTGGGCTTGGTATGGACCAAACTTTTGCCATTCTACAAAAATAAAGGGGAAAAAGAGAGAGAGAGAAAAAAAAAAAAAAAAAAAGACGAAAAAAATAATATTTACTTCAAGAAATTTGTTAAAAGGGCCATGGAGAATGTTGAAATAAATACTACGACCTAGAAGAACCTATATATATATTCCGTTTTTTAATTTCTCTGTTAAACTAGTATATGAATCTATGCTTTTGTGGTTTTTACGTATTAAAAACCTCTTTCTAAAGCACAATTGATTTGGAAAATGACAGCACGAGGGATGTTTCCTTTGGTCTAATACCATTTAGTTCAAATCTTCATTTACAAAAGAATGATGAGATCTTGATAATGGACAGGACCACCGCGTAAAACATTGTTACAATGGCTAATGTTGAGTTTCCAAATCTATCTTGATACAAGCCTTTTTGGTAGCCACGACTTATCACGGTTTTCAAATAAAAACTGTTTTGTTTGTTTTTTTTTCACCCCACTAAATCAAAACCATATTTATGTATCAGTCTTGTTGCATGTTTTAAATCATGGGATATATGCCCCAAAACTGAGTGTCAATATCATATTTTATCCGCCCTCAACTTTCTTGAAATGATTTTTTTAATTTTAGTAGGGTAGGCGAGATAGCTAGAAATATTCAAGAGCTAAATGCAGAGACTTATATATTATTGGGATTGAGATATGGATGTATATATTGCAAAAAAATCCTATCGTTTCTAGCTAAAACCATATTTGCCAAACCTTCATAGCAAAAAACATGTTCCAGGGGAACTTGTAAAGAAAGATAAAAGAGGTTTAATTATTGTAAGATTCCAGGTAGATGAACCCAAAATTGCTCTAGTCCAAGGGCAATCCTGCTATAAAAATTATTTTTATTTTCTTGATTAATGATTATTCACTCTTCCATATACGTTGATGGTTGGATTATGTTCTTCCATTATTCTAAGTATTGCACTTCAGCATATTTTATAAAACGTTTCATTGTCCAATTAAACCAATATTTCCTTCTCCAAAAAAAAAAAAAAAACAATATTTCTTATAATTTAGCTATACCACTTATTTATGTTATTTAGCATTTGATCCATACCAACACAAAAAAGAAAAAGAAAAAAAGACAAACCTACAAAAAAAAAAAAAAAAAGACTTAATTTATTGGGTATAACAATAAATAACAATTATTATAGAGTAGACATCATAAATTAAAATATTTTATAGTTTCAATTAAAACAAGAGTAATGTTAAAGATACAAATTTTTTTACAAACTACTGATGTGGTGAGTGATTATTGGTAAATGAAAAAATGATGTTAGTCGTGGGCTTAGATGACAACCAGGAAGAAGTTGGCCATGTCAACAATTTGTAAAAATGTTATAAAATGGTTTGTAGCTGTAACATTACTCTTAAAACAATACCAACTTGATTAGAATTGCTTCCATTCAATGCAATATTTTATGCCAATTAATAATATTTCTTAAGATTCAAAGTCCCATTCCTAACAAATTAAACTTGATGGTTAGTATGATCAATTATTATAGAGTAGACATCATAAATTAAAATATTTTATAGTTTCAATTAAAACAAGAGTAATGTTAAAGATACAAATTTTTTTACAAATTACTGATGTGGTGAGTGATTATTGGTAAATGAAAAAATGATGTTAGTCGTGGGCTTAGATAACAACCAGGAAGAAGTTGGCCATGTCAACAATTTGTAAAAATGTTATAAAATGGTTTGTAGCTGTAACATTACTCTTAAAACAATACCAACTTGATTAGAATTGCTTCCATTCAATGCAATATTTTATGCCAATTAATAATATTTCTTAAGATTCAAAGTCCCATTCCTAACAAATTAAACTTGATGGTTAGTATGATCAATTATAAACCATGTCCTTCCTCCAAAATAATAATAATAATAATAATAATAATAATAATAATAATAATAATTTGTTTAGAAGAACACGAAAGAGATTGTATCACCCATTTGACCCAAAAAAGAGCCAGCTACCTAACACAATAGCTATCACACTTTACCAAAAGATACAAAGTTAAAGTTTTTAATTTTAAAAAAAGAAAAAGAAAAAGAAAAAGAAAATTCTTTGGTAAGAAAAGTGCAGTTGCCAAACTACATTTTTTCATAAATAAAAAATAAAATAAAATAATAAAAGTCTGCAATGGAAATGCACCGCTTAGGTAGTGTACAACATTAACTCAAAAAAAAAGGGTTGTGTTGCTTGGCACCGCCACTCACCTCTAATAGAGGGATTAAGGGTCATTGCCTTGATAGGGATGGCACTTATGTATAAAATTTGTGAGAAATTCTTTAGCATTATAACTTAAAGTAAGTATTGGGATCAATATTTATAGGTTATTTGTTAAGTGAAAAAAATGAAAATTGGAGTAGACATGGATCCGGAGTTTCTTTTGATTGTTGGCATGTTTGTGTTCGCTGCTGCTTCAGGTGCTTATGTCACGAATGAGAGAGACAGTTTATGCAACACAACCGGTCCCGTCCCTAAGTCTATCTATCTATATTAACTATATCAAAATTTGTTTTTTTTAGAAAATTTTTCATAGCTCATTCTTATGTGATATGTAAACTAATTTTGTTAACACTTTTTAATATTTTCAATAAAAATATTTAGTATTCAAATCTCCAAAAAAAAAAAAAAAAATTGTGTAAATGTTGATTTGTGATGGTAACAATTATAAGTACAATGGTGGAGTCATAATTCTTTTTGGGATGAACTAAAATAAATATATAAAAATATTAATTTATCATACGTTACTTTATATTTAAAATAAAAGTAGTTTTCATTAAATTAATTAAGTGATGATGCACAAATAATTGATGTGACACAATCCGAATCAATAACTAATACACGTGGCAAGTTGAGGTTGAACTTAACAACCACCTCAACAACAAAAATTAAGGGAGTAGAGCCAATGGTAGAGTTAAAAATTTTTCTCAAGAGAGGCCAAACTAAATATATAATTGTATTTCGGTATTCTTAATTCTTTCAATATAAATGTGTATGACTTTATTTTTGGGGAAAAAAAATTGCTAAAGAGATTCTTCATGAGTACTATTTTCTTTTGGTTTTAACTTGTCTTTTCTTGCAACTTTCCCTACTTCTTCTTTTGCGTCTAACTTTCTACATAACTTTTCATTATTCTGTCATTCTATCATTTCTTTTGCTTTGTCTTGGTCTGTTACTATGTCAACTTTCTTGCTATTTTGTCTTTCCATTCTTTCTATCATTTCTTTTTCCATTCCTTTTTTTAACATTCCTGTATCTTCTATACGTGTTGTTCTTTACCGAATTAGGTCATCTTTCATGTTATTAGTCTTTTGTCTTTCATTTTCTTCATGCATAATTCCTATAAGACTAGTTTCTTTCTTTAGTTCGTCCTTTTCTTTGTCTTTGTATGTTATAGATACAGATCTGTCAATTGCTTTTGAATTTTTTAAACTATTGTTATCATTATCTATTAAGCCATCTTTTCTACTATCTATCATATTCATTGATTCCTCTTGCCTATTATGCCAATTAACTATCATAGTTTTTGTTGAAGATGATCTATAATGAGGTTCAAATTCTCTTTCGTCTTCTAGAGTTGAATTTAAAGCTTTTATTCTGTCATAGAGATCCAAAAAACTATCATTTTTCCTTTCTACTTCAGTATATATAGTAGGTCGTTCAACATTTTCTAAAGATTCTAATTTTTTATCAATCATATCTAAGAAGCTATTACTGTGTCTATCAGTCTGTCGGTTGATTTATCTTCTGTTAAAGTACTCCAATTATTTGTATTATTATTATAGTTATAATCATCAATTTCACTGCTAGAATCAGAATTTGTTTCATAATCTATATTATTATTTGACCAATTATTGTATATATCTCTCATGCTATAGTCTTCATCATAATCTATATCATTATAGTCCATGTTTCTAATTAGTGTGTGCCTAACCTAAGTGTGAACAAGCAAACAGTTGATGAGCTGATAAACGTATTTATTCTATTTCCATATAATTAATAATTACTGGCGGAACTATTATTAACCACTAGTATCCTTGCTATCGGGACCACCTCCTCGGGAAACTCCATTGCAGGACCACCCAAACAATGCCTATTTGTCGGCTAACAAAATGGGCTAACCAACGCGAAACTATGGTTTGCCAACGAGTCTGAGGCTAACCAACTCTATCAAGGAGCAAGTAGTGGCTTTGTAGTAATATGAGTTTCTAGTAACTTCTTAATTGCAAAGAAATAAAACTCATACATCTACCATCCATGGCTTTAATACCATTAACTACCAAGAAGAGAGAGCACAGCAGTACTATGGAAGCATAAACAATGATAAAATAGATGATAAAGAAGAAAATAGCAAAATAGATATATTCAAAATAAGTTAAAACAGAGTATGGAATATGAAAACTGAAACTAGTAAAATCTTACTTGAATAAAAACTTCTGTCTTTGATTAAAACTGAAAACTTCTGTCTTTGTTACAAGTTTGAAAATAAAACATTGTCTGAAGAGTTACAAGATTACAAAGTAAAATTTGTAAAAGGTTACAAGATTATATCTATCTGGAAGGGAAGGGTTACAAGATTACAAGAAAGAAAGGATTACAAAAGTCTTTCTGGAGGGAGAGAGAGAGGGCTATCTTGGACCTAAGCTTTGAACTTCTAAACAAAATTTTGAACCTATCTTCTGTCTTCGGAGTCTATCTTTTTATAGATAAAATAAACCATGGTAAAAAAGTAACTTGAGTTAAGTGAACTCAAGTTAATTTGTCGGTAGAAACTTGTAGAATCTTGTGAACAGTAAAAGCTTTACTATTCATGAATAGTAGTCTGTTTGGGAATCTGTTAGTTCGCATGCTAGAGAAAAGTGATCTTTCAAAAGGGACTTCTAATGAATCTATCTGTGAAAATCTGTTAAGGTACGCGTGCAAATAATATTCTGTCAAAATATCTTTTTGGATCTTTCTGTCCTACGTGCTTGTGAATAGTAATCTACAATAATTGTTTCTAGAGGGTCTGTCGTTTTGTCATTTTGTGTTATCTGTCATATGTTATAGGGGTTTTTAGAATCTTGAAATGCTTCTGGGTGAATCCTGTAGTTTGGGGAGGAGGATTCCATTACTGTGTCATCTTCATCGTTTGATATTTGTGATGCAACTTCAAGCAATTGCTTGTCTGAGACGAAGGCAAGCTGGCATTGAACTTGACTCTTTTCTAGAAGGAAATTAGAACTTTCTGTCTGAGAGGAAGAGGTCTTTTTCTGTAATTCTTGGCAAATATGATCAAAATTAAACTTATTCCACCATTTTAATTTAAACTTTTTGGAGAGCATGGGAAAAGGATGCTAGGGATGATTTTCTATCTTGTATTCCCATCTAATGATCCATGGGAGATCTGGAAACTTGTAAAAGAACTACAAAAGATGTGGGAAATCCTTAAGATGCGGTATATTTGGTTCTTTCTTGAAAGTCTCATAGGCTTTTAAGACATTAGGAGGGAGAATCATAGCTTTAGGACCACCAGTCAATGAACCATCTTGGTATCATCATGTCATTCTTTCTGTACATATCAAACCGGAAAAACCAAGTATGCTTGTAAATATTATTTTGGAATAAAAGGAACATATCCCAAGCTTCCATATAGTCATAATAATTATAAAACTGAGGTTCAAAAAGTACAGAAAAGTTCCTGGTGATCTAGGGCTCTGCTTTCCACTGGGAGGGGGTGAGAATCTGTTTTATGACGACTTTAGAGTAGCCAACTCTGTTTGGTTCTTGGGAACAAGGCATATGTGTTACCAATATTGAGTCTATATCAACTAAAATAAACTCATAAAATGTATGGGTCTTAAATATTTCTGTCTTAGGATGTTCCCATCCTGGGGGTATGAGCTGTCTGACTAGGGAGAGGGTGTCTGTTATGTGCTGGTATTCTGGTTCAATTCATAAAATAAAATTCCATGAATCTTTTGGGAGTTCAATACTGTGATCTTCTTTTGGGGTTTGGGCAAAGGGGGAAAAGAGGGTGCGACTATGTTAAATGGTTTCTTTAAGGAAGGAGTTGAGGAAGCTGAAGGCAAGGCATAATACTGTTTAGACGTTAGAGCGGGGCTTGGGGAGAGAGGTTGGAAGGGGTTTGGACTACAAGTTAATGGGGTTCTTTCTTGGGGTCTATTCGAAGAAAAAGTAGGTGAGGTGAAAGAGGGACAAGGGAGAAATCTATTAGGGGGAGGAATCGGAGGAGCAGCATAAGACTGTCTGGTTCTAGGTTTGGGGGATTTGCTTTTATCTGCAGGGGAACTCAACTTCCCTGTAAAAATTCACGAGTTAGGAAATTAGGAATCGAATTAGTTTCTCCTTTATTATATTCAATATCAAAGTAAAAAACACTTAAAATAGCCTGCCATTTAACAAAACTCTGTTTGGAAACAAGATTTTGAACATCTTTTTGTAAAACTTCTTTAGCACTTTTACAATCAACATGGATTAAAAACTTTTGATTGAAAAGATCATTTTGAAATTTTGAAACACATAATATAATAGATAAAATTTCTTTTTTAATAGTGTTGTAATTTTGCTAAGTAGTCGACCAGGAGCTAGAATGGAATCTAACAATTTGTTCTTTAGTATCATCTTTTGCTACCTGTTTTAGGATTCCACCATAGCCTATATCAGAGGCATCTGTCTCAACAATCTTGAAAGCATGGGGTGAAGGAATAACAATGCAAGGGAGTTTTTTAACATATTTTTTAATCTGTCGAACTATCATAGTATGTTTGTTTGTCCATGCAGGAGGATTCTTTTCTAACCTTTTATATAGGGGTCTGCATATTTTTCTCAGTCCTTGAAAATAGTCTGAAACATAATTTAAGTTGCCAAGAAATCTTTGTAACTAATTTTTATCTGAAAGCTCGAAAATGTGTTAAAAACATAAGAGTTGTTTAGACCCCCAAATTAAAGTTACGACTCGATAGATTTTACACTAACTTAATACTAAGTGCGAAATAGTGTAAATGCGAGCGAATAAACAAATAAGCTACTCTAATCCATAATCAAGACAACACAGCAGTAAAATGGAATGTAAAAGAGTAGGGAAGAGAGATGCAAATACAAGATAACTCGCCGATGTGTTATCGAAGAGAAAACCAAAGAACTCAGCAAAAAACCTCTCCACCGCCCTCCAAGTGGTAATCGTTCCACTAGAAAATTAGTTGGGATACATGAGTTAGCAAGGGACCCTCCAAGCCTAATCTACCCGATGTACCTAAGCGCTCTAAGCTCCTACTCCAACAAGGCTTCTCGGAACCTTGTCTTGTCTAGCTTTCCGGATCCCGCAATATGCCCGATTGCATCCACCAAGCCTCACCGGCTTCTTTTGGCAAATCCTCAAAGCTTCCCAAGCTCCAAAACACTCTCTACACTCTGAAAAGGTGTGCATTGTGTTTGGGTACAAATCTCCTCTCAAGATATGACAATGGGAGAGGGATGGAGAAGAGGCTACAATGAATTCTTACTAAGGATGAGTAGTTCTCTCTCAAAAAGATGGGTGTGTGTGTTGTAGAAAACCTATCTAGGGTTTTTCTCTTTGAATGGCCTCCTCTCACTTTGTGGGTAATGATGGTATATATAGTATGGGTGAAGGGTAAGAAAGTCACTCCTAAAAATCCTCCAGGCAGAATGTCTCACGACTACCTCGTGGGAAGGCCTTACCCGTGAGATACTCGCGAAATTGACAGCCTGGCACGACTCTTCAGCTTCCAGTCATGTGCTTCTCATACGCCCTTTTTGCGGGAACCCTTCTCGCGATCTTCTTGCGAGCTAGCCGTGAAATGCACTGATCTTCATTTAAGCTTGAGTCTTCACCAACTTGATATTAAACCCAATACAATAAAATTCCACAAAATACAAGGAACAAAATTAAAGCAATTACAACACTTTTTGTCGTGGAATAAAGCCAGCATAAAACATAGTTGTAAATCACAACTTTACATTATCTTTTATTTCATCTGGAAATTTATTTGCAAATTGAATGGCTCTATCAATGGGACTTAAGGTTCCCTTATAAATATTATGTCCTAAAAATCGGATTTTATCTTGGAATAAATTTATCTTAGTGGCTAAGACAACTAATCCATTGTGTTTAATTACTTTGACAAATATATATAAATGTTTCCAATGGTCATCAATTGATTTAGAGAAAATTAAAACATCATCTATATAGACAATTGAAAATTCTGTAAAAGGTGTAAATATATCATTCATTATATTTTGAAACTCACTAGGTGCATTTTTTAGTCCAAAAGGCATAACATTCCATTCATAATGACCAAAAGGAACTGTAAAAGCAGTTTTATATCTATCTTTCTCATCAAATTGTATTTGCCAAAATCCACTTTTCATATCAAATTTAGAAAATATGGTTGCTTCATGAAGTTTGTCAAGTAAGTCTTTCGTATCGGGGATGGGATATCTTATCCATTGTAATGTTGTATTTAAAGGTTTATAATTTATAACTAATCTTGGAACTCCTCGCTCCAATTTTGCCTATTTATTAACATAAAAAGCAGCACAGCTCCAAGGAGACTTGCTCTTTCTGATCAATCGTTTATTTAAAAGATCTTCAATCTCTTTCTTACAATGTTCTAATAATTCATTATTCATTTGTAGTGGTCTAGCTTTAGTAGGTATCTGTCTTTCATTAAAGTCTTTTTCATAAGGTAGTTGTACTATGTGTCGGTGCATGTGCCAAAAAGCAGTGGGGAGATTAGAACAAATTTTTGCCGCAATCTGTTGTCTGAATGATTTTATTTTATGATTCAATATGGGGTCAGTTAATTGTTTAGCAATTCTTTTGTATGTTATTTCTGACTTTAAAGATTCCAAATGTCTATTTTTCATGTAAATTCTTTCTTTATCAATTTTCCATACTATGGAAATGTTATTAAGTGAATAAATTTCTTTTGGGATAGGTGGTATAATGAATTTAAAAAGTATATCTTTTCCTAACACATTGGTTTTAATTCCTTCTTCTGTTGTTAGAAAGGGGTAAAGTAGAGCCATAAAGGGGTTTCCTAGAATAATTTTAGAAGAAAGGTCTTTAACTAAAACAAAAACTGTCTCAAAGCATATCCCGTCATTACATATGTGGACATTAGGTATTTTATAATTAATTATCAGCTTTTCTCCATTAGCTTGAGTTAATCTTTTTAAAGATTTTTCACAATATACTTTAAAGGTATTAATCCTTCTTGTATACAGTTCATGTCAGCGCCTAAGTCTATTAAACCAATTTCTGTCAAAGAAAATTCTTTATTAATTACTAAAGTAATTTCTATATGCCATTTTTGAAAAATCACTTTGTCAATTAAACTAAAGAAATTCTGTCTATTGCCATCATCTTTTTCTAATAAAGGTGGGTCTATCATGGGTTTAGAAAATTCTTTTAAATTTATTATTTCTACAATATTTTGTTCATCTATGTCTGTAGAATTATCTTCTTTGATTTCTATAATTTCTTGTTTTACTAATTTTGCTTCTGTCATTAAGTCTTGTAAAGTTACAGGTTTTATATTTCCATTTGGTTTCTTTCTTGCCTTTTCTTTCTTGTCTTTTTGTTTCTAAAATTTTTCTTTCTTTCCACATTCCGAAACATGGTGTCCATCTTTCTTATAGTTAATATAAGTAATAGGTATGTCTATAGAATCTTTCAATTTTAGTAAATAGTCTTTTTTGTCTTTTAGGTGAGTAGGTAGATTATCTATCAATTTCATTATTATGTCTTTTTGTTTCCTTTTTTATTTTTTATTTTTTATTTTTTATTGACTTTAAGTGGGTTGGATGATTTTAGTTCTTTCTTGTCTTTTGCTTGGTCTATCTCCTTTAGACTAACATTAAATATTTCCATTAATTTATTTAGTGTATCTGTTTCAAATTCTAATTTACTGATTTGTTTAGTAATTTTATTATGTCTATCACATTGTTTTTTAGTATGACCATATCTTTTACATTTATCACAAATAGTATTTTTAACATGTTTGTCAGTATTCTCATTATCTGATGAATTAGTATTATTTAAAACTGTTATTTTTCTTTTTCTGTCTATATCTAAAGGTAAATTTAAAATTTCTATCTTTTTAGTTAATTCTGCCAAACTATCATTTTTAGTATATATTATAGATCTTTCAATTTATTTTAGTCTTTTATGAATTTTTTCTTTTAAACTATCACTATTTTCATTTTCTTTATTATTATTAGTTTTCCTTCCTACTATGATAGATAATTGGCATAATAGGCAAGAGGAATCAATGAATATGATAGATAGTAGAAAAGATGGTTTAGTAGATAATGATAATAATAGTTTAAAAAATTCAAATGCAACTGACAGAGCTATATTTATAACATACAAAGACAAAGAAAAGGACGAACTAAAGAAAGAAACTAGTCTTATAGGAATAATGCATGAAGAAAATGAAAGACAAAAGACTAATAACATGAAAGATGACCTGATTCAGGAAAGAACAATATGTATAGAAGATAAAGGAATGTTAAAAAAAGAAATGGTAAAAGAAATGATAGAAAGAATGGTAAGACAAAATAGCCAGAAAATTGACATAGTAATAGACCAAGACAAAACAAAAGAAATGATAGAAAGACAGAATAATGAAAAGCTATGTAGAAAGTTAGACACAAAAGAAGAAGTAGGGAAAGTTGTAAGAAAAGACATGTTAAAACCAAAAGAAAATAGTACTCTTGAAGAATCTCTTTAGCAATTTTTTTCCCCAAAAATAAAGTCATACACATTTATATTGAAAGAATTAAGAATACCGAAATACAATTATATATTTAGTTTGGCCTCTCTTGAGAAAAATTTTTAACTCTATCATTGGCTCTACTCCCTTAATTTTTGTTGTTGAGGTGGTTGTTAAGTTCAACCTCAACTTGCCACGTGTATTAGTTATTGATTCGGATAGTGTCACATCAATTATTTGTGCATCATCACTTAATTAATTTAATGAAAACTACTTTTATTTTAAATATAAAGTAACGTATGATAAATTAAGATTTTTATATATTTATTTTAGTTCATCCCAAAAAGAATTATGACTCCGCCATTGTACTTATAATTGTTACTATCACAAATCAACATTTACACAATTCTTTTTATTTTTTATTTTTTGAGATTTGAATACTAAATATTTTTATTGAAAATATTAAAAAGTGTTAACAAAATTAGTTTACATATCACATAAGAATGAGCTATGAAAAAAAAAAAAAACAAATTTTGATATAGTTAATATAGATAGATAGACTTAGGGACGGGACCGGTTGTGTTGCATAAACTGGCTCTCTCATTCGTGTCATAAGCACCTGAAGCAGCAGCGAACACAAACATGCCAACAATCAAAAGAAACTCCGGATCCATGTCTACTCCAATTTTCATTTTTTTTCACTTAACAAATAACCTATAAATATTGATCCCAATACTTACTTTAAGTTATAATGCTAAAGAATTTCTCACAATTTTTATATATAAGGGCCATCCTATCAAGGCAATGACCCTTAATCCCTCTATTAGAGGTGAGTGGCGGTGCCAAGCAACACAACCCTTTGTTTTTTTTGAGTTAATGTTGTACACTACCTAAGCGGTGCATTTCCATTGCAGACTTTTATTATTTTATTTTATTTTTTATTTTTGAAAAAATGTAGTTTGGCAACTGCACTTTTCTTACCAAAAAATTTTCTTTTCTTTTTCTTTTTTTGAAATTAAAAACTTTAACTTTGTATCTTTTGGTAAAGTGTGATAGCTATTGTGTTAGGTAGCTGGCTCTTTTTTGGGTCAAATGGGTGATACAATCTCTTTCGTGTTCTTCTAAGCAAATTATTTAAAAAAAAAAAAAAAAAAAAACCTCTTTTGTGAGGTTCAGGACCTTTTTAAAATTATTTATTTATTTATTGAATATCATGAATTATAACAACATTTGTTATGTTCTTGTTTATGGTGACTTTAATAGCAGACTTTGACTACAGTTTTTGAAATGTAATTTGAATTTACACCACGATACGGTTGAGTTATTTGTTTATTTAATTATATATGCATCTTCTGAGTTCAGAGTTTTAGCCAGCCTAATGAGAGAAGGATACATTATTGCATTATAACCAAACACTTCCATTTCATTATTTATCATGCGAGAGACATGGTTTATAATAATAGTAATAATTATTATTATTATTTTTGAGGAAGGACATGGTTTATAATTTGATCATACTAACCATCAAGTTTTGTTAGGAATGGGACTTTGAATCTTAAGAAATATTATTAATTGGCATAAAATATTGCATTGAATGGAAGCAATTCTAATCAAGTTGGTATTGTTTTAAGAGTAATGTTACAACTACAAACCATTTTATAACATTTTTACAAATTATTGACATGACTAACTTCTTACTGGTTGTCATCTAAACCCACGGCTAACATCATTTTTTCATTTACCAATAATTACTCACCACATCAGTAGTTTGTAAAAAATTTGTATCTTTAACATTACTCTTGTTTTAATTGATACTATAAAATATTTTAATTTATGATGTCTACTTTATAATAATTGTTATTTATTGTTATACCCAATAAATTAAGTTTTTTTTTTTTTTGGGTGTAGGTATGGATCAAACCCTAAATAACATAAATAAGTGGTACAGCTAAATTACAAGAAATATTGGTTTTTTTTTTTTTTTTTTGGGAGAAGGAAATATTGGTTTAATTGGACAATGAAACGTTTTATAAAATATGCTGAAGTGCAATACTTAGAATAATGGAAAAACATAATCCAACCATCAACGTATGTAGAAGAATGAGTAATCATTAATCAAAGAAAATAAAAATAATTTGTATAGCAGGATTGCCCTTGGACTAGAGCAATTTTGGGTTCATCTACCTGGAATCTTACAATTAAACCTATTTCGTCTTTCTTTACAAGACTGGTTTTAAATCAATTCTATAAATGAAACTGAAGTGATTTTGGCCACAAGTTCCCCTGGAACATGTTTTTTGCTATGACGGTTGGCAAATGTGGTTTTAGCAAGAAACGATAGGATTTTTTGCAATATATACATCCATATCTCAATCCCAATAATATATAAATTGCTAAAGAGATTTACTTATATAATATTATAAACATATACTTTAAATGCTCCTAAAATTAATGACTATTTTATCACAAAAAGTAAATATTAAAAGGAAAATAAATGAAACAACAAGAAATTAAAGATTATTTATATTTTTTTGAAAAAAAAAATGAAGAAGGGCAATTACCTAAAATTTATTCAAACTTTTTACTTTTTAATATTAAAATAGAGGGGGGCATTTTGGAAAAGCACCTCCCCCGCTTAATGGAGAAAATCCAAACACTTGGTGAAGTCAGAAAGTGAATCAAAATATTGAAATTTTAGGGACAAAGTCAAAATTACCCCCATACTTTAAGTATATAAATTACAATTTAGTGTATATTTATATATATATATATATATATATATATATATACATACATATATATATATATACATATTTTTTCTTAAATCTAATATCACAAAAATGTGGTTGATTTGCCAATTTGTTCATGAATCATTTTTAGGTGATTTGTAAACTAACTTGTGCAAGAGTGTTGGATGATTTTTTTTTAACAGCCACCATGAATGGGACAGCCGGCTTCGGTGATCCACCATATCTCCGTACGTTTATATATATATATATATCACCGTATGTTTTCTTAAATCTAATGTCACTGAAATGGGGTTGATTTGCCAATTTGTTCATGACTCCTTCTTAGGTGATTTGTAAACTGACTTGTGTAAGTATTGGATGATTTTTATTTATTTTTTAACAGCTGCTATGAATGGGACATCCATCTTCTATATATAAGCAAACAAATACATGTCCGTAAGTTTAAATAAAATTTTTTTTGACTTCCTTTTTTTGTTATTAATATTTTTGGTCAAAAAAGTGGCATTTTATTTATTTATAACAACTAGTACCACGGCGCCACATAACATTCTCTCAAAAAATACCCAAATTCATTATGCCGCAAACAAAACATTGATAAACAAAAAAAAACTCCTCTCCTAGGCTCTCACCAGTCTGTGGAAAGTAGGAGCTTCTAACTTGCGTTTTTCGTAAGATCAAAACCCCTCAAAGCAGTCCATCTTTGAGTGTAGTAGGAGATTTTTTTCTTCTTCTTCTTCTCCTTATCCTTCTTTTATACTTTCCCGGTTATAATAATCCACTATCAAGGAATGGATACAACATTGGAGGAACTTTGGAAAAAGTTCACTCTTTTAGAGGAGGAAAAATGTGTTTTGTCAGTAAATGCTCAGGATGTCGCACGATCAAAGGAACATGCTCAGTTCAGCATTCTTTTCAAGTTACAAACCAACAGAGAATTTAATAAGGAGGCTTTCAAGTCCACCATTCAACAATTATGGAGAGGCTCTCAACGAGTATCAATCAAAGAGGTGGGGAATAATCTATTTCTAGCAATCTTTGATACGGAGGAGCATATGAATGATATTCTAGACAGGAGTCTGTGGTCTTTTGATAAGAGATTGGTTATGTTGAAGCGGTTCATTAATGATGTTAGCCCAGAAAATGTCACATTTCAACGATCTCCCTTTTGGATTCGGGTTTTTAATATTCCAATTAAAAGTATGAATGCAACAGTTGGGAATTATATTGCTAATGAAATTGGCATTCCTCTTTTAGTTGATGCTCCGAAAAGTGGTTTAGCGTGGGGACCCTTTCTTCGTATAAGGGTGGAGATAGATATTACTAAGCCACTAATGAGGGGAAAGATGGTACAAATAGAAGGCATGGAGAAAGGATGGGTGCATTTTAAATATGAGAGACTTCCCATTTACTGTTATCGGTGTGGAATTTTGGGACATCAAGAGAGGGAATGTCATAAAGCCAAGAAAGGGTGTATTATTGCAGAGGAAGAGGATTCTCAATTTGGTCCTTGGTTACGGGTTGTGGCTCCTAAGTTCAATCGGGGAAGAAGTTCCTTCAGTAAAACAAATTCTGGAGTTGCCGAGGAGGACATTGATTTGGAATCCGAAGAGGACGAAGGGGATAGATGCAGTTCTCCTACTCCTCGTCGGCAACAGATGCCACCACCGATCAGTAAAGCGTTCGACGATATCACAGCAGCTGATTCGTTAGAGGATTCTGCTGAAATTTCAGGTTGCCAGGTAATACCACAATCTCAAAACCTTATCTCCAATTCAAATGATAGATTAGATTCCCATCCACCTAACCCCGATAAACCCTCTTCCCTCTCATCTTCAAATTCTAACCGGATAGAGAAGCCAAAACAGAGAAACCCAGAGAGAAACCCATCCACCACGGAAACCAATTTAAAAAATCTTATCCCCAACCCAGTGGAAAGCAAATCCCACCCACCTAACACCGAAAAACCCACTTCCCACTCATCTTCAAATATTATCCGGATACAGAAGCCAACACAAAAAAACCTAGAGAGATCCCCATCCGTTTCGGATACCAACCCAAAAAATCTTATCCCCAATTCCATGGAAAACGTTTCATCCAAAAACACCTTAACTCATGTGAACCCAAATCCACTTAAACTGGACGATGATGTAATCCCTCCTGTAACCGATTATAGTTTAGAGAAATTAAAGGAGACGGAACTTGAAATTTTAAATGGAGAGTGTTTAGCCGAAGATATTGAAATGGATTTATCCCCAGATTGTAATGAGGAAGTTTTGGGCCATACCAAAACCAACCTCTGTTCCTGGAAACAGTTACTGAGGAATTCAAATCCTATCCCACTTCCTGTTGATAGTGAGAAACCCATGTTCCAAACCCATATCAAACGGACTAACCCAAACTCTTCCTCAGTTGAATACCCGAGAACCAAAAAACTAGCAGTTGAAAATCCTGTTGGGGACACTCTTTCCCCATGTCATCCTCCATGAAAATACTTAGCCTCAACTGTCGTGGGCTTGGGATCCTAGAGGCAGTATAGGAGCTCTGATGCTTGATTAGAGAAGAAGATCCCAAACTTCTTTTTCTCTCTGAAACTAAATTAGACAGGAATGGTTTTAGGGGATTAAAGACGAAGATTGATTTTCAGCAAGGGTTTGAAGTACCTTGAGTTGGATTGGGAGGTGGTTTAGCTTTATTGTGGCATGACAATGTGGATATCGATGTTCAAAAATCTTTTCCACACCACATTGATGCTCTGATAAACCAGAATGGCATCGTTTGGCGTTTTACTGGGTTTTATGGACATCCTGAAGCTTCTAAGAGAGGGGAGTCTTGGGAGTTAATGCGTCAATTACACGCATCATTTTCTCTTCCTTGGTTCTTGATTGGAGATTTCAATGAAATACTTCATAGTGATGAATACTGGGGTAGTGGATCTCGTCCATTCAACCAGATAGCAGAATTTACCATACTAGTAAATGATTGTTCATTAATTGATTTGGGTTATAGAGGTCCGAAATTCACTTGGTGTAACAGGAGATTTGAGGGGAATCTAATTATGTAAGATTGGATAGGGGTTTACATAATTTGGAATGGATACAACTGTTTCCTTAATCTAAGTTGTCACATGTCCCATTTGGTTTCTCTGACCATATGGCATTGTTGGTGAAACTCCAAACAGATGCTGTAAAGTCCCCTATTAGAAAACACAGGATGTTTAGGTTTGAAGCGTTTTGGATGTGTGATCCTAATTATGAAGATATTATTAGATCCAGCTAGGATTCTGTGCAATGGGGTACTCCTATGTTTCGGGTAACACAGAAGATTAAGGCAGTAAGGGTGGCTCTTCTTCAGTGGGGAGGTGGTAGTGCAAGAGGACTCATACATTCTATTAATACAAAGCGGGAACTACTGGCCAATATAGAGTTAGAGTGTCACTCAGATCTTGCAAATCAACAATTATCTCATGCAAGAAATGCCATTAGATTGGAACTTAATGAATTAGTGGCTCAGGAAAATACTTATTGGCACCAACGCTCCAAGATCTCATGGATGAAAGATGGAGACCGGAATTCAAAATTTTTTCATGCAATGGCATCCCAAAGGAAGAGGAGAAATGAGATTCAAAAAATACAAGACTCGGATGGTAGATGGTATTCACAACAATCTGATCTAGAGAGGGTGGCAAGTGACTACTTCTAGTCAATGTTCACTAGTGCTTCTACTAGTTCTTTCCAGCATGTAATTAATCACGTTTGTGAAGTGGTTACCCTGGAGATGAATGGCATGTTATTAGCTGAATTCACTCACGAGGAGGTAAAGAGAGCTCTATTTCATATGCATCCTACAAAAGCACCAGGGCCTGACGGTATGAGTCCTTTATTCTTCTAGAAATATTGGCATATTGTAGGTATTGATGTATCTAATGCAGCTCTTGATTGTATTAATTCTGGTAATATCTTGCATAGTATCAATTTTTCTCATATAACTCTGATTCCAAAGAGAAAAAATCCAGAGAGTATGTCTCACTTCCGACCAATCAGTCTGTGCAATGTTATCTTCAAGATTGTTTCTAAAGTCCTAGCTAATAGGCTTAAGCTGATTTTGGAGAGTATCATATCTGAATGTCAAAGTGTTTTTGTAGCAAATAGAATGATCACAGATTATATTCTCATTTCCTTTGAGACTTTGCACTACATGAAGGCCAAATGCCAAGGGAAGACTACACATATGGCGATAAAGCTTGATATGAGCAAAACGTATGACAGGGTTGAATGGGACTATCTGAAGGCGTTGATGCTGAAGATGGGGTTTCATAAAAAATGGGTGAAATTGATCATGGCTAAATCTCTTCTGTTTCTTACGTGGTGTTGGTAAATGGGGTACCTTCTGGATTTATCAAACCCTCTAGAGGCATATGCCAAGGAGATCCGTTGTCTCCTTACTTGTTTCTAATATGCACTGAAGGATTCTCGGCATTATTAAGATATGCAGCCCATCATGGAGATTTACATGGAGTGAGTTGTTCTCGGAATGGACCCTTGATCACCCATCTCTTCTTTGCAGACAACAGTTTTCTTTTCTGCAAGGCTTCTTTATCAGAGTGTCATATCATCATGGAAATTCTTCAAGCTTATGAAACTGCATCTGGGTAGAAGATAAATAGTGATAAAAGCTCTATTTTCTTCAGTACTAATACACCTCATTCATTACAGGAGGAGATCAAGGGGCTCTTCAATGCTGATTCCAATGTGCCTTTGGAAAAATACCTTGGTTTACCTCCTATAATTGGCAGAGGTAAGAAGCAAGCTTTTGATGACATTAGGAGTGAAGTTCAAGTCAAACTTGAGGGTTGGAAGGGTAAACTATTGTCACAGGCCGGTAAGGAGGTTCTTATAAAATTGGTGGCACAAGCCATCCCAGTTTATGCTATGAACTGTTTCCTCCTTCCATTGGGGCTGTGTGATGAAATTAATTCCATGATGGGGAAGTTTTGGTGGGGGCAGAAAAGTGAGGAAACAAAAATACATTGGCTAAGTTGGAAGCACATGTGTCTAGCAAAGAAGGATGGAGGTTTGGGGTTTTGATATCTTAAATGTTTCAATTTAGCTTTACTAGCTAAATAGTGCTGGCGGCTCCTTCACAACCAAGATTCTTTGCTCTATAAAATTTACAAAGCCAAGTATTTTCCTAATAATTCCTTTCTTGAAGCTACTGTTCCGAGTCACTCTTCCTATGCTTGGAGAAGCATTACTCATGGGCGAGAACTTATCAAACAAGGAAGTCATTGGACGGTTGGTAATGGTTCCTTGATCAACATCTGGGCTGACAGGTGGCTGCCATCTGATGCTAATCAAAGAGTCCTTTCTCCTCGTATAATTTTACCACCTGAAGCAAGAGTTGCAGATCTCATGGAGTTTTCATCATTCCAACCAAGATGGAAAACCACGCTCATTGATACTATTTTTTATCTGTTTGAAGCCTTAATCATTAAAGCCATCCCTCTGAGCCCACGAAGACCCGATGATTCTTTAGTTTGGACTAGAAACAGATCCAGGACATTTTCTGTCAGAAGTGCAAACTTCTTACAACTTGAGATTGAAAGAAAGTCCACTGGCAATGATGCTTCATCTTCCAACCCAGCTCGGCTTCATTCATTCTTGAATGGTATTTGGTCTACTCAGGTTCCTCCTAAGATCAAAACATTCATCTGGAGAGCATGTAATGACAACTTACCAACTCGCACGAAGCTGTTTGAAAGGAAGGTGCTGCATTCTTTCTCTTATGTGCTCTGTAATGAGGAAGCTGAAACTTGTGATCATCTCTTCTTGGAGTGCTCATTTGCTCAAGCCGTTTGGCTGCAATCTCCTCTATTGAATGATTACAGGTTCTTTCCAAAGATGAAATTCATTGATGCAATGAATGCTGCCCTTAAGAAATTATCTACTGATCTCTTTGATACATTGTGCATAGCTTGTTGGATAATTTGGAAATGCAGGAATAACGTTGTTTTTAATAATAAGGCTCCTTCTTCTAATGGGTTATGGAACCGGGTTGACCTGTACAGAATGCAGTTTATGGAAGTGCAGCAGAAAAACACGTAGGAAGGCAGTTTGAAGGCAGCAAGGTGGATTCCCCCTCAGTTAGATGGTATTTATAAACTTAATGTGGCTTTTGCTCAATCAAAACAGTCACCTTCAGTGGGTATTGGTCTCATTATACGAAATAATGGTGGAGAAGTGGTAGCTGCTGTGTGTGACAAAGGTGTAAAGGAGTTGAATCCACTATCTACAGCCGCTTGTGTGTTAAGGAAAGCTCTATTGTTCTGTCAAAATACCAGCTTTTCCTATGTGCAGGTGGAGTGTAATTTTGCAGAATTGGTGGACTTGTTGAACTCTGACCGAATATGTTCCCTGGAGGTAGCGTGGATTTTGGAAGATATTGCTATTATTAAGCATAGTTTTAATTTTATTTCTTTTTCTAGTATACCTTTAAGATGTAATCAAGCTGCACTAGCTTTAGCTAATGCTACAAAAGAGAAAAAGGAGGTCATTGTTTGGTTAGAAGAATGCCCATCTTTTCTCTTCCCCATTGTACAAAGTGATATACATCAATAAAGTCTACTATCGTTTCTGCTAAAAAAAAAAAAAAAAAAAAAAAAACATTGATAAACAAAAGTTGGTCAGTCCATCACATATAACTTCACTCTACTTGCATCACAAAAAAACGTGTCCTAGCTAGCAGTGGTGGAGCTAGGAATTTAGGTCGGGAGCAAGATTAAAAGTAAAAAACTAATCTAAAAAAATTAATCAATATTAATAACAACAACTATATGCTAATATAATTGTCATATAGAATCTAACATAAAATCTAAATTTTAATTTGTCTTTTTACACCTAGCTTAATTTACTCAATTGCCCTTGACGATTTTTCATATTTTGAAACCATTGCATGATTTGTTCACACTCAATAGTCTTGAATATATCTTTCCTATTTCGTTTTGCTGTAGGATTTTTTTTTAAAATCATTATTAGGTGGGTCCCATTCCCACATGATTTCCTATCTCCTTATGGTAGTAAGATGACGTTGTGTATTCCTATTTCATTTTGTTGTAGAATCTTTTTTCTTTTCTTTTTTTCAAATCATTATTAGGTGGGTCTCCCACATGATTTCCTATAGCAGTAGAATTTGATTTTTGTGCACAACTACGCCTAGTGTCTTCTTTTGTCAGGGAGGACATAATGATATATGTACTATATTAGCAGTGAAAAAATTTAGAAGTTCCGGGAGGGGGGGGGGGGGGGCAACTGCCCCCCATCCCTCCGCCCCTGCTAGCTTGGCAGATGTCCTATAGTCCTAGTCCCACTCCACCGGCTTCTTGCAATCACAAACCAAAATAGCAATAACACTGTTACACATTAACTAGTTAATCACTAATTTAGAATCAACTTCCAAATCTTTTGGATATAAACTATTGTCAGTTTCTTTAAAACATTCTCACCTCTTCTTGTGTGTGTGTGTGTTAAAAATACTTAGTATTCTAAAAAAAACAAAATCAACTTCCAAATTAATATATTTATATCCTAAATTCCATGCTCGATTTAACCCATATCTAATGTCCAAAGTTCAACCAAAATGTTCATGGTAACACTACAAAAAACACTGGCTATAGCAGTGTTTTTTTGCGGCATTTTTTTAAAAAGAAAAGCTGCTATAGGTACCCTATAATAGCTTTTTCAAATAATGCTGCTATGGGTATTCTATAGCTGTGTTTTGAAGGGTATAGCAGCATTTGTAATGGCCTATAGTGGTGCTTGACAAGTGCCACCATAGGTCCAGCCCCCCCACCCCACCCCCCCCTTTCCCCGCCGCCCCAAAAAAAAAAAAAACGAAGGGACCATAAGCACCGCAATAGATCTAGCCTAAAAATAAATAATAAAAAAATGGAATGGACCTATAGCGACGCTTCTAAAGTGCCGCAATAAGTCTAGTCCAAAAAAAAATAAATAAATAAAATCAAAGGGGCCTATAGAAGCACTTTGAAAGCATCGCAATAGGTCCTGGTGTTACTAAGACCTATAGTGGTGCTTCGAAAGTGCTGCAATAAGTCTAGCCTTTTAAGGAAAAAAAAAAAAAAATAGCGGCGCTTCAAAAGCTTCGCAATAAGTCCAACTCGAATTAAAAAAAAAAAAAAAAAAAAAAAAAACCCTATAGCAGTGCTTCAAAAGTGCCGCAATAAGTCTAGCTTAAAAAAAAATTTTAAAGGAAGGAACTATAGCGGTGCTTGAAATGCCACAATAGGTCCTGATATTTAAAACCCATATCTTAATCTTTATCCCGATCTTCTCACTCAAGCTTCTTCACTCTCTTGGACTCCCACCCCTTACCTCCCTACGCTGCCAATCTCCTCCCTACGTCGCCAATCTTCCCACGTTAACGTCGATATCCTCATGCCGACGCCGAGGTCCTCAGTGCGAAGCCCACCGATCTCTTCTCCATCAAAGCTGTCGATCTCCTCACACCGTTCCTCACCGTCGATCTTTCTTTCTCCTCCCCGCCGATCTCTCCTCTGCCAACGCATGCTGCCTGGTACTCTTCCCCTGCCCTATCTCTTCTCCCCTTCCCTTCCTCCTTCCCCTACCTGATCTCTTCTCCACCTCTCTTTCTTTACCTATCTCTAGTTGGTAGTTATTTTGGTTGTGTTTGTTTGTTTGTTTATTTGTTTGTTTTTTTTTTTTTTTTGAATGGGTATTTTTTGTTTTGGTTTAGCTTGAAGTTTGGTTTGTGTTGTGTTAGGTATATGTATATGGTTATGAGTTCATTTTGAGGTCTGTAGTTTCCATTGTGGTTAAAGTTGTGTTTTTATAGCTATTGTTCCAATGGATGAGAGAATATGGTGTGATGTGTTTTTTATTTTTATTTTTTTGTAATGAGAGGTGTTTTGCAGTGTTTTCAAAAATGCTGACAAAAGCTTTAGAAGC
Organism: Quercus glauca; assembly: GCA_023736055.1. Classification (NCBI taxonomy): domain Eukaryota; kingdom Viridiplantae; phylum Streptophyta; class Magnoliopsida; order Fagales; family Fagaceae; genus Quercus; species Quercus glauca. The sequence goes on along the minus strand of CM043325.1, from coordinate 28,261,014 downwards.
GCCGCTATAGGTTAAACATCATTACATTATTTAAATAATTATTTGTGAACAAAAAAATTGTCATAATGTTCAATGATAGTCAATGTTGTTAGAAAGACAATTTATACTATTGACATTTATAACTTCATTGTTTTATGTCAACGGTTTAAACTATTAGACTAATGTATTGATGGTTCACTAGATATAGATGATGCCCTAGCAACCCCTGCTAGTAGTAGGCGTAAAACTCGTTGGTGTACGCATTATCTTGATATATGAAATCTACCGTTGAGAAAAAATGAATTTCTTGGAGGTCAACTAATTGGGGATAGCGGGGCGACATTCACTAAGTGGTTGAGCACAATCCCGAACATGTTTTATATGTGCCCACTTGTGCCTCCTTATTGGTCGAATGTGCCAAAACAGTATAGATGAGAGTGTTGGGTGGAAATTGAGGTAATAGTGACAACAACTTTGGCATGTAGCTTTAATACTATCAAATTATAAGTAGTTGTTCTATGTGATTAGGTGGACTAATTGTCATTATGCGTAGTTGTACTAGTTGAGGTAATATAGACTAGAGTGTCATTATGAGTAATTGTGCTAATTTTCATCATGACCAAGATCAGCTTTGCCAAATATGCTAACTAAGCATTTGATTTTAGAGATGGTGGACCATCCCTACGAACAAAGTCAAACTAGAGGATCAACAGGAGTGGGCAATGCAACAACTTGAGAAATTAAGGAGGGATCATAGGAACAAGTTGAAGGCTGCACAATGTTTGAAGGGGATGACAAAAGAAGATGTGTTGCGGAGTGCACCAGAGACTATGGATACAGAACAGTGGAGCAAATTAGTGGATTACTGGTTTAATGAGGATGTATAGGTACTAATAATTTCTACCTTGCTATGATTCATGGTAATAACTATTTGATTTATTGGAATGTTGATGTTGTTTGGTGGTCATTTGCAAGAATGCATTTGTAGACATTGGCTGCGAAGAACAAAGCAAGTTGTAGACTCCAACATGAAATACCTATAACTGGACCAAGAAGTTTCGCAAATTGGTTGCTATCATGTTATGAACCTTCTTATAGTAGTATTGCTAAAAAAAAAAACGAATCTATTAAATAGGCTATAAATTTAAATTTGAGCTCTAGTTGCATTTCCATTTATAGCTTGTAGTTACATGTTACCATATATTTTGCTATGCTCCACATGAACGCTTATATATTCTACTGAATGAACGTGGGTTGCTACACTACAAACACTATAGTATATGAGCTTAAACAAGTCTTCACCCTATTATTATTGTAATGGATACAATGAATGTGTTGTAGGAAAAAGAAACAGAGGCATCGGTAGAGTGTGCTATGGTCTATGAGAAAGCATATAGACATAAAGATGGGCGTCCTATAACTAAACAAGCTGCTCAAAACATTGTAAGTATTATTTATGTTCATCCTTCTTGTCTTACTTATATTTGCAAACGACTAGGTAATTGTTGATTATAAATACAAGAAACTATTTGCATTATATGTAGAACCTAATATGTTATTTGGTACAATTGTGGAAAAAAAAAAAAAGGCGAGGATGCAAGAACTGCTTACTGTTCCTGGAACCTAATTAACTAGAGAGAACAATGGTGGAGGAGTCCTTTAGGCACCAAATGATGCGTTTGCTTAGGTAATAGGCCCAGAGCGCCATGGATGGCTACATGGGGTGGGTTTTGGATCGACTCCATATGGTAGAAAGACGAGAGACATTCAATAGTACACTATGACTCCACCACTGTCCCATGCCAGCAACCAGAGGGTTACAAAATTGGAGACTTGGGTGGAAACACTGACCCAATTACTAGTTGAATTCAAAGAAAGACATCAAAGGATGGAATAGGATGCCTAATTTAAAAAAATGATGGACGAAATTATCCAACAAGTGTGTACTTCAATGAAGAATCAGGTAAAGTACTTAATGCATTAATGTGGTTTGATGTATTAGTCATTAGTAACGTTGTTGGTAAATTTTGTTATGATTTTGCCTCTATTATATCCAGGTCAATAATGATGATGAGGATGAGCATATGGGTGGATGAGTATTTTCTTGTTGCGTCAAGTATACATATTGTTATTTACTTGTATTCAAAGTATAAAGTAGGATGTTTAGTTTTTTATATGTAATGTCTATGAAATATGGATTGTCTTCTTTAATTTAGCATTTCAATCTATATATTATAGTTTGTTGTTATATTGGCATTTGGTAGTTTCTAAAGTGCAAGCGTTGTAGTTAGTTTAGAATTTTATGAAGTTTAAAATAGGGTGATATGTTTGTGGAATGCCCAAAAAAAAAAAAAGTATTATATATATAGCGGCATTTTAAATGCCATTATAGCTAATTAAAAAAAAAGTTTGGCCTATAGTAGCATTTTTGAAATGTCGCTATAGGTCATACCCTTTACTGGCGTCTTAAAACGCTACTATAGCCTTTTTTAATGATATATAGCAAATTTTTAAAAACACCGCTATAGGTCTATAGAAACGCTGCTATAGCCAATTATTAATAATAAAAAAAAGGCCTATAACAGTGTTTTAAAAATGCCATATAGCCATATAGGTAGTAATGTAGTATATGATTTGTTTTGCAGAAAAAGAAGTACAATATAACATGCCAGGGGACCGGCAGAGAGGATAATAATAATTATATTATGACCACTTCTACAATTTAATAAATAAGTTTCTTACTTAAGTTTTTGCCTTATTTTTAAAAGTTGAGACCTTAGTATCTATTTATCTATCTATTTATATTCTATACTGTTAATAACAAGGTTCCTTTTTGGTTTCAACATTTTATGTACTAAAATACCCTTACACAAATTCTTAAACTCTCTAAAATATCCCTATCTTTTAGTTAAATAATTTTAAATTAAAAAACACAAACTGGTTAAAAGAGTAATTTACTGTTCCTAAGTATTAGTCTTTTTTCTTTTATCTTCTCCATTCAACATAAAACTTAGGACACTATCTCTGTCTCATTTTTAAATATTATTTCACGTTACTTTACCTCTTTCTTTAATATATATATATAAACAGTTATTTATATATCACTTTTAAACATTATAACATTAAACCAAAAAAACAAATAAATAAAAAAGAGTATTATTACACGTGCTTTGCGCGTGTGATGAGTCTAGTCTGTATATATTAAAAAGATTTAGAAAGTTAGTTATTGTTTTTTTTACTATCAACTGTATATATTAAGAGGATTTAGAAAGTTAGTTATTGCTTTTTTTCCTATCAAAAATACCCCTAAATTAATTAACCAACAACTTAAAAATGGGGTTAAAATAGTAAATTGGAAAAAGAAAGTTAGTTATTGTTTTTTTTACTGTAAAAAATACCCTTACCTAAAACTTAAAAATGGGGTTAAAATAGTAAATTGACAAAAATAATAACTTCATACTTCTACGCTGAAATGCCTTCTTACTTCTAATAAACTCCTACTTTTTCGTTGATTTAAATTCCTACTTTTACTCACTGACTCCCTATATAATAAGATTACTTTTTTATTAGTTTTAAAACTCCTCCAATCTACAAAACTCACCCCATGTATTCATTTTTTTTTTTTTTTACTTCATCACGATGTATTTGTTTCTTCTATCCTCTTTTTTTTTTTTTTTTCAATTTTTTTAAAAAATATTTCATTACACTCTTAGGTTGTTTTTTTTTTTTTTTTTTTTTGGAAAAAGTCAAAATCTCAAATTATAATAAATATAAATTATTAAACTTTATCCAAAAAATGAAAGAGCCTTTGAACACGCGTGTGAGCGCGTGCTCAGAGGCTAGTACTATTTATAATAGAATTCCCCTCTTTGATCTGGACTTTTCTGAAGGTCAAAAATACCCCACCCAATAATCAATGACATCTCCTACAAAGTTTTAGGATTAGGATCAATAACATCACAAAATTTCCCATAAAACTATCTTTCTTGGACTGAACTTTTATGTGGTTCAAATATACCCCTACACTCAAGATTAAGTAGAGATAAAACTTGGGGACAACTAGGTAAAAATACATGCCTACAAAATAGGATCACTTCCCACTAACCTATGTCTTCAATGGTTCTATCCAAAGCAAATTAGAAAAAGAAAACTGCTCTCACGTACATACAAAAATGCCTATCAAAAAAAAAAAAAAAAAAATTACAAAAGTGAAAACTACTCCCTGTCAGTTTAGAAATTTAATTTCAAAATTTAAATTAAACTTAACTTCCACTATCATAATCACTTTTGGTATATTGTTCTTATCCTCAAATTCAAAATTTAACCAATCATGACTTCTCAAAATAACTTCCAAATCCTAATCCATCGTATAACTCTTATCTATACTACTATTTATTATTTAAAGGACTTACCCTGTTTGGATTGGATTTTTTTTTTGGTTCCAAAATACCCCTACACCCTAGCTGTAAGTAAGGGAAAAACTTGGTAAAAATACATTTTTAACTCCTACTAAAACACTGCCTACAAAACAGGACTACTCTCCTGACGATTTTCAAACTGCTTTATCTATTTACACTATAAAACGCGGGCCCATTAGGCCGTGTTTTTTTGGGCCGCGTTTATTAAAACGCGGCCCAAGAAGGGCTAAAGCCTCGTTTTAGAAACGGGGCCATAGAATGGGTCTAAAGCCGCGTTTTTAAACGCGGCCCAAGCCCCTCAGCTATGGCCCCGTTTAAAAGCGCGGCCTAAGGAGCTGCGTTTTTTTTTTTTTTTTAAAGCTTCAATACTAAAACTAAAACACACAGCAGCCGGCCCTAGCCAACATAGCTCCTAGCCAACACACACAGCCATCACACACACCTCCTAGCCATTGATCGCAACCCATCACACTCATCGATCGCAACCCATCGACCACACACAGCTCCTAGCCATCGATCGCAACCCATCGATCACACACAGCTCCTAGCCATCGATCGCAACACACAGCCCCTCCATGATTTGAAGCCCGATACATCGATCGCAACCCATCGCACTCAGCCGATCTTCCTTCGGTTCCATTGTCCTCGGAGATTACATCTACTTCAAGTCTCAGGTCCTTCTCCACAAGATCCCTGTACGTTTCTCTCTCTAAATTCTCGATTTTGAATTTCATTTTGAGTTTGTTTTTGTTTTTCTCATTTTAAAATCTGGTTTCTGATCATGGGCTCGTCTCATTAGCCTCATTTTGGTTGTGGGTATGTCTTTGTTTTAGCCAGTGTCTCCTTTTTCTTAGTCATTTATGGAGATTAGTGGATGAGCTTAGGTTTGTAAATCTCTCTGACCATTCTATGAATTGGGTTTAAGCTTAAATACTGTAATTGAGAGGCCTTTTGATGTGGGTGTGGTTTAGTTTTGCCTAATGTGTCTTCCAGTTTCTTTTTTTCTTTTTCCAAATTAATTGGGTATTTGCTTCCTCAAAGAAATGAGCTGTCTTATAACTGTTGAATGTGATTATACACATTATCTAGATGAAATAATTTGACCAATTCTTGTTTGTAAATGTTGAGAAATATGGATAGGAAACATAAACCAGAAAAACAATACCACCTTATTAAACATACCCTTTGGCCATTGGTGTCTTGGGTCGGCTTGACTTTAGGCTTTCATTAAAGATGTGAGGATTGCAAATGGCACCATTTAAGAAGTTCCATCTGCATGTGCATTTATACAGATGTACTTAGGTTATATAATTAGAGCGTAGAATACACATTTTCACCATACGATGAAACAGTTAATGCAACTTGCAAAAATAATTTCTAGGTTGTCTGGCTTGCCTTAAGCAGAGCCTTAGAGAGCTGATAGAGCTAAAAAGCTCTTTAAGAAAAATAATAAATAAATAAATAAACAAAAATGCTAGTGTCTGGTAAGCTCTACAAAAGAGTTTTAAGCTCCTCCAAAGCTTTACATGGAAAAACTGAAATTTTGAGTTTTTAGGAAAAAGCTTTACAATTTACTATTCATAAATCCAGAGCTTTAAAGCACTATTTACTATAATTTGCCCAACCCTCAAAACGCTAAATATCTTTTCAGCTAAAGCTCTACTTCCTACAATAATTTCAGGCACATAATTAACTTGATAACAGCACAATGCCATTTACTCAATGAAAAAAATGATAATATCTCTCCCCTCTCTTTGAGAGTTATATATAATTGTAACCACTTATGCTTTTGAATGAGTTCTCAATCATTATTACATAGCAGGATACTCACCTGATTAAAAGGTTCCAGCAATGAAGATAAGACATACCAGTGTTACCTTACCAAGTGGCACCAGTGTCCACAGGTGTAGGATACATATATATCAAGAAATACCATGAAAATACTCCTATAACATTCAATAACTTAGCATATAAATATTAAAAACATTAGTTAAACCCTACCACACACGAACAGTAAAAAAATACTCAAATTATTATCTAACCTATCCGTATACTCATTATAGGACACCTTGCTTGAAGTAGCTTGGAAAATCATTAGCAGATGATGAGCAGCTTTCTGCAAGTATTGGCAAGTGCTCAGGAAAAATAGCTGAAATCCCATAACATGGAAAGATTCCTTCACACTTAATCATTGTGAACAGCAAACCTGCTGATTGCCAAATCAAGGCTAATTAAGCATTAAAGGCTGAGTGGATGATGTGTAAGATCTGGTGGTGCTCTTAAAATATTTCCCGGAACTTATGTACTTTTCCATCTAACATGTTTACAAAATTTTATTTTCTTTTTCTTTTCCCCCTTTAATTGTGTAATATAAATTTGAGTTATATGGTTTCTTTTGGCTAATTTAGGGAAAATAATTCCCAAAATCACATGGGTTCGTTTTTGATGCCAGGTTTGATCACATGTACATCAATGTCCTCTGTTGGGGTTCCCCACCTTTAATTTATATTCTCAATGCTTATATGGGTCCATGTTATGCATCATTCTGAATCTTTGTCATACTTAGAAGTTACCCTATACCGGTGGAAAAGTCTTAAGATGAAATCTAAATGATTTGAGCTTGCAGGCTTTGGGTTCCACTTGCACACTCGTGTAAAGCCCCTAAAGATTGTAAAAATAATCTAAGCCTTTATCTATAATCTATTCCATGTACTAGGTAAATGTCATAAGGTTTTTTTTTTTTTTTTTTAAGATAGAAATTATATTATATATCTTCCCACCAAATAAGAGCTAAAAAGTGAATACCAACAACCCTCTAGCTAGATAGAACCAAGTACATTCAAGAAATGACTAACACCACATTTTTTATAACTGTTGACGTAACTTATTGTGATTGATGCGTAATAAAAATGATTTCTATAAAGACTAATAAAAGTGATGTTTCCAATCATAACCCATATTAGCAGTTCTGAAAAAATTTGTGACTCTAACATTATTCATAATTTAATACATTGCCAAAAAAAAAACTTTATTTTCCTTTAATCAGCAAGTGGAGTGGAATGGCACATGAAACTCAACTTACGGAAAAGGACAAAGCATTCAGAGTTTGCTTTGGAATTATATTGGCATTTGGGCAGTATATATATATATATATATATAAATATATATATATTTATGTTTATATTTATATTTATCTCTCTCTCTCTCTCTCTCTTCAAGGAGTTTGATTTGGAATTGTGAGTAAAACAGTGGCCTTGCTTGTTTTGTGGAGTGTAATTTGTTAATGGGTATGCTTGAGTTTCTCATCTATATGATGGATGAGGATCACAAATTCACAATCTTATAGCCCTTGATGGCAATGCAATGGCTTTAGTATCATGATTGTTTACTATTTCATTGTTTAAGATCTGTCTTACATTTTTCTCATTCATTGCACTAAGAATAATGTCACATGTTTGTTGCTTTCCTCTTTACAGAAATTCTAATAGGCAAATTTTGAGCTACTGCACATCAGAGTTTTCTATGATTACTATGGTGTTAATTATAATGGCTCTTTCATTTATGTCAAGGTCCTAGCTTAACTTAGAAATAACTCTATGTATTACTTGTGAAATTTTGTTCTTGTGGCAGAGAGTTGATGATGGTTTTGATTGAGTTTGTTGTGGCAACAGAGACGTCCATGGTTTTGAGTAAACTGTAGAGAGATTTTCACGGATAGAGAGAGGGAGTTTGAGTTTTGTTGTGGCAAGATATTTTATAATGGGTCGGTGTTGTGGTTAGGTTTTTTTTTGTTTTTTTTGTTTTTTTTTTGGCTCCGGTGGCTACCTATTTTGCTATTTTGCAATAATGGTCTATGACTGTGACTTTCAGTTTCTGTTTTTTCTGTGCTAAGTGTGCACCTTTTTGGTCTCCGTTTTTTATTTTTAGATTCCTTATCTGTCTCTAGTTCTGGTCTTGTGTTTTTTTTTTCTCCTAATAATCCTTATCTTTAGAAATTTACTCAAAATATTGTGGATTGTTGGGTTTGGAATGCTACTCCCTTTTGTGTGTTGTGGACTGTTTCGTGAGAGACGAATGGTAAAAATTTTGATGGTGTTGAAAGGCCTATTTGTGTAATTAAGTAATTTTTTCCCAGTCTTGATATGAGTGGTTGACTGTTTTAGGCAGCATCCTTTGTGAAATCATGTGTTTCTCAAGTCAAACCATGTGTTTTTTAGTACTTCCTGGGCTTAATTATAAATTAAATAAATTTGAATGTTAATGCATTATGATGGTACTTTTAGTTTCTGCAGTTATTCATGTCTTTTTATTTATAACTTCTTGTTGTTCTGGTATGCTTCTTATGTGCACATATTCATTTCAGGGTTGCTAACAGACCTTCAGACAGCAAAACTTCAGCTCAGAGAGCCAAAAGTCAAGTTGGTTGTCGACAAGGTCAGCTCCGGTGCGTCTTTTATTGGTCTCATTATTCATTCTCATTAATTTTAGAATTCTCCCTTGAAATTCCATCTTGATGCAAGAATGGGTTGTTTATAGTGTTGTAGCTTTTTTTTTTCTTTTTTTTTTTTTTCAAATGCTTGTAATTATCCTTATAAATGAAATCCATACGGACGCCTGGAGATTGATTTGGCTACTAGCTTTCTTTACCCTATGTTTATATTGTTGTATCTTTACATTTGTTTTTTTATAAATCAAAGTACCTACGGGATCCATCTTTGCACTATCAAAAAATAATCTTTACATTTGTAATTTCTTACTTTTTCAAGCTTAACTTCAACAAAAACAAAGCCTTAGTGCCATATCCATGATTCCTTGGCTGCTTAGTTAGGGTTGGATGGAGTGGATCCATTTATAATAGAGTGATTGCCATTAATCTACTGCAACCCTGCTTTGATTAAAAACAAGAATCTTGTTCCCTAATTTTTCTTCGTCCAATTTTAAATAGCAGTAGTTGTGTATAAAATTGGATGAAGAAAAATTAGAGAACAAGATACATGTTTTTAACATGTGATGAAATGACTAATGCGGGAGGACCACTGGTCCACTAGTATTGCTTTATGTGGGTTCAGAAATATCTTATAATTGTAGGTGGTAACAAACTTTTGTTTTGTTTTGTTTTTTTATTTAATTTTTTTTTTTTGTAAAATATAATTTTGGACCTTAAACTTTATCAAATTTTTTTTTTTCATCTCTAAATATTAAGAAGTTTGTCCTTTGTCCCTGAACTATTAAAAAGAGAGAAGTGACTGAGGACAAAAGAGATGGTGGTGTTGGGAATAAAAAATTGATGTTTGTGTTTACAAATTTCGTTGTTGCTTGAACCTTTTTTTCTTTTGTTTGATAGAATTATTAATTTTGTTTTCTACAAGTTTCAGCTTCGAAGCGGCTGCGAAGAAAGTGAAGCCAGTTACTTGGACGTAAAGCACTAGCTTCCATACTGAGGTTTGGTTTCTCCTTTGTTTTTCAATTTTTCAAATTTGATTGTGTATTGTTGTTTGGTTGCTGAAAACATGTGGATAATGAACTTTATTTTATGGGTTGCTAATGAAGTGTGGAAAATTTTACTTATTGTTGTTAAGGAAATTCATACATTTGCTAATTGGTTATGGATGGGAATTTACACAAATTTTCTTGGCCTGTTTAGTTGTTTCTTGCATCTATGTAGTATGTGATTATTGACTCATACCGTATTTTCTTGGCCTTATATTGTACCCTATTTCTTTTGTATTTTGTTTGTTCATTGTTTATAGCAAGTAATAAAAGTTATTTGGCTCTTTAATGAAAACAGAATAAAATGAGAGCAATTTTAAACGATGGGGGCTCACTACAAGTAGAGCATGGGCAAGGAATCCTATGGTCAAACACTGATGCGTTTGCACAAGTGATGGGAAAGAACGTTCTGGACGTGTACGAGGGGTCGGTTTTGGACCAACCCCATCAGGAAGAAGTGCGTCCACCCTTCCATGTTCTACATCGACTCCACCATCGTCTAGTGAAACGGCCCAGCGGATGACTGAATTGGAAAATTCATTGAGGGATGAACTTGCCCAGTCAGAGTGGAGGCATAAGGAGGAAATCGCCGACATGCATGCACAGCATAAGGAGGAAATCGCCGAATTAAATGCGCAGCATAAGGTGGAAATCGCCGAAGTAGCAGCCGAGGCAATGAGAAACGTATTAAGGCAAATGCAGCCATATCTAAATACTCTTCCCCCATCTCTGGTACTTTCAATGTTGTAATGGGTTTAATGAGAATTGCATGTTAACTACTCCTCATTGGTATGTGTTACTAATACGATGTGTTTAATATATTCAGGATTGCACTGCACCACAATGAGAACTCTTTTTGGAACGCCTCGGTGCCTTGAGAACTTGCAGGTATATGATCAACACTTTTAAAAGATTTGAAGTGGTTGTTGTTTAGCAAAAACATAAATTGGGTATTCAATAGAAGACTTTGTATTGTTTTCGAATGGGCTTATAATGGGTTTGTTTCTGAGGGAAGTTATAGGCTTATATGAGCAATATTATTATGACATTATGGTTAGATGACCATCAACGAACACGTTCATGATATATTGCATGCAGTTATTATTAATTCCTCTCTTTTACTTTCTTTCATTGTTTGCCCCTCAAAACACTTTTACTTGGTGAGTATTAATTGTTCGGCAGACTTACATGGCCTTATTATGATTGATGATGATCCTTCTATATCTTTATTTCTATATTTTGAAATTGATAACCACCCCCTTGATCAGGCCAAGCACACTCATAACCAATATCGTTGTAATTAAGAGGTATAGTATATTTAATTAATACATACATTTTTATAAAGAGAATCCAAGTTTGAATCTCTTTTCTCTAATTTTTATATAACTATTTTGTACATCATGTATAGATATCCTGAATTCCAAAAAAAAAAAAAGTCGTGTCAAAATAGCTAATTATATGTACAGACAGTCTAAGCTCGCTTGTCTTTGGGAATCGTTGATAAACTGGTTTTTTGATTATCTTATCTACTGTCTGCAGGTCCTACATAAGTCGTCCTACAAAAGAAGCAGTTTATATTAACGTTATTCTTATTGAAACTTATTTCTCAAAACTTATTGTTTGCTTATTATTGCTCAAAACTTAGTAAAAAACCCAGCTTAGTCATAACGTTTTATGCGAGTCTCGCTAAGCTTAGTCGGAGAATAGAGAACTAGCTGGCTTTGTATTGCATTTTGCATGCTTTTTGCTCAAAAATTTAGTTTACGTGAGGTCACGCTCAAAAAATGGTTTACACATTTTACTTAATGTGTTTCAATCGATTGTTTAGGAGTCCCGTAATAATTAAATTAGTTTACGTTTTACTTATTCTAATTCTCCAACTTTTTTTAATAGTTTTTTCAATTAAAAAAAAAATCAGCTTATTTTATTTCCATAATTATAAATTAAGTGTTAAGACTCTGGAATAAGCAATCCATAAGTGAGGTTATAATGAACTCCAAATTGGTACATCATAAAGACAACTAGACCTTCTAATTAACTAATTAATTATGCTAAATTTGATACACAAGACTTTGATAGCAAAATTCTATTTTGTTGCATGCTTTTTCAATTCAGATTACATTAAAGGGACATATTTAATGAGTACTAGCTTAGACACATGTTTTGCTTTATCAACTATTTGGAAATCTACATTTGATAACATATATATATTTTTGTAATTTTCTAGGAGATATGCTTATTTTTGGCCATATTTGTCCTGCTGCCAAGCGAAATGATGGTAAGTGGTAGGGACATAAGCTTGTGTAATGGTGTTTTATTTATTGGGATATCTATTTGGCTTGTTCCACAAAGTAAAAGGTAAATTATTTCTTGGTGCAGTTGGATGATGGCTTTTGCTTCAGATTGTGAAGGCAGGATGGTTTTGAGGTATTTATGTGTAATATTTATAGGAAGTTAGAAACAGTCATGTCTGTAATATTTGTAGTTAAGGTATAAATATGTGTGAAATGGACCCTAAACTTGACGCCTATTTTGTTGCTGTATGACAACATATACATGTGATTGATAATTTTTCATATTCCTTAAAAGAATATTGATTGAAATTGTAACAGGTTTGAGATAATTTCAGAAGTTTGCTAGAAACACAAGTTGGAATTGTGTGTGTGACAGGTTTTTATAGTAGCGTTTGCCAAACTTATAGCAGCGTTTTGTATTTGCATTTGTCATTTAGCCTAGGAAAAAAAAAAAAATGTGCCTATAGCCGCGTTTTAAAACGCGGCTAATTTTTGGCATGTCGGACAGGCCCTTAGGCCGCGTTTAAAACGCGGCCTAAGGACCATGACTTAGGCCACGTTCTAAGCGCGGCCTAATTCCCACGACTTAGGCCACGCTTTAAGCGCGGCCTAATGCGCAGGACTTAGGCCGCGATCAAAACGCGGCCCAAGGCCCTGGACTTGGGCCGCGTTTAGAAAATGCGGCCATAGCCCGATCTGGGCTATAGTCTCGCATTTTGGGCCGCATTTCAAAACGCGGCCCAAAAAACCACGGCTACAGCCTATAGCCGCGGATTTGTGCCCTATGGCCGCGTTTTTAAAATGCGGCCACAGGCCCTTTTTTTTGTAGTGTTATAAAAAAAATTAAAAAAATTAAAACAAACACACGGTTTCTTTGTAAAAACACATCTGCCATACTTATCACCAAACAAAAAAAAAAAAAAAAAAAAAAAAAAACCAAACAAACAAACAAACATACACCAACATTTTAGTCACACACAACTCCAAACTTCTACCCAACAATTTTAAATTTCCCCATTATCATTAAGTAGTTATGATGTTATCAAATTACTTCCCTTCTCCAACTCTCTAACATATATCACGTTGCGCTTTTTTTTTTTTTAATATCTAAAATCTCATACAGTTTTTGTTAACATCGATCCAAAACTCCAATCCTTCATCGAGTGCTAAGATGAAGAAGAGTTTTGTGACATTCAAGAACACTGTGGTGGATCCAAGCTACCCAAGGAGAGGTGGACGATTCTAAAGCATGCAATCCAGGTATTTTGATCAATCACAATTTTGGAAGCCTCAATTTTAAACACATTTATAGGTATGCCGTATGCCCCCCTTTGCTTTTTATATATAATTTCATAGTTTTAGACTACTATGCTATTAACTATTAATTGAATATCCTAATAATGTAGGGTATTTGTGACTAATTACAAAATAAATAAGATATGTCATTTTGTCTTATTTTTTTCAGTTCTCTTTTACAGGGTGTTGCTGTTGCACTTCCTGTTATTTTTGTAACACAGAGGTAAGATTCTGTAAAGGCACCAATTAGTTAACCCTTTTGAAAGTTTTTATTTATACTTCAAATATTTATTTGTTTGCCTTTTGTTGCTGTTGCACTTCCCGTTTATTTTGCAACATAATTTTGTTTTTGAGAAACAAAAATATAGAAGACATAAAGTAAATAAAAAATCCTCATTACACACTTTGCCCATGCGATAAGGCTCTTTTTTTCCTTTTCTTTTTTTGGGTATAGTATAATAATTTTTTAATTCATTTGTTTCTTCTAATGTCATAAATTTTAGAGGCTCATCATTCAAAGAATTTCCAATGGTGAAAAATTAGGAATTTAGTATGTACATCTAAGGCCAAAAAATTTGTAAGTAAATAAAACTTGAAGCAAATACTCATAGAGCGCATGCATGAGCTAAGAGGCCCTTTATATATATATGACAAAACTTTCCTTCATCATAATTTTTGGTTGATGCATTTTTCTTAGCTCAATTGGTGTTTCTAAATGAAACATCTAGCCCTCAAATTCCCTCCCCCATTGTAACTATCAAATTATCAAAAAAGAAGAATAAGAAGACATTATTTTGTGTGGTTGGTCTATTTACTTTTTTTTTGTGCTAGGTTGCACCACAAATTGAGGAGTAACAAAGCATAAATGTCATCAGATATATACATAAATATCAAATTGGGGTGAATGAAAATTTTGACATTAAAAAAAAGGCCTATGGGCATGTCCTACATGTGTGAGATGAGGTTAATCATACATAGTTATAGTTTGGATCACAACAATTTACATCTATTATAACTTGAACATGACTCTATTAAAACACCTTGATACATAAGTTCATATAACAACCTTTGCTCCTCTTGATATTGTTAGAACCATAATGACCTTGTTGGCTTCTTCTAAAAATCGAAGTTCACAACCGCTACCGCTCTTCTTAATCTATCATTTCAATTTGTAAAGAAATCAAAAAGTGGGTCAGTTACCACTGATCGGTTATTGATTAAAATAATAATTATTCCTGAAACTATTTAAATTTTTCCATGTAATTGTCATGATTCTCAAGAACCAGGATAGCATAAATTCAAAAAATAAGTAAATAAATAAAAAGTGAATGAACAAAAGTGAATATGAAATTATGAAGAAAAAAATGGTAAAGCAATGAGGTGAGCAATTGATCAAAAGTGAAATGATAGGATAAAAAATGAAAAGTAAAGGGTGGGGGGGGGGGGGGGGGGGATATGACCCTATCTTTTTCCATTTCCTACTTCAAATGATAGATCCAATATGAAATAAATTTGTATTCTAGAACCCGAAACTATGAAAAAAAAAAAGGAAAAGGAAGGAGACAAACAATATTAAAAAACAAAATTTTTGATAAACAATATTCAGAATTAAATGATAGAGTATATTAAAAAAAAAAAAAAAAAAAAACCTTAATCCAACGAACGTGAATGTAAACTAATCCCATTGTATACAATTCCAAAATCAGAATAGCTAAGCACATAACCAAAAAAAAAAAAAAAAAAAAGGTCAAATTTGATCTTTTAAAAAAAAAAAAAAAAATCAAATACTTAAGCACTTTCAAAAAGTAAATATGAATGAAAATTTGGACCGAAAAGAAACATCTAATCAAGTAAGAAACCATTATCAATCAAAATGAAAAATATAGAAAAACCTACCTAGCATCAAGAGCATAGGCACAAGACAAAGGATTGTAGATATAGGTCTAATGAAGAGGGAAAAAACTGTGTTGATTATAGTTTTAAATGTGAAGGTTTTTGAAATAACGTGGATTTATAAAATATATATATATATATATATAAAGTTTTAAACATGATTTTAACTTTTAAATTTGGCAAGAGGAAAAAAAAAAGGTGGAGGGATAAGATTAGTGATAATTGTTAAATGAGAGATGCTATGTCTACAACAATTTTATAACAAATCACAGATGGTTAGTTGTTATTGGTTCAAATTTGAAATTAACACTAAGATTACTTTTTTGCCCTCAACAATAACAACCAATAACAACTTGCCACTTAAGATTTGTAGTAAAAATGTTGTAGACGCATCATTTCTCTTATTAAATAGATGAGAAATTGAATTAAAACTTAAATAGATGAGAACTTTCAATCGGTTTAAATTTTTGAAGTAGATAAGTTGTGATAAACTTAAAGACATTTGAATTTGTGTAGCGGGGGAAAATTATTAGATATTCCCGGAGTACCATAAATGCATACTCCCTCATCTCACATGAATGGTGGGTCCCACTATAAATTTAATTAGTGGGACCCACCATTTATGTGAGAGGAGGGAGTACGCATTTATAGTACTCCGGGAGTACACAATAATTTTCCGCTAGCGGGAGAGTAGAAGTTTATCTAAACTGAAACATTTTGAAAATTGGCAATAAGACTTATTTGCCCCCTAATAATTACAACTTGTTAACTTTTTACCTCTTAGGTGTGTAAGGGTAATTTGGGATAGTAAAAAGTCCAGATAAGCAATAACTGGAATTTACATTTTGAACGTGTATTTTAAAGTAGTGTGTACTGGGTCTCAGCAATAATAATAAAAGTGACATAGAGAAAAGATTGTGATAAGGATAAATATTTCTTTTTTAAAGTAGCATTAATTTGAATTCAAATAGAACATGTTTGTTTTAATTAAAAAATATATATATATAAAAATGTGGGTATGTTTTAAAACTGGAGGTGTTTTGTTCGGATGAAAAGAAAAAAAAAAAAAAAAAAAAAAGCAAAAATTTAGTGAAAGTAAAAAGATCAACGTGAAGGGAAAAATGAATAAAAAGTGACTAAATTTTAGGGGGGAAAATGAACATGAAATAATTTTAGGAAAAAAGAAGATGAACGTGAAAGGAAAAAAAAAATCTAAATTTTAGGACTTCTCTTTTTGACATTGTTATATCTATTTCTTAATGAAGTCATTGTTTATTGATGAGGATATTTTTTGAATCACATAAAAGTTAAGTTCAAGAAATAGAATTAGCATGACGTTATTGACCTTATTCCTAAAACATTTGTAAGAAAAGTAATTAGATATTGCATGAGGGTATTTTTGGCATTAAAAAAAGTCTAGATTAAAGAAAAGAATTCTCTTATAAATAGTATAGAAGATATGCATAAAAAGAAATACTCATCAATACGTTTTTTTGTTTGTTTGGTTTTCCTTTTTATTAATATTTTTCTTTTACTTTTGTGATTCAGGGTTAAATAAAAATCAGATAACCTATATTTTGGATTACTTTTTTTTTTTTTTTTAAATGATGCTGTAAATTTTATCTTATAAAACAAAACAATAAATAAAGATATCATATCATATCATATTATATTATATATAATAAAAATTGGGCTTAGACGTCGTGGTTACACCACATGGTTTCACTAAATTGTAGAAATTTTATTAAATTTTTAAATTTTTAAAAAATTAAAAAGGAATAATATACTACCAGGACTTTAATTCATTTTTATTATTAAGTAGTTTATCTCTTTAAAAAAAATAAAAAAAATAAAAAACTGCTTCATGACTGCTTCATGTAAGATTGTAAGTATAGATTAATAAAAAAATATACAGATATTATTATTAATTTTTTACAATTTTTTTTTTTTAGCTGAATAACCTGGATACTTATCTACTACTACTTCTCAGTCCTCAGAGTATATCTATTTAACTGACATTACTAAGATAGACTCACGTGTTCCTATTCCAATCGAAGCTGAACCCAAAAGCCAGTTTCTATCTGTGAGTTTCTCTCTCTCTCTCTCTCTCTCTCTCTCTAGTTTTGTTTGTCTTTTGTTGGATTTTCTATTTGGTTAGAATGATTCGTTTGTGAAATTTCTTGTGCAAGTGAAGTGAGTATTCTAACAATGTGACAATAACCCATATTTTTATATGCTGATTTCGTAAATGGGTATTCCCCAAATTAGTGTATTTCTAATAATTATGTCAGTTTGAATGTGTGTGTGAGGTTTTATGCATTAAATTTGATCTGGGTATTTCTTGAATTTACCTGGGCGTGTGACTCTTTGTTTGTTGACTGATGATCGATTATTCTAAAATTCCTTTGTTACTATCTACTGCAGAGGAGTTTGCATGAGAGTATGAAGATGAAGGCTGGGAAGATTTTCTTGCTTCTTCTTTGTTTGAATGTGATTACCATTGGAGTGGTAAAGAAGCTCCCTTTTGTGTTTTGTTCCTTACATCTTTGATTTTTTATTTTTATTTTTTCAACATGCTTCATGTAAGATTGTAGGTAAATTAATATTAGATTAATCAAGACTTTGATTCATTCTTATTACTAATTCATTATTATTATAAAGTAAGTGTATCTCTAAAAAAAGTGGAATAAAAAACTGCAGATTAATATTAAATTAATCAAGACTCTAATTCATTTATATCTCAAATTCAAAAAATCAGGATTCTAATTCATTATTATCATAAAGTAAGTGTATCTCTTAAAAAAAAAAAAACATATTGCTTCCTGTAAGTTTTTTTTTTTTTTTTTTTTTTTTTTTTTTTTGTATTAACTTTAACATAAACAAAAAAAAATTAAAAAAAAAACTAATAAAAATCTAGCTAATAACATTAATTATTTTTTTGGGATAAAGTATTAAAAAAAAAAAAACTAATATGTAATTAACCTAAACTTCTTGATTAGGTTACTTCAAGGAGTTTAGAGTATTTGATTTTTACTTGGACTCCTTTTCTAGGTGGAGTATGTATATATATACACTGTTAGTTGGTGTAGTTTTTCATTCTCCAACTTATTGTACAATTTTTTTATTTAGGCTTCCATTTTTCTACCTACAATCATGTAGGTATGTATTTTTTACTCTTATTTTTTATTATAATCAATTAAATACGTTTTATGTATTTGTTGCCTTTTGTTTAAGCTAATTTCGTTTTTTTATTTTTTAGGGGATGATTTCCTTATGTTTGATCTAATTCATATGTGTTAATGGTTTGATCAAATTTAATTATTTTGTTGTCCAATATATATGTAAGTTGTCGTAGTATATTCCAATCATAGACTATTAAATTTACATACAATTTTGCAATCTATATGGTACTTTGTTTAATTTTCTTCTTGATTTTATTTTTATTTTACTTTTTCAGGTTTGTCAAAAAAGATTTCAAGCATCCTAAGAAAGGTTGTAATCTAGATGTAGAACTTTGCAATTTTTTTTTTTAATTTTATAATTAGAACAAAGGATTTATTCCTCGAATAGTTCTATCTTTAAAAAGTTGCCAATTTTATGTTACTTTGTCTAAAGATTTTAATCATTAATATTATTGTTTACAATACTGCAAATTACCCAAATTTGAATGCTTTTTCATGTTTAAATTTCACAATAATCGAATTTGTTTTTCTATATTGATAAAATCTGTTTCTACGTTAATAAAATTTGCTCTCTACACATCATGTTTACTATATATTTGAAGCTGCTTACCGCATTCATAAATTTTTTTTTTTTTTTTGCATTAATTAAAACTATTCACTATTTTCTCATAAAAATTGTTCACTGTTTTCTACATAAACTGTTTTTAGCATTGGCACAGTTATTGCACTTAAATGGTTTTTGTTTTTTTTTTTTTTTTTTTTTTTTTTTTTTTTTTTTTTTTTTAAATATGTAACCATGTGAATAATGGACAAACTCCATGAAAGAAAAATGAATGATTCGTATAAATCACCTAACGGAAAATGCCTCAAAAAATTCGAATTTGTAAAAAAGTTCGAATTAGTTGAATGTAGAACTATTCATTAAGTAAAACGGTTTTCTGCATTAAGTAAAACTGTTCACTGTTTTCTCATGAAAATTGTTCACTATTTTCTGCATAAACTATTTCTAGTATTTAGCATAAAATTATTTTCTGTTCAGCATTATTTAAAAAATTGTTCACTCTCTTTTCTATTTAAATTATTCTCTGTTCACTATTTAAAAAATTGTTCACTATTTTCTCGTAAAACACCTAGTGAAATCGTGTTTTCTAAATTTAAAAGCCAAATCTGAATACGTTTTCATGTTTAAATTCCACAATAATCGAATTTATTTTTCTGCATTGATAAAATTTGTTTCTACGTTAATAAAATTTGCTCTCTACATATCATGTTTACTGTATATTCGAAGCTGCTTACCGCATTCATAAAATCCATTTTTTGCATTAATTAAAACTGATCACTATTTTCTCATAAAAATTGTTCACTGTTTTTTGCATAAATTGTTTTTAGCATTGGCGCAGTTATTGCACTTAAAAGGCTTTTGTGTTTTTTTAAATTTGTAACCATATGAATAATGGACAAACTCCATAAAAGAAAAATGAATGATTCGTATAAATCACCTAATGATAAATGCCTCGAAAAATTCAAATTTGTAAAAAAGTTCGAATTAGTTGAATGTAGAAATTTGAGAAAAATCGATGGAAAATCAATGAACGTACCAAATCGTGAAGGTGTACATAAGATGTACAGATAGTCTAGACTTGTTGAGAAATTTGATTTCGTTGAAAGTACAAAATAATGAAAATTCAATGGAAAAGTATGTACGTTAGATGTATAGATCGTATGAATTTGTTTAAAAATTTGAATTCGTTGAATGTACAAAACTGTGAAAACTCAAGGAAAAATTGTGTACATTAGATGTACAGATAGTACGAATTTGTTGAAAAATTCGAATTCGTTGAGTGTGTAAAATTGTGAAAATTCAAATGAAAATTGAAGAACATACCAAATTGAGTAAACTTAATGGAAAATTAATTACATTAGATGTACAGATCATTCAAATTTGTTTCCAATTTTAAGTCGTCAAATGTACAAAATTGTGAAAATTCAATTTAAAACTATGTACTAATGTACTAATCATCCTGATTTGATGAAAATTTCAAAATTGTTGAACATACAAAATCGTGAAATCTTAATGGAAAATCAAAATTGTTGAATGTACCAAATCGTGAAAATTCAATGGAAAGTTGTGTACATTAGATGTACAAATATTTTGGACTTGTTGAGAAATTTGGCTTCGTTGAAAGTACAAAATCATGAAAATTCAAGAGAAAATTGTGTACATTAGATGTACAGATCGTTCGAATTTGTAAAAAACAAAATTTAGATGTACAAATCATTCGAATTTGTTGATTGTATAAAATCTTGAAAGTACAAAATAAAATTGTGTAAATTAGATGTACAGATAGTCTGAATTAGTTGAAAAGTTTGAATTCGTTAAATGTACAAAATTGTGAAAATTAAATGGAAAACTGTGTACTGATGTATTGATCATCCGAATTTGTTGAAAAATTTGAAATCGTTGAATGAACAAAATCATGTAAACTCAACGGTTAATGAACAGTTAATCTTTAGATTTGCAAAAGTTGAATGTACATAATCATCAGTTGTCAGACATTAACAACAACATTTTGTATTGCATAGAACATGTAGACATTAACAACAACGTCCAATGTTCGTAGGTAGAAATTTTTGGAAATCATCATTACTTGAATCTGAGAAGTCTGAAATATCTCTTTCATCATCTAGCACAGTAACTTCATTAATAGACTTGATGGCTCGCTCTTGCGCCTTCCCCTTTAGAAGCTTCTTAGCTTTTTGGATTGCATGAAAACAGTCTAATCACCTTTGCATTTGATTGTTCTCTTGTTCAAGACGAGCAAGTATGTTGGCAGGTTCATCTCGAGATAACTTGGCTGAGCATGCCTTAGGAACTCGTAACCCATGCCAATGACAATACACCTCCAACTCACACCTCTTCTTGTATAGGGTTAACCATGGTGGTTCTGCTACGGTGAACTCTATTGCGGTGGTATCTGCATTTAGTTTTGTAGGTTTGTTGACCATGATGTGCTTGACGCTTCCAAGACTCTTGTACGTGTATATTGGCATATTAAGGAAATCTCTCTTCTTTCCAACCCATTTCCCTCCATAGTTTCATAAACTCGAGTTCCAGAAAAAGTGGTATTTCCCTATATAGTTCCGAAACAGTGTTTTTTTGCTACAAATTTCTGAAAATGGTGGTATTTGGCCATTTTTGCCTGTGGACTCTTGTATTTCTCTTTAATTTTGCTGCCCAAATAGTTGTATTTTTTTTATTATAAAACAAATAATTTGCTATTAAAGTAGAATTGGTTTAGAAACTTACGGTAGTAGATTGCTTGTCTTTATTTTTATCACTCTGGATATATTGTGTGGAGCCTTTTAAAGTGGAATTGGTTTGAAACTTTGAATGGTTAGTTGCTAAAATTTCATAAAATTAGTTTATTATAGTGTGAATTGTAGCGCTGAACTGTGTACATAGTATGTATTTTGTATGTATTTGGCTCTTTTTGTTTGTACAATTATTTGTTTATTCGTGATTTGTCTTTACCTATTGAAAATGAGTTAGTACAAATTTAATATTGATGATTTTCTGTCATTTAAAAGAAGGCCATTTTCTCTTTTAATAGATAAATTGTATTTTATTACATTAAGAAATAATTATTTTGTATTTTTTATTTGTTGATAGTTTCTTAATACTAAATAGATGATTTTTTGTTTATATTTTAATCCCCTCAATCAAACTTCTATCTTCGTTTTTGAATCCAAAATGGCCGAAACACCTTGGAATGACCTGAAATTATTCCCGGGGTGGAACATGGGGTGTTACTACCAAAACAAAATGGTAATATAATAGCTATTTCTAAGGTTCTACTATTTTTAAGCTTAGTGTCCGTTTACATCTTATTTAGCTGTTTGCTAAACTTTTTGTTGAAAGTGTGCTAAATTATATTTGTACTTTGAAAAAATTTGAAAAGGTGAAAAATAATGCAGGAAAAAATAAGGTTTTAAAAAGCTGTACACAAAAACTAAAAGCTAAAAGCTGAAATTGATGCCAAACAGACTCTTATCTCTCTAAAGGTTTTATTTTTTTGCATAATTTTTTCTTCTTTCTTAGATAGTTGTAATAAATAAAAGAGAGAAAAAAATGTTCTAGAATTAAATAATTTAGCAAGCAATAACTGTGCAATAATACCATATTTTATTAGAATCCAACAACTCCTCAACTATAGTGTGTGTATGTATATTTTGCTAGCACATAGAGTATTAGAAGTGAATTTAACCCAAGGAAAGATTTGTTAAAATTCACATCCAACAAAGATATATTGAGTGATGTAAAATAACTTAGAGTTACACAAAGTGTAACTAGGACCCAAATCCACATGTATATCATACTCTCAAATCTAACGCTGTCTCCATCTAAATAGTCTCCCCTCGATCTAGCTACCTAAAGCTCGAGCTAATGAACTCACATTCTTGTGTATTTTTTTAAACACATCTATTTTTCCTACATCACCAAACAAAAAACATGAATCTATTATTTCTCACATTACTTTGGATTCCGACTATCTTTCTTGTACTCATTCTCATCCTCTCTTTGTCATTGATTTTGAAACAAAGGAAAGTCAAGAAAGCAGCCAACCTTCCCCCAGACCCTCCAAAGCTTCCCATCATTGGCAACCTCCATCAAATTGGAAATGCCGGCCACCATTCCCTGTGGAATCTCTCTAAACAATACATACCTACCATGCTCCTACAATTAGTATTTGTTCATTGTATCATGATAGAAGATTGTGTCCACAAATATGAGATTATAGTTTTATTGAATGAGATGAAATTTGATGAGCTTACATTAAATTTGGCCCCGCCCCCACGTTTAAATCCTAGCTCTATCCTAGTCTCTTATCTCTTCATCTTGACTAATTAGTAGTTTTGAAACTACTATACATTGGGTATGATATTGTCACATGAATTGTCCTCACGACACAACATTTAATTTGTTAGATATCAGTTATTTTCGTGTCACCAGACCACAAATTAATCATCAAAGGATAAGAAATAATAATCTAGAGGTATGGACTGGAACGTGTGGAGGATATTGAAAGAGAGCAAAAATGAAAAACCTAGATAAATATTCTGAGTGTTGACTGTAAGATAGACTCGATGGAGGAGTAAAGCAAAGAAAATTCTGTTTGCTATATGGTTCCTTAATCTTTCTGATGAGTGGATGACTTGGACTTTTGGGATTCCTTCTTAGAAGATTGGAGATTCCCTCTGAAACTGCTATTTGTTAATTTGATTAAAAAAAAAAAGAATCTTATTGTGTTAGCCAGTGTTCTTAAAAAGTTCAAGCATATGAAAAAACATTGCAATTGAATCTAAGGTTACCCCTCCTACTCCTGCAGGGGGACTTTTGATTGAGTCCAATTCCAATATCACAGCACCACATAGAGCAGGGTTAACCATTGCTAGGACAACATAATTTTTTCAATGTGTTCTTCGCTTGCAATACTTTGATATTTATGCTCTCAAATATCAGAGTATTGCCGAGCTGTTGAGCAGCATGTGTGAAATCGTGCCGAGCTATTCATAAAATCTATTTCTGCATTAATTCAAACTGTTTTCTATATGTGGATCGTATGACTATAGTTGCCATTTGCGAAAATTATTTTCTGTTCACTATTTAAAAAATTGTTCGCTGTTTTCTCATAAAACACCTAGTGAAATCGTGTTTTCTAAATTTAAAAGCCAAATCTGAATGCTTTTTCATGTTTAAATTTCACAATAATCGAATTGGTTTTTTTACATTAATAAAATTTCTCTCTGGACATTATGTTTACTATATATTTGAATCTGTTTATTACATTCATAAAATCTATTTTTTGCATTAAGTAAAACTGTCCAGACAAATACAGACAGTCCAGACAAATACAGACAGATGTTCAAAAGTTACTACTATTTACTAGCATGCGTAAAAAGAGATCTGATAGATTTCCAAGATTTGAAAGATTCCCAGACAAACGTAGACATACTATTACTCATCAGTACTAATTTCCATACCACCAACAGATTAACTTGAGTTAAATTTACCTACTCAGGTTACTTTACCATGGTTCATTTCATCTATAAAAGAGATGAACTACGAAGACAGAAGACAAGTTTCTAAGTTTCTAAGATTCTAAGCTTTTAAGTTCCAAGTTTTAGAAAGACTTTTGTAATAGCCTTTTGTACTCTCTCCCCTCTTGTAATCTTGTAAGCTTTTTCTTCAGACAGTTTTATTTTCAAGCTTGTATCAAAGACAGCAGTTTGTTTTCAAGTTTATCAAAGACTGAAGTTTTTATTCAAGTAAGATTTTATTAGTTTCTATTTTCATATTCCACACTCCATTTTTACCCTGTATTGAATATATCTATTTTGCTATTTACTTCTTTATTATCTATTTTATCATTGTTTATGTTGGAAATTTGGATCCCTTAAAAACAACCAGATTGCGTAGCCTAGATTAATTAGCCAAGTTGTTACTTAGTCAAATTAAACTATTCTAGGTTAAAACAATCACAAAATCATATCATGCATATAAAACATATAAAGCAGCGGAAATAATAAATAACACAGTGATATGATCACCCAGGAAACCACACGGAAAAACCTGGGGAGGATTTTACCCACCGATCCTCAAGGCAAAACAGAATCCACTAAGAAAGAATTGAAGTTCTTACAAAAGGACTTACAAGCTCCCCACTTGACTTCCTAAGGCTACCCACCAGTAAAACTTCCTGACACGACCACGCGCAGGCTCTGAGTCCACGGACTACTTCTTTCTTTGAATTCCTCAATCAGCTACAAGCACCCACGCTTGTTTTTCTTTTAAGCTTCAATGGTTGCAACCTTGTTGATCATCAAGATGTTGAAATAATCTCTACATTGAAAACCCTAAGTTTATGTGAAGGAAAGCTCCTCGAAGATCTCACAAGAGATTCACATAAACAGCAAATAAGAGCAACAAAGACTTAGAGAGGTTTGGGTACAAAACCCTAATAAAATAAAAGGAGGCACAAGAGGCACTCTAATCTCTCTCTACAAAGTTTCAAAAACGTTCTAGGGTTTCCCTTATATATATAAGAGTTTTACTTGAACCCCAAGACGTTTAAATAGAGTTTGGGCTGAGCTGGAACTCTGCAGAAAACGCATCTGTCCCGAGATTCGATCGATCGAGTCTATCCTTTGATCGATCGAGCCAAGCAGAAATGCTCCAATACATCTGCAGCCACTCGATTCCAACTTTACAATATTTAATCAACTTTGAGCAAGCCTAAACAAGACTAAACATATTGTTTTGATCATGGTTTGCCAATATTACACATTAGAGTTCTAAATACATAAAATCCTAAATCTTTAAAACCTAACAAACTCCCCCTTTGGCAATCCGTGACAAAACACAAACTAAAAGCTCAAAGTTTACAAGTAAACAGCCCATTACAAAAATAATGCTCATGACAACAAATCCAACCTAACTACTATCCATCAGTTGCAAGTATAGACAGCAGTTCAATTGAATCAACCTGTATATTTCCTGAAACACTAAACAAAATGCATAAACGCATGTGTGGAAAATACAAGTAAACAAAAATAAATTCTTGATTTCACATAGCACAAAATAAAGATATATACCAATGAAGAACTCATAAGCATAAATCAATAAGAAGTGAAACAAGAAACAGGAATAAAAACATAAGTAAACTAACTCTCCCCCTAAGTTAGATACAACAAAAAGTTTTTATTTTCTTCCTTTTCAAAAATAATTTCAACTCCCCCTAAACAAGACAAACATGATTCCCATAAATCAATAATTTCTCCCCCTCTTTGTCACGTATTGACAAAGACAACTCATACAAAGAGTAAACAGTCAACATACACAATAAAGGATAAGAGAAAATAGAGAATCAAGAGGAACACAAAACAATTCAACTCTATAGAAAATAGAGACAGCTCCCCCTATGAACAACACAGGTTAAAAAAACTTTTCTCCCCCTATAAAAATAGGAAAAACAAAACAAGTTGTGGGAAAAACAGTTTTGGGGAAAAATAAAGGGGGTGGGGAACAGCAACAGCACTAGCACCAGCAGGATCAGGAACATCCTCACCAGCAGGACCAAAGTTAAAAACACACAAACCAAAATTAAAAACTAAGGTGAGGATACACATGAATAAAAAATATTCTCTCTTTCAATAAAATGCAAACATGGCATTATGTGACTCATAAACAGTTGCATGAGTAGAGAAAATATTTGCACATTGATTATCCATCATATCTCTTAAGAAAAATATTTTCTGCAGTTCACACATAAAAAAGGCATATACTAGAAAGTACATCGCTCAAAAATTAATCAATCAATTTTTTTATCAAGTTGAGTACCCCATGTAGCAAAGTGTATACATGCTATGTGTGAAAACAATGAGAGATATGACTGCAAAACTGCAAGATGGATACAAAAATCAATGCAATGCATGTGAATCTTAAACATAAACCAAGGGTAGACTGCAAATTAGCACAAAAACAATATAGAATAAAAATCTATATATGATGCATGAACAAATACAATGCCATGATGCATGTACTAATGCAGTAAAATATTAAGTTCAATTGAGATCCAATTTGACAAAATTGGCCTGAGCAGGGAATTTCTAACAAAAACCCCAAAAATTGAAAACCACTTGTTGAAATTTTTAAACAAATTGATGAATTGAGCATCACATAAAGAGTATAATGCTTAATTACATCCAAACAACAAGCCAATTTCATCAAATTCAACTCAATTTCACAAAAGCCCCAATTCGGATCAAGAATAAACCCTTTTTAAAAAACCTGATTCGCGACTTTCGATTGATCGAAAAATACATTCGATCGATCGAATGAAATAGTCATTTTTAAACAAATCAAAGCACTTTTTCGATCGATCGAAAATCAGAATGGATCGATCGAACTGGGCAGAGGCTCACAAAATTTTGAGAAAAATCACAGTTTTGAAAAACACAAACTTAATTTTGAAAACAACTCCTCAAAGTATTAAACAACGAAAACTAAATGCATAAGTATGAGATGGAATGCTTTTTCAAAAACCCAAATTTTTAAACCTAATTTTCTCAAAGACAAGTTTCAATCATTCTCCCATTGAATTTTCTTAAGCAACAAATATGTTGTGCACAAATCTCAAGATATTTTCAAAATATTTTAAACTTGAAACACATTTTGCATTAAAATCAAGGAACTTTTAATCTTGGATGGCCACAACAAAATCACACACAATATCATGTACCAAGTTTAGCAAAGAGTAACTTGTATAGTGTGTGCAACTAGCAAAAGCTTGAGATGCATGTGAGGTGATATGTGAATAGAAATCAAACACAAAGTCTACAAAATTCATCACATAAAATTTGAAAGAGACTATCACCAAAAGAGTTACATCATATAACTCCCACATCTCCTAGAACAAAAGCTTGCAATCATGTAAGTTTCTTGCATTTTTGCCTCTTATTTATATGAAATGGCATTCAGCCTAATAGTACACACCGGTTTGAATTAAGTGAATTGGCATCAAGCCTAATAGTACACACCAGTTTTAATTTAATTGAGGCTACACCTTATGTTCTTTTTGTGCATGTGCTACACTTTCTCGGGCACAAAATCTTATGATATGCACTAAGGTGTTCATGATTGGCTAGTGAACAGTGGTGAGATGGTTATTTATGCCTTTCTCAAAAGGATCAAGTCCGTCAGTTAAAAACATGTGACTTCAAGATTAAGACAAAATGATAAACACTATAAATATCTTTCCCACACAACATGCACTACAAAGCTTTAACTAGTAAAGTGCAATGAATAAGCTCATCCAAGTTAAACAAGGTACATAAACATGTTATGTAAGATAATATGGCCAATCCTTGATTATAAATCCAAGATCTATAATACAAAACACAAAAATCTTTTTAGTTTTAACAAACTTTATAACCACTTGTTGAGATTTTGAAAAAAAATTTATGACCAAAAACAAAAAAAACACACATTGTGCTAAATGATCAATGCAAATGCAATGCAATGCATGACAGTGCTTAACTAAGCTATAGAGGGTACACAAACAAGAAATATTAATTTCTTAATTAACCCATGAGTACATGTACAAACTAGTACATAAAGTCAAAAATAGCTTAGCACAAACTATTCAAGTTTCTCCACAATGTCAAGCATGTTCTAAATCAAGAGAGAGATACCATAATTCATGTAATCCTCAAGAAAAATAAGACAAGACACAAAATAAAATATTTTTGTCTTTTTGAAAATTTTCAATGTTTTTGGATTTTTTTTTTAATAAAAAAACCTAGAAAAAACAAAACAACCAAAAACAGAAACAAGACATGTCCATAAACAATAGAAAGAATTAAAACAGGGACAAGTCAGCAACACTCACCTTAAAGGATCTTTTCTCACCCATATAGCACGAGTCTTCGGCTTTGTAGGTGAAAATCCATGAGAAGCAGAGTGTATTTGAGGAATTACACCAATCTTCTAAGACAGACTAAAATCCTGCAAATTCCTTTCACAAGCCAACAAGCTTAAATTTTTCAAAAGCATATGAAACAATTTATATGGACTTATGGCAGGAGAAATATCATCACATATCCTAGATTGACATACAGAATGCTTAAATTTCAACTTATGACAATTAGGACGAACGTGACCGGAGACACCACAAAAGTGACAAACAGGAACAAATTTAGGAACATCAGTATTCCTAACAGCAAATCTAGTCTCAGATTTTGGTTTTTGCCTCAACAAAGAGCAATTTGGTCTAATATGACCAACAACACCACAATGGTGACAGGTAGGCACAAAAACAGATTTGTTATGCTCTCTAACAATAGGTTTAGACTTAAGTTTAGAAACTTCAGCGTCTACATCAGAACTTTTACCTTTGTCTAACCTAGCAAAATAAGCCTTTTCTTTATTATTCCTCTTGAAATGAGGGATATAAACTTTTTCAACTTTAGGTTTAAGAGAAACAGAAACACTTTTGTTATCATCAGCAAGCTTGGTATTAGTCAAATTTTCAATTTTAACTTTAGATTCAACTAATTCTTGTTCCAAGCTTTTCATCTTCTTATCTTGAGAGGAAATTTGATTTCTCAAAAATTCATTCTTTTTATTAGACTCATCTAATCTCACAATCAAATCCTCTTTTTCAAGATTAGCCAATTTTAACTCTTCCTTGAATTTCTTAGAAATTTTCAAAGATTTAGATAATTCCTTACGAAGAGTTTCAAAAGCATCAAAAAAATCAGCAGAAACAATAGTGTCCTTTTTATTCAAAACATCACAGGTATCAACAAAATCAGCAGAAGCATGAGCAGAAACATGATCAGAAAGACACTTCAAATTATCCATGACAACAGGGGTCAAGGATCAGCTCTTAGATCAAAAGATCTAAAACAAGAAGAGCTACCCGCTCTGATACCACTTGTTGGAAATTTGGACCCCTTAAAAACAACCAGATTGCGTAGCCTAGATTAATTAGCCAAGTTGTTACTTAGTCAAATTAAACTATTCTAGGTTAAAACAATCACAAAATCATATCATGCATATAAAACATATAAAGCAGCGGAAATAATAAATAACACAGTGATATGATCACCCAGGAAACCACACGGAAAAACCTAGGGAGGATTTTACCCACCGATCCTCAAGGTAAAACAGAATCCACTAAGAAAGAATTGAAGTTCTTACAAAAGGACTTATAAGCTCCCCGCTTGACTTCCTAATGCTACCCACCGGTAAAACTTCCTGACACGACCACGCGCAGGCTCCGAGTCCACGGACTACTTCTTTCTTTGAATTCCTCAATCAGCTACAAGCACCCACGCTTGTTTTTCTTTTAAGCTTCAATGGTTGCAACCTTGTTGATCATCAAGATGTTGAAATAATCTCTACCTTGAAAACCCTAAGTTTATGTGAAGGAAAGCTCCTCAAAGATCTCACAAGAGATTCACATAAACAGCAAATAAGAGCAACAAAGACTTAGAGAGGTTTGGGTACAAAATCCTAATAAAATAAAAGGAGGCACAAGAGGCACTCTAATCTCTTTCTACAAAGTCTCAAAAACGTTCTAGGGTTTCCCTTATATATATAAGAGTTTTACTTGAACCCTAAGACGTTTAAATAGAGTTTGGGCTGAGCTGGAACTCTGCAGAAAATGCATCTATCCTGAGATTCGATCGATCGAGTCTATCCTTCGATCGATTGAGCCAGGCAGAAATGCTCCAATACATCTGCAGCCACTCGATTCCAACTTTACAATATTTAATCAACTTTGAGCAAGCCTAAATAAGACTAAACATATTGTTTTGATCATGGTTTGCCAATATTACACATTAGAGTTCTAAATACATAAAATCCTAAATCTTTAGAACCTAACAGTTTATGCTTCCATATTACTGCTGTGCTTTCTCCTGGGTAGTCATTGGTATTAGAGCATCTGGATCATAAAACACCTAATGAACAGTGAATAATTTATGTAGAAAAAACAGTGAACAATTTTTCAAATAATGCTGAAGAGAAAATACTTTTATGCAGAATGCTAAAAATAGTTTATGCAGAAAACAGTGAAAAATTTTTATGAGAAAATAGTGAACAGTTTTAATTAATGCAGAAAATAGATTTTATGAATGCAGTAAGCAGATTTGAATATACAGTAAATATGATATACAGAGAGGCAACCCTATATCCTTAAAGTGTTCGGCAAAGTGCTAAGGTATAATCTATAATCATTTTTTTTTTTTTGTTATGTGATAACAAAATTATGATTTTAATTATCAAATATAAAAGTTGAATGCTTCTATTAACTGTGTATGATGGCTTAGATTGATTTTATTTGATATGCATTATTTTGTTTAAAGGGTAGTATTTGTAGTTTTTTTTGGGGGGGGGGGGGGGGGGGAATAGAGAGATATTATTACTAGAAAAAAAGGTCCTTTTTTCCCCATAACTTATAAAATTCTACTGTAGCATATCAAATAAAATACTGGGCTGTTCATTTTCTGCAAAATACTGATGTTGTTGGTTTAGGAATTGTTATAAAGGGTAGCTTTGTGCAAATAATTGTAGGTCCTTCTAAAAACAATTAGGGCTGTTATTAGTTGTGTCCTGATTTGATCTTAATATTGGCATTTTTTATGTTATTTTTGAAACAGAGTTTAGCAAGTCATCTTTGGTGATTTGGAGCTCCTTAGGCAAGTTGCTAAGCAGTTTGCAAGTACTTTCAATTCAGAGCAGACCCATAATTTGATTGTTAGGCTGCAGCAAAATGTCATAAGAACTGAATCATTGAAAAATATTGTTTTGTTCTTTTCAAATTAGTTGAGCAAGTCCATCTCTTCCTACAAAAATACACTAGGCAATTTATGTGTTTGTTGCAATTTGAGCTATTTTATGTTTTAGAAACTATATTTGTCTATACTTTGAACATAGTGAAATAATGGATTTGATAAACAATTTAATAAGGTGATTTGCATTATGATGGAAAGGCGCAATTCTATGTTAAATATAGTTTTTCTTATGTTCTTTATATTTTCCCTATTTACATGTATTGTGGTTTGCTTCCAACAATTTTATTCTCTGATTGTAAACATTAGAAAGCAAGGTAAATGTGTTTCATTTATTTTCTCTTTTGTGTATATTATTCACATATTTCAATTAGGTAGTCAAAAGTAATTTGGCTGGTATTAAAGGTATTGTTCTTTAGTGCCAAATATTTGTTTGAATTGGAAGCCTTAAGGAAAAAATTTCATGAACAAGGAACCCTCATTTTTTTGGTATATTTTTTGTTCAGCTGGCCCTTGGTGTTATATGGCTTGATCTTAATGAAAGATTTTTATCAAGACAAAGTAACTGGGGTTTTTGTACAGCTGTTTATCTCTGAGTTGTGGACTTCTTTTATTGTAATTTTGGATGGTTCTAGCTTCATGTTGAATGAAATTTCTTGAATTTTCTGCAAACCTTGATGGATTTTGATAGGCCACAAACTGAATGACCCCTTGTGATTTTAAACTAATTAATTAATTAAGCCAAGTTATTAATTAATCAATTTATCATGCAAATACGTGGCAGCACAAACAAATCACCAAATAACAAAATATGCAGCGGAAAATAAATAACACGGTGATTTGTTCACGAATGGGGAAAACCCTAACGGCAAAAACCCCACCGGGTGATTTTCAGGTCACCACTCCCGAAACTCCACTATTATCAAATCAAGCGGTTACAAATAAGGAATCCCAAGTACCTTACCAACCTACAGTTGAACCCTTACCCCAATACCCAATTGGACTTGATCTGTAGCGACAGTTCCCACTTTTGATGCACGGCTCCCAAGTACGTGACTAAACAGATGCGCGGATCCCAGTACGCGACTTCAATCACCAACTTTAGAAAGAGAGGTTGGCTGCAGAGTTCTTCAGATCATCCTATACATGAAGATCAGGAAGATGCTTGGTCACAAAACCCTAAGGTGCACAATACACAGCAACTTCTTGAAGAAGGATGAACTAGGTTAAGAACTTCGTCTTAGAGCACAATTTGCTTGAACAAGGATTGCTCAATGCTTATGCAACTTGTGTCTTGGTTGACGGCTCTTAAAACACTCCTTAAATATGTTTAGGGTTAGAAGAAAAGAAGGCCCAAAAACACATTCACGGATTCCAAGAAAATCAGATTAGAATTCTGACTTTTGTAATTCTCGACAGCTAGCAGGTGTCGAGGTAGGTGTCGAGCAGGTGTCGAGCTTTAAAAATTCTGCACTTCAACTTGCTTTTTCTTGGACAGACTTGATGACTTCAACACTTGACTTTGAAACATAGTTTCTTGAAGTATTAAAAACACCTAGAACTACCCAATTACAAGTAGAGTGCGTTTTGTCAAAGGATTAGCCAATTTACATAAACTATGACATATGTTCCTAACACGTAAACACATATGTCCTAACAATTTCCCCCTTTGGCAATCCGTGACAAAACCACAACCAACAAATGAACATATGAGAGAAGTCATAAATCACTCAACTCATATTCACTTGTTACATACAATAAAATCTATCCTAACACAAACTCTTGAAGAACTTTGCAAAAAGAGAGTTTATGGCAAGTAGACTTTGACAACCTGTATTTCTGAAACACTTATAAACAAAACTCATCAAGGCATCTTGTGTGAAACAGAATTAACTAGATTGCATACAAATATAAAGAACATGTGTATAAAGAAAGAAAAGAAACAACACATGAAGAGATAGGTGAAAGAAAAACATACATCCACATATATAGAAAGATAAGTACAATGTATGTAAACTGATATACAAGACCAATGTATCTATAAAGAAAGAAAAGAAAAGATACATCTAAAGCCTCACTACATCCCTCAAAAAGTATGAACACTCCCCCTATCAAAAATGTAACTCTCCCCCTAAGATGACTACTCTCATAAAACCAAAACTACTCCCCCTTTTTGTCACGAGTGACAAAGGGTAGAGTGTCATGTAGACATCTCATCAGTAGAGCTAGCATCTCCATCATCATCGTCTGAAGCATCATCGTCATCACTATCATCATCATCATCCTCAGCATCAGACTCGGAAGCAACTGGAGGAGGTGGTGGAGAAGCCTCAAATGCAAAACCACCCATGGTCGCCTGCCGTCGTGCAATACGACCAACACGAACGTTCACCTGATACAACTCAGTGGTGAGTGTATCAAGGCGAGCATCCATGCGCTGCAGCTGCGCCATAATATCTCCAAGGGATACATCGCTGGAGGAAGGAAGAGGAGTCGATGTAGATGGAGCAGATCTGGATGGAGCCGAACGGGAGGGCGGAGTGGAATCCGGCTGTCTCGCCCTGAACTGTGCCTGGCTACGTTTTACGGTAGCGGCATCTATGGCAGAGATGTGTGTGAAGTGATCAGAGACAGGGAAAGGGATGGAAAAATGGCGTAGTATCCTCGTGATAGCGGAAGGAAAGATGAGCTTATCACGGGACGCCGCATCTAAATGAACATCTATGATAGAGAAAATAAAATGAGAGGGAAAATCTATAGTGAGATGCTCAAGTAGAGAAAGCAAGAAACGAGCACGAGGCTCTGTGATAGAGTTATAATGGGAGAGAGGATGAAGTACAAATGTCATCACCATGTTAAGGAATCTAGGACCTTTAGCAAAAGGTCTACATGATGTGTACATATGCTCACCCCACTCAGAAGGGCGCTCACAGAAAGCAGAAATGAGCTCATCCCTGGACACAGTCCTCAGTCGCTCACAGGTAGGATAGTCAGGAAACTCTATCCTAGGAACATGAAGCACATCCGCAACCAGCTGCGGTGTGACAGCAATGCGCGTACCTCGAACGCGAGTGAAAAAGAGAGGTACTGAACGATCAATCCCGTGCATGTTGGAGTAAAACTCCTGAATCAGCACGAGAGGACAAGTGACCGGGACGTCACACAGTGACTCCCATCCCCTACTGTGAATGACAGAGGGAAGGTCAGTGTCGGCGAAGTCCGCCAGAACAACGTGGCGTTCCGAATGAACACCTCGTTTAGAGAAGTTCTCAGTAAATGCCTTGTAGGCATCTCCATCACGGAACCGAAGGTTATGAGGAGCAGGATCAGAAGAGGAAGAAGCTCCAGAACGCAGAGGGTTCCGAGCCGGAGTAGATTTACGTTTAGGTGCCATAGATGCAACTAACGTAAAAGAAAAAGAAAAAAAATAGAGAGGGAGACAATCAGAAAAGTCCCAAACAGTTCAAATATGACAATATAATGAACAAAATGGACGTATGCATGGGAATGCATGATCATGTGACATGCTAAACAATAAAAACATCATGGGCTCAGCCCAATCCAATCCTAGCAGCACACATTCAAGAATCACACAACTAAATGCATGAAAATATCATTCTCATGCACATGGAATGCAATGCATGACATTCTAAATACTTTTTATTGAAAAACCAACCCAAAATTTCAATAAAAACTCAATGATTTTGAAAAACCCAAAGTTTTCAAAGAAAAAACCCAAAACCTAAGTTTTAAAACATGATATGCATGAAAAACAAAGGAAAACAAGATCATACCAAGTGATTTGAAGCGAGAAAGGCTGAAAAATCAAGTTGGATGAAGATTGGATAGAAGAAAACTGCTCCTGGAAGACGAACCGCCTCGGACAGATCGAAGAGAGATCGAGAAATGAGAAGAGAATCGCGATCGAAGCTTTTATAGGACCTCCAGTAAATCTCGACAGCAGAGGTGTCGAGAGGTATCGAGATGCTGTCGAGGAAGGTATCGAGAGAATATGCCTTCGACAGCTGAGGTATCGAGGTACCAAACAGCTCAACCATCATCAGAAGCTCGATCGATCGAAGAGGTGTCGAGAAGGTATCGACCAGACAGAGAGAATATCGATCGATCGACCAGGTATCGAGGAAGTGTCGAGATTGCGATAAGAAAAAGCTTTGGAGGCTCGACAGCTGACCAGGTATCGAGGAGGTATCGAGAAGGTGTCGAGCCAGCTTTGAAATGCAGTTTTTCGAGAATTGAAAAACACAGACAAGAATGCAATCAAGACATGCACCTCAACCATGATCCAACCAACATATAAATCTCTCAAAAATCATCTCTCAATGAAAATATAAGCACATGAATCTCCCAAGAACACACACACACACTAAACAAGTCTAACAAATTTTATATTTCAAAAATAAGTCATGACAGTTTAGTGAGCATACAAAAGCACATGTAAAACCTTTGTGATGGCCAAATCACATTGTACCTGCACATGTATCAAAAGTAGCAAAGAATATTGCGTGTTGTGTGTGAAAAACGTCGCAAGATTGCATAAGTGTATACATGTTATGACGATCTGAGATATGAGAAAATAACTTTTAACTCACACACAATCATAACTGTTTGATGGGGACTATCACCTTTGAGGTACATCCTATAACTCCCACATCTCCTAGAATACACGCTTGCAACCATTTTAAAGCATTTTTAATCTTTTTGCTTTTTATTTCTTTGCATATTTTCTTTTTAAACATATCATACATGGGCTTATGAGAAAGAAAAGAAATACCCATTGATATTTTGACATTTCAATTTTGCTATGCCTAAGCACACAAATGTCATTGACATCACACTTTTGCTATGCCGAAGCATACAGATGTCATTTATGATTGGCGGGCAACAGTGGTGAGATGGTTATTAATGCCTTTCTCTTAGGATTTTCTAGTCCTTCCCGTCAAAAAGAGTGATATGAGTGTTAAGTCTAAGAAATAACCTAATCTTACTCATCACAAACACGAGCCACAAAGCTCACTTGCTTAGTTGTGCATAAAGATGCTCATCTAAGCTACAAGAGATACAAAGTTTAGAGAACTTTGTTTCATTGGCCATCTAAGGTACACAAGTACCAAAGTACACAAAACACACACTGTTTTTGTATTTTCTGATTTTTCAATTTTTTTATTTTTATTTTTATTTTTTTTTATATCAAAAACAAAATAAACAAAACTGAAAGTAAACACACAAAAACATGTTAACAAGCAAAACAATGCATAAAACTAGACTGACTCAATTAAAAATGCAAAACACACATGCAATGCAACAAATAAGAAGAATAAGAAGGGAAAAGAAAGTGATGAAATCACTTTGAGTTCTTTTTCTTCCACTCCTTGGAAGAGCCTTTCCTTTGATTAAAACCTTGAACCGGCGGTGAGGGGGAAGAATTGTAACCGTTCAAGTTCGAAAGGAACATGATGGCTTTCAGAAGATCTCCAAGAGGAGCAAGAGAGGATTGAAGCTGACTTTGGCTTCCAGATGCTGTCATACTGTTGCTCTGTTGGGTGGCTAGCCACTTGTAGCAATTAGGTCGAGTATGACCAGCAGCTCCACAATGATAACAGAGATGCTGCTTCTTTTGTTTAGGCTTTTGAGAGTTAGCCTTCTTGTCTTTAGGGAGTTTAGCATCTTTCTTTTCTAACTTAGGGGGTGCTCCTAAGATGGATTTTTCTTTGTCTATGTTCTCACTAGCTAATTCAGTTTTATCATCAATGTTCTCAATTTTAACATTATTAG
Source organism: Quercus glauca (assembly GCA_023736055.1). Lineage (NCBI taxonomy): Eukaryota > Viridiplantae > Streptophyta > Magnoliopsida > Fagales > Fagaceae > Quercus > Quercus glauca. The sequence continues at coordinate 28,223,313 of CM043325.1, read as the reverse complement.
CAGGAGGAACAAAAACAGTAGAACTAGTAGAAGCAGAGTTAGAGATAGAAAGACCATACCCTAAACCTGTTCGATCTGAAGCAGATTTCTGGTTGCTGAGCATCTCATCAAGCTTTGCACTTGACGTCCTCTCCAGTTGAGCTCTCACTTGAAGCAGCTCAGCTTCAAGCTTCTTGGTCTTCTCAGCCAGGAAGTTGTTCTCAAATCTCAGTGCACCAATAGTTTGATTAGCCTCATCAAACTTTGTGGACAATTCTTCTCTATCGAGTTCCACATCACTGAGCTTCTTGGTGGCCATCCTGTATAGCTTCTCATGCTTTTCAGAAAGCTTGTAAAGCTTCTCATAGGCTGAATGGATATCATCTTTGTCATCCATCTTTTCACATTCTGTGTCCACCAATTCTTCTTCTTCTTCTTCAACAATCCCATCAGTAGAATTGACTGAAGCAGTGAAGGCATTTAGGATTCCGTCATCCTCATTGTCGGAATCATCTTCAGGATCAATGTCACTAAGGGTTGCAGCTAGAGCCTTGCTCTTCCCAATGCTCTTCAGATATGTAGGACACTCATTCTTCATGTGTCCAAACCCGTGACACCCAAAACACTTGGGTCCTGCTGGAACAGTATATTGACCGCCTTCCTTAGAATCCTTTCTTCCCTTATCTTGGCTCTTGAACTGTGAAGAACTGGATTGCCTGCGGTCTCTGTCGAAGCTCCTCCCATTGGCATTCTTCATAAACTTCTTGAACTGCCTTGTAATGTAGGACTTCATCTTGGAATCTTCATCATCGGAAGACTCATCAGTATCGCTGCTCTTCGCCTTCAGGGCCATGCTTTTGCCCTTGCTTGACTTGCCTATTCTCGATAACCCTAGCTCGTAGGTCTGCAAGTTCCCAACCAGCTCAGTCAAAGGAATTTTATCAATGTCCTTTGATTCTTCAATTGCCGTAATCTTGGCATGAAATCTCTCAGGTAGAGATCTGAGCACCTTCCTTACAACCTTGGGTTCAGGGATGGTTTCCCCAAGATTGAAGGCTGAGTTCACTATGTCTTTCAGCTTGGCATAGAACTCATCGAACGACTCATCTTCCTCCATCTTAATTTCTTCAAAGCTAGTAGTGAGCCTCTGTAGCTTTGAATCCTTGACAGCCTTTGTTCCTTCATAGGTTGTCTGGAGGATGGTCCACGCCTCCTTGGCAGTTTCTGTTGAGGATATCTTCTTGAACTCCTCATTGGTGACAGCGCTAAATAGAGCATTCAACGCTCTACTGTTGAAGTTCGCCGCCTTGATCTTGGCTTCATCCCAGTCAGCCGGCGCTTCTTTTGGCTTTGTCCAGCCAATCTCCACAGCTTGCCACACCTTCTCATCTAAGGACTGCAAAAAAGCTCTCATGCGTACTTTCCAGTAGGCATAGTTAGTCCCATCAAATAAAGGAGGTATAATAAGAGATTGTCCTCTATCCATGACAAACAGGGGTCAATGGATCAATCACAGCAAAGATTAATAACTAATCAGAGTGTGCCTGCTCTGATACCACTTGATAGGCCACAAACTGAATGACCCCTTGTGATTTTAAACTAATTAATTAATTAAGCCAAGTTATTAATTAATCAATTTATCATGCAAATACGTGGCAGCACAAACAAATCACCAAATAACAAAATATGCAGCGGAAAATAAATAACACGGTGATTTGTTCACGAATGGGGAAAACCCTAACGGCAAAAACCCTACCGGGTGATTTTCAGGTCACCACTCCCGAAACTCCACTATTATCAAATCAAGCGGTTACAAATAAGGAATCCCAAGTACCTTACCAACCTACAGTTGAACCCTTACCCCAATACCCAATTGGACTTGATCTGTAGCGACAGTTCCCACTTTTGATGCACGGCTCCCAAGTACGTGACTAACCAGATGCGCGGATCCCAGTACGCGACTTCAATCACCAACTTTAGAAAGAGAGGTTGGCTGCAGAGTTCTTCAGATCATCCTATACATGAAGATCAGGAAGATGCTTGGTCACAAAACCCTAAGGTGCACAATACACAGCAACTTCTTGAAGAAGGATGAACTAGGTTAAGAACTTCGTCTTAGAGCACAATTTGCTTGAACAAGGATTGCTCAATGCTTATGCAACTTGTGTCTTGGTTGACGGCTCTTAAAACACTCCTTAAATATGTTTAGGGTTAGAAGAAAAGAAGGCCCAAAAACACATTCACGGATTCCAAGAAAATCAGATTAGAATTCTGACTTTTGTAATTCTCGACAGCTAGCAGGTGTCGAGGTAGGTGTCGAGCAGGTGTCGAGCTTTAAAAATTCTGCACTTCAACTTGCTTTTTCTTGGACAGACTTGATGACTTCAACACTTGACTTTGAAACATAGTTTCTTGAAGTATTAAAAAAACCTAGAACTACCCAATTACAAGTAGAGTGCGTTTTGTCAAAGGATTAGCCAATTTACATAAACTATGACATATGTTCCTAACACGTAAACACATATGTCCTAACAGATTTTGCTTAATGAAAAGTTATTTGTCTCATATATGTAGTCAATTGCAACTATCATGGCCATTGCTCTTGCACATGGAGGGGTAATTCCATATGACTTAATTTTTTTTTTTATTTACTTTTATCTATCTTTTATAGCAAGGTTAGCAATCTATCATTGACCCAAAAAAAAAAAAAAAAGAAATAAATATGACTCAACTCTCAAGGCTTACTTTGTCTTGAAGATTTTCAAATTTATTTTTTTAAAATGTATACGATATATGCTTACATTAATGATTTTTTTCATATAGCAGATAATCTATTTGTGTCTTTTTAAGACATTTCAATGAGTAATATAATATTTTTTTTCTTGGTTTGTATCAAATTGTAATTTATAGGTTTTAATTTTCTGTTTTCAGTTGGGCTATAGCTGTTGATTTGCAAATAATTTTTGAAATTCATACATATATATATATATATATATATATATTTGGTTGGAATTACTTAGGCTTTTCAAGTTAGAATGAGTTTTGAGAAGGACAAGGATGTGTAAACTCAACAAGCAATGTGAGAAAGGCAACATGAACTTGTGACTAAGAAGACATATGCTAGGTACATGAAACTTTTCCTTCTTTTGATTTTAATTGGGTATTTGTTTTTGGGCTTCTTATTTTGAGTTGTGGTAGGGTAAATTGATGTTTGTCATGTTTCATTTTATTGTTGTTGTTGTTGTTGTTGTTTTTTTTTTTTTTTTTTTTTTTGTGTCTGGATTTTTGTTGCCTAGAATGTTACTTTTATATTGATGAAATATCTCAAAGTGCAAATTGGGTTTTCATTATTGGATATTCGGTTGCACTTATTACTACAAGGCTGAATGGATTCCTCCATGACCAGTGGTCACACGATGTAAACCAACTTTGAACTTATAAATCCATTCCTATTCAAGAATTATAGTAGCATAAGTATAGTGATGATCTTATTTTCGTTCACAATGTTGAAATTTTCAATTTGAAAGAAGCAGACAAGAAGAATTTATTACATCATAAGAAGCTATACTCGGTTCTTGATTTAGATCATACGTTGCTAAATTCTATTGAGTTTACAGATATGACATCAAAATAAGATATTTAAAGAAACAAATAGATTCTTTGCAAGGTATTTCTATTACCTTTATATTTGATTACTTTAGTGTGCTTAGCATTTTGTATATCATTGTTTTCAAGTATTGTGGTGACATTGCTTCTTTGTTTGCTATTGTAACATCGTCATTTTGTAGAACTTTTAGAAGTCAACATGAATGATTATAGTTAGATTCTGAATCAATAGTTCTGAATCTGCTGATGAAAGTTTTATTTGAGTGATTTCAATTTGTCAATGGAATTTTTTTTAAGTAAAAAAAAAAATTAATGTAGGATAGTCTATCATCCTAATATGATGCCACTAAATTTTATTTGGAAGTTTATACTTTAGAGCTCATTCATGATAATGTCTTTCTAATCATGACTGAGGTTATGCATTTACAAGTTTCCAATTATTTGAAGTATGTAGTAGTTTCATTCTCAAAGATTCTTGTTGCATTATATTGAATTGGACTTGTTTGTGTTTTGAAATTAACTTGAACTCTTATTAAAAACATGGTTTTGTATCTACTCTATGTGAAACACTGTAAAGAAGTAAACTTTGACCTTTAGTTTTAAATTATTAATTTTTAAAAAAAGTTTTTCATTCACTTTGATTTCTTTGTAGTCAAACTAAGAAGGGTGAAGGAACTTTTTTCTTAAAAAAAAAAAAAGGAAAAAGGCTTACGGATTTTATGAGATGTAAACATGTTGATTGTGATTTTTATGTTGTAGAATGATGAAAAGAACTGAGAAAGAAAAAGGACTTCGTTTAGGAGACACTTGAAATAGGAAAGAAGCCTAAAGGATGCTTCTAATGTTGTTGCACTTGGATGATTCAAAAGTTATGTAGATGTGTGCTTATACATTATATGTGATGTTTTGTTTGGCAAAATTTACATTTTTGAGCTTCTTCAATAAATGATTTTATTTTTTTGGAGTTATGTGTATATGTGTAATTGTTATTTATCTTAATTCTTACCTATCAAAAACATATCTTCTATCCTGATACTAGAATATCTAGATAAAGGATTTCACTTGATCCATTGAGACCAAATTTGAACATGCAAGTGATTCTACTACCAATGAAAAGCTAGATAGTTCGTAACGTGTGATTGATTCCTTTACCCAATTTTGTAGTCTAACTTGCAAATGATTCTAATTGTAAAGCTGGACAGTTTGTAACTTGCTTTGGATCTGACGATTTTATGTATTATACAATATGTATATAGATATAGATATATATATATATATATATTTTTTTTTGGAGTTGATCTCATTTTTAGCAAAACTTCCAAAGTGAATTTTAGGCTAGGACATTTTGTTTTGCATCAAACATGTCTACACTAGGGGCATTGGACCATTGGTTTTGTAATGCAAGCATGTCATCAATTTTCTGTGCAATGCATGTCATCAATTTTCTATGCAAGCATGTCTAAACTAGGTCTCTGCTTATTCATTTGAATATGAGGGTAATATTTACTATTGACTATTGGGGTTTGTGCACTTTCTCTAACTATGCAGGTAGCCTATAAACTGATGGTTATGCATGAAGGATGTTTGGAAGGGAAGTTTTAGTCTATTGAAAGACTAAGGGAAACCAATTAGGATAAAGCTATTGTTCATCATGTCAGATAGGTGATTATAAGTAGAAATCTTTCCTTGAATCATTTATGCTCCTTAGAGAGGTTCTGAGGGTCCCGTGGTTTAGTTTTTTGACAGTTATGTGGAAATACGATATTGTTTTCTCTGCAAGTTTCCAGAAATTATCATGTAGCTTTCTGTTTCTGTTGTTGCACTTGATGTGATTAATCAATGCTTACCTTTGGAACCCTGATGAGTGTTGTTGCATTGTTATCCTTCATCTCCATATTTTGTATATACATATCAATTTATAGTAAATTCATTATTTAATTTTTTTTTTTGGTTGGTTGTAATTTCAACACTCTTTTTGCTATAACATACTACTATTTAATCAATTAAATCATTTGGTTTCCTTACATGTTTTGTGTTGATTTCTTACTTTATATAGTTACTTCTTTTCATTTATAACATGATTTAATAATGCAGTCAAAAGAACAACCCTATTCAGGTCCTTATTCATGTGACCAATGCTGCTTTGTTGTTGCTTTCCTACTTCTTAATGTTGCATATTGAAAACAAATTTGTGAATGTTGTGTGAACTTCCATTATAAATATATATATATATATATATAAAAGAAAAAGAAGGAAGAAAAATTAAACAAAAGGGAGATCCAGAAGTGGATGAACCTTATAAATGTTGGCTAATTTTGTTTTAATTAGATTTTTTTTTTGGTTGGGGAGCTGTATTAGCGATTGGGTTCTAGATGGGTTATTAAATGAGTACTAGGTGTTTGATGAAATCCTGCAAAGAACTTGGGACATAAAAGGTTAAGTTTGGGTTATTCTAAAACAAAATTAAAAGGAATTGGATTGGGTTACCCTCCACAAATTTGCTTCCAAGGAAGGATGATCACACCATTCTCTTTAGCTAGATTTTTTTTTTTTCAATTGCTAGAAATATTTTTCTCTCCATCATATTGGATGTTACAGTTTTAGTTGTTTAGAATAGGCTTAAAAGAAAATCTATTTGTAAGACAACACATTTTTATGGATAGCATACTGAGTGTTATATACATTTTAAATTTGAAATTCATACCAAGTGTTATTTTTTAAAATTTATAAATTCAATTGCATTAGCTACATACTTATTTAATTAAATTTATTTAAGTACGACTTTTGAAACAAAATGTTTCTCCAAATATTTACCTAAAATTATTTGAATATATTTGCTTTCTAGGATTCTAATTATTTCTATGTACAAAAATTTATTTGTGGACTCTTACAAAATTTACATTATTTTTTTTTCTATTTTGTTGAAAATAGATGTATTTTTTTTTTCCAAGAACTTGAAAATACATGTACTTATGTAATTCCTGTGCATTTGCATGGGTTTAAAAGCTAGTTCCCTAATATGCCAATGTACATGTACGACGGTCTTGGAAGCGTCGGGTACATCATGATCGGCAAACCTACAAAACTAAGTACAGATACCACCGTAATAGAGTTCATTTAAACATGAAAAAAAAATTTGATTATTGTGAAATTTAAACATGAAAAAGTATTCAGATTTGGCTTTTAAATTTAGAAAACACGATTTCACTAGGTGTTTTATGAGAAATAGTGAACAATTTTTTAAATAGTGAACAGAGAATAATTTACATAGAAAAGAGAGTGAACAATTTTTTAAATAATGATGAACAGAAAATAATTTTATACAGAACACTAGAAATAGTTTATGTAGAAAATAGTGAACAATTTTCATGAGAAAGCAGTAAACAGTTTTACTTAGTGCAGAAAATAGTTTTACTTAATGAACAGTTCTACATTCAACTAATTTGAACTTTTTTAAAAATTCGAATTTTTTGAGGCATTTACCATTAGGTGATTTATACGAATCATTCATTTTTCTTTCATGGAGTTTGTCCATTATTCATATGGTTACATATTTAAAAAAACACAAAAACCATTTAAGTGCAATAATTACGCCAATGCTAAAAACAGTTTATGCAGAAAACAGTGAATAGTTTTAATTAATGCAAAAAACAGATTTTATCAATGCAGAAAAACAAATTCGATTATTGTGAAATTTAAATCTGAAAAAGCATACAGATTTGGCTTTTAAATTTAGAAAACATGATTTCACTAAGTGTTTTATGAGAAAACAGAGAACAATTTTTTAAATAGTGAACATAAAATAATATACGCATAAAAGAGAGTGAACAATTTTTAAATAATGCTGAGCAGAAAATAATTTTATGCAGAATGCTAGAAATAGTTTATGCAGAAAACAATGAACAATTTTTATGAGAAAACAGTGAACAGTTTTAATTAATGCAAAAAACAGATTTTATGAATGCAGTAAGTAGATTTGAATATACAACAAATATGATGTGCAGAGAGCAAATTTTATTAATGTAGAAACAGATTTTATCAATGCAGAAAAATATATTCGATTATTATGAAATTCAAAAATGAAAAAGCATTTAGATTTGGCGTTTAAATTTAGAAAACACGATTTCACTAGGTGTTTTATGAGAAAACAATGAACAATTTTTTAAACAGTAAACAGAAAATAATTTATGCAGAAAAGAGAGTGAACAATTTCTTAAATAATGCTAAACATAAAATAATTTTATGCAAAATCATAGAAATAGTTTATACAGAAAACAGTGAATAATTTTTATGAGAAAACAATGAACAATTTTAATTAATGTAGAAATTAAATTCATATTTTCAAATTAAAATCTCTATATTTTACAATGCTTCTGTTTAAATAAATAAAAACATAAAAAAACCACTTATTTTTATCTTTATGTTTATTTGTTGATTATCCTCAAACACAAAAAAAAAAAAAAAAAAAAAAAAAAATACACGGTAATCGAGTTTGTTAAACTCGAGTACCGTGTAATTTTTTTTTATCTTCATTTTATTTATAAAAGGTACTCGAGTCTGGTATACTTGAGTATTGTGATGCATGGAACTCGAGTTTAACAAGCTCGAGTACCACATAATTTTTTTAATTAAATCCCACAAATAGTGCCACGATGGCAGAACTGATGAGGAACCCGAGTTTCTGAAACTCGAGTTCTAGAAAAAGTGGTACTTTGCTATTTATTTCCGAAACAGTGTTTTGTTGCTAAAAATTTCAAAAAAAATGTGAAATTTGGCCATTTTGGCCTGCAATTTGCAGCTTGTTTGGAAAAAAATCACGTTCGTACGTAAAGTCGAAACAAAGTGGAGTCCATGCTTTTGTTGGTTTAGTTTGATTACTAAAATAAACCATTTGTGCTATGAGGTTTGCAGTTTTTTGCTTGTTCTGTAGTACAACAAAACATAGTACTTTCCAAATGCCAGATTTGGGTCAGTGGACATAAAAAGTTCACAAAAGTGAGGAGGAAGAACTATGAAGTGTGAGTGTAGCCCATAACATAAGCTTCCAGTCCAAACCCTCTAACTTGTTACAGTGTTACGTTACCCACTCTTTTTTTATTGGGTAGAAGTTACTTACTTCTTCTTTTATTTATTTATTTATATTTTTAGAAAAATGCAAGTTTCTTTATTAACTTAAATCATTTTGGAGTACAATTTTCAAATAAGACGGGAGTCCTTCTACCTAAACATCCAAACCTGAAGATGAGAAATAACTCTTCTATCAAGGCATGAGCTAAATAGTTGTCCATCCTCTTAACATATTTAAAATTAAACTATTGTAAAGATCTTGACAAGATTTTTGTCTCTTCTATAAAATGTCCCTACAAAGCAAAGGATGTTCTGTTGTCTCACAAGACCGAGATGACCAACAGTGTTCAATTTCAAGCTTGTGAATGCTAAAATCCTTGGCAAACTGGACCGCTGCATTAGCAACAAATGCTTCAATGGCTTCAACGGTTACCTATTTTAACACAACTGTGCTAAAAAAAATTTATTTTCACTCAACAAAAAATGACTTTATCTATTTTAACACATCATTCTACAATACACTTTACATCACATCTCTTACTTTACCACACCACCTATTAAAATAACTTTAAAAAATTCCTACCTTTTATTTATTAAAAAAAAAAAAAAAAAACGACCACCTCTCCTACAAGCAGCAACCAGCCAACTGCCACAAAAACCCACCCAAACTTTATTGGAACCTACCCAAAACCGGAGCAACCCAACCCAAAATTGTCCCACCCACCCGCCGACCCCACCATCGGAACTACCCATCAACCCTCAACAAAAAAATAATAATAAGAACATCCTTAATGCTTACAAAATTTCAAGAAAATCAAAGATTAATTACTATGTCATCAAATAAATGTTATAATTTCAAGTTTTTGAAATCTAAAGTTGTATATAAAAAATAAGTTAAGTGATCAAATAGTAAATAATATCCGATTTGTACGAAATTTAATATGCATGTTTAGAACATAAGGAACATTAAAATCAACAGCTAGATTTTCAAAATTCACACCCAAAAATGAAATATATGAGAAGTTTGAAGAATTTCTCTCCAAACTAGTTTGGAGAGAAACTTTGTTCTAATAATAATAACCCACCACAAGAAGGAGATCCAGACAGAATGGCGAGATTAGCAATGTGGTGAGAGTGAGATAGGCAGAGAGTTAGAGAGAAGCATACCGGTGGGGCCGGCTGGAGCATATATTGGTAATGACATAAGGCCCCCAAATAAAGAATGTCCCATTTTTTTAACTAATTCTATACAGTGACGACTCTAAGAATTTTTTTTTAAGGTGGTCATTAAGAGCATTCGTATTAGTCCGTATAAAATGGCATAAGGGTCAAATTTTGCACAACCAACCACAAAAATATCCACATCAACTTATGTATTATTTTGCAAAATGCATTTGTAGTTATAGTGATTGTGCAAATATATACGGTTACTATTTAAATGCAAAATTGTTTTCTAATTCTTTCTATACTCATATACAGAGAGAGAAATTATTTAGGAGAGTAGTAAAAAATTAATAAAGAAATGATACTTTAATAAAATGTAGTGTCAAATAGATAATTTGATGTAGATTTTTTTTTTTTTAATTTTTAAAAAGGGGTTATGTAAAATAGAGAATTTAGCTTTTTATGCAAAAATAGATAAGAATTTTTGAAGAATTTTTGCACTAGGAATTTTTGTTGTTACTCAACTTATTGATTTTTGTAACTATGTTTACCCTTAATTGTCTTTGTAACTGCATTTTACGGTGTTCACTTTTGTTTATGGTAGACAAAAAAAAATTATTATATAATTTTTTTCCCAAGGTTAGAGTGTTCATTTGAACACCCTAACCATAACATGGAGCCCCCCTGATTCTATGGTATAATATATTTATGTATATATTTTAATTAAGGCTTCTTTAGGCCTATACTCAAGAAAACATTAATAATAATAACGCCTATTTGTTAGCCAATAAATGCATTGTGTATTAAAAAGGCCTTTCTGATACTCACAAAACATAGAAAATGAAGGTGAAGAGACAAAATTAAATTTAAAAAGGCCCCACTGACAAACGTTTACACACCTAGTCAGAACCATTTTATTTTACTAACACTAGACTGCTATCATTATGGCATTATCACATGTTTTGTTAACTTTTTATTATTATTTTAATTTCCAATAGTTTATTTAATCTGGATTGTTTAGGAATATTTTTATTAGTTATTCTTTTAGAATAATTTACTTTGTATTAGTACTAATTTATTAAGTTATGTGATAAATACATGTTTACTTGTGCAGATTTAGAGTATAAATTGATCACATCATTTAGTGAAGTTGCAATCTTGTTTTTGATATATCAGGTTCTATTGTTCTATTCTTTAAATTTTATTTTAGTTAAATTGTAATTTTTTATTGTAAATCATGTTTTATTTATTTAGAAGCATTTCTCAATTATATATATCTATTAAAAAATGGATATAAAAAACTTTAAAAATAAAGAGAAAACTTGAAAAATAAGTTGAATCACAAAAATGATCTATGAATAAATTTGTTACTAGTATAAACAAAACACAACAGAAAATTAGGATGAAAATATAACAAATGAACAAAAAATCCATAAAAAATAATTAGAAGATAATGAAATTATACAACAAAAAGATAATAATGAAAATAAATTTTATTTAGTTAATATTTACATATAAGAAAATGCCCCACTTAAAGTTTTCGCCTTAGGCCCAAAAAGTTGTTGAGCTGGCCCTACATACCGGGGAAAGAGAGAGAGACAAACATGTGTTAGAGGAGAGAGAAAAAGAGAATAAAAAAATAAGAAAAAAATTTACCATTTTTGCTACACACCCTTGGTGCGATGGTCACTCTACAAGTATAAGTGCTTGTGAGGTGTGGAGGGCAAAGACCGGGGTTTAAGTCTCCAAGGGGGAGCTTCACACACATATACACTTAGATTAGGCTAGAGTAGAATTCTATCTTGTACCAAAAAAAAAAAAGAATTGTACTGTTCATCCATGCTAAATTTTTTAGCATTTTGATCATTTGATGTTTGAAATTTTTGGTGTTTGGTGTGCTATGCTAACCTAATGCTAGTGTTCTTAGTGGTATTTAATATAAAGTATAGGTCTAATGGGTTTGTAGAAATATATAAAGCAAGACTCTTGGCTAAGGACTACACTCAACTGGATGGGCTTGACAACTTTCAAATCTTTTCACGTAAGCCAACAAGGATTATTTTAGAAAATGATCAAAATTAGTAATTTCTAATGCAATATTGATTTAATTGTGTATTTTTACTAGTAACTATATATTTATTTAATTTGGTGCTTTTTTTTTTAGAATTTGTATATATTTAACAACAAACTTAGGTACAATTTTATTTGTTGTACTTTAGGTTTCTTAATTAAAATTAAACAAGTTATTGCATGACCAATACAATACAAATTATGTTACTTTCCCTAAAACAATTAAATTTAATGTAATCAATTTTTTAAATTTAAATGAGAAACATAATGTATTGAATCTAAGAAACTGTCTCAAATGTTTATGTCATAGGCAAGATAACATGCTTTCTAAAGGGTTGGCATAAACCTCACCAAAGGTATCTGCCTGGATTTTGGTCTATCTTTCTATAAAAATGTGTGTAATTATATATTTGTACATATATGTGTACATGTGTTAGAATTATTGTGTCAATTTTTTTTTTTTTTGGATGATTCAATAATTACAAGCAAGGGGGATTTCAACATCTAGAAGTAATAACTGAGCTAAAGACATTTAGCATGTGTTAAAGTATTTTAAAACATTTTATTATGTAACAAAAAAAATCTATGTTGAAATGAAAAGGTTGCACCAAATTACCAATGACCTTTAGGTTAATTGGCTTGGTACTTTTGAGTGTTTCAAATGTCCAGTGTTTAAATCTTCATCTCTTATTTGAAATATATACGTAAATACTATGAAATTACTCGGTTCTATTTAGTATACAATTTAAGCATGGCACATGACCAAACCAATATATAGGTAGCTAAGTTTGGCTCATATCGTACCGGAAGATCAACTAAATCTTCTCACTATTTGTTGTTTGATAATGCATTTAAGACATCATTCCCTTCCTATAGTTCTATGGACTTAAAACATAGTCCCTCAACAAGGTGTTCTTAAAAGATTTTATTATCGCTAAATACTAATGTAAGTGAGTAACACAACAAAATTTTGTTACAACAAAATTATCATGAAGTTATAGGGATTGGTTCAATATAACATTTGAGCATGGTGCAAGACCACTATAGGTGGAGGTGAAGTTAGGGTCATAAAATCGTACTGTTGATGAAATCTTCTAACTATTAATAATGCATTAGAGACATCCTTCTGTTGCTATAGTCAAATGAACTTTACGTATTTTCTTTTAGAGAAAATGATAAAAGTTAATATTTTGATGTAGTATTAATTAAGTTGTATACTAATATATATAAATAAAAAAAATTTATTTTGAATTCTTAGAGTTTGTTGAACATAAATTTCTTAAAAACAAATTAAGAATAATTTTGAGAGATAAACCAATTATAATTATTTGCGTTTTTTCTTTTGTTGTTGAGGGAGATAAACTAGAAGCAAGCTAAATGGTTCAGAATTATTGCTGTAAATTACCTAGTTAATTAAATGACAAAATCCCACATAGGATAGAAATAGTACGGATGAATGATTAATATATGGTTGTGAGTCTTGTGACATTAACGAATTTATTTGGTAGTTTCCAGGTTAACCCATTCCGAATGCAAGTTCGGCTTATCTCGGAAGCATCCCTAATATGATTGCATGACACTCGCAACTATTAGAATTAAAATGACTATCTTAGAAGTCCCACTGTAACGTAGAATTAACGTAGGCAAATGACTATCTAAGACACTTTGTTAAATGACAAGTCCAGGCAAATGACTACAAGAACGCAGAATGCAAAGAAATGCAAATTGTTAAAATTGTCTAAGACACTTTGTTAAAATTAAAATCTTAGGCAAATGACTGCAAGACACTTTGTTAAAATTAAAATCTTAGTCAAATGACGACAAGAACGTAGAATGCAAATTGTTGTCATCTTATTCCTCAGAAGTCACATCATCTTAGGCAAATTGTTAAAATTAAAAGAAGTCACATCTCTAAGACACTTTGTTAAAATTAAAATCTTAGGCAAATTGTTAAAATTAAAAGAAGTCACATCTTAAAATTAAAATCTTAGGCAAATGACTACAAGAACGTAGAATGCAAATTGTTAAAATTAAAAGGAAGTCACATCTCTGAGACACTTTGTTAAAATTAAAATCTTAGGAAAATGACTACAAGAACGTAGAATGCAAATTGTTAAAATTAAAAGAAGTCACATCTCTAAGACACTAGGCAACTGGCTACAAGAACGTAGAATGCAAATTGTTAAAATTAAAAGAAGTCACATCTCTAAGACACTTTGTTAAAATTAAAATCTTAGGCAAATGACTACAAGAACGTAGAATGCAAATTGTTAGAATTGTCTAAGACACTTTGTTACTTTGTTAAAATTAAAATCTTAGGCAAATGACTACAAGACACTTTGTTAAAATTAAAATATTAGGCAAATGACTACAAGAACGTAGAATGCAAATTGTTAAAATTAAAAGAAGTCACATCTCTAAGACACTTTGTAAAAATAAAATCTTAGGCAAATGACTACAAGACACTTTGTTAAAATTAAAATCTTAGGCAAATGACTACAAGAACGTAGAATGCAAATTGTTAAAATTGTCTAAGACACTTTGTTACTTTGTTAAAATTAAAATCTTAGGCAAATGACTACAAGAATGTAGAATGCAAATTGTTAAAATTAAAAGGAAGTCACATCTCTGAGACACTTTGTTAAAATTAAAATCTTAGGCAAATGACTACAAGAACGTAGAATGCAAATTGTTAAAATTAAAAGAAGACACTAGGCAAATGACTACAAGAACATAGAATGCAAATTGTTAAAATTAAAAGAAGTCACATCTCTAAGACACTTTGTTAAAATTAAAATCTTAGGCAAATGACTACAAGAACATAGAATGCAAATTGTTAAAATTGTCTAAGACACTTTGTTACTTTGTTAAAATTAAAATCTTAGGCAAATGACTACAAGACACTTTGTTAAAATTAAAATATTAGGCAAATGACTACAAGAACGTAGAATGCAAATTGTTAAAATTGTCTTATGGAGGGAGGGGGAAGGCTTGGGCCTACCCATCCCGATAGGACCTCAGGCAAATTGTTAAAATTAAAAGAAGTCACATCTCTAAGACACTTTGTTAAAATTAAAATCTTAGGCAAATGACTACAAGAACGTAGAATGCAAATTGTTAAAATTATCTAAGACACTTTGTTAAAATTAAAATCCTAGGCAAATGACTACAAGAACGTAGAATGTAAAATGTTAAAATTAAAAGAAGTCACATCTCTAAGACACCAGGCAAATGACTACAAGAACGTAGAATGCAAATTGTTAAAATTAAAAGAAGTCACATCTCTAAGACACTTTGTTAAAATTAAAATCTTAGGCAAATGACTACAAGAACGTAGAATGCAAATTGTTAAAATTGTCTAAGACACTTTGTTAAAATTAAAATCTTAGGCAAATGACTACAAGAACATAGAATGCAAATTGTTAAAATTAAAAGAAGTCACATCTCTAAGACACTTTGTTAAAATTAAAATCTTAGGCAAATGACTACAAGAACGTAGAATGCAAATTGTTAAAATTGTCTTATGGAGGGAGGGGGAAGGCTTGGGCCTACCCATCCCGATAGGACCTCAGGCAAATTAGTAAATTAAAAGAAGTCACATCTCTAAGACACTTTGTTAAAATTAAAATCTTAGGCAAATGACTACAAGAACGTAGAATGCAAATTGTTAAAATTGTCTAAGACACTTTGTTAAAATTAAAATCTTAGGCAAATGACTACAAGAACGTAGAATGCAAATTGTTAAAATTAAAAGAAGTCACATCTCTAAGACACTTTATTAAAATTAAAATCTTAGGCAAATGACTACAAGAACGTAGAATGCAAATTGTTAAAATTGGCTTATGGAGGGAGGGGGAAGGCTTGGGCCTACCCATCCCGATAGGACCTCAGGCAAATTGTTAAAATTAAAAGAAGTCACATCTCTAAGACACTTTGTTAAAATTAAAATCTTAGGCAAATGACTACAAGAACGTAGAATGCAAATTGTTAAAATTAAAATGTCATGACATAGTCCCATTGTCATCTTACACTTTGTTAAAATTAAAATCTTAGGCAAATTGTAAAATCTTTGCAAAGTTAAAATTAAAATCTTAGGCAAATTGTTAAAATTAAAATGACATAGTCCCACTGTCATCTTATTCCTCAGCTCAGAAGTCACATCTCTAAGACACTTTGTTAAAATTAAAATCTTAGGCAAATGACTACAAGAACGTAGAATGCAAATTGTTAAAATTAAAATGTCATGACATAGTCCCACTGTCATCTTACACTTTGTTAAAATTAAAATCTTAGGCAAATTGTAAAATCTTTACAAAGTTAAAATTAAAATCTTTGGCAAATTGTTAAAATTAAAATGACATAGTCCCACTGTCATCTTATTCCTCAGCTTAGAAGTCACATCTCTAAGACACTTTGTTAAAATTAAAATCTTAGGCAAATGACTACAAGAACGTAGAATGCAAATTGTTAAAATTAAAATGACATAGTCCCACTGTCATGTTACACTTTGTCAAAATTAAAATCTTAGGCAAATTGTTAAAATTAAAATGAGAAGTCACATCTCTAAGACACTTTGTTAAGACAGATTGAGCATGCCTGCCTCAGATAGATTATAGACTATACTCTCCCTAAGACACCAACTCCTCTACTCCTACATACTCTCCCTCAGAGAACAACAGCTTCAACGGTTCCTTTACTCCTCCAAATGGGTGAGAATGAATATATATTACCTGAATATACCTTTTTAACAATTTTTACTTTTGTTGGTTCCAGTATTTCATTCAATTAATTTTCTCTTAGTTACTACAGGGAACGAGCTTACTTCTGACATAGTTCTTGGCCTGGTCATTCTCGGCCTGGTCATTCTCATCATCACACTCCTCGCACTTCCCAGGTTTTTAACTAACAACACTATTTTAATACCAACTTCGAGCTTGCAATATAAATAAGTTGAAACAGAGTGTGCCCTGCTTCATGCTCTGTTTTTATTGGTTCTTTTGAATTGCGTAGCTTGAATTGTCTATGAGGTTTGCATTTTCTTTTTTTATTTTGCATAATCTATATTGTGTGGATCTATTGTGGTTTGTAATGTTGTATGAATAAAGTGATTTTAGTCCAATACTTGTTGAGGGCTTAGGAAAATTTGAACTGTTTGCTTTTGTGATTGTTTTCGTGCAAGTCATGCCTTGTTTTTCTTTTTTCTCCAAACTTGTTGAGGTTTATGAAAAATAGTGTGGATCTGGACCTTTTTCTTTCTGCTGGCCGGTTTGGAAAAATGTTTTGGGCCTCCACAACCAAATCTTCCATTTTGGGCTCATAAACAAAAAGACATGGATTTGGATGGATATTTATAGAAGCCCCAAATCAACCTAGATAGGTCACTCTTTTTCATCATCTTTTTTGGGAAATGGTTATGAGTCGTTTTCCTAATTGCCAATCAGAGATTATGATTGATGCATTATTAATTGCTCTTTTGTATGATTTAGAACTGGGCTTCCATATTTTGGTTTCCCTAACAAACCCAATAACAGTTGTCTTTTTTGGACAAGTTTGCCTTGTCCATTTGAGCTATCTTTCCCTTGTGTCCTATCTCCTATGTGGTACAATAGAGTACTTTCCAAAAGCTAGATTTGGGTATAGCATAAGCTTCAAGTCCAAAGACTCCAAACCATTTAATTGAACCAAACACATGTAGATAATAGTCCAAAAATTAACATTTCTGCTGGATGAGAGTTGAAGATGTCTGGATTTAATCAGTTGACCAACATTTTAACCCAATTAGTAAATTTGTTTTGGCCCATTTAACTAAATTAAAAGTATGAATAATTTTTTTTCCCCAAAATATAATCCAAACACTATTCCAATCAATTAATTGCCAATATGATCATAAAAATGAAACCATTGTAAAGAAAAATATCTTTCTCCAAAAAAATATAGTACAGGAAAATACTTTTTACATATTTTAGTGCCAGCCATAAATAAACGACTAGGACCTAGAAAGAAATAAACGATGAAGAAGCAATTCCCTCATGATGGGTTAGCTTAATAAAACAAAAGAAAACAATAGTGGGAAAGAAAATTAGAAACAAGTGATAGTTTTTTTTTTTTTTTTTTTTTTTTTTTTTTTTTTTTTTTTTTTTCACTATCACTCTTTTACCTAACAAATTTGAATTATTAGAGATTATATAGGATTTCTCATAAATATTTACTGTAAGTGACTCTTAAGGCCAAATTGAGAGAGAGGAATGAGATGGGGAAAATGCAAATAATAATCATTTCCTTATAATATTTGTTATATATATATATATATATATATTTGTGATTAATAACACATTAATTTGTAAATATTATATAGTAAAATTCATTGTAACCTTAGCATCACTCGCACAATAAATCTAAGGACAACATTTTTCATGATTTATTTCACAACTCCTAATATGGCTTATTGTATAACAAAAATAGTATTGGTATATAACAAAAATGGTATTAGTAATAAAGTTGATTGAAAATAATATTATTCTAATCATAACCGGTTACATCAACAATTACCAGTTGAAAAATATTATATCCTCAACATTACTCTCTTTTTTTTACATGAACATTAGCAACGTGTGTCAAGATGCTTAAAATTAGATTAGCATAAAGGGAGTGCTACTTACTCTAAATAGTAGTATTACTCTTTCTTCTTATAAATATGAGAGTTAATTAACAATTGTGTTTCTCTTCCAACTTCCAACATCCATTTTTATTGGATACCACGCTACTCCTTGCTATTGTGTTACCATTGGAAAGATTGACATTATTTTTATGATCCCTCTAGCAGGGTAGAAATTGTTCTCATAGATATAAAGCCTCAAATAAATAAAAAAATTATTAGTGTATGACATAGTTACAGGTTATAAGAGGCTAAAGGTGTGAGGTTCTTTCAGAATTTCAGCTTGTTTTGTATTGTGTAAACTTCTTGTTATTCGATGTTTGATTGAATACATTGAAAGAAAAGGGTAAAGGGAACATGTTTATTTGGATTGAGAGTCTTGTGCCCATTATTGTTGAGCTTGAAGTGAATTTGGCCTAAGATTGGGCCTTAATAAGGGATTGTACAAATTGTGACAAGGACGTACATATTAATGTGATAGCAATTTTTCTCACCCCGTAAAGGTGGTGGGGCAAGATTTTTGCCCCGCTCCATAGATCGGGGTGAGGATGAGTTTAGACATTTTAGACTTACCTCACCCCACCTTGTGTTAATAAATGTTATAATTGTAAATTTTTCATGTCCTAAAACCTTACTATTTAAATAAATATATCAATATTAGCTTATTTTATTCTATCCAACGTGACTTTCTACCTCTATTTTGTTATTTGTTATACTATGAGATTTTGTTTTTGTTGTGATATTGGCTTTGTTAAACACTTGGATAATATTATTCAGTTTTTGTTAAAATTTAGTTTGATTTGAATTTGATGGGATAGATTTAGTTATAATTTCAAGTATATTTTTGTTAATGAAATAATTTTATTAAAAAATATTGTAATAGTTTTAGGGCAAATTAATAAAAAGTAGAGTTTTATGGGGGTGGGGCGGGACATTGCGAGGCCCCAAGGAGAGGGGATGGGGTAACAAAATTTTTCCTGTCATGCGGGACAAGATGGGAATAGGACAAGACAAAACTATATGGGACAGGAGGGAAGACCCGATCCTTCAGCCTCGCCTCTTCCCATTCCATTGTCATCCCTAAACATGGACATTGGCTCAATTTTCAAATGAGATTGAAATCTGAAAGACAATTTTGATTTGTTAATTTTTAGACTAGACTTAAATCCGCTGTTATTAAGGTGCTTGAAATAGAAGCCAAATCCACACTCAAGGGTCACTTTTTTCATCTTCTTTTTGCTTCACATTTAGAGCAACTTCCTATGTGAATTTGCTAAGTGGAGTCCATCAAAATTCTTTCTATTCTGACTAAAATTTGAGCTTTGGTAATTCAGCAGCTTAGGATCTTGGTCAATCCAATGAGGAGTTTGGTGTCTGTTTTGCTATCAACTTTTTTGGCTTTTTGCTAAAAGTTTGTTGAATTATAGTTGTTACCTTTACTAATTATAAAATATTTCTCTTTGCCTCCAGTTTCATGTTTCGATTCCCATGATCAAATTTCATTAAGTGCCCATTTGTTTCAGCTTATAAGCTGACTTCTTTATCTAATTTATGTATAGTTTTTTATGGCTTTAATATTTTTTTTAATTACAATTGTATTTTTATTTGACTTATATTTTAAGCCAATAAGTTTAAACTATCATAAAGAAACACTAAATAAAGAAGATACATGGATTAATTTTGTTAGAAATAGAATAGCCTAAATTGGTACTATATTGTCAAAACAAAGAATGGGTATTAAAAAAATGAGAAAGTTATTTATATAAAGTAACAGTATATGACCGTCTGAGTACTCTGCACTAAATCATAATTTGCTTATCATTGATTTTATAATTTAGTGGTAGTGTCTAATCTCTTCCATGACAAATATTGGATTCAAATACCCCCTCATTTTTATTTAAAAAAAAAAAAAAAAACTATTTGCTTAAAAAACATAGCTAGTGTGTAATTATGTGTACATATACCTATATAATGTATTACAATAGATGCATCAAACTGCTTCTTAACCACTTACTACATTAATACTTGTGTAGATCAACAAATCTTTGTTAGAACGAAAAGGTTGCCCCAGTATCAATATAATCATGTCCAAATCTGAGTAGTCCACTTTCTATTCCAAGTTTCCAACAACGTAATCTACCACACTTTCTTTTTTTTTCTTTTTTCTTTTTTCACATGCACATGATATATTGATATACTGATTTTTTCCCCTGTTTAGGAAAATGCATACTAGTGTAAAAAATGGAATATTACGGGTGGAATAAAAGATTCTCATTCTCATCAATATTATGAAAGTTTCATTAATCAATTTAATATATATTGATCGGAACCAGCTTTGGTCATAAATGGTATCATTGATCAACTAAATCATCCGATTGTTGGGTATTTGGTAATTACATTTTAACCATTTGAGACCTCTTACTCATAAAGAAAATTTAAAAAAAAAAAAAAAATCTTTTAATGCAGAATTAATTTAGTTACATAATGTTAATAGTGGCTATATGTTTATTTATTTTTTAACCTTTTTTTTTTTTTTTTGAATTTGTTTGTAAATAACTCTTTTTAGAACACATCAAGAATAATTTTGAAAAAATGGATTAGAAAATCTCAATGGCACATGAATCATGATGGGTGAGAGAGTTTCAACTTCTTCCTCCCCACAACCCATTATTGACGCTCTGTAAATTTTTTCTCGCAATCTGTTTTTGTTTCAGATTTTAGCAACTTGAGTCAGTCCTAGAACTTGTTTCTGAAGTACTTGGGACTCTTGACCGCATTGTCGTTCTACTCCAACGGTTAATAAGCGATCTTCACCAAATAATCTCAATGGCAGATGAAGGGTGAGAAAGTATTTCAACTTCTTTCTCCCCAGAACCCATTATTAACACTCTGTCAATTTTATTGTTATTCTAACAATTCCATTTTGTTTCAGATTCCATCAAGTTTTGTCAGTCCTAGAGCTCATTCATGATGTAGTTGGGTCCCTTGTCAACTTTGTTGTTCTACTCCTACTACTGATACGCATATGCAAAAGGATTTGGTCCATTTGGACTGCAAGACAACTTGTTGTTATTGCCAATGACCACCAGAACGAAGTCCCACTTGCTGATGTTGAAGCTGATGCTGCGAATGGCCAAAACCATATCCCACTTATTGATGCAGAAGGTGATGCTGCCAATGGCCAAGACGATGTAATTGTGAACGAGGAACTGAACATCTGAACTCACCGGTTTCGAGAAAACCTATCTTCTACGTTTAATACCACTTTCACCAACTCCACCATTCCTAATATATGCAGTCTTTGTTATTCCAAGTAGCTTTATTACGTGTGTCACAAGTAAACCAAATGTTTTGGGGGTTTTTTTTTTTCCTTATTTCTATCGAAGAATACGTGAGCTTTCTTTTCAGACTTTATTGTAATCAAAGTGTCCTTTTATGCTTTTGTTTGAGTTATTACTACATAGATTCTATCATATTTACCTACGCGCACATGTGCGAATATTTTGGGTCTTTTGGCATGTTCCGTCATTTTCTCATGGTATAAAAAGAGAAAAAGAATGAAATGCATGTTTGCTTCTAATTTCTTCAGCAGAAAAAAATAGCTTTAGAAGATTTATTTATCTTAATTATCTGTGTTTATTTTATTTTATGTTGGTTATCAGTGTTTGGCGTATTAGATGTTATTCATCAATATAGGCATACTGTAACTCTGTAATGTGTAACTGTAACTCTGTAATGTGTAAAGAAGTTTTGTACATAAGATAAACTACATGTAGTTTTATGTATTAGTAGTTAGGCTACACATAGTTTTACTGTATAGGAGTTAGTTAGGAGTTTGACAGATGGCACTTGTAGGTTCTGTTTCCTATATTTGAAACAGAGCTTGTTTTATTTCATTCAATGAATTCAACGCATATACAGAAAACTCTCTCTTCCTCATCTTTGATCAAATTACTCCATTGATGAAATTTACTGCAAGTGTGAATTCTGATATGGTATCAGAGCTGAACTAGTTGAGAGCTTCATCTGGTACTCTCTGAATTCACTAGTTCAATCTTTTACTTGATTTCTTTACTTTCAGTGCTTAGTTCCTTCGGATCAAGTAGAAAATTTCTTCTTTGGTTTTCTCTTGATTCTTGATTCTTGCATTGTTTTTTTTTTGTTTGTCTCTTCCCTATTTCGTTCTTGAATTTCATTTGCAATTTCTGGCAATTGAGTTCAAAGCCTAGGGATTGTGAGATTGGATTTGGGATTTTCTTCGAATCTTGTTCTGTGGTAAAATCTTAGGGTTTCTGCAGTTGAATTTTGTTTAGATATTGATTAATCAGTGGGATTCATTATTGATTCTTGAGGAAATCTTGGGATTATCGCAATTGCTTGTTTTTAGTTATCCTAGTTCAGTGGTTGTGAATCTTGATTGTAGAATATTCAATCTTGATTGTTTAGTCAAAATCTGAGTTGGTGGATATGGGTGATAGCACATCAAGCACCTCTGTTCCAATTGTTCCAATGATTCATCCAATGGAAAGCTCTTCCAGTCCCTATTTCTTGTTTAATAGTGACAATCCAGGTGTTTCTCTAGTTGTTTAGCACCTCACTGAAGAGAATTATAGTACCTGGAGTAGACCTGTTCTCATTACCTTGGATGCTAAAACAAAACTGGGCTTCATTGATGGTTCCATACCAAAACCTGAGTCTGTTGATCACCCTTGTTATTTTGCTTGGTGTATGTGTAATAGTACTGTTCTTGCTTGGTTGTTTAATTCTGTTTCAAAGGATTTGCAACCTAGTGTGGTTTATTTCAAGACAACAAGAGAGGTCTGGTTGGATTTGTAACATAGGTTTGCACAATGGAATGGTCCTCGTATTTTTGAGTTAAAGAGAGAGATTTGTTCTTTGACTCAAGAAGATTTGACTATCAATGGTTATTACACCAAGTTTAAGAGTCTGTGGCAAGAATTTTCTGAATACAAGACTTGTTCATGTGGACATCAAGCAGAAGAGTGTGTCATATCTTTTCTAATGGGTCTTAATGACACCTATGCTTCAGTGAGAGGACAGATTCTGCTTATGGATCCTGTTCCTTCTTTAAGCAAGGTTTTTTCCCTTTTGCTTCAAGATGAGAAACAAAGGAAAGTCAGTAAGACTCCCACTGTAAAGTTGTAATTTATAACTATGTTTTGTTGGCTTTTATTCCATGCCAAATTTGATTGTAATTATGTTCAATCGTTTAAAACCCTGTATTTGTTGTGGGACTTGATGTAAGGGTTGTGTGGTAGAAAGAGTGTTGAAGACTCAAGCATTTGAAGAAGTGAAGGATTTTCGCGGGTATCTCGCGGGCATATCGCGACCACGCTTCCCGCGAAGTGAACCATGTGCCAGGCACATGCTGGAATGCGAAGAGTCATGCCAGGTGGAGACAACTGTGTCTCGCGAGTATCTCGCGGGTAAGGCCTTCCCGCGAGACACCCGCGAGACTAGCTGTTCTGCCAGCCTGTACTTTTTGAGTCACACCTTTTGCACCCCTCTTACATATACCATCATTACCCATATTTGTTGAGGAATGCTTCAGAGAGAAAACCCTAGCCAAACACATTGGTAATTAGAGATTGTCTTCCCCACCTTCTCTAAACAATTTGCTTGTGGTATCTCCTCAACCCTTCCCTCTCCATTGTCCATATCTTTGAGAGGTTGATAGCCCAAACACTTGACATACCTTTGAGAGTGCTGAGTGACGTTTTGGTGCTGCTGGGAAGCATAGGAAGGAGCCTTGAATGGCAGATGCAACATGGAGCTTGTTGCGGGATCCGGATAACTAGGACAAGACACGGTTCCGAGAAGCCTTGTTGGAGTAGGAGCTTGGAGGGCTTAGGTACATTGGGTAGACTAGGCTTGGAGGGTCTTTTGCTAATCCATGTATCCCAACTGATTGTCTAGTGGATTGATTTCCGCTTGGAGGGCGGCGGAGAGGTTTTTCGCCGAGTTCTTCGGTTTCCTCTTCGATAACACGTCTCGGTGTTATTTGTGTTTGCATCCTTCTTCCCTACTCTTGTTCATTTCATTTTTACTGCTGAGTTGCTTTAAATTATGGATTAGAGTAGTTGTTTGTTTATACGCTTGTGTTTACACTATTCCGCACTTGTTATTAAGTTAGTGTAAAATCAACCAAGCCGTAATTTGAATTTGGGGGTCTAAACCGCTCGTGTGTTTTCAACACATTTTCGAGCTTTCTATTGGTATCAGAGCGGGTACACTGGTTGAGGTTTAATTACCTAAGTGTGATCCTTGACCCTTCTTGAGATGGACCGGTCTCAATCGCTCAATGTTCCACCATTTTTTTATGGAAACAATTATGCATTTTGGAAAGTTAGAATGAGAGCATTCTTATGCTCTATCGATGATACCGTTTGGGATGCGGTTGAGATAGGTTGGACCAAGCCGGAGGCTCCTAAGTCCACTTGGGATAAGGCAGCCCTTGCGGCAGCAAATGCTAACAGTAAAGCTTTAAATGCTATCTTTTGTGGTGTGTCCCCTGATGAATTCCATAGGATATCTCATATGACAGTAGCCAAGGAAGCTTGGGAGATTTTGGAGACTACCTATGAGGGTACAAAGAAAGTCAAGGATACAAAGCTTCAGATGCTCACCACCAAATTTGAAGAACTCAAGATGAGTGATGATGAACCATTTGATTCATTCTATGGGAAGCTCAATGAAATTGTCATTGCTAAACTCAATCTTGGGGAGAAGATTGAAGATACTAAGGTGGTGAGAAAAATATTGAGGTCCTTGCCTGAAAGTTTTAGAGCAAAGGTTACAGCCATAGAAGAAAGCAAAGACTTGGATGAGATTAAGATTCAAGAGCTGATCGGGTCTCTCCAAACGTATGAGCTGGGACTGCCTTCCCATAAGACGAGCAAATCACTTGCACTTAAAACCATCACCGAAAGAATAAATGATTCCTTCGAAGAAGATGGAGTTGAGAAAGAAGTAGCATATCTTGCAAAGAACTTCCGCAAGTTTCTGAAAATGAAGAACAGTGGGAAACCGTTCAATAGAGAAAAGTTCTCTCCTTCAAGAGGTGATAAGAAAGAGTTTAAGAGAAAAGAAGGAAAGGACTATCAACCTTCTCCCGACATTGTGTGCTATGAATGCAATGGTCATGGACATCTAAAGAAGGAGTGTCCGAATTTTCTGAGGGGAAAAGGAAAAGCATATGCTACAACTCTCAGTGACTCTGAATCTTCTGATTCTGACTCGGAAGAGAGCTGTGACGGTGAGGGAAACTACTCCGCTTTCATGACCATTGCTCATGAAGATTCCTCGGACGACTTGGGTGCACTTGAGAAGGAACTTGGTGAGCATTCTGATTCAGAATCTGCTAGAGTTGTGGAAGAATCAGACGCTGAAGAGGAAGAAAATACAGCTAATCTTCAAGAGAATTACTCCTCACTTCTTGAGAAGTCAGGGGAATATGCAAGAATAGCCAAGGCAGCTGTGAGAAAAATGAAGAAAGCAGAGGAAGACTACCGAAGTCTCATGATCAGACATAAGGAGGCCAAATGCGAAATAGAAAGACTGAATGGTGAGCTATCAGAAGCATACTTGAAGATTAGATTTCTTGAACAAGAGGTGGTGCAAGCGCAAGCCAAGATAGAGAGGGTCTCCTCCAGAAAGTTGGATGATGTTATCTCATCCCAAAAACATTCCTCAGACAAGTCCGGATTGGGATATACCGGAGGGAGTAGCTCATCAGTCAAAGCTACCAAAGAAGTGAAATTTGTGAAGGCCGAAGAGTCAAGCGTAGGGGAGGCCATTCCTGAGAATGTTAAGGTTGAGAAGAAGAATGTAGCTGAGCAACGGATGATGAATAAGCCCCGAAATCAAGCTGGAGGTAGACACGAAACCAGAGCAAAATCTCTCTCAAGACCTCAACGGGGTCCTAGAACGGATTATGTGTGTCACTATTGCGGATTGCAAGGACACACCAGACCCAACTGTCAAAAATTGAGAGCAGACAATAATGCAAGCATTCCTCGATCACGTGGAAGAAGGAATGACAATAGAGCTTGGGGTGGTGAGAACTCAAGAAGCCAAACTCGTGATGCCGGAGTGACAGACGTGATGAAGATGATCGGTGCCTTCACCACTTGCTTGGAGAGTTTCACCAGGAGGTTTGAAAGTCCCAACTCTCGTACCCAATCCGTCAAGGATATCACCCCAAACGCACGTGACGTGTGGGTGAAGAGGGGTACTCATGCATAAGCATTATAATATGTCCATGCATTAATTCTTTCCATTTTTAGAGACATTTGTTGTTGCATTGTATCATGCATTACTTTCATGGTTTGCTCCTGGTTTCTGCTGATCGTTCTTTTCTTGTTCTGTTTTGGGTGTGTTTCAAAAATTCAAAAACCCATAAAAATTATAAAATCTAAAAAGTTTGATCACTTTGTTGAGTTTTGTCTCAAAACAAGTTTTGCCTTGTACCTTTGTACTCATGGCTTTGTGCATTTAACGAACTTAGCTTGTCCCTCATGCACTCATATCATTGTGGAAGAAATTCTGAAATCTATGTGATTGTTGTAAATAGATCTTCAAACTTGTCATGAATGATTAGTGAATGGTTGTGTTGATCTTGAGACATGCATAGACTCATGCCTATATATCTTCCCACTTTTATTTTTTTTCTGCTTAAAAGAGCTCTCTAAATGTAAAACTCCAAATGAAAAGAGATATAGAGCTGCAAAAGCCTGTCGCACAAACTAGTATTCGACT
The DNA here is from genome assembly GCA_023736055.1 of Quercus glauca. Lineage (NCBI taxonomy): Eukaryota > Viridiplantae > Streptophyta > Magnoliopsida > Fagales > Fagaceae > Quercus > Quercus glauca. The sequence continues at coordinate 28,195,994 of CM043325.1, read as the reverse complement.
AGGAAAAAGGGAAAGCGACCAAAATAAAAATGTATGATGCCCAAAAAGCCAAAGGCTAACTCATCAATTGAAATATCCAAAAATTTCAGGCATCTTTCTCTAAATGAGATTCTCTTTGCTCAAAAGTTGCAAGTGATATGTTAAATACGGGGCCAAATGAAAAGCTTCAATGAAATGTTGTCAAGTTCGTGTGGGAGGTCATATATGCATGTTTTTATAATTGAGGTAGGTCACATAATCTAGTGCTAGTTGTGTATGCCTTGATTGAATTGATCATTGAAGCTTCACATTGGACTAAGGACTATCTCATTTTTGATATCCACACACAACACACAAGTCTATGTTCTATGAATGTCATAATCATTTGTGTGATTGTACTTGATTAAATGTGTTTCACATGCTCAATCTTTGTTGATCAAATCCAAAAGGATTTTTGTGAGTTTTATTTGTTTTTGAAAGTGATTTTAGACTTTCTTGTGTTTCTTTTTGGTCAAAATGAATTTTGTGTGTTTTTCATCAAAAACTGGTTCAGTGGCTTTAAAATAGTTGTTCTTTCTTGTCACTCAGAGATTTTCGCGACTGTCTCACGACCAACAGCTTCTCGCGAAATGCTGTTTGGCAAAAACTGAATTTTTTGTAAAATCAGACAGAGAATCTCGCGACTGTCTCGCGACTGTATCGCGACTTAGAGCTTCTCGCGAAAATTTTGCGCTTCAGTGGCACCTTTCGCGGTTGTCTCGCGACTGTCTCGCGGCTCCCTATCCCGCGAAAAACGCGTGTTTTCAGTTTTATAGGGCTGATGTGACAGTTTTTCAAAACATAAAAAACTTCCCTCTCTTAATTTCTTCGAACCTCTCTCAACCCAAAAACACTATTCCATCAAATCCCCCTCCGAACCAAGCATTTTTCTGCATTTTCTTCTTCAAGGTATGTTGATTAATCACTTCTTTTTAAGTTTTTACAGATTTTTTGGTTAGGTTTTTGATAATTGGGGATTTTCGAAGGTTTGGGTTGGAGTTCTAAATTGGGTGTTGTTCTTGCCAAATCTTTGATTGGGTTTTGTTTCTTATGACATTGTTGCATCTGTGTTGGCCCCTTGTGGCATTTTATCATGTATTTAGGCACGATTTTACCATGTTCATGCATTGATCATACTTAGATTGTACTTATGCACATGAGGTGTTTGATTGAATGTCTAAGTGACATTGTTATGTTTAATTGGTCTCAAGTGAGTCCAAATTCCAAGGTTTTCACATGTCTTACCATGTTTTGGTCTAGAATTACTCTTTGATCTTGTGTGTATCACACTTTGCATATGTTACACTCACTTAGCAAACACCTAGGCACCCTCTAGGCACACCCTCATGCATCTCATGTCACACACACTTGCATTCACACAGACTCACACACTTGCACAGTGATTTAAATTTCATACAAAATGTCTTGTTTTCCAATGCATTTGTGTTATAGTTTAATGAAGTTTGTGGTATAACTTGCTCTTTTGTGTTGGAAATGCTCTGTTTTTGCACCTTACTCTGTTTTTGGAAGAATCTCATTTGATGTAAACTAACTTGAATCTAATCAAGTTTTGTTCTTATGTTGTGTGTACTTGTGCTCTATGTGTTATGTCCACTTGTGCAGATGTCTCCCACCAAGCATGCGGGTTCCAAGAAGAAGGCTCCCAAGCGTGCTCGTACGGATTCCGATCACTTCAAATCCACGGATGCTGACATGAAGTACAATGATTGCTACAAGAGAGCAACCATTGTCATGGAACGAGTAGTTCAACTAGAGGATCTTGAGAACACAGTCATTCCGGATGTGTTCAAAGAAAGAACGTGGACAAAGTTGCTAAATCCAGTTGGGAATGTCTACTCGGAAATTATTAGAGAATTCTTCTCTAATGCTGAGGTGGAAGAAAATAAGATACTTTGCTGGGTGAGGCACAAAGAATTTGAGATCACAAGGGATAGCATTCAAGACTTCTTGGAGATACGACCTCCCTCACAGCCGGTGACAGTTCAGTATGATGAAAGATTGGGGCATATCACGGAGATGATTTCAGCTCTTGGTGGAGTTCCAAAGAAATCATCAATGGATACTCTCAAGTTCTCTCCAGAAATGAGAACTCTCAGTTATGTCATGATCCATAACCTGTATCCGGTCACCAACCTCACCACTCTCTCGGCTCCAAGGACGAGGTTTCTCTACGACCTCTTTACTCACAAGGAAATTGATATCTGCAGCCACATCTTCCACATCCTGAAAAAGAGCATTACGAAGCAAAACTCCAGAACCATAATGCCCTTTCCTTCATTGATCATGGGGCTCATTGCAAAGACTAAGCTCAAGATCCCTAGTGGCCTCACTATTGTTCAGAGGGATTACCCTATTGGTGCAAACACTCTGACTCGGAGCACAGCACACATTAAAGGCCCCAAGACTGGTCCTCATCTCATTCCACCGCCTAGGAGTGTGCCTCAGGATGTCCCAGATGAGGGTGGGGATACAGAGGAGGAGATTGAGAGGTTCACTTCTACTCCAGAGACTGCACAGCCATCATCTTCTGCTCCAGCACAACCACAGGGTCTCAGCAAGCTTGATCAGATCCTAGCCAAGATGGATCACATGTCTACAGTGCTTGACACTCATGTACAGCACACAGCGGATCAGTTTGCATATCTCCAGGAGCAGATCACCACATTATCAGCTCAGATTCAGAGCCTATCCCCTGCACATGGATCAGACTCCGAATCCGACCAGTTCTAGCCCTTTGGCCATTCCGGTCAAAAAGGGGGAGAAAATTTTGAGGGGGAGCTGATGAACAAGAGCCTGCACAGCCTTAGGGGGAGCATAGCTTAGATACATAAACTATTGGTTATTGGTTTTACAGACGGTTTTTTTCTAAGTTTTTGTTTATAGTTAATGTTTTACTATTTGTGGTTTATTGTTCTGACACTTATGCTTTAATTTCAGTATATTTTCAGAAGTTTGTGTTTAATTTCTATGCTTTGTGGCATATGTGCTTTATGGCTTTTTATTAGTACCCATGTTGCTTTTGTAAGCTTTTAGGGTTTGTTGCATGCATAGTTTGTAGGTCTTTGTGGTTTGTGCCATGCATTTGCTATACCATGCTTATGCAACCTTTTTGCATGTTTGCTTGTTGTTCATTGTCATGCATTTTACTTCAAGTACATCACTCTTGTGCCCTTGTAGGATTGTTCCTAGATGCATATACGTTCTATGCATTGGTTGAGTGATGAACACTCTTGTGCCCTAGTAGGACTGTTCCTAGATGCAAATACTTCGTGTATTTCGCATTGGTTGAGTGTTGGAGTTGCAAATGATTATCTTCAAATGAGCTTATCATTTACATATCCGGATGTTCATTTCATGTGTGAATGAACATAGTAATTGCTTGTGTATAGTGATTACTTGTTTGATCTTGCCATGATCTAGTGTCTCTATTTCATTTAGCTTGATCTTGTTATTATTGCTCCATATGCATTTCAAGTTTTCTATATGCAATGATATTATTGTGTTGTTGTATTTCAGGAGATACTTGTTCATATGTTCAAGAGCTTATCAGAATCTAGAATTAGGTGTGAGTGAGTTTTGCCTTTGTTCCCAAACTCACGTTTAAGTCTAGAGTCTGTTTTAGGGTTTTGTCACGGAATAGCCAAAGGGGGAGATTGTAAAGTTGTAATTTACAACTATGTTTTGTTGGCTTTTATTCCGTGCCAAATTTGATTGTAATTATGTTCAATCGTTTAAAACCCTGTATTTGTTGTGGGACTTGATGTAAGGGTTGTGTGGTAGAAAGAGTGTTGAAGACTCAAGCATTTGAAGAAGTGAAGGATTCTCGCGGGTATCTCGCGGGCATATCGCGACCAAGCTTCCCGCGAAGTGAACCATGTGCCAGGCACATGCTGGAATGCGAAGAGTCATGCCAGGTGGAGACAACTGTGTCTCGCGAGTATCTCGCGGGTAAGGCCTTCCCGCGAGACACCCGCGAGACTAGCTGTTCTGCCAGCCTGTACTTTTTGAGTCACACCTTTTGCACCCCTCTTACATATACCATCATTACCCACATTTGTTGAGGAATGCTTCAGAGAGAAAACCCTAGCCAAACACATTGGTAATTAGAGATTGTCTTCCCCACCTTCTCTAAACAATTTGCTTGTGGTATCTCCTCAACCCTTCCCTCTCCATTGTCCATATCTTTGAGAGGTTGATAGCCCAAACACTTGACACACCTTTGAGAGTGCTGGGTGACGTTTTGGTGCTGCTGGGAAGCATAGGAAGGAGCCTTGAATGGCAGATGCAACATGGAGCTTGTTGCGGGATCCGGATAACTAGGACAAGACACGGTTCCGAGAAGCCTTGTTGGAGTAGGAGCTTGGAGGGCTTAGGTACATCGGGTAGACTAGGCTTGGAGGGTCTTTTGCTAATCCATGTATCCCAACTGATTGTCTAGTGGATCGATTTCCGCTTGGAGGGCGGCGGAGAGGTTTTTCGCCGAGTTCTTCGGTTTCCTCTTCGATAACACGTCTCGGTGTTATTTGTGTTTGCATCCTTCTTCCCTACTCTTGTTCATTTCATTTTTACTGCTGAGTTGCTTTAAATTATGGATTAGAGTAGTTGTTTGTTTATACGCTTGTGTTTACACTATTCCGCACTTGTTATTAAGTTAGTGTAAAATCAACCAAGCCGTAATTTGAATTTGGGGGTCTAAACCGCTCGTGTGTTTTCAACACATTTTCGAGCTTTCACCCACCACTGAAGCTTCAGCCCTAGCAGTTAAGAACAATGGTTCTTTTGTTAAAGGATCTAACAAGGGTAAGTCTGGTAGACCTCAGTGCACTCACTGTGGAGCTTTGGGTCATGTTGTTGATAGATGTTACTAATTACATGGCTACCCACCTGGCTACAAGTTTAAGAACAAGGGACAGCAAATTGGACATTCTTCTTTTGCTAGCAATGTTGTTTCCATTGAATGCAACAATGAAGAAAGTTTCAGTCTCACTAAATCAGAATATCAATAGCTCCTTGGTTTGATCAACTCTCAGAACCATTTTGGTACACAAGCTTCACAAGAATTCACTTCTAGTGTTCCTCAAGTAGCCACCATTATCACTCAATCTCCTTCACAGCCTTTTTTGGATCTTCAAAGGCATGAGATGTCAGGTATCAGTTCTTCCATTCCTCCTTTATCTCACCTTTCTAGGGTAGTTTCACCTTCTTTGGACTATTCAATTTTTTCTTCTCAAGTTGACACTACTCATCTTTGTTCCACTGATTGGATTCTTGATAGTGGAGCAACAGATCACATGATTTATTCACTTCAATTCTTTACTTCAGTCACTTCCATTGTCCATTTTTCTGTTAAACTTCCTAATGGGGACATGGCTAAGGTCACTCATATAGGGATAGTCAAGTTAACTTCTACGTTGACACTAGAAAATGTGCTTTGCATTCCATCCTTTTCCTTTAATCTTGTGTCTATCAGCAAACTAACACAATCTTCTTCTTGTTGTTGTGTATTTCTTTCTCACTACTGTTTTATCCAGGACTTACGGCCTTGGAGGATGATTAGGTTGGGTAGAAAGCAAGGAGGCCTTTATACATTGGAGCTTGCTGACATTGTTCTTCCAAAATCTGTTTCTACTGTGCTGTCCAAGCTTTCTTCTTTCAGCTTTATAAATTCAGTAAACTCTTGTCCTTCTGCTTCTGTAATTGATAGTACTAGCCTTTGGCATAGTAGGTTAAGGCATCCTTCCTTTCAAAGATTAGCCATTTTACAAAATCTTGTACCTAATGTTATCAATTGCAGCAATAATAAGTCTTTTGATTGTCCTATTTGTCCAATTGCTAAGCAAAAAAGGTTACCATTTCCGTCTTCTGTTCATGTTTCTAATTCTTGTTTTGATTTGATACATGTTGACATTTGGGGACCTTATTCCACTCCTTCCTTGAATGGTTCTAAATACTTCCTTACTATTGTGGATGACTTTAGTAGATGCACTTGGACTTTTCTCATGTCACATAAGTCTGATGTTTCCCATTTAATTCAATCTTTTTACAATTTGGTAGTTAATCAGTTTCACAAAACTATCAAGATTATTAGATCTGATAATGGTCCTGAATTTTCCTTGCATTCTTTCTATACTTCTAAAGGCATCATTCACCAATTATCTTGTGTTGAGACTCCTCAATAGAATTCCATTGTTGAGAGAAAGCACCAACATCTTCTGAGTGTAGCTAGAGCTTTGAGGTTTCATGCTTGTTTACCATTAAAATTTTGGGGAGATTGTATTCTTATTGCTACTTACCTTATCAATAGGATCCCTAGTCCCTTATTACAAGATATTACTCCCTATGAAAAGTTGCTAGGACATTCACCCACTTATTCTCACCTTAAGGTGTTTGGTTGTCTTTGTTATGCATCTACCTTAGCTAGAGATAGAACTAAGTTTGATCCTAGAGCAAAATCCTGCATTTTCTTGGTTACCCACAAGGTGTTAAGGGGTATAAATTGTATGATCTCAGAACCAGGTCTTGTTTCTTGTCTAGAGATGTTGTTTTTAAAGAGTCTATTTTTCCTTTCAAATCTTGGATTTCCAAGTATGTCAATGCTCCTTCTACTTCTTCTCATTCTGTTTTTCCTCCTCAACCTTCTATACCTGACCATTTCTCTCACTTTCCTATTGCTTTTGCTGAGTTTTTCCCTCCAATTTCACTTTCTAATATGGCTGTACCACCTGATGACTTTCCTGATTTGGTTCATTCCAATGAAGTTTCCAATCAGCCTGTTTTCCCTGATTTGATTCATCCTATTGATGCTTCTACTCAATCTGATTCTATTGGTCTTATTCCTCTTGAACCACAAGTTCCTGATGTTGTTCCTGTTAGGCAGTCTTCGAGACCTCACAAACCTCCCACTTACCTAAGAGATTATCATTGTAATCTTGTTACTGCTCCTTTGTTGGCCCCAGCTGCTCTCAGTCAATCAGATGGTTCCATTGCTCCTAGTTCAGGTATTTTGTATCCCCTTTCATCTACTCTTTCTTACACTAACCTGTCACCCTCTCAAAGAAATTTCTCTATTGCACTCTCTGTTCACAAGGAACTTGATACCTATGCTCAGGCCATTTTAGATCCTAAATGGAAAGAGGCAATGCAGGCTGAGTTTGATGCTTTGCAAGCTAATAATACCTAGGTTATGACTCCTATTCCTCCTGGCAAGGTTCCCATAGGGTGTAAATGGGTTTTTAAGATTAAACTCAAATCAGATGGGTCTATTGAGAGGTATAAGGCAAGATTAGTTGCCAAGGGGTATACTCAGATTGAAGGGGTTGATTTCTATGAGACGTTTTCTCCGGTTGTGAAGTTTACTACAGTCAGGACCTTACTTGCTCTTGCTGCCATTCAAGGTTGGCATCTCACTCAATTAGATGTCAACAATGCTTTCCTCCATGGTGACTTACATGAGGAAGTTTACATGGTTCCTCCACCTGGTTTTGGCAGTAAGGGGGAGGTGTGCAAGCTTACCAAGTCCTTGTATGGTCTTAAACAGGCTAGTAGGCAATGGTTTGTTAAACTATCTTCAACCATCATTGATCATGGCTTTGTTCAATCAAAGTCAGATTATTTTGTGTTTACTAGAGTTCAAAAGGGTTCCATTATCATATTGCTAGTCTATGTTGATGATATATTGATAGCAAGCAATGATGTGGATGCTGTGAATACTTTCAAACAGCTTTTGGACAATAAATTTAAACTTAAAGATCTTGGTACCTTGAAGTTCTTCTTGGGGCTTGAAGTGGCAAGAACTACTAGAGGAATATCTTTGTGCCAAAGAAAGTTCACCCTTGAGTTACTATCAGACATAGGGTTATTGGCTTGCAAACCCTCAAATGTTCCTATGGATCAATCACTCAAGCTGAGCTATTCAAGTGGAGATAGTGTACCTGATCCTTTCCTATATAGAAGGTTGATAGGCAAACTTCTCTACTTGACACTTACAAGACCAGACATTAGTTATTCTGTTCACAAGTTAAGTCAGTTCATGAGTGTTCCTAAAATGCCACATCTTCAAGCAGCCTACAAGATATTGAAGTACTTGAAGAAGACACCAGGACAAGGTCTTTTCCTATCTACACAATCTGAACTGAAGCTGAAGTATTACTGTGATGCGGATTGGGCTGCTTGCATTGACACCAGAAGGTCAATCTCTGGTTTTTGTATCTTCTTAGGTGAATCATTGATTTCATGGAAATGTAAGAAGTAGCAGGTAGTTTTAAGATCTTCAGTAGAATCAGAATGTAGAGCTATGGCTTGTGTGACTAGTGAGATAGTTTGGCTAATTGCTTTGCTTGATACCTTTGGTCATGCACACAAAGGACCAGCTTCTCTCTACTGTGATAGCAAGGCAGCACTCTACATTGCTGCAAATCCTGTATTCCATGACAGAACCAAGCATATAGAGATTGATTGTCACTTCATTAGGGAAAAGATTGAAGACGAAGTGATCAAGACCTTCCATGTGCCTACAAGACATCAGCTAGCTGATTTGTTTACTAAACCTCTCCACCAAAAGCAATTCTTGTTTCTTTTATCCAAGATGAACCTAATCAACATCTACAGTTCATCTTGAGGGGGAGTATTAGATGTAATTCATCAATATAGGCTTACTGTAACTCTGTAATGTGTAATTGTAACTCTGTAATGTGTAAAGAAGTTTTGTACATAAGATAAACTACATGTAGTTTTATGTATTAGTAGTTACGCTACACATAGTTTTACTGTATAGGAGTTAGTAAGGGGCCAAAATGGCCAAATACCACATTTTTTTGAAATTTTTAGCAACAAAACACTGTTTCGGAAATAAATAAGAAAGTACCACTTTTTCTAGAACTCGAGTTTTAGAAACTCGAGTTCCTCATCAGTTCTGCCACCGTGGCACTGCTGAGCTGGAATTTGTGGGATTAAAAAAAATTATGTGGTACTCGAGATTGGTAAACTCGAGTTCCATGTATCAAAATACTCGAGTATACCAAACTTGAGTACCTTTTATAAATAAAATGAAGATAAAAAAAAAAAAATTTACACGGTACTCGAGTTTACCAGACTCGAGTACCGTGTAAATATATATATATATATATATATATATATATATATATATATATATATATATATATATATATATATATATATTTTGGGTTAATCGACAAATAAACATAGAGATAAAAATAAGTGGTTTTTTTTTTTTTATGTTTTTATTTATTTAAACAGAAGCATTGTAATGATGATTTCCAAAAATTTCTACCTACGAACATTAGACGTTGTTGTTAATGTCTACACGTTCTATGCAATACAAAATGTTGTTGTTAATGTCTGACAATTGATGATTATGTACATTCATCTTTTGCAAATCTAAAGATTAACTGTTCATTAACTGTTGAGTATACATGATTTTGTTCATTCAACGATTTCAAATTTTTCAACAAATTCGGATGATCAATACATTAGTACACAGTTTTCCATTTAATTTTCACGATTTTGTACATTGAACGAATTCAAACTTTGAAATAATGCTAGAAATAGTTTATGCAGAAAACAGTGAACAATTTTTATGAGAAAACAGTGAACAGTTTTAATTAATGCAAAAAACAGATCTTATGAATTCAGTAAGTAGATTTGAATATACAGTTAATATGATGTGCAGAGAGAAAATTTTATTAATGTAGAAACAGATTTTATCAATGCAGAAAATTATATTCGATTATTGTGAAATTCAAACATGAAAAAACATTCAGATTTGGCGTTTAAATTTAGAAAACACGATTTCACTAGGTGTTTTATGAGAAACAGTGAACAATTTTTTAAACAGTAAACAGAAAATAATTTATGCAGAAAAGAGAGTGAAATTTTTTTTAAATAATGCTGAACAAAAAATAATTTTATGCAAAATCGTAGAAATAGTTTATACAGAAAACAGTGAACAATTTTTATGAGAAAACAATGAACAATTTTAATTAATGTAGAAATTAAATTCATATTTTGAAATTAAAATCTCTATATTTTACAATGCTTCTGTTTAAATAAATAAAAACATTAAAAAAAAAACCACTTATTTTTATCTTTATGTTTATTTGTCGATTATCCCAAAAAAAAAAAAAAAATTACACGGTACTCGAGTACCATGTAAATTTTTTTTTTTATCTTCATTTTATTTATAAAAGGTACTCGAGTCTAGTATACTTGAGTATTGTGATGCATGGAACTCGAGTTTACCAAGCTCGAGTACCACATAATTTTTTTTTAATCCCACAAATTCCAGCTCAGCAGTGCCACGGTGGCAGAACTGATGAGGAACTCGAGTTTCTGAAACTCGAGTTCTAGAAAAAGCGGTACTTCACTATTTATTTCTGAAACAGTGCTTTGTTGCTAAAATTTTCAAAAAAATGTGGTATTTGGCCATTTTGGCCTACAGATATACAAATAAACATAAAACGAATCATCTAGAATTTTGGGACGAATAAAAAAGCTACTGATTTTGTTAAACCTCGTTTAAAATTCGACTTTAATTGGTAAAGAAAAAAAGAAAAAAAAAACCATTGTAAATCAGGACTCTTCCGTGTATATGTATATTACACAAAATCTGACTAGAGAGAGAGAGAGAGAGAGAGAGAGGGAGAGAGAAAAACCCTTAACTCCATAAATTTGCAAAGCCACGAGTGGCGAGTACTCTACAGTTTGCTCCACAACTCTACCGGTGCCAGCTCCCTACAAATTGCAGTGGTATCTCTCTTACTACACTCTTGCTCTCTCTGTTTGTGTTTTAAATGTAAGTGTGCTATTTGTTTTGTTGACCGTATAATTACCTTGTGTTGTGGCTGGCTTTTTTTTTTTTTTCTTTAAATTTTTTTTAAGAGAAAGTTTAAACCTATTGCATTGATGATGGCTCTTGTGCTATGGCTTACTGCTTGCATTTTAATTTTTAAAATTTTTACTTCATAAACCTGACAAATGGTTCCATCACTTTTTTTTTGGAATGGAAGATAGATAATTGTATCACTCTTTAACACACAACAATTTCAAACACAACAATTAATAAGTAATAGAAAAATTATTTATTAAATTGTTGATATGTTGCCAAGCACATTCATTGTCAAGGGTTGTTATAGCATATACTTGAAGAGTATACTCTTCCCTCTCAATCTCCCTCCGTGAGAGAGGCAGGGACATGTATGCAATAATTCTCCTCACTACCATATTAGTTTCTAAATATCTTATAATAAAATTGGTAGCAATTTATTATGCTATTAATGTGACACCAATCAAGTTCACTCGTTTAGTTCATTGTCACATTAGAGTGTAATCTTTTAGTAAAATTAATAACAATTTCAGCATTTCCGTTCTTGATATTTTTTTTTTTTTTTTTTTTTTTGAGAAAGAAGACTACTATTTTATTAAAAAATCAGCCAGGATCAACAAAGAGTACATCATGGAGGTGTGGTGGAATATCCTCCACCCACACCGACAAACCTCTAACATGTCTAGAATGTTTAGCTAGGTTGTGTGCTACTCTATTACCACTTCTACGAATATGGTTGAAAGCAATACATTTGTTGGTAACTAGAGAGGATTTAGCAGATTCAAGGAGATGACCATAAGTTGTCAGTGAGGCTTCCATGCTTTGGAGAGTGTTTATAACTGCTTCCGAATCCCCTTCAATCATGAACTCGTTAAGACCAAGTTCCTGTGCGAAGGTTATCGCTCTTGCAGCAGCCATGGCTTCCACAATGACAGGTGAGAACGGCAAGGGAGCTTGTTCTGACAGAGAAGCAATGGCGTTTCCCTGGCTGTCGTGGACAACCACACCTATACCAGCCTTGATATTTTCTTAATACTAAATATATATGAGTTTATGCATCAATAATAAATAAATCATTTATATTTTAACCCCCCAAAGGTAAAATCTTGGCTCCATCCCTAACACTATCATATTAATTTCTAGGTGTTTTGAAAAATGGCTGGACTGTCTGGACCAACAAGTTTCTACACTCAGGCTAATGCTTTGTTCCGGAAGAATTTAACTCTCTAGGTCCTCTCTCTCTCTCTCTCTCTCTCTAGTTGAATTTGTGCTCCCATATATAATTGTAAATTGAGTGTCTGCACATGCATTGGTATTTTTTGATTGATCATGTTATATTAGACTATGAAAAAAATTAATTTATCAAATTTATGATTACATGTTACTTTTATTATTACCGTGGAAAGCAAACAATTCAAGTTTCTATTACTAGGCTGCCATCAACAAAGATAACAATAACAAATCTTAATCCCAATTTGTGAATTGAAGTGGATGGATCTATTTTTGAATTGCCAAGATAGAATCACACCCCTAGTTCCATGGGTTTAATGGGCTAATTTTGCCTTTGTAAGGTTGAATTTTATCAACCATCTTGTTGGCTTTATTCCGTGCCAATTTGTTTGTAATTTAAGCTCTTAGTAACCCTGTATTTAGGTGGGATTATTGTAAGGGTAGTGTGTGAGAAGATGTGAAGAAAAGCTCAAGTATGTGAAAAGCAGCAGAGGTTCGTGGCTAGGACTCGCGGGTGACTCGCGGCTGCAAGCCACCAAATGCTGGCACGTGAGAAGCACGCAGAGAAGCTGAAGGGTCGCGCCAGCTGTCGCACTACAGGACAAAAGTCCCAGGCTGGCCAAGCCGTTAGCTCGCAGCTTGAACTCGTGACTTAACCCAGTCGCAAGGCCAAGTCGCCAAAATACCCTGTTTGGCAAAAACTAACGTTTTGCATTCCTTTCTCACCCTACTATATATATACCCTTATACCCACCATATTGAGAGAGCTTCCAGAGAGAATTTTGTGAGAGAAACCCTAGAGAAACACAAGATTGATTCATCCACAATCTTAACCTTAGAGACTCTACAAATTCCTCTACTCTCTTCCTCTCCATTGTCATACTCTTGAGAGGTCTTTAGCCAAATTCTTATCTCACCACACCCACGTCTGTGAGCAGTGGCGGCTCCAAGATTTTTTTCTAGGGGGGTCAATAAGAAGATACATCTTGGGTAAAATATGAATTTTACGGTTTACACGATTTTCTTATTACAAATTTGTCTATTGTACATATTAGTAGTAGAATAAAAAATAAATTAGAGGTTCAATTGACATATTTTTTCTTAATATAATGAACATGTTAATTATGTTAAGTAAATTTTAATTATTACTACTTAAAATACTTTTATTTATTAGTTTAGGACAACTATATGTTCACATTGTACTATCAATGCAAGATTTACATTGCAGACAATCATACTGTACACGTTTGTTTAGAATCAATGTAAGATTTACATTATAGATAATGATACTATACACATTTGCAAAAAATATACAATATTGTACACATTTGTTTAGAAACAATATAAATATACAAGGTAAACTATGTATTTTCTATTAGTTTATTTCAAATTTGTTAAGATCTAAATGGTTTTTATTTATTTAAGATTTAAGATAAACAAAAAAAATTACTTTTGTTGTTGGGCTTACTATTTCTCCCAAATTTAGATCAAATTGGTTTACTGTTAGGCCTTTTTTTGTGTTTAAAACTATCAAAACATTATTAAGAGAATCATAATTAAACTTATTTTAAGTGGGTTTTAAAAAATTTAGGGTCAAAGTGTTCAAATTTTTTATTTCAGGAGGGTAAAATAACAATAAAAAATTATATGTATATATATATATAATAAAAATAAAAATAAAAATAAATTATCTCAGGGGGTTCATTTGAACCCCCTGAACTATGCATGGCGCCGCCCATGTCTGTGAGAAGGTCTATTTGGTGCTGTTGGGAAGCAGTTAGGAAGGAACCAATCTACATTGGTTGATGCTATGGTCTAGTAGCGGAATCCGGTAAGCTAAAGAAGAAATAGGTTCGGCGCAACCTCGTTAGAGCAAGAAGCTTGGAGGGCTTAGGTACTTGGGTAGATTAGGCTTGGAGGGTCTTCTGCTGTTCATGTATCCTAACTACATTCTTTAGTGGATTATTTGACCGCTTGGAGGGCGGCGGAGATGTTTTACGCCGAGAGCTTCGGTTTCCTCTTCGATAACGCATCGTGTGTTGTCCCTGTGTTTGCATCTACCTTCCCTTTATCTTTTCCTTATATTTACTGCTGTGGATGTGTTTATATTTGGTTAGATTAGTTATCAATTCTGTTATAAGCTTGTTATCATGTTTCGCACATTAATTGTTTGATATAAAGCTTGAATTGGTAATTTTGTATTTGGGGTCCAAACGTTCAAAGGTATTTCATACCCTTTTTGAACTTTCAGCCTTACATGGATTAGTAGCAATAACAAACAATTAATCATTGATGAATATTAGATATTTTTTTTCCTCACAAGTCATATTCTCTATTACTCTTATAATTGAAATAAGTCCTTTTTTTATTACTTCTACTAATATTATTTTCGGTTTTCCTCTACCTTTTTTAATTCCCTACACTTGGATCAACTCACTATTTCTTACGGTACATTAATCTCCCTCCTCTCAACATCACTAAAGATTTTCTCATTTTGGATCCTGTCTTTCCATATATTTCCTACTATTTCATTTTTACATTCTCATTTCAGCTACATTCATTTTATAAATACGTTGCTTCTTAACAACCGAACACTAAGTACCATAGAGCAGAGCTACGCTAACTTGTGGTTTCTCCATTTATTTTTACACTTTTAAAGACATTCATATTGAGAGATTGGGAACATTGGATAATATATTTGCTCTCCTGGAAGATTCACCCTACTCTCAAGACATAGTCTGCTACTCTTGGAGGCCAAACCTGCTTCTTGAACTGACTTCCTCCTCTTGTTTTGATGCTGGGTTTCATGCTACTCTTGAAGGCTTCTTCTATTATTTTCTACATTGTCAAATTAGAGAATCCTGCTTTGTCTAGTTTAGATGTCATCTCTCTACCTCCTTCTAACATGCCAGATACTAGCCTCAAGAACTTCATCCGTATCTCTCAAATTTGAAGAGAAGCAGACCCTTCTCAAACTAAAAAGTCTTCACACTACCATACTGACACCACAAAGCTTCAACCATTCGTTTCACAAGCATAAAAGGGAGAGATTTCTCACAAGGTCTTGCAATTCTAGACCAGTATCACTACTTAGGATCTCGTCTCTGATTGGAAAAACATCTCCAGAGTTGAATGAAACCGTTGGAGAATTAGGAATTAGGATTCCTCTGCTTTACCTACACAATCATTCTTCACCGAAATTGGTAGAAACACGTTCTTCTGAGGCCAGCCGGCAGCCACTACCCCTGCCTCTCTCTCCTCTCTTAGCCATAGTCCCTACCCAATTCAAATTTCATAGATTGTCCAAATTTGTTTTTAAAAGTTTTTTATTTGCTATCTTCTAACTCTTAATTGTCTCTTTGGTAGGATATATTTGGCCTTCTTTAAATCACATTCTTTTATTTTATGTCTTGTTCACAATTATGAATTCATATTACAGATTTTTCAATAGTTGATGGGTTGTGTTGTATAAAGCCAATGTGTCTCTAATGAAATATATAAATTATCATATATTTGTAAATTCTGTTTTGTAAAATCATATTTACTTGTTGGAAATAAAACTTTTTTATTTTATTTTATTTTTTTTATTGTGTCCTTAGAAGTTAGAAACCCATGTTGTAATTCGTTTTTGCCTTTTTCTTTTTTTAATCTATATCTTCAAAACTTCAAAAACATTTTCTTTTAGTTAATTTCGTTGGTGCTCAGCTAATTTATCATCTTTTCTTTTTTGCTAAAAATAAATATTGGGACAAATATTCTGCTCATTTGCTATCCTGTTTTGCTCTTCATACTAATCCCTCTACCCGAACCTTTTTTATGATGGAAGTGTCAAAAACGAAATGCACAAACAATGTGATTGAAAAACCAATTCCAGTTGTCCCAACTTGGATTTTGTTGATCTTCTCTTATTCACATGGCTTGTTCTATTGTTATTCCCTGTAAGTACATAGCCTGTTGTTATTTGCGTTAGAATTGTTTGCCTTGTTTTATTGTTTCTTACAATTTTTTTTTAGAATTTGCACTTATTAACACCCTATTACCTGTCATGGTTTTTTTATTTATTTATTTATTTTTTTTAAATGTCCTGTCTTCCCGGCCATTAGTTGATCATAATTTGATTTGATTTATTTATTTTTTTATTTAGTCATAATTCCCTTGATAAGTTTTATGCTTAGGAATTCTAAAAAGATGAACCTGGTGATGTGCTTTTAGACTTTAGTTGACTCCTTATACTGTAATATAATAGATTTGGAAATGACCAACAATATATGATACTGATGTTGATGCCACTCTACGTCTATAAAGTTGTATGTGCTTCAATTAAAAAATAAAAATAAAGATGTATGTGTGGAAAGTGCAAACTGAGGAGAACACCTTTACATAGAGATATTGATCAATTTCAATGCACATGACTTTCCACCTGAGGAGAACACCTTTACATAGAGATATTGTACATGGTGAAGTCAAGTAATTGAAACAATTATGTTATGTGAGAAGATATGCATAATTTCCAAGATATTTCTTCTATTCTAAATTATTCAGACTCTAGATATATGTTTATATTAATGTGTTATAGTGACATATTATTGTAATCTTAGGATCAGGCATTGACTAGTCTTAATAATGAGGGTTTATATATGTGTAATTTTTCATTCTGTACACTTTGTAGTCTTAATAATGAGGGTTTATATATGTGTAATTTTTAGGGTTAAAACATATGTCAACTTAAAATTAAATATGTAACTAACAAAATGTCAAAAACAAAGTTTTTAGCTCTTGATCGGACAAGAAACTTTTGAAATGCTGCTCTCGATTGGACAAGAAAGTTTTGAAATGCAGCTCTAGATCAATTGAGCTTCAATCAAGGAACTATTGAGCTGCATTTCTCGATTGATTGAGAATCAGTCAAGGATGTAGTCTACAGATTTTACTTCTTTGAGTAGCTTCTACAAATATTGATCTTGAATACTTGAGCAACATATTACAAACCCTTTTCAAATTACACTGTCAACAAATATTGCCAATTTAAAACCTAACACATACCACTCAGTGCCTAATCCTAGGATTACAATGAAGTGTCACTATAACACATTGATAAACATAGATCTAGAGTCCGAATGATTTAGAATAGAAGAAATGTACTAGAAATTATGCATCTCTCTCACATAACGTAATTGTTTCACTACTTGACTTCACCATGTACAATATCTCTATGTAAAGGTGTTCTCCTCAGGTGCAAAGTCATGTGCATTGAAATTGATCAATGTCTCTCATGTAAAGGTGTTCTCCTCAGTTTGCACTTTCCACACATACATCTTTATTTTATTTTTATTTTTTTTAATTGGAGCACATACAGCTTTATAGACTAAGAGTGGCATCAACATCAGTATCATATATTGTTGGTCATTTCCAAATCTATTATATTACAATATAAGGAGTCAACTAAAGTCTAAAAGCGTATCACCAGGTTCATCTTTTTAGAATTCCTAAGCATAAAACTTTTCAAGAGAATTATGACTAAATAAGAAAAAAAAAGATCGACCAATTCATGGCTTTTGCACATACAGGAAAAAAAAAAAAAAAACTATAACAGGTAATAGGGAGTTAATAAGTGCAAATTCTAAAAAAAAAATTGTAAGAACAATAAAACAAGTAAAACAATTCTAACGCAAGTAACAACAGAACATATACTTTCAGGGAATAATAGTAGAACAAGCCATGTGAATAAGAGAGGATCAACAAAATCCAAGTTGGGACAACTGGGATTGGTTTTTGGATCACATTGTTTGTGCATTTCATTTTTGACACTTCCATCATAAAAAGGTTTGAGTAGAGGGATTAGTATGAAGAACAAAGCAGGATAGCAAATGAGCAGAGTATTTGTCCCAATATTTCGTTTTTGCAAAAAGAAAAGATGATAAATTAGCTGAGCACCAACGAAATTAACTAAAAGTATCTGTTTTTAAAGTTTTGAAGATATAGATTGACAAAAGAAAAAGGCACAAATGAATTACAACATGGGTTTCTAACTTCTAAGGACCCATTGCAAAAAAGAAAAAAGAAAAAAAATATTTATTCCCAAAAAGTAAATATGATTTTACAAAAAAAACATACTAATATATGATAATTTATATATTTCATTAAAGACACTTTGGCTTTATAAAATACAGCCCATCAACTATTGAAAACACGGTAATATGAATTTGTAATTGTGAACAGACATAAAATAAAAGAATGTGATTTAATTTAAAGAATGCCAAAATATATCCTACCAAAGAGACAATTAAGAGTTAGAAGATAATGCCAAAGGCTTTGTAGCTGAATTGGCACCTCCCCATGCACAAAGTGCTTGGGGGTCTAGGGGGAAAAGGATTCGAGCTGCGGAGTTAGCAGCATGTTGTAATTATCTCTCAAAAAAAGAGTTTTAGAAGATAACAAATAACAAACTTTTGAAAACACGTTTGGACAATCTATGGAATTTGAATTCTGCAAGGACTTGAGAAGAAGGGGAGTTAACACTGATGCCTTATGCCCCCTATGTGGAAAAGAAATGGAAAGGACCATACATGCACTGCTTTTGTGTGGAAAGGTCAGAGAGGTCTGGTGTAGCTGGCAAACCTGCCCAGTGAATATTATGGCTGAAAACCATGACTTAGTGGAGGTGGCTTTGCATATTCTCCAAGCTGGCACGCCTAATGACCTGGAGGTGTTCTTCATAACTGCTTGGTTAGTGTGGTATAGCAGAAATCAAGCAGTCCATGAAGGAAAATGCTTGCCATCCTCACAAATTTGGGGGTATGCCCAAAAGCTTTTGGGTGATTATAATGGGGCCATGACTGCCTGCTTCTTAAAGCAACAGGCTCCTAATGTGGGATGGGCAGCAGCCCTTCCTGGAGTGTGCAAAATTAACGTTGATGGAGCAACGTCAGAGAGTGGTATGTTATCTAGCGTGGGAGTGATTATTAGAGACTGCAGAAGTGTTGTAGTTGCAGCAAGAGGAAAGCTATTACCTGCCCTTTACACCGTGGAAGTGACTGAAGCTTATGCTATTGAGGAAAGGATAAAGCTAGCATGTGAATTGCAGCTGCCTAGAATAATGCTTGAATCTGATTCAGCTATAGCTTTCCAAGCACTGAATTCTAGATCATTTGGAGCTGAATTTGGTATTATCCTACAAGGAGCTCTCACCATGCTGTCTTCCTTTAGGAGTTGGAGTGTGAAACATCTGAAAAGGGACTACAACAGAGCGGCGCACAATATAGCTCAGATCACCAGGAGCACAGAGACATCTCAAACGTGGATTGGATGTTCTCCACATATAATACAAAATGTATTGCTTCTTGATAGGTCCAAATGTTAAGTCTGGGTAGTTAATATGTAGTTTGTATCCTTTCTCTCTGTTGTACTTCATTTTTGTGATCAATGAAAACCAATCAAGGTTCAGATTCAAAAGAGAGAGAGAGAGAGAGAGAGAGAGGCAAGGATAGTGGCAGGCCTCAGAAGAACGTGTTTCTACCAATTTCAGTGAAGAGCGATTGTGTAGGTAAAGCAAAGGAATCCTGTCCTAATTCTCCAATGGGCTCATTCAGCTCTAGAGATGTTTTCCCAATCAGAGATGAGATCCTAAGTAGTGGCAATGGCCTAGAAGTGCAAGATCTTGTGAGAAATCTCTCCTTTTTATGCTTGTGAAACAAATGGTTGAAGCTTTGTGGTGTCAGTATGGTAGTGTGAAGATTTTTTTCGTTTGAGAAAGGTCTGTTTCTCTTCAAATTTGAAGGATACGGATGAAGTTCTTGAGGCTAGTATTTGGCATGTTAAAAGGAGGTAGAGAGATAAAATCTAAACCAGTAAAAACATGTGTAAAGAGGGAAAATTCCCAACCTTTCACAAGTTAACGCATCATACTACCAAGTCAACAAATTATGATCAATTACAAAGCGTCATGTACTACGACTAGGTTATTCTATCACTATTCAGAAACCAACAAAAATTTGCCAAGTTTCATTGAAATAAAAGCATAAAAAGCATGAAAAAAAACCAATCACACATTGGCGCATGTAAGCAGTGACGTAAGCAGTTCAGCGTGTGTAAGCAATGACATAAGCAATCCAATTGAGTGCTAACATGTGTCACCTTGAAAATCAAGACATTTCAGTAAATCAAAAGATGCCACGTGTCTTGGAGAAAAAGTCTTAAAGCTCCTCCAATCAGACTATGACACATGTAACCAATCAAACTTCACCACGTGTCGCTCACCCACCCCTAAACTCATATAAATAGAAGCCTTCCTTGGAATTTCTACATACCAAGGCATCTAGAGCACAAGCAACGTCAAAGAAGATTCAGAAGCACTCAAAAGTTCAGAAGCTCTGCAAGAATCAAGCCTCAAAGTCTTTAAGAACTTCAAGAACTTCAACCTCAAAATTGAAGAACATTCGAAGCAGAACCATCCAAACTATCTGCCTAGATTTTAAAGTTTTCTGGAATTAAGCCCAAAAGCCTTTAGAAACTTCAAGAAAACACGAATTAGTGAAGCTCTATGGATTCAAGCCCCAAAAGCTCCAAAGAACTTCTGCCACAAACCTTTGAATACGAAGAACATTCGAACAGAAATCATCCGAATCATCTTCCTAGATCTCAAAGTTCATTGGAATCAAGCTCAAAAGCCTCTAGAAATTTCAAGAAACCACAAATTGGTGAAGCTCTATAGATTCAAGCCTTTAAAGCCCTGAAAAATTTCCACCACAAACCTTTGAAGACAAAGAATGCATGAAGAACACAAAGAACACGAAGAACGTGAAGAACAAAGGATTTCTAATAAGCTTATAACTAGAAATTCATTGTAATTCTGTTTCAAAGGTCTTCGGTCCATTCTTTAGCCAAATTGAAGTATATTTGGTGTTCGAATCAAAATCACATTACCACAATTCCAATCAACAAATCTTTCAAGGAGATCGAATCAGAGGATCGCTCTTTTGTAATCACAGTGAACTGTACCACACATTCATCAATACAAATTCACATTTGTGAAACTATTTTACTTGTTTGATTTATTTCAAACTCAAAATTTAGTCGTCCACAGCATGATTCTCTAATTTGACAATGCTGAAAATAATAGAAGAAGCCTTCGAGAGTCGCATGAATCCCAACACAAAAAACAAGAGAGCAAATATGTTCTCTGATGTTCTCAATCTCTCAATATGAATGTCCTTATAGGTGTAAAATTAAGTGGAGAAACCATAAGTTAGCGTAGCTATGGTCTATGGTATTGAGTGTTCAAATGTCAAAAAGCAACATATTTATAAAATGAATGTAGCTAAAATGAGAATGTAAAAATGAAATAGGGGGAAATATATGGATAGATAGGATCCAAATGAGAAAACCTTTAGTGATGTTAAGAGTAGGGTGATTAATGCACCAATAAGAAATAGTGAGTGTATCCAAGTTTAGGAAATTAAAAAAGATAGAAGAAAACTCAAAATAATATTATTAGAAGTAATAAAAAATGACTTATATCAATTATAGGAGTAACAGAGAATATGACTTGTGAGGAATGAAATCTAATATTCATCAATGCTTTATTGTTTGCTATTGCTGGCCCACCAATGTAGGGCAGAATTGGCCCATCAAACCCATGGAACCAGGGGTGTGATTCTATCTTGGCAATTCACAAATAGATCCAACAACTTCAATTTACAAATAAGTTTGTTATTGTTATTGTTGTTGATGGCAGCCTAGTAATAGAAACCTGAATTGTTTGTTTTTTATGATAATAATAAAAATATCATGTTATCATAAATTTGATAAGTTAATTTTTTTGATAGTCTCATATAACATGATCAATCAAAAAATACCAATGCATGCACAGACACTTAATTTACAATTATATATGGGAGCACAAATTCAAAGAGAGAGAGAGAGAGAGAGAGAGAGAGAGAGAGAGAGAGAGAGAGGACTTGGAGAGTTAAATTCTTCCAGAGCAAAGCATTAGCCTTAGTCCAAAAACTTGCAGGTCCAAACGGTCCAACCATTTTTCAAAGCACCTAGAAATTAATATGATAGTGTTAGGGATAGAGCTAAGATTTTAGCTTTGGGGGGTTAAAATATAAATGATTTATTTATTTTTAATGCAAAACTCATATATATTCAGTATTAAGAAAATATCAAGAAAGGAAATGTTGAAATTGTTGATAATTTTAATAAAAGATTACACTCTAATAATGTGACAATGAGCGAAACAAGTGAGCTTGATTGGTGACACATTAATAGCATAATAAATTACTAACAATTTTGTTATAAAATATTTAGAAACCAATATGACAATGAGGAGAATTATTGCATACATGTCCCTGGCTCTCTCATAGAGGGAGATCGAGAGGGAAGAGTATACTCTCCGAGTATATGCAATAACAACCCTTGACAATGAATGTGATTGTCAATATATCAAAAATAAAATAAATAAATTTTTTATTAGTTATTAATTGTTGTGAAATTCTTTTTAATTTTTAATTACTTATTAATTTGTAGTTAAATTCTTTGAGACATAGCATGCCAAACCTGCTTTATCCCATAATGTGTAGACATGTGGCTTGGTTTGATATTTCAAGCCATTAATTAAGTCGTTTATCTTCAGTTAATATTTGTCACAATGATTTTGTGTTTAGTTTTAATCTCTTTTACTACTTTTTTTTTTAAGGGACTACTATGTGGCTAAGGAGTGTTAGCGACTTTGTCTGTGTTAGAGAGGTGTGCACGTTAATTTTCTTCCAAAGGAATTTGTGTGTGGTAGTAGTGGTGGAGCTAGGAATTTTTCTTTGGCTGGGGGCCAAGTTAAAATATGGTGCTTAAATTATTTATGAGTTAGGCTTGGGTCTAGTGCATATATTAGACTAATTAATGATTTACACACTTGTTATTGGTACACTCACCATACACACACCGCTATATGAGCTGAGATTTTAGTTAAAATTATAAAATCATGTTTCAAAACACATGAAAAACACAATTTTAACCGAAATCATGTTTTTAGAATACAACATGATTTCAAGAGTGTGTACAGTAATGTGTGATGCTTGGGTGTGTTGCAAGTTGTGAGATTTCGCTTTGAGTGTATAGCTTGTTTTGGTCAGACGGTATACACTCTCTTGGTAGTTCTGCAATTTGGTTTAAGAATCGCACCTTTAAATTAGTTTGTGCCACAAATTTGTTTGGAAGTTCTCTCTTTGGTTCATTGGTTTGGTAAGAGAGAAATCTTTTTGATGGTGTTGTGCAAGGTACAACCCCCTAACCTTTTTTATTTGTGAGAGACAAGTATTTGGGTGTATTTGAAATTTGGACTTGTAAGGGTGACTCTACACCAAACTTATATTCTCCCAATTTGATATATTAAAATTTTCTTACAGTGGCATGAGGATGTAGGCCATTGTGAAACCACGTAATTTTGGTGTTTTTGGGTCTATTTTTGTGCTTAATTTTCTTAATTCCTATTATTTGTTTGGAGATATTTTTTAAGCCCAAAATATTCACAATCAATATTAATAATTTGAGTTTCCGTTATTTTACGACATACATAATGCACATATGTTCTTCTCAAATATATGCACATATGTTGTTCTCATATATATATATATATATATATATATATATATATATATATATGTATATATATATTAAATGCACCTATGTTTTCATTTCTCACTGGTCAACATTTATGATAAGATAGAAAGACCAATATGCTTAGTTACTCTAATCATTTATTTTAATTTGGGAATTTTTCCCCCTCGATCTCTAAAAAAGAAAGGTTATAAACTTATAATATGAAAATTACAAGGAAGTTTCCCAGATATGAAAAAGATGGGAAATATATGACCATTGACCACACAACTTGTAGTCCAATCCATGCACAATACATTGGAACCGTGTGCACTAGACCAGTTAAAATGCTAATACCTGTCACAAATGATCAGACGGAATCACGTTTAGACTAGTGGTGCTGCCCCCCTAATGTTTGTTTGTTTGTTTATTTAATTTTTTTTATCATATGGCATGTATAGTTTTTTTTTTCTTTATAGTATAGATATAATTAAAATCAAAATTTAAACTTTCAAAGTTACACTTAAATCCTAAAAGAAAATTTCTAGTTAATAAACAGGTGGTGTTACTTTATCAAAGACATCAATCATCTTAAGAAACATTGTTAACTCGTCATCAAACCCCTAGTATCTAGAAGTGAGCTTGTCCCTCCATGTTGTCTTTTGAATTAACTGCAAAAATTAATATTTTTTTATATTAAGCTCAATAATGATTATGTTTTCTTGACTACAAAAATCTTATACTTTTTAATTGAAAAGTATATCATTTCTTTCTCATTTCTTATATTTTTCTTCGTTAATTGCTAATTTCAATTATTTGATTTTTTTTTTTTTTTTTTTTTTTTAAGTAGTGGCTAATCATGATGGTAAGTTTAGATGCTAATGTAACTAAAAAGACATTAGCATTTATTTGATTATTTATTTATTTATTATTATTTTTTTAAGTAGAGGCTACTCTCTCTCTCTCTCTAGGGTGAGTAAAGCATACTATCAAGCAGTTTCGATAGAGCACTATTTTCATGACAAATTGTTTGGTTTTACCATTTTCTAAAAATTATATTTCTTACATCATCATAGTCATATATATATAAAAGATATGAGAACATAATTTAATAAGACTTAGAGTCCAGAAAAATTATTATGAAATTAAATACAAATTCAATCCTAGATAATTTTTAGGATTTAAAAGAATGTTGAATTACATCTTATTCATAGATTATTAAGTTAAAATTCATTGAGAAACAATTATTGGTGACAGGACTGACGAATTCATCTCTCATAGATGATCTAAACAATTACGGACGGAGACATCCTCGGACGAATTGAGCAGATACCCGCTTCATTGACGAAGACAACCAGGCCATTCAATACGGCCAATTACATCCAAAGCGGTTACAGAGCCAGCTGTATGAGCCGTTAGAATGCATTGAAGCCACATTACAAAGCATAAAACGTTACCAAGAGGGACATTAAGGCCACCATAACTACTCCAACAGTCAAGAGCTGCAAAAAGATTTATAAGGCCCTCACAATATCAACACAAGGTACGAGAAAATATAGAGATAATTTTGCTACCATTTTGCTATTCTGTTTTACTTCATAAAACTCTTTTATGTTAACTTTGGCATCAGAGACGTTGTGGCAGGCACCACATCGGTGACCAACCTTAAGAAGACATACACGTGAACTGTAGATTGACTCCATCTGCTGACTGACGAGCTTACACATCATCAGTTTGGCGCCGTCTGTGGGAAACAACATTTTCATGTTTACATTCGAAAACGTAGTTTCCATCAACTTCTGTATTCAGATGGAGTCTAACCAAGATTTCGCAGCCTAGGCTCAGCAAGTCCAGGTTCTTGCAGTCACTGTTGAAGAACTTACTAGGCAAAACCAGGAAATGAAGTTGCAGCTTCAACAGAAGGAGAATCGATCTAAAGACAACTTAGAAGACGAAGGAGACAGTGATAGAAGAAGCAACCATCGAGGGCCTACTAATCCAGACGAACTGAATTCAGATCTTAAAGAAATGAGGAAAGAGATGGACAAGCTAAGGAATGCCATAAGGGAGAAAACGGACCGAAGCGTTGATAGATTGGTAAGAGCCACAGATTCGCCCTTCACTGCAGCAGTCTTAGAGTGTCCAATACCGTCAAAATTTCGCTTACCTCAATTTGAGCCATTTGACGGATTAAAGGACCCCCAAGACCATCTTAATTCCTTCAAAATGACACTGGGTCTTCAACAGCCACCTGACGAGATATTTTGCCATTCATTCCCCACTATCCTCAAGGGAGCTGCGAGGGAATGGTTCACAAAGTTGCCAACATCGTCCATCGACAACTTTGAGCATCTAAGCAACACCTTCTTGCGTCACTTCATCGGAGGGCAACGTCCGAAAAGGCCAGCAGACCACTTACTTACTATTAAGCAGGGAGAAAAGAAAACCTTGAGGTCATATGTAAAATGCTTCACTTGGGAGACCCTGGAGGTAGACGAAGCTGAGATAAGGTGTAGTTGGCGACTTTTAAAGCAGGATTAAGGTCTAGAGATCTCGTGGCTTCACTCGCGAAGAACCCTCCAAAAACGATGGCAGAGATGCTCCTGAAAGCACAGAAGTACATGAATGTTGAAGACGCATTAGCAGCCATAAAGGATGTAGAGAAGCCGGGAGACAAAGGGAGAAGGACGACGAGCGTAGGGAGCAGAAGCGAGAGTGCCCAAATCGTCGAATCACTGACGGGAACATGAGGAAAGACGATAAGAATCCTCGAATGGTAAAGTTTACCCCTTTAGTTATGCCTGTTGACAAAATTTTGACGCAGATTAAGGACGAGCACTACCTCAAGTGGCCGAGGCCATTACATTCATCCCCCTATGTCCGTGACAAGAATAAGTACTGCCGGTTTCACAAGGATCATGGTCATTACACAGAAGACTGTCGGGACCTAAAGGAGCAAATAGAGGAGTTGATTCGGAAATGGAAGTTGCAGAAATATGTGAAAAAGGGGGAATATGGTAAGTTCAGAGACGGTAATAAGAACTAGCATGAGTCCTCGTCCAAGAATGATGATCGCCCGTTCCAGCCTCCATAAGATGTGATCGGGGAAATAAAGACGATTGCAGGGGGGCCATTCAAGGGAGGATCGTTCAAATCCCTTAAAAAAGCATGCCAGAGATAGGTGAACATCATCCACATGGTACTTCCATTCAAGTCAAGACGAACAGACCAGGACATGTCTTTTAGTGAAGCAGATGCCAGGGGAGTGAAGCAGCCTCACAACGACCCTTTGGTCATAATGCTGACCATAGAGGGATTCAACACTAAAAGAATCCTCGTGGATAATGGCAGCTCTGCGGATATAATCTATCTTCCTGTTTTCAGTAGCTGAAGCTAGACCCAAGAAGACTGCGCCCATTTGACTCCCCTCTCGTCAGTTTTAGTGGAGACAAGGTCTATCCCAAGGGAATAGTAACGTTGACAGTAACAGTGGGGACCTACCCGATGCAGTTGACTCGTTAATTAGATTTTTTTGTGGTAGACTACCCTTCGTCATACAATGTAATTATTGGAAGGCCTGCACTTAACAACTAGAAGGCAACCACATCCACCTATTGCTTGAAGGTAAAGTTCCCAACTGATAACAGCGTAGGCGAGGTAAAAAGAGATCAAGTCTTAGCCAGAGAATGCTATCAGGCCGTCCTGGTTGCGAAAGAGAACCATACATGGATGATTAAAGAGAAGATGGAGAATAAAATAGAGACCTTAGAGACAGTGGAACTGGCTGAAGGAGACACAACAAAAACAATGAAAATAGGGACGACACTAAGCCCTATGATGAGAACAAGGCTCGTCTAGTTCCTTAAAGAGAACATAGATATCTTCGCCTGGAGCCACGAAGACATGCCAGGAATATCTCTGGAAGTTATTCAGCATAAGTTGAATGTAGACTCGGAGAGAAAGCCCGTACAGCAAAGACGAAGAGTATTCGCCCCGGAGTGAAACCAAGCAGTCACAGACGAGGTTAATAAGCTGTTGACAGCAGGCTTCATTAGGGAAGTGTATTACCCAGATTGGCTCGCAAACGTCGTCCTAGTGAAGAAGACAAATGGAAAGTGAAGGATGTGTGTGGACTTCACTGACCTGAACAAGGCATGCCCGAAAGATAGTTTCCCTCTTCCAAGGATAGACCAGCTCGTAAATTCTACAGCTGGACATAAGCTGCTGACGTTCATGGATGCTTTCTCGGGATACAACCAAATAAAAATGGTTGAAGAAGATCAAGAGAAAACTGCTTTCATCACAAGCCAAGGGCTCTATTGTTATAAGGTGATGCCTTTCGGGTTAAAGAATGCAGGAGCTACTTATCAAATGTTAGTAAACAAAATGTTCAGTAAGCAGATCGGCAGGAATATGGAGGTGTACGTGGATAATATGCTCATCAAGAGTAAGGAAGAACTTACCCACCTGGACGACCTAAAGGAGACGTTCGTCACCCTCAAACAATACCAGATGAAGCTGAACCCTAGTAAGTGTGTCTTTGGCGTAACCTTAGGAAAATTTTTGGAATTCATGGTGTCCCAAAGAGGAATAGAAGCGAACCCAGAGAAGGTGCAAGCCATAATCAATATGGCATCGTCCAAGGCCGTCAAGGAAGTCCAGCAGCTCACAGGGAGAATAGCAGCCATCAATAGATTCTTCTCTAGAGCTACGGACAAATGCTTGCCCTTCTTCAAGACTTTGAGACAGGCTTTCGTCTGGACCGACGAATGTGAAGCAACATTCCAGGAACTCAAACGCTACTTAAGTAATCCACCTTTCTTAAGCCCGTCCAAGGAAGGGGAAAACCTATACTTGTACCTGGCAGTATTGGCCACAGCCGTGAATGCAGCCTTGATTTGAGAAGAAGCCAAGAAACAACTCCCAGTGTACTACGTCAGCCAAGCTTTCCAAGGAGCCGAGTCCAAGTATCCAAGAATTGAAAAGATTGTGTTCGCCCTAATAGTAGCCTCACGCAAACTAAGACAGTACTTCCAGGCAAACCTTATCCTGGTAATGACGGATCAACCTATCAAGAAGTCCATGAACAAACCTGAAGCAGCTGGAAGAATGGTCCAGTGCGCTATTGAACTTAGCCAATTCGACATTGAGTACCATCCCCGGACAGCAATTAAAGCACGAGCTTCATTGCCGAATTCACCTTCCTAAACAAAGATGGGTCTACTAACGAAGCCAAATCATGGACAATACAGACCAACGGTTCGTTAGCCCAAAAGAAGGGGGAAGTAGGGGTCGTCATAACCACCCCTGACGGAGAAATACTCAAGTATGGCGTTCAACTGAAATTTCTAGCTACCAACAACGAAGCCGAGTACGAAAGAATACTGACAGGGTTAAGACTAGGAAGGGCGTTCGGAGCTAAGAACCTGTTAGTTCAAAATGATTCGAAGTTGGTGACTAGGCAGATCAAGGGAGAATACGAAGCAAAGGAAGAGAGAATGCAGAAATACCTCAGGCTGACGAAGCATCTGACTCAGGAGTTTGATAAAGTGGTATTTGTATAGATAGATCCCAAAAAACCAAAACATGGTAGCAGACGAAATCTCGAAGATAGCATCGTCAGAAGAAGGGGCGACAGACACGGGTTTGATGCTGGAAGTCTAGAAGCGCCCCAGCATTGAAGAAGCCCCAACGTTTGCAATCCAGAGCACAAACAGCTGGATGACACCCATTGTATCTTTCCTCTAAGATGGGCACCTCCCACAGAATACAGACGAGGCTAGAAAGGTCAAGAAGCGGGCAGCCAGGTTTACGATCCTTAATGACACCTTATACAAGAGAGGCTTCTCCATGCCTTACTTGAAGTCTATTGACGAAGAGGAAGCTAAGTACATCCTGGCAGAAATCCACAATGGGATTTGTGGAGATCATGCCGGCCCTAGATCTTTGGTAAGTAAGGTTATTTGAACAGGTTATTTGAACAAGTTATTTCTAGCCTACTATGTAGGTAGATGCAGTGGAGCTCGTCAAGAAGTGTGACAAATTCCAACGATTTGGGAATGTTCAACGACTTCCAGCAGAGAAACTAATGGTGATATCATCCCCATGGCCATTCGCATGATGGGGGATCGACATCGTCGGTCCACTACCCTTAGGTAAAGGTCAGGTAAAGTTTCTGCTAGTTGCTATGGATTATTTTACAAAGTGGGTCGAGGCAGAGGCACTAGCAACCATCACTGAAGCAAGAATCCGGAGCTTCGTGTGGAAGAACATAATTTGCGGGTTCGGGATTCCAAGGACGATTATATCAGACACTGGACGATAGTTTGATAGCCAAGGCTTCAGAGATTTCTATTCTAACCTGGGCATCAAGAATCAGTTCTCAGCCCCAGGGCATCCACAATCAAATGGGCAGACGGAGGTGACGAATCGAACATTACTCAAGATTATCAAGACCAAGCGGGATGATGCGAAAGGAGCCTGGCCAGAAGAATTACCCAACGTCTTATGGGCCTACAGGACCACAGCAAAAACCCCGACTGGAGAAACCCCCTTTAGGCTCACCTATGGCACTAAAGCAGTGATCCCAGTCGAGGTAAGAGTAGCCAGCATCAGACAAAATGTATTCAATGAAGAAGACAATGACGATCGTCTACGAATCAACCTAGACTGTCTGGACGAAGTAAGAGAGAAAGCTTCCAGCAGAATGACGGAGTACCAGAAGAGGATGGCCGACTACTACAATAAGAGGGTAAAGCTCAGTCGACTTGAAATAGGTGACCTCGTCCTGCACAAGGTCAGCAAAGCAACCAGAGACCCTGCCCAAGGGAAACTTGGCCCCACATGGGAAGGACCTTACCGAGTCACCCACTACTCTAGGCAGGGCAGCTATCACCTGGAAACTCTAGATGAACAGAAGCTCCCGAGGCCATGGAACATTGAGCATTTGAAAAAGTACCACCAATAAGAGTAACAAATAAATGTATTCATTCAGAAAATTAATAAATGAGTTGTTCAGCTAAATGTTTCTCTGCAAGTAGGTCTATTCAATTATAATTCACAAAAGCCAAGAGCGTCTAAGTAACAAGATTCTGTCTTGATGGATGTAAGTTACTGACGAATACGAAAGAATGACAAGATCCCTAAAAGGGTGTAAGTCAGAAAAAGCCAAAAATGGCTAAGTAACAAGATTTCGCCTTGACGGATGTAAGTTACTGACGAATACGAAAGAATGACAAGATCCCTAAAAAGGTGTAAATCAAAAAAAGCCAAAAGTGGCTAAGTAACAGGATTCCTCCTTGACGGATGTAAGTTACTGACAAATACGAAAGAATGACAAGATCCCTAAAAGAGTGTAAGTCACAAAAAGCCAAAAATGGTTAAGTAACAAGATTCCGCCTCGACAGAAGTAAGCTACTGACGATGACAAAATCCTTAAAAGAATGTAAGTCATAGGAGCAAAAGATACTGGCGAAGAGAAGGGAAAGTAAAAGTTTCACCAAGCACACAACATGGGCGATTAAAAGATCCCACCAGCATATCACAAACCAAAGAGCGTGCAATCACAAGTGCAAGTAAGTACAGAGATGCAAACTAAATTAAAGCCCAAAACAAACAAGCAAATTGTCATTGTCTTTACAGCTAAAGGCCCATAAACACTGGGCTAAAAATATTGTTCCCAAAATAGATGAAAGTAAAATTTTCTTGAAATTAGATTTACAAAAAGCCCAAAAGACATGATGGGCAACAACCAAAAACAGGAGGAAAATTTTTTAAGTAATAGGTTCAGGCACCAGCAACTGAGGGGGCATCACCAACGGGGGCATCGTCAACCAGAGCATTCTCAGGAACATCACTTCCAGGAATTGAGGATTGGGAAGCCTCGTTAATAGCCATCTCTTTGTCCACCTCTTCTAAATCCAAGCTCTCCATATCAACTCCAGCAATTGTCTTGAGTGACTCCTTGGCACTTAGAAGCTGCTCGTCCTTTTCCAAGGTCAATTGACGTTCGACTCTAAGGTCATCACTCAGAGTCTTGACTTTCTCCTTCAAAGTGGTAGCCTCATCCATAGAATCAATAAGGTTTTTCTTCAACTTAGAATTTTCCCCTCCAGAGCTTGCATCTTTGACGTGAGAGATGCCAATTTGGCCTCTTAAGTAAAGTACTTAGAGGCGATATGCAAACTTTCCCCCAACACCTGAAAAGAAATTCACAGCCGTTAGTAAAAAAAAAAAGGGAGCTGCATAAATACTCTACCTGAACAAGCTTATGGACGTGTCCACTCACAACAGTGTTAAAAGGAACTTCAGAGAAGACCTTTAGATCATCAGCAGTCACGACGCCATGGGCCCTGTCCACCGCCAGTCTCTCGTCTCCTCAGATGGTGGACGGGCGGGAATCCACCTTCTCCTTCTCTTTGTCTGACAGGCGCGGCTTTTTAGAGACGGGAGTAGGGAGCTCTTCAATTGAGGTTGAAGGAAAGGAAATCCTCGTCGTTTCAGTACCAGAAACGATGGGAGTGACGGAGGCAGTCGGAGTGACGGAAGGACCTCTCCCAGTCACGCGCACAATCTTCTTTCCTATACTCGACAACGACTCGTCTTTTTTCGCCCTCATCTTCGCATACATGTCCTTGTTAAACTTGGACGTCATCTCTGCAAGAGAGAAACACTTACTCTTTTTGAAAAGGAAGTATGAATGAAAAAGTCAGTGCTGACGAATCTAACACTTACTCTTTTTTCCTTCAAAATCGAGATTGCGCAGGACGAAAGTAAAAGGTTTTGGCCCAAGGCAGTAAAAGGCAAGTGTCCTTGGGTCGACAAGGTAGTCCCAGCTCTCAATCGTTTGCGCGTATTCAATCGCCCTCTGTACTCGCTCTTTATACTTACTCTTGAGCTTGGGCCGTCTCTTAACTGTGCAAAACAAGAAGTAAAAAAGATTAATAGCCATAGTAGTAAGCACAACAAAATTTAAAGGACGAGGAGAAATATTGACGCACCTAAAGTCGGGGTTTCCCATCGATGACGCAACCTTGGGAGATCACCCCAAACCTCGCAAGGGGAAGTCTCAAAATCGTCCCCAGACACGAAGAAAAATCTGAACTTCCAATACCTAGAAGACGATGGTAAACCCTTGACAATCCTAGTTCTCCTTTCCTAGGGCACCAATTCACAGTACCCATGCTTCTTAGACGCTTTTAAACGATACAGATAGACAAGCTCGTCAACCTTAAGCATGTCCTCGTCATTGGCGGCCAACCATATTCCCATACAACTAATCAATATCCACCACGAGTTGGGCATAAGCTGCCCAGGAGCAATACCAAAGCGGTCTAAAAGCTCCATGAGGAAATGATGGATAGGAAACCTCAACCCACAGACGAAGGCAAATTCGTAAAAACAAACCTCCCCAGGAAAGAAGTGACAGGCCCGATCTTCCTCACTAGGCAGACAAACCCTAACTCGCTCTGGGAGCTGAAACCTATCCTTAAATCTGCCTAATGTATCGGCGTCCAGCCCGCACACCTCCTCAAGAGCATAAAAAGCTCTAACCTCTTTAGGAGTAGAGATGGCTGTGTCTTCCTCCATTGGGTTACCGCTAGACGACAACCCAGTCTTGAGCTCATTGGACCTAACCTCAGACATTATTTTCCCCTCTTTCACCAGATCCTCAAACCATTCAATTGACTGACGCAGCAAGGGCAGTAGATCAGCCAATGCAGCAGTCAGGCAATTACCCTCGTAGACGAAGTTCTCAAGGTGTGGGAAAATTCCCAATGACCCCCCTAGTCACGCAAAAAGAAATGAGATTGAGGGGCAAGCTATCCTAACCTCAGAACCACTGACCATGGAAAAACTAGAAAACACAAAAAAAAAAAAAAAAAGGGAGAGGGGGAAAATAAAAAATCCACCACAATATGTATAGACCGAAATAAAAAAAGAAGTGAAAAGAAAAACATACCTCAAAGAAGAGAACCACTGCACGGCACACCAATTTGGAGGAGGATTGCAAAGAAAGGTTGGCGAAGAAGATGCTCAGAACAATGATTGAAAATTTTTGAGAAAAGTGAAAAGGAAAATGAGAAGGGAGGAAGTTTAAAACTAAGACTTTGGAAAATGAAAAAAAACAACGGGAAGCCCAATAATCCCAACAATTTGAGCATTAACTCCATCAGTCAGAATTTGTCATGTAGGCTACAACCTGAAGAACGCCGCCACTACGCATTTAATGCGGAATTAAACCCCAAGAGTCACTTACCATCTGAAAACCTTTCATATTCTATGGTCGTCATGCCTAGACGACCACAGAATCGGGGGGCAGCTAATAGGACTGACAAATTCATCTCTCATAGACGATCTAAACAATTACGAATGGAGACATCCTCGGACGAATTGAGCAGATACCCGCATCACTGACGAAGACAACCAGGCCATTCAATACGGCCAATTATACCCAAAGCGCTTACAGAGCCAGCTGTATGAGGCATTAGAATGCATTGAAGCCACACTACAAAGCATAAAACGTTACCAAGAGGGACATTAAGGCCACCATAACTACTCCAATGGTCAAGAGCTGCAAAAAGATTTATAAGGCCCTCACAATATCAACACAAGGTACGAGAAAATACAGAGATAATTTTGCTACCATTTCGCTATTCTGTTTTACTTCATAAAACTCCTTTGTGTTAACTTTGGCATTGGAGACGTTGTGGCAGGCACCACACTGGTGACCATCCTTAAGAAGACATACACGTGAACCGTAGATTGACCCCATCTGCTGACTGATGAGCTTACGCCTCATCAATTGGATCTTTTTTTTTATTTATATTTTGCTTTTAATTTTGAATATACGTTTGGATTTATCTTTCATATATTAATTTGTTTTTGAATCTTCTTTATATAATTCTCATTTCTAATGATATTGTTTTTTTCTTTTATACTCTGACCTCCCAAAGTTAAAATATTAGTCCCGGCACTAATTAGACTCTAGTGGGGACTAATATATGTGCAGAATTTGCGAAAAGGCAATGACTAGTTAGTTCATTGACCAGAAAGCAATCTAGTGGGGACTTTAAAAGAACTTTGGTGCATTAGTTATAAAGGGCTTAGGAAATTAGTGTATATCAGTGCTTGTTTGTGTAAATTATAGCCAAATCACTAAAGACAGAAATGAGGATGTCAGAGAGGAGTAGTGAGTTGAAAGAGCTTGGAAACGTCGAGGGTCCAATACGCAAATTCAGAGTCCGTAAAGCTCGAGTGGTAGCACAAAGGGTCATCGGTGGCAAGTACCCGAGGTTAGTCTAAACTCTCAAATTTTTCTTTCTTTAATAGTTCAATAGTTGGGTAGGAGTCGAAAACACTAAGAAGTGTCAATTAGTTGAGATATTTTTCTTTATTTAATAATTTAATAGTTGGGATAGGAAATTTGAACCTTATAATTCAATAGTTAGGGTAGGAGATTTGAACTTTATATATGTAGATACCTTATTTTGTACCCCTTACAACTCGGACCCTTGCTCCCCAATGATGGTAGTACTTTAAGGAAGGAAGTCAATACCGTACAGGAGGCCATTTCGGTTTGGTTATGGGAACGAAATATTTCAGTACCGGTTCGTACCGGTGTATCATTTCGTGGTTACCACTATTTTAGGGTGCGTTTGTTTCGGCAGTAAAAAGTTTCCAGAATATATTTTACACCACGGGGTGTGTTTGGGTTGTTCCGAAAAATGATTTCTGTTGACTGTAAATCATGCCCCAAAACCCTGTAAAATATTTTACACTTGTATTTTACCTTCAATTGATTTCCACCCTAGGAAAATAGAAGACAGAGAGAAACAGCAAGAGCTCTGATTACACATCCAAGCACCGGCGAGAGCTTCGATTGCACATCCAAGCACCGACGAGTCGCACCCCAGCACCGGCGAGATCGTTGTACCCCAACACCGCCTAGATCGTCACCACCCGAGACCAATCCACCCAAAACCGATCTTGTTCTCGACCTAAAGCTCATCGGTGCCACCATTCTTGCCATCGTTCTCGTTCTCGACCGCCATCGTTCTCAACTAGCGATCTATCTCTCTTTCCCTCAATCTGTCACTCTTTCTCCCTCAATCTGTCACCGATCTACCCCTTTTCTCTCCACCCATATCGAGCAAACCACCGCAAGACGAGCAACCCACCATGCGATCTTGCCTCCATTGCGCGATCTTGCCTCTGCCGTGCCAAGATCGAACCCAGTCTCCTCTCTCTCTCTTCCTTCTTCTCTCAATTTGACTGGATTTGATGATTTTTTTTTTTTTTTTTTTTTGGGTTTTGTTTCTTTTGTGTTTATCTATTGAGAAATGATATTATATATTTGTTTGGAAGCTAAGAAAATGTGAGAAAATGTGAGCAACAAGTAAAACATGTATTTTCTATAGTATAAGAATACAACCAAACACCAGAAAATATTTTTCAAAACATTTTTTGAAATGTAACCAAACAATTGAAAATATTTTACACCCGAAAAACATTTTACACTTAAACAAACTTAGCCTTAAAGAATTTGTTAATACATTTAAAGAATAGCTAAATTTCTATTTATGACCCATGTAATCAATTAAATAGAGTAAATTAGGGCCTGTTTGGTTTTTTTTTTTTTTTTTTTTCATCACTCATCACTCCTCACTCAATTTTCATCACTCACCACTCATCACTCATCACTTAAAATACTCCAACTCCTACACCCCGCCTGTTTGGCACCATCACTCAACTTGTCATCACTCAAAATTTTCAACTGGTTATGGGCCTCATACCTGTAACTTGGTCAAAGCAAAGCTATTAGCCTACCTACCACAAACCCAATGGAAACCCACAACCAGTACAAACCCCTGAATAACCACCAAATCGAGCCAACACACCAAACCCCAAACCCGCGGCCAAACCAAAACTTACAGACACCACCATAATCACACCCACTTCTAAAATCTCAAACCAAATACCAAACCCACACTAGTGACCACCACAATCATACCCACTTCTCAAATCTCAAACCAGATACCACCACAATCAAACCCACGACCCACGCCCACCAGAAACCCATAACTTGAAACTCGATTTGAAACCCACGGCCACAACCCAAACCTATAGACGAGACCCACCCCCGCTGAAACAGACCCATAGACGAGACCCACCACCGAAACGCTGGCCACTGATTCAATTCCACCACTGAAACGCCACACATCAATACCCAACTCCACCATTGGAATGCCACCACAGACGAGAAGAGATAGATTAGAGAAAAACAATGAGAATAGAGAGAAGAGTAAGGAAACGGAGAAGAGAGAAATAGAGAGTAACGGCAAAAAGACCCGTTGGAGTTGCGCAGGGATAGGACAGGACATTGGCAGTAGGACCCGTTTGTTCTGAAGAATTACGAAATTGCCATTGAAAACAAAAAACACCTAAAATGTGTTTTCAATTTCCATAACTCATCACTCAAAAATTAAAGAATTGAGTGATGGAAACAAAAACTGGAAACAAAAACCAAACAGACTTCTCAGTCGTGGGTCCCACCTTTTTTGAGTTATGGGTGATGGAAACAGAGTTATGGGTGATGAAAACAACAAATCCAAACATCCCCTTAAACTCTATGCCACTAGAAGCTGAAACTTGCCCATTTAAGCAATTGACTAAATAAAAAATAAAAAGTAATCGAAAGAGCAAAATAAGCAAGAGATAAGAACCAAGGAGAGTCACGTGGCTTTGGGAAAAGCAAATAAAATAAGAGGCTTTTATGCTTTTGACGAAGAAACCAAGAGAAACTGAGTTGAATGTAGCAACGTAGGTACAGCAGTACAGCTTATACTAGTCCAAAATTAATGTAAAAAACATTCAAGTAGAGAAAGCTTCTCAAAAAAGTAGAGAAAGAATTTAAACAAGCAGAGCAAACGAAGCAGGGAGAGAGTAGACAAAGAAGGGAGCGATTACAATGGCTAAAAAGAATATCTAAGTGGCTAAAACGAAGAAGAAGAAGATGATGTTGTTGATGATCTAGCAAGCTGATGCTTCAATGATGGTCACTAGTTGTTGTAAGTATTAATCTTTTTTTTTTTTTAACCCAATTATATTTGTACCGGTCCGAAATGAAAATACCGCCGAAAAGCTCCGAAATTCGCCGAAATAGTCGAAACAAGCCGATACACCGTAGTATTTTGGGCAGTACGATTCAGCCCTAGTTCTATACCAGTTCAGGTGCCAAAACGAAATATTCCAACAGTACCGGCTGGTACGGTACGAAATCATCTTCCTTGCTTTAAAGCCCAAAGTTGGTTTAGGTCCCAATCTAATGAAAATTGACTTGAGGAAGCATTTATGGAAAATATACAATTATTTTCAAAAGAATAAAATTATTTTTGAAAAAGAAAGGCTGCTGAAAACCCTAAGTGTGCATGCATACATGTGTATGTGTGAGCACACTCAAGCCATACGTACGT
The DNA here is from genome assembly GCA_023736055.1 of Quercus glauca. Lineage (NCBI taxonomy): Eukaryota > Viridiplantae > Streptophyta > Magnoliopsida > Fagales > Fagaceae > Quercus > Quercus glauca. The sequence continues at coordinate 28,157,819 of CM043325.1, read as the reverse complement.
ATGCTTAAGGCATGAGCACGCATACACGAGCATGCACACGTGGCTAGGGTCCCAGAAACTATGAAAGGAAAGATTTTTTGCATTAAACATGGTTTGGAATGAATACCACATCGTCTGGGAGCCGCCCCACAACCCTATTCTGCCACTATATAAAGCCATAGAAGACACTTTTTCAAAAGAGACAGAAACGGAGGTGAATATACGCAAGATTCACTAAAAAATAGTGAATTGAAGAAGGAGTTTTTCACAAAACATCTTCAAGTCAAGTTTAATTTAATTGAGACCATTTTAGGTCTTCATCTTTGAGTTCTAAAGTTTGCTAACCTATTTTGATTTGGTTGTGAATAGATTGACTGAGGGGAACGGTCAAAATCAAGCTCTAGAGATCCTTTATGTTGAGGTAAAAGTTCTAACTTTGGCTATTCACTTTTCTTTGTTTTATTATTGTTTTGTATGTTTTCTTTGCTTTAATATGTTTGTTTAGTTTATGATTTACTTCGTGTTTATGTTAGAAGCATAGTAGGTTGTTAGATTTTCTGTTTTCTTTGTTTTTCTATTCTAAGTTTCTAGGTTAGGGTTTCGAGCGTGTATTGGTGCACATGCTTCATGCATGCATACGCATACTCGAAGTGTGTGTACGAATATAGTTGGGATGCGCATGCACACCCTATGTATGCAGACGCACACTCATGTCCAAAACCCTAATCCTTTTCTTTTCTTTTTTTCCTTGCTTTCTTTCATTTGTTTAGCCTCTGTTTAAGCCTGTTCTTCATATCTTTGAGTATTTGTCTTTCTGTCCTGCCTTGTTTTGTTTTGTTTTGTTTTGTTTTATCTTCTTAATGTTGATTAGGGTTTTATTTGTTTAAATGCCATGAACATGCATTGATGCATAGGTGTTGTGATGTAGTGAGGTAAGTCATGCATAGATCATATGAACATACATTCGAGTGTTTGAACCTGAAATTGCCTAATATTCTTGGTTGAATGCCATGAGTTCATATGTCTATGATTGAACGCTTTGTGCTTATAATGCCTACATTAATGGAGAATATTTTTATCTAGTGCTCATAATTGTTCCTAATAGCACCCCTGCCCCCTGCTTTTCTTTTCCTAGGTTTGATAATTGAATGATGAGTGGAAGCAAGAAAGAAAGAGTACACACAAAAAGAAATAAACGGTGTTTATACATCATATTGGTCTCTCCCTAGTAGGAGCCTCTCTCTCTCTCTCTCTCATCTTGTTAGTCTAGTACCTCTCTCCCTTTCACACCATTAGGGTTTTCGCTAGGGCTCGTCCCTCACTCCCCTCTAGCGCTACCATGGAGCAAGTGGTGGTTGAAGGTCTTCTCAACCTCCATCTCACAAAGAGGAGGAAGAGGAAATAACCATCACAGCAAGATGCAGATCGGAACTGTTGGAGGAGTGCTCCTTAAGTCTCTTTGGCAAACTCCTATCGAATAGACAACAAATCCAAAGAGCGCTGAAAAATACTCTAAGATCAGCATGGAAAATAGGGTCAGATTTATAGATAGTGGATGTGGGAAACAGTGTGTTGCAATTCAAATTCAACTCAGAATTCCAACTTAAGTGGGTTGAGAAGAACAGGCCCTAGAACTTCGACAACAACCTCTTGTTGTTAAGAAATGGAGAAAGGGCCTTACGGTGTCCAATATCGATTTCACACTCTCTCTGCTCTAGGTTTAGATTTGAGGGCTTCCCTTTGAATTGATGGCCGAGGAAGTTGGCAAGGACCTAGGCAATAGCCTGGGGAAGTTTATAGAATTAGATAAAAGGACTAGGCAAGCCGATCAAGCGAAGTTTATGAGGATTAGAGTTAATTTACCATTGGATAAACCTCTCCAACGAAGGGGGAAGATAGCTAGTGCTGAGGGAGAAAAATTTTGGGTAACCTTCAAATATGAAAGGCTCCCAAATTTATGTTTCTTATATGGTAAAATGGTGCATAATGACAAACACTACCCAGAAAATCCAAATTGGCACAACACCCCCAAGCAATACGGAGATTGGCTAAGAGCAAGCGGAAAAATGGGTCCTGGTAAGTCTCAATCCACTAGTAAGGGGGGTAGAGTTGAAGTTAATAAGGATAGGGTGGAAGAAAATGCCCAAACAACAGTAAGAAACTCATATGCGTCGGCAATAGAAGGCAGAGAGCGAAGTTCAGGCAATGGTGATAAGCAAAAGCAAAGTGATGGGGGAAGCATGATGGGATGGGATGTCACGGGAATTATGAGGTGTCAGCCAACTCAAAACCTGAATGGATGGAACAACACCATATAACTAGAACATGCTTCTGTGTAGGGGACAGCAGCATATGCAGGCATGGGAAATTCCCCAAATGGGCTCATTGGTGATATGGGTAAGGACAAAGGAACTGATGATGCTCTATCACTTGTGGGCCAGCAACCCCATGTTGAAAAAGAAATGATGGAGGTTTCCAACCCACTCAAGCCCAAAGTAAGCCTAACAGAAACTAAGGTGAGTAACAAGGACTACTTAAGCTTAACAGAAGAGGGGAATGGCAAGGCAAAGCACCACTAGAAAAAGATAGTGAGAGAAAAGAGCAAAAACAAAAGCCCACCTACTAAAGCCTAACCACAAGTTCTGGTATCCAAAAGGGTAGGGAAAATAGTCTTTGCTGAAGAAGAAGAAGATACTACACAAAAGAAGCATTGTACAAAGGCCAACAAAATCCAATGTGAGATGGAAAATAGATCGGCAATATCTACTAGGCAGCATCACTGGGAGCCATGAATCCCCTAAGTTCGAATTGCCGGGGACTGGGGAATCCCTAGTCAGTCAGGGCGCTGCATGATCTTATGCGGCATTGGAACCCCAAAATCTTCTTCCTTATGGAGACAAAATCAAAAAACAAATGCATGGAAAGAACAAAGAATAGAATTGGCTTTGCAAATGGTCTGATAGTCCCCAGTATAGGTAGAAGTGGAGGGATTGCTCTCCTCTGGGCAAGGGAGATTGACTTGAAAATTAAAAGCTACACAAGGTTTCACATTGATACAGTAATCACGGAGCTCAACAGCGACTACAAATGGAGATTAACTAGCTTTTACGGTCATCCAGAAACCTATCGAAGGTATGAATCTTGGCACCTCCTTGCTTTCCTTAATAATCAATTCCAACTTCCTTAGCTATGCTTAAAGGACATTAATGAAATTCTTTCAATTGAAGAGAAATTTGGGGGAGCTAACCGCACCCAGCAACAGATGGATGGGTTTAGGGGAGTAGTGAATTACTGTGGTTTTTAGGACTTGGGATATTGCAGTTCGGATTTCACCTAGAGCAACATGCAAAAAGGGGAAAACAGAATCTGTCTCAGATTGGATAGGGCCTTAGCTACTTCAAAATGGTCAACCAAATTCAGAGAAATGAAAATACACCACCTAGTGGATTCCACTTCAGACCATTGTGCACTGCTAGTCACAAATCCTAGAACTTGGCGCCAACCTAGGGCTAGGCACTTTCACTTTGAAGCACGGTGGACAAAAAGAGAGGACTATAAGGCTATTATTAAAGACACCTGGTGGATCAAGGTGGATCTTAGCACCCCAGAAGGAATATCGGCAAATCTTAAAAGCTGCGCTGCCAAGCTTTCCAGATGGAATTTAGCGGTTTATGGGCAAATCTCGAAGAGAATCCAAGGTAAGAGGAATGCTTTGAACTCTCTAACTCTACAGGATAACGATGAGGACCTGAGTACGAAGATAAACAAGCTAAAGAGAGAGATTAATGACCTAGATGATGAAGAAATCTATTGGGGATAAAGGGAAAAGGCTTACTAGCTCAAGAAGGATGGCAGAAACACCAAGTTTTTCCATGCACAAGATTCGGAGAGATGAAAGCAGAATACTATAGTAGGCCTCTAGGATGAGCAGGAAGATGGTATGATGATAAAGATAGCATTGCCCAGGCTACCATATCTTACTTTGAAAATATATACAACTCCTCCCACCCAAGCCACATTGAAGAAGTAACTGAAGCAATTCCCACTAGAGTGACAAATGACATGAATGAAAGTCTAACTCGAGAATTCACCAGAGGGGAAGTGGTAGCTGCTCTTAAACAAATCCACCCCACTAAGGCACTAGGGCCAGATGGTATGTCCACTATCTTTTTTCAAAAATACTAGAGCATTATTGGTAGTAATGTCACCAATATGGTCTTAAATGTCCTCAACCATAACATACCCATATCAATGCTCAACAAAACCAACGTCTCCCTAATTCCAAAAACAAATAACCCCAAAAGAATGACAGAATTCCATCCCATCAGCCTATGCAATGTAGTTTACATAATCATATCAAAAACTCTCGCCAATCACCTTAAAGTCTTTTTACCCTACATCATCTTAGAGAATCAAAGTGTTTTCACCTCTGACAGACTTATTACAGATAATGTGCTAGTGGCTTTTGAATTGATGCACTATTTAGAACACAAAACATCGGGGAAGGAGGGTTTTATGGCTACCAAACTCGATATAAGCAAGCCGTTCAATAGGCTTGAATGAGACTTTATTCATAAGGTTATGGAAAGAATGGGGTTTAGCGATAGATGGATAAATTTGGCCATGCAATGCATGACCTCTATTTCATACTCAGTCCTCATCAACGGTGTTGCCTATGGAAACATCTCTCCCACTAGAGACCTATGCCAAGGTGACCCACTCTTCCTAAGCCTCTTCCTCCTCTGTGCCGAAGGCCTATCTGCACTCATACACCAGGCAACTAGGAATCAGCTTGTTACAGGCATTTCTATTTGTAGAGGCTGCCCAAAAGTGACCCACCTTTTCTTTGCCAATGATAGCATCCTTTTTTGCAAAGCTGCCTCTCAAGAATGTCAAAAGCTCAGATCAATCCTTCTTAGATATGAAGAAGCTTCGGGCCAGAAAGTTAACACAAATAAATCCTCCATTTTTTTTCAGTCCCAATACAGCCCAATAAACTAAGAAAGAAATTTTCAATATTCTGGGTCCCATGCAAGACTTGAGGCATACTAAACATCTTGGCCTCCTATCCTTCATTGGCAGGACAAAGAAGCAGGTCTTTGCAATACTAAAGGAGAGAATTAGGCAAAAATTTGCAGGTTGGAAGGGCAAGCTCCCATCTAGGGGGGGGGGGGGGGGGGGAGGGGAAGAAATCCTCATCAAAGCAATAGGTCAAGCAATCCCAACCTACACTATGAGTTACTTCCAACTCCCTCAAGGCCTATGTGAAGACTTGGAAAGAATGATGAAAATTTTCTGCGGGGCCAAAGGCAACAGGAAACAAAGATTGCCTAGATTAGTTGGAAGAGGATGTGCAACCCAAATGCGAAAAGAGGTTTGGGGTTCAGGAATTTGCAAGCCTTCAACCTGGCCATGTTGGCTAAGCAAGCATGGAGGATTCTCACTAATCTGAACTCTTTGGTGGCTCGAGTACTCAAAGCCAGATACTTCCCCACAGGTGACATTCTAAATGCTAAGCTTGGTTATTTCTTCTCTTATTCTTGGATAAGCATATACAGTAGCTTAGAAGTCATAAGGAGAGGAACTCGGTGAAAGAGTTGGAAATGGGAAACAAATCCACACATGGGAGGATAAATGGCTCCCAACACCTTCCACCTACAAAGTCATCTCTGCTCCAAACCATAACCTGAATTCCCTAAGGTCTCCTCCCTTATAGACCCTGATACTAAATGGTGGAAAACAGAAGTCCTTCGATCCACATTGCTCCCCTTTGAAGTTGAAACTATCCAAAAGATTCCCCTGAGCTACAACCTAGCAGATGACAAGATTATTTGGATTCGAAATAAGAAAGGTGATTTTATATAAGAAAGGTGATTTTATAGTAAAAAGTGCCTACCACATAGCCCACAAATTGGTTGAATCCAATGATGAGGGAGAATGCTCCTCGGGGGACCCCAATGGGCAACTATGGAGGAAATTATGGCAGCTAAACCTCCCTACAAATATCAAAATTTTTGCTTGGAGAGCCTATGTAAATGGTCTCCCCACTCTTGAGAATATTAGTAAAAGGGGAATTAACAACAGCAATACTTGCCCCACTTGTGGCATGGAACCCGAGGACATTCATTATGCTCTTCTCCACTGCGAAGCTGCCTCTCTTGTCTAGAATCATTGGTCTTACCATCCCCGACCCTTCTTGAGTGACAGGTGGACTTTCCTAGACACAGCATTGCACCTAATTCAAACCAATTCTCCTCAGGTCCTGGATTTATTCTTTATGTCAGCTTGGGCTATCTAGTCCAATAGAAACAGATTTGTGCATAATGAATCCCCCCTTTTCCCCTTTGCAGGTTTGGCACATGGAAAATTTTACCTTGGAGGGCTTAAAAAAGGCCTCTTCTATGGACTCCCCCCCCCCCCCCCCAAAAAAACCAAAAAAGACAGTCACCAAACATATGGGAAGTTCCTCCCTAGGGAATATGCAAAGTCAATGTTGATGGAGCAACTTCGTACCAAGGAAGAAACTCTAGCATTGGTGTGATCATCAGTGATTGCAAGGGACATGTCATGGTAGCCCTCAGTAAATATCTGTAGGTTAGATTTCCAGTTGAACAGATGGAAGCTTTGGCAATGGAGCAAGGTGTGTTACTTGCCCAAGAAATGTAGCTACCTCATGTCATCTTTGAGGGTGATGCTTTTGCTGTGATACAAGCCATCAATGACAACTCCACAAGAAGTGACGTAGGCCACGTTTTCTAGGAAATCCAGCTAGCTCGTGAAACCTTTGAATTCTGCACTTTTAAGCAATTAAACAGAAACCATAATGTAGTAGCACATGAGCTAGCTCAATTTGCACGTAGAAATGAAACCACCTGTCTTTGGAAAGGGGTTACACCCCCAGTTGTGTCTTTGTTAATCCAAAGTGATATGCTGTAATGGCGCCGGCAACTTGCTAGCCACTCTGTTGTATCCCTTATTTGGTTTAATGCTATTAGTCCCAATTCAAAAAAAAAAAGAGTACACACAAAAGTTTACTATGGAAAAGCCCTTGAGGGTTACGTATATTATATTAAGCATTTGTATTACAATGAACCCAATATAGGATTTATATACTAGAGAATATATGATTAATCCAAGGCTAACCATAAACTAACCTAAGGTTAATATATTTGTTCTACAAATACATGGGTCTACAATTGATTTGAGCCACTTGGGCCATAATATGTCTAACACCCACCATCTGTTTTTAGCGTAACATAGGGATAATTTTTGAGGGTTTCGTTTTTACTAGGGTAGCAAGATAGTAATATATATTCATGGCCAAGTTGAAGAGTTTGGTGGTATATTGAATGATGGACAGTAGTTTTCTTGTCGAAATAAAGTGTTATTTCTAGCTAGCCTTCTGAAAGCAAGAACTACATTCCAGGGAATACTTTGGCCAACTATAGTAGATTGATAGGTCAAATTTACTTTTAACCATATCTCAAATGAGCAGTGGAAAAAGTCCAGCCGAAGAATCCAAAATTTCATCTTAGGCCTAAATGAATAGCTTTCCGAATATGTGATGTCTGTGTTGGAAGTGTGCTATTTTCATTTGGTGTGTTAGGAATATATTTAGCTTTTAAGGTACAAACCCATAAGGCATCTAGGTTTTTCCAAAGTCACCATGCTTGCATCATATATAAGCTTGGATACATTGTTGTGTCACGTTGTTTTGAGACCTATACCTTCACGTTCTATGATGTGACTATGTTATAAGGTTCCACATGTCTATTTTCTTCAAGATTGTATTTTTTTTTTTTTTCTAGGATGTTGGATTGTATTGAATATTACAATATTGGAAAATTTGATCCTTGGAAAGGAATATAAGATCACCACAATTAATTGGTTGCTCATATTACTTCTGAAGTTTTTACAAAATAGGACAAAAATTGGTTACAAACTTGGTTGTAACTTAAGGCTACAACTCCCTTACAAAAATTAATGACTACATATTTTAAAAATCTAACCATTGAATTAGATGTTTTTTATGTTCTTAACACACATGTAAATTATTGTGTCAATTGGATATTATTTACTATTCGATCTATAAACTTATATTTTATTCATAATTTTAGACCACGAAAACTTGAAATTTAAACATTTGATTGATGACATAGCTATTAATCTTTGATTTTTTAGAAATTTTGCAAGTACAGAGGATATAAGAAGAAAATGTAATCTAATAGTAGATTTATCAAAATTCACATCCAATAAAATATATTGAGTAGATGTGTAGTCTAAGGGTACAATCACATTTGTTGCCTAAATTTGTCCCACAAAATATTCGTAAGGTCTACAAAACACAAAATAACCCCAAGATATACAAAATTACTAAATTGATACTAAAATCTCCAAAATAATTAAATATCCAAAAAATTTTCAAAATGATCAAAATATCCCCCAAGCCTTCAAAATGACCAAAATATCATAACATTCTATAAATGAAATAAAGAAAAAAAAAATCTCTAAAATGACCAAAATACTCTTAAAGTTCATTTAATAATTGAAAAACCACAAAATATCAAAAATTACTAGTACTGAGTCTACTGACTAGAGAAAAATTATCAAGGAGTGTTTAAGCTACTATCTGAATCTAACTATTGTAGGGTTTTCAACATCCTTTGTTAGATTCAAATTATATAAGTTGATTTATCGTTGATTGATTTATAACTAATAACTTAAAGTTTCTATACAAAAATTATATGAAGTAACAACATAGGCTATTTATAACTCTATTGGACTTGATGTGAATACACCATTTAATTTTAGATACGAAGTTTAACTTTAGCATGCATCTTAGCTACAAGTTAAATAACAGGCCTAATGAAAAATGAATCCAAGAAGTTCAATTTTTTTTTTAATGTTTTTTGCAGCCTCTGCATGTTATGGATATAAAAATCATGGTGTTATGATAGCTGCAGCAAGTAATGCTATATGGAATAATAGGAAAGCGTGTGGGGAATATTACATTGTAAAATGTGTTGGTGCAACAAACCTAGCACAACATCCTTGTAAGCCCATCAACACCATTAGGGTTCAAATTGTTGATTATTGTCCAAGATGTGATGCAACAATCAATCTTTCTTTAGACGCTTTTTCTCACATTGCAAACCTTGCTGCTGGAAGAATCTAGATTAAATATACCAGAGTAAGCTAAACTCAACTGCTCAAAATTAACATCTTGGTATATACATATAGTACACAAACTATGAATACATTAATTGATATGTTTCTCTCTGTGTAAATGAAATTCAGGGGTAAGAAGGTCAAGTAAGGGCAACTCATGATGATATTGAAAGCAATGGATGCCAAGTTGATGAATAATTTCTATATCAAATTTATGACATACAAGTTAAGTGTATGTTTCTATTAAATGAAGTGATGTTCATGGGTTACACTACTAGAGTTTTATCTCTCCATTCCTTTAAACCTTCATTTATGTTTTAGGCCTAGTCAAAAAAATTTCCTAATAAATTTTTTTTATACAAGTTTGAAATTTTTCTCAATTTTAGAAGTGTTTGGTAATATAATTAGATATTACATGAATAATTCAAGAAATAAAAGAATTATAAATAAAAAAAGGTATCCTATTTTCTTTTTATACATTTTTTTCCCTATAATTAATACTTCTTGGCACATGTAAATTCTTAATATAGTTTTCATTTGTAAAAAAAATATATATATATATATATATATATTTCATTTGTTATTGTATGAACAATAAAATAAATTAAAAAAAATTATTCTATTCCAACAGCCAAAAAGTGTTGCAACGCTTTTTCAACAGCAATTATTCTACGAAGTTTCTATCGCGGTCGATTCCACTTCTCCGATAATAATCTCAATTTTGCTGATCACCTTCCCATTGCCCTAGTGAGTCATTCTAAATGTTCACAGGCTTTTCTTTTTTTTTTTTTTTTTTTTGAGTAAACAGTAATAATTATTAAAACACACACGAAAATAGTAATACTAGTGTTTTAAACCTGATTTATAATATATTACATAACCAGGGTATAACTTTAATTATTCTGGCATATTCTGCAAAACTAGTTTGATTTGTTATATAGTTATATCCTTTGAACTATACTTTATAATTTTGTTAATAATTTTCCAACAATCTACCACATTTGTTTGCAAGGGAATGCTTAAATCTATAATGGCAACATAAGCTTTCCTTCTTCTAATTAAAAGGATGTTAGGTGGAGAATTGAATATTGCAAGAATGTGAAGAAATCAGTGCAACATTTTTCACAACAAATCCTAAGTGGGAGATTTAAGTATTTAATTAGATGAAGGAAAGCTTATGTTGTCAACATTTTTTATAACATTTTTACTTACTACTATCAATCTACTACATCAATAGGTCTGAAAAGTTGTCAAATTTTTTGTGTCTATAAATTTTTTTTTTTTAAATTCTACGTGGTTAATTAATAATTTTGCATCGAAAGTAAAAAAATAGAGTTTAAGTAATATTTGATATATAAAATGCCTAAATTCATTTTTCACCTAAGGCCCTCAAGCATTAAGCCACCCTAAGTGTTATAGTTTTATATATATATATTTATATATATATATATATATATATACACACACACACTGGTGTTCTTGTTTACAATAAAGTATACTCGTCCTAATCCCATACATTCATCTCCCTAATCCCAAAAACAAAAAACCCTATGTTTGTTAATGATTTTAGACCCATCAGTCTTTGCAATGTACCTTATAAAATTTTTCTGAAGTCCTATCTAATAGATCGAAAAAATTTTTGCCATCCATCATCATTGAACATCAAAGTGCCTTCACAAAAAACCGTCTGATATCTGATAATATTTTGTGGCTTTTGAAACTTTACATAGTATAAAAAACCATAAAACAGGCAAAACTAGTTACATAGCTCTCAAATTGGACATGAGCAAAGCATATGATAAGGTGGAGTGGCCTTTTTTGGAAGAAATTATGAGAAGATTGGGTTTTGAGAAGAAGTGGATTAACCTGATGATGGTTTGTGTTAAATCAGTCTCTTACTCAATTTTCGTTAATGGTGAACCAAAAGGCTTAATCCATCCTACAAGGGGGATTCGCCAAGGCAACCCACTATCCCCATTCTTATTCCTTTTGTGCACAGAAGGTTTACATAATCTCATTTCCAAAGCTGCCATGGAAGGTTCTATTATGGGCTTCTCCCTTTGTAGAAGGAGCCCAAGACTAATCCATTTGCTTTTTGCAGATAACAGTTTGCTATTTTGCAAGGCGGATAGACATGACTGCCAAAAGGTGATGGAGATTTTGGCAACTTATGAAAGTGTTTCGAGACAACAAATAAACCAAAGAAAAACATCTCTATTTTTTAGCAATTCAACCACTGATGCAACAAAAACAGAAATTATGGAGGCACTTGGGGTACTTGAAATAGTGCACTATGACAAATATTTGGGGCTGCCATCACTCATTGGAAGACATAAGAAAGCAAGCTTCGATTACATTAAAGAACGAGTTTGGAGGAAATTACAAGGTTGGGAGGATAAATTGTTATCTTAAGTGGGTAGAAAATTTTTTATCAAAGCAGTGGTTCAAGTCATTCCAACATACACGATGAGCTACTCCATGCTCCCTCTAGGCCTATGTCAAGAAATTGAGGGACTTATACAAAAGTTTTGGTAGGGACAAAGGGGGGACCATAGAAAAATTCTTTGGGTCAAATGGGGGGATATGTGTGATCCATAGTCTGAGGGTGGTATGGGTTTCAAGGATTTGGCACTTTTCAATGAAGCTCTCCTAGCAAAACAAACTTGGAGATTATTGCACAATAAAAACTCTTTGTTCTATAGAGTTTTTAAATCTAGGTTTTTTCCAAATTGTTTCATTATGGATGCTAAAGAAGGACGTGGTGAATCCTATGTTTGGAAAAGTATTTTGAAAGGGCGGGGAGTTATCAGCCAAGGAACTAAATGGAGAGTGGGGAATGGGGAAGATATCAAAATATGGGGTGACAATTGGCTGCCTTCAGTGATCTCTACCCGAGTACATGGTCCTCTAATTTCGGAGTTCCAAGTAGCAACTGTAAGTACTCTTGTAAACCCCTTGACACGCAGCTAGGATACAGATTTGCTGAACATTGCTCTCAGTCCCCACAGAAGCAGACCTGGTGCAAAAAATCCCTCTGAGCCACGGACAAGTTAGCAGATGATGAACTTTATTGGCCCTATGTGCAATCGAGACAATACTCAGTAAAGTCGGGGTATTTTTTCCTTAAGACCGAGACAGGTAATAGCTCCTCATCAACCTTGATTGCAATTACTAGCACATAAGCAAACAATAAAATTTCAAATAAAATACTTAGAATATCAAACTGACATTATATATATATATATATATATATATATATATATATGTATGAATATAAAAGACATTTGCTAGCGAAACAGATACAAATACAAAAGAGTATAAATATGAATGTTGCAAAATTAAAAAATAAGCATTTAAATCTTTTCAATTCATATTGTGTTGATTAAAAAATAATATGTGGTCTCATGGTGGATAATTGTTACACCAACCCTGCTACATTTGTCTCGTTCTTACAACACAAATTACAATGATTAAAATTATAATATGCCATTTATAGAAGTAATTAATCCAATCATATTTCCAACACTACAACATGCAATATGAATACTTCCTATAAAAATTAATTTCCTATTTCAATTGTTTTAAACAAGTCCTACATTTTTGAAGTACAATAGCATATTACAAAAAATATATGAGTACCTTTACCATGAGGTGGGAATCCTTTACTTGAAGAAAAAGGTATTTTGACCATGTTGTGGTGAATTGGCATTTCCAACTCGACTAGACATTTTGCAACTTAAAATGACCAAGAAAGAGGTGACTTCATCAATAACCATCAGAATTCATGGTAAGAATAAATATGAGAGTGACATATTTTAACTTTAAATTACACATTCACCTTGACTATTCATTTTTTAACCAGTAAGACCAATTGTGCTGTAAATTTGCCCATCTTTCTTGTTAATGTTATCTTGTGGGCATTCTTAAATAAAATATCACTCAATTAATCTCAAGCTCCACCACTGACTCTATTTTCCATTCCTCCCTTCTCATCTCTCTCCAGGCTCTCCTCTTATCCTCTCCTCCTTGTCTGAACATATATTGAGAGAGAGATCCACTCATGTGCCTACAACCATCCATGAAATTATACACCAGCTTTCTTGTCACATAAGGTAGACCTCACATGTGGGTCTTGCACATGAAACCCACATTTATGTAAGAGGAAGATGTTGTCACTTCGGCCATACGGAATACCGCCCATCACACAACTCATGAAACCAACCAATTATCTCAGTTTGAAGAATAAATGCCTCAAACTGCAAATTCATGACTAAGGCAAAGCAAAATAACACAATTTATTAACATAAGAGATCTACAAACCAGAATTACAAAGTATCTGATATGTAAGGAAAAACTAAATAAATCACATATAAAAACCACAGAAGCACTAGCTAATCTTATACTTCCCCAGACTTTCTAGTGCATATGAATAATGCTGACTCGTCACTTTGTTTTATCTACAAGGTCAGCGAGTTATTAGACTTCTTTCTGCCCAGTCATTCTCTAGTAAATGTAAGCCAACCACACTACAGGTCACGTTGGTGGCTTTATCAGCAGGTTACACTGACAACTCAAAACGCTGTACAGAGGTTATTAACCTTCATGTTAGATGAATATTGTTGTTGGATTGGACTGTTTGGGCTGCAAAGCGTACTTCTCTTTGGTTCAGATATCCTCACATGTGAAATTGCCACCGCAAGAGCATCAACCAATCCACAGTCCTGCTCTTCTGACCTCCCACTTAGTCTATCAGATGATAAATTTAGGCTAGAGTAATCACAGAGAAAACTACTGGCCATTAGCTTATTCATCTCCGACTCCACCCCAGGTATGGTAGTCAGTTTTCGAGAAGACAGTTTTACACGGTTTCTAGATTTTGTCTTCAATGTTAAAGTCTGCGGTGTTTGTTCTGTATACAACAATATCCATGGATGTCCTGGAGAAGAGCACAACTTTATCATAAACACATAAAGGACCAGAAATATATTAAATTTGTCCTAGATGAAATATAATAATGAGAATATAAATAGAAACTGTGTCAAAAGATCATGAAATGTTTACTCCATTAGCCTTTTTTATTGGCAAGATATGAACCTTAACCCCTAATCAAACCCCATGCCAGCTCTTTACTGCTTCAGCGAAATCCCAAAAGAAAGCATACCTCCTTTCAAACTCAAGAAAATGTTTTAGGTTCACAACATTAATATAGACGCTTGAATAAGAAAACAGAAATCCCCCAGACAAGGGATGGTAAGACTGGCTAGTGGCTTCCTCAAAAAGCCTCAAACAGAAGGCAAGTAAGATTATTTAACTTCCTGATACGACAATTGAAAATTGATATTTTTTTTAGTACATTTTAGTACTTCAAAGTTTCCCAAAAAAAAAACTCTACAAGCAAATACTAATTCGGAGAATATTTGTAGCTTACTTAGTATTTCGTCAGCAGTTAGCCTTGCTGAAACATCCCTGGTAAGCATATGGGCAATCAGATTTCTGGCAGGTTGAGAGACTGATTCCCATACTCCACTCTTAAAGTCAAGTTTCACCTTTTTTATAGCCTCAAATATTGCCTCCACAGAATCACCCTGAAATGGAAGCACTCCAACCAAAAGAGCATGAAGGAGGACACCAGCACTCCAGATATCAACCTTTTCTGAATACTGACCAACCAAAACTTCAGGGGCAACATAAGCAGGACTTCCAACCACACCTGCCAGGCTCTGACCTGCATTTTAGGCAAATCTACTAGTAGTTGAATGCAATTTACAATAAAACTAGATGATGAATAAAGATAGGCGGAACAATAAGTAGCTATATTCAGTGTTCAACAAATTAAATGGCAGAAAGAACACCAGGATCGTAGAGAACAACATAATAATGATGAGAGAACATACAAATGGAAAAAAATTTGGAAAGTTAAAAGAAACAAGGTGTATAGCCTATGAAGATGTAGATGTTATAAACCAGTGCTCATCCAATTGTTGGGGACACTTCTTACCAGAATAAATAAACAGGCAGTAACAGGAAAACGTGATAAACAGAATAAAATCTATTAAACAATGTTTCACTATTATGAAGCAAACCATTCATTGTGTCACCAAAATAAACTAGTGACTTAGCGGATCGCCACAACCAATGTATAGTTTCAATTCAGACTAACAAAAATGTGATAATCTTAAATTTTTTTTTTTTTTTCTTCTTAAATCTCATCTTTGTGTGTTAATATTAAAGAAAATGAGAATAAAAACATGCTTTAAGGAATATAATATCTTCTAAATACATTTATCATCTAATGAATGGCAAGAAATCCTGTTTGATATTAGAAGTATGCACATGACATCTTAACCAAGCATTCCACATAAGCTATATAAGCCTTTCCAACAATAATATGTCTCAAAGTACATGGCTTCTGCATGCCCGTTCTGTTCTGCATTCCATAGCATCCACAGTTACACACCCAAGGTATATTAACTTCTACCAAAATGATCTAGGCACCAGTCCAAACTGGCCTGTTGAACCGCATACGTCCAAATCAAACCCCTTCATTAGGATGGAAAAAAATCTAGGCTTGTGATCAAATGGCAAATTGGACAACAAAACCTAAAATCTCCCTCACCCGTTATAAAGGAATGCCAGATTTCAACTTTCTGATGTGGGTGAGATGCCATCCAACTACAAAGGCTTGTAAGCCCTAGATTAAACTAGCTAACATATTGATGACCAGGAAACTCTCAATGACTCAAGTACTCAACCAAAAAAGACTTCCAACCATTTTTTATCTTGATAATTGATTATTATTCTTTAATGAACCATTTAAATCAACATTGTGAAATTAATATATGATTTATGTTTATCAGGCAGGCACAAGACTCCAAATGAAGCAAAACAAAGCAAAGAC
This sequence comes from Quercus glauca, assembly GCA_023736055.1. NCBI lineage: Eukaryota > Viridiplantae > Streptophyta > Magnoliopsida > Fagales > Fagaceae > Quercus > Quercus glauca. The sequence continues at coordinate 28,141,774 of CM043325.1, read as the reverse complement.
CATGTTTCTAAAACAATGTCAGACAGAAAATAGCAAATGGAAATTTTAAATACAAAAACATGTTAGGTGTATATAGTGATCAAATTTTAAAAATGATTATAGGGAGTAAAACATGGGTGCTTGACAAAATAAAATGAGAAGAACGACACTGAGTGACAACTGCACATTAACTATTCTCAAGAACTATGAGATTTCTCGTAAAGCTAAAACATGTATGTCCGCTTCTTCAATCAATGGTAAAAATAAGCTAAATGATGCCAAATTGCATTGAAAATCAGAATTGTTGATAGAATCAGTTTTACCATTAGACACCCTCATGGCTAAGCCAAAGTCGGCAAGCTTCATCTGCCCTGAACTTGTAAGAAGGATGTTTTCAGGCTTTATGTCACGGTGGACAACACCCATATCATGGCAATACTTGATAACCAAAATGAGTTCCTTGAGTACATTAGCAGCTCGATGCTCTGAATACTGCCCTTCCCTAGCCATATGGTCAAGCAGCCGTCCACCCGAACAGAATTCCATCACAAGATAAAATGATTCCATATCTTCATACACTGCCTTTATCGTTACAACACCAGAATGACCAGAGAGATGCTGCATTATCTCCACCTCTTGATATACAAGCTCTCCCCCCTTGCGCAATATCTTGCATGCAAACTCTTCTCCACTCCCTCTACTCCGACACAACATTACTGACCCAAACCTCCCTTGCCCAATTGTCACAACCAAATCATAATCTTGCTCAATCTTCTTCTTCCTACCCATTTGAGTTGCAGCATCGATACACCCAATTTTTCTCTTAAGACCTCTCCCAGATGAGTTCGGACAGGTGCTCCCACAAGGTGGGGCAGTTACAATTCCTTTAAATACACTCTTACAGGAACCAACTGCTTTAACTTCATCTTCCTTACACTTCTTTTTGTGCCTTGAGCTATTTTCCAATGACGAATGAGACCAAATGGTTGATAATGATTTCAGAGAATTGTGACTTAACACTAAAATATCCAGTCCCTTCCTTTTCTTGCCATGTGCCTCCATGATGCAATTCAGGGTAGAAGATAATACAATATTGTGATTTCCATTATCAACAGAAAAATATATCTCACTTACTGCATCATAAACAAAAACCCCCATGTAAACCTTGAACCAAATCATTGATCGCTTTCTTATCGAGTTCTGCAATTCCAGGAAATGTATAGCAATCAAAACATAATAAATTAATCCCTATTAGCAAAGAGAAGTGAAGGAATGGGAAATCGTCAAGGATGACTTTTTTGAGACCATATGAAAACACTATAAATTCCAAATTGACATTATATAAATGGTACACAAACACAAATAAGAACAAAGTTTAAACCTTTGAACACCAGGAACCGCTTGTTCTTCTTCTTCCGCCCCATCTGAACAGATGATTCACAAATTTGATCTGCTTTTATTAAAAAATGCAATTTGAAGACATGAAAACCCTTAAGGCAGTAAAACATTAAATAAAATGCCCCAGTTAGTTGCTAAAAGATTAGAGATTTAGATTATTAAAACCCTACTTTACATGTACTAGTATTTCACTTATTAGGAACTAAAAAGGGAAAATCTGAACTCTATACACAGCTGATTTTTTTTTCTTTTTTCCAGGATGAACTGATCAGCTGTGTATTAGAAAACCATATTTGATGTTGTTAAGGACAATTCCTCAATCTTCAAAAAAATAAAACCAGCTAAAAACATAAAATTTCCACTATTTTTCTTGGATCCAAAAACAGAGTTTACAATCAAACAAAATCACTCACAAATGAGAAACAGAAGTAGCTATATGTCAGTTAAAATATGAATAGCCTTTTAGCCTTCTTAAGGTCAGTTTATCAACTATAAATATATATATATATATATATATACCAGCTAAAAACATAAAATTTCCACTATTTTTCTTGGATCCAAAAACAGAGTTTAAAATCAAACAAAATCACTCACAAATGAGAAACAGAAGTAGGTATGTGTCAATTAAAATATGAATAGCCTTTTAGCCTTCTTAAGGTCAGTTTATCAACTATATAAATATATATATATATATATATATATAGAATCCCAAGTCTTGTTTTCTTATTTTCCTTCCTTTTATGAATAAACAGTGTCAAGAAAAAAAAAAAAAAGGACATCTAAAAACTAAGGTTAGAATCTATAAAAGGAAAGTGAAAGATACAAACTGGGAAACCCTGAAAATGAAATAAATGAAAGCTTGAGTTGAGTACGCTTATTTACCTTCCACAGAGAAGAAGAAGAAAATGGAATTTTGATGGAGCTTCTGTGACTGTGATTGGAGGCTATAGAATTGTATTGGAAAGGGAAAGCTTCATACTTGTGTGAGTACTGTGTGTTTAAGAAAGAGCAAAGTTTCACGTGAAAACGACAACCGTTGGTATAGGATAACTTGGTTGGTCTCGTGCGTCCCCATTAACTACCCATGTGACGTGGCTCCTAAAACACTACAGTGTCTTTACCCACAAAGTAGGGAACCAACATTCCACTTATTAAGATTAAGACAATATTCTCTAACCTTTTTTTTTTGGGAGGAAATTCCTAGATTGAAATTTAAGATACTAGTAATTTCATGGCTATACATGAGTTTATTAATATCAGGAACACAAAATGTTAGAAAAAGAAAAGCTATAACATCTTTTATTATTAAAATTTTCATATTACGAAGTTATATTAGAGTTTTCAAAAGAAAATTTTCAAATAAAATAAGGCATGCAAATATTCAAACTCTCATCCTCAAACCCACCAGGAAAAGAGTTTTGAGGGAGTCAAACTACTAAGTCATCTCCATAAGTGTTATGATAAAGTTTAATAAGTTGGAGGATTGAGAATTGAACATACCTAAGGGGGCAAGGTAGGAGCCAACTACATAGAAACAAGTGGAGGAATCAAAGATGTCATCACAATAGGACAAGTGATTACAAGAATTGAAGACAAAGATTGATGTGATGTTCAAAGTTATGAAACAAAAAAAATCTTATACTTTGGGGTGTGCAAGGGTTGAGTTGGATTGCTTTCAACCCAACCCGACTTTTTTTGGTTTAGAAATGTGCAACCCAAACCAATGTGTAAGGGGTTGAATTTGGTTGGGTTAAAGACTTTTGATCAAGCCAAGAAAAAAATAGGAGGATTTTCATTTAACTATTTAATCTATTATTCAATAAATTATTACAGTTTACACAATTGGCCCTAATATTCCAAACTCAACATAACTAAGTCTCAAAATACCAAAAAAAAGGCAAATTAACAAATTCAAATAGTATGAAAAATGAATAATACTTTCCTAACATATTCATTGGCATACATAATGACAAAGATATGATACCCATAACTTCTTTTTAGTAAAAGATAGAAAGTACTCATAACTTAAGACGTGTGCTTTGATCATTAGAAAAGTGAGCTACTTGCTATGATTTTCTTCAATGATTTATAGGATTTAACGAAACATAATTTCTTAAATTTATTTGTAAATGATAAAATCATTTTTAATGTTTAGTATATAATACATAACAAAGTGTCTGTTTGAGAATAATTTATTTAGTTTTTTGGTAAAAAAATTTTGCTGAAAGTGTTTTAAAATCTACTTATATTTTGAAAATGTGAGGAAAAAAATTTTTTTTTTCTTTTTAAGTGAACTTTTAAATAGTTGTACATAAAAACTAAAAAGCAAAAAAGTTAACTCATAATTTAATGTCAAACGGACACTAAAACTAACCCGCCTAACTTGTCCACTTTGCCAAGTCGAAACAATCCAAATTTTCAATTAACCCGCCATTTTTGGAGGTTAGTGGATTTGTGGCTGTTTGGAATTTTTTTTTCAACCCCCCAATGATAGAATGACAGATTGGTCGAAAATTTCACATAACCCACCTAGCCCAACCCACGCCCGCTCCAAGGATTTTGTATAACCCACCTAGCCCAACCCACAGAGTCCAAGGATTTTGTATGGAATGTCCATCGTATGGTTTGGAATCCCACTTGTGTTAATTCCAAGAATGGGGGAAGCAATTCGACAACAATAAGTTCTAGGCATTTGGTTCATAGCTTGAAATTAAGAATCATATCTACTGATCAGCCACAAGGAACAAGCAAGGTGACCAACATGACATTGTTGAAGATGAATTAAGACTTGACTGGGGAACTTCAAAGTATTATGGCCGGAGGAACTACCAAATGTGCTAATGGGCATATAGGACCACTGCCCTAAGTCCAACAAGGGAAATCCCCTTTCTTCTGGCATTTGGGAGTGAAGCAATGATACCATTAGAGATCGTACTCACCAGCCACCGAATGGGTAGCTTTGATCCTGAGTTGGGCACGAGACAAGTATGTCGAAGCTTAGAGTTAATTGAAAAAAAAAAAAAAAAACAGCTAGAACTACGACATACCAACACACAAGATGTCTCATTAATACACCTCATGGATCGAGCAGAACAGATTTAATGTTAAGGACTCTGTGGTTTGTGCTTCAAGAAGTATGCCAAGCAACCAAGTACCCAATGGAAGGAAAACTACAAAGTAACAAAATGCCAACAACCAGAAGAACAAAATAGAACACAAGTTCTAGGTTCAAAGAAAAAAAAAATGTGAGGGCACAGACCCGAAACTAATGCACACCAGGAAGCCTAAATGGAAAGAAGCTAATCAGTTTCAGATAGAAGCAGGTAAAAAGCATAGAAAATTTTCATACTGCACTTTACATTAAACAGAACCTCTATAATTCACCTTAATTTTAGTCATTGATCAAATAAGACCAAATTTCTCTGGCAAAAACGTGAATATATGAATACATTTATCAAGAATCGAAGTACATGCAGCCACTTCCACAATCTCAACCATCATTTTTCATAAATTTCACCATCTAAACCAGAGCGCACTATGAAATTGGCTAATAGTAGTATTTAATATAATAAGAATTATAATGTAAATGAGGTATGAAACCTTCTCTTACAGGTCTCCAATCATGACAAGAATCTAGAAAGGTTACACATTTATTTGATAAATATTTTTAAACTCAAATGAGCTTGCAATTCTTAATCATCATAGAATTGTTTCAGAATGTGCAGTATAACAAGCCTAATTGTCAAGCATTAACCATTCTAGATTCGGTACATCAAGGACTTTATCAAAGTTTATTTTTGAACCCCATCCTCAGCCCTGAGTTCAAACTGGCTTCAAAATTGCAAAACTACAAGATTTGCACCAATTTTTAACACTAGCAGTAATGATTACATTTGCCAGCCAAGAAAACATCTTAGATCCAAGAAAGATTAGGAAGATTAAAAAAAACACAAATCTGATACTTAAGAAGCCCTTGTGTTTACATTTTAATGGTATGGACACAGCGAAACAGCAGCAATACCAGAATGCTGAACATATGGATGCAGCAAGCTTACAAGTATTATTTCCTTTCTGAGATGTCTGAACGACTTATCAAAAGAGACGTCCAAACGCAATAAATTTCTCCCTTAAGTATTGTTTGCAGAGAAAACCAAACTCTAGCTCCTATTTCAATCCACTAGTTGGGTCCGAGTTTTTCTGAACCAGCAGCAGATGAAAATTGTGGGCTATTTCAGTCAAACCGACATTTGCAAATGCATCCAAAAGCCTACTACAAGAAGAAACATCAAAATCTGTAGTAGTTGATTGCTTCCACTGATCAATAACTTCTCCTACTTCTTTCAAATGCCCAAGAATCAGATATGAAGAAAGAATGCAAATATAGTTTCTGCTGGTCATTTTCTGTTTGGTCATTCTCAAGGATTTCCATATCTGATCAATTTTATCTTTGTTTCCTAAACCAGCATACAAAATAATAAGGAAATCATATGTTATCCATTCCCTTTGTGTAATACCTTTCTCAGCTTCAACTAGAGTGTTGGACTCTGTATTCACAAGATGACTTGTAGTAATATATATATTGGTAAGGTTAATGTATCTCACCCAATCTTCATTAGAACCTGAATCTTGGCTCATTTCCTCCATAATCCTTCTAACTTCATCGATGTTTAGAGTTGCAGCACATGAACTTATCCATAGATTGTAAGTGAAGATATCTGGTGCAACCTTCTGTCGTTTAAGTTCTTCGACAACCAATGAAACCTTCTCGACATGCCCAACTGACATGTATAATGTCATCATCTCATTGTATGTAAGGGCATTGAAGGAAAGGTTTGATTTCTTTATCCTTTCATAAAGTTCCTCGGCCTTCTCAGTCAATTTTGCCCCTGCATAAGAGTGGAGGAGAGCAGTGTATGTTTCACTTGTTTTTGCAGGAGGTAAGCCTTCAAAGTAGCGTTCTGCACTATCAAGGCCAAAAACTTTTGTCATCAAGTCAATGCGGACTGCATAATCAGAGCCTGATAATTCATATTCTTCATGGCTAACCATCCATTCTGATATCTGCAAGCTAAAATCAGTTATACAACAGGATTTACCATTACATCGACAATTATCTGTTTTTTGATAGGTACCATTACATCGACAATTATGTATTCAGCAGGTACCTCAAAGGAAGCTAAAACATTTGCTTAACAGATGTTCTGGAACTCTTCCCAGAAAATTCTATCATTTGATTGCCCGCTAATCACGTTACATATATTGGATAAGAAAGGAATTAAATTATGCAAGATAATCAAGTGCTCCATCATAATCTATTTTAATATTAAAATATCACATAACTCTAGCATAAACGTCTAGGTTATCAAGTAATCAAGATAATTTGACTCATGGTTTATCTGAACTACAGAGAAGGGCAAACACAATGACACTAAGGGGAAAAGAAAAGAATCTTCACAAATTTCATCAACATATATTCTTTAATGTGCCCAAGATATCCCATAAGATAAGCAATTAGATTGTTGGTCTTGTTCATGCCTCCAACTGTCACATAAGAAACCCTTATGGCATGCCCATTAACATTTTGTTGATCACTTCAACTACAGATGGAGTATTAGGTTTTCAGTGAGGAGAGAAACTTTGCCATTTGGTTTGGGATAAATCAACAAGAGAGAGAGAGAGGGAACCAAAAGTTTTTTTTTTTTTTTTTTTTGATAAGTTGGAACCAAAAGAAAAATAAATAAAAGAATAAGTTTTGAAGCTTCTGTAAACAATGTGACCTGTTTAGGAGAATATATAGGATTAGGAAACCCTCAATCCAAATCTTGAACTCTCATTTCAGGATAAGCTTCTTAGCTATGCTGCAATTCAAACTGTGACTTTAGCATTTTTCTATAATAAATCTCTACCCATCTCACCCTATTTTTTATGGCCTCATTTGGCAGTGTTTTGAGGGGGCAAAAGGAGCTTTCCAAGGCCAAAAATATATTTTCAAGCAAAAGGAAGTTGTTTAGAAAATTTTGTAAAGAGCTTCTAGCACCTTCAAAAAGCTGAAATCTGCATTTTGGAAAAAGCCCAGATTTAAAAGCTATTTGGGAAGGGTCTTTTACAGTTCTTCAAAAAAAAAGACTATGAATTGACAAAATGTCCCATGCTAGTTTGACATGGTGGCAACCATCCCCCTTTATGAACTTTCTGCCAAGCCCTTCATTCTGATGACTTGAGAGAGAGAGAGAGAGAGAGCCCAAGCTAAGGTTTATGGCCTATGAATCGAAGCTGCCACTATCATTGCATCCTCATCACCAGTATGTTTGCCATTTGTTGAAGCATACTCGTTTGTTTTCTAAACTTTTTGGGTTCTTCAAAGTTTTTATCATTAGAATTTTTTCAGTTAGTTTTGTAAATCTCTGCAACATAGCTAGTTATCTTTGTCAATGAATTTTCAAGTTACCAATGTCAATGCATGTGGAAGAATGTTTGAGATATGGCTTGATAATAATAATAGTGTATTGGCTCTTCATATTTCCTTCCTCAAAAGCGAGCCTCTTTGAATGTTTTCAAACCTTTACTCATGCATATGTTCTGAATTAAGAAGATGAATTACATAGAGACACCAACACTACAAATAAATAAATAAAAAAACAAACAAGGCAACTTAAATATCAATATTATGCCATGCTTTACTTGCACATTAAATCTCAATTATATTGATTTTATATATCATTTTTTTAGTAAATTGATTTTATATATTAATTGATAATCACATCCATTAATTGGACAATTAGAAGGCACCAATTATCAAGAGGAATACTTTAAGGCACCAATGAATGTTTAAGATTTTTTTGATTTAAACACATCAAACTAAACTATATATATCTACCTAGAAACCAAATGAAGCAAAATTTGTACAAAGCAATGGCAAAAACCCAAAAAATATACACAAAAACAAGTACCCACAAAAGAAATCTCAATATAACAATAAATACAAATGCGTTTCAAAAATCACCAGAATTCCAATAAATCATACTAGCAAACCTTTAATTTCCTTTAAATTTCACAATCACTTATAAAATTCATTAAAATTTTCCATCATTACTTTCTCGGAAACCAAACAGCCCAAAGAAAATCATTTCAGAGAGAAAGAGAGAGAGAAAAAAAGCGAACCTCGAGAGCGTGTTTGTAACGATGGGACTTCCTGAGGTCCTTGGAGATGTGGCGGAGGTCGGAGATGGAAATCTGATTGCCTTCGCTGAGCCATCTCTGGATAACATTGGTGACGCTCCGCTTGGCGAGTCTGAGCCTGAAGATTCTACTCCTCAGGTCGTCGTCGTCGTCGTCGTCGTTTACTTGAGAACTCGTCAAAGAATCACCTTTCAGAGTAATCGAGCAGAGAAACCTAGAGAGGTAGCTAGTTCTGTTGAAGAGCGAGAGTGACTGAGAATTTTCGTGGACGATGTTGAATCCGCCATTTCTGCGATATTCTAGGGTTTATGAGAATTACAGTATTTATAACAAAAAGAGAAAATAACAGTAATAGTAGTAGAGTATGCTTTACCGAATGAGAGGCAGGAAAATGGAGCGAGAGCGAGACGCCATTGCTGGCTGAGCTGTTTGGTTACAACTGCATTTTTGCAGCTGAGTGAGTGAGTGAGTGAGTGATTGATGGCAGATACCGGGTTGGGCGGGTTTTGGATCGGTTAAAAGGCCAGTACCCGTTTATTTTTATTATTTTTATTTAATTTAGGGTAAAATATTATCCTGATCCTTACTTTCTTTTTCTTTTTTTCTTTTTTTAATTCTTAAATTTTTTTTTTTTTCTCTAAATTTTGTAATGATGTTTTTCAATGGTTTTGAGACAAAAATAAGAATAAAATAAATTTTTTTGTAAAATTTAAGAACAAAAAGTGAAACATTTTCAATAGTTTAAACATGTAAAACAAACTTTAAGGACAAAAAATGAACATTTTTTTTTTTAAGTTTAAGAATGAACAACAAACTTTTGATAAAATAATAATTTATCCAAAAAAATTATTATGCATTTCTTCATATTTATCATCTATGTAAATGTCTAAAACATGTGTAGTTTTTTATTTTATTTTGTTTAAAAAAATATATACATGTAATTATGAAAAGTTATTCTAGGATAAAAAGTTGTGAAAATGAAAGAATTTAAATGTGACCTAGGAGTTTGAAAATTATTATTTTCTTTATTTAAACTTATTGTAATTGATTTGCAATAGTATTTTAGACTAGACACTAAAAGTAATAACAAAAAATAATAGATACTGAAAATAGCACATGCACATACTTATGAGAGGAAGAGTGAGAAGTCATACATTCAATGATTGTAAGAATAAAAATAAGGGCATTCTCAAAAAAAAAAAAAAAAAAAAAAAGAATAAAAAAAGGGGAAATTACACTTTTGCATTCTAAATTATACTCATTTTACTCTTTTGTTCCTTGAACTATTAAAATACATGATCAATCCCTCAAATTGAAAACTTAGTAACACTTAATCCCTTGTCGTAGTTTTGCTATTAAGTTTGATGGAAAATGCAAGCACATGCACCACAAGTGAACTAGACTCTACACTTAAAGTTAAAAGACAAAAATACACCTTCATCATCACTGTTTGAAAAAAAAGAACTTAGAAAAAAAAACACATTATAACAAGAAAAAAAATCAAATATACAGTTAAAAAAAATAAAAAAATAAATTAAAAAACAAGTAAAAAGTGTTCAAAATCACTCAAAATTACATTGTTAATCACTATCTAAAGGAAAAAGAAACCAAATTTAAGGGAAAGAAGTCAACAACTTCTTAGATTTACATCAACCAAACATCCTATCTACAAGACTAGCAAAACCAAATTTAAAACAAAACGAAACCAACAAATTCTCTAACAAAGACTAGTTTTTTTCCCCTCACCATCGTAACAACCTTTGAAATACCCAAAATCCCTCTAGATTCACCACAAACCCTAGAAACCTAGATTCGAAAGCCATTCCTTGAAGTCACAAATGGACCGATTTCTCAAATTTCTTTAACAGTGATGATGACTAGTGAAAAGAGTCACTGTGGAAGTTGCCCTTGAATAATTAGTAAGACCCACAGTTATTAAGGAGATGAAGCATTGCTCTTGAATAATTACTCATAAAATAGATAGTTATATATATACAAAATTAGACAATAATTATAAACTAATTTAAATTCTAATTATTATTCAACATTAAAGTATTATATATATTTTTAATTTTTTTAATATAAGTGCAATCTCCCCCTTTTCCCTCAAAATTCCTTCAATTTTGAGAATTAAAAATGATGGTCTATAAACCCAAAAAAAATAAAAAAAACATTGGGGTCTGACTCTAGAGCCAGCTAGCCAGATATGGTGGGATGTGGCTAGATGTTGTGATGTTGACAATCGAGATTGCATTATATATAAAACGAACCAAACTGATCATACAAAGTCCATATAAAACCAACATTTCCCGCTCCCACAATCCAACCTAACTACCTTCCTCACTTCCCAAGAGATTGAACTCCAAACTCCCCCAAGAAACTCCATCCAAGCAAGAAAGAAACAGAGAAAAAAAAATGTTCTGGACCTGCAATCTCATCATCGCAGTCTTTGCCATTTTTCTAGCTCTAAACTCCTATTTCAACATTTTTAGCTCTCAACAGGTACATACATTATAACAATCTTGCTCCATGATTTGCTGCCAATGGCGATTAATCCATGACTTGTGAATTGTAGGCCTTGGAACCTGATCTCTCAGATGTCTTTTTCAACTTGGGGAAATTCTTGCAGACAGGGATGGAGCTAAAACTTTGAGTGACCGGGGGGGGGGGGGGGGGGGGGTGGGGGTGAGGGGCGGTTTTACTGTTAGCTGTGTGCAGTAATTTCAACCTCTGATTCTGCTACTTAGCTTTTTTTCTTTGGTTGTTGTATGTAAGAACAAAATTTTTTTTTTAGAATTTTTTTTAAAGGGCAGAGTTATTTATTTTGGATAAAATTAGTTAATTGAGCTTAAATTTTGTTTTTAGTTTTACTTGTAATTTTTGTTGTTGAACTTTTTTTTTTTTTTTTGGCTTGTATATTTTGTTTTAGATTTTAGATCTATAAATTTTTTTTATGATCACTAAAATGAGGAAAATGCTACAGCTGCAAGTTTTTTATAAATTACTTATGTAATAAGTGATTACTGATAAGTAAAAAAATGATGCGAGTGGTGTGCCCATATGTGACCAATAAGAATTTGCTACCAAAAAGGTTTGTAAAAATATTATAAAAAAGTTTGTGAGTATAGCATTACTCTTAAAAGAATCAATGATATTATTAAAGGTAAATAAAATGTAATTTAATAGAAAAAAATTGCTAAAATTAATATACATATATATAATAATATTTTTTTTTAAGAAATAATGAACCACCCCCCCCCCCCCCCCCCCCCCCGCCCCCCCGGTCCAAGGGTAGTTCTGCCCCTGTTTGCAGGAGTATGAGCTAATGGAGAGGGACTTTAAGATATGGTATACCCGGATGTCAGCCCCAATGAGGACTTCTTCTTCAAGAATCTCAACGAGAGTCGGCTCCTCACCGATGATCCTAATCAGGCTCACTACTTGTTTATCCCCATCTCCACCCATCTAATGCAATTCGAGGTATAATGAATTAATTTTTAATCCTATGGAGGTTTAGTTGTATGTATGTATGCATGTATGTATATCCTTGCAAAGAAACACCAACACATTGTTCTTGCTTTGGACAAATATTCGTTTAAGTGATTCTTGATTTAATCTGATAACGGAGTAATTTTGATAAGGTACTAAGCACAACCATGAAGAGGTTGTCCCTAAAATAATTTGTGTGTGTGTTCACGAGGCTTACATATAAGTGTTATTTCATCATCTATCAGAAAAAATCCAAACAGTTACAAAGTATCAGTGACTGTTTGATTAATCAAAATTCACGTTAATGAATTAATTTTTTTTTATCCTATGGAGTTTTAGTTGTGTGCATGTATGTATGCTTATGTATGTATTTATATTCTTCCAAATAATACCAACATGTTCTTTTTTTTAATAAATATTCTTTTAACTTATTCCTAATACAATCTGATAACAGAGCAATTTGTGTGTGTGTGCACAAGGCTTACAACTTGTGTGATATGAAGGTTTAGCATCTCATAGATTGAATGACATTGTTCTAGTTCTTTAATTTGATGATTTCAGAATTTCGGGTGACTTATAATCATAAACAATTGTTGTATGAGACTCTTAACTCATGTAATTCCCAATTTGCAATTTTCTGGTATCTATCTGACATGTCTTTGTGGCATCTAGGGAGCAAGCTATAATGAAAATATGATGAGAGTCGAGAAGTATGCCCGGATCTTAATCTCAAAGTACCCTTATAGGAATCAAAACCAAGGTGCTGCTCACTTTTTTGTGAATTGCCTCGTGGTCTGATTTGGACCAAAGGATTGGCATGACTTGAGAATGCAATTCAAGTTGTGTGTACATCTTGGGATAGTTCAGAATTTAATTCAAAAACGCATATTCTCATCCTAGCTCAAGAAGCTCAACCATGGGCTGAGATAGAAACTAGGTAATTTCCATCTAGAGCTCTGACAAAGCTATTAGACTATATATCTTTGACCAAATAATTTGCAGCCATATTAGTTACTAGGTATAGAGCTCATATTATGAGGTTCAATATGCACGGTTTATAAGAAAAAATTCTCTTTTTTCAGAGGTACTCATCTTTGTACCTTTATGATCTTCCACACAACATAAAGACTGTTTCATATTGTATTGATGGAAACATTGTTGCCTCTTTGAATTTATTGTATACTGCAAGAAAATAAGACTTAAACTTGTCAGATTATTCAGATGATGGTGTAGAACTTATTAGGAACTTCTGTTCATGCCCTACAACCAAATACTTTGCTGCCTATGTAGCAGAATCAATCCTTGAAGAATGTGTTCTTGGTAATATCATCTTCCCCTAGGTTTTCTATAAATTAGCCTTAATTTCTTCTTTTGTGCAAATTTCTTCGTTAATCTTATTCATGTCTTTCTATATCTTTTCCTTCTGTTGGAAACTTTTTTTGAGAATGCAGAGATTCTTTGGCAAAGAAAATAGCTAAGTTTAAGAACAATCTCACCCAAGTTAAATGACATGAAAGTGTTGCCCTTGATGGTTGATTTGTGCAATCTAGAGTAGAACTCGGCGTAAAACAGTTCCCTGGGTGAAAAACTCTTAGGATCAAACTATAGCACTAACCTTTGTGTTGGACACACCTCAACACACAAAAGTTCAAGAACAACCACAAATATATCCTTTCCTTTCCACAAAAAAGAGTATTGGGTTCAAATGAGTGCATTTTACTGAATGCTTCCCTCTTGCTAACTTAGTATCCAACTAAGGAAAGTTAGCTCAATACATAAGCTTCAGGTTTAAATTCACATTATGGTATTTCTCATATTTCTGTAGTTATCGTAGATTGAATTTAAGACATCTATTATGATTTTGATTTTCCTTCTTTAAGGGTCATTTTATTTTACTTTCTTTATCTTGTTGCTGAGACTGGATTTACTTAGTACTTACTAGATGATTATCTTCTAATTGCTTTCTAAGTAGTTTATGTGTCACTTTGCAGTTGTCTCGTTAAGCAACCTTGATATGCCATTCAAAAATATTCTTGATTGGTCGAAATTTTTAGCAATAGCCCCCGAGGGAGAACTGCACACTGTTAAGAACATTACAGGGGAAAAATTCATCAACTTGCATTACAACTTACTAATGGTAAAATAATATTCTGACTTCTTCTTCCATTAAAAAATTTATGCTCCCATGTCTTCATTTGATATGGTTTATATTTAACTATGTGCTTCATTTTACTCTTTTTTCTTAAATTTTTTTTTTTTTTAATTCCAGCGTGATTTGTTGCTGTGGAAATGTTCATTCCTTGGTTAATAAATTTTGTTTATGGCATAAGAAAGTCTATAAATGAAACATAATTAATATGAATTTTGGGTCATGCATTATGACATTATCTATTTCTTTTTTTTTTTTTTCTTTTTTTTTGAGGAACAGACATTATCTATTTCTTAGTTCTCTAAAGAACACTTAAATATTTAAATTACTGTTCCCAGTACTGATTTAATTTCTAGAATGCATTTTAGCTAAAATAATCTTTTATTTTTCCTTTTCACACAACCTAGTACTTAAGTTTACCAATTTATTTGATTTGCTCTTAAAAATAAAAGCTTACTAGATTAATTTGTTATGACCCAAGTGTTGGATAAATTATTTGAATTAGTCTAGTGATAGAATAAATCTTCCTAGATAGATTAGTATTGTTATTTGTTTATATTTAATTTAATTCCTATGTTTTAGGATAGGATTAGTTCCTATGTTTTAGGATTTGTTGATGGGGTTATCTCATCCTTGGCTCTTTACGTACATTGAATGCATTAATGAGAACTAAACAGAAAAATAACCAAAAAATGTCTATTTCTTTTCTCACCTTCAGGAGATTGGTTATATTGAATTGACTACACTATCTTTCGATTATCTCAGCTCACAACATTTGGTATCAGAGCATTTCAATCCATTTGAAATATCACCGTATCTCAACAAGTAACCAAACTCACCCTTCTCAACACAGAAACCCACATCCAGCCAAAACACCAATATCAACACACACACAAGATTATTTTCAAACCCACCGTACATCAACCTATAGCCATCCACTAAATATCAAAAGCCAAAAAAAAAAAAAAAAAAAATCATCATGCCCACCATAATCCAAAACCCAACTCACAGAGTACCCATCAAGTCATTCATACAAGTTTCCACGTGCTACATAAAAAAAAAAAAAAATAAAAACCTCATGAAGCCATCAAGTCTGCGACTCAAAGGAAATTTATGGAGATCCCAAAATTCAAAGGTGGAGACCCATTTTCATGGCTTTTTAAGGTCTACAAATTCTTCACTTTTAACAACACACCATCACATGATATGGTTTCCATTGCCTCTTATTACATGGTAGGAGAGGCACATGATTGGTTTCAAACCTTAGAGGCAATGGGATTATGCACTAATTGGGTGGAGTTCATATGCGCCCTTCAAGATTGATTTCGAATACCAATCAATGAAGTATCAATGGAGGCTCCTATGGAAAAATCATTTGAAAACCTTGTCCAATCTGTTCAAGAATCAAATATTCAAAAACCAACAATTCAAGTGTTGGTGTTCAAAGAACCACCAACAATTCAAGAAGGTAATACGTTGGAGGGAGCACTTGCCAAAAAAAATCACCTTTGAAGATCAAAGGATTAGTGAAGTGGAAAAGATAAATCAAAGAGATCTTCTTGTGATTTCGAATAAGCCTAGTCTAATTTCACACATTGAATTTGTCATTCTCGATGAGTTCAAGGATGTGAAAATCAAGACTTTTCTGTTCACAAAAATGATTAAAGAATTGGTGCAAGTATCCATGGTTCGAATTCATATCCTTCAACTCTTTAAGATTCAAGGTCGAGTTTTCACCAATTAGAGAAGAAGGATATGGTGTGGGCAAGCATCTATTTTCATGTTTTGGAATCTTGAGGACAACATTCATTTTGAAGGGGGAGGGAATGTTATGACCCAGGTGTTGGATAAATTATTTGAATTAGTTTAGTGATAGAATAAATCTTCCTAGATAGATTAGTATTGTTATTTGTTTATATTTAATTTAATTCATATGTTTTAGGATTTGTTGATGGGGTTATCTCATCCTTGGCTATTTATGTACATTGAATGTATTAATGAGAATTAAGTAAAAAAAAAAACCAAAAAATGTATATTTCCTCTCTCAAGTTCAGGAGATTGGTCATCTCGAATTGACTACACTATCTTTCGATTATCTCAGTTCACAACACAATTACACTATCATAATTGATTTAAAGTATGTAGCATGATGGTTACTTTACAAGTACAAGTTCTTGTGAAATGGGGGGCAAGAGTTGAAGTTCAAGTTTATAGGAGAGAGTTTCACATACATATACCTAAATTAAGTTAAAATAAGATTTCTATTTTAGATATATATATATATATATTTAAAATAGAAAATTAAATAAAAAATAAAAATAAAAATAAAAAAGAGAAGAGAAGGAAAGAGTAATGTGAGTTTCAAGTGTTCATCTCTTGAGGAAGTTTGATCTGGAAAATGCTTCATCACAACGTGGGAAATGATATATTTTCCTAAAAATTGTTTTAGACCTACGATTACAAATTGCTTTTTTTTTTTTTTCCTTTGTGAATCAGGTGTAGAAGTACTTTAAATGGAATTCACCTCCAATCAAATTCGATGCTTTTCGTATGGCTATGTACGAGCTATGGGTGCGCAGGGAGATCTAAATTATTGGAAACTGTTCGAAATTTTGTGAACATATATCAACATCAAGTAAAAAGATTAATCTTTCTCCAAAAAAAAAAAAAAAAAGTAAAAAGATTAATCCTATCAAAAGAAAAAAAAAAAGTAAAAAGATTAATAAAAGTTACCTAAAATTGTGTGACGCAAAATTATATTTGATACCTTTTGTAAGGACAGGTTTGGCAGCCCAATCCCAAAATGTAAGAGATGTTGGTTCAGTGAGCCCAATATAATAAATTTGTAGAAAGTGAGTCAAAGAACTAAGCCTTAATGAATTTGCCAACGGCTAGTATAGATTCAAGAAATGATCAAGTAAGAACAAGGCACATAAGACTGAATGAATTCACTGTCCGAGGAGGCAAATCTTGTTATAAATCAATAAAACTGATTACAATTGCAACTATGATTGTTTTAGTATTCTTTATCTATTTTTTCGATCTCCCTCTTATGGAGGGTCTCTTACATTATATAGATTCTCTTGGTCTATCTTGATCCTACACTTGTTGATCATTTGAACCCTTACTTGAGTACCTGTCCCATCAGACACCCTCTCTGACTTTCTGTGAGTTGTAATAGTCAAGGCAACACTGTTCAGGGGTCTTCTCCACATAGATGCGGCCAGAAACGTAGCTGCAGTGCATTTAATGCGGTGGTAGCAGTTTTCCCTTAGATATTTTTGGGTTCCCTTCCTTTTCATATGTTCATGATGCATGTCCCTATCAATGGAGCTTCTTGGAAGGTCACCCTGATTGTTGGAACACATATTTGAGTTGTACTTAATGTATCCGAGGAGTTATTCCTCCTCGGACCAACTTCCCATTGGTATCTTACTCATTAAATCCTGAGCCTAAACCATTCATTACCATTTGTTCCTCCTTGAACTAGTCATACTCTCGGCCAAGGCCCAAGGCCCAATATATGATTTAGGCCCTTAACCCTACACCTTTATTTTTTTTTAAAAAAAATCTGACATGAGGAGTCATAACATAACATCACTTGACTGCATGTTTCTCACCACTCAAATTCTTCTCACACGATAAAAGTGATTAATACTTTTACCTCTTTTTTTTTTTGCTAAATTATTAATACTTTTACCATTGTTCATTGAGATGAAGGTCTGTACATTGACACAATGTTTCTAGTTGTGATATATGTGCAACCATAAAAAAGTAGAAAAGAAACGAAACTCACTGTTTTTAAGTCTTGTTTGATTATCAGAAAAAGTCTTACTTGTTTGTTTTTATACTTTTGAACGATTACCAGTGGCGGCTCCAAGAATTATTTTTAGAATGGTCACTAAAAAACCTTAAATTATACAAAATTAAATAAAGAAATAACTTGAATATATCAAAATCACCAAAAAAAACAAAAATACATGAAGTGTTACCCTTTTTTTCTACTAACAATGATGTAGAGCACAATTTTCTATTCAATTATTGTAATTTATTAATTTTGGTATTTAATTTGTAATTTTCGTTATTTTAGATTTTAGGCTATTATTTCCGCTTTTTAATGCTTTTTAGGTCAAATTTGGACCCTGTTATGGTTAGGTATTAATTAAGAGTTATTTTAAAATATATTTTCTTGTCAGTCAAGTTTTACGAAACCCTTAAATTGGCCCCTAAGTCTATACACATTTTTTAACAATTATTCAATCAATAAATTTTAGATTTTTTTTTTTAATTTCTATTTTCTGGTAGATTCCAGACTCTTTCTCTTTGTGGATTCAAGGTTATTTATAGAAGTAAACGTATTTTGTTTCTTGTTTTCTAGAGGTAGACGTGTTCTGCTTCTTGACGCTTCCGCATCCCACATCAAACAAAGTGGGGAAAAAAAAAAGGATTAATAAGAGATAAAGTGAGAATTGAGAATGCAGAGGTAAGAGTAATAAAGTAAGAGAATTGAAATGGTAATAGAGAATAGAAAGAAAAACGGATGATGTTTGCTAAAACTGTGAGTTGAGTCGCTACAAAAAGCAAAATTATTACCACAGGCAAGCCAAAAAGAGTATAATTACCTGCACTATCAAGGAGAACTCACAATTACAATATTTTTCTTGAGGGGCCATAATTATTTTGCACTATCAAGGAGAACTCACAATTACAATATTTTTCTTGAGGGGCCATAATTATTTTTGGAATAATGCTACATCTGCAACATTTTCAAAACAAATCTTGTACAACTATTTGTTATTAGTGGTTTAAAAAGTGATGTCAATATTGGACCCAAATTAGAATTAATAACCGATTTCTACTTATTACATAAGATTTGTTATGAAATTATTGTAAAAATTTTGTGAAGGTAGCATTATTCTTATTTTTATTGAATCAAAATTCTTATAATTCTCAAATTAGGGTGATCAATATTTTTGTTAGGATGATCAAAATAGTTTCGTTTAGTGTATGTGTGTGTGTGTGTGTACATTTTTTGGCAAGTCAGGGTGGTCCTATGACCACTCTGAAGATACACTTAGAGCCACCCCTAACAATTATCTAATTGATTTACTTGTGAACTATCGATTAAGCCTCTTGAACTATTATTCAATAGCAATGTTTGCTTGAGCAGTGATCAATAGCAATGCAACTAATTAAATGAATCACTTATTCGCACGTACAACCATTCACTACAAGATAAAAGCTATTTTGCAACAAATATATTGCAACAAAAAGAGATTATAGTTGCAATAAACATAAATATATGCTTATATTACTATTTGTTGCAATAAAGACTTAAAAATACTAATATATTGCAACAAATTTTATTTGTTGCAATAGACTAATCCTCCCGCCTTTTTATTTCCCCCAATTTTTCATTACCCACTATTACAAAAATTCCTATTCTTCTTTCATATTCTCTTAGTCCAACATTTTTCACAAAATCGAAATCTGAGTTTGCCATGGAAGAAGAAGAAGAAACCAAAGCAAGAAAACAAAGGCTAAGCAATGGAGGCACTGAGAGTGTGGAGACTAACAACATCACAACCATTGAGGCACCTCTTTCATCTAGCTACCACCACCTCCTCCGTCAAGCTCATTCTCAAGTGCTCCACCGCTACCACCACCACCACCGAAGGTCGTAACCTTCGATCTTCATCTTCTTCTTCGTCTTCTTCCTTTTCCACTTCAAATAGAGATGCCGTTCACACTATTCACTTGAAGAAGGTAATCAAATCAATTTTCCTCTCTCCATTTCACAAATTCCTTTTCTTCTTCCTCTTCCATTGATTGATTTTGATTTTAGGTTACCTGATTGTCAATTCAATGGAACACACTCACTCACTAATTGCAATTTATTTGTAATTTAGGGTTTCAAATCATCAATATTTTGATAGATTTAGGTTGCATGAAGTGGGCAACGAAATTTTTTCGTTGCAATAGAGGTTTATTGCAACAAAAAATTTCATTGCAATAGAGTTTTTTCTTGTAGTAATTGTATCAATTACAAAGTACAATTTAATGAGTATAGCCATGAGTCCATGACACAATTATATATATATATATATATATAGAGAGAGAGAGAGAGAGAGAGGTTATTTTATTAAAAATTATTAAAGTGATGATAAAGATACTATAAATTTTATTACACAAACCTTAAAAATTGTAGTGCCACTAATAAATATGTCAACATTTATTAATGGGACAATATCCTTTTACACTTTGTTTACAATTACAACCATTATTTTTTTCTCATGTCCATAATTAATGTGGGAATGTCCACATTTTAACATATGAAAATAGATGTTAAAAAAGTATTAGAAATTGGATAATAATTTTTGTAATGTTGCATTTAGTTAGTTAGTTGGTTAGTTAGTTACAATTCCGATCATATTAATCACATTTAACACATGTTGGAATTATTAATGTACATGAGAAATAATAGAACCATTTTTTTTTTAGAATACTAAATATTTTTAACACATACACACACACACACGAGGAGAGGGGAGAAGGCCATATGGGTCAATAGAATAGTTTAAGCTTCTATAAAGACTTACTTGTAATCACATTTTCATTCATTGAAAAATAAACCAATTGATTGCTTAGTGGTGGGTTCCAATTAGCTCAACTAATAAAGTTTCTAATGGTTAAATAAGAGATTTGAGATTCAATTTCCACCTACAACAAAAACTGGATGGGGTCTTGGTCTGATAATAAAGAGCAAAAATCACATAAGCGGACGCCATGGGTTGAAATTCTATCAAAGAAGAAAAAAATTGATTCCTTAGTGTATTTTCCTACATAGTAAAAGACTCAAATAAACTTGAACAGAAAGAAAGATAATAGTGCAAGTGGTAGACATATTACACACACTCAACACTGCATGAAATGCAGTGAACCGTACCCATACGATGGTATCCATGCATCTTGTCATCACTTTCCACACCACCATGCTAAGGCATCACATCTTGTGGCTGTCCTAGTTCAATCTTGAAAGGAATTGAAGATGCTCCAGTAACCTGAAAACAAACAATACAACAACCCATGAATATTTAATTATAGAAATATAGTACAGAGGCTTAACTTTTTTAAGCTCCCTAGTCCAAAAGAATTAAGAGAGATTTACTTGACTTTTGGCTGTCCAAGAAAATTTAGTATCAAACTAACTAGCAACGGGCGTCATCCCCTTGATGTCAAGAACCATCACAATAGTCTCAATGCCATTTTTCAGCAGCACCCCTATCTGTCTTAGAATGGTAACCACACCAGTGCGTTTTTTGCAGTCAGAGCACTATAAACAATTAATAACATCACATTAATAAGAATCAAATATATACATATGTATACACACGATAAAACCACATCTACTTTTTTATTTTGTTTAAAATTAATTTATATAACATACCCTCTCAACCAGATGCGCATCATTCTAAACAGGGTCCTCTTTGCAAATCCTCCTGAATTTTGGACTAACACCCCCACAATACTTGCACAACAGCTGATTACATCCAAACAATAAATGAGAACATATGTTGAGAAGACTCTAGAATCTTAAAGAATTGGAGATAAGGGGTTGCAATTCGGTAGAAGAGGTATTTGACATTAGAGGGGTAAATGTTGATGAAATATGTGATACAGTATCCATTCAATTGAGAGTCTTAAGGTTATTCAATCTTCCGAACCTGAAGCATGTATGGAGTTTGGATCCCTAAGCAATTTTGACATTTCAAAATTTGCATGAAGATGTAGTTTCTAACTGTAAAAGTCAATCAAACAATTGATTTAGGGTTCATTTAAGTTGCGTGAAGTAGGCAACAAAATTTTTTCATTGCAATAGAGTTTTTTTTTCTTGTAGTGATTGTATCAATTACAAAGTACAAATTAATGAGTGTTGAGGACCAAAATTTTACATGATAGCCCATTCCATGAAAAGTAAGGAAAAACCATAGGCCTTAACAAAAGAAGGTCCAATTCATAAAGTTAAGAAGAATCAACATCAAGGCCCTAGGATCTTAATGTGTCCTTTTGAAGTCTTGAGAAGAGGACCTTGGCTGACATATGGGAAAGCCTGGGTGTATGTTCAGATTTTTAGCAAAAAACCACTAAAAAATCTAGCAAAATTAGGTATTATCTTTGTAACCCATGGTCCAAGCCCGTGGGATCCCGAGTGGATAGTAAGGGAGAAGTGGTTTGGTCGATAGGGGAGTAATTTCTGGTGAAAGAAGGATCCCAAAGGTTTCCCTTGTTTCATATATTTGCTTGGAATGCATGAACCAATATAAAAACTCAGTTCCCCATGTGCATGACACCTCCCTAAAATCTCCTCTCAATTGTCACTTTCAATTAAAGTTGTCAAACATTGCATTGAGCAACCCACCCACTCTTTTGACTTTCCAAGAAGGAATCTTCCATCTGTAGCTAAAGCCAAATGCTTATTTTGAGTTATAATTGTCTAATTAAGCTAAACCTCTGCCCAATGCACTTTTTCAAATTCCAGAGGACATGGTTTTACCCAACAGACCAGGGACGTCCTCACCTGGGGTACCAGATCATGTCCACTATAAAAGAAACACTAAGGGTCCATTTGGTTGGAGGAGTGGAAAAGTGGGGAAAAGTAGAAGGATAGAAAATATTTAGTTTTCCCTCGTGTGTGTTTGGTTGGAGGGATAGAAAAATGGGAGGGTGGAAAACTATTTTGTTTGGTTGAAAAGAAAAGTGGAAGGATAGAAAATATAGTTTATATAAATTGACTATTATACCCTTATTACATAATAGGTAAGAAATAGATTTATTTGTACTCATAAAATTGTAACACCCCAACCTAATTGCATATTTAATTTTATGGGTTTATATGCATGTTATTATCTTAATTACTTTTAAGTGCATGAAGCTTTGATATTGTGATATTATAAAACATCCATGCTCTTTTAATGTTGTAGAAAGAAATTTTATAAAGGTAAGGATATATATATATATATATATATATATGCAAAGTTATATTATTATTTGGGCCTTATTAGAAACATAAGTTTATAAGGGGTGAAAAGTGTGAATGCCAAAAAGTTGAAACAATTGGGTTGGATATTTTCTTCCCTAGCATTACACGTACCCCCCACCCCAAAGTCCACTCTTCTTATCTTTCTTTTGCTACAT
The DNA here is from genome assembly GCA_023736055.1 of Quercus glauca. Lineage (NCBI taxonomy): Eukaryota > Viridiplantae > Streptophyta > Magnoliopsida > Fagales > Fagaceae > Quercus > Quercus glauca. The sequence continues at coordinate 28,118,385 of CM043325.1, read as the reverse complement.
CTGAAGTCCAGCAGCTCATTTTCTTCTTTCTCACTTCCTTTTTCTTTGTTCTTATTTTTCTTCTCTCTTTACTCTTACACAGCAGCCCTCCTCTCTCACCAAAACAATATATCCCTCTCTAAAGAAGAAATTAAAAGGTTAACACTAAAGTTTCAGCTTCAAAGTTGTGGGTAATTAATTAGAACTTCATTTGATTTCGGGTATGTTGATAGTATAATTGTTTTGTTTATTTTCCCTTCTTTATTCTTTAGTCTGATTTTTGAGGCTGAACTTGTGATTCTGTTCTAGTAATTTGAAAATTTGGTGATATTGTGGTCTATTGAATGCTTATTAACATATTTTAATATGTTTAGTATGGGTATAGAAATACCCAAATGAAATGAAGGCCAATTGTTATTTGTTGATGATTTTAGTAAGAACATGTGCTGAAACTATCACTGTGAAAGATTTGATGTTTACTACAAGAAAATTCTGTATTAAATCATTTGCTGTGAATTAGGATGCTAGGAGTAGTTTTTGTGAATTCTAAGACACACATGGTTCTTATGGAAGTGGTCTCATAGAATTTAGACGAGTATAAAAGTAATGATTTAATTTCTAAGTTGCATGAATTTCTGTCAAGACAGATTTGAACACGTTGTATTGTATGATTTCTAATAAATCATGGTTTTATTTTTTGACTACGAAATTTTTATGGTATATACTGGACATATAGGAGAGTAGTTCTGTAAAATTTCATGACATTTGGATGTCTGTGGATAGCCCATTCATATTTTACAAATTGGGCTTTCGCTGCTATAATGAGCAGTAAACAGGGTAGGATAACTCTGACTTTGTGGATTTAATTTTCAAGTTAGGGTGAATGTTTTGAGCTATAATTTAATATGTTCATCCTTTGGTATGTTTGGATCATATATAAATTTTATGCCTTAGTTTCTCTATGATTTGTGTGTATAATGTGTTTGATGATTGTATCATGTGCTTTGGGGAATCTTGTGTGATGGGAAGTAAGAATTTTTTTGAGTTTGAGAGTTAGGTTGTGATTGAGGTATAAGTTTAAATACTTGGGAAGAGTTTGTCAGTAATAAGTTTTGGTTTTTCATTTAGGTGGCGAGAACGAGAACACAACACTTGAGCTCCTTTTATACAACTCTCTCCCGTCTACTGTTTTCAGGTAAAGAATTTGTGACATGTGCTTTTGATAAGTATAAATATTTTTTTAGAAAAGTATTATGCATTAAAGTTTTTATTTAGAAATATTATGTATAAGCATGAGTTAAGAAAAATATGTGTTCGTGAGTTGTTCAATCTTAGATACATAATAATTTTAGCATATTAATGCTATTATTTATATTATGAACACAATATTTAAGAATGAAGTGGATATGCTATTGTTGTGAAACATTTATGTAAAAGCAAAAGTTATCAGAAAAATATAATTTTCAGTTATTCCATTGTTATGATCTGAATTCAGCCAGTAATGGTTATAGTACTGGTATTTCCATGGAGATTCTGTTTGGTCATTAAAAGTGGGACTGGCTCTGTTGTACCCGCCCTTGTTGGTAATAGCCAACTTGTGGAGGATGTCAACCTACCCCCATGGTTGAAAATATGTATTATGATATGATTTCGGAATTACCTAGCATTGTGGGGAATGCTGGATGCCTGGCACTCTGTGCTGGAAGGCTCCCAAAGTTGTGACAGACTTACAATTGAATTAACTAATATGTATTATAAATGAGCTATTAAGCTATTTGGAAATTATAAGAAAAGTAAGATGATAAGAAAGGTCTATTGAATGTGTTATAAGTCTGATGAGAAGTTATGATAAAGTATTTACAGTCTATTCAAAGATAAGATTATTGAATTACGTTTACATTCCTTATTATGTCCTTTTATCATTATATGAAACGAAAATGAAGTAATTTCATCTAAAAGCTCGTAAATTATTTTGAAAACAATAAGATCAGTAGGAAGACTATTTTATTCAAGCTGGCCTATCCATAAAATATTTGATTTACATGTATTCTTATTAAAGGCTCATGGAGCTTAAAACCTTATTGTGCTTCGCAGTTCACCCTATTATATTTCAATGCACAGGTTCTTTCCTGGAAACAGCGAGTGTTAAAGGTGGCAAAGATTTCGTGATTCTCGTTTGTTAGAATGTATAGTTAGTTTTTGTTGTATAGTAGTTTAATTCTTTTGTTGTATAGGAGGAATCAAGATGTACTTGATCCTTGAGCACACATGTAATTCGGTACCTTAGTTTGTTTTAAACCCCAGTTGTATGTCTTTGAGGTTAGGTTTGTAATAAGAGTTTTGCTAAACGTTTAGCTATGTAATATTTACATCTTAAGTTTTAGCCAAGTGGTAATCTTCCAAGTTCAAAGGAAATGAAATTGCAAGGTTTTCATCGTTTTTGTATATTGTGGCTTTTATGCAAGAAATAAGCAGGAATACAAGAAAAATTCTTGATAAGCACTTTAGTTTAGGTTGATTCATGTTAGTATCAAGGTAAACTTGATATTAACATGTCGGTCATGCTCTAAACTCTAAAGTACAGGTTTGGGTCGTGGCAAAAATAATATAAAATTTATCAACAATTATATTTTTCAATGAGAAATGTTATGTCCACAACTTTTTTCACAATACTTTCACAACAAAATTTATGTGGAAAGTTGTTACTAGTTCTAATTTGAACCCATCACTAAAATTATTTTTTTACTCACCAATATTAACTAATAACAATCTGTTACTTAAAATTTATTATGAAAATATTGTGAAAATATTGTAGTAACATTTCTCAATTAGGATTTTTTATTCTTTATATTATTTCTCCTTTCTCTCATTTTATTTCATCCATATGTTTTTCTTCTTTTTTTTTTTTTTTTCCTTTTTTTCTTCTTATTTTTCTCCTTCACACATGTTGTCCTTATCTCTATCCCTCATTTCATTTCATCCATACGTTTTTCTTCTTCTTTTTTTTTTTTTTTTCCTTTTTTTCTACTTGTTTTTCTCCTTCACACATGTTGTCCTTATCTCTATCCCTCATTTCATTTCATCCATACGTTTTTCTTCTTCTTTTTTTTTTTTTTTCCTTTTTTTCTTCTTGTTTTTCTCCTTCACACATGTTGTCCTTATCTCTATCCCTTCCTTCTTTTATTTTATTTTTCTCCCTCATTCAAGAACGTTCTAGCACTATACTAGCAGCTCTCATTCTTTTTTTTTTTTTTTTTCTCCAGCTCTCACTCTCTGTTTTTTTTTTTTTTTTTTACTTGATTCCAGAACATTCGTCCCCAACGCAGTCTAGATGGTTAATCTTCGTCCCAAAGTAGTTGGCCAAGCCTGGAGTCGTCGCTCATCTTCGTTCCTAACGTAGTCCAGATGGGTTAGATTGCTTCTCTCTTTGTCTTCTTCTTCTTTTCTTTTCTTTTTTTCTTTTTTTCTTTTTTTATTGTTATGATTTGATTAATTTTAAAATTGTATTTTTGAGTTTGTATTCTGATAATCTGATTATACTTAAGTTTAGAGATGTTTGAAAGAAAGATTGTTGTGTTTGTAGCTATGAGAGGAGAGAGAAACGGGGTATTTGTGTAAAAGTGATGTGACAGCACTTTTCTCTCTAACTTTTCCTCCTGATTTGGGAGGATAAAAAATGTGGGTCCAAGAGAGAAAAATTTCTCCCGAGTTTTTTGTCTTCCTCATTTTCCTTCCCCAACCAAACAGTGGAAAACAATGTTTTCCACCCTATTTTCCTCCCTCTATTTTCCATCCTCCCTATTTTCACCCCAACCAAACACAGCCTAAGGCATAGCAAAGTTGGAGGGAGGGGGATTCAAATGGAGGAAAAATGGGAGAGTTCAGAGGTTTAAAAATATAATTCTTAGAGTTTTAAGAGCCCAGCAAGGGAGAGGGGAGAGAAAAGGAACAAAATAAGAGAACCAAGGTGGAAGAATTCGTCCCATATGCTTGAGATCATTAAAAATATCACTTAGCCTCCAAAGAAACATATGCCAAAACATGCACACATCAGATATCATTCTCTCCCACAAAATCCTCCTCATCAAACTATCTTGGAAAGTAATACCCAAGAAGAGCTACTTGGACTTGAGTTCCAAATCCCACAAGCCTTGTGCAAAAGCACTAAATCTGTAAGAATTGGGGTCAGGATCCCTGTGGCTGAGTCATTCTCATAAAATTCATTTACATATATGTATATGTATTAAAATGTATATCATAATCTAAGAAACTAACAATTATTTGAAGATATGTGTATTGTATAGTGTGTTCTTATGCAGTATCTATAGAGGTAAATGGAAAGGGCAAAACTCCATTGCATAATAAGAATGGAGAAAGATCTTGTAGTTCAAAGAATTAGCATTCTAGATTCCATGGATTCTAGGCCTAGTATCCCTAGGAACCACGACATCCCATTTAGGGTACCACAACATCACATTCAGGGAACCAAGTGAAGGAACTCTTTTAAATGTTCACACAATAAAAGATAAGCCTTAAATATTCTATTTCAATCTCCTTCTCATTGTGAATATTATGAATAATTATTTTACTTATTTCGTAAGAGTAAAGGGTCATTTTATGACACTAAAATACTTATAATGGTATTTTATTGCTTAGGAGAAATCGCATTTTTGCCTTGAGGAGCTTTATGTGACTTGTGCACAAACCGATTTATAGAATGACCCCAATAGGTTGCGGAGAACTAGACCCAGTCCAACCATCCATCCTTGGAGGCCCAAGATCCCTTGTCATCAATGGACTTCGGTACTTTCCAAAAAAAAGGAACCTACACAATGAGTATAGCCATGAGTCCATGACACAATTATATATATATATATATATATAGGTCTGCATTAATCCTTTTGGTGTGACTTTTTAACACACACACACACACACACACACACACATATATATATATATATAGAGAGAGAGGTCACTTTATTAAAAATTATTAAAGTGATGATAAGGATACTATAAATTTTATCACATAAACCTTAAAAATTGTAGTGCCACTAATAAATTTGTCAACATTTATTAATGGGACAATATCCTTTTACACTTTGTTTACAAATACAACCATTATTTTTTATCATGTCCATAATTAATGTGGGAATGCCTACATTTTAACATATGAAAATAGATGTTAAAAAAGTATTATAAATCGGATAATAATTGTTGTAATGTTGCATTTAGTTAGTTAATTGGTTAGTTAGTTACAATTCCGATAATGTTAATCACATTTAACACATGTTAGAATTATTAATGCACATGGGAAATACTAGAACCATTTTTTTTTTTTTTGGTTGAAAATACTAAGTATTTTTAACACACACACACAAGAAGAGGAGAGAAGGTCATGTGGGTCAATAGAATAGTTTTATGATTCTATAAAAACTTACTTGTAATCACATTTTCATTCATTGAAGAATAAACCAATTGATTGCTTAGTGGTGGGTTCCAATTAGCTCAACTGGTAAAATCTCTAATGGTTGAATAAGAGATCTGAGACTCAATCCCCGCCTACTCCAAAAACTGATTGGTGTCTTGGTTTGATAATAAAGAGCAAAAATCACATAAGCGGACTCCATAGATTGAAATTCTATCAAAAAAGAAAAAAAAAAAAAGAAAAGATTGCTTAGTGCATTTTCCCTCACTCTCTTAATATTTCTCTATAGAATGTAACAACCTCTAATTAAGTCAATTTCCTCACAATTTCTACCTATCACCATTAGGAACCACTAGGTTCCTAACGGTAAGAGTATAAAAAACTTGTTATTTAATTATATATTGTTGAAGTAGTGCACACTAATCACATTCACTATCACATAAAGTTATAGCCTTTTTTTAGTGAAATTTGTAGTATCTTTAGTTCCTAATAGTAAGAGTATAAAAACTTGTTATTATTTATATATTGCTGAAGTAGTGCACAGTAATCACATTCACAATCACACAAATGTATAAACATTTTTTTAGTGAACTTTGTAATATCTTTAGCATTTTCTAAGCTTTCAAAGCAAGTATCTCTTGGGTTACAATAGCAAGAATAACATCAGGACATTCCTAAAGAGATTTCTTATTACAATCTTCCATATGATGCAGAAGAATTTGTAGTATTAATACTATCCGATCTATAATGTTGAAAAAGAGATGCTAATATAAGGTATTGTAGATAAATACATTAATAAGAATTATGTATGTATGTTTAAAAATAAAGGATTATGTGCTAAATATGACATTTATTCCATAGAAAACGGTAGCATAGATGGCAACAAGCCAATAAAATTTATTACTAAATATTAAATTCAACAAACATGAGAACAACATGGCTGAAAATCTTAAATTTGGTCTAAGTTAAGTTTTCAACTCTCAAATTTAAAATTTGAAATTAAACCAAATTGTCCAACATTGATTCATTATTATTATCAAGCACTAAATTGAGAAATTGGCTTTGTAAACCAATCAACTAGCTCAAACTGCTTTGCTTTGTTCAACATTCGACTGGAATTTAGATCTCAGCCTCCCAGTTTGCTGCAATTCCAAAAATTCCCTATATGTCATTTCAACATATGCAGGTTGATCACTTTCATTGTTAACTAACTCTGGTGCTGGCCTCATAACTGTGTCTAGCGATGGTCCATGTGCCAGAGCTATGGACATCCTTGTAGCTTTGTTATTCACAAGTGCCCGGTGTGCAATACTCTTGTACTTGCCATTGCTCAAAATCTTGCAGGGAAACATTATATTCAGAAAATTTAGATTTTAATTCAAAAAATTGTTCATTTAGTTAAATATTCATATGTCAAGAACATGATAAGTGAAAAACATAAAGCCAATGAAATTTTAATAAATATATAATTACACACACATGTAAAGAAAAAAGAAAACGATCAACCCTCATTCGTGTATTTGCTTCACTGTTACGATCATTTACCTATTTTTAATTTTATTTATTTATTTATAGGGTTAGTTCTTCATTTTGGCCATTTAGGCTACTTAACACGGTTAACTCTTCCTTTCGGGTATTTAGAAAATTTCTTTATGTCCGAAATGGAAGAAAACTATATAATTTTAATTTTGTGTGTTCTTAGTCCTCAAAAAAAAAAAAAAAAGTTTTCAGAAAGTAGTTCAGATTATACCTCTCTCTCTCTCTCTCTCTCTCTCTCTCTCTCTCTCTCTCTCAGCAACATTTGTTAACAAGTCAACATCAAAGCACTATTTTTCTCTCTTGCCTTTAAACTTATGCTATGTTTGAATGTTGGGGGAAGGAGCGGGAGTAGAGTAGAGTAGAGAGAGAGAGAGAGTAATTTAATTACTTTATTTGGATGTTTTATAAGGAGGAGGAGAGATTTGGAGGGATTTGAATTACTTCTAACCCCTCATTTTTAATTCTCCCAAATTTGAGAGATGTGGAGGGAGAGTGGAGTATAAAAATACTTGATCAAATGAATTATCAAATTTACACTTATCATATTAACAAAATTACAAATGAAAAGACTAATTATTTCCCTCCCCCTTACTTAATTTTAAAAACATTCAAACAAAGTGGAGGATAACTATTTTCCTCTACTCTCCTCTCTACTACTCTCCTTCCCTCTACTCCTCTCTACTCTCATCTCTCTCAAAACTTCCAAACATAGCATTATTCACGCATGTCACGTGTCACATTTAACTTAAATAAGTGTTGGGTAATATCTAATTTCAATTATGAAATCTGGTGTAAGCTTAATCATGTAATCCTTCAAATTTCAAGGGTTTTTATTTAGTCCTTGAAATTATACAAGGTGAAAAAAATTTTTTTCCCTACTTACGCGACTAATGGAATGTTGAAGCCACCCATATTTACGAGACTAAAATTGAACCAACCACATATTTAAGAGTGCACAAATTTAAGTAACAAAATTGAACTAACCTCATAAATAGAAGAACAAAATTACTCCCACCCACCCCCTTTTAAAAAATTCAAGGATAAAAAATATATATATATATATATATATATATTGATGTGAATGACAATTAATGTTTAATCACCTTAAACCTAAAATGGTATCAAACCGACCTTACTAGTTAACTTTAGCTGGCATAGTTGCTTAAAAAAGATTAAATTGAGAAAGATAATGAGAAGATGAATAACACATGGGGACAAGTAAAAATGGAGTTCAAGAAGCCTGATAGAATGTACCTCCAAGTGATCAGCAACTTGAACAAAGAGTACATTGGCAGGGATATTGACATTAAACCATTTTTCGTTATGCTTTACTTGAAGCCCAGAGACGCCATTATTTACCAAAGTGGTTAACAGACCATGGTCATAGTGAGCGGGGATGCCAATTGCTTTCTCTGGTTCTGGACATGTTGGATAATAGTTAGCAGCGAGCAATTGGAAACCCAACTCGAAATTGGCAGCCTTTTCTACGTAGCTCTCTTCTAACCCCAAGCTCTTTGATATAGCTTTCAGTAATATTATTACCACTTCCCGGTTTCTTTTGCTGAACTCCCTTGCAATCTCACTGTGTCAACAAAAATATAAATAAACCATTCATTATGAATTGCATTGGCCATGACCAAATTATTATTATTGAAATTTTAATTGAAAAATAAATTTATCATAATTAAAAGAAGGAAAATTCTTAGTTTAAGTAGATTGAACAAATTCCATATAATGTTGTATGCAAACTTATGGGTAGAACTTACTCTTGAAAACTCTTGCAATGGGAAAGTGTCCAAAAACCTATATATGCATGTTTAAACTTACACTAAAACAATGTGGGACACTCCAGCCTCTATGTCAACTTTGATGGTTGGCTTTGATACTAAATGTTACAAACTCATGGATAGAATTCACCTTTCAAAACCGATTTGCAAGAAAAGTGTAGTAAAAAATTTATATACATTATGTTTAAACTGTCAGAATTAATTTGTAATTTTAATAAAGAAATTTCTAGATGATGGTTGTTAGTGTTTCAGGTGCTGTAAACTGTTGGTGTTCTGTGCTCCTAAGGGTCAGTTACTTGTATCTAGAAGTCTAGAAGGCTCTTTCAAGTATAAGTAAGTGCTTTTGTACTGGTTTATGCAGATCAGAAAAATCTGCCTAGCATTGTGCAGGAGCAGCAGCTCTGCATCACAAAAATAAACCATGTAATCCATTGCTATTTGTCAATAAAAATTAAAAATTCTGCATATGCCAACATAAACTTACACTTAAGCAACATAGGACATTAGAATCATAACAGATTCTTAATACTTTAGAACTTGAATTTTTATTCATAATATGTGATATGTGATATGATTTAGGAGGTTAAATCTGAAATGAAAAGAAATGTACCTGAACCCAGCTGGTTTGTTGGGTGTATGAAATTCAGGATGGGCGAAGCACTTGAGAAAATCTCTCCAATAGTTTGCTTTATCCATTGAAGGATTAAAGCCTGTACCACACCTGATTGAATCCAAGACATGGTTTCCTTGATACTCTTTCTTCTCCTCCTCTGGCAAGTCGAAAAATTCTTGAAACGAAGCTATCATTGCCTTCGTCAGACTCTCCGTCACATCATGATTAATCACCTAATAAGACCCTCATCAAATCTCAGTCACATGCAAAAACTACAGACAAGTAAAAAAAATAAAAATGTAATAGAAAGCTCAAAACAGATAAGATAAACTGTACCATGAAGCAGCCCCAGTCTGAGCAGGCTTTGCTGAGTTGATGGATGATTTGAGACTGTTCTTCAGGAGTACCAGAAACAAGAAGAGAGATGTCGATAATGGGGACTGAATCTTCTGCATCACCGGCTATTGGTTCATCACGGAGATAAGGGGTGAAGTTGTAAAACGAAGGGATGGAGGAGGAGCCAGTTGATTCAACTAGTGCTTTCACGGTTGTTATCTTTGGTGGATGAACAGGTGATGCCTTCATGGACATTGCTGAAGCCATTGATGAGGATTGAGGAGAAACGAGGAGAACACTAGAAACAGAGAGAGATAGCTGGGTAATCGTGGCAATATTGTTGTGTTCCTTATATGCTATAATCATGTCTATATATATTTTAGGAGTAATGCCGGCACATTACTAACATTAATTTTTTTTTTTATTATTAGTAATCATTTACCAAGTCATTGATTTAAATTTTCATGTAAAAAATTCATTATCTCTGGCATTTTCCTACCATATTATTATCAACTTGCCGAGTGGCTTCACATCAAAACTTGCCGAGTGGCTATTGAAAAATATAATAATGATGTTTCTAAAATATATATATTATAATAATATTACAATGGGCGTGGTTACAACTTAGAAGTTCCAACATTTTTCTGTTCACACGTCACACTACTACAGTACTACTTCTAAATTTGTATAGGTAATAAAAAATAGAGAAAAAGAAAAAAGAGATAATAACTCTTACACAGTGCAAGATACAAAAAGTCATACATTTAACGCTTCACAGTCGCACCTTTCTTCACAAAAAACTTGAGAAATCTCACTTTGCTGCTGCTCTGAATTCGTTTCCCTTTCTTCTTCTTTTTTTCTTTAATGCAAGAAAGAGATAAAATGAATCAAGGCAGTGGCGGGTTGTTCGTGGAATAATTGGGCCTTCGCTGGGGGCTTTAATAAGTGGTGAAGAAGGAAGTAAAAAATAGAAAGAGACCCTGATGAAGATTTCTTTTTTTGCTGAAAAGATCCTAATGGGAAATGGGAATTGGAAAGAGAGAATAAGGACAAAATGATAAAGCTGAACGCGCGTTTTCTAGAACAAAACTCAGAACACGTGTTTGGAAATTTCTTTTTCAAAAGTGCGTTTGTGCGTTCTTACCATTGGTGGTTTCACTTTTTTCTAAATTGCCCATAATTTTTTTTTTTTTTTTCTGCCATCTAATCTCAAAAAAACCTCTTGAATTCGGTAGAGTTTTTGATAAAAGGAACATATGGAGTGGAGAGAGGGAGCGAGAGCGAGAGAGAGAGAGAGAGAGCTCAGACTTGTGAGTGTGCGTGGGGGGAGGGAAAGATAAGAAGATGAGGACGAAGTGAACAAGTGGATGAGAAAAAAGTGAAAGAAAAAAAAAAAGTTTTTGGATTTAGGAAAAGCGGAAGAAAATATAGAAAGTAGGGACACATATTATTTCATAATTTTTATTTTTTACAATTGTGATGTTATAGAGTAGGGTTCAGTTTGTGTCCAATGAAAGTTTTCATTGAACACATTGAATTTTGGACACATTGGACACGTGTTCAAATTCTGTCGTGTCCCGTGAAAATTTTTACTGGTATAGAGTATGTGGTGGAGAAAAAATTGCGAATATATGTATAATCCTAGAACAACTCATTTAAAAGATAAGTGTTAATAAAATTTTATTTTACAAAGATTAATTTAAATTATTATTGTGAAAATATTATGACATTTTATTATATCTCTAAACTTTTTAAATTAGTACCATTTTTCTTTTTAAAAAAATAGTACTATTGAAAGAATATTTTTATAACAATTATAATAAAGTTTACATAGTAAGTTGTTATTAGTTCTCATCTAAACCTATTAGTGACATTTTTTTTCCCTAATATTAACAACTTTTCTTTATATAGACATTGTCCTTTTTGGTAATTTACCTCTCAAACTACCACTTTTATAAATACTAGTCAAATACTCAGTTTTTTCAAAAAGAACTTTTTAATAGCTTTTAGTGTTTTACCAAACACTCAGCTTTTACAAAAATCTCAATTTCATACCGCACTTTTTTAAACCCCCACTTTTTTAAAAAGCACCATATCAAAAAACTGAAACAAACTTACCCTAGCTGAAGAAAATATGAGTTAGTGGATGGAGTGGATTTTTCTAGATCAGATTTGTTGATTTAATATTGATTAATATTATATGTACAAACTATTTTTCAAATTTTTTTACAAATGGTTAATGTGGTGAGTAATTATTACTAAGTAAAAATGTGATATTAGTGGTCGACGTAATTGAGAACTAGTAAGAATTTTTCATATCAACATTTTGTAAAAATATTGTAAAATAGTTTTTGTCTTTAATATTATTCATTGAGTAATACTACAAGCAGAAACTATTTTATAATATTTTTACAAACTATTATTATAGACAATCTTTATTAGTTCTCATCTAATCTCATTACTAATATAATTTTTTTATTTACCAATAACCACTTTATCACATCAACCTTTTGCAAAAAAAAATTGAAACTCTAGCATTTTTCATACTCATTTTTTTTTTTTTTATCTTCATCTAGTTTTAAGTTTACCAATTCTAATCTCAAAAAATATATATAAATAGATGGAAGTTTAGTAGACATAAATAGATAGATGGAAGTTTGGTTTAGCTTTTTAAATTTTTTTTTAAGTGATAATTTTAAAAAGTGCGGAATGAAATTGAGTATTTTTGAAAGTTTTTTTTTTTTTTTAAATCCAAGTATTTGATAAAAACTTTCAAAAAAAGTAATTAAAAAAAAAAATAGGTGTCTAGCTAATACTTCTAAAAGTGGCATTTGAGGTGTAAATTAGCCCCAAAAAAAACCAACAATTTTTTTTTTTTCAATTTCTCTTTTTCTTTTTTGTTCTTATCAATCTTTATATTTTAGTGATATCCTCTTTTCTTCTCCTTGTTTTTTTTTTTTTTTTTTTTTTTAATTTTTTTATTCTTCTACACATATTTTCCTCACCTATATTTTTAATTGTCCAATCCTTTTCTAGGATCTTCATTTCTTCTCAGTTCTCACCTCTCCATCATGGTACCACCACACCTTCTCCATGGTTGATCTATCATAAGCTCTGTACTGAGCATATAATCTTTATCTTTTTACTGGAAATGAGAGTCTATGGGTTTACGTTGGAATTGGAAATTGCACATTTGTTTTTGAATTTTGCAATCTGTTTGGTTTTAGAATTTGGTGGAAAGAAAAGAAAAAATAATAATAATAAAAAAAGAAAAAGAAAAAAAAAGAAAACCACAACTACCACGTGTGGAGCCACGTTATGGAGAAATTATTGATTCTTCTTAGTGGTCCTCCCTGCTCCTGCCAACCAATAAGAAAGTGCCACGTGGCTATTTTTTCTGACTCAGCTCTACATCATCACTTCCCATCCCCAATATCTCTCTAGAGAAGAAATTTCTCCTCTCTTTCTGTATGAAATTGAAATTCAAAGAAGTGTTAAGCCATGGAAAGCTATCGTTTTCACAAGATAATATTTGAGAATAGAAGCTTGTAATTTTTTTAAAAAAATAAAATGTTATGTGGTTTAAGATTAATGAATGATGAAAGAACGGAAATGATTTTCCTCTTCATCTGCAAATTAAGTGTGTTTGTTTGAGGTTGTAATTTTCATAGGTGAGTAAAAAAATAAAATTCTTAGTTTCTCAATTGAGATTCTTTCCCCCTTTTTCCAAGTTTGTTTTCTGTTGGCTTTTCGGAAGATGGATGAATGGAATTCAAGAGGGATCCAGCACATGTTTTAAACATGCCAAGAACTTCTCAAGGTTGAAAATTTTTCAAACATTATTGATTCATTAGTTCGCAGAATAAGCACAAAATATCCAAACTCAGATTATAACGTATGAACAAGAGAACAAAACATGACTTTGAATTTTCCTCAAACCCACGGCAAAGACACCATACCCACCATACCCACAGATTCCTCAATCAAAACCCACCATACCCATAAACCAATAGAGATCTCCTTCCTCAGACCCACGGCAAAGACCACTTCTCCTTCCTCCAAAATGCAGACCACCAACCACCGTAGAGATCTCCTTCCTCAAACCCACGACAGAGAATCCAAAGAATCAAAACCTACCATACCCACTAGTTAGAGAAAACAGAAGAGAGAAACATTATTTGTAGAGAAAACAGAAGAGAGAAACTTTAATCAGTACGCATCAATCTCTACACATGCTTCAACTTCAATACGCATACACTACCAGTTACAATTATGTTATTTCCTCTGTTTGGCTACCGAGAAAGTGTAAGGAAAAAAAGCGAAGAAAATACAGCTTCTAATCTCAGATTCTGCTTAACTCAGCTGAGACGAGTTATTCCAATCCAAAACCACTTAAAATCTTTTCAAAAAAAAAAAAAAAAAACTCGGTTCTGCTTTTTCACTTGCTTTGCTGTAATATTTTCTCGTTAATCAAACAGAGAGCAAGAGTTAAAAAGACCTAGAGATTGGAAATGGGAAGTACATTCCGAGAAAGCCATGGTAGAGGAGAGAAATCTGGAGGCAACGACGATGACTCGGATCATGCATGGAGAGAGTGGAGTCATGAAGGACTCACCGGAGAACCCATGGTTTCTAGCAATGGTGGATCGGAATCTCAGAAATCACAATAAACAACAACAATAAAAATTTCCATAGAGAGAAAAAAGAAAAGAAAAAGAAATACTGAGTTGAGAGCGAATATCAAAAGAAGAAGGAAGAAAAAGTGAGAGCTTGAGGTAGAACAAGTCTTGGATTTTGGTTTTGTGGAGCTGAGTTTTGGTTTTGTTAACAAGAGTTAAAGTAATGGGAAAATTATTAGGTACTTCCGGAGTACCATAAATGCGTGCTCCCTCCTCTCACATGAATGGTGGGTCCCACCATGAATTTAATTAGTGGGACCTACCATTCATGTGAGAGAAGGGAGCACGCATTTATGGTACTCCGGGAGTACACAATAATTTTCCAAAGTAATGGGTACGCGTTGACATGGAGCTGAATCAAAAGAATGACCATGTGGCACTTTTCTATTAACTGGTAGGAGCAGCAAGGACCACATCAGTGATCCTCTTGGAGGAACTAATAATTTCTCCACGATATAGCCCCCAAATATTTTTAAAAACCTTCAACCAGTAGCTCACTTCAATTTTTATAAAACCCGGCCCCACAAGAGCACAGATTGCTCACCTCCTACACATCAGCTAAATTTGATTTGCCCTCCATATGCTCAACTTTTCACCGAAAAGCAAAAGGTAGTTTTGTAAATAAAAAAAGTGTCGACCCTCTCACGTGATATCTACCTTCTAGAATTCTATGCCACTTTATAGTTGTACCCCCCATCGTGGTATCTAACTCTTCTAGAATTCTGATTAGCCAAAAAAAATAAAAAAATTAAAAGCAAAAAAAAAAAAAAACCTCATCTAGAATTCTATGCCTCTTTATAGTTGTACCTGCCATCGTGATATCTAAACTCTTCTAGAATTCTAATTAGCCAAAAAATAAATTAAAAAAAAAAAGCAAAAAAAAAAAAAAAAAACCTCACCTAGAATTCTATGCCACTGTATAGTTGTACCCTCCATCGTGATATCTAAACTCTTCTAGAATTCTAATTAGCCAAAAAATAAATATAAATAAATAAATAAAAATGTAAAAAAAAAAAAAAAAAAAAAAAAAAAAACCTCATCTAGAATTCTATTCCACTTTATGGTTCTATCCTCCTATGTGATATCTAACTCTCTCCGGTTCTATGCCACTTCATAATTTTATTTTCTTCATAAAAACTGTTATATACAAATTATTATACATTTAATTATTTTTTAAACTAAAATCGTAAGTTTAATACATGTTTTTAAAACTTGAATTGTCTTAAACTTATTATTTTAATTCAAAAAATATGTGTGTAATAGTGTATGTGTATTAGACTGTGTGTAACAAACACTACATTTTTATAATTAAAAAAAAAAAATTTCCTTTCTTAGCACTCATTCTCTTTCACAATCCATTCAATGTTACAAAATTCTTCTTCTTCTTTTTTCTTCTTTGTTTTCGGTTCTATTTCATTTTTAATTTCTATTTATTTATCTTATGATTTATTAATATATTTATTTTTACTTTAGTTGTCTAATCTAGTTGAATTTAAATTCTATTTAGTTTATGGTTAGTTATAGTGATTTTATTATATTTAATTTCTATGAATATTATTTATTGTAATTGTAAATAAGTCTAATTTTGTTATATACTGATATTTTAATTTCTACGAATGTTATGGATTTATAATTTTTCATAAGAATTAAAGAAACACTTGATAAAGAATGACTTTAAGATGCTTAATCAGGTGTTTAGCTTGTTAGTATTTTTAAGTGTGGATAAAAATTACATTAATAAAATAACAACAATCTTGCGTATTATATATGAGTTACGACTTACTTTGGATTTAAAATTTTTTTATTTTAAAACTAATGCACAAAGACATATAATATGTATGTATATAGGTATATCATGGTTTGAGTTTTTCTTAAATTACAAATCAATATAATAGTTTTACTTCAGCCTCGCAACAAAATTTCCTAGCTGTGCCTTGACTACTACCCATTACTAGGGCTAAGCACAGACTCGACCCAAAGGGTTTTGGGCGGGTTGGATTGAAACACAGATCAGGTTCCGGTCAACCATATTCGAGTTTTTTTTTTTTTGGGTTTGGGTTCCAACCCAACCTGCCCGCTATTAAAAAAAAAAAATAGCATGGATCTTTTAAGCAAATCTAAAAGCTTGAATATTGAGTAATATGTTTTTGAGTTAGAGTTAATCAGGGGAGGGAGAGAGATAGAGAGCTGTTAAGGAAAAAAGCACAAAATGGAACAAAGGGTCCTTGTTCTTCTCCTTCTTCCTTCTCCAATTCCTATGTTTTACTTTGCTTTCTCATGGAAGTTTGATTTTTATTTTTTTGGTTGAGATAAATTAACCTGAAATGTTAGAATGAGTGGGAGATGAAGAGGTAGAATCATGGTATGTAAATGTTAGAAAATAATATTAATTAAAACTCTTAAAATTCATAAAAGAGCAATTAAAAAGAGAGTAATTTGATATAGAAATAAGTGAAATTTGAAAATTCATTAATTGGTTTATAGTAGCATAAATTCCTAAACAGAAAATTAAAATAATATCTATATTTGAGCTATTCCTTATTCTTTGATTCTCCAAAAAAAAAAAAAAAAAAGAGTCTACTATTCTTCAAGCAATTAAAATATTAAACAATTGTTTTAAAATGGAAAAAGAAATTAATGTATTTAAGGATATATGATATTTTTTTTAAAACATAAAACATGGTAACCAGTTAAAGAGTGGTAAAAATGGCAAGAGTATGTTAATGAGTAATATTGCTCATTTATGGACATATATTTAAGGTTATCTATACTTAATTAGAGGATTCTCCTTTTTAGACTGAACATTGTTGCCTTTTTGAATTTATTGTATATTGCAGGAAAATAAGACTTTACTTGTCAGATTATTCAGAGGATGGTGTAGAACTTATTAAGAACTTCTGATCATGCCCTACAACCGAATACTTTGCTGCCTGTATAGCAGAATCGATTTTTGAAGAATGTGTTCTTGGTCACCAAAATTAAGTTATAAAATGACATAAAAGTGTTGCACTTGAAGGTTAATTTGTGCCACCAAGAGTAGAACTCGGTGTAAAACAGTTCCTTGGCTGAACAACCTTTTAGGATCAAACTATAGCATCAACCTTTGTGTTGGACGCACCTCCACACACAAAAGTTCAAGAACAACCACAAATATATCATTTCTCTTCCACACAAAAGAGTATCGGTTCTAATGAGTGTATCTTACTGAATGCATCCCTCTTGCTAGCTCAATATCTAATTAAGGAAATTACTGAGTAACCTTTAAATCAATCATGTATTATGATTGTGATTTTCCTTCTTTAAGAGTCATTTTGTTTTACTTTTTTTATCTTGTTGCTGAGACTGGTTTACTTTACTATTTCCAAGATGATTAATTGATTATCTTCTAATTGCTTTTTTGAGTAGTTTATGTGTCACTTTGCAGTTGTCTCGTTAAGCAACCTTGATTTGCCATTCAAAAATATTCTTGATAGGTCGAAATTTTCTGTAATACCCCCCGGGGGGAGAACTGCACACTGTTAAGAACATTACAGGGAAAAAATTCATCAACTTGCATTACAACTTACTAATGGTAAAATAATATTCTGACTTCTTCTCCCATTAAAAGATTTATGCTCCCATGTCTTCATTGGATATATATGGTTTATATTTAACTATGTGCTTCATTTTACTCTTTTTTCTTAAATTTTTTTAGGACAAAGTTTAGCTACAAAATTGGTTGTAGCCTTAGGCTACAAACTCACTTAATAAAATAAATATTACTGTATATTTTGAAAATCTAACCGTTGAATTACATGTTCTTTACGCTCTTAATGCACATGTCAATTTTTGTGTCAATCGGATATCATTTACTATATAATCTATAATCTTATATTTTATGCATAATTTTAAATTACAAAAACTTGCAATTTAAAAATTTATTGATGACATAGCTATTGATCTTTAATTTTCTTGAAATTTTGCAAACATGGAGGATATAAGAAGAAGATGCAATCCAATGGTGGATTTGTCAAAATTAATCTCCAATAAAAAGATATTGAGTGAGTTTGTAGCTTAAGGCTACAATCGATTTTGTAGCTAAACTTTGTCGATTTTTTTATTCAACATGATTTGTTGCTGTGGAAATGTTCATTCCTTGGTTAATAAATTTTGTTTATGGCATAAGAAAGTCTATAAATGAAACATAATTAATATGAATTTTGGGTCATGCATTATGACATTATCTATTTCTTATTTCTCCGTTGAACAATTAAATATTTAAATTACTGTTCCCAACACTGATTTAATTTCTAGAATGCATTTTAGCTAAAATAATCTTTTATTTTCCTTTTTCACACAACCTGGTAACTTAAAGTTAGTTTACTAATTTATTTAATTTGCTCCTAAAAATAAAAGGTTACTAGATCAATTACACTATCATAATTGATTTAAAGTAATATGGCGGTGTGATGATCACTTCGTAAGTCCAAGTTCTTGTAACGTGGAGAGTAAGAGTTGTAGTTCAAGTCTATAAGAAGGAGCTTCACATACATACACTTAGATTAAGTTAAAGTAAAATTTATATTTCAGATATATATTTAAAAAGAAATAAAAAGAAGAAGAAGAGAAGAAAAGAGTAATGTGAGTTTTAAGTGTTCATCTCTTGAGGAAGTTTGATCTGGAAAATGCTTCATGACAACGTGGAAAATTAAATGATATATTTGTCTAAAAAATGTTTTAGACCTACGATTACAAATTGGCTTTTCTTCTAAAATTTTCTTTTCTTTGTGAATCAGGTGCAGAAGTACTTTAAATGGAATTCACCTCCAATTAAATTCGATGCTTTTCATATGGCCATGTACGAGCTATGGGTGCGCAGGGATTTCTATATTATTGGAAACTGTTCGAAATTTTGTGAACATATATATCAGCATCAAGTAAAAAGACTAATAAAAGTTACCTAAAATTGTGTGAAGCAAAATTATATTTTTAATACCTTTATTTATTTATTTATTTTTAAATCCGACATGAGGATTCATATTATAACGTCACTTGACTGCACATTTTTCACCTCTCAAATTCTTCTCACACACATAAAAGTGATATATACTTTACCATTGAGATAAAGGTCTGTACATTGACACAATGTTTCTAGTAATGATAAATGTAAAACCATAAAGAAGTAGAAGAGAAACGATACTCAATCTTTTTAAGTCTTACTTGTTTGTTTTTATTTGTGAACTGTCGATTGTGCCTTTTGAACTATTATCCGATAGCAACGTTTGCTTAAGCAGTGACCAATAGCAATGCAACTAAATGAAACACCTAGCCGCGCGTACTATATATCATCGTATCAATTACAAAGTCAAATTATTGAGACGGAAAAAAAAAGTCTTACTACAATTTACTGAGAATAGCCATGACACAATTATATAGGTCTGCATTAATCTTTTCGGTGTGACCTTATAACAAAAAAAAAAAAAAGTTATTTTATTAAAATTTATTACAGTAATGATAAGGATATACTACAAATTTTATTACATAAACCTTATTAATAGGACAATATCGTCTTACACTTTGTTTACAATTACAACCATTATTTTATATCATATCCACAATTAATGTGGGAATGTCCACATTTTAACACGTGAAAATTGATGTTAAAAGTGTTAGAAATCGGATAATAATTGTTGTAATATTGCATTTAGTTAATACAATTCTAATCATGTTAATCACATTTAACGCATGTTGGAATAATTATTAATACACATGTGAAATAATAAAACCATTATATATGATAAGGTCATGTTGGTCAATAGAATATTTTATGATTCAATTTCTCTGCCTACACCAAAAATTGAGTAGTGTCTTTGTCTAATGATAAAGACCAAAAATCACAAAAGCACGTCATAGGTTGAAACTCTATGTTTTCTAAGTTTTTAAAGCAAGTGTCTCTTGGGTTGCAATAGCCAGAATAACATCAGAACATTCCAAACGAGATTTCTTATTACTGTCTTCCATATGATGTTATAGTAGCCTTGTTACGCTACTTTGGACATGGCTGACGTATGTAGTAGTGAAGGTGATTTGTGGCACATCAACAAAATTATATATATATATATATATATATATATATATATCTCAGTTTTTTTTTTTTTTTTTTTTTTTTTTTTTTTTGCATTTAAAAATTGACACATCAATCTATAAAGATAATGCGGTAAAATTTATAATATTAATACCATCCTGTCTATAATGTTGGAAAAAGAGATGCTAATATAAGGTATCATAGATAAATACATTAATAAGAATTACGTATGTAGGTTAAAAAAAAGGATTATGTGCTAAAAATGACATTTATTACATAGTAACTGTAGCATAGATAGCAACAAGCCAACAAAATTTATTATAATATTAAATTCAACAAACATGTGAGCAGACATGTGAGCATCTGCTAAAAAAAATACAAACAAACAAACAAACTAACATACATGAGAACAACATGGCTGAAAATCTTAAATTTGGTCTAAGTGAAGTTTTCAACTCTCAAATTTGAAATTAAACCAAATTGTCCAACATTTATTCATTATTATTATCATGCACTAAATTGAGAAATTGGCTTTGTAAACCAATCAACTAGCTGAAACTGCTTTGCTTTGTTCAAAATCCGACTGGAATTTAGTTTTCAGCTTCCCAGTTTGCTGCAATTCCAAAAAATCCCTATATGTCATTTCAACAAATGCAGGTTGATCACTTTCATTGTCTACTAACTCTGGTGCTGGCCTCATAACTATGTCTAGTGCTGGTCCATGTGCAACAGCTATGGACATCCTTGTAGCTTTGTTATTCACAAGTGCCCGGTGTGCAATACTCTTGTACTTGCCATTGCTCAAAATCTTGCAGGGAAACATTATATTCAGAAAATTTAGATTTTAATTCAAAAAATTGTTCATTTAGTTAAAGATTCATATGTCAAGAACATGATAAGTGAAAAACATAAAGCCAAATGATATTTAAATAAAAATTTATATAATTACATACACACACATAAAGAAAAAAGAAAACGATCAACCCTCATTCATGTATTCGCTTCACTGTTACGATTATTTACCTATTTTTAATTAATTTATTTATTTATTTATAGGGTTAGTTCCTCAGTTTGGCCATTTAGGCTACTTAACACGATTAACTCTTCCTTTCGGGTATTTAGAAAACTTCTTTATGTCCCAAATGGAAGAAAACTATATAATTTTAATTTTGTGTGTTCTTAGTCCTCATGAAAAATAAAAAATAAAATAAAATTAAAAATTAAAAAAATTAAAAATTGTTTTCAGAAAGTAGTTCAGATTTGGCTAGAAGTAAAAAACATACCTCTCTCTCTCTCTCTCTCTCTCTCTCTCTCTCTCAGCAACATTTGTTAACAAGTCAACATCAATGCACTATTTTTCTCTCTTGCCTTTAAACTTATTCACACATGTCACGCATCACATTTAACTTAAATAAGTGTTGGGTAATTTCTAATTTCCATTATGAAATTTGGTGTAAGTTTAATCATGTAATCCTTCACATTTAAAGGGTTTTTATTTAGTCCTTGAAATTATACAAAGTGAACAATTTTGTTTGTTTGTTTTTTTTTTTTTTTTTTTTTACTTCTGTGACTAATGGAATGTTAAAGCAACCCATATTTACGAGACTAAAATCGAACCAACCACATATTTAAGAGTACACAAATTTAAGTAACAAAATTGAACCAACCTCATAAACAGAAGAACAAAATTACTCCCCCCCACCCTCTCTCTTTTAAAAAATTCAAGGATAAATATGTGTGTATATATATATATATTTATGTGAATGACAATTAATGTTTTATCACCTTAAACCTAAAATTGTATCAAACCGATCCTACTAGTTAACTTTAGCTGGCATAGTTGCTTAATAAAAAGATTAATTGAGAAAGATAATGAGAAGATGAATAACACATGGGGACAAGTAAAAATGGAGTTCAAGAAGCATGATAGAATGTACCTCCAAGTGATCAGCAACTTGAACAAAGAGTACATTGGCAGGGATATTGACATTAAACCATTTTTCGTTATGCTTTACTTGAAGGCCAGAGACGCCATTATTTACCAAAGTGGTTAACAGACCATGGTCATAGTGAGCGGGGATGCCAATTGCTTTCTCTGGCTCTGGACATGTTGGATAATAGTTAGCAGCGAGCAATTGGAAACCCAACTCGAAATTGGCAGCCTTTTCTACGTAGCTCTCTTCGAACCCCAAGCTCTTTGATATAGCTTTCAGTAATATTATTACTACTTCCCGGTTTTTTTTGCTAAACTCCCTTGCAATCTCACTGTGTCAACAAAAATATAAATAAACCATTCATTATGAATTGCATTGGCCATGACCAAATTATTATTATTGAAATTTTAATTGAAAAATAAATTTATCATAATTAAAAAAAGGAAAATTCTTAATTTAAGTAGATTGAACAAATTGCATATAAAGTTGTATACAAACTTATGGGTAGAACTTACCTTTGAAAACTCTTGCAATGGAAAAGTGTCCAAAAACTTATATACACATGTTTAAACTTACATTAAAGAAATGTGGGACACTCCAGCCCCTATGCCAACCCTGATGGCTGGTTTTGATACTAAATATTACAAACTCATGGATAAAACTCACATTTGAAAACCAACTTGCAAGAAAAGTGTGGTAAAAAATTTATGTACATATTTTTAAACTTACACTTAAGCAACGTGGGACATTAGAATCATAACAGATTCTTAATACTTTAGAACTTGATTTTTTTTTATTCATAATATGTGATATGTGATATGATTTAGAGCATCTTCAGTTGCTTATCTAAATTTTTGTATTATTTGGACAATAAACAGTGATATTTAATTTTTACCTACTTACTTTTTCAAATACACTTTCTAACAGATTCTCTATCATTTTCTCCCTCTCATTTAAATATTATTTCTTTATTCATTCTTTATTCTTTTTTAATCTTCTTTCATTCATTTAATTTTAAAGAGAAGTACTACATTCTTAACATTTTACAATATTTTCACAATAAATCATATGTCGTAAGTTATTACTGATTTTAATTTGAACACATCACTTAAATATTTTTTTTCATTAGTATTAGTTAGTAACAACCCACTACTTAAGATTTATTGTAAAAGTATTATGAAAATATTGTAGTAGCATTTCTCAATTTTAATTTCTTATTCTTTATATTATTTTTCCCTTATCTCTTTTTTTTTTTTTCATCCACACGTTTTCTTTTATTTTTTTTTTCCTCTTTTTTCTCCTCCTACCCTATCCCTTATCTCTATCTTCACTTTTCTTTTCTAGCACTTCGTCTAGAGCTCTATCTTCACTTTTTTTTTTTTCTAGTCTTCTCTAGCACTTCATCTACTCCAGAGCATTCAAGAAGCTCTCCCTTTATCTCACACAAACAAATTCTCTCTCATACAAACATAGATCACCAACAGAGAAGTAGAGATCGGCGTTCTACATTTTTTTTTTCCTGGTTTGATTAGTTTTATTTTATTGTTCAGATTTCATTAGACTTATGAGAAAGGTTGTTTTTGTGTTTCAAATCTTTCGATTGGGTTTTGTATTTTTGTTTTTATTGTGGTATGTGTTGAGATAGAGAAGCACGAGAGAGTAAAGAACGAAAGAAAAAATGAATGAGAGAGAAAGAATTATTTTTTTATTCAATCGGGTATTATTTTAAGGGAGAATATTATTTAGAGGTGCTACATTACTACAGTGTTCTCTACATATAGAAAAACACTATAGCAATACTAATCTAAAAAATGGAGATGGAGAAATGGTTTGAGTGAGTATTTGGGGGTTTTTTCTTTCCAAAAATTGCATTTAAAGACGCTATTGGAGATGCTATTGGAGGTTAAATCCGAAATGAAAAGAAATGTACCTGAACCCAGCTGGTTTGTTGGGTGTATGAAATTCAGGATGGGCGAAGCACTTGAGAAAATCTCTCCAATAGTTTGCTTTATTCATTGAAGGATTAAAGCCTGTACCACACCTGATTGGATCCAAGACATGGTTTCCTTGATACTCTTTCTTCTCCTCCTCTGGCAAGTCGAAAAATTCTTGAAACGAAGCTATCATTGCCTTCGTCAGACTCTCCGTCACATCATGATTAATCACCTAATAAGACCCTCATCAAATCTCAGTAACATGCAAAAACTAGGCACGTAAAAAAAAAAAAAATTAATAGAAAGCTCAAAACAGATAAGATAAACTGTACCATGAAGCAGCCCCAGTCTGAGCAGGCTTTGCTGATTTGATGGATGATTTGGGACTGTTCTTCAGGAGTACCAGAAACAAGAAGAGAGATGTCGATAATAGGGACTGAATCTTCTGCATCACCGGCTACTGGTGCATCACCGGCTACTGGTTCATTAGGGAGATAAGGGGTGAAGTTGTAAAACGAAGGGATGGAGGAGGTGCCAGTTGATTCAACTAGTGCTTTCACGGTTGTTATCTTTGGTGGATGAACAGGTGAAGCATTCATGGACATTGCTGAAGCCATTGATGAGGCGAAACTAGAACACTAGAAACAGAGAGGGAGAAAGAGAGATAGCCGAGTAAATGTGGCAATGTTGTTATGTTACCTTCAAGCTATAATCGCGTTGATATATACTAGGAAAACATACACCTCGTTCTGGACGTTTCTCCCATTATTTGGTGGGATCTAACATTTTTATTTTATTAATAAAATCCCTCTCACGTGATATCTACCTTCTCGAAATCTATGCCACTTTTTAGTTCAACTGTCCATCGTGATATCTAACTCTTCTAGAATTCTTCCATTAAAAAAAATCTTCTAGAATTTTAATTAGCCAAAAAAATTTAAAAATTAAAATAAAAAATAAAAAACCACTTCTTGAATTCTATGCCACTTTATAGTTCTACCCTGCAATGTGATATCTAACTCTCTACGGTTCTATGCCACTTTATAGCTCTACTTTCTCTATAAAAACTGTTATACACCTCTTGCAATATACACATTATTACGCACTTAATTATTTTTTAAACTGAAATAGTATGTTTAATTAATACACGTTTTTAAAACTTGAATTGTCTTCAATTTATTATTTTAATTCAAAAAATATGTGTGTAATGGTGTATGTGTATTAGGGGATATTATTGTGTACTTCCGGAGTATCATAAATGCGTACTCTCTCCTCTCACATGAATGGTGGGTCCTACTAATTAAATTCATGGTGGGACCCACTATTCATATCAGAGGAGGGAGTAAGCATTTATGGTACTCTGGGAGTACCTAATAATATTCCGTGTATTAGAGAGTGTGTGACAAACACTACATTTAATATATATATATATATATATTTCCTTTCTTAGCACTCATTCTCTTTCACAATCCATTTAATGTTACAAAATTCAACTTCTTTCTTTTTCTTCTTTGTTTTCATTTCTATTTCAATTCTAATTTCTATTTATTTATCTTATGATTTATCAATTTATTCATTTTTACTATAGTTGTCTAATCTAGTTGAATTTAAATTCTATTTATTTTATGGTTTCTTATAGTGATTTTATTATATTTAATTTCTATGAATATTATTTATTGTAATTGTAAATATAGTCTAGTTTTATTACATACAGATATTTAATTTCTATGAATGTTATGGATTTATAATTTTTCACAAGAATTAAAGAAACACTTGATAAGAAATGATTTTAAAATGCTCAATCGGGTGTTTAGCTTGTTAGTATTTTTAAGTGTGGATAAAAATTACATTGATAAAATAACAACAATTTTGCGTATTATATATGAGTTATGACTTACTTTGGATTTAAGATTTTTTATTTTAAAACTAATGCATGAAGACATGTAATATGTATGTATTTAGGTATATCATGGTTTGAGTTTTTCTTGAATTACAAATCAATATGATAGTCTTACTTCGACCACGCGAACAAAACCTCCTGATTGCGCCCTAACTTCTACCCATTGCTAGGGCTAAGCACAGACCCGACCCAACCTGACCCATCCCAAAGGGTTTTGGGCGGGTTGGATTGAAACATGGGTCGGGTTTGGGTCAACCATTCAGTTTTTTTTGGGTTTTGGGTCCAACCCAACCTATCCGTTATTAAAAAAAAAAAAATAGCAAGGACCTTTTAAGCAAATATAAAAGCTTGAATATTGAGTAATACATTTTTGGGTTAGAGTTAATCAAGGGAGGGAGAGAGATAGAGAGTTGTTAAGGAAAAAAGAACAAAGTGGAACAAAGGGTTCTTGTTCTTCTCCTTCTTCCTTCTCCAATTCCTATGTTTTACTTTGCTTTCTCATGAAAGTTTGATTTTTTTTTTCTTTTTTGAGATAAACTTGAAAGTTTGATTGAGTAAAGCAAATGGATCCTGAGAATGAGTGGGAGATGAAGAGGTAGAATCATGGTATGTAAATGTTAGAAAATAATATTAATTATGACTGTAAAACTCTTAAAATTTATAAACAAGCAATTAAAAAGAGAGTAATTTGATATAGAAATAAGTGAAATTTGAAAAGTCATTAATTAGTTTATAGTAGCATAAATTCCTAAACGGAAAATTAAAAAGAGAGCAATTTGATATAAAAATAAATTAAAATAATATCTATATTTGAGCTATTCCTTATTAGGTCTACTATTCTTCAAGCAATTAAAATATGAATAATGCTACAAACACAAACTATTTTACAACATTTTTACAAATTAAACAATTGTTTTAAAATGTAAAGAAATTAATGTATTTAAGGATATATGATATTTGTTTCAAACTTAAAACATTGTAATCAATTGAAGAGTGGTAAAAATGGCAAGAGTAAGTTAATGAGTAATATTGCTCATTTAAGGACATATTTTTAAGGTTATCTATACTATTTATAAGAGGATTCTCTTCTTTAGACTGGACTTTTATGTGGTTCAGAAATACCCCTAAAATTT
Organism: Quercus glauca; assembly: GCA_023736055.1. Classification (NCBI taxonomy): domain Eukaryota; kingdom Viridiplantae; phylum Streptophyta; class Magnoliopsida; order Fagales; family Fagaceae; genus Quercus; species Quercus glauca. The sequence continues at coordinate 28,091,062 of CM043325.1, read as the reverse complement.
AGGTTTAACAGGGAAAAAACTTGATGACAAATCAGTAAAAATATATCTCCAACTCTACTTATAATACCTGCAAAATAGGATACTCCCTACTAATCTATGTCTTCAAAACAAACTTATCCAAAAAATATAAAAATAAAAAAAGGAAAATTATGACACTAGACCAAAAAAAGAAAAAAGAAAAAAAGCCTCATCGCACACGCAAAGCGCATCTAATAAGGCTAGTAATATACATAGGGTTCGAACTTCACTTACATCTAAAATCAAAGGACGTCTTGAGCTTGATGATTATAGCAAGAATAGAAACTATAAGTTCAAATTCTATCGTTTTTAGGACAAAGTTTAGCTACAAAATTGGTTGTAGCTTAAGGCTACAAACTCACTCAATAAAATAAATACTACAACGTATTTTGAAAATCTAACCGATGAATTGCATGTTCTTTACGCCCTTAATGCATATGTTAAATTTTGTGTCAATCAGATATCATTTACTATATGATCTATAAGCTTATAATTTGTGCATATTTTTAAATTACAAAAACTTACAATTTAAAAAATTGATTGATGACATAGCTATTGACCTTTAATTTTCTTGAAATTTTGCAAGCATGGAGGATATAAGAAGGAGGTGAAATCCAATGGTGGATTTGTCAAAATTCACCTCCAATAAAAAGATATTAAGTAAGTTTGTAGCCTAAGGCTACAACTAATTTTGTAGCTAAACTTTGTCCTTGTTTTTATTAAAAAAAAAAAAATCGAAATCTAAGGAATAAACTATTTAAATTTGGAATGTACATATAATATTTTAAAATGGGTTTGGCTTACCTCTAGTACTTTTTTAACTGGACATATCTTTTTGTTTTAAATATACAATGGTAAATGGCAGTGGGTTTTAATTTCCATGTTTTATTTAGTTAGTGGAAGATGTGGCAGTTTTTCATTAAAACAAAAAGAGATTTTAGTTAAAAAAGTATTAGATGTAAACCAAACCCTTTTAAAATCATATAAGTTGTAACAAAACAAAATACACGTAAAAATAATGTCAAGTCACGTTACAGATTAGAATATGTCAACATCAAACTTTATAGTATATTATTGTAAAACGATTTTGTACCAATGATCACAAATTTACCTCGCGCACCCTTAGTGTGGTGGTCACTTTACAAGTATAAGTGCTTGTGGGGTGTGTAGGGTAAAGGCTGGGGTTCAAGTCTCTAAAAGGAATTTTCACACTCATATACATTTATATTAAGTTAGAGTAGAATTTCTATCTTATATAAAAAAAAAAAATCAAAAAAATCAAAAAATTTAAATGCAAACAACAAAGAGGGTCCCACATAAAAGAGAGAGAGAGAGAGACAGTGAGTGTGACCCACCGCAAAAATTAACATTAGAAGATCACCAACGAACAAAACAAAATTGTTAAGACACATATGTCATTTAGAATTGGCTAATCCTTTGACAAAACGCACTTTACTTGTAATTGGGAAGATCTAGGAAGTGTTTAATTCTTCAAGGAACAACAATTCAAGTTCAAGTGTTAAAACCATGCAAATCTATCCAATAATCAAGTGAAGAAGTGTTGGATTTTAAAACTCGACAGCTAGCTCGACAGATAGCAACTATCGAGGTTTAAAAGGCTTGTTTAGCCCGATGCTTGACAACTGTTCGATAAATAACCTATCTATCGAGATTTACAAAAATCAGTTTTTTTAGATCTGATTTCACACCAATTCGTGTATATTTGTTTAGGTTTTTTTTTCTCACAACCCTAAACATATATAAGGATTATTTTAAAGGTCGTCACAGCTAATGCAACTTAATGCAAAAGTTTTTCACAAGCATATTGTGACCGGAGACATATGCCATAGTTCATCTTTCTCTTGAAGAAGCTGCTGCGTTTATACGTCGTAGGGTTTTGTGACCAAGGAGCTTCGTGATCTTCATCTTGTTGATGAACTGATGAACTTTGCAGCCAACATCCTTCTCAAGTTGGTGATTAGTCACGTACTTGGATTCGTGCATCGATTAGTTAGTCACGTACTAGGAGCCGTGCATTGAAAATGAGAGATTGTCATTATAGAACAAGTCCAATTGGGTATTAGGGTAAGGGTTCATCTGTAAGTTGGTATAAGGTACTGAGATTCTTTTACTTGTAACCGCTTGTTGTGATAATAGTGGATTCTCGGGAGTGGTGACCTTAAAATCACTTGTTGGGGTTTTTGCCTTAGAGGTTTTTCCCATTCGTAAACAAATCACCGTGTCAACTTTATTTTCCACTGCATATTAACTTAGTTGGTGATTTATTTGTGCTACCACGCGTATTGCATTCTAATTGAATTAATTAATTAACTTGGCTAATTAAGTGGTTAATTCATCACAAAGGGTCTATACATTCTTGGCCTATCGAGTGGTATCAAAGCAAACACATTCTGATTAGGGTTAATCTTTGCTGTGTGATCCATTGACCCCTGCTGTCATGGATAGAGGACCATCGTTGATTATACCTCCTTTATTTGATGGCACTAACTATGCATACTGGAAAGTATGCATGAGAGCTTTCTTGCGAACATTAGATGAAAAAGTGTGGCAAGCTGTGGAGATAGACTGGACCAAGCCAAAGGAAGCGCCGGCTGATTGGGATGATGCTAAGATCAAGGCAACTAATTTCAACAATAGGGCATTGAATGCTTTATTCAATGCGGTCACGAATGAGGAGTTTAAAAAGATATCCTCTACTGAAAGTTCCAAGGAAGCATGGACCATCCTCCAAACGACCTATGAAGGAACCAAGGCTGTTAAGGATTCGAAACTTTAGAGGCTTACTACAAGCTTTGAAGAGATCAAGATGGAGGAGGATGAGTCATTTGATGAGTCCTATGCTAAGCTCAAGGACATAGTGAACTCAGCCTTTAATCTTGGGAAAACCATTCCCGAACCCAAGATTGTTAGAAAGGTGCTCAGATTTCTTCTAGAGAGATTCCATGCCAAGATCACCATCATTGAAAAATCAAAGGACATTGATCAAATTCCTTTAACAGAGCTGGTTGGCAATCTGTAGACCTATGAGTTGGGTTTGATAAGGATTGGGAAATCAAGTAAGGGAAAGAGCATGGCACTAAAGGCCAAGAACAGTGACACAGATGAGTCTTCAGATGATCAAGATTCTAAAATGAAATCCTACATACAAGGCAGTTCAAAAAGTTTATGAAGAATGTCAATGCTAAAGGATTTAACAAAAACCGCAAGCAGTCCAGTTCATCTCAGTTCAAGAGCTAAGACAAAGGGAAGAAGGATGCTAGGAATGGTGGTTAGTACACTGTTCCCTCAAGACCAAAGTGCTTTGGGTGTCAAGGCTTTAGACACATGAAACAAGAGTGCCCTACATATCTCAAGACTATTGGGAAAAGCAAGACACTTGCTGCTACTTTGAGCGACACTGAGCCTGAGGATGACTTGGATAATGAGGATGATCGAATTTTAAATGCCTTCACTACTACAATTGATCCTACTGATGGGGGTTCAGAAACTGTAGATGATGAAGAGGACTTGGTCAATTCTAAGTTTGAGAAAGTGAACGATCAAGATGATATCCATACAGCATATGAAAAACTGTACAAGGTTTCTGAGAAGCATGAGAAACTATATAGGTTAGCCACCGACAAGCTAAGTGATGTGGAACTTGATCGAGAAGAGTTTTTCACAAAGTTTGATAAAGATAATTAGACTATTGGAGCACTGCGGTTTGAGAACAATTTATTGGCTGAAAAGACCAAGAAGCTTGAGGTAGAGTTGTTCCAAGTCAGAACTCAGTTGGAAAGAACTTCAAGTGCAAAGCTTGACAAGATGCTTAGCTTTTAGAATTATGCTTCTAATCGAACCGGTTTAGGGTATGATTTCTCTTCTCTTAGTATTGCTTCTACTAGTACTACTATTTTTGTTTCGCCTGCTAATAATGTTGAATCTGAGAACAATGATGTCAAAATTGCTTTAGCTAGTGAGAACATAGACAAAGGTAAATCTATCTTAGAAGCATCCCTAAACTTGATAAGAAAGAGACTAAAAACCCTAGGGCTAAGAAGGGCAATACTAAAAAATCTAAACAAAAGAAGCAGCATCTCTGCCATCACTATAGAGCAACAGGACATACTTGACCAAATTGCTATTGGTGGTTAGCCACTCAACAGAGCAACAATATGATCTCATCGGGAAATCAAAATTAGTTTTCATCCTCTTTTGCACCTCTTGGAGATCTACTCAAAGCCCTATTGTTCCTTTCAAATTTGAACGGTTTCTATTCTTCCCCCTCACCGTTGGATCAAGAGTTCGTCAAACGGAAAGGTTTTTCCAATGTGTGGAAGGAAAAAGGCTCTAAGTGATTTAGTCACTTTTTCTCTATCTTCCTTTCTTGTTTTTGAGTATGCATTACTTGTGTGTTTTGCATTCTTGTTTTAAGTCAATCTAGTTTTATGCTTTGCTTTGTTTAACATGTTTTTATTTGTTTATTTTTAGTTTTGCTTTATTTTGTTTTCATAAAAATAAAAAATAAAAAATAAAATTAGAAAAATAAAAAAACAGTGTGTGTTTTGTCTACATTAGTACTTGTATATCTTGGATGGCTATTGGAATAAAGTTTTCTAAATTTTGTATCTTTTTTAGCTTAGATGAGTATCTCTATGCACAACTAAGTAAGTGAGTTTTGTGGCTCATGTTTGTGACGAGTAAGATTAAGTAATCTCTTGTACTTAATACTCATGTCACTTTTTTTGACAGGAAGGACTAGAAAATCCTAAGGCAAAGGCATAAATAACCATCTCATCACTGTTGCCCACTAATCATGAAATGACATCTGTATGCTTCGGCATAGTAAAAGTGCAATGTCAAAAACTTAACATCATTGTGCATTTCTTTTCTCTCTTATAAGCCCATACATGATATGCTTAACAAAATAAAATATGCAAAGAAATATAAAAAGCAAAAAGAATCAAAATGCTTTATTTATGATTGCAAGCGTGTCTTCTAGGAGATGTGAGAGTTATAGGATGTACCTCGAAGGTGATAGTTCTCATCAAGCAGTTATAATTGTATGTGAGTTAAAGTGATTTTCTCATATCTCAAATCGTCATAACATGTAGACACTTATGCAATCTTGCAATGTTTTTCACACACAATACGCAATTTCTTTGCTACTCTTGATACATGTGTAGGTACAATGTGATTTGCCTATCACAAGGAATACATGTGTTAATGAATGCTCAATAAACTATGTTAATTTGTTTTTGAAATATAAAATTGGTTAGACTTGTTTAGTGTGTGTGTGTGTGTGTGTGTGTGTGTGTGTGTGTGTGTGTGTGTGTTTTGGATCTTAATGCTTAACTTTTTCTTGTTGAGAGATGTTTTTAAGAGCTTAAAATGTTGTTTGGATCTTTGCTTAAGTAGCATGCTTGATTGCATTCATATTTGTGTTTTTCTTTTCTGTGAAAAACTATTTTTGAGCAATCTCGATAGCTTCTCGATATCTCTTGACAGCTTCTCGATACCTCTCGACAGCTAGGCTATCTATCGAGCCTTTTCATCTTCTTTTCTCGACAGCTGTTATCGCAATTTCGATTCATCGAAGTTTTTGAGAATTTGTCTCGATAGTTTCTCGACAGCTTCTCGATCCATCAAGGAAGTTTCTATATGCTCAATAGATGCTCGATAGCTTCTCGATCCATCGATGTCACTTTGCTGTGGACACCTCTTAATAGCTCCTCGACAGCTCCATTTGTCGAAAATTAAAGCTCGACACCTCTCGATACCTCTTGATCCATCGAGCTTCATGTTTTTCTATATATAAGCTCAGCGCGATTTTTTTTTTTTTTTCATTTCTCACCAATCTCTCTCGACAGAACTCTCTCTTTTCTCTCCCATACTCTTCTCTCTCAACCTCTTCATCTTCCCCGCTTGTTTTTCGGCCTAAACCTTACTTCTTTTCACTGGAATGATCTCATTATCTCTCTTTCTTCATGCATTTCATACTTTTAGACCTAGGTTTTTGGGTTTTTGAAAATTTTTGGGGTTTTTCAAAATTGATAAAGTTTTTATGAAATTTTTGGGATAGGTTTTGTTTAAATGATTATGTATGCTCATGCATTGCATCACATTTGCATTTTCACAATGTTTCATGCATTTTAGATGTGTGTTCTATATGTTGAAATGATGTGTGCTAGTAGGTTTGGATTGGGCTGAGTCCATAATGTTTTTAATGTTACATGTCACATGTTCATGCATTTTTCATGCATACATACCTCTCTTTTCTATCTTTTTGATATTAATTATGTTTGGTGCTTTTCTGCTTGTCTTTCTCTCTCTGTTTCTTTCGGTTAGTTGCTCTATGGCACCTAAACGTAAGTCTACTCCATCCCCGAACCCTCTTCGTTCCGGGGCAACATCTTCTTCTCCCTCTGTTGATTTTACCCCCTCTTACGTTCGGTTCCGTGATAAGAAAGCCCGTACGGACTTCTCGGAGAACTTTTCACAACGTGGCATTCATTCGGAACACCAAGTCATCTTATCGGATTTTTTCGACATTGTCCTTCCCACTGTCATCTATAGTAGGGGTTGGGAATCAATTTGTGGCATCCCGGTCACTTGCCCCTCCATGATCATACAAGAGCTTTACTTGCGTTCTGGGTACTCACATTGTAGTCACTTTGGATCTTATATTCGAGGTGCTACACGTATCGAAGGTAGCACATCTTAACTACCCTAGCTGTGATCGTCTTAGGACTGTGTCCAAAGACAAACTTTCATCTCTCTTATGTAAGACACCTTTATCTTAGGGTGACTGTCAAAACACCCCTTGCTCGGGCTTTGCAAAAGGTCCGAGGTTCCTTAACATGGTGATGACATTTGTTTTCCATCCATTATCTTACTATAACTCTATTACTGAGCGACGTGCTCGATTTTGTTATCCCTACTTGAGGGACTCACTATTGACTTCCCCTCTCATTTCATACTCTCCCTTATAGATATCTATAAGGATACGGCGACCCGTGATAAACTAATTTTTCCTTCGATTATCACGCGGATTCTCTGCCATGCGTCTGTCTCCTATCCTGAGTTTTCACACTTTTCCATCATGTGTGCCACAGACGCAGCGATCGTTAGACGGAGCGAGGCCCAGCTTATACTGAAGCGGCCACAGACAGAGATGGTGACTCCTTCAGCATCTTCTGCTCCATCCACATCCACTCCTTCTTCTTCTATGGGTGGTGTGACCCTTGAGGCAGTCATGGTGTAGTTTCAGCGTATGGATGCTTGCCTTGACACATTCAGTGATAAGTTGTGTTAGGTGAACACCTGTGTCGATCGTATTGCACGACAGCAGGCTTGCCTTGGTGACTTTATGGCGTCTCCCTCTCCTTCTCCAGAGGCATCTGAGGATAAGGACGATGAAGGTGACTTTGACAATGATGATAAGGATGAGGATGCTAGCTCTTCCGGTGACGACAAGATGACTGCTTGAGTTACTTGCCCTTTGTCATTCGTGACAAAAATGGGAAGTAGTTTTAGGTATGAGAGTCATCATGTTCTTAGGGGGAGAGTTAGTGTAGGAGATACTTTTGTTAGGGGGAGTGTTTTCTTTTTGAGAGATGTAGTGAGGACTTTTTGTATCTTTTCATTTCTTTTCATTTTAGATACATTGTTCTTATTTTGTGATAGCAAACCTTGTACTTATTTTGAGATATATATATATATATATATTGAGGTTGTTATTACAGTTTCACCTATCTCTTTATGTGTTGTTTCGTTTCTCTCTTTATGCACATGCTTCTTATTTATTGTATGCAATCCTTGATATTTTAGCTTCACACTAAGATGTCGTGATGAGTTTTGTTTAATTGTTTTAGAAATATAGGTTGTTAAAGTCTTTCTTGCCATGAACTCTCTTCTTGCAAAGTTTTTCAAGACTTTGTATTAGGATAAATTTTGTTGTATTCAACAAGTGAGTATAAGTTGAGTGATTTTTGACTTCTCTCATATGTTTATTTGTTTGTCTTTGTCTTGTCACGGATTGCCAAAGGGGGAGATTGTTAGGACATATGTGAATCATGTTAGGAATATATGTCATCTAGAATTGGCTAATCCTTTGACAAAATGCATTTTACTTGTAATTTGGTAGATTTAGGATGTGGTTAATACTTCAAGGAACAAAAGTTCAAGTTTAAGTGTTAAAGCCACGCAAATCTGTTCCAGAATCAAGTAAAGAAGTGTTGGATTTTAAAATTCGACAACTAGCTTGACAGATAGTAGCTATCAAGGTTTAAAAGGCTTGTTTAGCCTAATACTCGACAGCTGTTCGATAGATAACCTATCTATCGAGATTTATGAAAATCAGTTTTTCAGATCTAATTTCACACTAATCCGTGTATGTTTGTTTGGGTTTTCTTTTCTCACAGCCCTAAACATATATAAGGATTATTTTAAGGGCCGTCATCGCTGATGCAACTTAATGCAAAGTTTTTCACAAGCATATTGTGACTAGAGACATATGCCTTAGTTCATCTTTCTCTTGAAGAAGCTGATGCGTTTGTACGCCGTAGGGTTTTGTAACCAAGGAGCTTCGTGATCTTCATCGTGTTGATGAACTAAAGAATTTTGCAGTTAACATCCTTCTCAAGTTAGTAGTTAGTTACATATTTGGATTCGTGCATCGATTGGTTAGTCACGTACTAGGAGCCATGCATTGAAAAAGAGAGATTGTCACTACTGAATAAGTTCAATTGGGTATTGGGGTAAGGGTTCAACTGTAGGTTGGTATAAGGTACTGAGATTCCTTTACTTATAACAGCTTATTGTAATAATAGTGGATTCTCGAGAGTGGTGACCTTAAAATCACCTGGTGGGGGTTTTTGCCTTGGAAGTTTTCCTCATTTGTAAACAAATCACCGTGTCAACTTTATTTTTCGCTGCATATTAACTTAGTTGGTGGATTTGTTTGTGCTATTACGCGTATTGCATGCTAATTGAATTAATTAATTAACTTGGCTAATTAATTAGTTAATTCATCACAAGGGGTCAATACATTCTTGGCTTATCAAAAACACACCTAAAAATATTAATTTTATCAGATGGTTACTCCACAAGTATAAGTGCTTATGGAGTGTGGGGGGTAAGGACCGGGGTTCAAGTCTCCAGGAGAAAGCTTCACACACATATACACTTAGATTAGACTAGAGTAGAATTCTATCTTGTATTCAATATATATATATATATATATATATATATTAATTTTAAAAATCATATATTGTTTTCTTGGCTTAGCTCTTTTGAAATTCAAATCACATATACACAACTTAATTATCAACGCTTTAAAGGCGGAAGGTTCCTCTCTTGCTGCCTACAGCCACCTGGTTGATGAAGCTAAGTTTCTCGCAAATAATTTTGCTGCTATTTTCTCCATATTAAACGTTATGGTAATTCTGTTGTTTATAACATTGCTAGACATGATAGACATATTAGCGAGTTTTCTATGTGGACGAAGGATGTTCCTCCATATCTCCATAATGTAGTTTTAACTGATGCGGCTATTTTTGTTGAATAATACTATAGTTCTCCTTCTCCAAAAAAAAAAAAAAAAAAAAAAAAAAAAAGCTTAGCTTACATCTATTAACTTTAAATATTAGTATTAAAAATCATATAATCTTTGCTTAGCTCTTTTGAAATTCAAATCACACATATCCCTTAATTTTATATTACGGGAACAAGTTAACTGATGTCCCAAGTGCATTAGTTTAGAAATATTTTTAGAAACGTACTAAAAACTTAGGTACAGTACCTTAGGTGCTGTAACTTAGGTTTCTCTCTTAAGATTCAGTCATGTGGTTACTTAACTAAAAAATACACTTTCATTTCATGAGGGAACAAAAAAAAAAAAAAAAACCACATTGCAAAATCTTAAGAAATGAATCTAAGAAACAATTACTTTTTTTTAATGATTTTTTATGTTTCTCATTAAAGTGATGTCAAAATTTTCTTAAAATAATTTATTAATATTAGTTATGTTAACAAGTACCCTTAGTTTCAAAAAAAAAAAACAAGCACCCTTAGGGCAATTATTAATAAATTATTTCAAAAAAGTCTTAATATCACTTTTATGGCTGTCAAAATATTAATTATTTTTTTTTTTTCATAAACACTTTCTTAAAATAGTTTACTTTAAAAACATGCCAATTTAAGTTTCCTTTTTATATATCCATAGCATTATTCTTAATACAATTGCCTTTCTTACTAGTTCGCTATAAAATTTATTCATTTGTAATATTCTTTTGGAAGTGCCGTAAACAATCCTTTTTTATTTATTAAGGTATTACTATCCTTTTGTAGCTAAGAGTTTTTTTTCTTATTAATGAGTTGAGTGGTAAAATGTATTGAATAAATATATGGTGATAATAGGGGAAAGCCAATTATATTTTCAGGTCTAGCTAATTTACCCGAATATTCCTGATTGAGGAAATTGATAAATGATAATTTATAAAAAAAAATATTAATTATATTTTCATACATCTAACTAATTTTATTTCCAAATTTAAATTTGAATTGTTAAAGAAAATTTGACTTACTCGCTTGGTCTTCAACAATAATTCCATATTGGGTAGACATTGATTTGAATGGTTGGTATATTAAAAGAGGTTGGGGTTGCTAGCAGTTAAAGATACACTCTTTCCCTCGTTTTTTTTTTTTTTTTTTTGCTGGGCACGTTGCCTCTCTTTGCACACTTTTTTTTTTTTTTTTTGGACGACTGGACTTTGCTTTTTTATTTATTTATTTTTTTATTTTTTGCTTTTCTGAGAAAATTATTTTGTACTCCCGGAATACCATTAATGCGTACTCCCTCCTCTCACATGAATGATGGGTCCCACTAATTAAATTCATGGTGAGACCCATCATTCATATGAGAGAGGGGAGTACACATTTATAGTACTCCGGGAGTACCTAATAATTTTCTGCTTTTCTGGGGCTGTGGCTGTGGCTGTGGGTGGGCACATTACCAATTTTTTTCCTTTTTTTTTTCTTTTCTTTTCTTTCCTGCACATCGCTTTTTTTTGTTTAACTCAACATGATTTTTTTTTTGGAGCATGATTTTTATTTTTTAATAAATTGGGTTATTGCTTTTTTTAGTTGTTTGTCACTTTTTTGTTTTAATTGGTCATCATTTTTTAACAAGGGTATATAAGTAAATTTATTCAAATTCACTTTTTACATTCCTCCATTTTTTCTCTCTCATCAGACCAAGAATGAGTATTGTATGATACCCGTCTTATACAAAAAATTTTCTCTCGTTTCTCTCTGCTAGTGAAGGGTGGTTTCTCCATTCCCTCCTAGAGAGTAGAATAGGCGTCCCTTCTCTTGAAGGTGTTATTGTCCCTTAAGGTAACAGGTTTATCTTGAGGCCTTGTTGGTTATTTTTTCAAGGGACTTTGGGAAACAGATAGTAGATTAGGATGGAGGAACTCACAAAGAATTGGAACAACCTAACTCTCTCGGAATGCGAAGGATCAAACTTTCGCATCAAGGAGGAACAGGCGAAGACGGAGTTTATTCTAGCAGCTAAGTTTTTGACTAAGAGAGCTCTCAACATTGATGCATTAGCCAAGACTTTCACTCCCCTCTGGAGATCGAAAAATGGCTTCAAGATAAAAAAAAGGAAAGTGACCATGTGGTCCTATTTTCGTTTGATGATAAGAGTGAGATGGAGAAAGTCATAGCAGCAGAGCCTTGGAGCTTTGACAAACGATTAATGGTTTTGCAACGATATAGTAAGGAAATGAACGTAGGTGACATGGAGTTTAGTAAGGTGACTTTTTGGGTGCAAATACATGATCTTCCAATCAGATTTCGGACTAAAAGAATTGCTGAACAACTGTGTGAAGCTATCGGCGAGGTGACCACAGGGATTGACGAAGCAGAAGTAGAGGGAGATAACTTTATGCGAGTCCGGGTTACTATAAATATATCTCAACCATTGAGTAGGGGACGTGTGGTTTCCCTTGACAGTGGTAAGGAAATATGGGTGAACTTCAAATATGAGAGGCTCCCAAGCCTGTGCTTCTGGTGTGGGTGTTTGATGCATGATGATCAAGATTGCCATCTTTGGATTAAAAGTGAAGGAAGTCTCCTACCTGAATCCAAGCAGTTCGGCCCATGGCTTAAGGCAGCACCATTTGTGCCAAACCGAAAATATGTGGTTAAAGTGCCCAGTTTCTTTGCTAGAAAAAAGGTTGAAGCGGCAAAGGAAAAGCTTGAAACGGTGAAGAACAAGCCTGTGGTGGTGGTCCGAACAAGCCAACAATCACCGGAGATGTGTAGGCTCGAAAAGGAAAATTTTGAAGCTCTCAAAGTTGGAAACACTAATCCAGTTTTTCAGGAAGTCCAAAAGCATGATTTAAAGCTGGCAATAGAGAAAAAGACACTAAAGCAGGCCGGATTAGGTGAGGAAATGCAGCTACAGCAGGCTGGTTTAGATGATGAAAAGCTGATGCAGCAGACCGGCCTAGTAGAGGACAAAGAGCTGCCAAAAGGTGAGGGAATCAAGGATGCCTTGATGCTACAATAGACTGGGTCAGCAAAGGGAGAGGTGTCAAGAAAGACTTTTGAGGAAGTAATTGGGGAGTTAGATGAGGAAATAAACAAATATGATTCAAAAGACTCTCTATCAACCAGCCTAGGTGTTAGCATGGAAAAGGAAAACTTGGGGGGCCAGCCTACAATTAATGAAGCTTGCATATCATGTCCATCAATTCACGCAACCAATTTGTCCTCAGCTTCAAGAGTACCTTTGGCAGAGTTACCATGCTCTTTAGTCAAGCACGGGTATACTGAAGGGGTTTGGAAAAGGCTTAAAAGAGTTGGGGTGACAGAAGATATTAGTATGTCTGAAGCGGGGGGGGGGGGGGGGGGGGGGAGAGAAATGGAGATAGGGAAACAAACCAAACTGAGTTACCAAAAAAAAGAAGGGTTTCACAGGGAGGTGCAACAAAAAATAAGATATTGGCAGAGGTTGGCAATCAGCCCTGCCAGAAGCAATGAGTCTATTAGTATGGAACTGTCGTGGGCTTGGGAACTCACGTACAGAAAATGAGCTTGTTAGTTTAATACAGGCAAAAGATCCCTCTGTCGTGTTTATAGCCGAAACATGGGCAGATGAACCAAGGCTAGATCGTACTTTGAGTAAGATTAATTTTGACAAGAAGTGGGTGGTTCCAAGGCTGAATAGAGGTGGTGGATTAGTATTATTTTGGAAAAATTCCATCAAAATTTAGGTGGTTGATTCCCACGAGTACTTTATTGATACGATCATCAATGGGAACACCAAAAATGCATGGCGTTTCACTGGTTTTTATGGAGAGCCCGAAACCCATAGGAGGAATGAAGCATGGAGCAAATTGAGAAGTTTAAAGGCTAGAATGAATATCCCTTGGATTTGTGGCGGTGATTTTAATGAAATAGTTCGCCAAGAGGAAAAATGGGGTGGGGCTCCTAGAGATCATAATCAAATGCAACTATTTCGTGATGTCATCGATGAATGCCAATTCATGGATTTGGGATATGTGGGGCCTAAATTCACGTGGGCAAAACATTATGTGGATGGGCATTCCATAAGAACAAGATTGGATCGATGCATGGTTACTAATTCTTGGTTCCAAAAATTTCCAGGAACTAGGGTACATCACCTTAGTTGTATGTCATTGGATCACTCTCCCCTATTGATCAATTTGTTGGGGATGCCTGAGCCTAGAAAGAAGAGATGTTTCAGATTTGAAGAAATGTGGTTATCGGATCCAACTTGTAGGGAAGTGGTTGAGGAAGTGTGGAGTAGTACAAGGGAACCAAATCCAAGCTTTGCCATTCTGAAAAAAGTGGCTTACTGTGAACGGGAATTAACATGGTGGAATAAACACAAGTTTGGGCACGTGAGAAGGAATTATAGATCAAAAAGAACCCGCTGGTTTCGGCCGAGAATGAGGCTTTGGTGAGTGGGAACAACACCCAGGTTAGAAGCATAAGAATGGAGATTAATTTGTTACAAGATCGAGAATCAAGGATGTGGTGTCAAAGGTCTAGGGTGTTGTGGTTAAGCAAAGGGGACAACAATACAGCCTTCTTTCACAGTAGAGCTACAAAGAGATTTAGGAAGAATTTGATTAGAGGTATAAGGGATCAAAATGGAGCTTGGGTGACCGATCACGGGGAAATTGGGCATGTGATGGAGAATTACTACAAAGAACTTTTTTCCACCTCCAATCCGATTCTTGAAGCTGTTTCTCTTGAGAAAATTCCATGCATGGTGATTGAGGAGATGAATGTGGATTTGATGAAGGAATTTTCAGAAATGGAAGTGAAGGAAGCCTTGAATCAGATGGCACCTCTAAAAGCTCCGGGTCCTGATGGTACGCCACCGTTGTTCTATCAACACTTTTGGTCGACGATGCAGCATGATGTTACTTCAGCCATTCTCTCATGGCTAAATTTAGGTATCCTACTCGAACCCATTAACCATACACTCATTACTCTCATTCCTAAGATAGCTAATCCTGAACATATGTCTGAATTTCGCCCTATTAGTTTGTGCAATGTCCTATATAAGATCTACTCTAAGGTCTTAACGAATAGGTTGAAGAAATTTTTACCTTCCCTAATTTCTGAACATCAATCTGCCTTTGCTAAAGAAAGACTCATTTCAGACAATATTATGGTTGCATTTGAAACCCTTCATCTTATGAAGAATCATAATTCAGGAAAACATGGGTTTATGGCAATCAAGTTAGACATGAGTAAAGCCTACGATCGGGTAGAGTGGGGGTATTTGGAGAGGCTTATGGAGAAAATGGGTTTTTGTGCTAGTTGGGTCGCTCTTATGATGAGTTGTGTGAAATCAGTGTCGTATTCTATTATGGTGAATGGTGAGCTAACTGGGATGATCTATCCTAAGAGAGGAATTCAACAAGGAGACCCCCTTTCTCCTTTCCTATTCCTTTTATGTACGGAAGGCCTTCATGCTCTCATTAAACATTTGGCGAGGAATGGGGACATTAAAGGTTTTTCCTTGTGTAAACGTGGCCCAAAGCTAACCCACTTGTTTTTTGCAGATGATAGCTTTCTTTTTTGTAGGTCTATCTTTGAGGACTGCAATAATGTGTTGAAGATTTTGGGTGACTATGAGTCTTGGTCAGGGCAAAAAATAAACAAAGATAAGACCGCAATCTTCTTTAGCAAATCCACCACGGATGAAGTGAAATCAAGCATAAAGAACCTCTTCCAAGTCCAAGAAGTGAAGTCTTATGAGAAATATTTGGGGCTACCTTCCTTTGTAAGGAGGGGAAAAAAAGGCTAGTTTCAATTATATAAAAGAGAGGGTTTGGCGAAAACTACAAGGATGGGAGGGAAAATTGCTTTCACAAGCCGGGAGAGAGGTTTTAGTCAAATCCGTGATCCAAGCCATACCTACTTATGCAATGGGATGCTTCAAATTGCCATTGGGGCTTTGTGACGACATTGAAAAAATGATAAGGAAGTTTTGGTGGGGGCAGAGGGGAGATAGAAGGAAAATTCATTGGATCCGGTGGAGTGAATTAACTAAATCCAAAATGGTGGGTGGTATGGGCTTTCGCGACTTGACTCATTTTAATGACGCCCTTTTGGCAAAACAAGCATGGCGGCTTTTGCACAACAAGGAAACTCTCTTCTACAAAGTTTTCAAGGCAAAGTTCTTCCCTAATCATTCTTTTTTAGAAGCTAAGGAAACTCGTTCGGGGTCCTATGCTTGGAAGAGTATACTACATGGCTGAGATGTTATCCTAGATGGTGCTTGCTGGAGGGTAGGAAATGGAAAATCCATAAAAATCTGGCAACACCACTGGCTGCCCCGAAAACACCCAACTAAGGTGCTCTCCCCAATGGTGGAATCAATGGAAGAAGCCACGGTGGATTGCTTAATTGATGAGGGAACTAGAACGTGGAACATTGCGATGATAGATGGAATTTTTGCTCCACAAGAAGTTGAAGAAATAAAGAATATTCCATTGGCTAGAAAAGCAATGGAAGACTCTTTATTTTGGCCGTTGGAGAATGATGGGAGGTATAGTTGCAAGACGGGATACCGGTTTTTGAAGGAAGATGAAGTTGGTCCTCAGGTGGCTGTGCAGCAAGATCATGAGAATGGACTTTGGAAGAAGATTTGGGCTCTTGAATGCCCAAATAAAGTTAGAAATTTAATGTGGAGGGCCTGCCATAACTCCCTTCCTTCGAAGTGCAATCTATTCCGAAGGAGAATTATTTTAGAGCAGTGTTGTGATCGTTGCAAGACAGAAGATGAAGACGCTTTGCATGCGGTGTGGAGCTGCAAATTTTTGGACAGCGTTTGGGGTGCGAATAACTCCTGGAATTTTCAGAACCAGCAATGCTTTTCAAGCTTCAGTGAACTCATGGCTTGGATTTTCGACCATCAAAGGAATCCAACTCTGTTCGCATTCACCGTTTGGTCCATTTGGCATCAGAGAAACCAATCATGGACTCAGTCAGCCCATTGACCCCTGACTATCATTTCGCAGTGGGCTCACGACAGCTGGGCTGAATTCAAGGCGCTGAAAATTGCACCATCTCCGAGTAGACCGAAAAGAAGAACACGATGGAAACCACCAGTCCAGGAAATGCTGAAAATTAATTTTGATGGTGCCATTTTTGCCGAGGAGAAGAGCTCTGGTTTGGGTGTTATCATTCGCGACAGAAAGGGTCTCGTAATTGCGTCCATGGCCACTCGGATCCCTCAATAGCTCCATCCGGTTGAGATTGAAGCTCTGGCTGCTAGCAAAGCTTTTGAGTTTGCTAGAGAGTTGGGTATAGCAGAGGCCATACTAGAGGGAGACTCTCAAGTAGTGATGTCGGCAATGAGATCAAAAGACACTGGTTTAGCTCCGTTTGGGTTACTGATGCAGGATTCCTTAACATTATCTGCTGGTTTTTCAAAATTGTCCTACTCTCACACTAAGAGAGAGGGCAACACAGTTGTACACAATTTGGCTAAGTTGGCTGTAAAATTTACAAATTGTGTAATATGGATGGAAGATGTTCCATCCGATGTATTGTCTTCTTACCATGCTGATTTAGCTGGTATTTCGTAATTTAATGCACCTCAGTGCTGTTTCTCAAAAAAAAAAAAAAAAACTAAACAAAAAGAATAGAAATTAAAATATTTTTTATCATCCTATTTTTCCATACTCTCACTATTTTATATCTTTCTAGTTTTCCACCACTCCAACAATTTACTCTTAACCTCCAAACACTTCCCTAGTTCCCTTAGGTCAATTTGGTTGGGAAAGTGAAAAAGTGGGAGGATAGAAAATAGAGAGAGGATAGAAAAGTGGAAGGATAGAAAAAATTTAGTTTTCTCTCGTATGTGTTTGGTTGGGAGGGTATAAAAGTGGAGGGATATAAAACTCTTTTGTTTGGTTGAGGAGAAAAGTGAGAGGATAGAAAATAAAATTTGTATAAAGTTACCATTATATCCAATTTAGGTAAAACAAAAATAATACATTATATTTTATTAAAAAAATATGTATGAATGATTTCTTCATTAAAAAACTAAAATAAAAAGAGGATAAGAAGGTCAAGAACCCAATTTTTTTTTTTTCAAAAAATAAAAAACCAAAACATTTTTTTTTATATCCAAAAAAAAAAAAAAAAACCAAAACAATTGAAAAAAGAAAGGTTGCTGTACGAACACAAAAGAAAAGAATTTTTAAAAAAAAAAAAAGAAAAAAAAAGGAAGAAAAGACAAGGAGTCAATAACCTGACTTACAAGTCAAGCACGTTATGTAAGACTTACATATAACACATCAAGGAAGGGTAAAGTATGTAATTTAAGTGTTAAACCCCTTCTTTCTCACTTTTCTTTCTAGTTTTTCTCCCAAATTGGTAGGAAAAAAATTTGTAGGCCAGGTGGATTTTTTTCTTCAACATTTTTCATCCTTTGTATTTTTTTTCTTGTACCAAATAAGAGAAAACATCATTTTCTCTCTTATTTTTCTACCTTCATTTTTCATTCTTCTTATTTTCACCCCAACCAAACGAAGCCTTTTTAAGTAACCAGAAATCACGAGTTCTCCACAAATGGTCAAGCAAGTAAGAAAAGGCCGACGACTATGGTGATGGACCACAATAATTAAAAACGGGTACCAATAATTCAGATGAAAACATGGGCCACAATAATTAACAGTGTCATTGTCAGGTAGATGGGAACAATATAATAAAAAATGGAGCCGACCCATTTCAGGACAAAATAAAATGAAAGGCCATGTCTTATAAAAATAAATAAAAATAAAATGAAAGGCTATGCCCCATGTGACTTTGTCAGCGGCAAGTATAGGAGATTTTTGTCGGTGTAAAGTGCCGAGCATGAGCTGTCATTTTGAGAAATAATGGTATTATATAAAATATCAAAATTTTTGTTACAATTTTGGATGCGGTGAATTGTGAGTTATAAAAATATGAACTTTTATTAATTTATTATTATTTTTAATCACTCATAATTTGTCATATAACGGACTAAAATAATACCACAAAATATATTACAACTTCAGTTGACGTGACGAGCTGAAGACATTAGTCTTCAACAGACACATTTTGTTGAAAAAGATTAAGAGATATATCAATATTATTATGTTTAGAAAAATGCTATGTTCACAATATTTTTTTAATGTTTTTACAATAAATTATAGGTGATTAATTATTATTGGTTCAAATTTGAATTTGGTACTAAAATTACTTTTTTAACCTAATAATAATAATTAATAACAACTTATCACTTAAAATTTGTTATAAAAATATTGTAGACATTTTATTTCTATTATGTTTTGGTTGAAAAGGACATCTTTTCTAACAGTCTTAAGCTTGCGAAGCAAATGAGCTGTCATCGTTTTCCTTGAAAAGCACGTGTTAAGTAATAATCTAAAATAAGCCGTGTGACAGTTATAATTCAAAAAATAGACAACTGAAAGTCATAGAAGCAGACAAGAAGTTTAAGCAAAAATAATATAAGTGAAGAATCATTCTACAGTGCAGAGTAAAACAACCAATTTAGTAGAATTTTGCAATTTGTTTTTGAAATTGCACATTTGTTTTTGGATTTCTTGCAATTGATGAGGAGGGAGAATAGAGTGCACTGAAATTCTTCTCCCCCTGAGAAATTTCTTTTTAAAGAGATTTGGGTAAATTTGGGATTGCAAATTAGAAATAAAGGTAGGTTAGGAATAATAGTTAAAATTACTAACAGTAACATTACAAACCATATTGTGTATTCATATTGCACTTTTAGAGGTGCAATATGAAAATGCAAGAAATTTTTTTTTTTTTACAAAATAGAATTTCTACTCTAACTTAATCTAAGTATATATGTGTGTGAAATTCCCTTTTAGAGACTTGAACCCCGGCCCTTATCCCTCACATCCTACAAATACTTATACTTGTGGAATGACTACTACACTAAGATTGTGCGGTGGTTGCAAGAAAACTTTAGGCGAAACTTCAGCATTAGTCCTCGAAGTTTAACATATAAATGCAATTGATTTCTTAAGTTTTAAATGGGCACTACTGGCCTCTCGAGTTTCAAAAATGAGTAGTGTTAGTCCTTTTATTAACTACCGTTAGTGTTATTGCCTATATCGCTAACAGAATAATGATGTGATATCTTTTTAACTAATGTGGCAATTCTTTTTATTAAAAGGCCACCAAGCAAGGATCCAAACACTCTCCACACCCTAGGCTAGTCCTTTCCACCCCCATTAACAGCAATAGGAGGCGGACCCTCCAAATCTAGAGCTGGCAAAGGAGCAGTAGACTCCACAACTATATAGAAATGTCCTTGTTGAATTGCTAAACAAATATTCCTTGACAACACATTATCAAAATCCACCGAACCATGTAAATCAAAACTTTGGGGACAGGCCCGAATTTCAAATCTGAAACTTTACCAAAATGGCTTATTAGATGCTCTTATATTCAATTTAGGCACGATTGAAGCAAACAAATCAAAAGTTTTATAGGCTAGGAGAGTCGGAGACCAAGAATATAAGCTAAGGGTTTGTTTGGGATCCACTTATTTTGCTGAAAATGAAAACTTTTTGCTAAAAGTACTATAGATAAAGGTAAAAGTTAATTAAAATAGTACAGTATAACTCATAAATAGTACCAAAAAGTGTAGTGGAACCATAAATAGTACCAAAAAGTGTAGTGGAACTCATAAATAGTACCAAAAATCAACTAAATAGTAAAATAAGTTGGCAAAATAATCTTTGCCAAACGAACACTAAGTGTGTGTTTAGCATGATTAATTTTGCCAACTTAAAGGAGGCTCGAACCCTCGGGAAAAAGCAAATTAGTAGTTATATGCATCAAATTAGATACTCACGTGCAACTTTAGCCCTCCCTTTCTCAAAAATTTTGACCCCTCTTCATTAAAATATAATCTTGGCTCCCTTCATCAAATCAACCCAAACTTATTACCATAGTGTCGTAACAAGAATATCCTTTAGATGAAACAAAATTTCAGTCTAAAAGCCAAATTTTTCAGTTGATAGGTTTGTCCAGATGGAGTATGACCAAGCGATTCTGGATTCCTGCACAAGATCAGGGAGTTGTATTTCTCTCAGAATGGTCACCGGTGTAGTGCTAGCCAATGAGC
Organism: Quercus glauca; assembly: GCA_023736055.1. Taxonomy (NCBI): domain Eukaryota; kingdom Viridiplantae; phylum Streptophyta; class Magnoliopsida; order Fagales; family Fagaceae; genus Quercus; species Quercus glauca. The sequence goes on along the minus strand of CM043325.1, from coordinate 28,070,343 downwards.
CTCCGATAGTAAAGTCAAACACTGGGAGAGAAAATGATAAATGATTAATCGAGTTATAAATTGTGTCCATACCTTTGCTTGAGGTCTAATGTAGTTTATATAGGACTTTGTCTTTCTAGCCGTTGGAAGCTTTCAATGGTGGCTTAAATGCCTTCTTGTAATGTCTCTGGTGATTTAATGAGGTGATATAAAGATCCCTCCAACGGTCATATCTCTATGTTCGTTTATATGTAACGGCTCATGCATTAAATGTTCTTTTATGGCGCTTTGGTCATCCAATGGCTTCCATGGACGATGGGAATTTCTTGGTTCACTACACCATATAATCACAAATCTAAAATAAGTTTACAAAACAAAAATCACAAATCCCCAATTTTACCAATTTAAATTTCTCTCCCTCAATTTTTCTCTTAGCAACATAAGCGATATTGTTTCATGTTCGAATCGCAGAAATCCTCCTCTATTTTCTTCTTCTTCTTTGGCTTCAATTTCTCCACCAACTCACTGAAATCCTCCTTTATTATTTTCTTCTTTCTTCTTTCTTCTACTTTGATTACTCACCAGCTTGCTATCTCTTTGTTTTCTCAAGAGGCTCTTTACTTTCCCTATATTTACTTTTAAGCTTTTGGTTAAAAAAAAGTCACTGTTGTGTTTTGTCCATGAGTCATCTACTCTACACGTGGAACTCACTTCTCCACATCTTTCTTTTTACTACCTTTTATCTATTTTGTTCTTTATATTAATGAAGTGTGAGTGTGATAGGAATTTAAAAATAATGCTAGAAAAATAAACTATTTTATAAAAAAATTTACAAACTGCCGATGTGGTGAGTAATAATTGGTAAATAAAAAAGTGATATTAATGATGAGGCTAAATGAAAACTAACAAGAGGTTGACTACATCAACATTTTGCAAAAATATTGTAAAATAGTTTGTGACTGTAATATTACTTGGAATTTAAATAAGTCTTGTGCAATATATTATTATGTTAGATATATGAATTAATGGCTTCAAAATAGATATATAAATTTGCATTTTCTTAAAGCTCATAAAAAAATGGGGTTTTAATATATATATATATATATATATATATATGGTGATACAATGGGGTTTTAATATATATATATATATATATATATATAATTCTGTCCTATATAGGAAAGTATGAGTAAATTAAAAATTAATTAACAAGACGTCATTAATGATCGCTAAAGAGGTACGACGGGGTTGTTGATGGTGCTAATTAAAACAGGCATATTTGTGTTTTTTTTTTTTTTTTTTTCTCAACCATGTCCCAACCATGTTGTCCAATTAAAAAATTTCCAAATACTCAACGGATTCAGAGATGTGTTCAGGACATTTTTCCATGTCTGTGATTCCTAAGTATAATACAAAACTTAGTGAACTCACAATGTGCTCAACAAAATCTATTTTGTCCAATTTTTGGTGACTAAACACTTTTTAAAAACTGGGTCTCATGATACTATTCACACATTTAAAAATTATTTTGCTATAGTATTTTCAGTTTTCAGCAATAAACAGTATCCAAACGTACTTTTATATTATACAATAATTTATATTTGATAGTAAATGTGCTTCACCCACTCAAAAAAATTAAAAGGTTTTTTGTGTTTTTTTTTTAGCCATGGTTATTACACATACTTGCTTTTAAGGTGAGTTTGGTTTAGCTTTTTGTAATTGTGTTTTTTGAAAAATGGCATTTTTAAAAGTGTGGTATGAAATTGAGTTTTATTTTGTTTTTTTTTATTTATAAAAAAGCAGAATGTTTGTTAAAAATTGTTAAAAAGTTTTTTTCTTTTTTTTTTGGAAAAAATTGAGTGTTGGACTAACACTTCTTAAAATTGTGCTTTGAGATATAAATTACCAAAATGGACAATATATATATATATAATAGTATTTCTTTCATACATATACATTCCTATAATTATAATAACAATAATTTTTAAAATAATCATAATAACAATAATTTTTAATAACAATAATAATAATAATAATTAGTATTTTAATAATTTTTTTATTACTGTTAAGTATATAAGTTTTACCTTAAAATCTAATAAAATTATTTTAAAAGAAAAAAAAAAAATCTCACTCTCTAAGTATTAAGCAACTTGGAAAAAATATACAACACAACATGGATGCAAGTGCAACCATAATTTCGGACTCTTTATAAACTTCAAATGGCTTTGGCCTCTGCCAATAAAACCTCTGATCATTTCGCATAAATATTAAGCACAATTCATACTTTCATAGTGTATTTATGATCTATCAGCTTTTTAGTGGTTGATTAAATCTAATAAAATTATTTTAAAAAAATTAAATTAAATTGAGGAATATTATGTTGACAATATTTTTATAATATTTTCATAATAAATTTTAGATAATAAGTTATTATTGATTCTAATTTGAATTTACAGCTGAAATTACTTATTTGCCAAATAGTAACAACTCACCATTTAGAATTTGCTGTAAAAATGTTGTGAATATAACATTTCTCAATTAAATAATGCAGAATTCACAATATTTTCTTAACAAATTCTAAATAACAAGTTGCTAGTCCAAATGAGAAGCAATAAAAGTATTTGTTATAAAAATGTTGTGAATTAGCATTATTTTACAAAAAAATTGATCATGGAACCCGTACAACCTTACAATAATATCATGCTAGTCATTGGTGATATTTTTTAACAATTTCTAATATATTTTGTCCTATATAGTGTCCTAAGCCTTTAGCCAAACTACTCCTCTCATTGCCTACGAAATTTCCTAAACATTCCATGGATTATCAATTTGGTGAATTAAATCTGGACCTTTAGCCACTCAGTAAGGCTTTTGCTCATGTGATTCTTTTTTTTTTTTTGAGATAAAAGATAGAAGTACATGTTATTAAAGAAGAAGAAAAAATATTAGAGCATTCCCATCATGAGTTTTAAAAATTTTAGCATTTAGCATCTAAAAACCCAACTTTATACCATTTAACACATTACTTCTCAATACACCTAACATCAAAACTTTTATGTTTTTTTACCACTTCATTAAAATATTATTTATTTATCATTTTTTATTCTTTTTTATTCTCATCACCCAAGCCACCACAAACCCCACGGCACCACCACGACACAACCCACAGCGTCATCCACAGCACCACTCACGGCACAACCCACCGGTCTCAACCTATGGCACAACCTACCGGCCTTAACTCATAACACCACCCATCGGCCTCAACCCACAACACTACCCACAACACAACCACAGCACACCAACCACATGGCACACCAACTCACTTTTCCCTCTCATCCTCTCTCTACCTCAACCCACGGCACACCAACCACAAACCCACCATCGTTACCCAACAACCTAAGTAAAAAAAAAAAAAAAACACCATCAGTAACCCAGGGAGCAACACCACCCACCGCCCTTTCCTTGTTCTTCCATTCTTCAAATTAGTTTTCTACACCCAAAACCCACCATAAAACCCCAACCAAAACCCACCCTAGCCACAAAAATAACCACCACCCTAGTGGCCCAGCCTCTCCAATCTCAACTGTAGCCAAAAAGGTCGACGCCAACTCAAGAATGTCGACCATGAACCTAGAGAGGGAGAAGAGAGGCACTGAGAAAAAAAAAAAAAAAAAAACAGAGAAGGAAGAAGGCTGAGACCGAATTGAGAAAAAAATGAGGGAGAAAGAGAAATAATAAGAAGAAAAGAAAGTGGGCCCCACTGAATAAAAAAATAATATAAGTTTTACAATTGGTGAACAGTACGGTCTCAAATATGAGATTGCACTATTCATCAATGCAAAATATTATGGCATTTAAAACACTTGATAGAGGTGGTTTTTTAGAGTTTGGTGTGTCAAATGCCAAATATTTGGCATTTGACACACTTGATGAGAATGCTCTTACAGAGTTATTCTCTTTGGCTCTTGTGACCATATACAACCACACCTTAAGACAATACGTATCTCTCTAGCCCCACGTAGTGGACAACAAACTAAAGCTATACTGAAGCTACACTTTAGAGAATGACACGAAAGGCTTTTATGGTGTATTTCAAGAGGTGTTTTAAGAAGCTGCAAGACGCTCGTAGTCCTCTAGTAGTCCAGTGGCATTATCCATAATTGTCCTTGGCTGCACCTGAACCTTCTCAAAATGGTATTTATTCCGAGCATTCCAGATTGCCCATGATGTTGTGGCCCACCATTCAAGCTCCGTCTTCGTTAGCTTATCCTTCAGCGTTCGAAATAAGTGGAAAAAGTCGTGCACCTGGTTGCTACATTTCTGCACCCTTCCTTTTGATATTGCCCACACATTTCGTGCCATTGGACATTCCCATAGTAAGTGAGAGTTTGATTCAGGCTGTTGACAACAAATGTTGCATCTCGAGTCCACCTTCACCCTTCGGCGGTGCAGATTATCCTTAGTGGGGAGAATGTTTGAACACGCTTTCCAAATAAAATTCCTAACCTTCGGTGCTACCTTAAAGGCCCAAATTGTCTTCCACACCTTACCATCCATACGAGCATCCGAGTGTTTAGCACCATCTTGATGTATGAGGTGGAGAGCAACTTGGTAAGCCGTTTTAACTGAGAACCTCCTTGCTCTGTTCTCCTTCCATACTAACTCGTCCCTTCTATGTGTTGCATTCAAAGGTATGGCCAAGATCTCGCTTCGGGTGCTGGGTGCAAATAAGCCGTGCACCTTTTGTCTGTTCCACTGGCCCGTGTCTTCATCAATGAGCTCACTGACTAGCATAGTGGTCTGGTCTTCCCCAATGAATGTCGGTTCGTGTGTCAGCCATTTATCAATTACCACTTTTATTCTTCTGCCATCCCCACCTTCCATTGGGACCCTGCCTTTATAATGTCTCTTACAGCTAGTAGGCTACGCCAAACATATGAAGGATTATGTCCCAACTCAGCCTCCATAAACAAACAAGTTGGGAAATACCTTGCTTTGTAAACCCGGTAGAAGAAAGAGTGAGTGTGATGTATCAAATGCCATGCCTGTTTTGCTAGCAATGCTGTGTTGAAAGCTTGGATGTTTCTAAAGCCCATACCCCCCTTTGCTTTTGGTGAGCATAATTTTTTCCAATTTATCCAATGTATCTTCTTTTCCTCCTTTGTTTGTCCCCACCAATATTTGGCCATGTTGGAGTTTATAGTATCACACAAAGTCTTCGAAATTTTGAAGATGCTCATGGAGTAATTGGTATTGCTTGTGCTACAATCTTAATTAGGATTTCCCTTCCCGAATTTGAAATAAATTTTTCTTTCCATCCCATCACCCTTATTGTGATCTTTTCCTGTAGATTTTTGCATGTATTCACTTTAGATTTTCCGCTAGCCATTGGTAACCCAAGGTACTTTTCACAATTCTCCATTATTCTGGCCTAATCATATTCTGTATGTTTTGCTTTACATTTGTTCTTGTATTTCTGCTAAAGAACAAGGGTGTTTTTTGCCTGTTTATAGCTTGCCCCAAAGCTGCCTCATATTTCTCTAAGATGGCTAATAATCATTGGCATTCCTCCATTGTAGCTTGGCAAAAGATGAAACTACCATCTGCAAACAAAAGGTGGGATAGGCGGACCCAACCATTACCGAATAGAACACCCTGCAAATTTCAAGCTCCCTTTGCCTTTCTAATCATAGCGGACAAGCCTTCAACACAAAACAAGAATAGATAGGGAGACAATAGATTACCTTGTTTTATACCCCTTGTGGTGGTGACAAAACCCTTTGGTTCCCATTAATGAGGATCGAGTAGGTAGCTGTGCATACAGTTTCCATAACCAACTGTACCCATTTTTAATCCAATCCCAATTTAAGCATCACCTTTCAAAGGAAAGCCCATTCTACTCGATCATAGGCTTTGCTATTATCAAGCTTTATTGCCATCTGCCCTTTTTTTCCCCTCCTTTTATTTCACATCCTGTGTAAAACTTCAAAAGCTACAGTAATGTTATCACTAATAAGCCAGTTAGGAACAAAAACACTTTGGGCATCAGATATCACATTTGGCAGAATAATTTTTAGCCGATTTGCAAAAACCTTTGATACAATTCTAGAGATCACATTTTCCAAACTAATAGGGCGGTAATTAGACATATGTTTTGCTTTTCTTTTTTTTTTTTTTGGAATCAAAACAATATGGGTAAAATTCATTTTCAGTAAATAGTGACCTAAGTGGAGTACTGATAATACAGCTTCTATCACATCTGGGCCAACAATATTCCAATATTTTTGGAAAAAGAAAGGAGACATACCATCTAGTCCAGATGATTTTGAGGGGTGCATCTGAAACAAGGCGCTCCTAACCCCATTAGGTGTGTATGGTTGAAGAAGCATGTGGTTCATATCTGGGTTGACCACTCTATCTACTATTGCTATTCCCACATTAGATTCCCACCATAACCCATCATTATCAAGAACTCCACCAATATGATTTTTCCTCCTCCATTGACTTACTCTTTGATGAAAAAATTTGGTCTTTTTGTCTCCTGCCTATAACCAAATGGACTTGGACCTTTGGTGCTAATAAAGTTCATCATTGTATAGTTTCGTATTGATTTCCTCCTTTACTCTTTTAATGGCTTTAGCATTCTCCACGTTATTTAGCCCCATTAGCTCTTCCAACACCCTATGTTTTTCTTCAAAAAATGCCTTTGAGTTCCCAAACGTACTTCTGCTCCACCCCACCAATGCTACTGGGCAACTTTTTATTTTTTCAAAAAGATCGTACATCGGGCTGCCCATGGAAACCGCATTAGTCCATGTTGCTCTAGTAACTGTTTCACACTCTGGATGGGCTGCCCATTTCGTTTCGAACCACTTTGGCACTCTTCTCATTCTTGGTAGTTGCCGCCCTTGTGTTGTTAGTAGTATGGGTATGTGGTCCGAATATGAATCTGTAAGATGACATACCTGTGCTTGAGGGAAGATTTCTTTCCATTCTAGTGTCGCACAAGCCCGGTCTAGCCTTTGTTGTACATATGCATCTCCCTCACAGCCATTATTCCATGTAAATTGGTTCCCTGCGAAACCCAAGTCAATCAAACCACAGTGTAGCAGCACACTTCTAAACTCTTGCATAAGGTTTTGGGCTTTCAGTAGTCTGCCATGCTTCTCTTCCGAGACCAAAATTTCATTGTAATCCCCAATGCACACCCATGGATAAGAGTGTTTAGTCTGCAAGTGCTTATAAACCCCAAGTCTCATGCCTGAGACGTTCCTCTAGTCTACCATAGAAACCTGTAATTTTCCACGGCTTCATTGGGTTAGTGAGTATAAGAGCATCAATATGGTTCCGGGTATAATTTTTGATATGCAAATCCACTTATGCTTCTTTCCACAGCATCGCTAAACCCCTCTTTCTTCCCAAGCAAGGGACTACTAGCATTACATCATATTGTAAGTTTGATTGAATACTTCTCATTTCTTCCACCATTCGTTTTGTCTCCATAAGAAACAATTTTGGGAGCTTTTTCCCTCACCAAGTGAGAGAATACCTTCACTGCACGTTCGTTCCCAAGCCCCCGGCAGTTCCAACTTAGGATAGTCATTGTGTTCAGCGGGGCTGATTAACAGCCATGACCGTTGAGGATATATTAGTGCTGTCCTCTAAAGGCTTTTGTCTTTTATAAGCCCCATTGATTTCAACTGTGTCATCTTCATCACTTTCTTTGTGCATTTGTTTCATTTCTACGCTCTCCCCACCGTTTAGTTCTTCATCCGTAGGGGTTGTAGTTCGTTCAATCTTTCTCCATGTTGCCATTTTTTTTGTTTTCCTGTGCTTTTGGCTTGAGCTTGTGGGTTGCATTTATTCTTGGTGTTTGTTGCTTTTGTGTTTTTGATACATACATAGAGTTTGGCTCTTCCTCCACTACGTACAAGATTGGTACATTGACCAAATTACCCTCAGTTAGTGCCATATGGGACATTAACTCTCCATAATTAGTGTGCACGTTTTTTATGGGAGCTATGTTTTCAGAGCCAGCATTATTGGGATGAGATACTCCTATATTGGTTAAGTCTGTGATACTCGCATGTGACATATGCGTTACCATAAAAGTCCCTGGAATTTCGGGATTTCTCTTTTGCTGTTGATGACTCGGTTTTGCCGGTGGCTGTTCAGATTCTGCAGAGGTCGTGGACCTTGTTCTTGAGTTCAACTTCGTATTCCGTCGAGGTGGGTTGTAGTGATAGTGACTTTCTCCATTTTTCTGTTTTCGATAGCCTCCTTTTAGCCAATCCTCATATTAGTTTCCATTCCCTTCCACATCCTTTAGTTCTCCACAATGTTTCACTTCATGGCCCAACCTCCCACATTTGAAGCATAAGCCAATCAATCTCGGGCCTTGAACTTTGCTACCTCTACGGATGGGTTTATCCAATGGAATCTCAACATGGATTCGGAGAAAACGAGTTTGGTCCAAGGCTATCGCTTTTGAGTCTACGTCAACCACACGACCCAAACCTTTGCCAATATCAGTTCCAACCTCTTCATTGAACAAGTCGAAGGGTAATCCCTATACTTGCACCCAAATTGGTAGATGTTGGGAAATTTAAACCCCGGTTGATAGAATTAATAAGTTTTAAACCCAAGTTGTTAATTAGATTTATTATGAATAAACCTTGCTAAAGCAAACTAACATCAATATCATGTCAAAATCATGCAGCGGAAAAATAAATAAGACAAGATATGATTACCCAAGAAAACCAATGAAACAAACTAGTTTCATAGTAAAAAACCTGAGGGGAAACTTTCCCCAAAAGCAATTCATTATAGTAAAGAGAAGTTTTAGATCTAGTATAAAACTTTTGTCCCTAGATTCTACAATCCCTGTAGATGAACTTACAGTATAAACCTTCTACCGCTTTAGAACCTCTGAACTCTTCAATATATGAATGTGTTAGGAACCCGGTGATTCCTAATGGGGATGGATAGCAATTATAAGGGGGATTGATGGGAATTGTAGGGAAATTGACTTAATTCGAGGTAGTCACCCTCCATAGAGAAATAGAGAGATTAAGAGAGAGAGAGAGAGAGAGAGAGAGAGATGCACTAATGCACTAACAAATTGGTTTATTCTTCATTGATTTCTCATATTGGATTACAATCATGTATTTATAGGAGACTAGCTCTAATCTCATTGGCCCACATAGCCTCATCCTATTGGTTCTATTATTCCCCATGTGCATTAATAATTTCAACATGTGCTAAATGTAATTAACATGCCTCATCCTATTGGTTCTATTATTTCTCATGTGCATTAATAATTCCAACATGTGTTAAATGTGATTAATATGTTTAGAATTGTAACTAACTAACTAAATCTCAATACACTAATTATTATCCAAATGCTTATAGCATTCCTAACATTTCCCTCCCCTTAAAAATACCTTGCCCACAAAGTGTTGTTGTGAAATAGCATCTTTATCAAAGGAGATCTTCTAATGGACCAATACCGTAGTGACATTTTGATCACCATATTCATGCATTTCTCTTTGACAAGTAATCCCGTGCATATGAAGGTTTCTTCTTCATAGATTTTCAAAATTTGCTTGAATTCTTGAGGCTTCAATGGTTCTTCAATCTTTAAGGTCTCATTGGTTCTTTCAACCTTGAAATGTTCTTGTATCCTCAAGACCTCATTCGATTCTAGAACCATTAAAATTGTTGGCGGTTGTATCTTGGATTCTTGGATCACTGACACTTGGATTGCCACTTCTTGAATCATAGACTCTTGAATGGAAGCCTCCATTGGTGCATCAAGAATGGGTTCTTGGAAGATCATCATCATCTTCTTTGTTGGTTCTTTCGATTGAACTTCAAGGGCAACATGTACATGTACATCATCATCCACTTTGACACAAAAATCAACATCCCGGCTTGTAACAACAGTAGTAGATTCTTGGAATTTGATTTGTTCTTCGACTTTCATTGGATCAAGAGATTGTAACTCTTCTTCGGACATGTTTTCAAGATCCTCTTGCACTCTTGAAAGTTCTTCCTTCATTGCCATATTAAATTCAGTCAAGGCCTTCATCTTCTTTGAAATATCCTTGGATTCTTCTATAGCTTTGTTCAACAATTCTTGTATTTTTTTCAAAAGTTTTCTTTCATCACAATTGCTCATCTCAAGATCAACGGCTCTGATACCATTTGTTAGGAACCCGGTGGTTCCTAATGGGGATGGATAGGAATTATAGGGGGATTGATGAGAATTTTAGGGAAATTGACTTAATTCGAGGTAGTCACTTTGAAGATCTACGAAGAAGAAACCTTCATATGCACGGGATTACTTGTCAAAGAGAAATGTATGAATATGGTGATCAAAATATCACTACGGTATTGGTCCATTGGAAGATCTCCTTTGATAAAGATGTTATTTCACAACAACACCTTGTGGGCAAGGTGTTTTTAAGGGGAGGGAAATGTTAGGAATGCTATAAGCATTTGGATAATAATTAGTGTATTGAGATTTAGTTAGTTAGTTACAATTCTAAACATATTAATCACATTTAACATATGTTGAAATTATTAATGCACATGGGAAATAATAGAACCAATAGGATGAGGCATGTTAATTACATTTAGCATATGTTGAAATTATTAATGCACATGGGGAATAATAGAACCAATAGGATGAGGCTATGTAGGCTAATGAGATTAGAACTAGTCTCCTATAAATACATGATTGTAATCCAATATGAGAAATCAATGAAGAATAAACCAATTTGTTAGTGTTTTAGTGCATATCTCTCTCTTAATCTCTCTATTTCTCTATGGAGGGTGACTATCTCGAATTAAGTCAATTTCCCTACAATCCCCATCCATTCTCCTATAATTCCCATCAATCCCCATTAGGAACTACCGGGTTCCTAACAGAATGCCACCCTTTTTGCACTGATCCTAGTACGTGACTAACCAAAAATACACGGCTCCCAGTACTTGACTAACTCACCAACTTGAAGAAGGTTATTGGCAGCAAAGTTCATCACTTCATCAACAATGAAGATCAAGAAGCACTTGGTTACAAAACCCTAAGGCGCAAAGACGCAGTAGCTTCCTTCAGAGAGAATAAGGCATCGGTCACTTTTTGCATGTGTTCTCCTTGTATTTTCATATGTGACGACCTCTTAAATAAGCCTTATATATGTCTAGGGTTATGAGAAAAGAAACCTTACACAAATACATAAGCATAGGCCGAAAATTAGGTTTGAAAAACTGATTTCTGTAATTTTCGATAGATATCTCGATAGATAGTATCTGTCGAGCCTTATTAAACCTCGATAAATAGCTATCTGTCGAGCAGCTGTCGAGTTTTAATGAATTAACACTTCCTCACTTGTTTCTTGGACAGACTTGCATGACTTCAATACAAGACTTAAACTCTTGTTCTTTGAAGTATCAAACACATCCTCGATCTACTCAATTACAAGTAAAGTACATTTTGTCAAAGGATTAGCATAGAACTCATCAAAGGTCTTATCCTTTTCCATCGTTATTTCTTCAAAACTACTAGTGAGTCTTTGAAACTTCACAGTCTTTACTGCCTGGGTACCTTTATAGGTGGTCTTAAGAATGATCCATGCTTCTTTGGATACTTTCGTGGATGGTATTTTCTTCAATTTCTCATTGGTCACCCCACAAAACAAAGCATTCAAGGCCCTACTGTTGAAATTTGCCACTATGACTGTTACATCATCCCAATCCACCGGCGCTTCCTTTGACTTAATCCAGCCAACTTCAACAGCTTGTCATACCTATTCACCTAGAGCTTGCAAAAAAACTTTCGTACGAACTTTCCAGTATGAATAATTAGTTTCATCAAATAAATGAGGAATCAAAAGAGATTGTTCACGATCCATGACAACGGGGGTCAAGGATCACACTCAGGAAGTTAATCCAATCAGAGTGTACCTGCTCTGATACCACTTGCTGGGAAATTTAGACCCCAGTTGATAGAATTAACAAGTTTTAAACCCAAGTTGTTAATTAGATTTATTATAAATAAACCTTGTTAAAACAAACAAACATCAATATCGTGTTAAAATCATGCAGCGGAAAAATAAATAAGACAAGATATGATGACCTAGGAAAACTAATGAAACAAACTAGTTTCACAGTAAAAAATCTGGGGAGAAACCTTCCCGAAAAGAAATTCACTATAGTAAAGAGAAGTTTCAGATCTAGTACAAAACCTTAGTCCCTAGACTCTACAATCCCCGTAGATGAACTTATAACAGAAACTTTCTATTGCTTCAGAGCCTTTGAACTCTTCAATATATGAATGCTGCCCTTTTTGCACGGATCCCAGTATGTGACTAATCAAAGATGCACAGCTCCTAGTACGTGACTAACTCACCAACTTGAAGAAGGTTGTTGGCTGCAAAGTTCTTCACTTCATCAACAATGAAGATCAAGAAGCACTTGGTTACAAAACCTTAAGGTGCAAAGATGCAGTAGCTTCCTTCAGAGAGAATAAGGCATCAGTCACTTTTTGCATGTTTTCTCCTTGTATTCTCATATGTGACGACCTCTAAAATAAGCCTTATATATGTCTAGGGTTGTGAGAAAAAAAACCCTACACAAAGACATAAGCATGGGCCGAAAATCAGATCTGAAAAACTAGTTTCCGTAATTCTCGATAGATACGTTGATAGATAGTATCTGTCGAGCCTCATTAAATCTCGATAGATAGCTATCTGTCGAGCAGCTGTCAAGTTTTAATGAATCAGCACTTCCTCACTTATTTCTTGGACAGACTTGCATGGCTTTAATACTAGACTTGAACTCTTGCTCTTTGAAGTATCAAACACATCATCAATCTACTCAATTACAAGTAAAATACGTTTTGTCAAAAGATTAGCCAACTACATAAAATAGTAACATATGTTCTTAACATGTGAAACACATATGTCCTAACAGTAGATGCGTGAAAGTCATCAAATTTGCCAGCATGCCCCTCTCCCACCTCCAGAGTAGAAGTAGATGGTTATTAATGCTCCACGGTCCATTGTTTACCACCCATAGTAGCTGGCTTTCCATGGCAAATTTGTACTAGAATAGCCTATCACCCACCTTAACAATTTTTAAGTTCTGTCCAAACTTCCCTGCTGATATTTGGAAAGTCTTTGCTACCCAATGGTTGAAAGGTTGAGTTGTATGGAATTTCCCCAAAAGACTGAGGGAGTACTCCTCAAGGATCTATTCACGCTGGCTAGCCGAACTTTGATAACTTCCTCCCTCCTCTGTTATTAAATTGATACATTTCAGTCTTTCTATGACTTCTGAGTACATTAAGTAGAACACAATTACCACCACGAGGGTGGCATGGTTTTGCTAGTGAAGGAATTTTGGCTGTAAAGGTAGATAAGAAAACGCTCACCTTTGGTGAGAAGAAAAGCTCCTAGCAAGAGGAGAAGAAAACAAAGGTTAATTACTTGCTCAAGTGATTCCTAACAAGGAACAACTACACATCTTATGAATTATAGGGATGCAAATTCCATGTCATTAGAGTCATTAATTTAATACTTTAATCGCATAAGAAATATTTTGTTGGGGTAAATTCCATTAGGTTTGGGCTAATGCCAACTAGACTTAAGACTTTTCAAAACTAACAAATTTGTTACCTAAAGTCATCTTAGTCCCTAAAATAGCCAAGAAAATGATTTTGCCAATTGAGCATGAACTTGAAGATTTTGCTAATTTGCTTGCAGTTGGAGAGAGAGAGAGAGAGAGAGAGATTGGGTTCATTAAACTAATCATTATCAAAAGTGTATTTACTATAATAAGTGTATTTTAGACAATTTGATTTAAAATGCCTTCATTTCACCATCTTAAGATGTTATACCAAACAAGTGGAATACAAATTTATAGTTCTATTCCTGTTTGGTCACCAAACAAATGAATAGTAATAATTAATTATTCTATTACAAGATCTTGTATTTATTGTAATACATATTCATATTTCCATGTAATCACTATTACAGACTACTAAATGTGTCCTAAGGCCTAACAGTGTTTAGAGACTAAGGATTCATTTTGTTGGAGGGGTAGAAAAGTGAGAAAATAGAAAATGGTGGGAGGATAGAAAAGTGGGAGGATAGAAAAGATTTTATTTTTTCTCCTTTTTGTTTGGTTGGGAGTGGAAAAGTGGAAGGATGGAAAAAATGAGTTTGAATAAATTTACTCATATACCCTTATTAAAGAATGAAACTCAATTAAAACAAAAAAGTGACAAATAACCACAAAAAAAAAAAAAAGCAATTATTAAAATTTATTAAAAAATAAAAACCATATCCCAAAAAAAATCACATCTAGTTAAAAAAAAAAAAGGCCTAGAAAATCAAAAGAAAAAAAGAAAATAAAGAAGAGGCAACGTTACTGCCCCCCCCCCCCCCCCCCCCCCCCCCAAAAAAAAAAAAAAAAAAGCACGCCCACGCCCCAGAAAAAAAAAAAGGCAAATGCTCAAAAAAACAAAAAAAGGGCAATGGTACTGCCAATGGAGAAGGAAAAAAAAAATTAAATAAATAAAGGCAACTTGAATAATGTGCACATGGACATTTTTGTCAATAAAAAAAATTCATCCCACTTAGTTTTCTCCTCATTTTGGGGTGAAAACATTTTGGTAAGTCCGGAGAGAAAACAATTGGACTGCACTATTTATTTTTCTTCCTCTTTACCCAACCAAATACACTTTAAAAAAATTTCCATTCTCATTCTCTCTCTAAAGTTTTCCATCCACCCTATTTCACTTTCAAACAAACACACCCTAAGTTAGTTTTATAAATCAAATTGGTTAGTTTTGAAAAGTCTTGAACTTAGTTGGCATTAGCCAAAACCTAAAGGTATGTTAATGGAATTTATGACAAAATCTGAATCATATCTCAATTGTTTATATCACTTTATCCAAATACCATATAGGTGTGAACCATCATCTGCTGCTGCGCGGTAAGCCAGCTGAAGCGTGAAGCAAGGAGCCTTAGTTTTAAATTGATTCTACTTCCAAGTCAATGAATTTTATTTATTTATTTATTTATTTTAAAGATAAAAGGATAGAAATAAATCCAAATGTTAAAGTTCCAATGAGTTCATATTCATTGATCTGTTCTTTAAAAAAAAAAAAAAAAAAAAAAAAGAAGACACTGGCATGTTCTTAATCAACAACTTTAAACCCATATCTTATAATTTTGAATAAATCTTATAATATTACATGAAATTTAATCCCAAATCTTTTGCGAATCAGTTTCTGGGACCCTCATTTCTTACCATATTTTATCCATCATGATCTTGTTTGTTTTTATAAATTTTGAAGACGCTGAATTGGATCTTAAGTTGCTGATTTCACTATCCCGATGGCGGCCATCAAACCTAGAAGACCTTGGAAGTCGAAATACTCTTAAATGCATGGATAAAAATAAAATAAATAAAAAGGGGCACAGACCACATATATCGAACATTTTGGCTACAAAGAAGTATATGGCATAACTGGAACATTTGCCTTTTATTTTTGTTAAAGATTTTCATGAATATCTCGAACATTTTGGTTTTGTTTACAGCAAAGAATGTACGAAAGGAACTATGCTGATAACATATGAGTATATGACATATCGTTTAATTCCCATTATAATTGAAATCTACCCTTAGGTTAATAAGCAAGACATTCTTCATTACCAGCGTTACCAATGTTCAAAAGTATAATTTAAGATCAAATTAAGACATTGATTGCCCTAAAAAATGGGATTGGTTAATAAACCTAGGGATTTTATTGCTAGGGAAAATTATGGGATTTAGGCAATCAACATCCAATTTAGGAGAAATTATGGGTGCCAGCTTTGGTTTTTGACGAGGAGATTTACTAGTAGTCATCAATTCTTTGAAAGAGGAAGATGAGTCTTTTGCTTCCTTTGGTCACCTAATCGTCGATGCAAAGATTCTTACAAAAACCTTTTCTAGTATTAGCTTTTCTTGTGTTCGAAGGTAAGGTACTTCTATAACTCATAACTTTGCTAGACATGTTATAGATTTATCAGTGCGAACGAAGAATGTTCCTCCACACCTTAATGATGTAATTATAACTGATTTGGCTTACTCATCTTTATAAAATTCTAAGCTTTCTTCTTAAAAAATGAAGAAACACCCTGTTCAAATTTAAATCATCATTGACTCTTATGTATTATCTGTTGGTGTGGGTGTGGGTGTATGTTCCAAGCACTTTCTCTATTATCATGAGTTCTACATTGGTTTGGAGTGAGCTTTCTATTGTATTTATAAGCCATTATTCATATCCAGTAATATCTTAAGATAGTCGGTCTAGTGTGGACTTAGGCCTTATTCATATCACATGAGCCCAACCCCACCTCGTCCTGTCACATCTCGTTTCAGATGAGATTGTGATCAATTTATTTCAGGCTTTTATATTTTTTTTCCTCTTTTTAAAATATCTTGCTAAATAAGAGAGTACTATTTTAATCATGGTGGGTAATTGCTTCCGTGATTTGCTGCTAGAGCTTGAAAATTCACTTTGTAAATGATTTTCTATGTCTTCAACATAATATTCCTCATTACTAATAATGGCTGTTAGCTCTAGTAATCCTTTTATATATATATATATATATATATATTCGAAAATGTTACGAGGGAGTAAACCTTTAACTTTTGGAATATCAAATAATTACTTGTTGAATAGATCAAGATCGTTCACAATAGATTTCACATTATTTGAACTTTTTATTTTATAATAAATGATCCAAATTATGCTATGTCAGTAATCCACGAATAGAATTCTTAAAATAATGGTGCCACATCATATATTAAAAAAACAAATTGACATGTAAGATTTTATTAATTTATTTTAAACTTAAAACAATCACATGCGCATGCGCATACGCACGCACGCACGCACGCACTCACTGTCACGCACTCACATTATATATATATATATATGTGTGTGTGTGTGTGTGTGAAATGCTAATGAATGCTAATTAATGTTTTGACGATTTTTTTCGTTTCTCATAAAAGTAGTGTTAAAACTTTCCTAAAATGAATTGTTAACCAATACTCTAAGAGCACTTGTTAGAATGACTATATATATATATATATATATATATATATGAGATGGGTTCAAGTTACACCTGGTGTAACTCCACAAGAGTTACACCTTTTTTAAGTCATAGATTTCCAAAAAATCTAACGGTAAAAAAGAAAACATCATTATTCTTTACATCCTTAAATGCTTACCTAATTAATAGCATTCTCATTATCTCTCTCCTTATTAAATATTTATGTCTCCTTTTTTTTTTTTTTTTTTTTTTTTTCTCCACTTTCTATGCTTTGTCCTTTTTTTTTCTCCCCTCAATAAAAACTCTATCGTTTTCCTCATCTTTTTTAGGAAGATATTCACCAGGACATCTTTTTTAGGAAGATATTCACTAGGAGTTGCAAATCGTTCATTCTTTACTCTGCATGTATTGCTTTTATATTTTAATTTTGGTTATTTCTTCTATCTATCTAAATTGAATTTTTTATTATTTAAAATTTTTTTATGTGATTATGTCAAGTTCTCAACTTCTACCATTATTTTTGACTTTTATCACCACAAGTAATACAATGTTTTTGGTAATTAAGATTTAAAATTCAATCACCTACTGTAATGCTAAATGATCGAAGAGTGCAATAGTTGAGGAAATTTTTTGGACTGAAGAAGCAGAGATCTATAAGTTGGAGGAAGCCTAAGGATAAGCTTATCTGGGCAGGCACAAAAGATGGCCGTTACATAGTACGCACCATTGTATTGTTTTTTTTTTTTTTTTTTAGGAGAAGAATGTGTTAAGAACTTAACTTTATAAGATAAATGTTGTGTCTACTTTGCAAATCAATTAGGTAAGCATTAGAAATTGGAGAGAGAAAAAGGACACATATAGAAATATTTAATAAGGAGAGAGAAAATAATGATACTATTAATTAGGTAAATATTTAATGATGTAAAGAATGATGATGTTCTTTTTTTGACCATTAGATCTTTTGGAAATCTAAGACTTAAAAAAGGTGTAACTCTTGTGGAGTTACACCAGGTGTAACTTGAACCCATCTATATATATATATATATATATATATATAATGTTTTAATAATTCGATAGTAATAAATGATAGAGTGAAGATTTAAACTCTGAACATTTTCATTTAAAACACTAAGAAGTGTTAATTGAACTATAAGGCTCTTGACAATATATATATATATATATATATATATATTTTCTATTTCTAGAATTTGCCAAAATCTTAGTTAGGTTAAGTGAGGTGGGGGATCTAACCAAGAAGCACAGCTCAAACACATATGGAGACCAATGGCGATAACTTTAAAATCCATTAATGGTGATAGAGCTAGATTTCTATTAATCCATAATTTTGGTTTTTTGAAAAATACTAAAAATAGAAAAAAAATTTGGGATTGCAAAATAGAAGTAAAGGTGGTTTAGGAATAATAGTTAAAATTACTATCAGTAACATTACAAACCATATTGGTGAGGCAATTCTCAAGGCTAAAGAGCTTGGATTTTAATCCTAACGTTACTTTGTCCATTAAACTTATTTAATGGACGGAGAGCCTAAGTAAGCTGAAAGAAAGGAACGGTCAACAATTGTTGTAGTATTGCCTTGTTGGCGTTAGTCAAGAAAAGACAACACAAATGGTTGGGGTTCGTTCAGGAAAAAGTCAAAAAGACAAGGAAAAACAACACAAAGGGTTGGTTTGTCAAGGAAAGACAACACAAACTGACAAAAGTCAGAAGAGTGAATGGAAAAGAGGTAGCAGACATACGTGTGAAATAACGTGCAAATAGGTGTGGAAGAATGTTACTAAAGCCACGAGACCTATGACCGGGACTTTTTTTTTAGTTGGAGAATAATTAGTTGGCATGCATTAGTAGGCTTGGTGAGCCCTGTAAAGAGGCTAGAGTTGATGGTCGGACGTAGGGAGCCTTTTAACTAAAAATAAAATAAGTATTTAAAAAAATAATGGGTAATTTCTCTCAAATTTTTTGAGGTTTAGAGAAATGACTATCAACCTCAAATCTGAAAAAAAAAAAAAAAAAAAAAAAAAAAAAAATCCCTAATAAAGTTTGAAGAAATTTAATACTCACTCTCTTTTTGTTTATATTAGTAATGAAATATTTTAAATTTTTATAAGAATTTTTTTTTACCACTATTAGTATACAAATAAATGACAAATTTAGTATAAAAATACAAAATTTATTAAACACTAAAACAATCACAAAGGAAAATGTTTCCTTAACCCATTGAAAAAAGAAAAAAGAAAAATTCACCCATAATATTTTAAAATACACTTTAATAAAAAATTTAAAACAATGAATTTTAACTATGAAATAAGATAATTTTAGAAACCTGCTCTTAAGAAAATGACAAGTTAGTACACAACATTTCTAATATTAATTTAATAAAGTTTGGTCAATTAGATGTTAAGAGAGAAAAATTGTTTTTTCAATTTAAGTTTGAGGTAGAGTGTCATTTTTTCGAATCTCGAGAGAGGGGAGTGTAATTACTCAAAAATAATTTATAAGATATTGTGGGGTCTAAGAATTTAGTAACCCCGGCTCACCTCGTATTAAGCCCAAGGCCCACGCCGAGGAGGAAACAACGTCCGAGGATGAACAAGGAAGGCCCAAATTGCCAAGGAACATTGCCGAAGACGATCCTGTCCTCGGCCAGCCAAGATTATAGAAGGGAGGAATGGCATATCATCCAAGGCAGCCTCCCAGAGTATCCCAAGGAAAAGGACAGGTACCATGGATCAACCATGGGAGTACGGTGGAGGAGCAATTCAAGAAGAAACTGTCACCTCCACATTAAATGCCTGTGTACACACAATTTTCGTAAAAGATAAATCACACGATCACGAAAATAATGTAACAAATAATCAATTTGTATTTGATTGGTATATATGTGAGTACAATCCTCTGTATGAATCTTTACAATGAAAGAGTACAATAAATTCCTCTGATTCGATCTCCAAGAAACGTTACGATCCAAAGGGGCTATAAAGCTTGATCTTGAATCATGCTTTGATGTCTCCAAGTTGAATGAATAGTTGAATGTGCTTGATTTGATGCGAGGGCCGTTGGCTTGATCTCGAACTTGATTCAAGGAGAATCCCCACTTTGATTTGAAGAAGTAGGAATAAGCCTTGATGAACAATGGAATTCTTGTGAACTTTAGAGATGACTCTCTATTTTGGCAGAGTGTCAGTAGTATTTTTCTCTCTGTGTGTTCTCCCTTTCTCATACGAGAAGCTCCTATTTATAGGCAACTCAATGATATTTAATTTGGAATTTTCTCTCAGCATTTATTGAGAGTTGAATTAGGAATTTAATTTGGCATTTCATTTAAAAAGAACTTTCCATATAGGTCTTTTCTTCTGACGCTGCCATATGGCTTTCTTCATTTGATGTTGCCACGTGGCTTGACTTCATTCATTGATCGTTCACGTCATCAATTTTGATCACAAATATTTTATCATGAACAATCGGGCGGTTGTGAATACATCATAAAATTTTGATGTCTACAGCCTGCAACTAACATTCTGGCCGCATTAATGAAGAAATGACCTCTGAACAGTGCTGCCTTGGTTGTTGCAACTCACAGGAGGTTTGGAAAGGCGGCTGATGGGATAGGTACTCAGGTATAGGCTTGGATGATCAACAAGTGGAAGACAGAGGTCAATGAAAGATGACTATATAATAGGAGAAATCCCCTATAGAAAAGGGGTTGGAGAATTCCGATAACGACTTTTATTCATGAATTATTAGAGCAAATCTCCTCGGATTGTGCCGAGGACAAACTTTCTTAATCTCACACTCAGTTCACCTTTGTTTGATTGATATGGACGCCATATTGACTGTTGTCAATGCATTAAAGCCTAGTTCTTAAACCCACTCTCTACAAATTTATTGTATTGGGTTAGTTGGGCCAGAGTCCACACATCGTGCTCAAACCTAGCCTCTACAAATATGTAAAGGGAAAAATGTAGACCAATGGTCATTATAGTATATAATGGTCAAAATATTGGTTTTATACTGAATATTATGATCAATTACTATTAAGCCAATTAATATGTGGACTATTTATCTTCCCTAAAAGTTAGGTAGGAATAGTAGGAGGAACATTGATTAGAACTGCAATTTCTATGTTTCATAAATTACTATCATTTGGTTTTCTCTCTAGCAATTAACAAATCCATAAGTACTACAAAAGCTCTCTCCATTTTTCTCTTTTTTTTTTTTTAATAACTGTACTCCAAATAACCACAAAATTGTATCAGAAGTTTTAGGATATTATAAAACAACCCCTTGGTTTGTTCTATTTATATGTTTGTTAACATCATGAAGCTTTTTTAGTCATTGTGTAATTATTTTGCTTTAGGCTATTGACTATTTACTGTTACTATAACTTTCCCACTAAATTCAGTTTCTCTATGAATAAAAAGTAAAAACAAAATGCAAATAAACATCCAACACTCATAAAAATTTTCAATTAATAATGATCAGTTTGTCATGTATATTTTAAATTTTTACTAAATTTCTAGCTATAGTTTCTACATTTTGGATAGATTTGTATTCGCTTTCTAATGATTTTTCCATAAGCTAATTAATTACTATGACCATAATGCTGCAAATTTTTATTATATAATTTTGGGTAAAGATTTGCTGCAAACTAAGTTGTAGCAATTCTTGCAAATACGTACACATGTCAATGCCTCAGATAGACATATGTCCAAGCTTATATTTAAATGAAAACTTTGTGTCAAGATTGATTTTTTCACCAAATGGCCACTTGAGTCTTTGACATGTGTGCATTTTGTAGGAGTTGGGGCAACTTAGTTTGCAGAAAAACCTTGCCTATAATTTTTACAAAGTAATGTGACAATAATGAATTCAATTACTTGTTTAATTGAAGTTTTTTTTTTGGGTGATAAATAATGCATAAGAAATGCAATAAAATCAATAAAATTTGCAATTCATAATATTACTCTTTGTATTAAATGTTCAACTTTATAACCAATTTATGAGGAATCTGTGACCCAACTAATGAAATGTGAAATGTCGCGGAGAAAAAATAACCAATAATGAAAAGACAACAACATATATAGTTAATTAAATAGGTAAAATAACGTGTTGGCGTGCCTAAGTAGGGAATAGACTCTAAAAGAGTGAGGGGGAAAACTTTAAATATCTTGTTAATTAATCTGTTAGTAACCCCACCCCCTCTTAAAAGTTACCATAACTTTTGAGTGGAGTTGTGGTGTGTTTTTGTGTTAGAATTTCTTTCCCTCTCATTTGTGTGTGTGTGTGTGTTTGTGTGTTTGTTTCTCAAAAAAAAAAAAAGAAAAAAAAAAAAGAATAGGTAATTGTCCCACATTACTTAAGAGAGTGTGTTGTGTGTAGTATAACTTGTCCCACCCTCCCTTAAAAGTTACCATGGCTTTTGAGTGGAGTTATAGTATGCTTTTGTGTTAGAACCCCTTTCCCTTTCCCTTGTATATGTGTATGTGTTTGTTTCTCAAAAAAAAAAAAAAAAAAAAAAAAGAATGGGTAATTGTCCCACATTGCTTAAGAGAGTGTGTTGTGTGTAGTTTAACTTACCCCATTTTCTCTTAAAAGTTACTATGGCTTTTGAGTGAAGTTGTGGTGTGCCTTTATGTTAGAACTCATTTCCCTCTCCCTTGTGTGTGTGTGCGTGTGTTTGTTTCTAAAAAAAAAAGAATGGGTAATTGTTTCACATTGCATAAGAGAGTGTGTTATATGTAGTATAACTTGCCTCACCCTTCCTTAAAAGTTACCATGGCTTTTGAGTGGAGTTGTGGTTTGCCTTTGTGTTAGAACCCCTTTCCCTCTCTCTTGTGTGTGTGTGTGTGTGTGTGTGTGTGTGTTTGTTTGTTTCTCAAAAAAGAAAAAAATCTGTTAGTAAAATAATAAAATTAATTATCGATTTCAATTCAAACCTTTCTAAAACAAAATCAATTCAAACAAAATGGTTGTTTTGGGAACAAAGTTTAGATTCTTTAGAATCAGTTGTATTTTTGAGTTAATTAATCATATGCATTTATCAAGCAATAGCAAATGAAGAAGATATTTGATTTAAAAATAAAAGCACGAAAGAAGAGAAACATTTAGGGTATTTGACCTTTGAAGTTTGAACTTGCTTTGGTGATTTTTTTTGGGTAGAAATTGGAATACACTAATACTTTCTTCTTGAATAATTCTTATTCTAGATAAGCCAAAACTTGTTTCTATAATTTTTTTGGGAGATTTTGTGGAAAATAAGTTACCAATAGACATAAAAGAATGTGAAGAAACTGCAATTATTGTACATAACAATCCATGTGTAAGGTTGAATTTAATCAACTATTTTGTTGGCTTTATTCCGTGTCAAATTAGCTTGTAATTTAGCATTTAGTAACCCTGTATTTAGGTGGGAGTCATGTAAGGGTAGTGTGTAAGAGAGTGTGAAGAATTGTTCAAGTTTGTGCAAAGAAGCAGGGACTCACGATTGGAACTCGTGGGTGGCTCGCAACTGGCAAGCTGCCAAAAGATGGTCATGTGCTAAGCATGCGAAAAAGCTGAAGCGTCATGCCAGCTGTTGCACTACAGGATAAAAAGTATAGACTGGCCATTCAGTTACCTCGCGGCTGGAATTCGCGACTTAGTCAAGTCGCGAGGCTAAGCTGCCAGCCAGCTCTGTTTTGGAAAAACTGACTCTTCACATTCCAAACACATACCACTATATATAGACCCTTATACCCACGAAATGTAGAGAGTTTCTAGAGAGAATTTTGAGAGAGAAACCCTAGAGAAAAATAAGATTAATTCATCTACAATCTTCACATAAGAGACTCTTCAAATTCCTCTACTCTTACCCTCTCCATTGGGACAGTGAGAAGGCTTTTTGGTGCTTTGGGAAGCATTTAGGAAGGGACCAATTCATATTGGTTGATGCTATGGGCTATAGCAGAATCCGGTAAGCTAGAAAAGACAAAGGTTTGGAGTAACCTTGTTGGAACAAAAAGCTTGGAGGGGTTAGGTACACTTGGTAGATTAGGCTTGGAGGGTCTATTGTTGTTCATGTATCCCAACTACATTTTGTAGTGGATTATTGACTGCTTGGAGGGTGGCGGAGAGATTTTACGCCAAGGGCTTCGGTTTTCTCTTTGATAACACATCAAGTGTTGTCTTTGTGTTTGCATCTCTCTTTCCTTTATCTTTGCCATTTAATTACTGCTTTAGCTTATCTTCATGTTCTGCTTATTTATTGTTTGATAATAAGCTTGAATTGGTAATTTATAATTTGGGGTCTAAACGTTCAAGGGTGTTTTATACACATATTGAATATTCACCATGTAAGCAAAAGGATGCAACTCAAGTTGATTCAAAATGACTTTATATATATATATATATATATTTAACAGACATAAGTAAAATGTAATTTAATTTAAATTTATTTATTAGTGATTTTTTTATATAAAAATTTTGTTATATATGCTAAGAAAAGAGTGAGGTTATTAGTGATTTTTTAATTATTTTTTAGTGAATTTCGACAAAGCTATTAGACTATGTATCTTTGATCAAATAATTTGCAGCCATATTAGTTAATTACTTGGTCTAGACCTCATTTTCTGAGGTTCAATATGCATGTTTTTTAATATAAAATTCTCCTTTTTTCAGTGGTACTCATCTTTGTACCTTTATAATCTTCCACACAACACAAAGACTGTTTCATATTGTATTGATGGAAACATTTTTTCCTCTTTAAATTTATTGTATATTGCAGAAAGTAAGACTTGTCAGATTATTCAGAGGATGGTGTAGAACTTATTAGGAGCTTCTGTTCATGCCCTACAACCGAACACTTTGCTGTCTGTATAGCAGAATCGATCCTTGAAGAATGTGTTCTTGGTAATATCATCTTCCCCTAGGTTTTCTATAAATTAACCTTAATTTCTTTGGTTAATAAATTTTGTTTATGGCACAAGGAAGTCTATATATGAAACATAATTAATATGAATTTTTGGGTCATGTATTATGACATTATCTATTTCTTAGTTCTCTAAAGAACAATTAAATATTTAAACTACTGTTCTCAACACTGATTTAATTTCTTGAAAGCATTTTAGCTAAAATAATTTTTATTTTTCCCTTTTCACACAACTTGGTAACTTAAATTAAGTTTACTAATTTATTTGATTTGTTCCATAAAGGTTACTAGATCAATTACATTATCATAACATGCACCATATTGATTAATATAAAGTAATGTGGTGCGCGGGCTGGTTACTCTACACTTACAAGTTCTTCTAGATTAGGGGTAAGAATCGGTATTCAAGTTTTTAAGAAAAAACTTCACATACATAGACTATATAAGGATAGCGTAGAATCTTGATTAATGTAAATTTCAAGTGTTCATCTTTTGAGGAAGTTTGATCTGGAAAATACTTCATGACAACGTGGGAAATGATATGCCTAAAAAGTGTTTTAGACCTATGATTACAAATTGCTTATCTTCTAAATTTTTTTTCTTTGTGAATCAGGTGCAGAAGTACATTAAATGGAATTCACCTCCAATCAAATTGGATGCTTTTCATATGGCCATGTAAGAGCTCTGGGTACGCAGGGAGGTCTAAATTATCGGAAACTGTTCGAAATTTTGTGAACATATATCAGCATCAAGTAAAAAGACTAATAAAAGTTACCTAAAATTGTTTGAAGAAAAATTATATTTGATACCTTTATTTTTTTGTTTTTTAAATCTGAAATGAGGAGTCATATTATAACATTATTTGACTGCATGTTTCTCACCACTCAGATTCTTCTCATGCACACACATAAAACTGATATATACTTTTACCGTTGTTCATTGAGATAAAGGTCTATACATTGACACAATGTTTCTAGTAATGATATATGTGCAACCATAAAGAAGTAGAAAAGAAATGATACTTATTCTTTTTTAAGTCTTACTTGTTTGTTTTTACTTATGAACGATTACCAAATTAATTAATTACATAGCCAAGCTGTAAAAAGAAGAATTTAAAATTTGCCTTGCTCGACCGATCAAGATGCAATTTCTACATATTTTAAATCAGGTTTGAAAGCCCAAGAAATGTTTTGGGTTTGAGTCCAATATTGCTAGGTATAAAAGCAAAATCCTAATACACGTTTTCCAAGACTTGTGAGTTACTCTTATGAGATCAATGGAGTACTGTAACCTTCTAACTTAACAAGCATTTATTGGAGATTAGACTGATATTGCATGAACCAGTGGAGATAAGTTGCTGCAATAAGATTAACTACTGCTGATGATCTGAACCTTTAAGTGGGATTTCAAAGTCACAAATTGGAGTGTTTGTATGCAACAAATTCAAATAGAAGAGTCTGTGGATTTGGAATTGCGTGTGGTCACGTAAGTAAGTACTACAAGAGGTAGCATTAGATTTAGGGAAAAATCTATTGTAAACACTTTCATTTTATTTAGTGAAATTGTTGCCTTGTGGATTGTTTAGGTTAAATTATCTACATGTTTTTTACCTTAAAACTAGACAGTTTTATTAGTTTTCCTGGATCATCATATTGCTTGTCTTCTTTACTTTTCCACTTTATGTGATACCATTGTTATTTGTTTAACCTAGATCTGCATAACAAACCTAAGTAACAACTTGGTTAATAAATTAAGCTAATCAATCTAAGTGTTCAGGGGGTCTAAATAACTAACACACCTAAAAGTATGCCATTGTTCATTGATAAGGATCAAAGAGAACTTGAAATGAAAAAAGTGATTTGAGTGTGATT
Source organism: Quercus glauca (assembly GCA_023736055.1). Taxonomy (NCBI): domain Eukaryota; kingdom Viridiplantae; phylum Streptophyta; class Magnoliopsida; order Fagales; family Fagaceae; genus Quercus; species Quercus glauca. The sequence goes on along the minus strand of CM043325.1, from coordinate 28,043,458 downwards.
GGTGACAACCCTAGATATAGAATGTGATCATGACATGGAATTCGAAAGACATGGTGCTTGCGTGTGATTGGCGTTGATCATATATTTAACTTAGGATTGTGAAGAAGAAAATTATAATAACTTATTCCAATAAGTTGAGAAGAATTTAAGATTCAACTTAGTGATAAGCATGAGCAAGTGAAAAGCAATTAAGAACATTCAAGAACATGTGAAGAATATAGTAACTACTAGCATAATTTAAGTGTATGTTTAAATAGACATTGAAAGGGGTTTTATAATTTTCGCTATTATTAAAGATTAGTTAGTTGGCATCTTAGGCGACATTAATATTAATATTTAAATTGCACCATTATGTGTGTGTGTGTGTGTGTGTGTGTGTGTGTGGGGGGGGGGGGGGGGGGAAGGGCCGAGGACTAGGTACCCAATCCGAAGATAAACTTGCCAACCCAAGCAAATAAACGCAATCAGACCCCGAGGATCACACTTACCCGAGAAGGACTAAGAGATCAAATGGCAACTAGCACCTCGAAAAGCTGAGGATAAGGGAGTAGATGACAAACAAAGAGTACAAGACATATAAGGGTGGAGGAAGGAAGTTTCCTAAAGGAGACACCTCCCATCTTCACATTCAATACTCTGCACCAACTTAACTAGCTGCATTAATTAGGAAATAACACCTGAACAGTGACTTCACATCTCACAGCTCTTTCTACTACCTCCAGAAGGGTTCTGATGGGACAAGCATTCAAATTGTTCCCCTGAGATGTACAAATGGAGAGCTGAGATGCAATGGAATGGGCTATATAAGGCAAGGAACTCCCCTGAAAAGGGGGATGCACATCTAACACAGAAAAAGAGAAAGGAAGAGAAAACTAAAACTCATTGTAAAAGGATCAGCATTGACTTTTAATGAACAAAGCCTCCTCGGACTTGCCCGAGGAAGATTTTATGCAAAATTTGCATCTCTTGCACTTATATTAATAGCGCTAGCCCAATTATTCTCAAGTCTGTATTTGCTCTACATTGTAGTTGGCTCATAGAATCTATTTTCTTACAAATATATTGTTTTGGGCTTATTGTACTGGGTCACACTTCTTTAAGTGGGCTTGGGCCACAATCTTAGTCCTTACAATGTCTATAAATATGACATTTATTACGTAAATGCAGAATAAATAGAAGCAACATTTATTACCAAATTTTAAATCCAACATACATGAGAATTGAGAACAACATGGCTGAAAATCTTAAATTTGGTCTAAGTTTAATTTTCAACTCTCAAAAATTTAAAATTAGAAATTTCGTCCTTGAAAATTTTAGAAGTACTTATTCTTCCTATCTACCAATATATGTATCATGCTAAGCTGAAATAGCTTAGAAGAAATTTTACCATAAAATAAAGATAGGAATTCAAAATTGGTGTCTCCATAAAATTTTAAGGACGAAATTGTAATTTAATTAATTTAACAGAGAGAGAGATTGAATTTAAAACAAATTTGACAGCATTTATTTAAACTATATTGAGAAATTGGTTTTGTAAACCAATCAACTAGCTCAGAATGCTTTGCATTGTTCACTATTCAACCGGAATTTAGATCTCAGCTTGCCAGTTTGCTGCAATTCCAAAAATTCCCTATACGTCATTTCAACATATGCAGGTGGATGACTTTCATTGTCAGCTAACTCCGGTGCTGGCCTTATGACTGTGTCTAGTGATGGTCCATGTGCCAGAGCTATGGACATCCTTGTAGCTTTGTTATTCACAAGTGCCCGGTGTGCAATACTCTTGTACTCGCCATTGCTCAAAATCTTACAGGCAAAACATTATATTTAGAAAATTTTGATTAATTCAAAACAAATTTCATTTCGTTAAATATTCATTAGGCTTGTATGTCAAGAACATGATAAGTGAAAAACATATATAAAGCCAATGATATTTAAATAAAAAATTTATATAATTACACACACATATAAAGAAAAAAGAAAACAACCAACCCTCATTAGTTTATTCGCTTCATTGTTACGACTCTTCCTTTTGGGTATTTAGACAATTGCTCTATATCCCAAATGGAAGAAAACCATATAATTTTAATTCTGTGTGTTCTTAGTCCTTATAATTTTTTTTTTTCTAAAAATGGTTCAAATTTGGCTGAAAAAAAAAAAGAAAAAAAGAAAAAAAAAACCTCTCTCTCTCTCTAAAAGCAACATTTGTTATCAAGTCATCATCAAAGCACTATTTTTCTCTCTTACCTTTAAACTTATTCTCACATGTCACTTGTCACATTTAACATAAATAAGTTTAGGGCAATTTCTAATTTCCATTATGAAATTTGGTGTAAGTTTGATTATGTAATCCTTCAAATTTTACAGTTTTTATTTATTTATTTAATCATTGAAATTATACAAAGTGGACAATTTTGTTTCTTCATTTATTGTTCTGCTTACGTGATTAATGAAATGTTGAGAAACCCATATTTACAAGACTAAAATCGAACTAACCACATATTTAAGAGTGCACAAATTAAGTAACAAAATTGAATAGACCTCATAAACGAAAGAACAAAATTACTCCCCCCACCCAACTCTTTTTCTAAAAATTCAAGGATAAAATTCGAACTTTTGAACAACCAAAATTGTACTTATCCTAAATTGTTGAGACCAAAAATATAATTATTCATATGTTTATTTCAATTTTTTTTTTTTTTTGGGTATGTAATGGACTCATAAAATTGATCTAAAAAATTCTTTTATTAATTCGATTATAAGTTAATCCATCTTTACTTATTAATGTTAAGGCTATTGCATGATTAAAATTATTAGCAATAAACCAAAATAAAATATTGATGTGAATGACAAATATTTTATCACCTTAAACCTAAAATTGTGCATCAGACCGATCTTACTAGTCAACTTTAGCTGACATAGTTGCTTAACAGAAAAAAGTAATTGAGAAAGATAATGAGGAGATGAATAACACATGGGGACAAGTAAAAATGAAGTTCCAGAAGCATGACAAAATGTACCTCCAAGTGATCAGCGACTTGTACAAAGAGTGCATTGGGATGGATATTGACGTTAAACCATTTTTCTTTATGCTTTACTTGAAGGCCAGAGACGCCATTGTTTACCAAAATGGTTAACAGACCATGGTCATAGTGAGAGGGGATGCCAATTGCTTTCTCTGGCTCTGGACAAGCTGGATAATAGTTAGCAGCGAGCAATTGTAAACCCAACTCGAAATTGGCGGCCTTGTCTATGTAGCTCTCTTCTAACCCCAAGCTCTTTGAAATAGCTTTCAGTAATACTGTTACTACATCCCGGTTTCTTTTGCTGAACTCCAATGCAATCTCACTATGTCAACAAAAACATAAATAAACCATTCATTCTGAATTGCATGGGCCATGACCTGATTCTTAATATTGAAATTTTAATTGAAAAATAAATTTATCATAATTAAAAGAAGAAAAATTCTTAGTTTACATTGTATTAAGCATTGTAAGATTTACATTGTAGATTGAACAAATTGCATACAATGTTGTATATATTTGCAAAATGTTCTTAAAACTTTAGAACTGGATTTCTATTCATAATATGTGATATGATTTAGGATGTTAAATCTGAAATGAAAAGAAATGTACCTGAACCCCGCAGGTTTGTTGGGTGAATGAAATTCAGGATGCGCGACGCACTTGAGAAAATCTCTCCATAAGTTTGCTTTATTTATTGTAGGATTAAAGCCTGTACCACACCTGATTGGATCCATGACATGGTTTCCTTGAAACTCTTTCTTCTCGTCCTCCGGCAAGTCGAAAAATTCTTGAAACGACGCTATCATTGCCTTCGTCAGGCTCTCCGACACACCATGTTTAATCACCTAAGATCCTCATCAAATCTTAGTTACAAGCAAAAACTATAAACACGTAATACAAATTTTAGTTATATGCATATAAGATAAACTGTACGTACCATGAAGCAGCCCCAGTCTGAACAGGCTTTGTTGAGTTGATGGATGACTTGGGACTGTTCTTCAGGGGTACTAGAAACAAGAAGAGAGATGTCGATAATGGGGATTGAATCATCTGGATCATCGGATATTGGTTCATCATGGAGATTATGAATGAAGGTGTAAAACGAAGGGAGGGAGGAGAAGTCAGTAGATTCAACTAGTGCTTTCACACTTGTTATCTTAGGTGGATGAACAGGTGATGCCTTCAAGGTTTTGGTATCAAGTGAAATTGCTGAAGCCATGGATGAGGAGAACACAAGAAAGAGAGAGAACTATAGCTGAGTAGCTGTGGGCAATATAGTTATGTTGCGTATAAGCTATAACAATGTTTATATATACCTATATGCTTGCCTAGTGGATGTTGCTATAATAACTAGTCGCTAATAAAATTGTAATCTTAAAAGAAAAAAGAAAAAGAAAAAAGGAAAATTACAATAATACCTATCACTTCACACGGTCCTTTTTATTTTAATTTTTTTCAACCCTATTTAATTGGCCAGCTCAATATTTTTTACATAATTCAAATTAAATAAAAACCAAAAGGTCAAAAACAATAAAAGTATTGGCAAAGGAAATACTCTATGTGGCCAAGAAGCAGACTGCCTTTCCTCTTGTGTTCATAGTTTATTCGCTGAAAAAGAGGAAGTCAAAACTCCCATATATATATGTGTGTGTGTGAGTGTGAGTGTATGTGTGTGCGCGTGTGACTACACAACAGAGAAATATAAGAACAAGATGTGTTATTATCAAAAGAATAAGTCAAATGTTAAAACTTTTGAAAGACTAAAAAATATTAAAGAATCATAAGATTTACTCCCTGTAAAATTTTGAAACAAAACCAAATGTATATGATTACACAATAGAGAAATATAAAAGAAAAAGTGATTACCTTCAAAATAATAATGCATGGTATAGTCATTGAAATCAGCTAAACATGTTTAAATATTGCAAAAACTAACACAAATTCAAATGTTAAAACTTACAAAATGCCAAAAAATATATATAATTAAAGAATAAGTTATTGAAACAATTCAAAAAATATATGACTATTCAAAAGAGAAATATAAGAAAAAAAAAAGTACATGAACCCATAAAACAATAAGTTTTAAATTTTAATGGGTCTAAACTTTAAACGATGAAAAACCAATTCTATAATTATTTAAACAATAAAATTGTATACTTAAAAGAAAAAAGAAAAGAAAATTACAATAATACCTATCACGCTTCACGCAGTCCTTTTTTATTTTAATTTTTTTTCAACCCTATTTAATTGGCCAGCTCAATATTTTCAAATAATTCAAATTAAATAAAAACCAAAAAGTCAAAAACAATAAAAGCATTGGAAAAGGAAATACTCTACGTGGCCAAGAAGCACACCACCTTTCCTCTTATGTACATAATTTATTCATCAGAAAAGAGGAAGACAAAACTCCCACTCCTGATAAGAACTTTATTTTGATCCTGTGCTGACTCTACCATAAAATATATATATATATATATATATATATATATATTTTTTTTTTAACAAAGTGATGAGAAGAAAATAACATAAGAAGAGCACATACCTCTACTCAGCTTTAAAAAAAAAATATTGGGGTTTGCTTTACTTTTAATAGTGTTCATGATTAATCTCGCAAATTTGGAGATAAATCATCAATGTTTGAGTTTAAGTTGGATTTATTAGAGAGATAGAGTTTCACTCCTTCTTAAGTTTGGATTAAACAAAAATAATTTTGTTTTAAAAAAATTGATAATGATGAGTTTGAGTTTAAGTTGGACTTGTTAGAAAGATAGAGTTTCATTCCTTATTAAGTTTGGACTAAACAAAAATAATTTTATTTAAATATCGTGTTGACGTGAAAAATTGTGGGAGCTCTAGAGGTTTTGGTTTAATATATACTAGCCGATGTTCCCGTGCGATGCACGGGTAAATATAATAAATAATCTTTATGACCATGCATAATACTCAGTATGTGATTTAATGCTTGAGGAATTAGTTTCAATTATTTTTGAAAGTTCAAAAATGTGTTGAAGACACAAGAGTTATTTAGACCCCCAAATTAAAGATACGGCTCGATAGATTTTACACTAACTTAATACAAAGTGCGGAATAGTGTAAATGCGAGCGGATAAACAAACAATCTACTCTAATCCATAATCAAGACAATTCAGCAGTAACATGGAATGTAAAAGAGTAGGGAAGAAAGATGCAAACACAAGATAACACGCCGATGTGTTATCGAAGAGGAAACCATATCGCCGCCCTCCAAGCGGTAATCGTTCCACTAGACAATCAGTTGGGATACATGGGTTAGTAAGAGACCCTCCAAGCTTAATCTACACGATGTACCTAAGCCCTCCAAGCTCCTACTCCAACAAGGCTTCTCGGAATCGTGTCTTGTTTAGCTCACTAAAACCTGCAACAAGCTCCATATTGCATCTGCCATCTTTGGCTTCTTCCAATACTTTTCAGCAGCACCAAAACCTCACTTGACACTGAAAGTGTGTGGTAAGTGTTTGGGCTATCAACCTCTCAATGGTATGGAAATGGAGAGGTAGGAGTTGAGGAAAATCCACAAGCAATTGTGTAGAGAATTGTGGATATAATAATCTCTAACTCTCAAGGTTTGTGGCTATGGTTTTCTCTCAAAAGCACTCCTCAACATTTGTGGGTAACGTGGGTATATATAGTGTGGGTACAAAAAGTATATATCAGATAGCATAGTTTGGCAAAACAGAATGTTTCGCGGGTGTCTTGCGGAAAGGCCCTACTCGCGAGCTACTTGCGAAACATAGCTGTCTCCATTCTGTCCTAACTTTTCGCATTCCAGCATGTGCAGGTCACATGGATCATTTCACGGGATGCTAGGTCGCGAGATACCCGCGAAAACTCTTCAGTCATCAATTGCTTGAGTCTCCACACTCTCTCTCTTTATCACACAACCCTTACAATCAAATCCCACAATAAATACAGGGTACAAACGATTGAATAAAAATTACAATCAAATTTGGCACGGAATAAAAGCCAACAAAACACATAGTTGTAAATTACAACTTTACAATCTCCCCCTTTGGCTATTCCGTGACAAAACTCTTAAAACAGACTCTAGACTTAAATGTGAATTTGAGAACAATGGTAAAACTCACTCACACCTAATCTAGAAGCTGTGAAGCACTTGCACATATATACTTGTAACTTGAAACACTTGCGCACAAACAAAACTTTCATTAAGCTTATGACAAGTTGAATACATGGTATGTACATGAGCAAATAAAATGCGATCAAGTTTGTAAATACTATAAAACATGTAAGCAAAACTTGATCATACAAAAACATTCATTAAAGAATGACTACAATGATAATTTAGCTAGTAAATGTTCATCCGGACGCGTAATACAATTAAGAACAATCCCAAGGATCAATTGCATGTCCAACACTCAACCGATGCAAAATACGCGAAGTATTTGCATATAGGAAACAAGATCCTACTAGGGCACAAGAGTGAGGTACTTAAGACATATTAGCAATATCTTAAAAGAACAGGAAAAATGCTACAAAGCATTGACATAAACACAACTACTGAATATAAACTGAAATAAATAACAAAGTACTAAAAGCTTTAAAGAAAGCAGTAAAAACAAATAAGCATCAGTTATAAAAAGAACTAAAAACAAACCGCCAGAAATAACCAAAATTTCTAAGCCTAAGCTATGTCTATGCTCTGCTCCCCTTAAAATGTGCAAGCTTCCCCTCAAAATTTTCTCCCCCTTTTTGACCGGAATGGCCAAAGAGGCTAGAATTGATCAGACTCTGAATTTAATCCCCGTGCCATGGACAAGTCCTCGATCTGTGAAGACAATGTAGTGATCTGTCCCTGGACTTATGCAAATTGGGTCGCGGTGTGCTGCACATGGGAGTCTAGCATGGTAAACATTTGATCCACTCTAGCTAGGAGGCAATCAAGTCTATCTGGTCCTCATGCTAGTGTTGAGGATGATGGCTGAGCTAAAGGCTTTAGATCAGTGGTGAATCTGTCTATCTCATCCTCTGTGTCACCTCCCTCCTCTTTAACACGAGCCCGTGGTATCGTATGCACACCTATTTTGGAGCCTTTGATATGAGTTGTGCTCCTAGTCACTGTGTGTGCACCAATAGGATAGTCCATCTGAACCACTGTGAGGCCACTAGGAATTTTAAGCCTTGTCTGTGCAATGAGGCCTATAATGAGTGAAGGGAATGGCATGACTGTTCTGAAATTCTACTTCTCAATGCTTTTCTTCAACAGATGGAAGATGTGACCACATATATCAATCTCCTTGTGAGTAAAGAGATCGTATAGAAATTTTGTCCTTGGAGCAGACAACGTACTCAAGTTGGTGACCAGATACAGATTATGGATCATCACATAGGCTAGAGTCCTCATCTCTGGACTGAACAGAATTGTGTTCATGGAGGTCTTTTTAAGAGTACCACCAAGAGTCAACACCATCTCCTTAGTAGAGTCCAGTCGATCCTCATACTGGACTGCGATTGGCTGTGATGGAGGACGAACTTCTAGGAAATCCTGAATACTTTCTCTAGTAATGACAAACTCTTTGTGTCTCACCCAGTAGTCTATGTGATTTTCTTCTACACTGGCATTGGCAGAGAATTCTTTGATGATCTCCGAGTACATAACTCCACTCGGGTTCAAGAGCTTTGTCCATGTCCTGTCCTTGAACACTTCAGGTATGAAAGTGTCCTCAAGTGATTCCATTTGTACGACCTTTTCCATGATGATCGTTTTATCCTTATAACAATCATTATATTTCATATTAGCCTTAGTAGACTTGAAATTATCAGAATCAGTGCGTGCATGTTTGGAGGATGATCTCTTAAGAGCTGCATGCTTAATAGGAGACATCTGCATAAAGGAACACAAAATAGAAAAGAAACAAGTGCAAAAACACAAAACAGAACACAAAAACATGATTAGATACATGTTAGTTCAAAACAAAAGTAAAACAACCTCAAACAGAGCATAACCAACTTAAAACAGGGCAAATGAACTTAAACCAGCATGCTATAAATGTTAAAACATGTAAACAGAAGCACAATGCATGAATTAAGTGACAATGCATGTGTGTGTCTGGATTGTGCATGTGCTGATGCATGTGAGTGTAGCAAGTGATACATTGGGTATGCCTAGAGGATGCCTAGTGTGTGCATGGCATGGCATTGAAGCACAAATTGGGAAAATGTGTAACAACACATACCCTTTGACCAAAACATGTTACACATATTCAATTAAGAGTAAACCCAAGCAATGGAACTTAGTTGAGTCCAATTCAACACAAGAGTGTCATTAGGACATTCTGTTAAACACCTAGCATGCAATAATGCACTACAACTATGAACAATGCATGAACATGGTGAAAACTGCCTCAATATAAGCTAAATATGCCACATGGGGCCAACACAGATGCACAAAGATCAAATGGGACTCGGCCTAATCAAAATTTTGAAAAAAATTTCTCAAAATTAAGAACCCTAACCCAGTTTTCGAAAATCCCCAATTTTTAAAACCCTAAGCTAAAATCTGCATAATCTACGACAAAAATGAAGATAATGATTAGGAAAACATACCTTGAAGTGATTTTGCAGAGATTTTTGTTTGAAAATGATGAGGTTTGAGTAAAAAAAATTTGGGTTGAGAAGGGTTCGAAGAAAGCAGTGTAAGGGAAGCAAAGAGGTTTTGAAAAACTGTCACATCTGCTACATAAAAACTGAAAACATGCATTTTTCGTGAGTTAGACAGTCGCGAAATTAGTCATGAGACACACTGAAGCTTTTGTGAGAAGCTTTTAGTCGCAAGATAGTCACGATAACCTCTGTATGAAATTGAGAAATTTCTAGATTTTGCCTAAAAACATTTCACGAGAAGAGTTTAGTAGCAAAATACTCGCGAGGCAGTAGCGAGACTTTCTGTATGAAAATGTGACTTTTTAATTTCCTTGAAGCACATTTCGTGGGAAGCTCTAAGTCGCGAGCTTCTCGCAAAACAACCTCTGAACCAGTTAATGGAGAAAAAACACAAAAATGCATTATGATAAAAAACTAAAGACACGAAAGTATAAAATCACTTTAAAAAACATATAAAAAACTCAAAAATCTTTTTGGGTTTGATTGACAAGTAATTGAGCATACACATCATATTTGAACATGTACAATCACACAAATGAGAGCATTACTTAAACAAAGTCTTGTGTGTTGTGTGTGATTATCAAATGCGGAATCGTCCTTAGACCAGAGTGAAACTTCAATGATCAATTCAATTAAGTCATACATAACTGGAACAAAATCAAGTGGACTATCTCAATTATAGAAATGAGCATATATGACATCCCATAAGAGATTGATTACAAGACATAGAAGCTTTTCATTTTACTTCTGCATAAATCATAACATTTGATCATTTTTGGATAATACATCTCTTTTAGAGATTGGTGCTTGAAATTTTTTATATTTCAACATTGAAAGTTAGCCTTTGGCTTTTTGAGCACCATACAATTCATTAGAAAAGTCGCTTTCCCTTTTTCCTAGTTAAATACTAGTATGTGCGACTAGCTTTTGCAGCTTAATATCTCTTTTCATTTGGAGATTTACATTTGGTGAACTTTATTGCAAAAACATAAAAGATAAAGGTGGGAATAGATATAGACACAAGTCTATGCAAGTATCAAGACCATCAAGACAATTGACCAATCATTCATGACAAGCTTGAAGATCTATTTACAACAATCACACATAGTTTTCAAGATTTCTCCCACACAAATATATGTGCATACAAAACAAGCTAAGCTTGAAAATGCATTACGCCATTAGTACGAAGGTACTAGGCCAAACTCTCATGTGATACACACAACACAAGTGATCAAACTTTTTGAAGATTTTTCAATTTTTATGGGTTTTTGAATTTTTGAACACACTAAAAAACAGAATAAGTAAAGTAAGATCAACAAAAACAGGTACAAACCAAAACAAGTAAAAGAAACACGCTATAAACCGAAAGCAATGCATGATATGTTGCATGAACCTATGATCCTAAACATTGGAAGTATTAATGCATGGACATAGGAGGTGATCATGCATGAGTACCCTTTTTCACCCACACATCATGTGCGTTTAGGGTGATATCCCTATAGGATTAGGTATGAGTGTTGTGGCCTTCAAACCTTCTAGAGAAACTTGCCAAACAGGTGGTGAATGCATCAAACATTCTCATCACATCCCTCACTCCGGAATCACCATCTTGACCTCTTGATTGCTCAATAGTCCAATTCCTTTTGTCATTTCTTGATCCTCTTGACCTCTAATCACTTGCATTCTTCAATGCCCTCAGTTTATGACAATTTGGTCTGATGTGTCTTTGAAGTCCACAGTGATGGCAAAAATGTTGAATTCTCAGACCTCTTTGTGACTTTGGGAGTGATTTCCCTTGAACCTTAGGCTCGAGCACTAATTGGTTAGGAGGCTTACTCAACACCTGTCGATTAGCCATATTTTTATTCTTCTCCTCCTTCACTTTCTCAGCCTTTGTGGTAGTTACCATAAGTTCTTTGGCTTTTACAAACTTCACTTCCTTGGAGACATTGACAGCCGAACTACTTTCTCTAGTATATCCCAATCCGGTTTTGTCGGAGAAAGGTTTTTGATGAGAAAGGACTTCATCAAGCTTCTTGGAGGAGACTCGCTCTACTTTAGCATTGGCTTGAACCACCTCAAGCTCAAGGAATTTTATCTTTGAGTAGGCTTCGGTCAGCTCTTCATTCAACGTCTCTATTTCACATTTGGCCTCCTTATATTGCACGAGGAGACCTCTATAGTTCTCCTCTGCCTTCTTCATCTTTTTAACGGCTACCTTGGCTACCCTTATATAGGGTCCGTTTGGATTGAACTTATTGTTACTGAAACTGAAAACTGAAAACTGAAAACACTGTAGCAAAATAATTTTTAAATGTGTGAATAGTGCCGTGGGACCCATTTTTAATATTTTTTATTGTGTGAACAGTGCGTGAACAGTGCACACACTGTTCATGCACAGTGTTTTTTGTCTCTCAGAGTCAACATAAGCAGCTGAAAAAAAAAAAAGAAAAAAAAAAAAAGAACCAAAACGCCAACGCTAGACGCAGACGTGCAATCCAAACCACACCATATACTCTTGACTTCTCAAGGAGGGAATTGTAGTTTTCTTGAAATCCCACCGCACTTTTATCTTCTTTAGCATCATTTTCTTCTACTACTCCTATTGACTCTACTTCACTATGTTCCTCGAGCTCTTCCACTAGTAAACTCAAGTCCTCTGAGGACTCAACATGAGTAATAGTCATAAAAGCAGAGTAATTCCCTTCTCCATCACATCTCTATTCTGAATTTGAATTAGAAGAATTCGAATCACTAAGTGTTGTGGCATATGCCTTGCCCTTCCCTCTTAGATAGTTGAGACACTCCTTCTTGAGATGTCCATGGCCATTGCATTCATAACACACAATGCCTTGAGGGGATTGAGAATCCTTCTTATCTTTCTTCTTAAACTCCTTTCTATCACCTTTGGAGGATGAAAACTTCCCTCTGCTAAATGGATTCCCACTGTTCTTCATCTTTAGAAATTTTCAGAAGTTCTTTGCAAGAAATGCTACTTCCTTCTCCACACCATCTTCTTCGGAGGAATCATCCATTCTTTCAGTGATGGTTTTAAGAGTAAGAGATTTACTCGACTTATGAGAAGGCAGTCCCAGCTCATATGTTTAGAGAGACCCAATGAGTTCTTGGATTTTGATCTCATCCAAATATTTACTTTCCTTTATAGCAGTGACTTTTGCTCGGAAGCTCTCTGGCAATGATCGAAGGATTTTCCTCACTATCTTTGAATCCTTCGTTTTCTCACCCAAGTTGAACTTGCCAATAACCACCTCGTTTATCTTGCTATAGAATGAGTCGAAAAATTCTTCTTCACTCATTTTCAGCTCTTCAAACCGAGTGGTTAGCATCTGCAACTTAGTATCTTTCACCTTCTTCATGCCTTCATACGTGGTCTCCAATATCTCCCATGCCTCCTTGGCAACTGTTATGCGAGAAATCCTGTGGAACTCATCTGGAGAAACACCACAGAAAATTGCATTCAAAACTTTATTGTTAGCATTAGCTGCCGCTCGGGCTGCCTTAGCCTAAGTGGATTTAGCGGCCTCCGGCCTAGTCCATCCTACTTCTACAGCATCCCAAACAGTATCATCAATTGACATAATAATGCCTTCATCCAGACTTTCCAAATAGCATAGTTGCTACCATCAAAATATGGTGGAACATTTAAAGATTGAGACTGGTTCATCTCAAACGGGGTCAAAGATTGCACTAAGGTAATTAAACCATAGCTAGTGCACTTGCTCTGATACCAATTGAAAGCTCAAAAATGTGCTGAAAACACAAGAGCTGTTTAGACTCCCAAATTAAAGATATGGCTTGATAGATTTTACATTAACTTAATACTAAGTGCGGGATAGTGTAAATGCAAGCGGATAAACAAACAAGCTACTCTAATCCATAATCAAGACAACACAGCAGTAAAATGGAATGTAAAAGAGTAGGGAAGAAAGATGCAAATACAAGATAACATGCTAATGTGTTATTGAAGAGGAAACTAAAGAACTCGGCGAAAAACCTCTCCACCGCCCTCCAAGCGGTAATCGATCCACTAGACAATCAGTTGGATACATGGGTTAGCAAGAGACCCTCCAAGCCTAATCTACCCGATGTACCTAAGCCCTTCAACTCCAACAAGGCTTTTCGGAACAAGCTCTTGTCTAGTTTTCTAGATCCCGCAACAAGCTCCATGTTGCATCTGCCATCCTTTGCTTCTTCTAATGTTTCCCAGTAGCACCAAAACCCCACTTGACACTCTGAAAGGGTGTGGTAAGTGTTTGGGCTATCAACCTCTCAATGGTATGGAAATGGAGAGGTAAGAGTTGAGTAAAATCCACAAGCAATTGTGTAGAGAATTGTGAGTATAACAATCTCTAACTCTCAAGGTTTGTGGTTAGGGTTTTCTCTCAGAAGCACTCCTCAACATTTGTGGGTAATGTGGGTATATATAGTGTGGGTACAAAAAGTGTGTATCAGATAGCATAGTTTGGCAAAACAGAATGTTTCGCAGGTGTCTCGTAGGAAGGCCTTATCCGCGAGCTACTCGCAAAACATAGTTGTCTCCATCCTGTCCTGACTCTTCGCATTCCAGCATGTGCAGGTCACAAGGATCATTTCGCGGGATGCTTAGTCGCGAGATACCCGCGAAAACTCTTCAGTCTTCAATTGATTGAGCCTTCACACACACACTCTATCTCTATCACACAACCCTTACAATCAAATCCCACAATAAATACAGGGTACAAAAGATTGAATAAAAATTATAATCAAATTTGGCACGAAATAAAAGCTAACAAAACACATAGTTGTAAATTACAACTTTACAATATTACATGTTATTAAAAATAGAGTAAATATAACTTGTTAAGATTAATATACAAAAGAATATGAACCTAATAATCATTTTTTAAATTGTTAAGTTTACTAAAACTAAAATGGCATCTGGGAAGGCTAAATAAAGAAAATGTTGTTCTTTCAAAATAGAAAGATACTTCTATAAAAAAATATAAATATAAATATAAAACGAAAGATACATGGCACAAATTTTGAGTTGCAACATAGGTTCCTGCTTCATTGATTAATCCTATCAATGCCTATCAATGCTCTTATGCCTATCAAATATTGATATGCATGTCGAAAAAGGTCATTGTTGATAGGACTTCAAAACTTTGAATCTCAATCATTCTGTTGAGTTTACAAAAACTATGAGTGTCAATGTAACTTTGACAAAACACCAAAAAGAAAGACACAAATAGGTAATTTAAGAATTTACTTTGATCAAAACTCAGTAAAGAAGAACTTATTAATCAGTATCATGTTTTATGAGTACATTAAGTGTCACATCCAAAACCCCCATATTTGCTTATTTTTTATATCCTCTGGGGGGGGGGGGGGGGGGGATCATTGAGGTTATAGCAAATTTTGAGAAAATCAATAATTTTTCAAAATATTCACTCAATGCAACATGTATTAAAAGTGTAAATGAACCCAGGTGTTGACAGTAAATTAGTAATCATCCTTCTACCTATTTTCGCAATAAATTTATTAGAATTATTACATGCTTAGGGCGCAACATACGGATTGAATCTAATGATTGGAAATTGATATCGACATAAAAACTTCTACAAATGTAATAGTGATCATAAGGGCCCACACTGGAAGTGCATTTGCCCATAGAGGATAAAAGAAAAAAAAATCAATGAAATGGTAGCAATAATAATATTTAAAAAAAAAAGAAAGAGTCAAAACAAATGAAATACAAAGTGGCAAACGTTGAATCATATATCAAAACCACCATGGAGTATACGAAGCAACTAAAACTTTTCTTCTTTGGAAGCATTTTAGAGAGATTATGTTGGGGTATTGGTGTTTTTTTTTCCCCCCTTAAACTAATCAAAGATAACTTGCATTAAATACTATTCATATTCATTACATCAGTGTTTAGCCAATCAATAAGCAAGTCACACCAATAAATATGCATGCTAATTCGCCTCTCACCTAGAACTGCTTTACCTTCCGTGGTTTGAACAGATTCATTCTTAATATGGCTTCCTCCACCACAGCTCCTAGCATGAATTATCTTCTTCCTTAGATCACAGCTTGTCAAAAGAACTTGCTAAATCTCCCTCTAAGATGATATCTCTTGAACCTATTCCAATTGCAAAATTAATAGCCTGGTCAACTGTTGCTAGCTCTGCCTCCTCCAGATCCATAATTGTTGTCCCTTTGTAACTTCATGTGGCAATGAGCTACCAATTATCATCTTGTATAAAAACTCCTACTCCCAATGTGCTTTGTTCTTTAAACATTGCTCCATTAAAGTTTATCTTGAAGGACATCTCTTGCAGCAAAACATATGGCCTCTTTGGCCATCACACTGGAGAATTTGTACTGTTATTTGAAAAGCCATTAATTTCTTTAATTGCACAGCATCCATGTTGTCACAAAAAGTTCATCCACCACCTTTTCTTCCTTCCCTTCTAAACTTTTCCTGCAAGTTTAATGACAAAAAAGTTTGATGAAGAGAATATATTGATTGGACAAATATGTTGAGAAAAAAAATATCAAATCAACCTGTACGTTTTTAGACCTCTTAAAACACAAGTAGTTTAACTTAGTTATTTAGCCAAGCGATTACTTAGATAAATTATTCAGATCTAGGTTAACACTTTCAAATCATATCATGTAAATAATGCAGAAAAGTAAATAATACAACGATATGATAACTTAGGAAAACCAAACTGGTAAAAAATTTGGGGAGGATTTAACCTAACTATCCTCAAGGTAAACAGATCTACTATGAAAAAATTGAAATTTTACAATAAGACTTAGACTACTAACATTCTATTGCTACCTTGAGTAGAAAACTTACTTCCACGACCACCTGACAGTTTCGAGTCCATGGACTACTTCTTTCTTTGATCCATTGCAACCACAAGTACTCCCACTTGTGACTTTGAGACTCCACTAAAAGGTTTCAGATCTTCTTGAAATTCTTTATGCAAGAACTGAAATGATTATCAAGCTCTTGACATGAATCTTAATAACCCAAAGTGTGTATGAAGGTAAACACCTTTAGATTTCACAAGAGATTCAACACACAGCATATCAATCACCTCTAAAACGTAGCTAGAGTTTTTCTTTTTATACTTGGAGTAAAATATAAAACCCTACACGTCAAATAGTGTTTACTCTAAGTTGGGAATTCTGCAGAAAATTAATCTACACGAGGTTTGATCAATTAAGCCTAATTTTTGATCGATTGAGCCTTGTAGATTTAGCCACTAAATCCCGCAATTCACTTGATTCCAACTTTACAAATAAACACACTTTGAGCAACCTAAATCTAGACTCTAAGTTTTGATCATGGTTTGCCAACACATTACACATTAAAGTTCTAAAACATTTAGTTCCTAAAGTTTTAGAACCTAACACAACCAATCAATTGTATTTAACCCTTGCAATTCTACATTAATTTTGCATTGAATCTATCTTAAACATGTAAAGTGATAAAGGCATACCAAAGATTTGAGTTGTTTGGCTAATTTAATGTGCAAAAATTCCTTTCACTAATTTGCCAAATCCCTTTTACCCATTTTTTCAAAAGACTTTGATTTAAGTTGAATTGAACCACTTTAAAAAGTTATTATATTTGCTCACTTAATTAAATACTTATATATTGTCATAAAAATAATGACTTTGTAATATTTTTTACTTATAAAAAAAATAAAAAAACAAAAAGTTGAATTGAACCACCATAATCTTTGTTCCAACCAAAAAATAATTTTCAAGGAAATCAACCTTAAACAAATAGTGTCACAAAATGGGAAGAACATGACTCATATAAAATATGAAATTTCACATATCACATCAAAAAGAAATTTTCAATTAACATATGGCATGAAACAATAAGTCAATAACATATACTCAAAATAGCAAAAGAATGTATATAGAACACTGCAGATTTTCAACTTATTTTGAATTAGAAGATAAAATCAAAGCCACCAACTGTGCTCTACCACATTAACCGTTAAGTAATATGCATTACTATTTTGTTGAGCTTAGGTAGATGGGCTTGTGACCCAAGTGGGGGCTTAAACCAATGGACTTGACAAAGGTTCAGGATTTTCATTAATCTAAAAAAAACAGAGAGAGAGAGAGAGAGAGAGAGGAATAAATAAAAATCAGATTTGGGAACAAGAGAGATAGTAAGAGATGGAGTGGGAATGAATCTGACATGAGAAAAAAAAAATGAGTCAAAGGTTTACAAATCACGTCTAAGAGAATTTCATTAAACACGTGACCTGCAACCATTTTTTCTTTTTATAAAGCTGATCTTCCAAATGAAATATGCAAATGAAGGGATAAAACAATTGCATAAATATAGTGACACATTCGAATTTGAAAGAAGAATCATTGACTTTCAATTTAAAGCAAGTCAGGCCTGGCCTTTGAAGATTGCTTCTTTTGTATTTGTGATAGTCTTTTTTAGCCGTCAAGTTCTTTTTTTCTTTCTTCCTGAGTAGTGATTATCTACCCTTTTTTTTGGGTAGTCTCATTTGAGGATTTTAACTTTGATGAAGAGAAGAGGGACGACAGAGAGAGAAAGGTAGTAATGGCAAAGAAAATTGGAACGTAAGAAGCAAGAAGAACCATTTTATGAAGAATACCAAGAAGGAGGAGAAACAATAGCTAGGCCAAACCTCATTCTCTTCAACTTTAAGGTACGTAACATTGCAACCCCAACAATAATAACTGCCAATGTGTTTACCACATTTCCTTGTTTTTAAATGAAATGTTTCAACTTCTTGTGACTTAGTGACCAAAGTCAAAGCCAAATCTATGGTTTGATACCATCAATTTTATACTAAAGTAGTCCAACCAAAGCAATAGTCATGTAACAATTTTGTAAGTGTCAAGTTTTATATTTAGAAAAATATATGAATAACAATTGTAAATTAGATAGAGATAACCACTCTAATTGATTACCTTAACAGAAATGATAGCATGACCAAGAAGTGGAAGCAGATTGGGATAACTAAATAGTGAGGAAACATGGATCTCCCTCTCTCTTTCTTTTGGTTAGTTGCTTTATGGCACCTAAACAAAAATCTATTTCGTCCCAAAACCTTGTTCGTTCCAGGGCATTTTTTCTTCTTCCCCCGTTGATTCTACTCCATCTCACGTCCGGTTCCATGATGATAAAGCCCATAAGTACTTTTCGGAGAACTTCTCACGACGCGGCATTCATTCGGAAACCTAAGTCATTCTATCGGACTTTTTCGATACTGACCTTCCCACTGTCATCTACAGTAGGGGTTGGGAGTCACTGTGTGCCATCCCGGTCACCTATCTTTCCGTGATCATACAGGAGTTTACTCCAACTTGCACGGATTCGACTATTCTGTGCCTTATTTTGTCACTCGCGTTTGAGGTATGCGCATTGTAGTCACTCTAGATCTTATATCCGAGGTGCTACACATACCAAGGGTAGAGTTTGCTAACCACCTTGGCTGTGATCGTCTTCGAATTGTGTCCAAAGATGAACTCTCGTCTCACTTTTGTGAGACACCTTCCTCTTAGGGTGACTGTCAAAACACCCCTTGCTCAAGCTTTGCAAAAGGTTCGAGATTCCTTAACATGGTGATGATATTCATTCTCTATCCATTGCCTCACTATAACTCTATCACAGAGCCTTGTGCTCGATTTTTGTTAACCTTTCTTAAGGGACTCAGTATAGATTTTCCCTCTCACTTCATTCTCTCCCTCATAGATGTATATAGGGATATGGCAACCCATGATAAGCTCATTTTCCCTTCGGCTATCACGTGGATTCTCCGCCATTTTTCTGTCTCCTATCCTGAGTCTACACACTTCTCCTCTATGTGTGCCATAGATGCTGCTACCATCAGACGGAGCGAGGCCCAGCTTCGACCGAAGCGGACACAGATAGAGATGGCGGCTCTTTAGACTTCTTCCTCTCCTTCTTCATTTGCTCCTTCTTCATCAGCAGGTGGTGTGACCCTCGAGGTGGTTATGGCGCCATCTTCAGCGCATGGATGCTCGCCTTGACACACTCAGTGATGAGTTGTGTCAAGTGAACACCTGTGTCGGCTGTATTGCTCGATGGCAAGCTCGGCTTGGTGGCTTTGTAGAGTCTCTCTCTCCTTCTCTAGAGGCATCTAAGGACGAGGACGATGTTGGTGACTTCGATGATGATGATGATGATGATGAGGATGAGGATGCTAGCTCTTCTAGTGATGACACGATGACTACTTGAGTTACTTACCCTTTGTCATTCTTGACAAAAAGGGGAAGTAGTTTTGGGATGAAAATAATCATGTATTTAGGGGGAGAGTTAGCATAGGACATTTTTTGTGATAGGAGGGGTGTTTATATTTTGAGGGATGTAGTGAGGTTATTATGTATTTTCTTTTCTTCCTTTTACATTTACCTCATGTATATCGGTCTTGTGACCATTTGACATACATTGTACTTATCTTTTGATATATATATATATATATATATATGTTGATGTATGTTATTCACCTATCTTTTCATGTGTTGTTTCTTTTCTCTCTTTATGCACATGCTTCTTATTATTTGTATGCAATATTTTATTTTTGTTTCACATTAAGATGCTGGGATAAGTTTTGTTTTAAGTTTTTCAGAAATACAAGTTGTCAAAGTTTTTCTTGCCATGAACTCTCTTCTTGCAAAGTTTTTCAAGAGTTTGTGTTAGGATAGATTTTATTGTATTCAACAAGTGAATATGAGTTAAATAATTTATGACTTCTCTCATATGTTCATTTGTTTGTTGTGGTTTTGTCACGGATTGCTAAAGGGAGAGATTGTTAGGACATATGTGAATTATGTTAGGAACACATGTCAATATAGAATTGGCTAATCCTTTGACAAAATGCACTTTACTTGTAATTGGGCAGATCTAGGATATGTTTAATACTTCAAGGAATAAGGTTTCAAGTCCAAGTGTTAAAGCCATGCAAATCTGTCCAAGAATCAAGTGAAGAAGTGCTAGATTTTAAAACTCGACAGATAGCATCTATCGAGGTTTAAAATGCAGCTTTTGCTTGTTGCTCAATAGATACACTATCTATCGAGATTTATGAAAATAAGATTTTCAGTTTTAATTTTCATCCAATCCTTGTATATATGTTTGGGCTTTCTTTTCTCACAACCCTAAGCATATATAAGGATTATTATAAGGGCCTTCACAGCTAATGCAAGAGAGTGCAACTTGATTCAAAGGTTTTTCACAAGCATATTGTGACTGGAGACAATTTGCCCTAGTTCATCTTTCTCTTCAAGAAGTTGCTGCGTTTATATGCCGTAGGGTTTTGTAACCAAGGAGTTTCATGATCTTCATCGTATTGATGAACTAAAGAACTTTGTAGCCAACATCCTTCTCAAGTTGGTGGTTAGTCACTTACTTGGATCCGTGCATTGATTGGTTAGTCACGTACTGGGAGTCGTGCATTGAAGATGAGAGATTGTCACTACAGAACAAGTCCTATTGGGTATTGGGATAAGGGTTCAACTGTAGGTTGGTATAAGGTACTAGGATTCCTTTACTTGTAACCGCTTGTTGTGATAATAGTAGATTTTCAAGAGTGGTGACCTTAAAATCACCCGGTGGGGTTTTTGCCTTGGAGGTTTTCCCCATTCATAAACAAATCATTGTGTCAAATTTATTTTCCGCTGCATATCAACTTAGTTGGTGATTTGTTTGTGCTACCATGCGTATTGCATGTTAATTGGATTAATTAATTAACTTGGCTAATTAATTGATTAATTTTTCACAAGAGGTCAGTACATTCTTGACTTATCATAGATCATCAAATCCCATAAGCAGATATAAGAAAAAGAAAGAAAGGAGAAGATAAAAGAACAACAACACCCCAGAAAATTAGAAAAAAAAAAAAAAAAAGATTTCAAGGCTGCCATATTATAAGATCTAACATTATAGAAAGATGCCATAGTTCCAACAGAATTCCCACATCATAGTATTAGATCACAATAAAAAAATTCCAATAAGGCCATCATTTGAGAATTACGATTTGCCCAAATTATCAAATCTCACCATGGAACCATAATAGTACTAACCAAGAAGAGCAAA
This sequence comes from Quercus glauca, assembly GCA_023736055.1. Taxonomy (NCBI): domain Eukaryota; kingdom Viridiplantae; phylum Streptophyta; class Magnoliopsida; order Fagales; family Fagaceae; genus Quercus; species Quercus glauca. The sequence continues at coordinate 28,021,639 of CM043325.1, read as the reverse complement.
ATCTAGAACAAAACTGAATCTAACACAAATACCTAAACCTATACAGATCCATCAAAATGTCCAAAAATAAGTTGTATTTTAACTCAAATCTAAAAAGGGTAAAAAAAAAAATAACCTTCCCTGGTGGAGGTTTCGATGATCTAATGGTGTGTTTGCCTATGGTTCTGGCTGTTTAAGGCTGGCATTGATGTGAAAGCTAATGGTCAAGGCAGCCCTTCTACTGTATTTTACATCTATCTTAACAGTGTATTAAGATTCCTAGAACTAGTGTAGCCTTTCGCTTTTAAAATGTACATGCATATAATGAACAAAGCAGAGATATGTGGTAGAGGAAGAAAGTAGTAGGAGAAGAATTTAAGAAACAGGGCATTTCATCTAATGTCCTAGATAATGTTTCCTAACAATCACCATAAGGAGCTGTTAAATGAAATTGGTGCAATCAATCATAGTAAATATAATTTGTACTAAGTTTCTCTATAATAACTTAGGAATACAACTATATCTATATAGCAGATACACTTACCAATGTAACTTGGATAGAGTTAGATCCAGAATTACCACTTCAAATAGTTATCTTCTTCTCTAATTTATTTCTCTCTTTTCAATTTCAATTTCAAATGAAGGTAAATTCTTAACAATACTCTTAGTATGTGTTTGGATCCATGGCTGCGTTTTCAAACGTGCATTTTCTCTCTCTCTCTCTCTCTCTCTCTCTTTTATTTATTTTTTATTTTTTTAAGCCGCAGTTATTGACTTTTAGAGACAAAATTTACTATTCACGCATTTAAAAATATTAAAAATGGGTTTCACGGCACTATTCATACATTTGAAAATTATTTTGCTACAGTGTTTTTAGTTTTCAGTTTTCAGTTTCAAGAAAAATAAGTTGTATTCAAACGGACCCTTAGTGGTTCAAGATTAATTTGCATGGTTCCAAACGCAAAAACTTTAAAACATTAAGCCAAATCCCAAAACATTGAGCGAAGCCAAATACCCTAAAAACAAAACTTCTTCTAACCAAAATCCCTTAATCAAAACCAAACCTTACCCAAAATACTAATCTAAATCATAATTAACCCCCAATTGATTCTCCAAATAAAAACCAAAAACCCTTAATTTTTTTTTTTTTTTTGATAGGAAATCACACACTTAATATTAAACAACATTAGAGTTTACATCATGAAGAATTGCAAGCTCTAAGAAACTAGGACAATTCTCCATCCACATACATTGATTAACTATGCCTTTGGCATACTTTGCTAACAAATGAGCTGGGGAATTAGCATTACGCTTTACATGAGAAAAATACACATTTTGGAACTCCAATGAAGCTAAACTAATCCCCATTATTACCGCATCAATTGAGGCCGGTGGTGAAGATGACTGATTCAACGCTCTAGAAACCAATAACGAGTCACCCTCCATGATTATGTCCGATAAACCCAGTTGCTTTGCGAACTGCATACCAATTTCAACAGCCTTCGATTCCGCTTCAAGAGGTCCCAGTGGTGCGTGTAACTTCTTGCACATAGCTGCTACAAAGTGCCCATGCCAGTCCCTTACAATCACACCAATTCCCACAGACTTTAACTCAGCAAACACAGCAGCATCAACGTTACATTTAAAACACAATGTGGGTGGCGAGTTCCATCTTTGAATATGAGAAACGGAACTATTTGTAACTGGTGATGGAATAATGACAGATCGGTATTCCTCTAGATATTGAGTCGCCCAATGAAGAAGCATCCTACCATCCTTTCTCTTCCTGCCACATCTAACTTCATTCCGGTTTCCCCACAACGTCCATGCACCAGTTAGCAGCAACTCCAAGTTTTCCGGTGAGCTTTTTTCATCCATCAATAAACACCAAACCATGTCCTTAAAAGAACTTAACCGGTCCATTACATTTGGAAAAACCAGCTTGGACGATGACCAAAGCTCCTTTGCTCTGCTGCATTTCCAGAAAAAATGGATAGAATCTTCCTTCTCCACGTTGCATCCATCACATGTAGCCACCTGCAAAACATTTCTTTTAACAATGTTAGTTTTCAATGGTAAGATGTCCTGACAAGCCCTCCAAGCAAAATGCCTTATTTTGTGAGGCACATTGATCTGCCATAAACGATTCCAGAATCTCCTTTCTTGGCTGCCATCAGAGCTTGAACCAGAAAATTCAGCTATTGACATTTGACTAGCAACCCAGTAGGCATTCTTCACCGAGAACACTCCATTATTGCTCCAAGCCCAAATCAGTTTATCTTCAGGCAAATGAGAACTTATTGGGATAGCTTTTATAACCTCTGCTTCATGCGGCATAAACAGAGCATCTATAGCATCAGCCTTCCACGAAGCCTCCTCCTTATTTATCAATTCTCCAACCTTCATATCATGTGGCATAAACAATCTAGGAGATGAAACCATGAACGTTGAAGGCTTAGGCAGCCATTTATCACCCCAAATCCGGATACTCTCACCATTACCAAGCCTCCACCGTAAACCATTTTTAACAAGGGGTTGAGCAAACATAATACTCCGCCAAGTAAATGATGGATTATTGCCCAAAACAGCCTGTGAAAAATCACATGTAGGAAAATACTTAGGTTTCAAAACCTTATACACCAATGAATCATGACCTTGTTGAAGCCTCCACCCTTGCTTAGCCAATAAAGCCAAGTTAAACTCCTTAAGTTTTTTAAATCCCATCCCACCACAACTTTTTGGAGCACATAATTTTTCCCAACTCATCCAAGCTATCCTCCTCTCTTCATTTCTTTGCCCCCACCAAAAATTACGTATTATAGACGTCAAATCCTCATAAAGAGAATCAGGCAATTTAAAAACACTCATAGTATATGTTGGCATTGCATGTGCCACAACTTTTATCAACACTTCTTTTCTTGCCTTAGACAATAACTTCTCTTTCCAACCAGCAAGCTTTTTTCTTAGTTTGTCCTTAATAGAGTTGAATGTATTTTTCTTATTTCTTCCCACCAATGATGGCAAACCAAGATATTTTTCATGGTGCTTAATCACTTGAGCCCCAAACCTCTCTTTAATAATTTCTTGAATATCCATAGGAGTATTACTACTAAAAAACAGAGAAGTTTTGGTACGATTTAACTATTGGCCCGAAGCACATTCATAAACCCTCAACACCTTCTGAAGGGCATCACACTCTTCCAAAGAAGCTTTACAAAAAATGAGACTATCATTGGCAAAGAAAAGATGGGATATTTTGGGACCCCTACGGCAAACCGCAACTCCCCCCAATCTTCCATTCTCCACCTCTTTCTTAATAAGAGCAGAAAGACCTTCCGCACATAGCAAGAATAGATATGGAGATAGTGGGTCACCCTGCCTTATTCCCCTACCTGGCATTATATGCCCTTTAGGTTTGCCATTAATCTTCACTGAATAAGAAATAGTAGTGACACATCTCATAATCAAAGTACACCATTTCTCATCAAAACCCAACCTATGCATAATTTTTTCCAACCATATCCACTCTACCCTATCATATGCCTTACTCATATCAAGTTTTAGAGCCAAATCACCCATTCTACCACTCTTCTTTTGACTAATATGGTGCATCATTTCATAAGCTACAAGAACATTATCAGTGATTAACCTACCATGCACAAATGCACTTTGAGTATCACTAATAATAGAAGGAAGTACTTTTTTCAATCTATTAGTAATAGCTTTTGATGCAATTTTATAAACCACATTACAAAGACTAATGGGTCTATAATCAGTCACAGATTTTGGCTCTTTACATTTAGGAATAAGGACAATATGTGTATGATTAAAATTAGGTGGGATGATACTTGAATTAAGAAAGGCCAAAACAGTTGAAGTAACCACAGCACTAATCTTGGGCCAAAAGTGTTGATAAAACAATGGAGGCATGCCATCCGGTCCAGGAGACTTCAACGGGTACATTTGTTTAATGGCATTTTTCACTTCAACCTCAGTAAACTCTCTTACAAGTATCTGATTCATCCTTGGGGTGACTTTATGTTGGACTGCATCTAAAATTTCTTCAAAATCCGTAGGACCACTGCTGGTAAAAAGCCTCTCATAGTACTGCAACATCAACTCTTCCACGTGATCATCTCCCTCCAACCACCTACCATTCTCATCTAACAGACCCTCTATGAAATTCTTTTTATATCTTGCAGAAGCTTTCTCATGGAAAAACCTGGTATTCCTATCTCCCGATTGCAGCCAACTAATTCTTGATCTTTGTCTCCACATATCATCTTCCTTTTCCAACCAACAATTCAACTCAATTCTAGTATTCTTCAATGATCTAATCATATTTGGTGTTGAAGGTTGCAACTCTAACCATTCCAACTTTTTCTGCAATTCAGCTACTGTTTTCCCCACATTGCCAAATTCTGAACCATTCCACACCTCAAGTTTAGCACGGCAACTCTCCAAGCATTTATTAAGAACATCATCCGACCCACCAAGTAATCCTTCATCCCAAGCTTCCTCCACAATAGCCTCACATCTTGGATCTTTTAACCACATTGATTCAAACCGGAAAACCCTACCCATCTTCTTTTTTCTTGTTTTAGCAAAAAACTGAAGAATAAGAGGGGAATCATCTGAAGCCGATGATGTAAGATGAACAAGCTTAGCCATTGGAAATAAATGAAACCACTCCACCGTAGCCAAAGCTCTATCTAACCTTTCTCTAATTTGAGTCCCATCCTCTTTTGAATACAACCAAGTGAACAATGGCCCCGTAAATCGAACTTCTTTAAGACCACAAAAGTTAATGGTATCAATAAAATATTTCATTTGCTGTCTTGTTCTATTACTTCCCCCCTCCTTTTCAGCCATGCTAATAATTTCATTAAAGTCCCCAATTACTAACCATGGTAAAGAAGATTTCCCATGCAAATGCTTAAGTGTTTGCCATGACTCCCCTCTTTTAGAAGTATCAGGTTCACCATATAAACCGGTAAGATGCCACCAACCAATACCATCCTCCCCATCTGCCCATGCATCAATATGTGAATGTGAGTAAGTTTGAATATCAAGCCTAATCTCTTTCTTCCAAAATAAAGCTAAACCACCACTACTTCCCCTACTAGGCACAATAAAACCATTTTTATATTTACACAAATCACGAACTTTTAGCATCCAATCCAAACTAGATTTTGTCTCCATTAAAAAGACAATATTGGGATCTTGTATATTGATTACCTTCACCAAGGCACGAACTGTCCGACGGTTCCCAAGCCCTCGGCAGTTCCAACTCAATAGACTCATAATTCCCGGTGGGGTTGCATAGCAACCTCCGCCGATGTAATCTGATCTACCCCAGAAAAAGCATGTAAAACTTCACTGTTACTCACCTTGGTTTTCTTTTTTGCTCCATCTGCCTTCTCTGTCTCATATAAGATTTCCTTATTACTCCTCTTTGGACCTGGCAAAGTATAAAGTGGCATTTCAACAACAGTCCGTGGCTTAACTTGAGCCCTCTTCCAAGTCCCTTTCTTGAGCCCAATTCCAGCCACATTAAGTAAGTTTTGCTCCTTTGAAGTGGACTTTTGAAAAGTAACTCCACCAGAATCATTTAAAGATGGGCCATGTACATTGTGAAAAGCATCTTTTGTTTTAGTTGCATTTCTTTTGGGCCTACCAACCTTTGGATCACTACCTACTTGGCCCATGCCTTTGCCAACGTTGAAATTGCATGCAACCTCCTGAAGACACAAAGAAGTGCATGGCTCCACGTTTTTCTCTATGGGAATTTGCTTATTCAAAGATGAGTCAGCGTCCATCACTTCTATTTCAACCAAGCCCGAGTAAAAATCGCTTTTGTCCTCCAACTGTTCCACACGGACTGAACTAGTATTCGAAATAATAGGTTCTGAATGGATTGCCTTATCAAGTTCCAAAATTATAGCCTCAAAGACAGGAGGACTTTTCTCAGCCAATGCAATTGTTCCAGCCTTCTCAACCGCTCCAAACACAGCACCACCCTTGGACGGCCCACCAATAGAAACACCATTGTCAACTGGATCATGCTTCCGCCCTATAACTCCTCCCACAGAATTAGTTTCCTTGCTTACTTTCTCCCTATCAGATTGCAATGATATTCTGCCATGGCTTGGACCCACGTGCGTATCAACTTCTCTTCGAACCAAACCGCCACCGGTATTAGCAGAAGCAATGTTTTTACGAATACCGGCCTTCAACCATTCGCCATAAGGGAGTTCTTGTTGGTGATCGACTTGAAAAGAACACTCTCTGGCCTCATGACCAATCCGACCACACCTGAAGCATAGCCCCACCAATCTTTCGTATTTAAAACCAATGCAAACTTTATCACCTTCCGGACTTGCAACAACACCCCCTCTTCGTAATGGTTTCTCCAATGGCAGTTCAACCCTTACTCGTAGAAAACGTGCTTGTTCTGATGCAAAAACTTTCAAATCAACCTCCACAACCTTTCCCAAACCATTACCAATATCTTTACCAACCTCTTCAGACAATAGATCAAAAGGAAGCCCCCACACTTGTACCCACATTGGTATTGAATTGAGACGAACAGAATGCACAGTCATGCCCCATGATAGTGGGTGGAGGCTTACGGTGATGACAGAACTTGTGGTGCCCCCCTCTCTCAATCCATGGCGCAGTAAGTTTTTTTATAAGTGGTGTGATTGTGTCTTAGGGTATGACTTTGAAACACATAAAAATCTTAATTAAAGAGATATGTGATAAGTGATTGCAAAGGGAAGAAATTAGCACAACTTATTTGGGTAAAGCAAAAGGTGTGGTCTTTTGATTTGGTTTCGAAGGTTTTTCTTTTATCTTTTTTGGGTTTTGGTTTTAAAGTTTATCATTTTCTGGGCAAACAAAAAGATATAGAAAATAGTAGAGAGAGAGAGAGAGAGAGAGAGACCTGTTGGGAGGTGACATCGGTGGTGCGAGGCTTAAGGAGGAGGTGGAGGTGGCGAGGGTAGGATTGGAGAACCAAGCAATCGTCTCCGTACACTGCTTGCACCGCTTCTACCTCTGCTGCAGCTTCCTTTTCTTAGATGACGCTGCTTGACATTGTTCTCTGAAAGAGAGGGGGATATTTTTTTTTCCCTTTTTGTTTTGGGAGAGAGAAAAATAAGGACGCTTTCTCTTCTTTTTATTCTAATGTAGTGTTTTAGGTTTCAGTTTTTACTTTTTAGACGTGTTTTAGCGAAACGTTATGACTTTTGGAACTTTAATTGTAAAATCAACAAAGAAATAGAGACTATACATGTTGACATAGTGGCTGGATTGACGTAGTTGGATCACAAATTTATCAAAACAATTTCGCCCTCCAAGCCTTTCTCTTTAATGGACTGTCTCAGTTTGGGTTTTCAAATTATTTATTTATTTATTTTTATTTTTGTCTTTTTATCTCTTATAATTGTGAAACTATGTTAAGTAAACGGTTAATACCAAACTAGTGTAGTGTTTGGGTTTGAGTTTTTAAATGTGTGGAAAACTGACTATTCTGAGTTTTCTCTTCTATTATGTACACGTGTTACAATTTTAAGCGTGCTTTTTTCCTAGCATGGCAGCACATCCTTCTATTACTTGTGCTATGCACGGGGTACCTTTCTATTCAAAAAAACCATCTCTAGATAGATGCTAAGATTTGAAAATATTTGATCCAATACACTAACATATTCCATAAAGTTTCTATTCCTATGAAAATCAAATGCCTTTATCTAAAATCTGAAATTCTCAGGAAGAGAGAGAGGGAGGATACATACAGCCAGTTTATGGTATATTGATAAATGTCCAATTCTATGCAAACCAAGAAAAGAAGACATACTGGACTTCAACCAAAAGATTCTCTCCATTACACTAAGCAGGAAAAGAAATGATAAGAAATAGCTATTCACATGTATTTAATCATGACATATTTAGTAATCATGTGCCTTGTGTAGATGATTTAATGAATAATACAATTTAATTGATGCGGGTGGTCGTCTAAATCGCTATGTAATGTAATTGATTGGCAGAGATTCCTTCAAACAAATTTGGTAGAAAAGTTGTCCAAGAAATAAGGCAGCATATTCTAGCAAATACAATTGCAAAAAGAGCACTAGAATAGATGAAAAGCTTTGCAGTTCTACACTGTTGAGAAACTGTAGCACCACTTCAAAAACCAACAAAAGCTTTTTAATTTCTCAAAGCTTTTTTAATCAATCTAATGAATCACAAAGTCAAGCAAAAAAAAAAAGTTAGCATCTTGTTATATTTTAATAATTTTCCTCACACTTTTAATAGCAATTGAAAGACTACAAATGCCTACTTTTGGATCAGCACAGCAACAATGTAAGAAAAGGAAAAATGCAAAGTTTGAAGGGAGGATTTTCAGGCTTGTCATGATTCTTCTCATAGCAATTAGTTTTTAAAGGATCAATGTGTTAGTCCAACTCAAAGACAACATAACTTCAAGTTCAATAATATGATGGTCATTTTATTACCAAAAAGAATTGCCTTAAACATTAAGATCTTCCAAATAAACTCATTGGTATTGGACATCCTTCGAAATGACCACGTCCTTCAAATAACCTGTATTTATTATTTAGGAAAACTTGCTAATAAAGTTATTATGATTTATGAAACCACTTGCAATTATGATAGCATCACACAATAAATTTCAAAATTTCAATAATAATTGATAGAAAAGATAACAAAAAAAAAAAAAAAAAAAAAACCCTAATCTGACAAATTCCAGCAAGGGAATTCCACAGTCGATTGGAGTTTCGATCATCCATCTAAAACATACATGGCAAGAAAAATACAATTTTCCTCCCATTTCCATTGAAAAATCAATACACAAAAACTAAAAAAAGAGGGTTAAAAAATTGAATGAATCTCACCTAGATTCTTTAGTTGGGATATGATTCCAATATCTTCAATCCCGGTGATCGCTAACCCTTTTGAAGCAATGGACAAACAAACACGACCCCTTCTTTTATGTTGCCAAACTCTCTGCATAAAGCCAATTTTTTCAACAAATCCATCAGAAACAGATCCATATCAAGAAAATCATATAATATGAATAGTACAAACAGGAAATAAGCCAGAGAACCATATCAGGGAGGTACCAAAACTTTATCACAACAAAACCAAATAATTTTATTCTTCCCTCAATTAATTAAAATAAAATCTAAGATTTCTAAATTAAAATTTATTTTCTATCCCTCATTTTCTCAAAACCTAATAAACGAAAACCCCATCACAGGGTCGTATTTATTTCCTAATAAACGAAAACCTCATCACAACCAATCAAAAACCATATCTAAAAACTCGAAACTTTTAATTTTCACACACTTTCTTAGCACCCAAACATAAAACAAACACACATAGAGAGATAGAGAGAGCAATACCTTAGTACAATCATCGAACACTTTCCGAAGAAGAACTTCATAAATCGAGGGCAACTTCAATTCCCAGAGTCAGAGCCACGTAGTCCTCTGGTAAATCACCCAAATTGGGAGAAAATAGAAGAGAAATAGGTGTGAATTGTCAGAGAATAATCTATGAATAGTTTTACACAATTTGAAATGGTAATTGAATAGAAAAAAAGGGGAAAAAAAGCATGCCTACCTTCTAAATTTTTTGTTGTTGCAGAGAAGGAATGGGATAGCGTTTGAATCGTCTATTGTTATAGAGAACAAACAAAGTTTTTAAGTTTTCATGGTTTTTTTTTTTTTTTTTGGATTTTCTTTTTTCCTCAGTTTGTTGGTTTGGAACAGAACATGCAAGCAATAAGACACGGGACAAAGAGAATCCGAGAGAGGAGAATTGAACCCACTATTTTGAACTGTGTTTATTTGGAGTTACAGAGAAGAAACGGAAGTTAGAGTGAGTCTGAACTTTTGATCAGGAATACGGCGTTTGGGATTTTGGGTTTGTGTTTTTTCTTTTCTTTTTTGATAAGTGGGTTTTTGTTTATATAAAAACGTTTGATGAGAGGAAGATTCTGTTTGTTGGCCTGGAACACGCTGTTTTAATCTGTGTGTATATAGAGTTGCAAAGAAGAGATGGAAGTCAGAGTGAGTTTGAACTTTTCATCGGGAAATATGGCGTTTGGGTTTTTACCAAGTCTGATGGTGGTGTGAGATTGGACTTTGGCAGGCATATGGCCTAGTGAACTCCCTCTCTCTATCCCAGTCTTTTTTTCTTTTGGTTTGTACCGGAATGATTATCCCTCTTTTGAAACCTAAATTATATTCAATTCTCAGATTTGAAAACGAAAAGGAAAAAAAAAAAAAAAAAAAAAACAATAACTTTACCGGTTATGGGTACATCGCCTGTCTCTTTGATGGTGGCAGATATTTCTTTGTCTATGTGGTTGTCATTCCAGTGGTCTATGTTTGGCAAGGAATCGAATAGGCATCACATTTTTTTTTTTTTTTTTCCTATTGCAAGTTTTTCTGGGAGAATTGTAAGTTTTGTATTTTAACCGGTTATTTTTTATTTGTATACGGAGACACTCTCAATCGGTGTTTTAACATGAAACAATATAATTTATCGCTTTTTAAGTGTGAACGTGGCTGAATTTTAGATGGGCATTTTTCCTACATGGCAGCACGCCCTTAATTGCAGTAAAAGGCTTCTGCTATTATATATAGTATATGATATATAGATTATGTTTATACTGTTAAACTCGGTCTAGATAAGGAAACACATATTAGAAGGGGAGTGGTTACAAGTTACAACATTTTGCTGTTCACATGTCACACTATTCCTAAATTTGTATAGGTAATAAAAATTAGGGAAAAAAAAGGTAATAACTCTTACACAGTACACGCTTACAATTTGTTTTTAATTGAAATCGTGAAAAGTTAAAAAAAACAAGTGTGTAATAACCATGCTAAAAGAGAAAAAAGACCTTTTAATTGTTTTGAGTGGGTGAAGCATAATTTACCATCAAATCTAAATTATATTGTATACTATAATGGCTATTGTTATATTGATTGAGGAGAACAGACTTTTAAGAGCATTCATGATCATGGTGTTAAAAATTTAGCTTTTAATATCTCAAAAAACTATTTTATTTATTTTGTCACCTCACTTTAAAATACATCTAACATTAAATGTTCTATTTTTTTACAACTTCATTTAAAATAATATAAACAAATCATTAAAATAATAATAAAAACAACCATAAAAAAAAACCTATAGCCACTAGCCACAGACACCTCTACCACCATACCACTCCCCCAACCACAACCACCACTGTGGCAACCACAACTCAAAGCAGAAAAAAGAAAAAAAAAACCACAACCCTTCACTATTAGCCACAGTCACAGCCACCTCCACCACCATCACCACTAGTCACAACAATCCATCGTCACGACCACAACCCACAACCACAATGAAACCCATAGCCAAAATCAACCACCACCGCCACCACATCCACCAAATCAACGAAACTCAGAACTAAAATCAACCACCACCACCACAACCACCAATCCATGAAACCCACCAAATTGCCTCACAAACCCTAACAATCTTATTTCTCTCTCTACCACCTCCCACTCCTATTCTCCCACTCTACTTCTATTTGTTTATAACTGAGTTGAGATATTAGTTCATGTATATTTTGTTTATCAAATTAGTTGGATATGTTTTTTTTATAACTGAGTTTAAATATTAATTCATGTATATTTTGTTTATCAACTCATGTGGCAGGTGCAATATATTTTTTTCTGTTCAATTTAATAATAATAGTAATAAATAAATAAATAAGCCTAACCCGTGGATTCAACACAACCCAACCTGATCCATGTGGGTCGGGTTGGGTTGGGTTGGATTTTTTTTTTAACCTATTATGGTGGATTGGGTAAAAAAATCCTCTCAACCCAACTTAACCCAACCTATGCACACCCCCAACCAACGCCGCCACCAAACCCATAGAACACACACAAAAACATAGAGGAGAGAGAAGAGACTGAGAACTAAGAGAAAGAGAAGCAGATCAGCAACAGAGAGGTGGTGAAGATAGGAGGAAGAGAGAGAGAGGGGTAAGGAGCAGAGAGATGGAGAGATAGAGTCATAGAGGAGAGAAGAAAGAGAATAAAGAAAAGAGATTGAGAAGGAGAGCCACAGTAGAGAGAGAAAGAAACTAATTAAAAAAATAGTAGCAACTTGCTATAGTGACCTGATACTAGTAGCATGTTACTATAGTAAGTTGCTAAATTTTTTTGGCTTTGGCAGCACTGATAAAGGGCTTTTTTTTTTTTTTTTGGGGTGTTTGGGGTGTTAAAATAGATTTTAATTTATTTTAACAATTCTACTGTAAATGTTCTAAGAGTATTTACAATGAGTTCTACAAAGGTCTAATATCTTTTTTTTACTAGAATTCTCATAGAAACAAATAAAACAAAATGTGTTCTCTTAGGAAAAACTTTGATGAGGAAGTAGCTAGTTCATTGAAAAAAAGGAGTTTTTAGACACCAATTTGGAAAAAGTTGAGTTTGTTGAGTTCATTGTGAGTGCACTAAGTTTTGTATTATAATCTAGGAATCACGGATATGGAAAATGGCCTGAAAACATCTTGATGATGCCAAAAATCATCAATAAGCTGCACAATCCTCACATGCTCTGGACAGAACCTGCACAACAAAGAAGAAGAAGAAAACCTTACAGAGAGTATCGGTGTGGTACTGGCTAAATACCCTCCGAAGGTTAAGTTAGAGAATTTTCACAACTCTAGAGTACCAGACCTGGGATAGATTATGTGTACCTTGATTTCTGAAGGCTTTGGATTTTTTATGGTAGCATGGAACCAACCTTTGTTTCTTGGTGAAGAAGGCATTTTCCTTGTGGGGAAGATTCTCATAAATGCACGTATTTTGCAGGATCCTTTCCATATAAAGACTTTGTTGATTAAGGTTAATTGTAGGGCTCAAGACATTTCCATTTGAGATTTCTTTGAGACCACTTAGGTCATGTGGCTTCATTACCCGTCTCCCTTACGTCCGTTTAGTTGTGACCAGTCCATTATGGAGGGTCCGTTCGTCTTTCTCTCCGTCTGAGATATGATATGTTCTTCCGAGCGTTTGTCAGTACGCTAGACCATCCTTTTCCTTAGCACCATCTCTTATTATTGGCTTTAGTTGAATGGATCTGTCAACCTTAACTTTTATCCCCTTCAGCTGCCCCCTCACTCTATGGGTCTGTTGCCTGGTTGCACAGATGGACTCGTGGAGTGACGGTCTAACTTAATTCTAGGGAGTCGCGTCTTGATTGATGGGCTAGCTTAGGGTCATTAATGCAGGGGGTGTGTGGCACAATTTTAACGGTTGGTTACTCGAACCGAAGTGTCTCTTTGTCTTCCGCACCGTTTCCACTATATATAGGTTGCTTCTCCCTTTCATTTTTACTTTTTGCAACAAATTTCTAGTGTCAGAGCGCTACCGTCTCCTGCCAGAAACTCTCATACCGTCGGTTTATTGTGACCTTCTGCTACGCCACTTCTGTTGCCTCTTTACATTATTCAACTGTAGGTATCCTTCGTCCTATACCTTTCTTCTGTCGTTTACTTTTAATATTGTATGCCTGTTGCATATGTAGACCTGTAGAGTCTTAGAGTTTATCCATCACATGTAAGTGATAAATGTCTAGTGAAGCGTTGAGTGAGCAATCGTGTGTTCGTGAAGGAGTGGGCTACGATGAATTGTATCCGTCTAGTCAAGACGACCCAGTCACCTTTTATGATGAAAGGGTTCTGTCTGCCAACTCACCTTTTGCAGAGGAGGAAGAGGACTTGGATGTGGATGGATCAAAGAGTGGTTCGGGTGGGGATTTAAACAACGAAGAGAACATAGGAAATGTGAATCCCCTATTAGATCCGTCATAGGTCCTGAAGGTCTTAGGTAATTTCTCCTTCCCCTCATATGGGTGGTCAATGACTTTAACTCCACTGTCAAAAGGCCACACTTTGAGACCCTTCGAGATAGGTATCAAATTCCCACTGACGTCCCCATCCATCTACCCTTCAAATTTGAAAAATGTTAATATCGGGATGTCGAAGACGTCGGAGTGTACAAGCAGATGTTTAAGGTAGGACTTAGGCTCTCTTTAAGCCCTCTTCACCGCCATTTACTTCAATACTTGGGGCTAGTCGTCACCCAGATCGCTCTGAACTCCTGGAGAGTCTTCCTTGGAGCAGAAGTGTTGTATGGAGTCTTGACCAACAGTGAACGTAAGTTGACGGTGGAGGAGTTCTTCCACTACTACTATCTTACTGAAATCGTCCAATCCAGGGTTATGTATAGCTTCTTACTGAGGAAGCCATCACTTAGGCTAGTGTGCGAGACTCTTGATTCCAATAGGAGCTAGAAGAGTCGGTACTTTTTCCTTTAGGGGGACAACTGGATGTGTCACCCTGATGATCAGGAGAACATGCCTGTTGACAAAACTTGGGGTATAATGTCCCCATCTAGTAGGTGTTCGTTTGGTTTAAACTTTGTTTTCTATTTCTGGTTTCATGCGTTGTCCTAACTGTCTCCTATTGCTACTCAGGACTGTCCAGAGGTTACTCTTGAGCAGTGGAGCTTTTTTGAGAAAATCTTTAGGATCAAGTTGGTAGAGAGGAAGTGACAAAAGCTTGTTACTTTGGACACCATTCGTTGGTACTGTGAAGGTCCCGAGCCTACTGCTGTCGCCTGTCGCTACAACGATCAAGCTTGTAGACGTAAGTCTGTTGCTTACACTTTTTCTTTAATTTCTAGTATTTTATCTAACTTCTTTTTTCCATCCCTCTTGATGTAGAAATGGAACATGGTAAGAGAAAAGCCTACATCCATCAGCGGGCTACTATATGGGTGAAGAAGCAAAAGGAGGAAGGCGTGCCCCCGAAGAGGACAGGTCCGATTAACCCATTCACTAAGAGGAAGCCATCAAATAAGATTAATCATCTTCTTAAGAAGCTCAAGGTGGTGACAGGGTCAACCATCAAGGAGACCCTTGATTCAAACAAGTTGCCTCCTCTGCCTCGTCCTGGGAAAGGAAAAGGTGTGATGACAAGTCAAGGTCTCATCTCTGAAAAGCGCCCCGTCCTCCTCCATGAAGACTTGCGATATGCAAGCAAGCAACTCTCGTCCATCATTAAAGACGTTGATTATGAGGACTTGAGCAATCATGCAATCGAGGCCATGGGGGAGACGAGTCTTTTTAGTTTGGCACAGGTATGCATATCCGTCCTTCTCTCCTTTCCGTCTTATTTTACCCATTTTTCTTTTTTTGGTTTCCCACAATGTTTCCTCAAAGCTTTCAACCAGAGACTAATCACTGTTCGTGACAGGTGGGCCCATAGTAGGGTAAATTGCTGACACAATGAGTTTTTTTAAAGTGCTGGTACCTGGACTTGAACTAGGGAGCTCCTAGTCAAACCCAAGACAGCCACTTTAAGACAGAGTGTCCAACCACTCGGCCAACCCCACTGGGTTTATTGTTACCCCTTTTCTGACCTTTGTTTTTTATTTTTGTAGGGAGTGCTCATGATGAAAGGTCTAATGGATCGTTGTATGTCCCAGGAGACGGTGGTGGGTCATCTAAGGGAGAAGGCGGAGACCATAGAGTCGAAGCTTCGTGAGCTTCATGCCTGGAGGGTGGTCCAACTCCAGAAGTTTGTTTTGACGAAGAAGTTTCTGGAGGAGTCGAAGAAGCAAGCTGAGGTGTTAGGGAACATACTTAAGGACAAGGAGGATATGATCTCCAATTTAAAGAACCAGCTCTGTCGGGCCAAGAAGGACGCAATAAAGGAATATCATAACTCTAACGCCCTTCTATACGAGCTAGGTGGTTTTTTTGCCGATGGCTTCGATGACTGTCTCCGTCAAGTTAAAGCCTCTTTCTCGGATCTAGACTTGTCCCAAATTTCTATCGACGCCTAGGCTCAGACTCTAGCCCATCCTGTTGACCCCAAAGGCACCGACAAGTTATTTGTGGACGATGCCACTCCTGACCCTTAAGGAGATGGAAAGACTGCTCCTCATGATGATAAGGTCAAATCCGTCGAGGATGAGACTTGTCCTCTTAAGGAGGGTTAGACGGCTAAAGAGAAGGACGGAGAAACCCCTGTTGATTAGCAGTTGATTTATTTGACTATTTTTTTTTAAACTCCTGAGAGAAAAATATTTATTCCTATCATCACCCATTGTTTTTTAGGCTTTTGGATGTAAATGTTTACCCTTCATGGGCTTTTATCTACAGTCATTATATCCGTCGCTTATATTTTTGTTTATATATCTGATTTTTTTTTTTTTTTTTTGGTTGGCTATGGGCTATTTCTTACCTTTGAGATATATGTTTGGCCATCCACCTTGGGACCAATTTTTATGGTACGATGTACTCGTCCCCTTAAGGATCAATTGAATTCTTGGGATACTTGGGTGTACTCATCCACTTTGGACTTGGTTCTCTGAAAGTATCCTTGGAACTAGCCTGTCCTCCTCAGGACTTAGTAATGAGCCCATCTTCTTAGGGACTTCGCGTTTTCAAAGCAACCCTTGGGTTGAATCCGTCCACTTATGGATTTTATATTTTCAAAACATCCCTTGGTCTGAATCTATCCACTTGTGGACTTTATATTTTCAAAACATCCCTTGGTCTGAATCTATCCACTTGTGGACTTTATATTTTCAAAACATCCCTTGGGATGTACCGTCCCCTCAAAGACTTAATAATTTCAAATTATCCCTTGGGATGAAGTTGTCCCCTCAAGGACTTAATAATTTCAAATCACCCCTTGGAATGAATCCGTCCACTAGAGGACTTAATAATTTAAATCACCCCTTGAGATGAATCCATCCACTAGAGGACTTAATAATTTAATGGTACCCTTTGAGGCGAACCCGTCCACTTATGGACTGAATAATGAATCCCTCCTCTTACGGACTTGTTAATTTGGAGGCATCCCCTGGGATGGACCCGTCCACTTATGGACTTTGTAATTTAGTGGCTCCCTTTGGGGTCAATCTGTCCACTTATGGACTTAATCACAGATGTAGTTTTGTAGAGACGTATACATACACAAGTCATATATGAATAACTCCACTTATTGTGATAAATGCGTGCACAAGTAAAAAATTGTTCTTGAAAGAATAAAAAGCTGCCATTTGGGCTTAAAAAGTACTGTAGATAGTAAAAATTAACTAAAAGGATGTAAACTAGAAATGAGGAGTGTTGTTGTTCGTGCCATTGTATACTTGTAGTATCTTTTCAGGTGCTCCATGTTCCATGGGTGGTGCAACTTCTACCCATCTAGCGTCTCCAGGTGGTAGGTGTCTTTCCTTTGCCATGAAGTGATCTTGTAGGGTCCTTCTCAATTAGGTCCTAGCTTTTCCTAGGAGGAATCTCTCGTGGCACCTGTCACCTTCCTCAAGATGAGGTCTCCAAACAGGAAGTCTCTATTTCTGACACTGGAGTTGTAGTACTTGGCCATGAACTCCTGGTATCGTGCTAACCTTTGTTCTGACTTCTTCGACTAGGTCAAGCTGTAGGTGCATGGTTCGTCATTCCTACTCTCATCATAGTTCTCCACTCTGTAGATTGTGAGCCTGACCTCTGCTGGGATAACGGCTTCGCTCACGTATGCTAGTCTAAACGGTGTCTCTCATGTAGGTGTTCTGGCTGTCGTCCTGTACACCCATAGTACGCTTTTGCAATTCTACTGGCCAAATACCCTTTTCCCCCTCGAGCTGAGTCTTGATGATTTTGAGAAATGATTGGTTCGCCATCTTAACTTGTTCATTGGCCTGAGGGTGGCAGGTGAGGAGTAATGATTCTTGATCCTCAATTATGAGCAAAAATCCCTGAATGAGTCATTGTCAAACTACTTTCCATTATTTGAGACCAAGACTCTAGGGATCTTGTATTTGTAGATGATATTTCTCTAGACGAAGTTTCGTACATTTTTCTTTGTGATGGTGGCCAGGGCTTCAGCTTCCACCCATTTGGTAAGTTATTCTATACCGACCACTGGGAACTTCAATTGCCTTATTACTATTGGGAATGGGTCCATAATGTCCAACCCCCATTGAGTAAAAGGCCACGGGGTTGTCATTGGGTTGAGCTCCTCTGTTGGCTGTTTGATGATGTTATCGAACTTTTGACACTTGTTACAGGTTTTGACATATGCTTGGGGCATCCTTCTGCATAGTAGGCCAATAATATCCTGCCTGATCCAGTTTGTGCACCAATGACCGTGACCCTGAGTAGTTCCCACAGATCCCTTCATGAACTTCCCTCATAACGTAATCAGCTTCCTCGGGGCTTAGGCATCTTTGGTACGGTTGGGAGAAGCCTCTTTTGTACAAGACATTCTTTATCAAGATGAATCATGTCGCCTGAACTTTCAGCTTCCTTGCGGCCTCCTCACCATCAGGTAATGTGCCATCTTTCAAGTAGGAGACTATTGGTGTGGTCCAATCGCTTTCAGAACCTATCTCCTGCATATCAATGCCATCTATTAACGGTGAAAGCTGAACAAAAGAAAGTACCTTACTAGGGATTATCATGTGTTCCACTAATGCAGCCTTGGCAAGATGGTTGACTTGCTCGTTCTCTCCCCTTGGGGTTTAATCAAACTTGGCTTGAAGGTCGTCCACCATTTTCCTTACTTGCTCCAGGTACTTCTTCATCCTTCCACCTTTGCATTCGTAATCACTGTTCACCTGACTTATGACCACTTGGGAGTCACAATAAACAACCATACTTGTGGCCCCTACTGGTTTGGTGAGATCCAATCCTGCCACTAGAGCTTCGTATTTTGCCTCAGTGTTGATTGCAGGGAAGTCGAGGTAAATCATGCATTCAATCTCGTCTTCTTCTAGAGAGTGGAGTACTATACCTACTCCACCAGCCTACCTGTTAGACGATCCGTCCGAGTGGATACTCCACATAGAATGCTCTTCTGCTCCCTGTTCTTCCATATTGGTGAACTCTGCAATGAAGTCAGCGACCACCTGTCCCTTCATGGTAGTGCACAAGCAGTACTGTACGTCGAATTCACTCAACTCAAATGGCCATAGTGCCATCCGTCCAGTGGTTTCAGGATTACTCATTGCTATTCGTAGAGGTTTGCTTGTCAGAACAATCACCATATAAGCCTGGAAATATGGTTTGAGCTTGTGGGCTGCGGCTACTAAAGCGAAGGCCAGTTTCTCCATAAAGGGGTACCTCTCTTCTGCGCCTCGGGGCGCTTTGGTAGTGTAGTATACGAGCTTCTGCACCCTGTCTTCTTCTCTGACCAAGGCCGCGTTGACGGAAGTTAGGGAGACTGCTAGGTAGAGAAACAATTCTTCCCCAGGTCTGGAAGGACTTAGCAATGGTGGGGAGGAGTGGTATGCTTTTAAATCCTTGAATGCTTGTTGAAAATCGGCCGTCTACTCAAAGGACTTCTTCAATGTGTGAAAGAAAGGTAGACATTTATCTAATGCCTTTGAAACAAACCTGTTTAGTACTGCTACCTTGCCGTTGACGCTTTATACTTCTTTGAAGTTCTTTGGTGGTGGCATCTCCATTATGGCCCGGATCTTGTTCAGGTTGACTTCAATGCCACTTCAAGACACCATAAACCCTAGGAATTTTTCAACTGTTACCCCAAATGCGCATTTGCTTGGATTGAGCTTCATGTTGTAAGAGCGAATGGTATCGAAGGTTTCCTTGAGGTCGTCGAAATGGTCGCCTTCCCATTGACTTTTCACTAGCATGTCATCCATGTAGACTTAGAAATTTCTCCCAATTTGATGTGTAAACATTTTTTTCATTAGCCTTTAATACATTGCACCTGCATTCTTGAGACTGAATGACATCACTTTGTAGCAGAAGAGGAATTGGCTAGTGACGAACGAAGTCTTCTCCTAATCAGCCTCGTCCAGTTTAATCTGGCTGTAACCAGAAAACGCATCCATGAAGCTCAATAACTAGTGTCTTGCTGTCGAGTCTACTAGGACGTCGATCTGCGGGAATGGGTACCTATCTTTGGGGCACGCCTTATTTAAGTCCATGAAGTCTACACACATCCTCAATTTTCCGTTGGCTTTCTTGACCATCATTACATTGGCTAGCCAATCGGGGTAGTATACCTCCTTGATGAATTCTGCATCTTGCAATTTGTGGACTTTTTCCGCTATAGCCCTGTCTCGTTCTTGGGCAAACACTCATTTCTTCTGACGGATAGGGGGAAAAGAGGGTGATGCATTGAACCTATGAACCACGATTGAAGGGTCGATCTCGGGCATGTCTTCGTGGCTCAAAGCAAAGACATTTTGGTTCTCTCTCAGGAACGTTCTGAGTGCTTGACAAATTGGCGGACTAGAGAGGGTGCCAATCCTAGTCGTTCGCTCAGGTTTGGAGTCATCGAGGAGTATCTCCTTCAACCCCTCAATGGGCTTTGCAACCGTCCGTTGCTCTTCTATGCTTATAGTCTGCAAGTGGTCGTCCATTTCTAACATCGCTATGTAACACACGCGAGCTACCACTTGGTTTCTCCATACCTCTCCTACTCCATACTCGGTGGGAAACTTGATCATCAGGTGATAGGTCGAAGTTACAGCCTTCCACGAATTGAAGGTAGGATGGCCCAGTATCACGTTGTAAGCAGACAAACAGTCAATGACAAGGAATGTAACATCCTTAGTAATTTGTTGGGGGCAATCACCAACCGTCATGGGCAATGTAATTGCACCGAGGAGGTGTACCCTCGTTCCTCCGAATTTGATAAGTGGCGCATTGGTCTATACGAGCTGTTCTTTCTCGATCCTCATCCGCTGGAACACCGGGTAATAGAGGATATCAGTAGAGCTTTCGTTATCAACTAGGACTCGGTGAGTGTTGTAATCCCCTACTCGTATGCTAACAATGAGTACATCATCGTGTGGGTGGTGGAGACATCGAGCATCTTCCACCGAGAACCCAATTATAGGGTTGTCAACCAGTGCCATCTTTGGAACAAAACCCGTCAATTAGATGCTCTAAACCATCCTTAGGTAAGTCTTACGTGCTTTTCTAGATGAATCGGTAGCTGTGGTGCCACCTACAATCATCCTTATATCTCTTAGGATGGCCTGGGGCGCTCGTTATCCCTTCTTGCAGCTTGCTTAGGGCTTTATTCTGCTGCTTCAAGTCATAACATTCAAACGTGTCGTGACCTTGATCCCGATAAAAACAGCAATACTTGTCTTTAGACCTCTTGCTAGGATCTCCCTTTAACTTGCCAAGCCACATCAAGGTCGTATCGTCCTTGATATGCATCAACACCTGATTAATCAGCGGGGTGAAATTAGTGAACCTTCCAGTGGAGGGTTTGGAGCGTCTATCCTCCCGTCGATCTCCAGTTCTAGTCATTTTTCGTCCCCTTTCCTGCCGTACATCTTCTTGCCTTTCCCTATTCTTGGGTTTCTCCTCTCGGGCTAGTAGCGTGTCTTCTGCGTTCATGTACTTAATAGCTCATTAAAGCACATCTGACATGGTCTTTGGGTCATTCTTGTATAAGGAGAACAAAAACTTCCCCTTCCGCAAACCATTGGTGAATGCAGCAACAAGTATCTTGTCATCAGCTTTGTCTATTGAAAGGGCTTCTGTGTTGAAACGGGTTATGTATGACCTCAGTGTCTTGTCCTCCCATTGCTTGATGCTCATCAGACATTCAATGGACTTCTTATACCTGTGCCCCCCGATAAAGTGCGAGGAAAATTGCGCACTCAGCTCTTTGAAGGTACTGATGGAATTAGGCGTCAATTTGCTAAACCACACCCTTGCAGGACCTTTCAGCATAGTTGGGAAGGCTCAGCACATGATCTTGTCCGCCACACCTTGTAAATGCATGAGGGTTTTGAATGACTCCAGGTGGTCCAAGGGATCCTTTAACCCATCATAGGCTTCTATCTACGACATATGGTACTTTGCAGGAAGGAGGAACGAAGTGTTGAGTGCTGTGAATGGCGAGTCTGTCCGATGGACTAGCTCGTCAAGGTCATTTGACACCCGCCCCTTGAGAGCGTTCATCATGAAGTCCATTCTCTTCTTCATCATTTGCATCTCTGCGACCATATGCGATGATGCCATATCTACGATGGATGGACGGCTGGTATGTTGTCGCTCTTGCCTACTCAAGGCATTGTTGCCTTCTGGTCCTTTTCAGTCCTTCCTTTCGGTGTTGGTGCCCTCTTGCTCCTCTCCGTGACTATTGGACCCAGCATCCCTTTAGCGTAGCTGTTCCTCTAGGTCGTGGTTTTGCTTAGTAAGGCGTTCCACAGCTGCGGCTAGGGTCTATACCTATCTTTTAAGGGTGGTAGTGCGTGGCTCATCTCCATTATTGTTGTTGGTTGCCATTGAGCGAGTGAGTACCATACAACTTTTTGTCTGTGAAGTGTTAATATGGCTGCTATTGCTTTCTCGTTCTTTCCCACAAACGGCGCCAATTGATGATGCCAAAAATTGTCAGTAAGTTACACAGTCCTCGAGTGTTTTGGACATAACCTGCACAACAAAGAAGAAGAAGAAGACCTCATAAAGAGTACCGGTGTGGTACCGGCCAAATATTCTCCGAAGGTTAAGTTAGAGAATTTTCACAACTCTAGAGTGCCACAGCTGGGACAAATTATGCATACCTTGATTTCTAAGGGCTTTGGGTTTTTTTATATTAGCGTGGAACTGACCTTTGTTTCTTGGCGAGGAAGGCATTTCCTTGTGGGGAAGATTCTCATAAACGTATGTATTTTGCGGGATCCTTTTCGTATAGAGACTTTGTTGATTAGGGTTAATCATAGGGCTCAAGACATTTCCATTTGAGGTTTCTTTGAGACCACTTAGGCCACGTGGATGCCATGTGTCTTCATTACTAGTCTCCTTTGCGTTTGTTTAGTTGGGACCCGTCCATTATGGAGGGTCCATCCGTCTTTCTCTCCGTCCGGGATATGATCTATTCTTCCAGGCGTTTGTCAGTACACCAGACTGTCCCTTTCCTTAGTACCATCTCTTTTGATTAGCTTCAGTTGAATGGATCTGTCAACTTGTCAACCTTAACTTTTATCCCCTTCACATCTCAAACATCGTCACTCTGAATTTGTTGAGTATTTGGAATTCTTTTTTTTTTGGACAACATGGTCGGGACAAGGTTGAGAAAAAAAAAACACATATATGCTTACTTGTTATAATCACCACCGTCGTGAAAAGTTAAGATTAGAAGTGTACGATCATCTGTGTGCATGTGTGATTGAGAACCCCATCGTACCTCTTCCGCAGTTAGTAATGACGACTTGTTAATTAATTTTTAATTTACTCTTTCTTTTCTACGTCATTTGGCGGTCTCTCTTGTAGACTCCTATTTCTTCTATCATATTATAGTTGTCAAAGTTGGAACTAGTACAACAAAATAGTGACTGACTATTCAAGCAAATAGAAACAGACAAGAGTAGTGACCGACTATTATATTGGAGGAAAAGTTTACCTACCAGCCAAATTTACCTAACTCACTAATGTTGCGGAAACTTGAAGAAAGCACACATTGTGTTCTCTTGATGAAACAAAAGCTAAACTATTAATTTCTGGTAAAAAAATCTTGAATTTACGAGGGGTCTCTTGAATTTACAAGGTGATAAAATTGGAATTCACCAAAGAAAGACATTGACAAAACGTTTGTATTTTATTAATAATCAACTTAATTGCTTTGGAGGCTACAAAATATATAAATACTAAGAAAGTAAAACTCTAGGATGATTAGGAAACATTTGAAACCCTAATTTGTACTAATTACGAGATTAGGTGGCAAAATACCAAATTTTACCAAAAATGGTAAAATTGAGTTAAATACAAAATTATAAACTACTGACCTTAAAGGTCGTTCCAAAACAAGTAGGACCTTATTTTGAATTTTGAGCAAAAAGTTATTAAGAAAGCAAAAATTACTAAAAACAGCAAAATTACAGTTTTCAGGGGATAAACGAAGGAATTCGCCAAAACCAGGGCGTGCCTCATGGCAAAGCAACGACTATTGCTCAGAAGACTATTTTCCTTCAGGCACTTGCCAAATTTTATGCAATTCTGACTTCGTCGCATAAATAATTTCTACTAGTGGTTTTTTGTCTTGCGCGATTTTAAGCGTGTCGGTCTGTTCTACATCACTCACTTAACCATAGTTAGCACATTTAACCTGAGTAAAAAAAAAAACACCCCTAAGTTATTACTTCTTTTTCATACCACTTGTTCATCCTAATTATACCTCCTCCTCCACCACTGCCACATTAAATGCCACCGTAGAGCTCAACAAACTCTACCATCACCACTATTAGAAGTGAAGCCTAAAATCCATTTATTTGACATTCTTTGAGTAATAAAAGTGTTTTATTTACTTGAAACTATTTGTGCTTGAGCTTTATGGACATTACATGTAGTCCATGACATATGTATTGTACATGATTTAGGTATGAGAATGATATTTGCATATAGAAGATTTAAATCACCCGTTTCTTGTAAACGTATAAATCTTGGTTCATAGTCAATGATGAAATTGGGTATTTCATCTAATAAGACTATACCATATCAATTATGATGATTAGTTTTGATCATGAAAGTGGAGACATCTGATTGATATATTTGGTGTATTTAGAATCGACTGAAATAAAATAGAAGATTGCATTAACCCAAACCTAATGATTAAACTAATCCTCTTCAAAAGTTTATTTATTGTAATAAGGGTATTTTAGGTAATTTGATTTAAAATGATTTCATTCCACCGTCTTAAGATGTTATACCAAATGTGTGGAATACAAATTCATGGTTCTATTCTTGTGTGGTTAAAAAACAAATGAATAATAATTATTATTTATTACAATATTTTGTATTTCTTGTATTTGAAAAAACCTGAATCATATTGTTTATCCAAATACTCCTACCATATAGGTGTGATCTATCATGTGGTGCTGTGTAAGCTAGCTGCAGCATGAAGCAAGGAGCAAGGTGCTTGACTCCATTTTGAATCATTACACGAGAATCCCTGACTCAGTTTTAAATTGATTCTACTTCCAAGTTCCAATGATTTTTTTTTTTTTTTAAAAGATAAAAAGACAGAAATAAATCCAAATGTTAAAGTTCCAATGAGTTCATATTCATTGATCTGTTTTTTTTTTTTTTTTTAAGACACTAACCTGTTCTTAATCAACAACTTTAAACCCGAATCTTATCCCATATCTTTAACGAATCAGTTTCTGGGACACTCTTTTCTTACCAATTTGATCCATCATGATTTGTTTGTTTTTATAAATTTTGAAGACACTGAATTGGATCTTAAGTTGCTAATTTCACTATCCCGATGGCAGCCATCAAACCTAGAATTGCTTGAAAGTCGAAATACTCTTAAACGTATGGATAAAAAATAAAATAAAAAAGGGGCACAGACCACATATATCGAACAAATCAGCAGCAACGTGTGATGAGGAACAAGTCACGTTGGATAGAAGAATCCACGCCATTTTTATGCTTATCGGTTATTTTATATTTTTATCTATATTGTTTTGAATTGTATAGTTAGGATAACTCTCTGTTAAAGAAATGCTATGTCCAGGGAGTAATTTAAATTATGAATTCATAGCTTAAATTACTTTTTTGCTTACAAATTCCTAGGAGTATTGAGTCCTTAATTTTAGCTTTTGTATTTGGTTCCTTTGTTTCAACAATTGAGTCATTTATTTTAGAGAAATGATATGTCCACAATATTTTTACAATAAATTCTAAGTGGCAGGTTGTTACTAATTGTCATTGTTGGGTTAAAAAAGTAATCTCAGTGCTAAATTCAAATTTGAACCAATAACAACTAACCGCCCATGATTTGTTGTGAAAATGTTGTAAAAATGTTGTGGACGTAGCACTTCTCTTTATTTTATTTTAGCATTGGATGGTTAGTCTGTTCCTTGATTTTAGTTTTTGAACGTTGCTATTAAACGAGAAATTATGTATAATTTCTCCTATTAAACCCTCACTCTTTAAATAAATTTGGAAGCTTTTATTGATGAGAATGAGAAAGACTAATCTAGAGATACAAACTTTTTAAAAAATATTATGGGTCATGCTAACGGGTACTCTTAAGGCAATAGTTAACAATCCATTTTAAGAAAGTTTTGACACCTTTTTTATGGAAAATGAAAAAAGCTGCCAAACATCAATTGTTTTTTTTTTTTCTTTCTTTTCCCATAAAAATTTTATTTAAATAGATTATTAACCATTGCGTTAAGAACATTTGTTAGCATTTCTCAAATATTATTACAAATTGTTGATGTGATGAATGATTATTGATAAATAAAAAAGTGACGTAAATAGAAGGATTTGATGGAAACCAATAAGAAACTAACCTCATCAATAGTTTGTAAAAATATTATAAAATAATTTTTGATTGTAGTATTATTCGAATGAGAAATGATTGTAATTACATGTATAAGCTCTGTTTCCTTATATATAGAATAAACTAGTCGCTAACCCGTGCGATGCACGGGATAGTTAAATAAAAGGACAATTAACCAACATCACGTTAAAGTAAAAGAATTAGTGAGAGACTTATTTGCCCACCAAGAATTTAAAAGAAAAAAAGATTGATATAATAAAGTCTAAGAAATTTAGAAATAGAAAATTGGGTTAATAATATGCATATTATAGACATTTTGCTAGTTAGTGTTTAAAAAAAAAATGGATCTGTCATAATTAAATAAAATACAATGGGAATAAATATTTAACTTCTATGCTTTTCATTAGTTTAGAAGTGTTGTCTAACGCAGAATGTTATTGGGTTGTAAGAAAGATTTTTATAAAATGTTAATACCATATATATGTGCTTATATTGTCAATGTCTCACTACAGGTACATAGTTACTGAAACCTATAAAGTAATTTACAATTCTTAAATTAATAAAGCAAAATTTCCAAAAGTTATATATATATACACACTCAAAACTGATATAAACTACAAAGATAAAAACAAATCTTATTTAGTCGTATTAATAACAATATAAACAATTCAAAACATGGAACATTATCAAATTTATAACACATAATTCCATTATCTTTTATGTTGAATCCAAACAAATAATTAATTGAAATTAATCCAAACAAATAATTAATCAACCAAAAATCAAAGTTTTAATTAAGAAAACAAAAAATCACATGAACCCAAAATAAAAATTCTCAATAAAGAAAAAACATATAAGGTAAAGAATTAAGATCAACCTACTAAGACGCAAATACCAAAAACCCCAAAATTTAAACCTTCCAAATTTTATAGAATTCCCAAATTCTACTTCAAAACCAAACAAAACCCTTCAAATTCAAAAAATTCATATCTAATATACCAAATAAAAATTTACCATACCTTGGGTTGGAAGACATAGGTTGCAGTTTTGATTTTTCTCCAAAAAATAGAGATGCTTCATCTGCTATATACAATATAAAATAATTATTAGAAATTTCAACCCAAAAACCAAACCCACAAAAACACTATCAAAATATAGAGATTAACCCAAATACTTAGCAGAAAATAAATTCTAAACATAACAAAACAATAAAATAGAATGAAAATTTCAGGCACATATGAAAGCAAATAAAAAAGACAAAACCTACTTTTTTTTTTTTTTTTTTTTTTAGTTGAGTCTCTCTCCTTCTTATTTTTTTAATTTTAAAGTGAAGTTAAGTTTAGGATTTTGAGATGGTAATTGCTAGGGTTTAAGGAGAGAAGAGAAAGTCCTACCAGGAGTCTAAATAATATAAACAATTTAAAATATGGAACATTATCAAATTTATAACACATAATTCCATTATCTTTTACGTTGAATCCAAACAAATAATTAATCAACCAAAAATCAAAGTTTTAATAAAAAAACAAAAAATCACATGAACCCAAATAAAAATTCTCAATAAAGCAAGAACATATAAAAATTTACCACACCTTGGGCTGGAAGACATAAGTTGCAGTTTTGATTTTTCTCCAAAAAATAGAGATGCTTCATCTGCCATATACAATATAAAATAATTATTAGAATTTCAACCCAAAAACCAAACCCATTAAAACACTATCAAAATATAGAGATTAACTCAAATACTTATAAGAAAATCAATTCTAAACATAATAAAACAATAAGATAGAATGAAAATTTCAGGCACATATGAAAGCAAATAAAAAAAGACAAAACTTATGTTTTTTTTTTTACGTGAGTCTCTCTCTTTCTTATTTTTTTAATCTTAAAGTGAAGTTTAGTTTAGGGTTTTGAGATGGTAATTGCTAGGCTTTTAAGGAGAGAAGAGATTTTGGTATTTTTATGCAAAAAACGTTATTTTAGGTCTAGGTGATTTATTTCCTTGTTTTTAGGCTCTTTTAATGTTTTTTTAGGTCAAATTTGGTTCCTATTATGGTTAGGTATTAATTAGAGTTTATTTTAGAACATATTTTTTTGTCCATCAAGTTTTATGGAGTCCTTAAATAGGCCTCCAAATTTGTATACGTTTTTTAGTATTATTGTTATAATATATAAAACCTAAAACAAAAAGAATCAAAAATAAAAAGAAAAAGAAAATAGTGATGATGTGGAAAATTGTGAGAGTTTCAAAAGCTTCGATATATATATATAGATTTTGGTATTTTTATGCAAAAAACGTTATTTTAGGTCAGGTGATTTATTTCCTTATTTTTAAGCTCTTTTAATGTTTTTTTAGGTCAAATTTGGTTCCTGTTATGGTTAGGTATTAATTAGGGCTTATTTTAGAATAAATTTTCTTGTCCATCAAGTTTTATGGAGCCCTTAAATAGGCTTCCAAATTTGTATACGTTTTTTAATATTATTGTTATAAGATATAAAACCTAAAACAAAAAGAATCAAAAATAAAAAGAAAAAGAAAATAGTGATGATGTGGAAAATTGTGAGAGTTTCAAAAGTTTCGGTTTTATATATAGATTTTGGTATTTTTATGCAAAAAACGTTATTTTAGGTCTAGGTGATTTATTTCCTTACTCTTTTAATGTTTTTTTAGGTCAAATTTGGTTCCTATTATGGTTAGGTATTAATTAGGGTTTATTTTAGAATATATTTTCTTGTCCATCAAGTTTTATGGAGCCCTTAACTAGGCTTCCAAATTTGTATACGTTTTTTAATATTATTGTTATAAGATATAAAACCTAAAACAAAAAGAATCAAAAATAAAAAGAAAAAGAAAATAGTGATGATGTGAAAAATTGTTAGAGTTTCAAAAATTTCGATTTTATATATATATATAGATTACGAAAAAAAGGAAGAAAAAGACACTGCGTAAACGTAATGGAGCAACTTTCCGATTAGCTATAACAAACAAACTTATTAATTATACAACCAATAAGAAATGGAAGCGTGTCTAATTTAAGCTGTATTAGTGTACACACGTGACATGAACACGTGCTTCATTTAACATTCTCTCGCTACGCTGTCGTTCCTACTAATTGATTTTTTTTTTTTTTTTTTTTTTTTTTTTTTTTTGAGCTAAGAACGTTAGAAATTCTATATTGAACAAAGAAAGATTACAAGCAAAGCTAGTGTGAAAAACTAGCGTAGGGGGTGAACACCAACTACACGCAGTGGTGTCCCCGAAACAAAGAGGAAATACAAGGAAAAAACCCCAACCCAGTAAAACTATACCAGAACCCGTTAAACCTGTGAAGCCATGATTCTTTGATATTCCTCCAAAAAACTCCTTGCACCTTCAAATATTGCCTTCGGATGGATTTGTACATGTTCAAAATAGTATCTGTTTCATGCACTCCAATTCCAACGGGCTTAGCTTCTGTTGCTTCTGCTTGAAAAGAAGGAAAAATTCAGTGGCCTCATTCCTGTATTTCTGAATTTGTCCCTTGAACAAATCCCACACATTCTGTACAAACGGGCACTCCCATAATAGATGGTTATTGGTCTCAGGCTGTTGATGGCAAATCTCGCAGGTGGACTCAACTCAACTCTAACCCGCCTCTTGTGCAAGTTATCGCGTGTGGGTAAGCAGTTGGAGCATGCCCTCTAGATGAACTTACGCAGTTTTGGTGGTACATTTACCTTCCATATTTTCCCCCAAATGTACCTGTGAACCTGCACAGAAGAGTGCTTAGCATGGCAATTCTGAGCATATGCAAGAGTACAATTAAAAACAATCATAGTTACATGGTTTAAATTATACATTTTATTTTAAAAAGTTCAAATTATACGTGATATTAGCTAGTTTACACATTTTTAAACCATTAATTTCTAAAGTATATAATGATTTCTCATATATATATATATATATATATAATATAGAATTTAATGGATTCAAACTCTTCAATTTTTATACCCAATAATTCAATTGCTACAAAAATTAAAAAATTAAATGGACACATGGCACAAAATTAGACTTTAATTGTAATCCAATTTAGAATCTAATTGGATTTGGACTCTTCGATTTTTACACTCAATAATTTACTTGGTACAAAAATTAAAAATTAGATGCAACACGTGACGCAAAATTGAGAATCTAATTAAAATCTAATTGGATTTTCTCTAAGTTTTGGGTTTTAATATATTCTAGCATTATGCCCGTGCAATGCACGGCTTAATCAAAATTTATATGTAAATAGTTTTTTTTTTAATTAGTTTACATAAAATTAGATAATAGAATAAATAATGAAAATAAATGTGTATTTTGCTTTTAAGTTATATAATGAATATATGTTACCGATTCAAATTCTTAAAATACATATTCATAATCACAATGAAATACCATATCAAATCCTCAAAAAAAAAAAAAAAAAAAAAAGAAAGACAAAAAACAAAAAAAAAAAAAAAAACAAAAAAGCTATCATAAACTTTATCAAAAAACACATGCAATAAAATCAATGCCTTACAAAGAATAAGAAAATTAGATACAAAAAATGCTAATTCAAGAACTTGGTTTGAAATTATTTTTAGGGGGGCATCCTCTAGCCATATGTGTGCATCGTTTTCATCTTTAGCAAATTTAGTTGGTTCATTTGTTGCCTCAAGAACATGGGTTCAAATCCTATTACCGATATATATATATATATATATATATAAAGCTATGCGATGAAATTGAAAATAACAGTTACAGAGAAGAAATTGAGAGAATGAAGTCTAATATATGTGCAATGTTAGCAAAAAGAGTGAAGAAAAAACAAAAGATAACACACACACATATATATATATAGAAAAAAGTCGATAAGAATAATTATAATTTTGTGTTTATAAAATAAAATTAAAAGTTGATATTAGACTATTAGTAGTTGTATACGTGTAATATGATTTAAAAAAAAAACAAAAATAACGTTGATATGAAAAAAGTAATATATATATATATATAAATCTAATAAAATTTTTGCAATTTGGTGAAACTATTTGGCGCAACCACGGTTTTTAAGCCAAACTTTTATTATATAGTATATGATATAGATTCGGTCAATCACTAATTGATAGTGGTACATTCTTTTTAGTTTCGAATTGCTACTAGTCATTTTAGTGAAGGCAAACTACTTGCTGTTTATGCAGCAATTATCTAAGATGCTTATAAATTATAATTACTGATCTTCTTATGAATTTATTTAATTATTTCTCGGCCACCCCACCCCACAACTCACAAAAAATAAAAATAAAAAATAAAAGTCAGAGTTTATATATATATATATATATGTTATTGAATTAGGAGATTCCCTTGTTTAGAATTCTCAATTTTTTTTTGTTCAAAAATACCTCTGCACCCAACATTTAAATAGAGATAAAATTAGAGGATAATCTAGCAAAAATACATTTCTAACTCCCATGTAAAACATAGCATACAAAATAGAACCACTCTTCTATTGATTTTCAAACTCAACTCTCCCATATTTCTTCAATCACTAGAAAACTCACTCGAAGTTTTTACATATCTTTTCTTTTTTCTTTTTTCCTTTATCAAGACTTATCTATTTCTTTTGTCCCTTTTTTTTTTCAAATCTCTTCGTCTTTATTTTGAAATTAAAAAAAAAAAAAAAAAAACACTCTTACTATAAAACTACTACTATAACTTCTCATTCATATCCTTAAATTTAGGCATGTTACCATATATTCTTTTGTTTTTTCTTTTTTCTGAACATCAACAAGCCAATTACCATGACAAAAACATAAATAAATGTCCACTCCCCTCCCTTTCTTTTTCACTGAGACGTAGCAGAGATAATTTTCTTAACACTTTATTTTTTATTATTATTATTATTATTATTATTATTATTTATTATTTTTTTTTTTTATGTTTTCTTAGTTGCATATTTGCATCTGTGTCTTTATTTTTTACAAGTTTATAATTCTGAAAATATTTTCATCTAACTATTTTTAGGTGTTCAAACTTGAAACACTTTTCTATACTGGAATTGGTATATATATATTTTAGTTTTTTTTTTTTTTAAAAAGCATGTGTTCAGTGGTGTGTGTGTGTGTACTTGATGTAACTTTAAGTAATATTACATCACCAAATAACTTGTTATAGAATTTGTGGGGCGCAAATATTTAGCAACCCCGGCCCACTCCACATCGGGTCCAAGGTCTACACTGAGGAGAGGGCAGAATTCGAGGAGAAGTGGACGAGGCCCAAGTCATCAAGGGACCTCGCTGAGGATGCCCACGTCCTCGGCAAGCCGACATTGGAGGGAGGAAGCTATCACTCACTCATTAAATGCATGCCACCAACACTCTGGCCGTATTAATGGTGAATTGACCAGTAAACAGTGCAGCCTTAGTTACTTCAATTAACAGAAAGCCTGCAAAGGCGGCTGATAGGACGAGCCCTCAGACACAAGTTCAGATAATCGACAAGTGGACGGCAGAGATCAACTGATCAAGACTATATAATAGATAGAACCTCCAAAGTATGGGGGGTTGGCCCCTGACCGATTGGCCCTTGGGGGGAGGGTTAATGGGCCTCTAGGGTGCACCAGTGCAACCATGTATTCGTTAAATCCTAAGGAAAGAGCTCCTCGGACTGGGCCGAGGATGAACTCTCCTTAAGGATACTTAGTCAGTTTCTTATTTTTGATCTAGTAGATCTACGTCGATTGTTGTATCTTTCGTTAGAGCCTAGCCCTTCTATCCACTCTCTACAAATTCATTGTAAGGGGGTCGCCCGGAAATTGGGTCCCCACAATTGGCGCCGTCTGTGGGGAGGACTTGTGCACTAACAAGTGCGATCGTTGGTGTGGAAAGATCAAGAGCAACACTTCAAAAAAAAAAGGAAACAATGCAGTCTACAGCTACAATATTCATTCAAAAGGCAACCACAACAAGAAATGAAAAGATGCGAGAAGGAAAAAGAGATGAAAATGGGCTACTTCTTTATTTATATTGAAGGAAAATTACTTTGTACATCAGATTCTTATGCAGGCTTGTTCTAAAGCTAACTATGAAGACAGATGCCCATATAGGCTTGTTCTAAAACTAATTACAAAGAAAAAGCCTAAACAGGCTTGCGCTAAAGCTAAGAGAAAAGGAAGAGTGAGAGGCCTAGGCAGGCATATTTTACAGCCATGCCTAGTGGTGGAGGAAGAAGTGGAGACAGACCTACGTTAAGGCCGTCCACAGCTCCCTAACCACCATTTGCGGCGGAAGGAAGGAGAATGAAGAAGAGGCCGCAGAGCCTGACGGTTCCACCTCATAGCTCCACCTGGTTTCCCTCCCAACCCCACAATGGCTGGGAGCCGGTGGATCACTGCCAGCCTGGAGGGCTGACGAACCCAAATCCGAAGGAGGGACATTACGTTTCTTCTGAATCCCCCTCCAAACAGCAAGGGGAGCCCCATCTTTGGCTAGGTTGAAAAGAAGGAGGATCTTCGGCCTTTGCCTACCCCACCTCCATAGTGGCGTCCAGGGTCGGGGTGGCATCCTCGGCTCTTGAAAGGGGCTCGGGCTCCTCGTCACTGCCTTTTCACAGGGCCACCTCATGTCACCAGACCCAAGTTACTATCCTGGAAGGACTTTTGAAACGCCCAGAAAACGGTGTGTGTGAAAGATCTGAACTTAGAGTGTTTACAAAGTTTGAAGAAAGGGTCACCCCAAAATGCCTTATATAGAAGGCAAGAATTGGTGAAAACCAATCCGCACAGAATCCCAAGGAGAGATTACCGGAGGTATTAACTCCGCCCAAGTTCCAAGAAGCTTATCCACCGCTGGATCCTCGTAAATCCGCAAGGACATTAATGAGGAGGCGCCTCGCGCACTAAAGCACCAACCACGTTACTCGAGTAGCCCAAAAGACGCCTCGTTACCAGAAGTGGCACGCTGGATGAAAGAGCTAAACCAAAAAAGAGTCCTCCCTCGGCGGAACAAGCTTGAGGCTGCTGTCATTACAAAGATGGGTTCCCAGGTGCCGAAGAGGAGCCCCCTAACTCCAAACAGTCCAGAAGAAGAAAACTAGGTACTGGATAGAACCAATGTCTTGCATGGTCCTCGGACTCAAGCCTATGGGGAAACCAGCTACTTCAAAAGAAGAACTAAGGGTTAAACAGAACCTAGGCATTGCATGGTCCTCGGACCCAAGCCTCTGGGGAAACTAACTACTTAAAGAAGAAAACTAGGTACTGGACAGAACCAAGGCCTTGCATGGTCCTCGGACTTAAGCTTATGGGGAAACCAGCTACTTCAGAAGGTGAACTAAGGGTTAGGCAGAACCTAGGCATTGCATGGTCTTCGGACCCGAGCCTCTGGGGAAACTAACTACTTAAAGAAGAAAACTAGGTACTGGATAAAACCAAGGCCTTGCATGGTCCTCAGACTCAAGCCTATAGGGAAACCAGCTACTTTAGAAGGAGAACTAAAGGTTAGATAGAACCTAGGCATTGCATGGTCCTCGGACTCAAGCCTACGGGGAAACTAACTACTATCCCAAGAACTAGGTACTAGACAGAACCAAGGCCTTGCTTGGTCCTCGGACTCAAGCCTCTGGGGAAACTAGCTACTTCAGAATAAAGTATTAGACAGAACCTAGGCCTTGCATGGTCCACGGACTCAAGCCTATGGGGAAACTAACTACTATCCCAAGAACTAGATACTAGACAGAACCAAGGCCTTGCATGGCCCTCAGACTCAAGCCTCTGGGAAAACTAGCTACTTCAGAATAAAGTGTTAGACAGAACCTAGGCCTTGCATGGTCCTCGGACTCAAGCCTACAGGGAAACTAACTACTATCCCAAGAACTAGGTACTAGACAGAACCTAGGCATTGCATGGTCCTCGGACCCAAGCCTCTGGGGAAACTAACTACTTAAAGAAGAAAACTAGGTACTGGACAGAAGCAAGGCTTTGCATGGTCCTCAAACTCAAACCTATGGGGAAACCAGCTACTTCAGACGGAGAACTAAGTGTTAGACAGAACCTAGGCATTGCATGGTCCTCAGACCTAGGCCTTTGGGGAAACTAACTACTTAAAGAAGAAAACTAGGTACTGGACAGAACCAAGGCCTTGCATGGTCCTCGGACTCAAGCCTATGGGGAAACCAGCTACTTCAGGCGGAGAACTAAGTGTTAGACAGAACCTAGGCATTGCATGGTCCTTGGACCCAAGTCTCTGGGGAAACTAACTACTTAAAGAAGAAAACTAGGTACTAGACAGAACCAAGACCTTGAATGGTTCTCGGACTCAAGCCTATGGGGAAACCAGCTACTTCAGAATCAGAACTAAGTGTTAAACAGAATCTAGGCATTGCATGGTCCTCGGACCCAAGCCTTTGGAGAAACTAACTACTTAAAGAAGAAAACTAGGAACTGGACAGAACCAAAGCCTTGCATGGTCCTCGGACTCAAGCCTATGGGGAAACCAGCTACTTTAGACGGAGACCTAAGTGTTAGACAGAGCCTAGGCATTGCATGGTCCTCGGACTCAAACTTCTGGGGAAACTAACTACTTAAAGAAGAAAACTAGGTACTGGACAGAACCAAGGCCTTACATGGTCCTCGGACTCAAGCCTATGGGGAAACCAGCTACTTCAGAAGAAAACCAAGTGTTAGACAGAACCTGGGCATTACATGGTCCTTGGACCTAAGCCTCTGGGAAAACTAACCACTAAAGAAGAATCAAATACCAGACGGAACTATGGCCTTGCATGGTCCAAGGACTCAAGCTAATAGAAAAACTATTTCCTCATGAAATACCAGGTGCTAAGCAAAGCCAAGGTCTCGCGTGCTCCTCAGCGTCAAACTTATGGGGAAACTAGTAGCTTCAAGGGAATCCAAGTACTAGACAGAACCAAGGTCTTGCTGGTCCAAGGACTCAAATCTATGGGGAAACTAGTCACTTTAGGACGATCTAAGCACTGGACAGAATCAGGGTCTTGTACTGACCGTGGGCCCAAACCTACGGCAAAGCCAACCACTTTGGTACTAAGTAAGGAGCCCTACGAGGGACGATAACCAGTGGAGTCGGCTAAAGCGCAATTAAAGTCAGAATCATGCAACTAAAGAAGATATGTATATACAACATACAATACAAGCAAAACGGATAAAAGGAAACGGAATATGCACTTTACTGAATTTTCCAAAAAGTTATACAACACAATATGCCATTTACAATGTTTTAAAAAAAAATGAATGAAAAAGAAAAACAAAGCAAAGGTACTACGGAAGATTACTCCTTCAGCTCTGCCTAAATTCCTCCCACAAGGGGCTGGGCAACAGAGGCCTCAGGGTCCTTGTCACCCTCGCCTGGAGCTACGGCCTAGGGAGGGTTAGCTAGAAGAGATATCCCCTCAACTTGAAAGGCTTGGACGTTGGCTAGAGGGTCTGCAGCCTCTCTAGGTATGTCCGCACCAAGGCTCTCACTCGTCTCAATGGTCCCAGGAGGATCGGCTTCCTCAACTGGCTCACTCGGAGTGATAGCAGTGGGAACACCTTCCTCGAAAACGGCTCCAGCGCCCTTGGTGACCACCTCGGCCTCAGAGCTTGGAGGGGCATCCTCGCAGATAGCCAAGGGGTAATGCACATTCTCCACCTTCCACAGGTCGGATGAAGCCTCAACCCTAGCTTATTTAAGGGCCTCATTCCAAACATGGGAGCAACAAAGTCTACACACCCCTGGCACTTGGGCTCTAAAGGTGTCCTCTGTCTCAGCTACTCCTTCCTCATAGGCCTTCTGCGCGGCCTCTCCCTTGGAGGCCTCGGCCTCGTCTCTGGCGGACTCGGCCTCTTTCTTGGCCTTTAGAGCCTCATCCCTGGCAGACTCCGCCACGCCTTTGGCTTTCTCTGCCTCAAGTACTCTCTCTCTCTCAGGTTTGCGATCTCCCCGTCAGCGACCCTCAGCTGATCTTCAGCCTTGGCCAAGCGTTCCGTTTGGTCTAGGGCCAACTTCTCAGTAGCCGAAAGAGCTTTCTCAGCGACATCTCTAGCCTTCTTCACCTCTTCCAGCTCCTCCATCGCCTTTGTAAGATCGGCCTGGGAAGAGTTGAGGGTCCGCAGGGCGTCTACCAGCTTCTTATGCTCCGAGCCTGCGGACTTGCCCTGGCTACTAGCTAACTCCTCCAATCTGAAAGTTGCTTGGATAGCCTGCCCACCAAAACCAATGCGCAACATATAAGGAATCAAGAAATAGGAAGTCATAAAGACCGCAAGCGATCAAAGAAACTTACCATGCCCAAGTGTTGTTTGAGGCCGAGGAAGACCTCCTTACTCCTCAAAGCCTCCAGTTGGGCCATATCCGTTGGGAGTAGCAAAGCCCTCTCCAAGGCATCAGCCACATATGCACCCTCACTCCCTCGAGAGTCCCTAAGGGAGGCATCATCCCTCAAGGGCTCCCCGTGGAGCATGGGGGCAGGGAGCCAAACTCGAGCCCCAAGCTGCACAGTGACCTGCTTTTCCTGGCCGCGGCGCCCTATACTCAGCTACTTGGACGGTGGCCGAGTGTCACCCCCAGGGGGATTAGTCTCTTCACCCTCCCTGGGCCTCTTTCCCTTGTCCTTCTTCTGCAGAGGACTGGGAGACTTGGACCCAGATGGTGGACTCTATAGGGGTGCAGGAGGCGGAAGCCTGGGAGAGGACTTCTCCTGTGCATCCGACCCCGACGCGTCCTTCTCCGGCTGCCCCTCGATCAATGTCAGCAAGCTCTTTTGAGGTCTCTTCTTGAAACTCATCTTGGACTGGAGAGAGGACTCTTCGGACAAAAAATTCGCCTCGGATAAGCTGGGATCACCCAAATCGCCGGAAGAATCGTCGGGCAAATAGAGCTGGTAAAACACACCAAACTCGCCCTCGGAAGGACCGGAGTCAGCAACTTCCTCTTCCTCTGACTCTTCCTCCTCGGTCGCCTGAGCTGATGAAGAAGTACCTACCAATGGTACGCCCTCGGGAATGGGAGACCCTTTGGGGATCATAAATCCGCGCTTGACTACGGTGATGTTGTGCAGCCGAGGATCCCCAGCTCGGATCACGTGCTTCAGCACCAGGAACGATTTTTGGGTCGGCTTGTATCCAAGGATCACGTGAGCGGCCCTAACTTGGTCGTTGTCTTTATTCACAAAGACCTCCGACCTCAGCACTTTCTCCAGGTCCTCCTTATTGACCAAATTGAAGTGACACTCAAAAGCACGGGGATCTGCATAAAAGAAAGCGAGCTCCTGATAAAAACCCAGTAAAGCTGAGCGCTAAAACACAACAACTTAAACCCCCTCCTAGTTTGAATGCCCCACCTGGTGTACCCTCCACTGTTGGACAATGAAGGCCCTCGTGCCACTTCCCAGACATAATGAGGAAGTCCTAGTTCAAACCCTTGCTGGACTTAGGGAGGCACTGAATTAGTCGGACCCTATCGTCCTTCGTCTTCATATAATAGGACTTCTCCTTTAGGCGTTGGAGGTTGTAGCACCAGTTCACATCATGATGGGTCAGCCTTAGCCCCATCTTCTCATTCAGGGCATCTACACAGCCTAAGATCCTAAAGACGTTGACAGCGCACTAGGTGGGAGATAAGTCAAAATGCCGGAGATAGTCCCTCGTCACAGGCCCCATGGGAATCCTCATTCCACCCTCCAGAATGGCGATTATAAGAATTGCCACCTCACCTTCTTTTCTCTTAGTACTCCACTCTTCTGCTCCACAGTACCTCAAACAACTATATCAGGGATCTTGCAGTCGGCGACGAATTTGTCCATCATCTTCTCAAACTCGACTAATTTCTTAAATCTACCCATCCTAAAGAGCTAACAAGGAACTCAGGCGGAAAATTATGAATTGAAGGGAGAAGAAGACTTACAGAAATAAGGAAAAGCTCCTCAGAGCCGCCAGAATTTAATGAAGGCACGCTCCAGATACCGAAACGC
Source organism: Quercus glauca (assembly GCA_023736055.1). NCBI lineage: Eukaryota > Viridiplantae > Streptophyta > Magnoliopsida > Fagales > Fagaceae > Quercus > Quercus glauca. The sequence continues at coordinate 27,982,292 of CM043325.1, read as the reverse complement.
CAGGAACAGCCCCTGGGCAGTTGAAAGGATGGTGACACTGACATAAAGGCAAGGCTCGACAAGCCAAGACAATAGGCCCGAGAACGTCAAAATCCTCCTCCCCGCCCGAAAGGCAGGACAATAGAATTTTGAGGGGCTATTGTGGGGCCCAAATATTTAGCAACCCCGGCCCACTCCACATCGGGCTCAAGGTCCACACCGAGGAGAGGGCAAAATCTGAGGAGAAGTGGACGAGGCCCAAGTCATCAAGGGACCTCGCTGAGGATGCCCACGTCCTCGGCAAGCCGACATTGGAGGGAGGAAGCTGTCATTCACTCATTAAATGCATGCCACCAACACTCTGGCCGCATTAATGGTGAATTGACCAGTAAACAGTGCAGCCTTGGTTACTTTAACTAACAGAAAACCTGTAAAGGCGGCTGATGGGACGAGCCCTCAGACACAAGTTTAGATGACCGACAAGTGGACGGCAGAGATCAACTGATCAAGACTATATAATAGATAGAACCTCCAAAGTATGGGGGGTTGGCCCCTGGCCGGTTGGCCCTTGGGGGGAGGGTCAATGGGCCTCTAGGGTGCACCAGGGCAACCATGTGTTCGTTAAATCCTAAGGAAAGAGCTCCTCGGACTGGACCGAGGATGAACTGTCCTTAAGGATACTTAGTCAGTTTCTTGTTTTTGATCTGGTAGATCCACGTCGATTGTTGTATCTTTCGTTAGAGCCTAGCCCTTCTATCCACTCTCTACAAATTCATTGTAAGGGGGTCACCCGGAAATTGGGTCCCCACAGAATTCATATTTTGAAAATCCTACCGTTGAATTTCATGATCTATATGTTCTTAACATTCATGCTAATTTTCATGTCTATTGGATATTATTTACCATTCCATCTATAAACTCATATTTTATACATTATTTTCAATTACAAAAATTGAAATAAACAATTAATTGATGACAGGGTTATTAATCTTTGATTACCTCAAAATTTTGCAAGCATAGAGAATATATGAAGATAACGTAATCTAACGGTGAATTTGTCAAAATTCGCATCCTATTAAAAAAATATTGAGTGGTGTAACATTGCTTAGAGTTACACCATTCAATATTTTTTAATTGGATGTAAATTTTGACAAATCTACCGTTAGATTACATTATCTTTGTATATTTTCCATGCTTGCAAAATTTAAAGGTGATAAATGATTAATAATTATATCATCAATCAATTGTTTAAATTCAAGTTTCTGTAGTTAAAATAATGCATGAAAGATGAGTTTATGGATCAAATGATAAATAACATCCAATTGACATGAATGTTAAGAACAATAGAATATATAATTCAATGGTGGGATTTTCAAAATATGAATTCTATAACAAGTTATTGGATGATGTAACATTGCTTAGAATTACAGTAGATGTAACTTAATCCCAACCATATATATATATATATATATATATTTGCACTGTAGTATGATATTATGAATCATTTCATGGTGACTTCATGATTAAAGGGGAAAATGGGTGCAACTAGAGAGAGAGAGTATGTCTAGCCGTGTGCAGAGGTTGGTTAAGTTTATCCTATTTATCATGCACTTAAATGATTTTTCCATGTAATGCTTTTTTAATCTATATATATATATATATATATATATAATAGCAGAAGCTGAGAGAAAGTTGGTCCCTATAATTAAGGAGGTGGTGACAAATCAGAAAAGTGTCTATCCAAAATTTAGGCAAGTTCCAATTTAAAAAGCGATACATTGTATTGTTTTATAACGCTAAAATACTGTTTAAAAGCAAAAAATTATAATTTTTCATTGCGTTAAACACCGTTTGAGCCCTCTTGGTATAAAAAAGAAAACTAACTGCTTAAGACAAAAAAAGAAAAAGAAAAAGAAAAAGAAAAAAAAAAAAGACTGCTATACGGAGAAAGGAGAAAGAGAGACCGAAAGAAAAGAGAAAGAGAAATAGAAAGGCAGTGAACAGAGAAGGAGAGAGAGATCGAGAGATCAAAAACTGCAGTTTGCAATCAAGAATGAAAAGATTTCTCTCACTTCCTGTCAGATTTCTTCATCTAACTGTCCGTTAATTTCTTTCCCTGGAATCAGAAGAAGTAAGGAAGATGAAGCGTCAAGAACGAAGAGGAATCAAGAATGAAATAGAGGGGCAGAGATAGATAGAAGAGCGCCGCCCAGATCTTCTGCCATCATCGTAAGCCTCCACTCACTACCCGATTATTGGAATCGGAATCGCTACTGGTATAGTTCTGTTTTAAATTTAAAAATTTAGGGTTTTTGGTTTTTATTTGGAGAATCAATTGGGTTTTAATTATGATTTAGATTGGTATTTTGGGTCAGATTCGTTTTTGATTAAGGCATACGGAGATAGAAGAAGCAAGCAGAGTTCGTAGGCGCCAAGAGAGAAGAAATATCTATGTCTGGCCATTGCCTGTTCCTTCACTAGAATTGGGCCACCAGAACCGCAAGCGCACATGAAGAAAAAACTATGACCATTCGCCACCCAGATCATCGAAATCGGCATCGGTACAATTTTTTTTTTCCATTTTTAGATTTGGCCATTTGGATTTTTTTTGTTGATATGTTTAGATTTGATTCGTTTTTGTTTCGGCCATTGAGATTAAATAAGTATAAGATTGAAATCATTGGGTATTTCCGTTTCTAATATTTATTTTCCTTTTTCAATTTTAGGTCTTTCTGCCGGAACATCACACACCCAGATAGAGTCCGTATGGCACAGAGAGACAGGCCGCCGTATACCTGTAATCAGTAAAGTTATTGTTTTTGGTTTTTTCCTTTTCGTTTTCAAATCTGGGGTTTGAATATGATTTATCTATTTCAATTAGATTTGGTTTTGAGTTAGGCTTCCATTAGCATGCCACTGATAGGTAATTTGGCCAGTTGTAAATTTTTAACATTTTATTTTAAATTATTGTTGTATTAGTTCTGGCTTGAATTATATTGGTTTGGTTTTGAGTGATTATTTACGAAATTCATTACAATTAGTATTTTTTTCTCTTTTGAAAATTGAGACTGCTAAGTTTTTGAAATTGACAGCACTGATCAGCTTTGCTATGCCTAAGATATAATCAATATATACATTTTATTAATATGCTTACAAATTGTTTGATAAAATTCTACTGTTGTTTTTATTCTAAAATTTATTTTTATTGTTTATAATTTAAGTTTTATGATGTGTATAATTCTCCCAATAGTACCTAAATGATTCAAATCGTTGGCTTCTTACTCGTTCAGGTTTGTATCAGTTTCTTTTATAGTTTCTTTTTGTTTGTATGAAATCAATAATTTACTTCTTACTACATAATAATTGTGTTAATTTTATAATCATTGTGAAACTGAGGTTGGGAGAGAGGGACTTACTTTTAATGTGATATAGGTCAAAGCTTAATGAAAGGTTGGGCAATGATGGAGTTATTTTTAGGAGGAGCATGTAATTCAGCAACATAAATATACCTTTGTTTGGAAGAATCTCAACTTTTCAGTTAAAATAGAGTGACAATATTTTGAATATGATGATTGTTTTTGTAATATCTCCTGTTTAACATTCTAATTTTCTTTTTCTCATACAGGTGGTGTGTACATGGGAAAAAGGGACTTTGACTCCGATATAGAATGCTTCAGTTTTTTTTTTTTTTTTAATCTGGTGTTATTAATGACAAGGCACTGTTGATAGGCTTGATTGTTCTATTTCTAAACATAATAATAGCTGTTTGTTCAGGAGGCATTCTATACTGTTGGTATTGGAGTTTGCATAAGGTATGCAACTGATGTCTGTTTTTTCTTAAATGGCACTTTGTTTTTGGTTAGAGAGGTTTTGAGGGTCCCATGGTCTAGATTTTTGATGGTTATGTGGAAATACGATATTGTTTTCTCTGCAAGATTCCAGAAATTATCATGTAGCTTTCTATTTTTGTTGTTGCACTTGATGTGATTAATCAGTGCTTACCTTTGGAATCCTGATGTGTTGTTGCATTGTTATCCTTCATCTCTATATTTTGTGTGTGTATATATATATATATATATATATACATAGTAAATTCATTATTTAGTTTTTTTTGGTTGGTTGTAATTTCAACACTCTTTTTGCTATAACATACAGCTATTTAGACAATTAAATCATTTGGTTTCCTTACATGTTCTGCGTTGATTTCTCAGTTTATGCAGTTACTTTTCATTTGTAACATGACTTAATAATGTAGTCACAAGAGCAAGCCTATTTAGGTCCTTATTCATGTGATCAATGCTACTTTGTTGTTGCTTTCCTACTTCTTAATGTTGCATATTGAAAACAAATTTGGCAATGTTGAGTGAACTTCCATTATAAAAAAAAATAAGGAAGAAAAATTAAACAAAAGAGAGATCCAGAAGAAGTGGATGAACTTTATAAATGTTGGCTAATTTTGTTTTAATTAGATTTTTTTTTTTGGTTGGGGAGCTGTATTAGTGATTGGGTTCTATAGGGTTATTAAAAAAAAAAAGTATAGAAAAGACAAAGACAGGCTAAATGTCAATAGGGTTCAAGCGAGGTTTGACATGCATTGTAAAACAGGTGGTGAAGATTAGCTATTTTTTAGTAGGATTTCTAGATGTTTCTTGCATGTTTATACAGCTTGCCAAGGTGGTGAAGGAAATTTTTTAATTATTCAAGTAGGAAGTAATTTTTGTTATAAATGGGTGTTAATTTTGAATGGAGTTTCAATGTAAAGAAGACATGTCTGTAGTTGGGTATGATGATAATGATGATGGTGGTGGCAACAATGTTCTCTCATCAAGTAGTTATTTCATCGTATTATTGCAATTTTTTACCGAAAGCACTGTTTTTCTCCCTAAAAAAAATCTGATTGTGTTTTTTTTTTTTTTTTTTTTCCAGCTGGCCTAGATTCCTTATGTTAATACTTACATATCATTCATGTTGGGCTAGCTGTGTTTGGTTTCTGAAATATTGGAGTAATGTAATGTACTATTGGATTGGTTTTGATCAAGGTATTTGGGTTAGAATTCATTTTGTTTTGGGTTATTAACCAAATCCAAGTTAGTTTAGGTTGTAATGAAACTGTAAGTGGTATGTCAGTATAGACTTTTTTAATATTAAATAATCACATAAGAACTTTTGCGGTGGAATATAGACTCAACAAGTCTATGTGCTCAGTGCTCTGTACCTTAAGTGACCAAATAGTGATCACCTTAATTTTTACAGAATAATTAAGCATAATTAGAAGCTTTTGTGTGTGTGTGTTTCTTTTGGGCAGTAAAATATATTTTACTGTGAAGGATACTTTGATGAACTTTTCTTTCATTTTTATTTTTATTTTTATTTTTATATAGGTTAGGAAAGAGTTTTAGACTTACATTTCTTTTTTCTTTTTCTTTTTTTCAGCTAAAAGTACTTGCCTCTTTGTAGTAAAAAATATTTCTGCTGAGGTTTTGGACTCTCTTACTGTCAAGGATACTTTCATGAACATTTCTTTAATTTTTTTTTCTCTTTTTTATATAGGTTAGGGAAGAGTTCTAGACTTGCATTTTTTATATAGGTTAGGGAAGAGTTTTGAATGTGTTTGATTATTGTTGTAAATCAGATTCACATTAGAGTTGTGAATGAGATTTACACTACTTTGACTCAAAAGAACAAAAAACCAAGCCCTCTCTCAAAAGTCTTTTTAAAGAACAGAGAATGCCAAGAAGAAATTTGCACTTTACCATAAATTAGGATTTAATATTGGATTACTTCAAAGAATTGTGTAGACTGTTTAATCTATCATTTGGAATTGTTTTCCCAGTTTCAGGTTTCTTTTTTTTTCTTCTTCCTTGGGTAAACAATATTGAACTTCTTTTTTTCTTTGTTTGCAGCTTCATTCTAACGCCAAACTCAAGATTTATTGTCAAAATCAAAGTTTGAGAGGGAATTTGTAGCTTGAAAGTGGATGGATTTATTTCATCTTTGATTACTATGTTTTTAGTTATTTTAATTTTTCGACTAAGACAATATATTGTATTTAATTGTATTGTGGCTGTTTGGATCAGTTATATATTTGCTTGAATGCATCAAAATTTTCCTTATAATAACTATTGAATTTTGCATAAGAATTTGTATCATGACTATAATGTAGTGATGTCAAATATGGTTCACCAGTTTTTTCATATTATCAAGGTAAATTTTAAAAGCAGTAAAGTACAATCTTGATAAGTTAAGACACTTAGTTTTCTGAAACAGTATGCCATGGTTCAGATATACAGATATAACAATCTAAATTTTTCCTTCCATTTCTTCTCCTCCCTTCACTTTTTTTTTTTAAAGAAACATAATGATATCAAATTTTTATAACTTTATTACTTCTAATGAAACCATTTTTACAATTATATGGAGGGTATCGTTTTCACCTCTTTTATCTTTTGAAAAAAATTCATTTCCAAAAACAAACCAAAAAGGAGGAAAATTATAAATGCAACTCATGTATACTTGGTTATGTGTGACTTTAAATGAAGCTAAGCATTGTTGGCCACGGAAATTTAACAGCGGAACAAATTATAAATGCAACATATATACTTGAATGCATGCAGTGGAAGAATGAAAACTAAGTTTATATTGAATGTAAAGTTTATTAATGCATAAAATGATCCCGCGCATTGCACGGGTTCAAAGCTAGTTTTTAGTAAAATATAAGTGATGTTATCTTCAATGAGAAGAAGGCCTTTTAGTATTATAAATTTGTCTTTCATAAGGAGGGCTTTTAGTATTAGAAGTGTATGCCTTTTGTGAGAAGGGTTTTAAAATGAAATCTTTGTACCTATTTGGAGAAGGGCTTTTAGTATTTTATGTTTATATACCTTCCATTAGAAGGGCTTTTGTAATTTGCTCTTGGAAGAGTGTTTGGTATATTTTGGAAAGTATGGAGATAGTATGAAATATAAATGTTTTGTGAGATATGGTGTTTGTAATATGTACGGGAAGTATGTATAAATACTTTGTGGGAAAATGGATTTGTAGGATGTATGAGGAATGTGTATAGGTACTTTGAGGGATACATAATTTGTAAGATGTATGAGGAAGTATATGTAGATAATTGTGGGATATGGATCTTGTAATATGCACGGAAAAATATATGAGAAGTACGTATGGGTACTTTGTGAGAAATGAATTTTGTATGATGTAAAGAAGTATAAGAGATACTTTGTGGGAAGTTAGTATTTAAGATATTGACCACTCTTAAAAAAAAAAATTTTGTGAGAGACTTTTTTGAGTTGGGGGAAAAAATTACATACCCTAAAAAAAATAATTTTTTTAAAATTAATATGAATTGTTGACCACTCTTAAAAAAAACTTGAACACTCTAAATAAAAATTTGAACCCATGAGATTTTGCTTACCGTTGGCATAGTTTGTATTTGTGAGAGACTTTTAAAATAAATTCAAGAGTTGACACTATACAAAACTATGTACTACACTGCTACCACTCTCTGCACACAGTATGAAAAAACAAATGCAGATTGAGAGCCATTGCCACACACTTTCATATTTCAGTAAATGTTAATAGTGGCATCAAGTTATGTGGGTTAGTTTCTTTATATATAAATATAAATATATATATATATATATATATAGCCTTTGTTTAAGAAAAATGTATTACTAAATAATTTTTTTAATGACTAAGATTGTGGTTAAGATATAATAAATGTTTTAATAAATAATGTTTTTATACTTTTTTTTTAAATAAAGTCAAATTACACTTATATCTAAAAAGCATATATGACCACAATAAATTTGGGTGTGTAAGCCAATGGATTATTAACATGTGTGTTTTATTTTTAAAAAATTAGAGAAATTACACTTTACCATCTTAAACTATGCTCCAGATTAAACTTTGCACCCTAAACTATTCGAATACACTGTTTGTATCTTAAACTATGACTCTTGTTACACTTTGTATCCTGTAATTAGTTTTACTGTTAAGTTGGACAAAAATATGAAGCATGTGACTTGTACATGTGTTTTAAAAGACCAAAACCCTCCTATTCCCAATCATTTAAAAACAGTTTTTTTTTCCTAATATCTTTCTCGCGTGTAGCAGCCCCTTCCTCCAAATCAAAATCCCTACAAACCTAAATAATCCACAAATCAAAACATTTTTGGCACCACCACTACTCCACCACCGTTATTCCTGGAAACACATTAAATGATGATAGAGAAATTCAGTTGAAAAGCGTTGTACACAATCCATTTCTTAATACCCTAAAAATCGAATTCAAGTGCCCTTGTTACACACTACAGGAGCATCAATTGCAAATTGCGTTCACGAAAGTGAACGTCATTTACTTATTTTTCTTCACAGATTGGAGTTCACGACTTTGTCCTAGAAATTGCACAAAGATGGAGGCCTCCATCAATATGAAGAGTGAACATTGTCCTATATTGTATTTGTTAATAATATCTAATTATATATAGAACTTCATGAATTTTTTTTCAACTAGTGCTTTCACTCTTGTTATCTTAGGTGGATAAACAGGTGATGCCTTCAAGGTTTTGGTATCAAGTGAAATTGCTAAAGTCATGGATGAGGAGAAACGAGGAGAACATAAGAAAGAGAGAGAGTTAGCTGAGTAGCCGTGGGCAATAATGTTATGTTACGTATAAGCAATAATCATGTTTATATAAACTACTTTATTGTCAAACTAGTATTGTTCTCGTGCGATACACGGTTTTATGAAGATTTATATATAAGCTCAAAAATTTTAAAATAATTAAAACTAAATTATTAATTAATAAATAGTAATAATAAATTATAAAACAAGTAAATAATTCTAATATATTTTTTTAAGTTATGATTGTTTAGAGTTTAATAAAAAATTAAATACAATAACTATTATAAAAAATCAAAACATACACAAAAAAGTTCAAAAATTGAGAATATTAAAAAATAAATAAAAACTTACATCAAAGATCCAAGAACTTAAATGGGTGTCTATTGTTTTACTTCTTTATAGTAAACTTCATTTGGCATAATATCCTGCATGCAAATTCATAAGTAAATAATAATAAGTAAGATGAATTTATTATATTAAAACATAAGCGTAATTTGCATTTTGAAAAAACAAATACAACAACGTAGGGTGTATTATGTGGGATTTAATTATAAGAATGACTTATTGGTTAGGAGGGTCTGTATCGAAAAGTCATGGCTGAATATATAAAAGTTCTGAAATTTTCGATAATAGATTTATAGTTGGAATAGAACTTAAATTTCTAAAAATTAGATGATAAAACTTTATCTAAATTAAATTATTGTTAAATCGTATCCCTTAGTCAAGAGCTTTGTAGCTAAATATCCTAATAAAATATTAATTTAATAAGATGCAACTTGAGAAAAAGAAAAAGAAAAATAAAAACATAGGGTTTGTGGACTTTAAGTTCAGATATTTTTTATAATAGACTTTTAAATTTGTTTTAAATTATTGTTAAATCATGCAAATTGAGGAAAAAAATGTGGGTTGTGTGAGATTTTATGTTTATAAATCTTTGATAGTAGCCTTTTAGTTTGAATAGAATTTAAATTTTTTTTTAACATTATTGTTAAATTTTATCCCTTGGTCAAAATGTAAGGGTTTTTTTTTTTTTTTTTTTTTTAAATTTTTTTTATAGGAAAGAAAACTTGGGTTGTTGTGTGGGTTTTAAGTTTAGAAATTTTTTACAATAAACTTTTAGTTTGAAAGAATTTAAATTTGTTGAAATTTAAATGATGAATTTTTATCAATATTAAATAGTTTCTAAATATTATCCCTTAATTGAGGAAATATATCCTAACAAAAAATATAATTAATTTAATAATTAGTGAGAGTAGCCATTTAACGCAACCACAGCTAAAGGCCAATTTTTATTATATAGTATAGTATATGATATGATGTTAACAATAATTTAAAAACCTGGGTTGTGTGGGATTTAAGTTTAGAAATGTTTGATTATGGACTTTTAGTTTGAATATAATTTAAATTTGTTTTAAATTCTTGTTTATTTTTATCCCTTAGTCAAAACGTGGGGTATTTTTGGGGGGGGGGGTCATTTTAGAGGTTTTGGGGGGTATTTTTGTCATTTTTAGGTTTAGGGGGCATTTTTGTCATTTTTAGAGGTTTCAAGGGTATTTTGGACATTTACAAAATTTTGGGGGGTATTGTGGTCATTTTGGAGGTTTTGGGGGCATTTGGTCATTTTGGAGGTTTTAGGGATATTCTGGACATTGGTAGTGCATTTTAGTCATTTTGGTTATTCTAAAGGTATTTTGGTCGTTTTAGAGGTTTTGGAGTATTTTAGAGATTTCTTGATATTTCAATCATTCTCATGAGTAAAATAAAATTTATTAATATGAGCAATTTTGTCAATTCAATAAATATTGCAGCCTAATCAATAAGTAATGTAAGATCACCCAAATTTAAGAAGGTGATGTGATTAAGGTGGTTTGATATATTTTGTAATCTTAGATTGTGGTAATGTTAGAAAAAATAAAATGAACCAAACACCCCATAAAGTAAATTTTTTAAAACAAGATGGAGATCTATTGTAGACACATTATTTTGTACCTCTTACGACTTGAGCCCCTGTTCCTCAATGACAATAACACTAGAAGGTTTATGGCTGATCTAGGGCTTGGCTATTGAAATTCTTTAGTTGAAGGATATTTTGGGAAAGAGAAAAACCTAGCAAAAACCTTAAAAGTGTGTACGCGGCCTTGAGCCTACGCACGCACCCTTAACCCATGCGTAGGCAACCATGAGCTTACGTACGCATCTAGGGTTTTAGAGTTTCTGTAAGGAAAGTTTTTTTTTTAATTTTTTTTATTTTACATAAAATTGCAGCAGAGGCAATTCCACATCACTTAGGGATGTCTATGCCCCTTCTCTTTGAATACTATAAAAAGGCCCCATGGCAATTTTTCCAAAAACACAAATCTACTCGAAAAAAGAGATTCAACAAAAGCTTTTTATTTTGAAGATCATCCTAAACTAAAGTTTCTTGGCTAGGACTTATTTTAGTCCAAAGCCTTCTAGTTAAAACTTATTAACCCTTTGCATATTTTGTTTTGTAGATTGTCTGATGGGAATAGTCAAAATCAAGCTTAAGAAGCTTTTGTGTGAGGCACTTGTTCTTGCCTTCATCTCCTTTTATTTATTTATTTATTGTTTTTATAACTTTTTTCCTGCTTTAATATTCCTTTGCATAGTTTTTTTTAGAAAGCCTGTTAGGTTGTTTAGATTAGATTTTGATTGGTGCTTGTCTGCTGCGCTTTTGGGTAGGGATGCATACGCAAGCTCATGCTTGCATACACATGCTTAGACATGTGTACGTATCTCCACCAAAAACCTAGATTTTGTTATTCTTGCTTTCTTTTATGTTTAAATGCATTTTTTGACTTTTGTTTATTTTAGAGTTCACATGATTAAGTCTTAAGTCTGTAGAATGACACGTTTTACTTGTTTTAGCTTGGATTACCTGATGAGGGTTTATGCTTGATGAACACTATGAACATGCATTGATGCATAAGTGTTGTGATGATGTGAGATAAGTAAGGTGAGTCATGCATAATTATATGAACATGCATTTGATTTGATTAATACTATGATGCTATGCTTGAATAGGATGAACATGCTTGGTTGATGCCATGACGCTGTGATATTTGGTTTGTGCTTGATGATAATTTGATGCTACTGCCTTGTGATATACTTGCTGCCCTTGGGTAAATGAATTTGAATGCCATGTTATACAAATGGTAGGCTTCTTATGCACTTGTCATGATATGCCATGTTTGGATGTTAATGTTGGAAAATCTGATTTTGTATCTCATACAAAACACACAGCAGAAGCAACAAACACGGATCTACTTCATTCATGATTGATAAACATGCACTATGTAAATTTCAGAATTTAAGAATAAGATAGCGTACCTTGGGGCGGTGAAATTCAAAACAAATGATTAGAAGTATTTGTGAACACTTTTAATCTTCACTCCAATTCCACTTTATGCCCAAGAAGTGTGGTCTCTCAATTAGTTTCCAATGGAGAATAATTGAGTGGCTTCACTCGCACATACACACCATTTCACATTGATGTTTCTCTTAAAATAAAATTATGTATGTTTTTCTCTTTATAACTAACTGATTATCTAATTGGACTGGCCTATTGGGCCTTTCCAATTGGGTTTTAGTATGTGGTTTGGAGTGGGACCAAAAGGGACTAATAAGACACTAGCTCTAATGGGCCTTAGGCTTTTCTGTCAACTCTTGACAAATCCAAAGTTACCATTAATTATATTTAATACCACTATATAAATATAATTGCACTCTAGGCCTTATTAATAAATTATATCTCAAGACTTTATTATACATGCAACCCCTTTATAAAATATTCGTAGTAACACAAAGTCATGAATGTAGACTGCCATTTTGAAAATTAATACGTCTTAATCCTTGAGTACCTGGTTTAATCCTTTAAGTTACTCATCATATATTTATGAAATCCAATTTCATAAATATATACTTTAGTAACTCTTTACTAAAGCAGTTAGGCCTAACACTCTGAATAACCAAACTCATTAAACTTATCTCAAGGGAATATTTTATATCTCTGTTAAGAGATTATGAGTTCCATCTTGAGAATATATGTTCCATCAACACTAAATGTGGCTGCCTAACATACTGAAGTTTTGATCGTGACTTTAGATCTCACCCCTGATATATCAAAGCAACCTACATCTCATGATTAGGTTCATTATTCTCTCAGGATTAAGAGTTCATGCAAGTAGAAGTCGTGCGATTTATTATTCATTTGGCAGTCGTTTGGAGAATAATAAATCTCACAGCGGTTCAGTTCAATATGTCTTAACTCTTAAAACATATCAACATATCAACTAGACGAAGTTTCCACTTCCATGATCAAGACAAATCATCTTAGTTCATCACTGACTATGAACTATAATTTTGAGTTTACAAAGAACTTGTGATTTATATCTTCTGTGACTTTTCACATAAATCACATACTATGCATCTCATGTACTATATGATAATGTTCAAATATTCATGTTACCATTATTTTAGATAATAATAAAACAATTTTATTAATCATAACATTAAGTCATACATAGCATCAAACAATAGGATTTAAGGGCACACATCCTAACAGTTAGATGCATGTTAGTGTATGTGTATGAGTTTAGAATAACTTATTAGAAGACCCTTTGATGATTAAGATTTGGAACACAATAAGTGGAGGCCGACCTGTGGATCATGTGGGGTTGGGTGCCTAACACATTCCTATTCCCATACTCAAACTCCAAACACATGCTCTGGTAAGATTAGTCATTCACATAAGAGCGCTATACATATGATTCCTAGACTTAATCTAGGTGATGACTCCATTTTCACCCTTTGTCCAGTCCACCCTAGGCTGAGGCGTACTAATGAGGAAACCACATCTCCCGCATTCGCGGTGGGGGCACTTGCGCCCACAGCTATTAAGAAGAAGTTTACAGTTAGAACTAATGAGAAATCATTGCCTCATCAATAGAAAGTGCAACTACTACTCAAATTCCACCCACTAAAAAGAAGAAAACCTAGCACAGAATGATGTTAGTGTTAAGTCAGAGCCTGCTAGGCAGATAATGATTGTTGAGTAGAAGTAGAATTTGGGTGCAAAATTGCAGGATTTGTTGACAGAATTGCCTAAATATATTGTAGATTTCTTGACACAATTTAGTGATGATACCTTGTTCGCACTAAGGAAGCTTATAAATGACTACATGCAGGAGAAGCAGAAAAATCATAAGCCAAAAGAAGATTATTAGTAATAAGTTTGCTATGCACAAAGACACTCACTAATAATAGACGATAAAACCTTATACAAGAAGTTAAGTAGCTAGGGTTTGTCTTACGTTTAGTGCTCGAATTTACTAGTTAGATCTAATATGATATGGATACATGTTTAAGATTAATTGCATAAATGTTTGTATCATATCTCATCAAATGGAGTGGAGCATTTGATGGATGCTTTGTCCAATTAAGTGCATGCGCTATAGCCATTTATTGTGTCCCAGAGACAAAAGCTCTTACTTCACACAATTCAGATGCGTATGTGATCCAAGTTTCCTTTCCCATCAAGACTAGTGCTTTGTTGCCTTTGGAAGTATTCTTTATATGTTATCCCACAGTATGCAGGTTGATCATTTCCATTGTTTACTAACTTTGGTGCTGGGTTGACAATCTTATCAAGTGATGGTCCATTTGTCATGACAAGTGATATCCTTGTGACTTTTTTGTTTACTACTGCTCGATGTAGAATACTCTTGTACCTCCCATTACTCAAAATCTGAAACGAAACAAATTGACATTACGATAATTATAAGAAACCAATAATTTCACCTAGAAACTAAAAATATCTTCTATTGATTAAGAAAATACAATTATGATGGGCACAAATTATTTTTTGCCAAAAAAATAAAAGTAATGTTTTCCACCTTCATCCACTTCACAATGTGCATACCCAAAGCCTCCAAAATAACCAAAATACCCTTTAAACCTCTAAAAAATAGCAACATACCTATAGAATCTCCAAAATAACCAAAATACTCTGTAAATGCCCAAAATGAGAAAAATACCACATGGAAACTCCAAAATGACTAAAATTCCCCTAAAACCTTTAAAATGATCAAAATACCTCCACAAAGCTTTTAAATTTACCAAAATACCCCTTGAACTAAAATATCTTTGAAATGCCCAAAATATCATTGGAAACTTCAACGTAACTAAAACACCTATGGTACCCCTAAATTAACCAAAAAACCATCCAAATCCTTAAATGACTAAAATATTCTCAAAATCTCCAAAATAACAATAATATCATGAATGAACAATGTGGGGCCAGTTGCCCAAAAAGATAATAGAGAATTCATAGGATGTGGGCTTGTGGCCCACCGGCCCAATCCGAGGACATTTACATGTCCGAGGATGGTTAAAGAGAGTTATTTTGAGAGTAGTATAAGACAAAGATGTGTAAGTCGTGTATAGCGGCCCAAATCGCATCCGAGGATGAGATTCGCCTCTGATACCAAGGTCCGAGGTGGATGTAACTATTTTAGTATTCAAGGTACTTCATCAAGTTACGTATGAACTAAAAGGTGAATTTAGAACAAAGGAGGAACCAGAAAAGATGGCAAATATCTTCTAAGGCTGCTACCTCCACATTAAATGCTTCCCAGCTAACTCTCTGGCTGCATTAATGTGGAGGTGATACCTGAACAGTGACCAAGCAGCCTTATGGCCACTGAGCAAAGGTTCCAGAAAGTGCTAGATGGGACAAAAAGAAGCTCCTAAATCAAAATTTACACGTGTACGACGAGAATGAAAAAGAATGCAGTATATAACAGGAAAGAATATGACATTGAAAAGAGGAAGAAAAGAAAAAAGAGAAAAAGAAACATTACAGTATTCATTAAGATATCCCCTGAAAACCTAGCCGAGAAGAGGAGATATCGTTGAAACTAGTTTAAGGCTTTCTTCGTTGCAGAATGGTCATGTCTCTTTTCTACCCATTGGATTTAGCTTTTACGCCCATTCTCTAAAAATTTTATTGTTTGGGTCCAATTCAATTTGAGCCCTTACAAACAAAATGACCAAAAAAAAACTCTTGGAATGTTAAAAATTAGAACAATAACCCCCTAAACCACCAAATTGACTAAAATGCCCTAAAAACCTAAAAAAAGACCAAAATTCCCTTGAACGTTCAAAATGACCAAAACATTAATAGAATCTCCAAAATAATCAAAATACCTAAGATACTCTAAAATGACCAAAATATTCCTAGATTCTCCAAAATGACTAAATAAGGCCCTTCCACCTAAAAAAAAAAAACCACTAGAATCACCAAAATACCTCGTGCTTCTACCTAATATTTCTTTCTAGTGCTAAATAACATATGTAATCTCAACAAAATGCAATAACATCATAACATAATGCTAAACTTAACCTAAGAGGGCATATAGAAATTTGTCTTAGCTTATTGTAAATTGGAAAATTTGAAACATGAGCTCGAATGCCTGTGACCCCAAAATCATACAAGAACCATTGACTTAAAAGGAGATTTAGCAATAGAACAAAAAACTTCATAGAAAAAAGAAATCATAAAACAGGTAAAATTGCACATTAAAAGAGTGAGATAGGAATTGAGAATGCGTAATTAAGAAAAAAGGGTGCACCTCAAGTTGATCGGCTATGTTGACTAGAAAAGAGTTGGGAATGGCATTAACATTGACCCACATCCCATTGTGTTGTAGTTGGAAGCCACCAATTCCATTGTCTGTGACGAGAGACAAGAGGCCATGGTCCGAATGTGGTGGCAAGCCCATTGCTAGTTCTGGCTGTGGACAGGGTGGGTAAAAGTTTGCATTGAACATTTGAAAACCTTTATCCAAATTCATGACCTTCTCAATGTAGAAGGGTTCCAACCCTAAGCTCTCTGATATTGCTTTAAGTAATTCCCTTACCACTCCTCGGGTTCTTTCGCAATACTCCAATGAAAGCTCACTGCAATAATTGCAACAAAGCCAGCGAGCAATCTTGTTAGCCATTTTGATAATTGGATATGGAAATGCAATCCACTCAGCATAAGCAATTTATGCATATCTCAAAATTGGTTTCAAACCATTAGGAATTTCTGGTTCAACTTTTTGTATTTTATACTCCACCAATTACAACTTTTTTATGTGTTAGAATTTTTTTTTTTTTCATTTTAAACTTTAGTAATTTAATAAAAGAAAAAAAGTATACGTAATAAGTTGTGATTGGTGAAGCATAACACTCCATTTTTTTTGCTATAAAATATTTTTAAATGTTTTGTGACAAGTAAAAATTTTCAAGCACAAACTAACAAAATCACCAGCTCAGTTACCAATTCGATCTGACCTTCAACTTTGGTGAACTAGACACTAGATAGGTTGGAAGATCCATTGTGTGCTTTTTTGAAATGATTTACCAAGCTTTTTAAGGTAAAAACATTTTACAAAGGATTTTACAATTAAAAGAAAAAATTTCAAGTTTGACCATGGTTTTAAAAATTGAACTAGGCCGGCGGATTCAATTGGGAACTAGACATTAATCCGATCTGATTGCTTTAAAAAACTAGAAATGCCACAAAAAGTAAATTCAACTAGAACCAGATAGTTTGACTGGAGGAACTGTGGATCAAGACAGTTCGATTGGTTATGGAGCGATTTGCTTAAAACACCAAAATGCAAGAGCCATGACAGTTATTTGCCACTAATATGAATGATGGGAGAGTAAGATAATGCAGGGAAAAAAAAGTTAAGGAGAGGGATTTAATGGTGGCACCATTTGGGTAGGCAACAAGCATGTCAACCAAGCAGGGATGGATGTAGGTGAGCCCCCCCACCCCCCCCCCCCCCCCCCCCCCCGGGGCCCCAAACTGTTTTTTATTTATTTATAGTTATAATACATTTCATTTTTGTAGTTGGGCTCCCTTTATTCCCAATAAGCCTAACTAGTCTCACCCAAATAGCAACTATCCAACCCAAAATAGCAAAAAATACTATTTTACCACCAAAGAACCAAAAAATTATGTGTTGTTAGAGAAGTTAAAGCTAATTTTTTTAGCAACTACAATAAACTGGTATAAATACCAGTTGACTGTAGCGAATTGTTAAAAATAAAATACAATATTTTATTAAGATTATATTTATTCCTTCAATTAAAAAACTCAAATTTCTCACTTCTTTTATTATTTTAATGAGTTGATTATATTATTTTAAATGAAGTGATAAAAAAAATAGAATATTTGATATTGGATGTATTGTAAAGTGGGATGGTAAAATAAAAAAAAAAATTAGCTTTTCGAGATGCTAAAAGCTAAAATTGTTAGTATCACAACTGTGAATGCTCTAACTTCAACCAAAATAAATAAATAAATAAAATCCTAGCCGGCCTAGGATTAAAAAAACATTATTTTGTTTTTGTTTTTGTCTTTGTTAGTAAATGATTCCATCTTAATTTATTAAGAAACAATGATTTTGAGTGTTTATAAATTTTTAATACTATACAAATGCCTATTTAAAGTTTTTTTTTCTTCTTTATACTCTGGCCCCGCTATCTTAAAATCCTGGGTTTGTTCCTGCAACGAAGACATAACTCTATGTGTGTTTGAGACTAACTTATTAGCTTTTTTTTTTTTTCTTTTCAGTTTTTATGCATAGATTTTTAAAATCTAACTTTTTTTTTCTTACTTTTTAAAAATAAGTACAAGTATATTTAAAAAGAAAAAACTAAAAATAAGCCATTTTCAAACTTATACAAGTTGGGGATGAGCAACAAGGTACTTGGATAAACAAGTGGGGTCAGTGGGAAGTGGCGGCGATAATAACAAGAAGATAAACAACTGAGGTAGGGGGAAGTGGGGTAGGTTGGGTAATGAATGAGTGTCGCTCTTCTAGTTGTGTGTTTTTTGTTTTTGTGCTTTTGGTCAGCCATTGGCTTATCTCTGTATTTCTTGAACTTCTTTTTTTTTTTTTTTTTTTTGAGAAGCATTTCTTGAACTTTGATATAAAGAAGAAAAAGCTACATAACATGTTACATGCCATACTTATCGTATTTTTAATTTTCTAAATATAAAATGTGATAACTAAACTCACATTTTTCTTAAAAGAAAATTTTTATGTAGTTAATAAGGGAAATTATTATCTACTCCTGTAGTACCATAAATGTGTAGTTCCTCATATCACATAAATAGTGGGTCCTATTAATTAAATTCACAGTAAAACCCAACATTCATGTGAGCGGGGGGACTACGCATTTATAGTACTTCGGAAGTACTTAATAATTTTCCAAGTAATACTAAATATTTTTAGTTTTAAATTTATTATATAATTTTATAAATTAAAATTAATAATTAATTAATTATGACCCCAACTATTCAACAATAAGTTTGATCCATTATTGCACGGGCATGATAGTCATTTCACAAGTATAAATGCTTATGAGGCATAGAGGTAAAGGACGAGGTTCAAGTTTCTAAAAAGAGTTTCACACATATTCACTTAAATTAGATTAAAATACTCATAAAAAAAAAAGATTAAAATAAAATTTCTATATTCTAAAAAAAATAATTAAAAAAAATATCAGTTTTTTCCATGTTTAACCAAAAAAACCGAGAATAACTCCTTTTTTTAGTGCTTTGATTAGTCCAATTTTTAAAGCTATGAATTTGACCAATCTTTACAAAAGCAAAACACCATAAAATGCTAAAAAAGTTTTCCATAAAGCATTTTACGGCGATGGGACATGGGTTTTTTATTTGATTTTTGACAATGATTCTAACAATTGAAAACCGGGTACCTGAATCCTGCAGGTTTGTTGGGGAAGTGAAACTCAGGATGTACAACCACCTTGAGATAATCCCTCCAGTAAAAAACCTTTTCTATTGATGTATTGAAGCTGGTTCCGCACCTGATTGGGCCCAAAAGGTTTTTCCCTTCGAACTCTCTCTTTTCTTCGTCTGTTAGATTGAAAAATTCTCTAATGCCTTCTATCATTGCCTCCATTAAGCTCTCCGGAACACCATGGTTGATCACCTGAGACTCATCAAAATCAATACTGCGTACACATGCATGTATAAATATACAATATTGCAGAAGATTACTACTATGCCATATATGTAAATATATGTTTTACCCTGAAGAAGCCCCAGTCCTTGCAGGCTTGGCCAAGCTCTTGGATAAGTTGGGACCGTTGATCAGGAGTACCAGAAGTGAGTAGAGAGAAGTCAATGATTGGAATTGAGTCTTCTGGGTCTTCAGAAACTGCTTGATCATTGGGACTAGGGGTAAAAGCGTAACTGGAAGGAACAGAGGTGAGCCCAGGTGATTCAGCTACTTTCTTAATATATGTCGTCATCTTGGAAATTTGAGTAGGAGATGGCTGAGAGGGTTGGGGAATAGCAGCCATGGATGACTCTGAGAGAGAGTGAGAGAGAGAGAGAGAGAGGTATAATAGAGAATTGGAGATCAATGATTGTGGATATAAAGTGCAAAGAAAGGCCATTTGTTGATAATGATTGTGGATATTTTTCACTGAAGTGGAAATATCCACAATCCAAAGATAATTTTGATGTAATTGAAAATTTTTCTATCCGCTAGAATTGTTAAAACCAAGTCTAAGATTGGAAAATCAATTGAGAAAATTTATCATTCCACTGGGCTAAATGGACTCTGAATTAAGTAGTTGGACTTGGAACTCCATGTATTATTATTATTATTATTATTATTATTATTATTATTATTATTTTCACTTTCCCAAAAAATTGTATATTAATAATAATAATATTATTATTATTATTATTATTTAGGCTTTAGATATCCTCTTAAACACTCTTTAAGTTTTAACAAATTGATCTAAAATGTTTTTAATAAATAATATAAATTCTGATTACTAAGTATGTAAATTATATATATATATATATATATATATAGAGAGAGAGAGAGAGAGAGAGAGAGAGAGAGAGTGTGTGTGTGTGACAATCTTGAAACGTTATACTGGTATTAACTGATATAGAAACATTTTGTTTCATTGACCAAATTGAAACAGCCTATGATATGGTATTGACTTCTTTAAAGTTATAGATTATTCATTAAAATTCTAGTAAGTCCACTAGACAAACTTATAAGCATATTCTGCAATCTTGCCAATGACATTATGGACTAATGACACCTCCCCTGCTGGTGGTAGGAAATGTTTAGATTCAATTCTCCACATCTTTCACTTAAGGCTGTGTTTGTTTCGTGTAAAATGTTTTCCAGAAAATACATATTTTCCGGAAAATACATATTTTCCGGAAATGCTATTTTCCGGAAAAGGAAAATATTTTTAAGTGTTTGGTTGAATTATGAAAATTATTGTGGAAAATTGAGTTCATGTGTTTGGTTCTATTAGGAAAATGCTCTTTTCCTACCATTTTTTCATTCCGACGACAACAACGCAACAACAACAACAACAACAACAAGATTCCGGCGACAACAACAACAATCAAACTTTAAACAAACAAAAGTCTAAGTCTGGATCTGGGTCCAACACTTTGGGCTTTGGGTTTGTGGGTCGCCGGCAGAGGCAAGCTCGAGCGGAGGCGAGATCGCGGGCAGAGGCGAGCTCGAGCGGAGGCAAGCTCGAGCGGAGGCGAGATCGAGCGAAGGCGACGCGGTGCTTGGTGTGGATCGGAGCTCGGATCGAAGGCGATCGAAGGCGAGTTCGAGCGAAGGCGACGTGGTGCTTGGTGTGGATCGGAGCTCGGATCGAAGGCGATCGCCGGAGAGTAGATCGGAGCTTGGAGCTTGGAGATTGAAGCTCGTCGGTGTGTGGATCGCCGGTGTGAGCTTGGAGCTTGGAGAGCAGTTGGTCTCTTCGCGTGTGAGAGATGAGAGAGCTGTGTGAGAGAACTTGGAGAGTTGAGAGAGTTTTTTCCGAAAATTGGTTTAAGGTAAAATAGAAGGTGAAATCCATTTCCACCAGGGGAGGGCTTATTTTCGGTCAAAGGGGAAATTATTTTCCGTTGACCCAATTTTCCTAAGCAGCCAAACACATCAATTTTACGGAAATTGATTTCCGGAAGTAGTTTGAAGTTGAAACAAACACAGCCTTAGTGGAAAAAAAGGAAAAAAAGAATATATGATACATATTTTTAACAATCAAAAGTAGTGAATCACCCTGTACATTTCTAGTGAAAGGGACAAGTGGTTTATTCCAGTTTCTGAATTAACCCTCTTCAACAAATTAAATTGAGTGTAAGGCTACTACCCATCGTCTCTCCTAGATACTGTAAAAATAAAAAATAAAAATTTCCCCATGGATACTAACTTTAGAGTTGTGAATCACCCTATAATTTGCAAGTGGTCTTATGATCACCCTCATGTATTAGACAACAATTTGTTCTTGGTGCCAAAAGGGCTATAAATAAAACATCAAAGTTTAAACAATAAGCATAACAAACCAAAGTACAGGAAGTTAAGTACACATATGAAATGTAGTCATGCGTGGCCATTGAGTCCCGTAGAGACAACCTCTTATTTCATTCACATCATTCAAACCCGTACGCGATCCAAGTTGCCTTTTCCATCAAGGTTGTTGCTTCTTAGACATTTCAGGTATTCTTTTTATTTTTTCCCAAGGTATGCAGGCCGATCATTTCCATTGTTTACTAACTTTGATGCTGGGTTTACAATCGTATCAATTGATGGTCCATTTGTGGTGACTAGAGATATCGTTGTGGCTTTTTTGTTTATCACTGCTCGATGTAGAATACTCTTGTTTTTCCTAGTACTTAGAATCTGTCACAAACACATTGATGTCAAGATGTTTATTTTTTTAATTAAAAAAAATTGTTAATTGTTAAAGATACTAAAAGTTTTACTACAAAAAACTTATATATTAACATAGAAATGAATGTAATTTGTGCTGTTTCGATACAATAATAAGTGAGTGTTTAAATTACTTTTATAATTAAAGACACATCTGTTAAACATACATAGTAAAATTTGTAATGCTACTAACATCGTTGAAAAATCACCAAGAATATCAAGAATTTCAGCTAGATAAAAAACACGAGGGATATTTATAAATCTTACTATTATTTAATTAATGTTGTTGCAAAGTATATTGTATCAAATACAAATTTTATGTCGCATTGATCTTAGACGCGATGTAAATCTAGAGGTCCTTGGTTGAATTAGTTGTTTCTTATATTTGTTGATTGTTAATTGGTGGTTTTGTAATTGTTAATTGGTGGCAGGTAGTGTGCAATTGATGCAATATTCACTATAAATTTTGATGGTTTGGGTGGGTGGCTGGGTGGTTAGGACGGTGGTGGTGGGCTTGGCCAGTTGTGATATATAGGTAAAAAGAAAAAGAAAAATATAACTATAGGAATAGAAAAAAGGAATTTTTTTTTTCCATTTAACAATAAATATAAAAAAATTTAGTTAGTTGTCATTTTTGAGAAGAATATTGAAGATTAGCATCTCGAGTGTTTAAAACTCGAGTTACAACATAAAACTCGAGTTTTTAAGTCTCGATTTGTAAACGGATGGGTCTGATTTGGAAAAAAATTCATGTGAAAATCGAGTTTTAAACACTTGAGTTCCGAAAAACGCCGCTATAGGGCTTAAAAACACCACTATAGGGCTCTTGTATGACACTTGTGAAAAAAATTTGCAGGAAACGCCGCTATAGGGCTTTAAAACGTCACTGTAGAGCTTAAAAACGCCACTATAGGCTCCCTGAACCTGGTATGGCACTTATAAAAAATTTTTTGCAGAAAAACGCCGCTATAGGGATTTAAAACGTCACTATAAGACTTAAAAACGTCACCATAGGGGCGATAAACATAAGCGGAGAAGATGTTTAGAAAGAGTAAGCATAAGCGGAGAAGATGTTTAGATCTACTGTCATACACAAGCGTGTGTGTTAAGAATTTATTTAGGAGGAGATTAACATATAGGGTTAAAGAAAAAATTAATTCCAAAAATATTAATTAATATAAGTAAGAAGTTTTCAATTAGTTAAACAAAATTTTTGACTGGTATAGAAAAAATAAGGTAATTATCAGTTGTGATTGGTCATAGGTTTTTTTTTTTTTTTTGTTCATAGGTGATAATAAGATGTTATTAGTTTTAATTTGATCTTACTACGTACTATAATTACTCTTTTCCTCGCCAATAACAAGTTGTAACAATCTATTATTTAGGATTTATTATGAAAATATTGTAAAATAATATTTCTCTTTTTTAAATTAAATTTTAAAAGAGATTGTATGATGATTTTATTTTTAAATTAACTTTAAAAAAAACTTGGATTTTTTTTTTTCGTTGGGAATATTCCAACAATATGCAATCTCAACACAGTGCCAAAAAGCAAAAAGCAAAATAATAATAATAATAATAATCATAAAATAACACTAAAACTAAGAGACTAATTTAAGTTTGTATCAGCTTAATGTAAATTTTGAAAGTGAGCCTGAATGCCTGTGAAACCAAAAATCGTATAAGCATCCTTTCACTTAAAAGAAGATTTAGCAATATAACATAAAAATGAAGAGAGTGACGATCATAAAGTGGGAAAAAATTTGCATAATAAAAGAGTGAGAAGGGAATTCAGAAGGCTAGCTAGAACCTCAAGTTGATCGGCTATGTTGACTAGAAAGGAGTAAGGCATGGCATTGACATTGATCCACATCCCATTGTGTTGTAGTTGGAAGCTGCCAATTCCATTCTGTGTGAGGAGAGACAAGAGGCCATGATCAGAATGGGGTGGCATACCCATTGAATGCTGTGGCTGTGGACAATTTCGGTATAAGTTTCCAACGAATACTTGTAAACCTTTTTCTAAATCCATGGCCTTCTCAATATAGCAAGGTTCCAACCCTAGCTCTCTGATATTGCTTTAAGTAATTACCTTGCTACTCCTCAGGTCCTTTTGCAATACTCCATCGAAAGTTCACTGCAAAAATCGCAACCAAACCAGTTAAACTGACGTGTTATCAACAATTTAGTAAACGGGACATAATAAAGGTAATTTCTGCATATTTTGAAAAACACTAGTGTATCCAAGTTCTGAGTAGGTGCAAGTGTATCCAAGTTCTAGCTCCTACTAGCAACTAGTTGCACCAACCCATTCTCTTCACTAGCTTCCGATTTCTCAAGTTGAGACGCCAACCTCAAATCCAAATTCTTGGATACTTCAAGGCCTCTTGAAGATTTCTTTTGATTGCTCCTACATTGTGTGGGTGTTTTTTAGCACCAAGCTTCAATTAATCCATAATTACTAAGGATATCAAGGTGTGTCGCATGAATCTCCTCTCAATTAGGTAAGGCAATTTGGAGAGGGTGAAGCTATAAAGACTACAATGGGTTTCACTCTAATGAAATAGATAGCTGTCTCACTCTTCACTTCTAATTAAGGTGTGAATTCACAGGTTTTTATGAGATACAAAGAGAGGTAATCAAATAGGAACAATAGAGAATTAAAGCAACTAATTTTTCTCAAGTTTGGAAATTCGCTCACCTGAATTTCAAGTGAGTTTCGTGCAAAATTCTCTGCCTTAACTAAGTTTTAAAATTGTCTATTCAGCTTGAAACTTGCATGACATTCCTAACTTGCTGGAGCAAAATTTTGAATCCTGTAGCTACAAAAGTATATATATACTCTAATTTGTTTCGACACATTATTCACTATGCAAATATACTACTTTGCGTTTGTTATCACCATCCTAAAGAGATTGCCATTAACATTTGGGACCAACAAATTGTATTAGAGTTATGGTATTCATTTTTATGTATACCATTTTTTACCATATACCTATGGTATTTATATATGAGCAAGGCTTATGTACAGTACTTAGATGTTGTTCCTTAGGTTCACCCCTTAAAATTTTACTATGTGGATTTTTTCTCATGAAATAAAAATGTATTTTTTAGTTATGTAGTCACATGAATGAATCTTAAAAGGAAAACCTAGAAAACAACACTTACGATACTGTACCTAAGTTGTCTTTCATATATATACCCTTTTCTTACCCTATACCCTTTTTAAGTTTATACACCATGATGAACAAATCTACACAGTAAAGATATAATTGTTTGGGTCTATCCCCTGTTTATATAGGTCTTTCGTCTTCCCTTACTAGACTAGTGTGAATAATGGTGTTGATACCCGCACTTATTGCTATATAAGTTATAATGTTGTGTTATATGTATGTTGTGTAATTTCCTTTCATTCAAGCCTCTACGCTCAATCCTACTCTCTCGTACATGCCTATATTTCACTCGAGTCTTGAGCAAGCAACTAAAACCTTGTTTTTTTTTTTTTTTTTTTTTAATTTAAATTTTCCTTTTCATTCTTTTACTAATAAAGTAAGATCGCTCATGTAGGTTACAACCTTGTGATTCTCCATAATCCCCGTGAAATGTTGAAGGTTATGGCTTTGAACTTGTAATTTTTTTTTTTTCTCAGCGATTAAGGAGACAGAGTGAAGGGTCGGAATGAGAAATGTGAAATTTCTTTGATGGAATTTTTTGGAATCTTTGCATTGGGTTATGAATTCAAATGAAAAATGAGGTGGAGCCACAACATGGAATAGGTTTAACGAAGAGAGAGTGAAAGAGAGATGAGACGTGAGAGTGA
Organism: Quercus glauca; assembly: GCA_023736055.1. Lineage (NCBI taxonomy): Eukaryota > Viridiplantae > Streptophyta > Magnoliopsida > Fagales > Fagaceae > Quercus > Quercus glauca. Next base: position 27,956,050 of record CM043325.1, on the reverse strand, counting down.
GAAGGAAGATAAATTAAAGAGAAAAAAATGATTTTTTTTTTAATCTAAATAACTTTAAAATAAATATTAGGTTTCACCAAAATCCATTTCAGTTATTTAACTTTACTTCTGTTCATTTCAATTCTCTAACTTTCAATTTTATTCAATTAAAGATTTTCTATCAACTTTTGTTATATGTTGTGGTTAATTTTCTAATTTTTCAAATTAAAAAAATGCATTAATGATTGAATTTTTTTTTTAAATTTTCTTTAAAAAAAAATGTAAATAAAAGTTGACAAAAAACTTTGTTGGGTTATAGAGTGACTCAAGTTAATTAATTCAATTATTTAAGTTGATAAATTAGGTTAAAATACATGCAAATTATGGAGGTACCAATAAATCACCAAATAAATTAAGTGCAACAGAAATAAAATAGATATAGTGATTTGTAGACGAATGGGAAAAACCTCTCACAAGACAAAAAAAACCCCATCGGGTGAATTTCAAGTCACCACTTCCAAGAATCTATTAATCAAGAACAAGCGGTTACAAGTATAAGGAATCTTACCACTATGAGGCCTATTCCAAAATATTAACCTACAATTGAACTTTTGCTCCAATCCCCAATGGGACTTGACCTTGTAGAAGACTTCTTCCGTTGCACAAATCCTAGTACGTGACTAACTCCACAGCAATCCTTTGATTGTTGTAGTTCATTTGCAACAGCTTCACATAGAAACACCAATAAGATCTTCAATGTTAGTGCTAGAAACTTTGCTTGGTTACAGAACCCAAAGGCGTACAAAATGCAATAATATCTCTTTCTTCTGTAGGAGGAGACTAGAGTTTCAAAAAGAAAACCTTATGAAACTTTCTAGGGTTAGGGTTTTCTTTCTCCACTTCCTTATTTAAATAGGAGTTTAATGGGACTTTTGAATGAGCTTTCCTATTCCAATAAGGTTTGCTTTCCTACTCCTATTAGGTTTACACAAACCCATAAACAAAATAGACAATTGGAATAAAACGTTGCAGGCTATATCAGAAATCCCGTAGCTCGATAGACCAAGAGGTATCGAGCCAAGTATCGAACTTTATTAAATCTCAATAGATTGACAGGTATTGAGGAGGTATCGGGACCTGCAGATTTAGCTTTTCTTGAATATTCTTCATATTTTTAATATAACCACTTGTAATGATCATCTTGAACCCACTTAGATATATCCAAATACAGGTAAAGTGTGCTTTGTCATAGGATATACCAATCACATAAAAATATAAACGTAATAGCCTTAATTGAATAAATCGGAAACTTAGAGGACTGGAATGAATGAAAACAATATTAAAAGACTGAAATGAATTTTGAAGAAACTTAGGGGATAGATTTTGCATTTTAACCTAGAGTTTTTTTAGGAATTCTAGAGGATATATTAGTCCCCAGTAGATTAGGGAGATAGTTATGAATACAAGAACAATCATAATAATTGTCTATTACTAAGAAAAAATATTATTTCACACCCCTTTGTCCACACTCCATATAAACCACGTGTAAAATATAGACATCATGTTTCTACATAAATTTTACACATAGTATGTACGGAGTGAAAAAATTCTTGACATATATAAGAAAATTGTCATCCCATTAATCACCATTATTATCAAACTACATATTCAAACTAGTTTTTGAGAGTAGTTTATCAAAAAAAAAAAAAAAAAAAGTTTTTGAGAGTGGTTGTAAATTTTAGCCGAACTTTTATTATCAAACACTAAATTCGGAGATCAGTTACGTTAAAGCAATCAACGAGCACAGGCTCCTTTGCTAATTTGTTCAAAATCCAACTGGAATTTATAACTAAGTTTGCCACTTTGTTGCAATTCCAAAAAATCCTTGTACGTTATTTCAACATATGCAAGTGGATGACCTTCATTGTCAACAAACTCTGGTGCTGGCCTAATAATTGTGTTTAGTGATGGTCAATGTAGCATGGCTATAGACATCTTGTTCAACAAACTATGAACATACATATGAATATGAACATGCATTGATGTATAGGTGTTGTGATGCTGTGAGATAAGTAAGGTGAGACATGCATAATTACATAAGCATGCATTTGATTTGATTAATACCATGATGCTGTGCTTGAATATGATGAACATGCTTGATTGATGCCATGACGCTGTGATATTTGGTTTGTGCTTGATGATAATTTGATGCTACTGCCTTGTGATATACTTGTTGCTCTTAGGTAAATGAATGTGAATGCCATGTTATATAAATGGTAGGCTTCTTATGCACTTGTCATGATATGCCATGTTTGGATGTTAGTAGCATGTTAGTGTGTGTGAGTTTAGAATAACTTATTAGAAGATCCTTTGATGAGATTAGGATTTGGAACACAATGAGTGAAGGCTAACCTATGGATCGGGTGGGGTTAGGTGCCTAACATCTTTTTATTCTCATACCTAAACTTCAGACACATGCTCTGGTAAGATTAGTCCTTCACATAAGGGCACTATACATATGATTCCTAGACCTAATCTAGGCAGTGACTCCATTTTCACCCTTCACTTGGTCCACCCTAGACCGAGGCGTACTTCTTACGAGGAAACCACATCTGCTGCATCCGCAATGGGGGGCGCTTACGCCCACAACTATTAACAAGAAGTTTACAGTTAGAACTAATAAGAAATCACTGCCTTATCAATAGAAAGTGAAAACTACTACTCAAATTCCACCCATTAAAAAGATGAAAACCCTAGCACAGAATGATGTTAGTGTTAAGTCGAAGCTTGCTAGGCAGATAATGACTGTTGAGTAGAAGTAGAATCTAGGTGCAAAATTGCAGGATTTGTTGACAGAATTGCCTAAATATATTGTAGATTTCTTGACACAACTTAGTGATGATACCCTATTCACACGAAGGAAGCTTGTAAATGACTTCATGCAGGAGAAGCAGAAAAACCATAAGCCACAAGAACATTATCAGTAATAAGTTTGCTATGCACAAAGAAGTTAAATAGACGATAAAACCTTATACAAGAAGTTAAATAGCTAGGGTTTGTCATGGGTTTAGTGCTCGAATGTACTAGTTAGATCTAATATGATATGGATACATATTTAAAATTAACTGCATACATGTTTGTATCGTATCTCATAAAATGGAGTGGAGCATTTGATGGACACTTTGTCCAATTAAGTACGCACGTGCTATAGCCATTTATTGTGTCCCTGGGACAAAAGCTCTTACTTCACACAATTTAGATGCGTATGCGATCCAAGTTGCCTTTCCCATCAAGTCTGTTGCTTTGACGACATTGCAAGTATTCTTTATACGTTATCCCATGGTATGCAGGTTGATCGATTCTATTCTTTACTAACTCTGGTGCTGGGTTGACAATCTTATTGAGTGATGGTCCATTGGTCATGACAAGTGATATCCTTGTGACTTTTTTGTTTACTACTGCTCGATGTAGAATACTCTTGTATTTCCCATTACTCAAAATCTAAAACGAAACAAATTAACATTGCAATAATTATAAGAAACCGAGAATTTCATCTAGAAACTAAAAATATCTTATGTTGACTAAGAAAATGCAATTATGATGGGCACAAAATATTTTTTGCCAAAAAATTAAAAGTAATATTTTCCACCTTCATCCACTTCCCAATGTACATACCCAAAGCCTCCAAAATACCCTTTAAACCTCTAAAAATTAGCAACATACCTATAGAATCTCCAAAATAACCAAAATACTTTGTAAATGCCCAAAATGAGCAAAATACCACATGGAAACTCCAAAACAACTAAAATTCCCCTAAAACCTTTAAAATGATCAAAATACCTCCACAAAGCTTTTTAATTTACCAAAATACCCCTTGAACCAAAATATCCTTGAAATGCCCAAAATACCATTGGAAACTTCAACATAACTAAAACACCCAGGGTACCTCTAAATTAACCAAAAAACCATCCAAATCCTCAAATGACCAAAATATTCTTAAAATCTCCAAAATAACAATAATATCATGAATCAACAAAATGACCAAAAAAAAAAAAAACCCCCTAGAATGTTAAAAATTAGAACAATAACCCCCTAAAACCCCAAATTGTGTAAAATGCCCTGAAAACCTAAAAAAAGACCAAAATTCCCTTGAGCGTTCAAAATGACCGAAACATTCATAGAATCTCCTAAATGAAAAAAAAATACCTTAGATACAAATGACCAAAATATTCCTAGATTCTCCAAAATGACTAAATAACCCCCCCCCCCCCCCCCCCCCCACAAAAAAAAAAAAAAAAAAACCAAAATCACCAAAATACCTCGTGCTTCTACCTAATATTTCTTTGGCGGAAATACCTTTTTCGTCCCTACATTTTCACACGATTTCCACTTTGGTCCCTAACTTTTTTTTTCACCGATTTTAGTCCCTATTCTGAAAAACGTGTCTCGTTTTTGTCCCTACCGTCAGTGCCCTAACGGCAAAGTCCTAGGTGGCAGACGGAAGCTGACGTGGTGCTAAGGTGGCAATTAAAATATTATTAAAAAAATATTATTTGACTTTTTTTAATGCCACGTCAGCTAATTATTTTTTTATAAAAAGTCATGTCAGCAAATTTAAACCAAAAAAGAAAATAAATTAAAAAACAAAACTTAAATTAAAAACGCAAACCTAGACAGATCTAACACAAACTCAGATCTAACACAAACCCAGAAATAAAATAAATTAAAAACAAACATTAAAACCTATGTCTGATGCCACATCAATCTCTCTTCTCTCTTATAAAAAAAAAAAAAATCTCTCCTCTCTTTCTCCCTCAGTGCCTCTCTGAATCTTTCCTCTCTCTGCACTTTGTGGCTGTGGTTGTCATTTGGGTCAGGCGGGTGGTGTATAGATCGGTCATTTGGGTCGAATCATGGGCATCTTCGGCGAAGCAGCAGCATCTACAACGACGATGAGGTGTTTGGTGGTGTTTTTATTAGGATCCGATGCTACAGTCGATGGGTCAGGCGTTGCTCTTCGGACCCGTGCTTTGGAGTAATGCTTCTGTTAGCAGCTAAAGCATCTTCGATCGGAGTTTGAGGTCTGAAGGTGGTGTTCCTACAGCAACAATGATCGGAGTTTTGATTTGTTCCAATTTGGGTACGGGTAGGTGTTTTTCTTCCGATTTGGGTGTGGTAATGTGGTTGGTCTGATTTGTTCCGATGGGTTTGCGGCGAGTGGTGGAGTGGTGGATGGGTTTGTTGTTTTGGGTTTGTGTAAATCTTTGGGTTTGGGTGCACTTGGTTTTGTGTTTGGAATTGGGTTGTAGGGATCGGAGATCGGAGATGGGGGCGCCAGTGTGTTTGCTGTTTTGGGAAATGGGTTTGATCAACGGGGTGGTGGTGGTGGTGGTTTCGAGATCTGTTGGTCAGTGGTGGTGGTGGCAGTGGTTTTGGGATCTGGGTTTGATTATGGAAGTGGTGGTGGTGGTTTTGGGATCTGGGTTTGATTATAGGTTGATGGGTTTGTTGGAGATTGGTTTGTTTACTGGGGTTTGTGGTTTTGATTTGCTGAAGATTTGGGTTTGAGTTCTTGGGTTGCTGGAGATTTGAGTTCTTGGTTTCTTCATTCTTCCCGTTAGCATTTAATTTAATTTTTTCTTCTTGTTTTCATTTATGTCCTAGTGATTTGGGTTTGAGTTCTTGGGCTGCTGGGTTTGTCATCTTGTGATGGGTTTGAGTTCTTTGATGCTGGGTTTGATTTGGGAAGAATAAAAAAAATAAGTTGTAAAATGAAGAACAAGGTAAAGAACACTAAGAACATTAAGAAATTTTTTTTTAACTAAAATTTTTAATTAAATTAAATTTAAGGTTTTTTTTTAATTTAATTTATTTTTAAAAATTTTCTGACATGGCTTTTAAAAAAAAATTAAAATGCTGATGTGGCATTAAAAAAAGCCAAATAATATTTTTTTAATAATATTTTAATTGCCACCTTAGCACCACGTCAGCTTCCGTTTGCCACCTAGGACTTTGTCGTTAGGGCACTGACGGTAGGGACAAAAACGAGACACGTTTTTCAGAATAGGGACTAAAATCGGTGAAAAAAAAAGTTAGGGACCAAAGTGGAAATCATGTGAAAATGTAGGGACGAAAAAGGTATTTCCGCATATTTCTTTCTAGTGCTAAATAACATATGTAATCTCAACACAATGCAATAACATCGTAATATAGCACTAAACCTAACCTAAAGGGGCATATAGAAATTTGTCTTAGCTTACTATAAATTGGAAAATTTGAGACATGAGCTTGAATGCCAGTGACTCCAAAATCATACAAGAACCATTGACTTAAAAGGAGAATTAGCAATAGAACAAAAAACTTTAGAGAAAAAAGAAATCATAAAACAGATAAAATTGTACATTAAAAGAGTGAGATAGGAATTAAGAATGCGTAATTAAGAAAAAAGGTTTCACCTCAAGTTGATCGGCAATGTTGACTAGAAAGGACTTGGGAATGGCATTGACATTGACCCACATCCCATTGTGTTGTAGTTGGAAGCCACCAATTCCATTGTGTGTGACAAGAGACAAGAGGCCATGGTCCGAATGTGGTGGCAAGCCAATTGCAAGTTCTGGCTGTGGACAGGGTGGGTAAAAGTTTGCATATAACATTTGTAAACCTTTATCTAAATTCATGACCTTCTCAATGTAGAAGGGTTCCAACCCTAAGCTCTCTGATATTGCTTTAAGTAATTCCCTTGCCATTCCTCGTGTTCTTTCACAATACTCTAATGAAAGTTCACTGCAACAATTGCAACACAGCCAGTGAATAAACTTGTTAGCCATTTTGATAATTGGATATGGAAATGCAATCAACTTAGCATAAGCAATTTATGCATATTTCAAAATTGGTTTTAGACCATTAGGAATTGTTGGTTCGACTTTTTGTATTTTATACTCCACCAATTACAACTTTCCTATGTGTTAGATTTTTTTTTTTTTTTTTTTTTTTCCATTTTAAACTTTAGTGATTTAACAAAAGAAAAAAAAAAGTATACATAACAAGTTCTGATTGGTGAAGCATAACACTCCATTTGTTTTGCTATAAAATGCTTTTAAAAATTTTGTGACATGTAAAAATTTTCAAGCACAAACCACCAAAATCAGCAGCTTGGTTATCAATTCGACCTGACCTCTAGCTTTGGTGAAGTAGACATTAGATGGGTTGTAAGATCTGTTGTGTGTTTTTGTGAAATGATTTACCAAACTTTTTAAGGTAAAAACATTTTACAATTAAAAGAAAACATTTTCATGTTTGACCATGGTTTTAATAATTGAACTAGGCCGGCCGATTTGACCAGTTCAATTGGGAACTAGACATTAATCCAATCGTGGCTTTAAAAAACTAGAAATGCCACAAAAAGTAAATTCAACTAGAACCAGATAGTTTGACTGAAGGAAAAGTGGATCGAGACGATTCGACCAGTTATGGAGTGGTTTTCTTAAAACACCAAAATGTAGTTGCCATGGCAAACAGTTTTCTTAAAACACCAAAATGTAGTTGCCATGACAATTGTTTGCCACTGATATGAATGATGGGAGTGTAAGATAAAGCGGGAAAAAAAAAATAGTTGGGGAGAGGGATTTAATGGTGGCACCATCCAGGTAGGCAACAAGCATGTCAACCAAGCAGGGATGGACCCAAGTGGGGGCCCAAGGGGGCTCAGGCACCCCTTGGGTCCAAATTGGTTTTTTTTTAGTTATAATACATTTCGTTTTTGTAGTTGGGCTCCCCTTCTCCCCAATAAGCCCTCGTCTCACCCAAATAGCAACTATCAAATCCAAAAACTTAACAAAAACAATAAAAACATTCACAATGGTGATTGTATTTTAGCAACAAAAAAAAAAAAAAAAAAAGGAACTATTTTATCACCAAAGAACCAAAAAATCATGTGTTATTGGAAAAGCTAAAGTTAATTTTTTTTCACAACTACAATAAATTGGTATAAATGCCAGTTAACTGTAGCAAATTGTTAAAAATAAAATACAATATTTTGTTAAGATTATATCTCTTCCTTCAATTAAAAACCTCAAATTCTATCGCGTCCTTTATTATTTTAATGAGTTGATTATATTATTTTAAATGAAGTGATATAAAAAATAGAATATTTGATATTGGATGTATTGTACAGTGTGGTAGTAAAATAGATAAATTAGCTTTTTGAGATACTAAAAGCTAAAATTTTTAGCATCACCACTATAAATGCTCTAATTTCAACAAAAAAAAAAAAAATCCTAGCTAGCCTAGGATTAAAAAAAAAACCATTATTTTGTTTTTGTTTTTATCTTTGTTGGTAAATGATTACATCTTAATGTATTTAGAAACAACAATTTTGAGTATTTATAATTTTTTAATACTATATGAATGTCTATTTAGAGTTTTTTTTTTTTTTTTTTTTTTTTTTACTTCGGCCTCTACTAGCTTAAAATTCTAGGTTCGTCCCGGCAACTAAGGCATAACTCTATGTGTATTTGAGACTAACTTATAAACTTTTTTTTTTTTTTTTCAGTTTAGTTTTTATGCATAGATTTTTAAAATCTAACCTTTTAAAATAAGTACAAGTATATTTAAAAAGAAAAAACTAAAAATAAAGCTGTTTTCAAACTTATATGAGCAACGAGGTATTTGGATAAACAACTGGGGTCGGTGGGAAGTGGCGGCGATAATAACAACTAGATAAATAACTGAGGTCGGGGGAAGTGGGGTAGGTTGGGTAATGAATGAGTGTCGTTCATCTAGTTGTGTGTTTTTTGGTTTTGTGCTTTTGGTCAACCATTGGCTTATCTTTGTATTTCTTGAACTCTGATATAAAGAAGAAAAAGCTACGTAACATGTTACACGCCATACTTATCATATTTTTAATTCTCTAAATATAAGATGTGATAACTAAACTCACATTTTTCTTAAAGAAAATTTTTATGTAGTTAATACTAAATATTCTTAGTTTTAAATTTATTATATATTTTTATACTTTAAAAGTAATAATTAATTAATTCTGACCTCACCTGTTCAATTATCAGTCTTATTCATCACCGTGCACTCAATACGCAATGGTCACTCTACAAGTATAAGTACTTATAGAGTATGGAGAATAAAAGTTGGGGTTGAAGTTTCTAAGAAGAACATTTACATACATATATATTTAAATTAAGTTAGAATAGAATTTTTTAAAAAAAAAAGAAAAAAAAAAAGCCTTATCAGTCTGATCCTCGTTAAACAAAACACGGAGAAAAACTCCTTTTTTTTTTTTGTCCTTTGATTAGTCCGATTTTTAAAACTATGAATTTGAGCAAATTTTACGAAAGCAAAACACGATAAAATGCTAAAAAAGTTTTCTATAAAAAATTTTATGGCAAAAATAAACCGAGCTTAAATTGCAACACAACATCTGGAAATGGGACAAAGGTTTTTTATTTGATTTAGACAATGATTCTAACTACTGAAACCCGAGTACCTGAATCCTGCAGGCTTCTTGGGAAAGTGAAACTCAGGATGTACAAAGACCTTGAGATAATCCCTCCAGTAAAAAACCTTTTCCATTGATGTATCGACGCTGGTTCCGCAGCTGATTGGGTCGAAAAGGTTTTTCCCTTCGAATTCTCTCTTTTCTTCGTCTGTCAGATTGAAAAATCCTCTAATGCCTTCTATCATTGCCTCCATTACGCTCTCCGGAACACCATGGTTGATCAACTGAGACTCATCAAAATCAGGTACACATGCATATACAATATTGCAGAAGATTACTACTATGTCATATATGTAAACATATGTACGTTTTACCTTGAAGAAGCCCCAGTCCTTGCAGGCTTGGCCAAGCTCTTGGATAAGTTGGGACCGTTGATCAGGAGTACCAGAAGTGAGTAAAGAGAAGTCAATGATTGGAATTGAGTCCTCTGGGTCTTCAGAAACTGCTTGATCATTGGGACTAGGGGTAAAAGCGTAACTGGAAGGAACAGAGGTGAGCCCAGGTGATTCAGCTACTTTCTTAATATATGTCGTCATCTTGGAAATTTGAGTAGGAGATGGCTGAGAGGGTTGGGGAATAGCATCCATGGATGATTCTGAGAGAGAGAGGTATAATGGAGAATTGTAGATCAATGATTGGGATATAAAGTGAAAAGAAAGGCCATTAGTTGATAATGATTGTGAATATTTTTCACTAAAGTGGAATTATCACTCTCGTTTTTCCTTTTTAAAGGAAAAAGTCCTTCATTCCAAAGATAATTTTAATGTAATTGAAAATTTTTCTATCCGCTAGAATTGTTAAAATCAAGTCTAAGATTGGAAAATCAATTGAGAAAATTTATCATTCCACTGGGCTAAATGGACTCTGAATTAAGTAGTTGGACTTGGAACTCCATGTATTATTATTATTATCACTTTCCCAAAAAAATTTATATTAATATTATTATTATTATTTAGGCTTTAGATATCCTTTTAAAGACTCTTAAGTTTTAACAAATTGATCTAAAAATGTTTTTAATAAATAATATAGATTTTGATTAATAAGTATGTAAATTATATATATATATATATATATATATAGTGACAACCTTAAAATGTTATGCTGGTATTAACTGATATAGAAACTTTTTGTTTCTTTGGCCAAACTGAAACAGTCTATGATATATGGTATTGACTTCTTTAAAGTTAATAGATTATTCATTAAAATTCCAATAAGTCCATTACACAAACTTATAAGCATATTCTACAATCTTGCCAATGACATTATGGACTAATGACACGCTGATTGCCTTTTGGCCTAATGACACCTCCCCTGCTGGTGGTAGGAAATGTTGCAAAGTATATTGTATAAAATACAAATTTTATGTCCCATTGGTCTTAGACGCAATGTAAATCTAGAGGTCCTCGGTTGAATTAGTTGTTTCTTGGATTTGTTGATTGTTAATTGGTGGTTTTGTAATTGTTAATTGGTGGCAGGTAGTGTGCAATTGATGCAATATTCACTATAAATTTTGATGGTTTGGGTGGGTGGTTAGGACGGTGGTGGTGGGCTTGGCCAGTTGTGAGATATAGGCAAAAAGAAAGAGAAAAATATAACAACAGGAATAGAAAAGAGTATCCAAACAGATTCATTGATTTTTTTTTTCTTTTCTTTTCTTTTTGGAGGGAGGTTAAAGCACTAAAAAAAATTGTTTTGAGAATAAATTCATAAACTATTATATTATTTTATTTAAAAACAAAAAAACAAAACAAAACAAAACAGGTGGCCGGGCAGGCCTGCAATAGTTAAAAATAATAGAAAAGTTGCAGCCAATTGGGAATGCAAAGATCACTATCCAGAGCCAAATAAACAGCGGTTCTTGTAATGTTTTTCTTGTAAAGATTCATAAACATATCTAATAATTATTCGAGTTAGGGGTGACGTAAGAATTTTAACTTTGGTTGAGGAAAAATTATGAGATTTTTTTTTTAAATGGAAAATATTTTGCAATTCAAACAAAATTAATACAAAATTATAAAACTAGTATAAATTAAGTGTTAAAAAAATATAAACAAAATAATTGTTTCTTTTTTCATTTAAAATTAATCACTTATCAAAATGAAATTCAGCTTTCATTTAAATTCTGAAATAATCTATTATTGATGATGTATGTAATACGCTAATGTACAAAATTAAATTTTTTTTTTTTTTTTTTTTTTAAGATTTCCTTTTTGAAGCCTAGCTAGTTTTGACATTATTCATGTTTAAAAATTTTTGATTCATAGTTTCTGTAGAGAAGAAAGAGTAAGCATAAGCGGAGAAGATGTTTAGATCTACTGTCATACACAAGCGTGTGTGCTAAGAATTTATTTAGAAGAAGATTAACATATAGGGTTAAAGACAAAATTAATTCCAAAAATGTTAATTAATATAAGTAAGAAGTTTTTAATTAGTTAAACAAAATATTTGATTGGTATAGAAAAAATGAGGTAATTTTAAGTTGTTATTGGTCATAGGTGATAAGTTGTTATTGGTTTTAATTTGAACTTACTACTAAAATTACTTTTTTTTTTCTACCAATAACAAGTTATAACTATTATGAAAATATTTTAGAAATAATATTTCTCTTTTTTAAATTGATTTTTGAAAGAGATTATATCATGATTTTATTTTTAAATTAACTTCAAAAAAAAAAAAATTCCGTTGGGAATATTCCAACAATATGCAATCTCAAGATTCTCAACACAGTGCCAAAAAGCAAAAAGCAAAATAATAATAATAATCATAAAATAACACCAAAACTTAGAGACTAATTTAAGTTTGTATAAGCTTATTGTAAATTTTGAAAGCGAGCCTGAATGCCTGTGAAACCAAAAATCGTATAAGCATCCTTTCACATAGAAGAAGATTTAGCAATAGAACATAAAAATGAAAGAGTGACGATCATAGAATGGGAAAAAAATTGCATAATAAAAGAGTGAGAAGGGAATTCAGAAGGCTAGAACCTCAAGTTGATCAGCTATGTTGACTAGAAAGGAGTTAGGCATGGCATTGACATTGATCCATATCCCATTGTGTTGTAGTTGGAAGCTGCCAATTCCATTCTGTGTGAGGAGAGACAAGAGGCCATGATCAGAATGAGGTGGCTTACCCATTGCAAGCTCTAGTTGTGGACATTTTGGGTATAAATTTCCAACGAACACTAGTAAACCTTTTTCTAAATCCATGGCCTTCTCAATATAGCAAGGTTCCAACCCTAGCTCTCTAATATTGCTTTAAGTAATACCCTTACAACTCCTCGGGTTCTTTTGCAATACTCCATCAAAAGTTTTATGTAAGGTTGTACTTAATCAACCATTTTATTGACTTTATTCCGTGCCAAATTTGCTTGTAATTCAGTATTTAGAAACCTTGTATTTAGGTGGGAATCATATAAGGGTAGTGTGTGAGAGAGTATAAAGAAATGCTCAAGATTGTGTAAAGAAGCAAGGACTCGCGATTGAAACTCACGGGTGGCTCATGACTAGCAAGCTACCAGAATATGGTCACGTGCCAAGCATGTGGAAAGCTGAAGTGTCATGCTAGCTGTTGCACTTCAGGACAAAAAGATCAGACTGGCCATTCAATTACCTCGCAGCTTGAACTCACAGCACACACTAAAAAAAAGATTGCTATTAGCGATGGCCAGAGTTCGTCGCAACAACACAAAAAGCCGTCGCAGATTAGTATTGCCGACGGTAAAAGGCCGTCAACGGCCGTCGAAAAAAGCCTTGTCGGTAATACTATATTACTGACGAGACTGTTGCTAACACTCATTTTCGACAGCACAACTCCGTCGTAAGTACTTGATAATTGCTGTCGTAGATTCAACTTCATACGAGGAAGTTGGACGACCAAATAACTTTTGTGACGACCTTTAGCCGTCGTTAATGCATAGTTTCAATGACAAAATGCCGTCGTAGTTATTTCATCTGTCATCGACAATACAACTTTATATGAGGAAGTCGTATGACCAAATACTTTCTACGACGAACTAAGGCTGTTGTTAATACCTTTTTTTGACGAATAAAAGCCATCGTAATTACTTGGTTTGTCATCGACAATGTCACTTCATACAAGGAAGTCAAACGACCAAATACTTTCTACGATGAACTAAGGCCGTTGTTAATACCTTTTTTTGACAAATAAAAGCCGTCGTAATTACTTGGTTTGTCGTCGACAATGTAACTTCATATGAGGAAGTCAAACGACCAAATACTTTCTACCACGAACTAAGGCCGTTGTTAATACCTTTTTTTGACAAATAAAAGCCGTCGTAATTACTTGGTTTGTCGTCGACAATGTAACTTCATATGAGGAAGTCAAACGACCAAATACTTTCTACGACGAACTAAGGCCGTTGTTAATGCCCTTGTTTTGACGAATAAAAGCCGTCATAGGTACTTGGTTTGTTGTCGAAAATAACTTTTGTGATGAACTATAGTCGTCGTTAATATAGTTTTCCAATGACTAAAAGCCATCGTAAAATAATTGGTTTTTCGTCAACAATACATCATCAATGTGACCATTTACTTTTTTCAATGAATTTTGACCATTATTGAAACCTATTCACCACGTCAGTAATACATTATTTGCAACAAAATAACTCTATCAATAATAAAAGAGAGATCATTTCTAATATTTTAATTGCAAGGAAACATAAATCTCCAAAAAGTTTTTCAATTCAAATAACAAGCACAAATCCATAATTGTCCAAATCTAGAAAGTGCATAATGCAATAAAAAAAAAAATTAAAACGTCTATAAAATAAAATAAAACATATTAATTAAAACGTCTACATGAAAGCTATAATATCCTTCACCAAACTTGAAAAAATAAATATTGGAAGATCAATCATCATCTGAGTCAGTATTCTCCTTCTGAAAGCCATCAGAGTCATCTTCCTCCTTAGAGTCATCTTCCTCCTCAGAGTCATCTTCTATGTTTTCGTCCACATTTTGATTTCCTTCTCTAGCATTGGTCTGTAATATTTTGATTAAATTAATAAGTATACAAAAAAATTACTATGCAAATTATATTTACAATACATAATAAAGATATTGAAACATATTAATTTAACAACATCAACAACAATCCCCACAATGAATAACAATGGTATTATCAACATCAAAGAATACAGGATCCTTACTAACAAGAACCTTGTAGTTCTCTTGTTAATAACATTTTCATAATAAACACTACAAATCATGTACTTTGCATGGATAGGTAAAGATATACTAATTTAAATAAAAATTTTTAATCTAAATTTAGCGATCCAAATAATTGAAATCTATAATGAGCAACTTTACAACTTATTTCAACAACCTCAAGAAAATAGCAAGAAATATTAATGTTGATGATACTGAAAAATATATAAATGTACCTGTGTAGTAGGTTCTTGCATAGAATTAAAGCCCATCATTTTCAAAGCATTTGCTATCATATGAGGCATTTCCTCTTTCAATTGATTGATTTCTGCCTGCAATTCCATTTTCTCAGCAGAACTTTTATCCTCTGCTTCTTTAAAATGAAGCTCAAAATCCTCCTTTTCTTTTAAGCGATCCGCTTGACATCGCTTACTACACTGGCTAGATGAACTTGGGCCATATACATCTCTAGGCTTGACACCGGCACCCATGCCAAGCACACGACCACGAGTAGGAGGTCCAGTCACTTCAAAGAATATTTGATTATCATTAACAATCTCACTCTGAGATGCAACCTCTGATTTCCTTGCATCCATTTTTTCCTGAAACAACATTTATTCCGTTATTAGATATATACAAACTTTAAATTCAAAAAGACATTTAAAATTAATAATAATAATAACATACATATAATTTTTGTGCTTTTTCACTGGCAAAAGTAACACCATCCTTTTTCATATGCATCGACCTAAAACATTCAATTGGACTTGGTTCGCATCCATTCTTCTCCTCCTATGACCATTTTAAAAGGAAAATCATAAGATAAATCAATTCAATATACGAACTAATGTTACAGAAATTTAACATGGCAATTTTATCATACCAATTCTTTTCTGCGTTTAGCCATTGGTACAGAACCTGTAGTCGCAATGATAGCTTGATTTTCTTTGCGATTTCTTTTGTTTCTATCACTCTTTTCCTGGTTACATGAAAAAAAATACACTAAATGAGTTAATTATTAAACATTTGCTTCTAAGAAAGATTTAAGAAAAAATATATTAAAAAAAACTATTAATAAAGTTCATTTTATAATCACCTGCCACTTGCTATTATTCCATTTGTTGCACATCTCTTTCCAAATAGTTGGAGTTACATCATCATGGGGATGCTTGTACCATTCATCTTGAGGAATTTTATTTTTTACACAGTGTTCTCTAAGGTGCCACATCCAATCAGGATAGCGTCGTTTGACATGCTCATCAAATACTTCCCTCTCAAGAACTAAGTCATCTGTCTCAAATTGTGCTTCTTTGTATAACTCATAAAGCATATTCAATTGTTCTTTAGGGTATTCTGAAAAAGTTGTCCATGGCCCAGTAATGTTTTGGTGGAACTTAATAGTAATCTCTTGGGGTATTTTCTTTTCTATGAATCTAATAAAATGAAAGAAACACAAAGCATGTAAAATATTACATATAAATGAAATGTAAGTACTAAAAAATAAATGATTAAAGTAACCAAAAAATAAGGAAAAAAGACCTTCTGTCATGTATCTCACACTTGCGGTTATGACCTGGATAAACACCCTTAGCCTTTCCCCGACCTCTTTTCTTTTGTACAGTAGATCCTACCAATAATGGAATAAGTAAAGATAAATAAATAAGCTTTAAGCATAAAATTGGTATATTAGCATATAAACTTTAGGAAAATATTAAGTATTACCTTCGCTGCCCCCATTAATCACACTATTAGAAGAAACAAGTGCTTCATTAGTTGGAGACTCAGATGATGAAGGTGCAACTTGTGATTGACTACCACTATCACCTTTATCTCTCGCATGTTTTATAGCTCGCTTCTTACTTTTCTTTGCCATTCACCTGTAACGTAGTTAAAAAGAAAGCCACATCATTGAGAAGTTGTAATTATTCAAAAGGCGTTTGGATAGGAATTATAATTCCAACAATAATCGAAAAATATTTTTTTATTGTTTTCAGTTTTTAGTTTTTAGCAAAATAAGCAGTATCCAAACACACCCAGTCAACAAAAACATAATTAAAACCAAGGACCACATATTTGAAATATCAATATAAGACTAATTAACAAATTGCTAATTTAATTAAAACTAATTAACATAAAAAGCTTAATCAAATTTTAGAGATCCACTAATTTAATTAAATAATTATATACAAATAACATGCACAGCTTCAACAAATTGCTAAAGTTTAGGGAAAAAAAATTTGCTAAGATTACTTTTACGGTACACTTATATTATTATTATATATCTATAAGACAAATACTATTACTATAATACTATTACAACGTCACAGCTTCAACAAAACAAATATTTATATTATTAAAAAATGTTCAAACAAGATTTTAGTCTCCTGGCACTTTTACGGACAAAGGAATAGTCAACAACACTAACCAATATTATCTTATTATATATATCCACAACAAACACTAACCATTCATTCAAATATATTTTTTTAATCAAACAAAATTTTCAGCCATTCATTCATTGTCTCAGCACCCACCCTTCCACTGTCACCATATATATATATATATTCAATTGATTCATTTACCCAGAACACGCAGTATAACATAAAACTGTACAAAAAACTGAAGTGCAGACAAAGAGAGTGAGATAGAGTGAGTGATACCAGTGGCTTAGCAAGATGATTGGATTCTAGCAAGTATGGAGAACGATGGTGTAGAGACTAGCAAAGATACTGACGGCGCAAGAGAGTAATAAGACAAAGTTGCATTTTTTTTTTTTTTTTTTAATGTTTCTGTTTTTTGGTTTTTGTACTGGGAACTAGGGATTTGTTGAGGAAGACATATTTGGGCTTTTTTTGTTTTGTTTTGTAATTAGGGATATGTTTACCTAAAAGGAATTTCCTATATTTTTGGGTTTTTTAACTTCTTTTTTTCTTTTTCTTTTTTCAGAAGATGGGTTTGTTCCATTGTTGTACCAACTTTATTTTATTTTTTGATTTTTTTTCAACAAATTTATAAGGGTCAGTTATAAAATTTTAAAGTATAATTTTTTTTTTTTTTTTGGATGATCTGAATTTTAAATTTTTTGCTACCAAATTCTAAATTTTGAGAGGGCTGGGGGTAGGAGGGAGGGGATGGCGGTAAAGAAAATTTTAACATATGTTGCAATTTTATTCCATCTCAAATAGGAAGTTTCAAAAGTCAGGGAAATATAACCTCAATATTGTGTAGGTGGATTTTTTTGAACGAAAATATAACCTCAATATTTAAAAAATAAAAAAATAATTTTGTGTATTTTATTTATCAAAACCACCCCAGGGAAAAAACATTTTTCACTTGAAATCTCATTAACCAAATTTTTTTTAATTAATATTAAAAATGTTGTATACTAACTTGCTCTCAATTTTTCAAAATTATCTTATTTTATAAATAAAATTTACTAATTTAAAATTTTTAATTAAATTTTTCTCAAAAAAAATTATGGATATGTGGTGTTGTACCAACATATCAAGAAATTTTGATTGGTTATGCTCTTCTAATCCAACCCACCATTTGATTGAGTTGATAATTCATCAAAACTAATATTTTATCCTACTATTTCAATCCAATGGTCAAATTTGACTTTTGACTTTGGCATTTTAAAACTTGAAACAGATAAAGGCATGAAAACCAAAAAAACCTTAAAACACTGGCCAATACTTAAAACCTCCTTGATCAACCTAATTTTATCAAATCCAGTGGTCTAGGAACCAACTTTGAATTTAACCAAAGATTAACCAAGTTTAACAGACTTTAACGAAATTTCATAAGATTTGATTACTCTGTTCTCACAATCTAACCGTCTGATTGTCACTGTCATTTACAAAATCAAGTATTTTACCACATTCTACCAATCCAACGGTCAAATTTTGGATCTCCATCTGGTTGCATGATGGACATGTGTTGCTGTACCCACCCACTAGGAAACTTTGATGAGCCCCATTGACACAATCTGACCATCCAAAATGGCTGGAATACGCCATTAACCCCATTGGTCACGTTCTCCTCATCCAACCGTTTGATTGAGCTCAAAATTTGTCAAAGCCAATATTTTATCCTACTCTTTCAATTCAATAGTCAAATTTTAAATCTAGTTATGACACAAGATGGACGTGTGTCGTATTTGCCTATAATGAAACTTCAATAACTAAAAATATCTAATACTCTACTAATTAAGAGAGTTATACACTACATAAATATTACTAAGAATCAAGAAAATGATATGCAAAATACAACCAAAAACCTACAAAATGACCTTGAATGGATTTGCATATGACTTTTGACTTTGCCATTTTAAAACTTGAAACTGATAAAAGCATGAAAACCAAGAAAACCTTAAAACACTGACCAATACCCAAAACACACTGAAAACCTCCCTACTCAACATAATTTGATCCTATCAAGTGATTATAGACCTAACTTTGATGGTTGATCATGTTTGACCAAATATTGACCAAGTTTTGTAAACTTTGACTACTCATTTTTCACAATCTGTCCGTCTAACTGATGTCATACTTCACCAACACCAATATCTCACCACATTCTTCCAATCCAACGGTTGGATTTTGGATTTGAGTCTAGAGCATTATGGACATGTGTTGTTGTACCAACACACCAAGAAATTGTGATTGGACATGTTCTCCTAATCCAACCGTTTGATTGAGCTCAAAATTTGTCAAAGCCAATATTTTATCCTACTCTTTCAATTCAATAGTCAAATTTTAAATCTAGTTATGACACAAGATGGACATGTGTCGTATCTGCCTATATTGAAACTTCAATAACTAAAAATATACACTGATAAAAACATGAAAACCAAGAAAATCTTAAATCGTTTTTAAAATGGTCCATGCTGTCAACCCACTGATGGAGTGCCTTGCTTGCTGATGCAGCGCTACTGTAACGCTGACGTGACTATTAAAATATGATTAAAAAATTATTTTGCATTTTTTAAATGACACGTCAGTATTTTAATTAATAAAAAATTAAAACAAAAAAAATTTAATTCCTCAATTTTAATTTTAATTTTAAAAAATAAAAAACAAACAAAAATTTTACTTTTTTAGTTTTAAAAGATTTTTTTTATTAATCTAATTAAATTAATTAGAAAATTCAAAAAAAAATTTACCATTATACCATTTTGGTAGTAATAAGTGTATTTACTTTTTTTTTAACTGTGTTAGTCAAAAGTGTATATACTTTAAAAATCATCAAACCATTTTTTTTATTATCATTAGAACATTTTAAACCTATATAAATTATTAAAGGTTTTAAAGAAGTTATAAGTACATATTTCAACTAATATGTAATCTTTAAGCCCAAATAATAATAAGTATCAGTTCAATCATTTATGAAATATAATAAGAGTAATAATATGAAAAAAAAAAACTTGATGTTAATATTAGACTTATTAGTAATTTTTTTTTTTTACTAAAAATGTAGAATACTTTTATTAAAAAGAATAACCAAATACATGTAAAGGAGGATCCAGGGCTCTCATAGACTTAACAGCTAGCCTAGCCCGTGGCCAAGATATTTATCATTAAAAAATTCCACAAAAACCACTAGTGGTTTCGTTGGTTAGGCATTAACATTTGTTTGTGGCATTGGCCGATATTATTGGTGTCAAACACATAAATGTTTTAATCATTGGCAAATTGGCATGTAGCTTAGATTAGATGGGCCTTGGATAGATATGAAAATCTACCAGAAAAAGATAAGTTGAGCACCTATGGTTGAGTTTGAGCATATCTGTACCTTTTGTCAAGATATTCCAAATTGCACAATTATTTAATTCGCTTCTTTGAACCAAACAAAGCATCCAACTATGAAGATGTGGGGACCGATTGGGCAGAAAAATGAGTACCTTTTTCTTTTTTTTCTTTTTAATTTCAATCTTTATTGGAAGAAGGAAAGACTAACAGAGACAGTCACCTGCTATTCAAACCTCTAAGAGAGTTTCAGGCAAAAAGGAGTACTTTTTAAGTATTTTATTTTTTCTATTCATTAAATTCAAAGAGTATATATCGAATTGAGAAAATTCTTAGATACTCTAGGATTATGGAGAAATGGTGTTTTCTCATTTCACATTTATGGTAGACCCTGTTATGAATTTGATGAGTAGATTCCACCGTAAATGTGAGATAAGAAAGTCTCATTCTCCATACTCTTATAGTACCTAAAAATTACTTATGGAATTGATGTAATCTCAACTATATAATATAAATAGAATAAAAACGCCTACAAAATAGAATAAAAAATATTAAAACGTCTCCTTGAAACCTATAATATCCTTCACAAAACTTGAAAACTTAAATATTGGAAGATCAATCATCATCTGAGTCGGTATTCTCCTTCTGAGAGCCATCTGAGTCATCTTCCTCCTCAAAGTCGTCTTCTATGTTTTCATCCATGTTTTGATTTCCTCCTCCAGCATTGGTTTGCAATATTTTGATTAAACTAAATAAGTATACAAAAAAAATATTACTATGCAAATTATATTTACAATACATAAGACATACTAATTTAAATAACATATTTTTAATCTAAATTTAGCGATCCTAATAATTGAAATCTATAATGAGCAACTTTACAACTTATTTCAACAACCTCAAGAAAATAGGAAAAAAATATTAATGTTGATTACACTAAAAAATATATAAATATACCTGTGTAGTAGGTTCTTGCATAGAATTAAAGCCCATCTACTCTAGTTCATCTCATCATCTTCTTCATTTGCTTCGGCCACATGTGTATTGAATCTTTGAACCTCTTCTTCTTGATAAGGCTCTTCTTCATTTGCGGGCATGTCATAAAGATTTCTTGGCTTGGTCTCAATCACAATGCTCCATGCTAGATCTTTTATACAATTTACATAGTAAACTTGTATTGCTTGACACGCCAACACAAATGGCTCTTGTGTGTTTAGCTTACGTGTTCTATTAATACTAGTGATCCCATGACGATCTAGCTTATAACCAATTCCTTCTTGAGCTACATCATACCAATCACATTTAAACAAAACAACAGAATTCCCCTTTGTGTAACGGAGTTCGATGATGTCTGTTATCAATCCATAATAAGACATATTTTGATATTCCCCTCTCACCATAACACCACTATTTTGTGTTTTTTTACCATCATCGCGTTGTTTAGTACGGAACCTAAACCCATTGACATTGTAACAAGGGTAGTGTGTAGCTCGTTTATCTGGACCCCAAGCCAACGATCTCACATGCTCGTCAACTTGCTCGTTTCCATCATTATAGAGTTTTGTGATCTACAAAGATATATAAATAATGTAAGATTCATGCTTAAGTAGTTAATTAAAAAAAAAAAGGATGAACCAATGTGATTGTACCCTTTCTTTGAACGAACAAATGAACTCATGTCTATGCATCTTGTCCACATTGACACCCAACTCTACAAGGATGTTCCTATGTTCTCTACATATAAGATATCATAATAGTCAATCTTCAAATACAAGAATATTAAAGAGTTGATGTACAAGAAGTAAGTCTTACTGAACAAGGGGCTCGATCTCATCACAATTTTGTAGGACATAAAGCGATGTTGCATAGTAATCAGTGTTGTTTAACTCTCGTACTACACTTTTCCCAGAAGGGCGGCCTCTCTTAGAGAATATGGGTAGTCGAAGGGTATCATCACATGTTGCTGGACATCGATCATCATTTCGCTCAGGTCGATTAAATATTGTTTCTATCCCAATTAGATACCGTGAGCAAAATGTTAGACATTCATCCGCCACATATCCTTCTGCAATCGACCCTTCTGGGTGTGCCTTGTTACGAACATAACCCTTGAGCTTACACAAATACCTATTGATGCATCAAATTAATATGAGTAATTTAAAAAAAAAAAAAAAAAACTATATTGTAAAAAATATCTCATTTTAGCTTTCACTTAAAAAAAAAAAAAAAAAAAAAAACTCATTTTACCTTTCAATCGGATACATCCATCGATATTGCACTGGACCAGCAACTTTAGCTTCCCAAGGTAGATGAATTGGCAAGTGTACCATTACATCAAAGAAAGCAGGTGGAAAAATTCTTTCTAACTTACAAAGAATTATAGGAATTGTGTGCTCCATATGCTCCAAGTCCTCCAACCGTAAAACTTTAGAGCATAATTCTTTTAAAAAATCTAAGCTCGATCAAAGCATCAGATACCTTTTTAGGTAATAATTCACGCACTACAAGAGGGAGTAATCTCTCCAAGAAGACATGACAGTCATGAGTTTTCAGACCAAAAATCTTTTGTTCTCCTACATTCACACACCGAGACAAATTTGCAGAGTAACCATCCAGAACCTTTACATTTTGCAACCACTGAAACACAGCCTTTTTCTCATCTTTTGAGAGAGTATAACAAGCACGAGGAAAAGTAGTCTTCCCATCTTCAGGATGAAGTTCCTTTCGTATACCCATCATTTTTAGATCGAGCCTAGCATTTAAGGAATCTTTACTTTTCTTATCAATATCTAATACTGTCCCCATCACACTATCAAATATATTTTTCTCAATGTGCATCACATCTAAATTATGACGCAACAACAATGTTCTCCAATACGGCAAATCAAGGAATATACTATGCTTCTTCCAATTGTGCCACTTTCCACGGCCAGGTAACCTTTTCCTTTTAAAAGCCTTGCCTAGTGTTACTGGTGGTAGAGTACCAAGTTGATTCAGCACATCATCACCAGATAATCGTTTTGGTGCCCTTTTTCTCTCTCTCTTACCATCAAATTGTGCTTTCTGTGATCGCCATTTATGGTTAGGAGGAAGAAATTGACGATGACCCATATAGCACATTTTGCTACCATGCTTTAACCTACGATGAGAAGTCTCACTACCACAACAAGGGCATGCAAGATTCCCTTGTGTACTCCAACCCGAGGTATAAGCGTACGCAGGAAAGTCATTGATAGTCCACATTAATGCAACTCTCATTTGAAAGTTTTCCTGCGTTGAAGCATCATAGGTTTCAGCACCCTTTTCCCATAATTCTTTTAACTCATCAATTAATGGCCTTAAAAAATACATCGATATCATTGCCAGGACCCTTTTGGCCCGGAATAAGTAGAGACATGAATAGGTAAGGCTCTTTCATACACATCCACGGGGGAATGTTGTAAGGGAATACGACAACAGGCCAACAACTATAGCTAACACTCATGTTTCCAAAAGGATTAAAGCCATCGGTAGCTAACCCAAGCCTTACATTGCGAGGATCTAAGGAAAAGGACTCATGAGTTCGATCAAATGATTTCCAAGCCTCAGCATCTGCAGGATGCCTTAGTACTTCATCATTAGAACGATTCTCATGGTGCCATCTCATGTCTGGAGCTGTTTTTGATGACATAAATAATCTTTGTAGCCTCGGCTTAAGAGGAAAATATCGCAATACC
Source organism: Quercus glauca (assembly GCA_023736055.1). Lineage (NCBI taxonomy): Eukaryota > Viridiplantae > Streptophyta > Magnoliopsida > Fagales > Fagaceae > Quercus > Quercus glauca. The sequence goes on along the minus strand of CM043325.1, from coordinate 27,931,935 downwards.
TTCCATGGGACTTTTTTAGCATCCCTTTTACCACCCTTGCTATTCAACTTCTATCTTAAGATCTGACAAACTGAGCACTTATCTGCTTCTGAATGCTCCTTGTAATATAGCATACAATCATTTTTGCATGCATCGATCTTTTCATAGTTTAGACCAAGATCACTCACAATCTTCTTTGCCCTATAGTGGGATATGGACAATTTTTCGCACATTGGAAATGCATCCTTCAGTAGCTCCAGCAAAATTGTGAATGAGTTATTGCTCCATGAATTCTTGCACTTTATGTGCATTAATTTGACAATAAAAGACAAATTGGAATACTTTTTACATCCCAAATAAAGTGGTTGGTCTGCCTCTTTAACCAATCTATAAAACTCCTTTGCTTCTTCATTTGGATCTTGCGATTCACTCCCACTTGTTTCCTCAACATCTCCCATATGAGGATAAGCATCCCGGATCATATTATGGATATCATCAATATTTTGTTCATCATCACTACTATTATCCTCATCCTCATCACTACCTTCCTCGTCCTCATCACTATTTCCCTCTCCATGGAGATGCCATCTAGTATAATCACGCCTCATCCCTTTCCATAAGAGGTCTCTTGTAACCTCAACTCGTGTTCTTCTATATCTATTGTTACAATCATTACAAGGACATTTTATCTTCATATCTTCATCTTTGATACGTTGAAATGCATAATCAACAAACTCTATTACTCCATTTATATATTCCTCACATGACCTACTAGAAAGACTGATCCAAGATTTATCAACCGGCATTATATCTACACCCTTCAAAAATGACATAAATATTAACAATTATTCCTGTCTACATTGTGATAGATAAACTTATTATAAAAGTTAAAAACAAAAGCACTAAATTAACAACACCACCTCTGAATATATTCAAAACTAACTAACATGAAAAACTTAATTAAATTTTAGAGGTTCACTAATTTAATTAAATAATTATACACATAACATGCACAAATAATAGTACCCGACCAAAAAAGAGACTGCTAAAAGAAACTAATAATTTCTTCATTATTAACTCACACAAAAAATCCACAAATTTAAAACATATATATACCACTAGCCACCCTTAGTACACTTTTGAGATAAGGACAAAACTAGATAACTATTATCATCTTTTGAGATGATAAGTTCAAGTACGGTTAGGCACATGGCCTTATGGGAAAAACAACCATTATTTCTTTTTTTTTTTTCTTTTTTCTTTTTCATGATGGCATGTCAGAAGCCTATTTGTAAAAGGTTTTTTCTTTTTTATCAAGTCCCCTACTTCGACATTATTACTGCAGATTTTTCTATATTCAGTAATTTGGACATTAATTTGGTACACCCATTAAAACACACTTTTTTTAATTTTTAAACAATATTACACACATTTTTATACACTTTTTTTACCATATATATATATATATATATATATACACACACATGGTGCACTTTTGAGATAAGGACAAAACTAGATAACCATTGTCATCTTTTGAGATGATAACTTCAAGTACGGTTAGGCACATGGCCTTGTGAGAAAAACAACCATTGTTTCTTTTCTTTTTTTTCTTTTCTTTTTCATGATGGCATGTCAGAACTCAAAGATATTTGCAAAAGTTTTTTTCGGTAAGTTTAGGAAAAAAAAAATTTGTTAAGGTTACTTTTACGGTACACTTGTATTATTATATATTTATAAGACAAATACTATTACTATAATACTATTACAACGTCACAGCTTCAACAAAACAAATATTTATATTATTAAAAAATGTTCAAACAAGATTTTAGTCTCCTGGCACTTTTACGGACAAAGGAATAGTCAACAACACTAACCAATATTATCTTATTATATATATCCACAACAAACACTAACTATTCATTCAAATATATTTTTTTAATCAAACAAAATTTTCAGCCATTCATTCATTGTCTCAGCACCCACCCTTCCACTGTCACCATATATATATATATTCAGTTGATTCATTTACCCAGAACACGCAGTATAACATAAAACTGTACAAAAAACTGAAGTGCAGACAAAGAGAGTGAGATAGAGTGAGTGATACCAGTGGCTTAGCAAGATGATTGGATTCTAGCAAGTATGGAGAACAATGGTGTAGAGACTAGCAAAGATACTGACGGCGCAAGAGAGTAATAAGACAAAGTTGCGTTTTTTTTTTTTTTTTTTTAATGTTTCTGTTTTTTGGTTTTTGTACTGGGAACTAGGGATTTGTTGAGGAAGACAGATTTGGGCTTTTTTTGTTTTGTTTTGTAATTAGGGATATGTTTACCTAAAAGGAATTTCCTATATTTTTGGGTTTTTTAACTTCTTCTTTTTTTTTTTATTTGGTTGTTGTTGTTGTTGTTGAGAAGATGGGTTTGTTCCATTGTTGTACCAACTTTATTTTATTTTTTGAATTTTTTTCGAAAAATTTATAAGTGTCAATTATAAAATTTTAAAGTATAAATTAATTTTTTTTTGGATGATCTGAATTTTAAATTTTTTGCTACCAAATTCTAAATTTTGAGAGGGGTGGGGATAGGAGGGAGGTGTGGTGGTAAAGAAAAACAAAATTGCTGCCAAATTATAAAGTATACCTTCTTTCTTTTAAAGAAAATTAAATATTACGACAGTTAGTATGTTTGTCGTAAATACAATCTCAATTAGAAAAAAAAAATTAATTGTGATGGATAAATGTTGTCACAAATGTGAAAAGTAAAGGGGGAATTTTCCCTCCAAAATATTTTATCATTTTCGATGGCTTCATGTCTGTCGCTAATTCCCTTTTTTGTATTTACGATGGAATCATATTAGTCGTAAATAATAACACCATAAAAAATATATATTTTGTATTTTCAATGCACAAAAGCCGTCACAAGTATTAATAGTGTCGATGGTGTTTCTTCTGTCGTCGTAAATAATACCCTCTTTTATATTTACGATGGAAGATAGTTTGTTGCAAATACTAACACCATAAAAAAAAATATTTTGTATTTTCGATGTACCAAAGCCATCATAAGTGTTAATAGTTCCGACGGTTTTTTGTTTAGTCGTCATAAATAATATCTTACTAGCGACAAACATTTTTATGCCATCGTAAAAAGTTAGGCGGGAACATTTCCCTCCAAAAAAAATCACATTTTCGACAAAAATAATAGGCATTTTCGACAGACTCATTTTGCCGTCACAAATGTGTTGATATTTGACGAGTCATTGTCGATGGAAGAGATTTGCCGTTGAAAATGCTAGTTTTTACGATGGCTTTTTGAAATCATCGAAAAAGTTTCGTCGCAAATAGCAATCATCGAAAAAGTTTCGTCGCAAGTCGTGAGGCCAAGTCGCCACCAGCTCTGTTTTGAAAAACTGACTCTTCGCATTCCAAACACACACCACTATATATAGACCCTTATACTCACGAAATGTAGAGAGCTACTAGAGAGAATTTTAAGAGAGAAACCCTAGAGAAAAACAAGATTGATTCATCCACAATCTTTACATAAAGATTCTTCAAATTCCTCTACTCTCACCCTCTCCATTGTTACATCCTTGAGAGGTTCTTAGCCAAATCATTTTCTCACTATACCCATATCTGTGAGAAGGCTTTTTGGTGCTTTGGGAAGCAGTTAAGACAGGACCAATTGATATTGGTTGATGCTATGGGCTATAGCGAAATCCGGTAAGCTAGGAAAGACAAAGGTTCGACGTAACCTCGTTAAAGCAAGAAGCTTGCAGGGCTTAGGTACATAGGGTAAATTAGGCTTGGAAGATCTATTGCTGTTCATGTATCCCAACTACATTTTCATATGGATTATTGACCGCTTGGAGGGCAGCGGAGAGGTTTTACGCCGAGGGCTTCGGTTTCCTCTTCGATAACACATTGAGTGTTGTCCTTGTGTTTGCATCTCTCTTCCCTTTATCTTTGCCATTTAATTACTTATGTGGTTGTGATTATTTATGCTTTAGATTGTTTACCAATTATGTTTTAGCTTATGTTCATGGTCCGCACATTTATTGTTTGATAATAAGCTTGAAATGATAATTTGTAATTTGGGGTCTAAACGTTCATTGTGTTTTACACACATTTTGAACATTCAGTTTAGTGTAAAAATTTCAACCAAACTAGTCAAACAAGTGTGTTAGCCATTTAGTAAACAGGACATGATAAAGGTAATTTCTACATATTTTGAAAAACACCAGTTTAGACCCTAATATACTTACAAACCCTCCAAGTTCTAAGTAGGTGTAAGTGTATCCAAGTTCTAGCTCCTACTAGCAACTAGTTGCACCAACCCATTCTCTTCACTAGCTTCCAATTCCTCAAGTTGAGACGCCAACCACAAATCCAAATTCTTGGATACTTCAAGGTCTCTTGAAGATTTCTTTTGATTGCTCCTACATTGTGTGTTTTCTAGCACCAAGCTTCAATTAATCCATAATTAGGGTATCGAGGTGTTTGGCTTGAATCTCCTCTCAATAGGTAAGGCAATTTGGAGAGGGTGAAGGTATAAAGACTACAATGGGTTTCACAAGACTACAAGGGGTCTCACTCTAATGAAATAGATAAATTTCTCACTCTTCACTTCTAATTAAGGTGTGAAATCCACAGGTTTTTATGAGATACAAAGAGGGGTAATCAAATAGGAACAACAGAGAATTAAAGCAACCAATTTATCTCAAGTTTGGAAACTCGCTCAATCTAATTTCTAGTGAGTTTCGTGCAAAATTCTTTGCCTTAACTAAGTTTTAAACTTGTCTATTCAGCCCAAACCTTACATGACATTCCTAACTTGCTAGAGCAAAATTTTGAATCCTGTAGCTACAAAATATATATATATATATATATATATACCTAATTTGTTTCGACACCCATTTCATGTAAAAGTGCCCGTGTTGACATGTTGGAACTTTGGCATCACAGATTTGGGCATGCAAATTTCGAACAATAGCTAAAGTATCTAAACTTGAAGCAGTTGAGGGACTTCCAAAGTTTGGAAAGGTGAAGAAGACTATTTATGGTGCATGTCAAATGGGAAAGCAAACAAAGGCAAGTCATCACAAGGTGAATGTGATTGCTACCTCACGGTGTTTAGAGCTTCTTCACGTTGATCTAATGGGGCCTACAAGAACTGAAAGTCTAAGAGGAAAGAGGTACATTATGGTTATTATTGATGATTTCTCAAGATACACTTGGATTGAATTTCTTAGAGAAAAATCAAAAGCATGTGAGAAATTGGAAATTCTTTGCAAGAGATTACAAAATGAGAAAGGGGATCCCATTGTCAAGATAAGGAGTGATCATGGCAAGGAGTTTGAGAATGCAAGATTTGAGTCGTTTTGTGAAAAGAACGGAATCAAAAGGGAATTTGCAGCTCCCAAAACTCCTCAGCAAAATTGAGTGGTTGAGAGGAAGAATCGAGTGATTCAAGATGTAAGGTTGAATTTAATCAACCATCTTGTTGGCTTTATTCCGAGTCAATTTTCTTGTAATTTAAGCACTTAGTAACCCTGTATTTATGTGGAATTATTGTAAGGGTAGTGTGTGAGAAGATGTAAAGAAAAGCTCAAGTATGTGCAAGATGGTAGAGTTTTGCGACTAGGACTTGCGGCTGACTCGCGACTGGCAAACTGCCAACTGCAGGCACGTGAGATGCACACATGGGGAGCTGAAGGGTCGCGCCAGCTATCGCACTACAGGACAAAAGTCCTAGGTTGGCCAGGCCGTTATCTCACGGCTTGAACTCGTGACTTAGACCAATTGCGAGGCCAAGCTGCTAATCAGCCCTGTTTGGGAAAAACTGACTCTTCGCATTCCTTTCTCACCCTACTATATATAGACCCTTATACCCACCAAATGGAGAGAGCTTCCAGAGAGAATTTTGTAAGAGAAACCCTAGAGAAAAACAAGATTGCCTCATCCCCAATCTTTACCTTAGAGACTCTACAAATTCCTCTTCTCTCTTCCTCTCCATTGTCATACCCTTGAGAGCACTTTTTACCAAATCCTTTTCTCACTATACCCACATTTGTGAGAAGGTTTATTTGGTACTGTTGGGAAGCAGTTAGGAAGGAACCAATATACATTGGTTGATGCTATGGTCTAGTAGCGGAATCCGGGAAGCTAAAGAAGAAATAGGTTTGGCGTAACCTCGTTGGAGCAAGAAGCTTGGAGGGCTTAGGTACTTGGGTAGATTAGGCTTAGAGGATCTTCTACTGTTCATGTATCCTAACTACATTCTTTAGTGGATTATTTGACAGCTTGGAGGGCGGTGGAGAGGTTTTACGCTGAGGACTTCGGTTTCCTCTTCGATAACACACCGTGTGTTGTCCGTGTGTTTGCATCTTTCTTCCCTTTATCTTTGCCTTATATTTATTGCTGTGGATGTGTTTATATTTGGCTTAGATTGTTTATCAATTCTGTGTTTAGCTTATATTCATGTTCTGCACGTCAATTGTTTGATATTAAGCTTGAATTGATAATTTGTAATTTGGGGTCAAAACGTTCAAGGGTGTTTTATACCCATTTTGAACATTCACAAGAAATGGCAAGAGTTATGCTACTCAACAAGCAAATTCCTCAAAAGTTTTGAGGGGAAGCCGTGAACACTTCATGCCACATTAGTAATAGAATATTCTTCTGAGTGGGAACAAAGAAGACCGCTTATGAGATTTGGAATGGAAAGAAGCCAAGAGTAAAGTATTTCCGAGTGTTTGGAAGCAAGTGCTACATTCTAAATGATTGAGAGAACCTTGGGAAATTTGATGCAAAAAGCGATGAAGGCATTTTCCTTGGGTATTCCACTACTAGTCGGGCATACAGGGTTTTCAACAAGAGAACTAAGATAGTAATGGAGTCCATCAATGTAAAAATTGATGATGCCATAACAAAGGTAGAGATGGTTGATGATGAAGAAGGACCAAGAATGGAAACAAGGTCAATGTCTAGAACATCAAGTCCTCTCACTCCTCCAGAAGTTCATCCTCCCATCTCTAGGAATGATGAAGTCTCTACATCAAAGAAGCCATCATCAAGAGTGATTAAGAACCATCTTGATAGCAACATCATTGGATCTTTAGATGAAGGTCTTCGTCTGAGAAAAGGAAACATACTTCTGGCCAATCATGTAACATATCATTGCTACCTTGCCCAATTTGAGCCAAAAATGGTAAAAGAAGCTCTCCGAGATGAAAATTGGGTGGAGTCAATGCATGAAGAGTTGAATCAATTTGTGAGAAATAATGTATGGGAACTTGCTCCAAGGCTTGAAAATGTTCATGTTATCAGCACTAAATGGATATTCAAAAACAAGACTGATGAAGATGGTGAGATAATCCAGAATAAATCTCGGTTAGTGGCTCAAGGATACAGTCAAGTAGAAGGAGTAGATTTTGATGAATCCTTCGCTCCTATGGCAAGACTTGAATCTATTTGAATTCTTATGTCCATCGCATGCACTATGAACTTCAAACTCTACCAAATGGATGTAAAAGGTGCATTCCTAAATCGATATCTAAATGAAGAAGTGTTTGTTGAACAACCTAAAAGTTTTGAGGATCCTTACTTCCCTAATCATGTGTTGAGATTGAAGAAAGCCCTTTATGGTTTAAAACAAGCTCTAGAGCTTGCTATGATCAGCTTACCCATTATCTCCTAGATAAAGGATTCAAAAGAAGATATGCCGACAGGACTTTATTTGTTAAGAATGATGAAGATTACATTCTCGTGGCTGAAGTATATGTTGATGACATAGTATTTGGAGCTACCATTGATGATCGGGCTATAGAATTCTCTAAAGAGATGAAGAAAGAATTTGAGATGAATATGGTGGGAGAGCTTACATTTTTCTTGGGCCTTCAAGTCAAACAAAATAAGGAAGGCATATTCATTTTACAAGAAAAGCATGCTAGAAATATTGTCAAGAAGTTTGGACTAGACTCCAAAAAACATGCCTCTACTCCCATGAGTTCATCTACAAAGCTGAATATTGATTCTTTTGGGGTGGAAGTGAGTCCAACTTTGTATAGGAGTATTATTGGGAGTTTACTCTATCTTATTGCAAGTAGACCGAATATTGCATTTAGCGTTGGTGTTTGTGCTAGATATCAAGCTGCTCCAAAGGAATCACATCTAACCACGGTGAAGTGAATTATACGTTATATCAATGGTACTCCAGATTATGGGTTGTGGTATTCTAAGGATTCCAATGCTTGCCTTGCCGGTTATTTAAATGCAGATTGGGTTGGTAGTGTGGATGATTGAAAGAGTACCTCAGGAGGCTACTTCTACCTTGGTAACAATCTTGTCTCTTGAATGAGCAAGAAACAAAACTCTGTGTCTCTCTCTTCGGCTGAAGCAAAGTACATAGCCGCTAGAAGCTGCTGCACACAACTTCTTTGGATGAAGAAGCTACTTCATGATTACAGGATTCCTCAAGATACAATGTGTGTCTTTTGTGACAACACCAGTGCCATAAATCTCTTTAAGAACCCAATTCAGCATTCAAAGTCAAAACACATAGAGATACGTTACCATTTCATTAGGGAATTGGTGGAAGAAAAAGTTGTGTGTTTTGAATTCATACACACAGACAATCAAAAGGTGGACATCTTTACCAAGCCTCTAGATGGTCCATGGTTTGAATCACTCCGTAAGACCATTGGTGTTGGTACAATCCCTTGAATCTTATGTGTGTTGTGTGCTTTACCTCTTTATATTAAGTTAACTTGTTTGTAGGGCACACACTACTCTGTTGACTATTTGTATAGGATCCTTTTGGTTGATTATTTGTTTGCATTTGCTTTAAATATGTTTACATTTGTGTTTTTGATCAATCTTTTCCTACATGTGTGTCAAAAATCCAAAAACCACATAAAAAGTAGAAAATCCAAAAAGTTTGATCGAATTTGTTGAGTTTTGTCTCAAAGCATATTTTGCCTTGTACCTTTGTACTAATGGCTTCATACATCTACGAGCTTAGCTTGTTTCCAATGCACTCATATCATTGTGGGAGAAATCTTGATATCTATGTGATTGTTGTAAATAGATCTTCAACCTTTTCATGAATGATTAGTGAATGGTTTTGTTGTTCTTGAGACATGCATAGACTTATGTGTATATATCTTCCCACTTTTTATTTTATTGTTTTGCTTAAAGAGCTCACCAAATGTAAATCTCCAAATGAAAAGAGATATTGAGCTTCAAAAGCCTGTCGCGCATACTAGTATTTAACTGGGAAAAAGGGAAAGGGACCAAAAATAAAATGTATGATGCCCAAAAAGCCAAAGGCTAACTCATCAATTTGAAATATCAAAAATTTCAAGCATCGATCTCACAATGAGATGTAAATATTCGAAAAGAACAAATGATATGATGTATATGAAGCCAAATGAAAAGCTTCAAAGTTATGTTATCAAGTTATGTGGGAGGTCATATATGCATATTTCTATAATTGAGATGGATCACTCTATCTAGTGCTAGTTATGTATACCTTGATTGAATTGATCATTGAAACTTCACATTAGACTAAGGACTATCTTATTGTTGATACCCACACACATTACACATGTCTATGATCAATGAATGTCATATTCATTTGTGTAATTGTACTTGATTAAATGTGTTTTCACATGCTCAATCTTTGTTGATCAAACACAAAAAGATTTTTGAGTTTTTATTTGTTTTTGGAAAGTATATATATATATATATATATTTTACAAAAATTGTCAAAATTTCAAAAATAGTGTTACCCTGTTCTGGTGACTCAGTCACGGGTTGGTCTAGTCGCATGCCCCAGTCATAAGCCCACTCAGAAGATTTTCGTTACTCACTAGCGGGTCAATGTCCCAATTGCGAAAAATATTTAGAATATTTTTCAAATTTTGAATTTTTATGATTCTTTTGACTCACTGTGGCGACTCGTTCGCAGGTGGAAGGTCTAGTCGCGAGGGATACACAGAGATTTTCGTGGCTCACCTCGCGACTTCCTCACGGGTAGACCTTCCAGTCGCGAAAAACACTTAGAAAACTTTTTACTAAATTTTGGTCTTAAGTGTTCTGGCGGTTGGCCCTGGCGACTTTCACGCGACTTGACTCAGTCGTGAAAATCACGTGTTTTGCATAATAAAGGTCTTTTTCATGACAAGTTTCAAAACTTTTCATTTTTCCCTCGCACCTCGTGGCTATTCATCTTCTGGTCTAACCTTCCCTATTTCAAAACCACTGTGTTCACACACAAAACCCTCAATCTCTTTGTAAAAACTTCATCATTCTTCAAGAACAAGTATGGGTTTTGTTTCTTACACTTTATTTCTCACTCTTCTGCATATATCTCTTAGATTGTGTGTGTGTGTGTGTGTTTTTTTTTTTTTTGTTGGCTGATATTTGTATATCTCTTAACTGAATATGGGTATCTGATTTTCTGGTGAAATTGATTTGTGATTTTTGGTGATTATGTACTGATCTACTTTATTTTGAGTAAACATTGTGTTATTGGTGACACCCACACACTCATTGTCATGATTGGGACCTAAATCCCAAATGTTTAGGGTTTTCTTCATTATCCAGGTTTTGGACCTAACCCAATGCTAATAATGTTTGGTGTCTTTTGTGGTTTCTCTTGTTTTTGGTAAAACATGATGCAGAGTGAATATGTCTCCATTTAAGAGAGCAACTGTGAAAGGGGGCAGTAGCAAAGGTAAGGAGCCTGTCATTAATGTTGATGATTTCTCACCTCGAACAAAAAGGACCCGTTCACCATCAGGAGTGTTCGATCCAAACAAGTTCAAATCCTATGTTGCCTTTTAGACTCATGAGAATTATTTCAGAACTGCTACACCTTTAATTGAAAGGGTTGTTGATCAACCTTCTCTGTTTGACACTGACATTCCTAAATGGTTTTCTCACAAGGATTGGAATTACCTTCTTTCCAACCTTGATGACGCATATGAAAATTTGGTAAAAGAATTTTATGACAATGCAATTGTTGAAGGTGAAGAATTAAAGTGCTAGGTCAGAAGAAGAAGTTTCTCCGTCTCTCCCGCATATCTAGCAGAGATTCTTCACATTAACCAGCCGATGTTTAAAAACTCACCGATTTATGATGATCTGTGTCCAGATGAGGACCTTCTTCGGGATGCTCTTAGAAAAGACTTGGAATTCTCACCAAATAGAAACTCAGTCACTGTTTCCTTTTTTCCTCCGAAATTGAGGGTGCTTACAATCATCATGTTTCACAACCTGTACCCCTTATCCAGCACCAGGTATATGAACCTTGGTCATGCCTTGTTTCTTCATGATTTGATCTTTGATGTAGAGATTGACATTTGTGCACATATCTTTCATGTTCTATGCAAAACAGTTCTACGAACTGAGTCACAGATATGCATTCTGTTTTGCTGCCTCATTTCTAGGATTTTGAAGCTCAAAGGGATCCATCCATCAGAAGATGAGTCTCCCTACACAAATCGTGTCTAATCAACATGCATACGTTCAACGCTAGCATTGGTCATAGTCGAAAGGGAATCAAAACAGAATCTTCAGCATCTTACAGGGGTTCACGCTCTAGCTCATCTTCCTTTGACGAGAAGCTAGACAACATTATGGCATCTGTCCATGAGTTGAGCACCAAAATGTTCGAACTCGCATCTATCCTGCACCACCACAACATTCGGTATGATATGAAGTTCACTTCTCTCCAAACTCAATTGGATCAGATTTAAAGAAAGCTAGAAGAAGATGAGGACTAGCTATTCCATGACAAAAAGGGGGAGAAGATGTTGAGTACAATGATAGGGGGAGAAAGAGTTTAATCAAAGAGGGAGATTTCAACAAGCAGGCTTATGTTTAATATTTTGCTATTTCAATGTTTATGTTATGTTGTTAAATTTATATCTATATGTATGATACTTTTGTAACCGTTTGCTTTTCTAAGTTTTTAGGATTTTGTACCCTTGCTTTGTAGCTTAAGTACTTGTTGCTAAATGTTATGTATTTTCTTTAAGTACATCACTCTTGTGCCCTTTGTTGGATTTTTATCCTTAATGCAATTACCTAGTGTTGTTGCATTGGTTGAGTGTTGGACATACAAATGATACTTTGCAAATGAGCTTATTAGCTTGCATGTCCGGATGTTCATTCCATGTGTGAATGAGCATTGTGATCACTATTTATAGTGATTGTTTGTTTTTGGTCAAGCCATACTTTATTGCTTAAGTCCATTTTTGCTTGATAGCATTGTGCTTGCTCCATATGCATTACAAGCTTTCTGCATACAATGATCTTATTGTGTTGTTGTGTTTCAGGAGATACTTGTACTTATGGTTCAAGAGCTTCACAGATTCTAGAGTTAGGTGTGAGTGAGTTTTGATCAACTGTTCTCAACTCACACGTTAAGTCTAGAGTTTGTTGTAGAGTTTTGTCACGGAATAGCCAAAGGGGGAGATTGTAAGGTTGAATTTAATCAACCATTTTGTTGGCTTTATTCTGTACCAAATTTTCTCGTAATTCAACATTTAAAAACCCTGTATTTTGGTGGGAATCATGTAAGGGTAGTGTGTGAGAGAGTATGAAGAAATGCTCAAGATTGTGCAATGAAGCAGGGACTCACGACTGGAACTCGCGGGTGGCTTGCAATTGGGAAGCCACTAGAAGATAGTCACGTGCCAAGCATGCGGAGAAGCAGAAGCGTCATGTCAGCTATTTCACTACAAGACAAAAAGACCAGACTGGCCATTCAGTTACCTCGCGGCTTGAACTCGTGGTACAGTCAAGTCGCAAGGCCAAGCAGCTAGCCAACTCTGTTTTGAAAAACTGACTCTTCGCATTCCAAACACACACCACTATATATAGACCCTTATACTTACGAAATGTAGAGAGCTTTTAGAGAGAATTTTAAGAGAGAAACCCTAGAGAAAAACAAGATTGATTCATCCACAATCTTTACATAGAGACTCTTCAAATTCCTCTACTCTCACCCTCTCCATTGTTACATCCTTAAGAGGTTCTTAGCCAAATCCTTTTCTCACTATGCCCATATTTGTGAGAAGGCTTTTTGGTGCTTTGGGAAGTAGTTAAGAAGGGACCAATTCATATTGGCTGATGTTATGGGCTATAGCGGAATTCGGTAAGCAGGAAAGACAAAGGTTCGACGTAACCTCGTTAAAGCAAGAAGCTTGGAGGGCTTAGGTACACTGGGTAGATTAGGCTTGGAAGGCCTATTGTTGTTCATGTATCGCAACTACATTTTCTAGTGGATTATTGACCGCTTGGAGAGCGGCTGAGAGATTTTATGCCGAGAGCTTCGGTTTCCTCTTCGATAACACATCGAGTGTTGTCTTTGTGTTTGCATCTCTCTTCCCTTTATCTTTGTCATTTAATTACTACTGTGGTTGTGATTATTTATGGTTTAGATTGTTTATCAATTCTGTTTTAGCTTATGTTCATGTTCCGCACATTTATTGTTTGATAATAAGCTTGAATTGGTAATTTATAATTTGGGGTCTAAACGTTCATTGTGTTTTACACACATTTTGAACATTCAGTTTAGTGTAAAAATTTCAACCAAACCAGTCAAACAGGCGTGTTAGCCATTTAGTAAACAGGACATGATAAAGGTAATTTCTGCATATTTTGAAAAACACCAGTTTAGACCCTAATACACTTACAAACCCTCCAAGTTCTAGCTCCTACTAGCAACTAGTTGCACCAACCCATTCTCTTCACTAGCTTCCAATTCCTCAAGTTGAGACGCCAACCACAAATCCAAATTCTTGGATACTGCAAGGTCTCTTGAAGATTTCTTTTGATTGCTCCTACATTGTGTGTTTTCTAGCACCAAGCTTCAATTAATCCATAATTAGGGTATCGAGGTGTTTGGCTTGAATCTCCTCTCAATATATAAGGCAATTTGGAGAGGGTGAAGGTATAAAGACTACAATGGGTTTCACAAGACTACAAGGGGTCTCACTCTAATGAAATAGATAACTTTCTCACTCTTCACTTCTAATTAAGGTGTGAATCCACAGGTTTTTATGAGATACAAAGAGGGGTAATCAAATAGGAACAACATAGAATTAATGCAACCAATTTATCTCAAGTTTGGAAACTCGCTCAATCTAATTTCTAGTGAGTTTCGTGCAAAATTCTTTGCCTTAACTAAGTTTTAAACTTGTCTATTCAGCCCAAACCTTACATGACATTCCTAACTTGCTGGAGCGAAATTTTGAATCCTGTAGCTACCAAAATATATATATATATATATATACCTAATTTGTTTCGACACATTATTCACTATGCAGATATACTACTTTGCATTTGTTATCACCATCCTAAAGAGATTGCCATTAACTTTTGGGACCAACAAATCGTATTAGAGTTATTGTATTCATTTTTATGTATACCCTTTTTTACCATATACCCATGGTATTCAAGGGGGGGGGGGGGGGGGGGGGGGGGGGTGGTGTTGCGGTAAGTGCCCCCTTGAACTCACAAAAAGTTCTAAAGTAATACTAATAAAAGATCTAATTTTCCCTTCCTGAGACAAATGATAAATAACTTTCTATTTATTGTACTGTACATGACTACATGCAGTAGCTTCTCATGCATTAAACAATTTTCACATTTCTCTTTTTTCCATTTCCCATGGTAAACTGAGATTTAAAACTGTAAAAGGCAATTTTAAATGTCAATCATTGAATAAAAAAATTAAATTTAAAAATAAAACTAGTAAAAAAAATGTTGTAAGAGGGAGAGAGGTTAATTGCACCTTGCACCGGATCCTAACCCTCTTTTCCACAACGTTTAAGCACACCTCCCATCATTTTTTTTTTCCCTTTTGGTATTAGCCTCTTTCAGTTTGAAACTTTTTAAGTTTATAAAACCATTCAAGCCATTGAGTCACTTGCAAATATTCAGATGTATATTGTCATATTCTTAATACTTTTACATTAATTTATTTTATTTATTTATTTTGAAGAATCAAATTATTTGTTTAATCCTCCCCCCCCCCCCCCCCCAGAAATTAAATTCTTAGCTTCGCTATTGATGGTATTTATATATGGGCAAAACTTAAAAAATAGTATTTAAAGTATTGTACTTAAGTTTTGTTCTTCATGTATATGCCATTTTCTTACTTTATACCCTTTTTAAGTTGATACGCTATGATGAACAAAACTACATAGTAAAGATATAATCGTTTGGGACTATCCATTATTTATATAGGTCTCTTGTCTTCCCTTACTAGACTAGTGTGAATAATGGTGTTGATACCCGCACTTGCTATATAAGTTATAATGTTGTGTTATATGTATATAATAGGCCAAAAAGGTATTGACCCCTTGTGATTAAATCAATTGATTAATTAGCCAAGTTATTAATTAATCAAATTAATCATGCAAACGCGTGGCAACACAAACAAATCACCAATAAACTAATTATGCAGCGGAAAATAAATAACACGGTAATTTGTTTACGAATGGGGAAAACCTCGCGGCGAAAACCCCACCAGGTGATTTTTAGGTCACCACTCCCAAAACTCCGCTATTATCACAACAAGCAGTTATAAGTAAAGGAATCCCAAATACCTTACCAACCTACAGTTGAACCCTTACCCCCAATACCCAATTGGACTTGTTCTGTAGTGACAGTTTCCCTTTTGATGCGTAGCTCCCAAGTACGTGACTAACCAATTTGTGCAGATCCCAGTACGCGACTTCAATCACCAACTAGAAAAGATGGTTGGCTGCAAAGTTCTTCAGTTCATCCACATGATGAACATCAAGAAGATGTTTGGTCATAAATCCCAAAGGTGCACATACACAGCAACTTCTTCAGAAGAGATGAATAGGGCGAAACTTTGTCTCTGGTCACAATTTGCTTAAACAGAATTTGCTCAATGCTTGTGTAACTTGTGAACTCTTTGAGGGCCCTTAAAACAATCCTTTTATATGTCCAGGGTTAGGAGAAAAGAAGACCCAAAGACACATTCACGGATCCCAAGAAATTAGATCAGAAATTCTGATTTTATAAACCTCAACAGATAGAAGCTGTCGAGCAAGTGTCGAGCTTACGAGCTTGAACAGCTTTCTAAACCTTGACACATGCTAGCTATCGAGCCAGCTGTCGAGCTTTAGTAACCTTGCACTTTCAGCTTGTTTTCTTGGACAGACTTGAAGGCTTCCATACTTGATCTTCAAACATGGTTTCTTGAAGTATTTCAACACATCCTAGATCTACCCAAATACAAGTAAAGTGCGTTTTGTCAAAGAATTAGCCAATAACACAAAAAGAATGACATATGTTCTTAACAAGTGAAACATATATGTCCTAATTGTATATTATATAATTTATTTTCATACAAGTCTCTACGCTTCTAGTCTCTCATACATACCTATATTTCACCCACTCTCGTCTCGAGCAAGCAACTAAAACCTTGTTGTTTTTTTTTTTTTAAATTTATTTTAATTTTTAATTTTTAATTTTCCTTTTCATTCTTTTACTAATAAAGTAAGATCACTCATATAGATTATAACCTTCGTGATCGTCTCCATTAATCCCCGTGAAATGTTTAAGGCTATTGCTTTGAACCTGTAATTTTTTTTTTCTTAGCAATCAAGGAGACAAAGAGAGGGGTCGGAATGAGAAATATGAAATTTCTTTGATGGAATTTTTTGGAATATTTTCATCGGATTATGAATTCAAATGAAGGATGAGGTGGAGCCACAACATGGAATAGGTTTAAGGAAGAGAGAGAGAGAGAGAAAGAGAGATGAGACTTGAGAGTGAGAAGGAAGATAAATTAAAGAGAAAACTAAACAAATAAAAAATGAATTTTAAATGAATTTTTTTAATCTAAATAACTTTAAAATAAATATTAGGCTTCACCAAAATTCATCTTAGTTATCTAACTTCACTTTCATTCATTTCAATTCTTTAACTTTTAATTTTATTCAATTAAAGATTTTCTACCAACTTTTGTTATATGTCATGGTTAATTTTCTAATTTTTAAAATTTTTCTTCCAATTTTTTAAATTAAAAAATGCAATTAATTATTGAAAAATATTTTCCAATTTTTTTTTCAAAAAAATTTAATAAAAGTTGACGGAAAGGCCTTTGTTGGGTTATAGATTGACCTCGGTTAATTAATTCAATTACTCAAGTTGATTAATTATGTCAAATTACATGCAAATTGTAGAGGCAGTAACAAATCACCAAATAAACTAAGTGCAGCAGAAATGAAATAGACACATTTATTTGTTGATAATGGGGAAAACGTCTTGCAAGGAAAAAAAAGCTCCACTGAATGAATTTTGTTAGGACATATGTGATTCACTTGTTAAGAATATATGTCATTCTTTTATGTAATTGGCTAATTCTTTGACAAAACGCACTTTACTTGTAATTGGGTAGATATAGGTGTTTTTAATACTTCAAGAAACAAGATTTCAAGATCAAGTGTTAAATTCATTCAAGTCTGTCTAAGAAACAAGCTGAATAGTACAAATTCATTAAAGCTCGAAAGCTTGCTCAACAGTTGCATCTATCGAGCTTAAGCTATTTCAGCCCGTGTTCTCAACAGTTGCTCGACAACTCCTATCTGTCGAGGTTTAAGAATTTCATAATTCTGATATGATTTTCTTGAGATTCGTGAATGTGTCTTTGGGCCTTCTTTTCTCCTAACCCTAGACATATAAAATGATTATTTTAAGGGCCGTCAAAGGTGACACAAGTTGCACAAGCATTGAGCAAAGTTTGTTCAAGCAAATTGTGATCGAAGACAAAGTTTTGCCCTAGTTCATCATTCTTGTGAAGAAGTTGCTGTGTTTGTACACCGTAGGGTTTTGTGACCAAACATCTTCTTGATCTTCATAGTGGGATGAACTGAGCAACTTTGCAGCCAACAACTTTCTCTAGTTGGTGATTGAATTTGCGTACTGGGATCCACGCAATTGGTTAGTTACGTACTGGGAGCCATGCATTACGAGAAGAAATTGTCACTACAGAACAAGTTCAATTGGGTATAGGGGTAAGGGTTCAACTGTAGGTTGGTATAAGATATTAAGATTCCTTTACTTGTAATCGCTTGTTGTGATAATAGTGAAATTTCAGGAGTGGTGACCTTAAAATCATCCAGTGGGGTTTTTGCCATGTAGGTTTTTCCCATTTGTAAACAAATCACCGTGTCAATTTATTTTCCGCTGCATAATTAGTTTAATTGGTGATTTGATTGTGCTACCACGTGTTTGCATGTTAATTTGATTAATTAATTAAACTTGGCTAATTAATTAATTAATTCATCACAAGGGGTCAATTTGTTTTTGGCCTATCAAATTTCATGTCACCACTCTCAAGAATCCATTAATCAAGAACAAGCGGTTACAAGTATAAGGAATCTTACCACTACCAGATCTATCCAAAAATACCAACTTACAGTTGAATTTTTGCCCCAATCTCCAATTGGACGTGATCTTGTAGAAAACTTCTTCCTTTGCATGGATCCTAGCCAGTACGTAACTAACTCCACAGCAACCCTTTGATTGTTGTAGTTGATTTGCAATAGCTTCACATATAAACACGAATAAGATCTTCAACG
Source organism: Quercus glauca (assembly GCA_023736055.1). Taxonomy (NCBI): domain Eukaryota; kingdom Viridiplantae; phylum Streptophyta; class Magnoliopsida; order Fagales; family Fagaceae; genus Quercus; species Quercus glauca. Next base: position 27,913,329 of record CM043325.1, on the reverse strand, counting down.
TTGGTGTTATAGACTTTGCTTGGTTATAGATCCCAAAGACGTACAAGAAACGCAGTAATATCTCTTTCTTCTGTAAGAGAAGGCTAGGGTTTCAAAAAGAAAACCTTATGAATTTTTCTAGGGTTAGGGTTTTCTTTATCCTCCTTCTTATTTAAATAAGAGTTTAATAGGCCTTTTGAATGGGCTCTCCTATTCCAATAAGGTTCGCTCTCCTAGTTCTATTAGGTTTACACAAACCCATAAACAAAATAGCCTATTAGAATAAAACATTGCAGGCTATTTTAGAAATCTCGTAGCTTGATAGATCGAGAGGTATTGAGCTTTATTAAATCTTGAAATATTGACAAGTATCAAGGACTATCTGGCCTTTTGCCCTTTTTGGGAAAAATAATTGGCGTTATGCCCCTGTTTCGAAACTATATAGGGGCGTACCCCTGTTTCAATACTCGGCTAACCTAAATTTGAGTTACTAAAAGTACTCGATTATAACAAAGTCGAGTTACAGGCAAGCTCTTGCCACGCTGGTCTTCCAGTGTGGCTTTTGGGCAATAAAATAATCCCGCGTAACTGTTTGTAACTCGGCAATGGGGAAACCGAGTTATGTGCAGAATATGAACCACTTTTGAATGTAATGTCTCTAAAACAGTTTGTCTTTGTCTTCCTTCCTCAACAGTTTCTCTCCCTTCCTCAGTCCGATCAGTAGCCACCCTTAGTCCGTTCAATAGAGCCTTCCCAAGTTCAACAAATATTCAAGTTCTCCTATTTCTACCTGTACCCAAACCAAATCGTTCAGTAGACCCTTTCTGAAGTTCAATCCAAACCCACACCCAAACCCACACCTTTTCACTCTCACCATAGCCGAAGCTCAACCCAATCCATCTTTAGAGCCAAAGGAGTAGAAACGTATTAAGGTAATTTCTAAATGCTGAGTTCAAATTTTCTTTTTTTCCCTTTGCATGTAATCTGAGTTAAGTGTTGCTTGTGCATGTACTTTGAGTTAAGTTTTTCTCTGTTAAATTTTTCTCTATCTCTATTCATTATTATTGTTACTGTTTTAGGTTTGTTGGGTTTGGTTTTGAACTGGGTTTTGATGCACATCTAAGGCAGAAATTCATGTAAAATACAGTTAGCATGACAACGGTATCCATTGTTAGGAAAAATTGCTTTTTAATTCAACTCTATAATTTCAGCAAATTATGTTGTAAGTTATGTCATGATTTTGAATTAGGAAAAATTGCTTTTTAATTCAATGCGGAATGATCTTGAATTGAGAAGCTATTGGTTTTACAAGCTTCAAACTTACTGGCTTTTACAAGCTTCCACTCTGTTAAGTTATTAATAAAATAGATATAATCTGTGTATAATGGATATGCACGCATATATCTACACACAGAGGATAAAATGCACATCATGGACATCCACTATCACTGAACTAAATTGAGCTCATAAATGCCCGGTATATCTACTAATTTAGGTTCCTAAAAGCTTTGCTGCCACATTTTGTGTACAGATGCATAATTGATTGTCTTAAGAGACTATAATTGTCTTAGAAGTTGTTAAAGTACTTATTTTATTTGTTATTAGAATTCCTAGTCTTTCTAAGAAAGGATTTAGAAATAGCCTATATAATGGCTTTATTGTAGTCGATAATATTGATAGATTTCAATAACATTCCAATTTTTTTCAAGCGCGATTGCTATCTCCTACCTAAGTGTGACTGCTTACGAAAGCCTAGGTGTGATTGCCCAGTGTTTTATCTTTCTTTATTTGATGTTCTTTTTATTGTTTTAATACCAAACAGCCATCAACACATTCAATATCTCATCAAGAATCTAGTTTAGTGCTGAAATTCCTAAAAATCCTACATCAAATTTGGTATTAAAGCCCGTGTCTTGTGTCAGATTAGTCCGTCATTTGTGGTTTATGTTTGTTGACTAAGTACATAAATTTATTATTATTATCATCTACTACATGTGGGGTTGAAAAGGGAACTTAGTGGCCTTTTAGGGTCACCAATCCTTTCCTAATAGGTTGGGTTAGGTTAGGGGGGACATTAAGATTTGTGGTGGCTTTGGGAATGGAAATAGTAAATCCTCTGAAAAGCCAACTATTTTCAGGTGTCGGTGCCTCTAGGGTGCTTCTGACGGATCTAAGACTTTGATTATTTATTTATTTTGGCCACCTATACTTATTTCCCAAGGGTATTGGTGGAGTTATTGATTTCTCTATGTCAAAAATAATTTTTGTGGGTATAAAGGTTTAGGTTTTGGCTTTTGAATGGAAATTCATATATAATGTAATTAATGGAAAAGAATGGAATATGAATTGCTGTTCTTATTTTGTGTGAATTATGTAGAACGAGCTTTGATACTAAAATTTGACACAGATGGAAAATTTCAATAAAGAAACAAAGACAAAAAATGATAAAAAATTAAAAACCCTGGAGTCAGTGACGGGAACGTAGCTGGTAGTTTCCTTTAAAGAGTTCTATAATTTGGGATGTTTCAGACGACGAAGAGTTCTATTGGGACCTTCCTTAGTCTACAGTTAAATTTACTCTTATTTGATTGCAGTTTCCTTTAATGACTTTTTAATTAGGGAATTTCAGATGATGAAGAGTTTTATTGGGACCTTCCTTGGTCAATCTAAAGTTGAATTGACTCTGATTTGATTGTTTGTTTTTGTTTTTCCTTGTTGGATTGCTTTTAATTAAGTTCTCCCAGAATAAAGACAATTTGGTAAATTCCAAGTCTTCTCGAATGGGCTACCCTTGGCTACACCAAAGGGCTTGTCGCCTCACACCTTAGGGTGTTGAAGCGATGTAAGGCCTTGGCACCTTAAGGTTGCCTTTCATCTTTAACTACGTTGACCCTATTTCTAGTTGAGTTAGGAAAGCCAACTATTGATTTACAAAAAATGTGCTTGATTTGAAGAAAAGAAATAAATTACTAAGAACCTAATTTACGACCAACACTTGACCAATAAAAATATAATTGACTTCTAATATTAACAAAATATTTAATTTGTAGGTTTCATACATTTTATGTACATAATCGAGTTTGCAGTTGTAAGGTAGAAGAATATTTGACTTCTTTTTGTAAGGCTTGTGGCTTTTATAGAAAAATGCTAGATAATCTTTTTTTTTTTCTTCTTGCAAAAAATTTAAGAATTCTTTTTCCATTTCTGTCTCGTTTGTATCCATAATCTCAAAATTGTTTACTCTTGGATTGTGGGGTTCATAAAAACAAGTTAAGAAAAAAAACCCAAAAGAAAAGAAAGCAACGCTCTTGGACTATTATGGTCTTCAATTCAGTGTTCATTTGACACATAACTATGCACACACCATCATTTGATGGTATAGGTCTCACAGTTGTTTAATTCATTTAATTAAGTTCAATATTAATTTGATTATTATTAGTTGCCTCGAAAACTGTGCTTGTGAGTGAGATGTCCATTGCACTAGGGTCTCTAATGGCACCTTTGCCTACTTCCATGTTTGTCTCCCACTTTTTTGTTGAAAACACACCTCAATAGCCACTAAGTTACAATGAATCTTTTTCAGTTCTTGCTTTATGAAATAAAATTTATTTTAGAGTGTGATGTCAAGTACGGAAAAACTTAAAGCTTAGGGGAAAAACTTAAAGAGTACGGAAACAACTTTACACTTTGTTTAAAGAAGGGACTTTCTAGGCAGGGCTTGTTTAGGGGTAGTTGGGTACCTTTTACAACTATGTTTTAGTATTTTCCAATGGTGTTTTTTGTGGTGCTTAATTGATTCATCGGTTTGCATTTTGCTGTGTTCATTTGTTGGTTTACTTTGTTTGATTTAGACATTGATTTGCACATTGGTTGGTTGGTTAGGTTGCTTATACATTTTGCAACTATGTGTCCTTTTTGTTTATGCCTTGCAGCCATGAACATTAGGATCAAGTTAGGCACATATGCTTAGGCTAGCTGTTTTATATTTTACTGTTTTAATTTAACTCTTCCTTGATATGATCAAATGGATTGAAAATCAGTGTATATATAGAACAATAGCAAGATGTATAATTCAGTTGAGCAATTATATGTTTTCAATTTTATGTCAAATCTCTCTCCATTTGTTTCTGTCAGTATGTTCTAGAACATTCAATTACTTGCTTGTGTTTAATTGCAAAAGCCAAGATTTTCTTTACTATTAAACATAGACCTACGTGTCTAACATGATTGCATGCGTGTCAGATATGCAACAACTGCAAAATGTGGATCCTGGACCCACGGTAAATACACAATTGAGACAGCAGCTGGGCCATCGATCCACGGCACTGTGGGAGACTCCTGCCGGTCAGGTACGTAGTTGTACTGAACTTCGAACATGTCGAAATCATGTCTTTTTATTTCTGTAGGGTTCTTTGATCATTTGTAAATAGATGTTGGACATGGTAGCATTTCTCTTTTGGTTTAGGCAGAATTTTATTTAATCCAAAGAGAAAATGGTATGAAGCAGAAATAATTGTGAATTTAAAAACACTCTTTTCTTAACAGCATAAAGAAAATGGTATGGAGCAAAAATATTTAAAGTTAGTAGATCTCATTTAGAAGCTATAGTAATCAATTAAAATGAATCCTCTGCCATTATTTTCCCAAATGTGCACACACAATTAGGCGTGGCTACACATAAGACAACTAACTTTGATTCCTAATTCCCTACTCCATTTGACATAGTGAGGCACTTTGTTCATTCATTTCAAAACATAATGCCCATCACCTCAGTGGTAATTTTAAAAATGTCATTGACATTGAATTGATCCTATCTGCTATTGAGCTGGAGTGAATAACCAGTTAACATCATAACTAACATATTTCAAAATGTTCGTAACTAACTAGTTAGCCTACTGTTTCTTGCATATCCTAAGATAGTGCTCTTTCGTGTGCAGGTAGCGCCAAACGTGCTAAGGTGCAGACACCGATCATGCAAGTTACCCCGGCATGGGCTAGACCCCTGAATTGCTCAATACATAATTGCGGCGAGTTTTGAAAGGTTATTCAAGGTTCCAAACTTGGAAGTGGATCATGCGTTGATCACAGCACTAGTTGAGCATTGGTGTTCGGAGACGCACACATTCCACCTACCGCATGGAGAGATGGGCATCACCTTACAAGATATTGAGGTGATACTAGGGGTTCCTGTTGATGGGTTGCCAGTGACTGGGTGTGTCAAGCTGGGGTGGCCAATGTTGTGTCTTGAGTTATTGGCTCATCGTCCTCCGGATCCGGTACCGCATCCCAATGAAAACAAGTCTATTCTTGCTGGGGTGAGGCTAAGAGTCACCTGGCTGGATGCACATTTTAGAGCTCCCCTAGCTGCAGATGCTACTGACAAGGTAGTGCAGCAACATGCGCGCTATCACATACTTCTCAGATTGGGGACCATTCTATTTATGGACAAGTCAGGGGACCAGGTGTCAGTGATGCCTCTACAGCTCCTAAACCCAATCAGCAACACGAAGAGGTATAGTTGGGGTAGTGGAGCATTAGCCTGGTTGTACAGGCAGTTGTGCAAGGCATTAGAGACAAAGGCGATGCAGATGGGAGGAGCATTGCTATTGGTGCAGCTCTGGGCGTATTCAAGGTTCCCAGTGATATGCCCTGTTGCAAGGCCGTCGCAACCGCCGGTGGAGGCAGGTCCCCTTGCCATTCGGTATATTATTTGATTAGTTTGATACAATTGTCATGCCATTTGTCATTCACTGTGCACGTGTCTATAGTAGTTGGACAAAATCCCTGCATGTATGTCACTTGTAACACATTCACTAAGGACACTGCTGTCGAGAAGTAACCTTTGTTTCAAACTGAAAGTGTAATTGACATTAATTTAATAGATTACTTAACAAGATAGCATGCCAATATACACTGTTATAAGTGTAGAAGAAAATTACAAATACAAAATACTTTGTTTTAATAGATAATACAAAATACAAATACACTTAGATGCATCTATTAGTGCAATGGGAATCATAGTCACACACGTCATTCAGTACTTAATATGTACTCAGCCACAATTTATTAAAATAGGTTATACAAAATATTTGTAAATAGTATATAATCTGATCATATTTAAGTTTAATATTGAAGATGTTTGTTTTTTAATTTTGGCTAACTCATGAAAAAGTCCCTGTAACAAATTCATTTGGTAGAGTATGTAAACTGGTCATTTTTTTTCAACAAGGACAAAACGGGTTGTTTGTTAACTAATCTATATACTTTGTTCTGAATTTATATCTAAATTTGTATTATTATGAAACAATAAATTTGTTTGTGTTTATTATATTTTCCAAAGGCATATTTGTATGCCCAGAAATTCATAGTCTAGACTTTGTTTTGAATTTTTTTTTTAATAGTAACAAGTGGGGATGAAACACCTAAACTACAATGCTCTTAATGCCCTTTGTGTGTGTTTGACTCACATGTAGTGCAGTAGACCATGGTACACCAGACCATACAGCTCCAATTTCAGTTTCATGTTTATGACAACATCGTAATTCACTTTTTTTCCCCCTAGAAATGCGTTGTTTGCAACACTTCATAAATTGTAACTTCATCAATTCTAATAAGTATTTTTTCTACGTATTTTTTCAGCTAATTACTGCCTTCATTTTTTTTACGCATTTATTGTCATGGCAGCATTGTTGTTTGATATTAACTAATGAGCATTGTCTGAAATTGTATGTTTACTAGATGGAAGGGGCTGAAGAGCATGACAGAGCATGCCACACATGTGCTAGCTGCGTATTGGGCTTCACTGTCGAGTATACGGGCACACCAGGTATTTTACCAATTCATGTCAGAAGGATATAATTATCCATATTTTTGATTTTGACTTGGTAGGGTTGTCAACTATAGTTAAAAATGTAACTTTGGTCGATTAGACCATAGATATACAAGGAATTAGTGACAAACATTTCAAAAAGGTGGGCAGTCAATATAGAGTACCTTCATTCGTAATACCCACTCCGATGTTTGTCGTTTTGATTCCACACATATTTAGCCATGTACCCTTAAAATTGTTCCCTCGGTTGTAGCCAGTGCAACTAGTAGAATCTGGGGAAATAGGTCAAGAATGTCTTAGGATTTTTACTGAAGTGGTTCCTCAATGGTCTTCTACATATTTGCTCACATTGATGATTGACACAAATAAGTACGTATTTGATTTGTCTTTTTGTTGACCATTTATGCAGGTTGTTTGGGAGCCATACAGGGATGTCCTAGACTCGTTGCCCCCATATTGCACTGCCGGCTGACATATATGGAGGGCCATTGTACCGTTGATCTATTTTTGGATAGTTGAGGATCATCATCCCGAACGTGTCTTTCGTCAGTTTGGGATGAAGCAAGCGCCACCGGATATTGTGGATACATCGGTTGATCTTCACAGAATCTCCCTCCAAGGTAAATTAGACAGGGATTGGGTGTAAGAGCATGCTATATACATTGACCGATAGGCCCATAGAGAGGAACATCTTGCCGATGCACCGATATTGGATGGGGACACGACATACCTTGCTGCTTACATGGAGTCATACCGAAGGACGACCAGACGGTACATTACACGTGAGTCGGTGTATTAGGAAATCCTGGTAAGGCAACAATTCGATGCTTCTTTGATGGATTGACAATTTACGTGTGTTGCTGCATGCATTCTGAAAATTAAAGTGTGACCACAAGCCATTGAATCAATATTTTGACATTAATTTTAGATAACATTTCATTTCTTGCTGCTAGATATGCATTTGTCACTAGCAATATGTACTGTTGTGTCATTTCAATGTTCATACATATATGAATAAGCTCAACATGCATAATTTGTTTCCAAATTAGTCATGCACAACACAAAAGTAACTAGAAAATTTTTAACGAGACTCCTTTATTTCGTAGGTTCAGTCCAATGTGGAATTACTGTCGCAATGCGAACCAAACTCCCAAGTGTACAACCACCTGAAAAGGACACTGGATCTTGTCGGAAAGTTGAGCCGAGTGGCATTGGAGAACGCGAGTGCCATGGCGACTGAGGCGAGCACACAGGCCACAAGCCGTGGTGGGAGAGGTCGTGGGTCTGGAGGGTGTGGACGCAGTGGAGGTCCTGGAGGTGGTCATGAGGATGAGGATGACTTGGGTAACTTCTAACTCTAATACCTCCAATTCTTACTGACTTCCACTTCTACTACTTTGAGTTGTAATTTATTTAGAGGACGTATTATAGTAGCGACACATATATCAATTAGAGAAGTAGTTTTTAGGGTTAATATGCACTTCCTTCTTTAATTATGGTATAATTAGTTACAAGGTTCTCCCAAACTTTTTTGTTGAAACTAAGCACTTTAAATATCAACCAGAGGTACGGCTTATTAAGTTCTTCCAACCAAAATATATATGTATTGAAATGTAAGACATGCAAACCTGTTTCATTCATTCCTTATAAACTACAATCACAATAATATTATCCACTTTTAACATATACCCATCAATGCTAATATATTTAACACATTGATGACAAAACAGCAAGTCTATTTAGTTAATCGAGTATAAAGCACAATAATCTGTTTGCTAATGTAATTCCTTTTAAAAATATTTCTATGCGACCATGGAAATAAACTTAGATGTATAGATGCGAAAAATTCAAAGTTGTGATCACATTCTGCAGTTCATACAATTAGAGTTTAAAAAATTACTGGTAATAACAATGATAGATTACATACAGGTAAACAAAGCTAGACTTTGTAATACAAAGGTTTTTTTTATAATTTTTTTTTTAGTTAATTACATATGCTAATAATGAGTTAAAAACCTACAGTCTTATTAGATTTTATCAACAAAACAAGGTTTATATAGGGTAGTCTAGGTGTTCTAAGCATTAGTTTTATTGGGTACGGTTTACACTTGACAATAGTTATTGGATTCTATGAACAACATGTACTAGGCAAGGGTCTATTTGGATTGCTTACGCATTTGGCATTGCGTAGGGTTTACACTTTACAACAAATATTGGATTCTATCAACTTACTTATGAATTAACCTCTCCTTTATACTGTCTAGTTTCTAGGGTAATTATACAGTTTCTAGGGTAATTATACATGTTGAATCTTGTGTTGAAAACAATTTTTTATTGTTATTGTATCAGCTTTGTAGCTGCTGTGTATTTTCAGCTCTGTTCTAGCTTTGTTTTTGCACATTGTTGTCTTACATTTTCAGTTGAATGAATGCAGACTGTTCCAATACAAAAAAAAAAAAAGAAAAAAAAAAGACTTTTTTTGGATTTTTACGAGTAATGCATTAACTGATAGTGTAAGTAATCTTTCTCCACTCTCGGTCAGAAAATTGTCTCCATCCTAAACATTTTTTTGTGATTTTTTAAGCCCGTTTGGATAGGCTGTTTACAAATCCTTTACGCGCGTTTTAGACAAAACTTGATTTGCCAAATCGTTTGGCTCCACAAAATCAGCACGTTTGCATTTTCAAAATCCAGATCTTTCATGTTTGCAAAACACTGCAAAGCTTCACATTTTCAGAAATGCATATGGGCCAATACGATATGAAATAGCGCCAATATGATAGGAAATGCCAGCTTTATCCCTTCCCCCATGTATATCTTCTCCTTTATTTTCTTAGTTAGTCTATACTCCTCCATGTATATCTGCTACTCTGTTCTCTCAATTTCCACGGGCTCTCAATTCTATGTTCCTACTTCTACTTCGTTCTTCATCTTGCTTGCCAAGTAACAATTCTCTGTTTCTCTTTTGCTGAATTTATGTTACAGATTTGGGCTTTTTACTGGTGGGTTACATGATTGTTTGATATTGAAATCAAACTTTTAGAACTTATTTTGGCTGAGAGATCTGTTGCTGCTGCCGTTTTTGTTTCTTCATGGGTTGTGGATTTATTTGGGTTTTTGGCTACTTTTGAGACCTGCCCATTTTGGGTTTTGATTATAATTATTACTTTATATTTGTAGACACATAACTATCATTGGAATCAACTAAAATTGATGAAGGAGTTTTCTTTATTATGTTTCTCATTCAAGAATCACGATTGTGTTTATGGGCTTTTGATCAAAATTCAATTTTTAACATTCTTTAGTGATAAAATGCTTAATGGGTTTGTGTAAATGCACTTCCAGTATAGTGTTTGTGTATCCTCTCTATTTATGTGTGCTTCTGGGGAGTTGAGGGTTAGATATGTCTATCTCTATGTGCTTGTAGTGGGCATAGTTCTGATAACAAAGGGGAGAAGAGCAAAAATACTATTTATTGAAACTAACAATTTGCTGTTATGGAGAAAATTTGGATTGATAAAGAATTTTACTTGTGGTCTTTACCAAGAAGTCTGCTATCATGTTTGTCAGCTTTTACATGAGTAGATATTGGATTCATCCTTTACATAAACCATATAATTCAGTGCATGTATATGAACCATATATTTTAGCTGAGTTTGTAGAGTTGCACTTGCCCTTGGAAATGGGTGTTTTTCCAATATTTCAACTTTCATGGCTTTTAGACAGGGGATTATATTGTTAAATTTAAAAATTTGCAAGACCAAAATCAAACCTTTTAAAATTGAAGGACCAAAAATGCAATTTACCCTTAACACTAAATAGTGGTAGTATAATTATAGTTCTTGAAGCAAACAAAGGCAACAAATATAAACCTACAATTGATATTGCTCAAATTTGAGCTTCACCAAACTTTACAAAGTGCAGTGTTAGTACCTTGATGACAATGCACTGATCTATTGCTTTTTAGCTTCATTTTACTCTAATATACAAAAAATGCATAATCATCTTGCTCATTTAAGCATCAATGAAAAACCAAAAGAAAATGATACACATGCATACACCTCTGGGAACAAAAGCAAAAGCACTACAAACAACCATAACGTTGTTTGTAGTATATGTAGGCTTTTACATTGCTTTTATTATGCTTAAGCGTTGCTGAAGACGGCATATTTGAAATGCTGGAGCTATTTGAAAGTATTGAGTTTGTTTTCATAGATACTACTGAGTTTTCACTTGTTACTTACAAAAGCTTTTGTTCTGACTACTATGATTGTTTTTTTGTTGTGTACATGAGCTACCATATCTCAGTCGAGATATTGATGTTGAAATTGGATTCCAGATTAGAGTGGTTGTGTCTTATGGGAACTTTAGCTTTTATTTGAGAGGTTAGACTAATTTAAGCCTTAATTTGATTCTCTCTTTTTTATATTATTTCTCCATAATGTTTTGTGCATTAATCTCAATCTGAAGATCTGGTTTTATGTAGTAGACTTAATGTCAAGTATCTTGGGGGCAGTGGTTGTATGTGGTATAATCTTTGTGTGAGTGAAAATGCAGGTACTTCTGAGACTATTAGGACGTGTATCTCAGTTAATCAAGTTGTTGTTGTAGTAAATTGTTCTTGAAGTGAACTTGCCATGTTTTTTAATGATGTGGTTTTCCTAGTCCCTCATAATAGCTTGGAAGAGTAAGCTCCCTTCAACTTGGTTGGGCTCGTAATGGCTCCCTGATTAGGTAGGCCTGGGCCCAATATCGTGCACAATTTATAACACTTGATATTGTGCTGGAAACTAACGAAAGAGAGTATCCTATTCTTGTGGGGTTTTCACTTTTTTTGGGGTTCAATTTCTTTCTAAGTATGTTACAACCCAATAAGTTTGATGGTGTTTGTGATGCACTATCCTACGCTTGAAAATGTGCTTCATAATTGTTTGTTTACGAGACATCTTACTATTAATGAAATGAGTCATAATTTTCATAGTTTTCAATTCACAAAAAGCTTTCCAAAATTTAGAATTAATTGCAGATTGGATTAGCAATGTTTTGAAATTCTATCAATACACTGTTGCTCATAAGGTAAGCTAAGTTTTTGCTCATACTGTTTTGGATTCCAGTTTTTACTCATACTATTTTGGATTCCAAGAGTCTTGTTTCCTCACCTTGTTATTTTCACCATGTTGGATTGTGTACAAGTATTAGAGGGAGAAAGAGAGAGAGGAAACATACCAATAATCACTGTCCAAATTTTTAGTAGTTTGGTTACTAGGTTCTATGAACCTGAGTGGAAATCAGACCCCTATGGTACCAACAAGGAATCTTTCCATTTCTTTGTGCCATATGAGTATCATTCCCCAAATTAAATCCCTTGTAAAGGGCCAAATGCCATTGATTCATATCTAGGCTGCAGATAGTAATACATTTTCTGACTGAATCCCTTGTTGTCGTCTTAATAAATACAAGTGTTTTTATACAGATGATGAGGCGTTGGAGGGCGACTAGGGCATGTACATGAATGGCGTCGGGTCATCGCGATGCACGTCTGATGCTGCTGCCCAGCCATCCCACCCCACTAGCCATGACGATGGTGCAGAACACACATCCTGTGCTCAAGCTGGCCCTCAGTCCCCACCACCCACTCGGCTGTCCCCCCTATTGTTCAGCGGTTTTGCCCACAACAATGGCTGTATATTTGTACCCACACCTGGCCGACTGACCCCACCTGTAGTTTAGGCTGAGCCTACCCAGGACCCTTCACTTCCTAACCCTGACGAACCGACTGCATAGATTGAACAGATACCGAGTGAGAATATTGAGGCAATACATGGGTTGCAAAGATCACTCTGCACTAACATACACCCCCCTAGTTGTAGGACTGGTGACGGTAATTATTTGCACAGCTAGGACAGCATCTTTCTTAACTGCTATCTGTGAATTAGAATGTTCAGATTAACAATCTTGTGCTCAGTTTGCATTAGATATTCTTATTTAGCCAGTGCACCTCCATGCTATGTAAACCGTTTATCATTTACCTTAATAGAATGTCACATGACTTGCATATGATGTTGTTTGCTTTAAGTGATGATCATACTCAAATCAAACATTTTCTGATAATTAAATTAAGCTGAGGGTTCGTCAACTATTACCCACTTCACTTGGTAGATATTTCAAAGGCTTCATCATCAAACGCATAATCCAAGAGTCTTAAGTATATCCTCTATAGTATTTGTTAGGACATATGTGGTTCACATGTTAAGAACATATGTCATACTTATTTATGTAAATTGGCTAATCCTTTGACAAAACACACTCTACTTGTAATTGGGTAGTTCTATGTGTTTTTAATACTTCAAGAAACAAGGTTTCAAGATCAAGTGTTGAAGTCATCAAGTCTGTCCAAGAAAAACAAGCTGAAGTGCAAAATCATTAAAGCTCGACACCTGCTCGATAACTTCTCGACACCTGGCTATTTGTCGAGCTCTTCAGCTAATTCTTATTGCAATCTCGATAGCTTCTCGATAGCTTGTTGATCGATCGAGAAAGTTTCTGTCCCCTCGACACCTTCTCGACATCTCCTCAATAGCTGCTATCTGTCAAGATTCATTAAACCTCGACACCTGCTCGACACCTCCTCGATAGCTGCTATCTGTCGAGGTTACGAAAATTTAGCTTTTTGATTTTTGGGCCAGGCTTATGTATTTGTGTAGGGATTCTTTTCTCACAACCCTAGACCTATATAAGGCTTATTTTAGAAGCCGTCACTTAAGAGAATACAAGGAGAACATATGAAAAAGTGACCGATGCCTTATTCTCTCTGAAAGAAGCTACTGCGTCTTTTGCGCCTTAAGGTTTTGTAACCAAGTGCTTCTTGATCTTCATTCTTGATGAAGTGAAGAACTTTGCAGCCGACATTCTTCTTCTAGTTGGTGATTAAGTCGCATACTGGGATCCGCGCAATTAGTTAGTCACGTATTGGGATTCGTGCATCAACAAAAAGGGTGGCATTCATATATTGAAGAGTTCAGAGGTTCTGAAGCGGTAGAAGGTTTCTGCTGTGAGTTCATCTACGGGGATTGTAGAGTCTAGGGACAAAGGTTTTGTACTAGATCTGAAACTTCTCTTTACTATAGTGGATTGCTTTTCGGGAAGGTTTCCCCCCAGGTTTTTTACTGTGAAACTGGTTGGTTTCATTGGTTTTCCTGAGTCATCATATCTTGTCTTATTTACTTTTCCGCTGCATATTATTTTGACATGATATTGATGTTTGTTTGTTTTAACAAGTTTTATTGATAATAAATCTAATTAACAACTTGGGTTTAAAACTTTTTAATTCTATCAACTGGGGTCTATATTTCCCAATAGTATTGAACTACTATTGCCATTGTTGCAATGCAGTTAATAATGTATTCACCATCATTATTCGTGGTTGTAGAATTTGTAGTAGTCATGTGACATTGGAGGTGTACCCAATCCATCACCCAACTTATTACTACTATCAAGGGTGATCAATCATTGTTATAGAAACCACTAGTCTTAGTTTTTATTTTTTCATTTCACAAAATCCTCACAGAATTTTCCCAATGATGTAGCCTATTGAGTGTTGACCCCTATTTGTTGGATGAGTAAAAGAGAAGCTGTATAGCTCCTTTTCACATCATTGTGGCCTTAGAGAAGCTATTAACTCTACTTTGGCTGTTAGGGAACGTGTGTATTCAAGTAATGTGCTCTGCTTTGAATTTCAGGTAAGACGAGACCGGCGAAGGCAGCTGTGCGGAAACGAAAACAGCGTTGAGCTGTTGATGCTGTGGAGCATATGGGGGTAAAACCTTGCCCAATATCTGGACTTCTTAATTTATTTTCATTTTTTGATGTTCATTTTTCGATAATTACAATTCACAACCAAACAAAAGAGAAAAATCAAAAACAATATTAGATAGTTCCCCTTTTTCTTGGCTATAAAAGGAAGTGGTTGCTTTGAAGCAACTGAATTTCTCTCTCCTCTTTGTAGATATACATAAGTCCAGCATGGCATAGAAATTGAACGTGCTTAGTTCTGTTTATAAATTTCCTTCCTTGCTTTAAGCTTTGTTTGATTTGCAAGACAGTGTTGGAAAAAAAGGTGCCCTGCATATCAAATTATTATTATTAAAATCAGCCCTACACATCAAACCATACATATGTGCGTATGAGTAAGAAATTTGGACACAGACACAACACAATTGTTATGTTTCAGCTTAGACATAGCATGTTAGAGCCAGGAACTTGTTAAATTCCAGACCATACATATGTCACAGGACCAGCATACTTGGAACAAAGAGAAGGCATTTCTTTTGTCTTCGAATTGGTAAGTGAAAAATAGAAAAGGCATTTGTTCTACATTTTGTCAGTAAGAAGAATTGCGTATGAGTAAGAAGAAACATAAACTGAATCCGCTCACAATTTTTGTGAATAGTAAACCACACATATTGCCTGAACCAAAACCCACACGGATGAACACCCATAAACTAAATAAAAGTTAGGTGTGCGTAGACGTTATGAATTTTTCTATAACTTGTATACTACTATTTATTTTTTTTTTTTTTCATTTACTGATTCATATTTGGTGGCAGATTTTGCAGGCTTCAGAGATCCTAATATTGGTAAACTTTGAAAACCACCATTTTGGTTGATGTCGTCGTTTTATTGCACGGTAGTTGGACAATGTCTTGTTGTTGATGTAACAGCTAGTGGACACAACTTTAAGAAGATTTTTTGGACATATAAGAGTTTGACAGATTTTTGGAGAGCATATATGACAATTTCAACTGATTTTTTGGACAGCTGATTTCACCATTTGGTTTATCTTTTTATACATGTTTTGTAACTAATGAAGCTACTTAACCATCTTAGGTCCTATATGTGCACGTTTGAGTGGATATTTTCATGTGAAATGGAAAACGTCATTTCTATATATTTGTATCTATGTACCTGCATATTTGAACAAAGGCAGCTTTAGACAAATGCAATATAGTGATGATGGATGGAAATTTCATCCACATAAGTTTAAATTTAGCAATACATTTGTTGATGTCCATTCCTTTTATGTGGCTCCCTTTTATAAGAAAAATACTCTAGTGCAAATTTAGCTATAGATTTGCTCAGGATGAATGCAATATAGTGTGCATCCTACTCCAATGTTAGCTCCTTAAGGTGCTCCTTATCCTTCAACTTTGCTTCCAACGCATTAGTTGAGTATATCACATTCTGGAGATTCGATATGACAATGACTCCCCGAAGATTTGAAAATTTTCCTAACTCTTCAATTCAGAATCCAATGTCCTTGCCGACAACAAATTTGGTCAAAGTCTGAAGACATTCTAATCGACCCATATGTATTGGCATATTTTTAATGCTAGTTCCACTAATATAAAGATGACGCAAATTAATGAGATTTCTCATATTTTTTGGCAACTTAACTAGAAATTTGCATCCTGATAAATTCAACATTTGTAAGTTGAGCAACATACATGTAGACTCAGGCAATCTCTCAATCTTAGTAAAAGAGACATCTAAATAGCGTAGATATTTGAAATCTCCAATTGACTCTGGCAACTCTATATTATAATAATGTGAAAGAGAGAGCACACGTAAGAATCTTAGTTTCAATAATAGATCATGTGGTACCCTTCTTTGTTAAGTAGAACCCCAGAACCTCATTATCCTTGTCCTCATGAGCTTCTTCTTTCATTTGTAACGAAATGAAGGTGCGTAAATTTTTAGCTTTGCGCAAAGCCGTAAACTTCTCTAGGATGTCATATTCGGTTCTTAAGTAGGAAAAATGACGAGTTTTATCTACAATTTTGTTTTGTGTTATCCCCTTCCGATATGAAACAAAATTGGCCAGATGAAAGAATAGCTAAATCATGTACTAGGTCATGCATTAGAAAGCACAATTTGCTTCCATTTGATCATTGTAAAAGTGACCTCGATACTAAATCAAGGAAGTACTTAGCACCTATAACTTCCATTTCTTCATTATCGTTGTGTTGTTGTAGGAAACCCTCTCCCATCCACAACTGAACAAGTTCTTCCTTTTTGAATAGATACTTCTTTTTGGAATTTTAAATTTATTGTATTTGTTCTTCATTGCATTATATATATATATATATATATAAGTGAGGCACATTTTTGGTGTTTGGATACTAGGAATTTTTATAAGTGAGGCATATAATTTTTAAAAACATATATGAATATAATCCTTATTTTATATTATGCCTTCATATTAACTAAGTAACTATCCAGGTTAATTTTCCTTCTTCTTTGAGACACACCCAACTAAATTGCATCTTAAAAAATTAAAATTAGTAGTAAGATGTTGTACGGGTTCATTTAAGATTGTTGAAATATTGCTGACAGTTTTTTCTTTGCAAATCGCCATCAACACGTGTATAGGAAAATGGTGTGAATAAATTATTTGAAATTGTAAATTTTGAATAATTATAAACTCGATATTATATAACTCGAGTAATTTCTTGCCCACAACTCGCTACCCCTGTACTCGAGTATTGGAAAAATGCTTGCGTCCAGCCAGACTTCTCTGTAAAAAGCGATTGATGTTCGATCGGGGCGCGATTGGTCACAAAATTAAACTCGGTTTTGAAGGAAGCGAGTACTATTGTACTCGGTTGTAAAATCATCGAGTATTGTGCTTTTTCCCTTACCATCCCCAGACTGAAGTACTCGGTCTCTTCGGATACAAGTTAAAAATACAACTCGCTACTGCGGTAGTCGAGTATTAATTCAGAATTTTGATCAGTCAAAATTGGGCTTCAACCCATCGCGGACCATGCATTGGTCCAACCAGACTTCTCTGTAAAAAACAATTGATGTTCGATCGGTCCTTGATTGGTTGGCGAAATAGAACTCGATTTTACAGAAAGCGAGGATTTTTGTACTCGGTTGTAAAATAATCGAGTATTTCGCTTTTTCCCTTACCCTCCCCAGACTGAAGTACTCGGTCTCTTCGGATACGAGTTAAAAATATAACTCGCTACCGCGGTAGTCGAGGATTAATGCAGAATTTTGATCAGTCGAAATTGGGCTTCGACCCATCGCGGACCATGCATTGGTCCAACTAGACTTCTCTGTAAAAAACGATTGACGTGCGATCAGTCCTTGATTGGTCAACATTAAACTCGGCTTTACAGCTATCGACTATTTTCTTGAAACTCGACTTCTATGTAACCGAGTATTACCACTCAGAATTATTAACATCTCGCCTCTCTCAATTCTGAATCTCTGTGTCTCTTTGTTATCGTCGTCAACCTTTACTCTGTCTATGACTCTTCTTCTCCTCCTCAAAACCCCAACCAGCCCCCCTCAGTCATCTACACTGCACTCTACACTATAAAATCAAAACCGTAGCCTGAACATGTCTCTCAACCTTCTACTTCGTCTTCCCCTCAAATCCCTAGCCGACCCCTCTAATTTAGCTTCTCCTAAAAACCGTGGCTGCCCTCTGTTCTTTGTATTCAGCTTTGAACTACCAAATCCACTACCAAGGTACTATTTGTTATATATTTTTGTTTTTTTTACTTACTAATGAATTTTTTCTAAAAATTGTATATTTTGTCTACTGTGGTAATCATTATCATGTCGATTGTTTAGTACTAATAGTAGTAGACTTGTTTGTTTACACACGTTTATTTTGATTTTAAAAAATCCCTTAATTATCTCGCTCAATGATTTCTGTTCAAGTTTCTTTGTGGCTGTCATCTTAAAACAAAATAATTGTAGATCCGTTCGTTTATGTTGTTAATCGCTATGATGTTGATTGTTTTTTCTTTTTTTTGTAGACTAGACTCTTTTTTTTCTTTTTCTTTTTTTCAGATAAAAGATGGAAGTTTTATTACATCACGTTTTACATCATGTTCAGCAATGTCATCATAATTGCATAAAAAAAGCTCCTTAAAAAAAAAACATATACTGTGCAAATAACAGATACTGTGCAGAAATCCATTTGTTTTCTGTTTTTGACTATACTGGTGATTTTTAGTACTAATAGGAGATCTTGATATAAAAAATATAATTAGATCTGTTTATTTGTTGCTGATACCAGAGATAATAATCTGCCATACCTTCTTAAGTTTTCAAATTTTTGACATGCCTTAAAATAAAATAATTGAAGATCCATAATCACTGTAATGTTGGCTGTTTAGTAGCAATAGTAGATTTGTTTGTTTGTTTTGTTGATTTTAAATTCATTACTATTTTCCAATTGTTCGTAGAATTGGTAAATTCCTTATGAATAACTATGGCATTTAAATTGGTCTAGATGGAGAGTGATGAGAGGATTCCTATTGACAATAAGCGTGAAGGAAAAGACATAGACTTAGATGCCCAACTTCATGAAGTGGCTGAACTTCCTCCGCCAAAGAAGGCTAAGACTGAGCTCAAAGTCTACAAAAGGAGGACGGGGACTTCAACTGTTTGGAGTTACTTTTAGATTCTTCCGACAAAAGATGAAGGAAAGCCTACTTGCAAATGCAATAAGTGTGGAAAGGAATATATTGCTGCCGGAGCAGATGTTACTGAAAATTTGAAGCGCCATTTGGACTGGGCTTGTCCAAGGAAATTTGATGTGCCATTAACCATTCCTGTTTCTACACCCTCTGATATAGGTAATGTATTTTTGATTTATTTGTTGACTGCATGAGTTCTGAGTTATATTCGTGCATCGAAAATTATAATAGTTTATAGATTTTTTTGGCAGACTTGGTAGACAGTAGTCACTACAACTTTATTACCAATAATCTTTGTTCTTACTACTATGCAAATGACTTATTTATTTTAAAATATAATTGCTTCAATTGCATAACTCGACCCACGGTTTTTAAATTTCTTATTTATGATGCATAGATAAGTTTTTAATGAGGTGAGAAACAATTTCTTTGATGTAGAACTTGCACAATCACCACGACCAGAAGAGTTGACTGAAGAGAAAATGAGCAAGGAGACAACTAACGATGAGCACAAGGAAGGCCCCGGGTCTTCAATGGAACCCTCGAAGACTGGTACAGATGAGCACAAGGAAGAAAAATAATAGACGTTTCTAGTAACTTGAATCTTTATGGTTGAATGACATAATTATTTGAGGATATTTTGGGATTATTTGAACTTTTATTAATTGATTTATGGTTGACTTATGAATTTATATATATGGGAGTTGATAAATAGGTTATTTGAGTTAAGTTCAATGTTTAATTCAACAAGTTGTTCGGGTCGTAATCAAACAGGTTGTTAATAGGTTATTTTTAGTCATATTTGAAACTTATATGGTATGTCAATGTCATATAAGTTTAGTGTGCAATAAATCAAATAGGTGAGGATGTGATTCACTACTCCAATTATAATAGATTACACAAACAATACCGATCTCTCTAAAGAAAAGTTTAATACACAAAAAAAATCCAAAATCACAATTATCTTCACAAAAAATAATAAGATAATGATAATGAGTTTAAGTTTAAGTTGGACTTATTAGAGAAATAGAATTTCACTCCTTATTAAGTTAGAATTAAACAAAAATAATTAATAAAATAATAATTTTATTTAAATAGTGTGCTGACGTGGAAAATTGTGAGAGCTTCAAAGGCTTTGGTTTTATATATATATATATATATATATGGATTATATATGCATAGTTAACTTATATTGCTGCATTATTTCTTCATTCATGAATCATAATTTCATTGTTTATAAATGTCTAAATTAATTTTGTTTTAAAAAACAAAAATCAAAATTAAAATAGTACTTCATATTTAAAAGTCAAATTATCTAAAAAGTTAAAACTACCCAAGATGAACGTTTAACCACGTATAGATGTGTGTTTTTGGAAGACTAAAAGTACATAATTATGAGTTTGAACTATATAACTATGCAAATATTGTTGCAAGTGGCCCCATCAGATTGCCCAAAGCCAAGTACAATTACGAGTAACGTGTAGCCAAAAGCAGACAACAAAACTCACAATTACAAGCCAACAGGTCAAGAGAGATTCTAAATTCAAGTTCAAAAGATAAACGAAAATGCTATTCAACAACATGGAAAACTTCATCTGTAGTGCACACTTGAGGCATAGGGGGCATACAAACACATGTCATTAGTATTACTATATTCATGAATGCCACAAGCAGGAGCCATGATTTCGCCATCATTTTGCTCTTCCTTGTCCTGTTGAATCATGAACTTCATCATCCCCCATAACATGGGCTACCACTTCACTGAGCATGTTAGTACTCAAGGTTGCAATTCTCCTTGCGTTGTCACGCTCCTCAATGGCAACGTCTAACTGATACCTCAGCAATCTGTTCCTCATGTCTCCATCGCAATAGCTTGTTCCTTCACTTTGAGACATCCCCCCTTGGCTTGGTGTCGACATGGTAGGTGATGTCCACGATGGGGACGCACCATAATGCACATTCCTACCATTACATTGCAAGAACTCCATATATGCACATTCTGCTTCCCGTCGATCTTTGTATGACATGTGTTCGGCATTTGCGAATTTATGAACTTGTCTACTTGCTTCTGCCCAATTGTCGTATATGCTAGGAGCACGACCAATGAAAACAACATAATATCTGCCACCCTAAAAGAGGAACATACAACAACATTGTATGTCAAAATTGCATAGGGTGTTGCTGGGGTTAGAACTTACCAAGTATTGAATCTAAGATATTAGATAAACATGTACCATGTCGCTTTAGCAACAGGTGCCGGTGGACTACAACAGCCTTGGCGTTGCTTGTTCGAAGATCTGACAAACAGTTGCATTATATATAATTGGACAGTGGTAAATTTTTTAATGACAACTACCAAACAGGATGGCATGTTACCTTTTTAAGCAAAGGAGGCTTCTCTTCTCCATCTCTGTCTGTTTTCTTCTGCTCATACCCCCCCCCCCAACCAGAATGACAGGAAGCTGTCTTTATATGTAAAGTGCATAATACTCGATTACCAGAGTATTGAGTACATAACAACTCGCAATTACCACAAACGAGTATGTATAATTGTTGATTAGGTGAAGATCAATAATACTCGATTTCTCTAGAGCTGAGTTATATTAAACTACCTACGCACCGTACCCATTGTTAATAATACTCGGTCTCCGTATGACCGAGTTACATGTACTTGATTTACTTAAAATCGAGTACTGTGCAGTGTATGCTAATAACTCTATGACCTTTTGGGACCACTAACTAGATTTCATGCACGAGCTAGGCTATGTGGGTTCCTCTCTGAAACGCGGACCGGTCTGAGCATTCTACCACTGTGTCAAACCATAATATTGCCAGTTCAAAGTTCAATTGACAAGTTGCACAACGTGCATTATTTGTTCTCCACACCTTCTCCGTTTTGTCAACATCTCACCTGATAGGTAAACAACTGATAATAATTTTTTACAACACAAATTCATTTGTTGTGTAATAATGTAGTACAAATTCTTGGGGTCACAAATTTTTTGAAAGAACTGTCTTCAATGGGGGGTATCATGAGTCCAATTATGGTAATAGGATATTCTTTGACTAAATTCTGTAAAATCAGTGGGGGGTCATTGTGAATAATTATGTGGTACATTTAACTGATAACACAAATTCTTTGAATGTTGTGGGTCTTCAATGAGGGGTATCTTAACATAATAATGTGATCCTAGGCATGATAACACTCTTGTGCTTTGAATGCTGTTGGTCTTCAAAGGAGGGTATGCAAACGTAATAATGTAGTACAAACTCCTATTAGCACAAATCTAATGAAAGCACTTAATTCAATGGGGGGTATCTGAACATAATAATGTGGTACATGTTGCATGGTAGGAATTATTCCCGTTATTTGCAATGCTTTCAGATTTCTCATTTGTTTAATTTGATCACATGAAATTCTCAACTTGATTGCGTGAACATTTTTTTTTTCGAATTTAGGTGTCTAATGGACTAGATGATACAATTATTCAATAGTATTTTTTAGCATCAAGACTTTATGACTCGCCTAAAATTTATGACAAAAAAGATGGGTTTTTTTAGCAAAATTTGTTTTGGTTTGTTTAGCTGCATGAAGACCTAAACATAAGGCATATATAGTTAGCCTATGGTTTCACAATATTGCACAGTGTATGATACAACTATTACTATTTCTGGTTCAGGTCCGTTATAAGTCCGCATTACTTCTATGTTTACTACGACGGGGAGGCATATATTAATGATTTGCATGGACTATCATACCGAGGTCCGAACCAAAAGCAGGCGCTTCCTAAAGTGAAACGTGGGATACACATGAGAAAGCTAAAACGGAAGATAATGTCAACTCTGGGGTTAGACAAGGATTCTCATGACATCTCCATTGTATTTCAAGCTCCTCAGCAACTAGTGGGTACCCAAGTTTTCTACAATTCAATTCCGTTACAATGCGACAATGATGTGGACATAATGTGGGGAGTGATAAAGCAGGCATCACAATTCATAGGTTTTGACTTGTATGTCACTGTTGACACTGTTGGGTTTAATGTTGATGGGGGTTCGCAGTTTGGCAGTAGCGTTGGACAGCAAGAATTAGTTCCTGTAACCATCATGTACTCGAGTGTTACAACCGAGACGTCTTTGCCAGACAATGTTGGGCCATGCAATGTGGAAGCTAAGGACAATATTGAAGTCGCCGAAGTGTATACTAAAGTAAATGAAGATATCCAAACCAACTTCGATGAAGCAATCGAAATGGATGACACTTGAGACATGTACGAGGAGTTCATTGATAATGATGGACCAGAGGTCAATTCGGAATTTTTAGATGAACTACAAGTTGAAAACAATGTGGGTGCTTACCTCAATTCAAACCCTAACCCCGACTGGTTGACATCAAACACATAGGATAACATTCATGACCTATCACCTTCCCTGGAAACAGGTTTGATGAGTTGGCGGCCGAGGGATGAACCGAGGAAAGGGATGCTATTCTTGAATAAAGCTGCGGTTCAACATGCGTTAACCATGTTCTCTGTGGGGGCTCAATAAGAAATTTTAAGTACTTGAAGTCAGACCTCGGGAGACTGGTTGTAACATGTGTACATGATGCATGTCTGTGGTCAGTTCGAGCTATCGACAGCAAAAGGCACAAGTTATGGGAGATCACAACATGTAAGGGTCCCCACACTTGCTCGTCACTCTAGGTGGATCATGATGGAAGGATGATGGATTTGAAGTTCATTGCCATCACACTTGAGTCATACGTACGGGAAGACATTTCAAGAACAATAGCAACCTTGCGTAGTCTTCTGCATGCAAAGCACGACCATTGGGCATCTCACTATAAGGTTTGGGATGCAAAACAAAAGGCGGTTGCGGCCATCTACGGGGATTTCGATGAGTCATATGCAGAATTGCCTCGGTTTCTGGCGGCATTAAAAGATGCAGATCCAACCACAGTGACACAATTGAAGTGTGACAACCGTAACGTGCTAGGAACTGGCACATTTAATAGTGCCTTTTTGGGCTTTTGGTCCGTGTATTGAAGGGTTCAAGCATTGCAGGCCGGTGATAAGCATCGATGCAACGCACCTCTATGGCAAGTAAAAGGGGAAGTTGTTGATAGCAATGGCAACGGATGCTAACAACGAGGCTTATCCGCTCGCGTTTGCCGTTGTTGAGAGTGAGAGCAAGGAGACATGGGGATGGTTCTTGGCATGGTTGACCGATATTACGAACCGGGCCAATCTTTGCATCATCTCTAACCGACATTCAGGGATAAAAGCTTGCTTTGATGACACAAGTATGACTTGGTTGCAGCCTGACAAGGTCCATCACCGGTACTGCCTCCGCCATGTAGTCAACAATGTGAACACAAAATGGAAAAATTCGGAGTTGAAGAACTTGGTATGGAAGGCAGCAAGTGCGAATCAAGTCAGAAAGTTTGAAGCCATACTGGAATTAATTCGCAATGTCAAGCCGGCTGCACACAGGTACCTTGAAGCTAAAAACAAACAAAAGTGGACACTTGCACATGACGGAGGCCGTTGATACGGAGCAATGACAACCAACCTATCGGAGTGCTTTAATGGAGTACTGAAAGCTGCACGCAGCTTGCCAATAACGGCAATGGTGAGGTTCACCTTTTTCAAAGTGAACTCCTACTTTGATGGTCATCGTAATCTCACTCTAGCCTAGTTGGAAGCGGGTCAAGAATGGTGCAAGTATGCCATGGATAAGTTCGAAAAATATCAAGCGAAGGCGAAGGACCATATGGTGACACGGATGTCCACACAAGCGCGAATATATCAGGTTGACACACCGGGTAATCCTTTGTGTAGTGGGGGCAGACAACACACGCATAGGGTTGATCTTCAGAATATGACATGCACATGCGGGAAATGGGAAGCGCTCAAGATCCCGTGTTCACACGTAATAGCAATTTGTGCTAAGTATAAGCACAATGCGCAGCAGTTTATTGATCCTTGCTATAGCGTGAGTCATAGGTACCACAACTATGAACCGGTATTCCAACCGTTGAAAGACAGATTAGCATGGCCGGATCCGGAAGAAACTAGACTAGTGATGCCCAACCCACGATTGATCAGGAACAAAGGTCGACCAAAGTCCACACGTATTCGCAATCAGATGGACGAGGATGATAATGATAGGGAGTTGCTGAGCTCCTTATGGATCGAGAATGGACCAAAATCAAGATGTGGGTTGTGTCGCCAAGAGGGGCACAACCGTAGAACATGTCCTACTCGAAATACGGAGTCAACGAGTGGTGGAGCTGCATCATAGGTAAAGCTTCCATTTCTTAACGACTTTTGTCATATAAATCGTTACGTGACTGTTAACAACTGAGTAGTAGTAAATTCTTATCTATTGCCATAGTACATATTTGGACTATCCCTGCATGAACAAACGTTGGTGTTCATGCATGGATAGTCAAATGAGTTAAGTTGGTATTTAAAAAATGATGCTGGAGAATCGCAAATTAAGGTTGTTCAATAGTTTTGTCACATTATTTGTCAGAAGTCATGATTCTGACCGTTGTTGTGACTGTGTTGCTTGTTAATAACTTATATAGGTCTAGTGTACATAACATATTTCAGTTTACAGTAGGTACGGCAGCAAAGGTGGATGGGTGATAATGGACGTACGTTGCGCAGCCAGGATGATCCCCTACACGCCTGAGGAAGCAAGAATGGTGTTAGATTGGTCATTTTTTGCTTGGAAGTTGATATTATGTTCTGTAGTTTTGTTAAGTACTTATGTGGCCATGCACTTTGTTAATGGCATTAATGTTAAGTACTATATGGGGAAAAACTTAAAGCTGGCCAAGCGAACAATTCAGTTACTTGCAAATTGTAGCATATACAAGTAGTTGCTTTTGTTTAGTATGATTTCCAGCGCCTACAACTTTCATAGCTAAATTGTTTATAGCAGGGGCAATCACAAATTTACTAGATCTATGTAATGCACAGGTGCTATATTAATGATTTGTAATAAACTTTCATCACTGGTGTATTACAACTAAGCTGCAGATAACATCGAAAGACATATCAAGAGAGGCAGGAAACACGATGTTAGGAATATCGAGTAGTATAAAGTAACTCGATATCCAAAAACATGAGTAACGTGTAGTATTGTATGACCACGTAGTAGTCGACCTCATTGGAAGCGAGTTTCTATTTAAAGAACTCGATCCCAAAAAAGCCGGGTATGGACGAAGAAAACATGCACCCCATCGAAAAAATGCCTGGGTCCAGCAAACATCTCTGTACAAATCGGTTGCTAGGCGATTGGTTTTCGATCGGTCACCATTTAAAGAACTCGATCATAAGTATAGCGAGTAAAATTAAGTACTCGATACCATATATAACGAGTAACATGAAGTATCGGCCATGACTACAAGATAGTACTTGATTTTACAGGAAGCGAGTTATATTTATATAACTCGATACTGGATAAGCCGAGTATTGATAAAGAAAATGCAACCCATCGGAAAAATGCCTATGTCCAGCAAACATCTCTGTACAAATTGGTTGCTATTCGATTGGTGCGTGATCGGTCAGACCTTATAAACTCGATCTTGTGTATAGTGAGTATTATGGTACTCGGTTCTGGGCATATCGAGTTATGTGCTGTTTTAGACCCACTATACCAAACAAACTTATTTCTGGTGTTGGATTGCTGCATGCGACTGCCTTCCGATTGCTCTCGATTCCTCTGTCTCAAAAACGACTGCCCAGTCTCCAAACATCGATCCTCAACTGTAGTAAGACTCTTTTACCCTTGCCTCCCATTCAAATTAATTGAAAATCCTGCATTAATCTCCCTCTAAAAGCTGAATTTCAAAATATGCAAGTTTGGGGATTTTCATGATTTTGGGTGTTGTGATCTCAAATGGTTCATGGGTTTTGACATATGCATGTTGTTCGTATGATTTGTACCCTTTAATTACATAACCATAGCTGATTTGTAAAGGAACACATGAATTTAGGGTTCATGTGTTCATATGGATTTTGGGGATTTTCATGGGTGTGGGTGTTTTCACATGAAATATGTAATGGGTTTTTTCATATGGATGTTGTACACACGTTTTCTACCCTTTAATTGCAAAGAACTCATGATTTGTGAACAATGGGAAATTAGGGTTCATATCTTCATATTGGGAATTTGGGGATTTTGATGATTAAAAGCAATGATTTGAACTGAACTGGTTCATGGGTACGCATGTTGGTGACACGTTCTCTATTGGTTATATTCAAAAATTTCACATCTGGGTATGCATGTTGGTTCATTCGCCATTCTTGTTGGGGTTTTGTTGAATTGGGTATAATTGCTTGAAATTGACCACCGTCTAAAGTTTGATGGATTGGTAGTCATTGGTGGGTTCGCATGTTTTGTTGAATTGCGTATAATGGCTTGAAATAACATCCGTTGCACAATGTGCATTTTGGGTTCGCATGTTTTTCAAATAACTTGACTGCATGGGTCAATGTTCATATATTTTCAAAAAATTGATCATATCAATGCAGTCATTCATGCCTCAATTGTATCCATGCATCATGTAGTCTATTCCTCATGCATATGTACAGTGTGTTTATATGTCTTTAATGCGGTTCTAAATATTTGTTTTCTGTTGTGCTTTAGTTTCGTCTCTGTAGATCCTAGTTATGGCTCCTAAGAGGTCTAAAACCATTAAAACCAAAGCCAAAAGAGTGCCTGCCTCCTCATCTGAGCCTACAATTGCTTTTGATGAAATTAGGTTTGAAACGGTTACAGACGAGCAAAGGTTTGAAAACGTAATTCAGCATAGAAATATTTGGCCAGAATGACAAATCAATCTAGATGAATTACCTATTTCTGTCCATAGGAATCTACAGTGTAGGAACTGGTTGTCTCTGTGTAAAGATTTACAACCCCTCCAGCTGCCTGAATTAGAGAGTTCTGTTCCAATCTCCATATTCATTATTATGATAAGCTGGGTACTTGGATTCGAGGTCAAAGTTTTTTCATAACTAAGGGAAACGTATCCAAGGCTCTTGATGTACCTCATGTTTGTAGACCTACTTATCCATACTTGGATTGTTTGGAGCGTCCTCTTATATCTGATGTCATGACTCTTCTTTGCGGAAGATCAGTGACATGGGGATCTAACCGAAGAATTAACTTGAGTGAGTTAACCGAGCTTAATTATATCTTCTTTAGGATAGCTTGTCACAACATCTTCCCCATCTCCCATGTCCATACTATTCCTATAAAGAGATGTTTCTTTTTGTACGCCCTTGTCACTGATGCCTCTATTTGTTTTCCTTCCCTTTTCATTCAAATGCTTGCTGAGGCACGTAGGAGCAAGTATAAGAAGCCTGGTCTATTCTTTCCAGTTTTTATCTATAAGGTCCTAAACTATTTACACTTAGAAAACTTTCCTTCCCTAGAGTTGATCCACATCACAACCCCTATAGGAGCCACCTTTCTCAAGTAGCGGAGTGCACAAAAGAAGAATGTTGGACCGAGTGTTGGTTCATCAAAAAGACCACGAGTACAGGCATTACTTGCAGATGTTCATGCTGAGGAGAGTCCTGTTGATCATACAGCTGCTGATGCTGACGATGGTGACGATGAGGTACATGTTGACAGTGTAAATGCGGAGCCCACCATTCCTCCTCCTCTCTCCTTTCGTGCTATGATGGAGACTTTTATGACAACTCAAGCAGCTCATGGACAACTTTTAGATGGGCTTATTGCTAAGGTTGCTGCTTTGAGAGCGGAGTTTTCAGAGTATAGGAGTGCTTTTCCACCTCCACCCTTTGACTCTTGATGTTTGCATTTGGCAGTACATTACAGACAAGGGAAGTAGGGATTGTAGCGTAGGGGGGAGAGTAGTTTTTGTAGCTTCCGTAGATTATATGAAAGTTATTTAATGTGATTTACCAACATTTGTATATTATTATATGTACTCTTCAAGGTCCACAAACATGATCTTCATTTTATGATAACTAGTCGCGGACCCGCGCGTTTCGCTTGGTTATTTTTTTGTATCATTGTGTTATTATTTGAAATATTTTTTAATGTATTACTACTTAAGTTGCATTATATATGTATAAATAATATATTGTACAAGACATAATGATGATAACACAAATTGTCTTCGAATTAGATGTGGAAAGGATACAACTATAACACAATATGGGGTTTAAAACACAATATATAAGGGATTTGCGAATAGGCGTAAGTTGTTAATAGTTGACAGCTTACTATTGTCATAAGTTTCATTGCCGTTCCGTTGAATCGTTCAAATGTTGTCAAACACCTTTTCAATTGTATATAATTCCCATCCTTCCTTCCAATTATAGTCGTTAAGATTTAGTTGGAACACAAATGTTTTTCCAATGAGCTTCTCTATTTCATTTGGTAGGGTGGAATTTGCATTCATCTGATAAAGTATTAAATGTAACGTTGTATATTCTTTTCAAATTAAACGAAAGAGTATATATGCCAATTGTATGGTCTTACAGTGGCATATTTGTTTGATCGTTCGCTTGATGTTGTGTGAAGTAATTTTTCAGCTTCCTCGTCAAACAAATTATGGAGGGCACGCTCTGTTCCATCATCAATGTTGAGTTGAATTCTATACCTGCATGTATAAATATATAATTTGTTTCAATTTTGTTTGATAAATAAATGAGTATTTTTTTGTTTTATATTTACATATATTGAAGGATTCTAAAAGTGGTAATTTATATTTTACCTTGGAATTGGAAAATTGGAGTTACTTTTGCAATGGCTGTTCTTTAGTACCATTTTCTAATTTAACTTTTTTGTTGCACTTTGCGCATCCGATATAGTACTATTCAACATTTTTCAATATTTTCAATTGTTGCAAGGCATGTGAATACATTTTCCTACAAATAAAAAAGAAAAAAGGAAATGTATGTAGTTGGTGTGAAGATTGTCCTCGATTTCATTTGATGTTAGTCCCCAGGGAGTGGGATTATTTTGATTTCTCTGTGGCAAACAAATATGTAAGTGATAAAGAGTTTGAAGTAGTATTATGCAATGAATCCATATGTACATGGTAAAGCTTATCCCATGCTCATGATATATATATATATATATATATATTTGTCATTGGGACAGTAGATCCTTGAACATGAACAATTTCTAGTGGTCCAACACCAACTATTTTTCCAATGCTGTCTGCAGTAAATCAAGTTGATTAAGTAAATGGCAGACTTAATTATTTGAAAATAAATTTGCCAGTTTTTAGGCTACCTGTCAATTGTTTGTTATTGTCAAAGCGATCCACAATTGTTTTGTAATCAACAAATTCAAATTTATGCTGAGAGATATTAATTTTAGCCTCTTTTAGTTCCTCAATAACTGTTGTACGTAGAAAGTTTAAGTTCTTGTCTTTACTTATAGGTCGATAGCTATCTTTTTCCTTGTAAGTATCTACTCGAAAATTGGACAGTGAATATAATTGTCCTTCTCGTAGTTAATAATGTAACTTCTTAACATTGTTTTAGTGAATTTTCACATGTATTGTGTCATCAAATTACTGACATCAAATTACTAACATAAGTAATTTGTTAGTCACAATTTTCATTTTAAGGTGTTTGTCAAGTAAATAAAACATGACAAAATATATTATGAATTAAAATTGAAATTGTTCATCTATAAGAACCATGCCCAAACTGATTAGTTCTAGATTTTTTCGGTTGACAGCTTCCCACATTCTTCAAAGTCTAACTGTTACCTTCCAATATACCACTATTGAGAGAATTCATCTCAACATGAATGCCCCCCTCCCCAACCTTTCCAAAAAAAAGGGGAATTTCAACTTTAGTAGCAACATTTGGATCTACCAAACCTAGGTGCCTCAAATTTCCAAAAGTCTAACCTCAAATGAAAGCAACTCACAATCTTAATTCAAAATTTATTAATATTTACATAAGGTGA
Source organism: Quercus glauca (assembly GCA_023736055.1). Lineage (NCBI taxonomy): Eukaryota > Viridiplantae > Streptophyta > Magnoliopsida > Fagales > Fagaceae > Quercus > Quercus glauca. The sequence continues at coordinate 27,882,054 of CM043325.1, read as the reverse complement.
TAGATTTCATTTTTTTTTTCCCTGAAAAAATCAAGTCCAAAACTTGATTTAGTAAAATTCATCTAAAAATAAAAAAATATAAAAAAAATTTATTAAATCGGAAGAAAGTCAAGTAATCAAACTCCAAATCTTTTAGTTGTTCATCTTTAATATTAATTTTATAGCGTAAGGGCTTCTTTTTTTTTTTTTTTTTCTATTTGTTACTATTCGCTTACTTTATCTCAAGAGTACTTCTTAACAATGTGAGTCGAGTCTCTTGAGCAAATATGTAGTGAGTTTCTATATTTTTGTGATAAAACACCAATAAACTTGAAATTCATCATTGCAAACAAATCTAATGGAAGTGTTCAACACTAAAAATCTAACAAACTCCCCCTTGGCCACTTTCTGACAAAACATCCCAATACAGACTCATCTAGAGTAAAAAACTTTGAGAAGACTTGCTACTACTAAAGGGACTCAATTAAAAAAACAAAAATAATAATATAAAAAATATATATTTTTAAAAAACTTGTAACAAATAGCTTGTTGAAAGCTTGAATAAACATATTAAAAACGCCTAGACAACTTAATGGGAATAAAGACACGAGCTGTAGAATCCAGCAGCTTTACATAAAGCTTTGATAGGAAACATACTTTTCATATTAATTTAGGAATATTCAAGAGAAACACAATCTTGCTATCAAATCAAATTCGTAGAGAGCATTAATAATTATTAGATAGCATATAGCCATGTGCTCTACTCCCTATAAAGTTGAGCAAACTTAGATCTAAGTATGCATCCATGGTCAGAAAATATACCAATATTAATGCTCTAATTAGTTGCTTCTTAGTTTGGTACCGAACAGAGTCAGCTTCGAGATAAGAAGTCTATGGCATCCCTCTTTTCTTAGTTGTTTGTTCTTTATATTAGTTGTTGCAAAATTCTGTAAGGGGGTTAAATCAAATATAGTGAACTAAATAAATATCTAGTGAGTTTATACTTGGAACCAAGGCGCTGAACTTATGTCATATACACTGTTGATGCTAATTCATCATGGAAAACTAAGATAAATAAACCTCGGTGGCTCTAATTATAAAAATCAACCACCTACTTGACCAAATGTAGCATTGGGAAAAAATGTACAATCTCCAATTTTGTTATTACCTCTTTCAAGTGGATGCCCCATAGACAACCCATTCTCTAAATCACATTGAAAATATGCACATCATACTTTACAAAATCACAGCCAACATAGAAAACACAAATTTTGCAGGAGAAGTTCTATCAGTGAAATCTGCATCAATTTAATCATCGTTATCACTTGTATTTCCCAGTTCATCCATATGACACGTGTAGTACCAAAAGCAACCCAGCATCAAGTTAACTGGATTGGCTATAGATTGACAATTGTGGGAAAAGGCTTTTGGATAGCACGTCCACATAGGTTTGAAAGTTAAATATAAAAAGAACTCAAAAAAAAAAAAAAAAAAGAAACAACGTTCATTCAGTCGAGTATATTGGGCTTCCATGCTCAATTTTATCTGTTTAATAAAATTTCGCCCTAATTCACCGTAGACTTGTATCTAGTCTAAAATACAATAGAAACTCACATCCGGCTATACCCACTCCTAACAACCACTCAAACACATGTATATACCACTATCAAACTACTTCCCTCAGTCATGGAATATAAGCAATTGAGAGAGATGAAAACTCACCTTTAAATCCCCTTGGAATGGATGAGACGTGCCACCAACACTTTATACTTCACTACTTCAGAGTCTTACATTCTTCCAATAAGCCACAACACATTAAAAAAATGAGACCTAAGGTATTTCCAAATAAACCAAGGTAAAATAAAATACTTTATTTAGTAGTACAATTATAGTACTATTGAAACGACATTCAGGCAATCTCACAAACACATCAATGGCATGCGAAGGATGCTCGTCTAATATAAACACAAACACAAACAAACAAAGAAAAAAAAAAAAAAAAGGGGGTCTCATATTAATATAAACAGAGCATAGAAGTTTTGCACCCAAAAAAAAGAATTGACATGTAGAGATAACTCAACCAAAGCAGGGAGGTTCTGTCAATATTTATAAACCGTGTGCAAAGGAATAAAGGGAGGAAGGAAATCAGATAGGCAGTCGTTACTGAGAAACGGTAGAGCGGGTAGCTTTCTTGCTCTTTGTTTTCTCACGCAATACCTGAAGGCTTCAACTATTTTTTTATCTTCTTTTTTTCCTCCCTTTAAGCTTCCCTCTACGTTACATATTTCAAACTCTCTCTGCTCACGTTTCTATCTGGTGAAGGCTTCAACATTTTGTTTTGTTTTTTTGTTTTGTTTTTTTTTTTGTCCTCCCTTTAAGCTTCCCTCTACGTTACATGTTTCAAACTCTCTCTCTGCTCACATTTCTATCTGGTCACGCAAAAAACCCTGAACACTTCCCCTTTTTTTTTTGATTTCTTTTTTCTTTCTTCCAAACTCGCTTGAACGTTAGGTATTTTTAATTTCTTTTTTCCTTTAAGCTGAACTTAAAAGGCTTTGGGTTAGGCTTGATAGTAGAACTAAATAAATAAGAAATGAGTTAGATTAATTATACAAATTTATAATAGGGTGATAGTAGAAGTAAATAAATAAGTAGTGGGCTGCATTTATAGGGCTGGGATTTATAGGGCTGCAAATTGTAAAAACCATTTAAAAATTGAAGGAATTTATTATTTTGTTTTTAAGAAAATGACGTGGCAGCTGATGTGGCACAACGTGAGAGCAGCAGCATTAAGCGCAATGTGTGTAATCCGTGGTACCGCATGGGAATGGATATAATTAAATAAAACAATGAAAAAAAAACTATTGCATTTTATTATTTAAGTGATACTATTGGTTTTTGTTATTTATTTATTAATCATGAGTTTATTCATCTTTAAAAGGCGCAGTTAAGTCTAAATTCATATTATTAACCTGAAATTTTGATTAACAAAAATTAGCATTACATAATTTTTTTACAATCCCAGTTGAGCAGACCAGCAAACCTTATATGATATGCCTTATCAGCTGGGGCTTTACTTGTAATTGCTTATAAATAATTGGCATAAGAGTGGTTGTATGCATAGGTGAATTGTACGTTGGTTGTATAGGAAATGTTGTTTGGATTGTCTATCTGCTAACTTAGATCAGTATAGTTTGAATGAATTTGTATAATTGAATACTGGGAGCTATGTGATGTGTGACCTGTGGGGTTTACTTTTATTTCATTAATGTGTGCTTCCACATGAGTCAGATGTATTGTCATCACAGTCACATAAAATATGCTTTGGAAAAGAAAGATTCTGCTTTATTATTTAGTAGGTATTGTTTGGTAGATTAGATGTATAAATGTGGAGATTTTTAGTTAGAAATGATGGTTCTAATTTATAATTTAGCAAACTTTATTAGAAAATGCAGATGATTGAAATTTTATGGAATGAAAATGAGAGTTTAGCTAAAATCTTAAAAATGAATTTAGTTTGGTTTTTATATTCAATGAGACAAGTACAAATTTTGATAATCACAAGGATAACAATTCATTACACTTTGAATTTTCTGCAATTGATAATCATTCCTTTTGGCAAACCATTAAGGAGATCACAATTGCAAAACTTTTGCAAAGCTTAACAAACGGTTAATAAAAAAACAGAAGATTGCTCGACTATTATTTAAGTGATCCTACAATGAGGGAATAAAATAAAATAAAATAGAATTAAAGAAGCCTATTCACCAACTTAAACATTTCAAGGTCAATTGAGCATCTTTTGCATGTAACTTCATCAATTCTGCATAACCGTAACCAATTTTGTGGCATGCTTGAAAGTTTGGAATTTGATGCAGGGCGGTTCCTGCAACCAATGCTTCCCATGTTCATCAATTAAAATTTCCAAAAGGTTATCAATGCCTCCACGATTTGACTCACAAAGTAGCATGATTCCATGTATATAAGCTGCAATAAAATTGCCACATGGAACAACTTTTTCAATTAAACTTTTTCCTTCAACAACTTCTTCATTCAAAAAGTATTCTCAGCTTCCCCCTATCAGTAGTGCATCGGGATTTTCTGCTTCATAGCATCAAAAAATTAGGGTTTTCTCTTTGTCGTGTAGTAGAGTTGGGTGATTGAAAAATGGGGTTAGTTGAATTTGTTGGAGGACTAGTTTGGTTTCTGTTAACTTGTTGAAGCGTTTGCAACTAATTAAGAAAAAGGAAAAAAATTAAATTAATAGACTGAATAATTTATATAGAGGGAAATAAATAAATAGATACAAATCGAAACAATAGTTTTTTTTACCTTAACTTAATGTTTCCCAGGAGTGTTGCCGAATGTTTGCCTACTTTCGAAAAGATTTCAACCAATATGTCACTATGAAGATATTGTAATAAGTATTCATTTTTTGTTTCGTTTTTTTTTTTTTTTTTTAAATAGTGTTATAACATTTCAGTTACATAATAATAATGTGTTTTATGAATTTTGAAATGATTATATATGAATTTGATGGTGAAATGGTTATACAAAAAAATGAAGAGGGGAGTTGTATGTTAAGGTGCCTGAATCGGTGTGGTAACTAAGAACATGCACCATTAGCTGAGTAGGAGAGGAACGATTTTGGGTTTTGATTATTGTAGAAGGGGAGGTGAACCTGAAAATACGCGGGTGTAGGAAAGGAATAAAAAAAAAGGAGCACAGCTAACTTTCTCTTAGAGGAGCTATATGAAAGTAAGCGTAATTACAACTTATCGCAGTTAAATTTAGTATGATTTCCAGAAAATTTATTATATTTCATATTTAAATTGGTGTGGTCCCCACATGAATCTAGACACATGACATTATGCCCAGTCTTCAATGTTTATATACTGTTTTTCCAACCTGTATTGGCATGACAAGCCCTAATAACTGAAATTGTAATGCTTGGACCATGAAATGAGGTTATAAATGCACCACACTAATGATCTTCTTTCTACCCCACTAACTTCGTAGATTGACTAAGCTATGAGTCGCAATGAGTCAACGTCAAATCGTAAAATGTGAAACAAGTTTTGATCTACTTCAACATGTAGATCATCACAAGTTCCAGCAGATCAACAACTACAAACATACACAGACCACTATAGAGGGAAATGGATTGGAAAGAAGAGAGATTTCGTTAATATGCCAATATACACGTACGAGAGTCTTGGAAGCGCCAGACACATCATGGTCGGCAAACCACAAAACTAAGTACAGATACCACCACAATAGAGTTCACCATATCAGAACTACCATGGTCAGCCCTATACAAGAAGAGGTGTGAGTTAGAGGTGTATTGTCGATGGCACGGGTTATGAGTTCCTAAGGCACGCTCAGCCGAGTTACCTAGAGATGAACCTGCCAACATACTTGCTCGTCTTGAAGAAGAGAACAATCAAATGCAAAGGCGACTAGACCGTTTTCACGCAATCCAAAAAGCAAGAAAGCATCTAAAGGGGAAGGCGCAAGAGCGAGCCATGAAGTCTATTAATGAAATTACTGTGTTAGATGATGAAAGAGATATTTCAGACTTCTCAGATTTAAGCAATGATGATTTCCAAAAATTTCTACCTACGAACATTAGACGTTGTTGTTAATGTCTACATATTTTGTGCAACACAAGATATTGTTGTTAATGCCTGACAAATGATGATTATTTTTATGTACGTTCAACTTTTGCAAATTTAAAGATTATCTGTTCATTAGTTTTCGCTAAGTTTATGTGAAATCAGTTTCTCATTTTTTTCCCTGCTGTTCTTTGTTGCTACATATGAAAATTTAATATGAATATTTACGCATAGATTCAATACATATAGACTCATCCAAACCACACAGACAAACCACTCTTTCACCGTCGAGGTGTAGACACTCACATTTGTTCAAAATAATACTCCCTTCCACCATGCGTGACATGAAACTAGTAATGTATTACATTGCTATGTCAGTATGTTGCAATGTTTTCAATGGATTGGCTAAGTGTATATGAAATCAGTTGCTTATTTTTTGGGTTTTGTTCTTTGTTGCTACATATGATTATTGTACTTTGGTTGGACAATGTCCTATGCTTTGTAGTGTAGGAAAAACCTTAGATATGTTGATGTTTCCAATATTCTGTATGTGTAATTTGAAATGTTACCCACATAACACTCATCACCCAACTTACATTTATTGCACATTACTTGTAGGAAAATTTATTAGATTCAATACATACAGACTCATCCAAACCACACAGACCAACCACACATATGATTCAATAATACGAATAATTCATATATATGACACCGTGAGTCGCTGTATCATATACCCGTATCCGTGTATCTTAGTTATGCTAGTGTACTACATTATACAGATACATTACATACAGACTCATCCAAACCAGACTAACCACTCACTCATTCTCTCTTCGTCTTTAGGTACAATAAAATTTTTTCGTAACAAACTTTTCTCCGACTTCATGTTTTTTGGGCAAATCATCTGAGGGATATGCTTGTTTCATCTTCATCTAAGTATATTATTTCTACCTAATGATCTTCCAATTAACAGTTCTTGCTGGGTGGGTATTGAATCTTAGTGGATATCTGAAGACTAAAAAATAACCATAACAAATAGAATGGTATTCAACGAAATCCTGCCAACCATTACAATGTTGGCATGTTGTTATCAGCTTTCTTCAATCCCACTTGCCAAATACCACCATAGGGAGCAGCGAGTGTAGCTACGGTAGATAGCTCAGCACTATTGAACCTTGACCACAAGTACCCATCCACACTGACGTGAAAACACAAAGCATCCTTCAAAAGTTTATGCATCAATTTTAGGGGTGAGCTGTCCCCCATTGCAACATTGATGTTTGCAGTGTTGCATATGCTGCTCAACAGCTTCGCACTGTTGAACCCTGTCGAGTCATATCATCCACACGCACGTCAATGCATAGATATGCATACTTTTGTAATGCACCGTTTTCAAGGATGCAGAGCATCCCTGAAAAGTTTATGATACATTTAAAGATGAAGCACAGGAATGTTGAAAAGTCTTCGTGTGAACCCTGTCCACTCATATCACTTACACGCACGTCAATACATAGATATGCATCCTTTTGCAATGCATTGTTTTCAAGGATGCAGAGCATCCCTGAAAAGTTTATGATACATTTAATACAGCTCAGCATTGTCTCGTCAAAACATGTCAGATGAAGCACAGGAATGCTGAATAGTCTTCGTGTGAACCCTGTCCACTCATATCACCTACACGCACGTTAATACACAGATATGCATCCTTTTGCAATGCACCGTTTTCAAGGATGCATAGCATCCCTGAAAAAGTTTATAATACATTTAACATAAGTCAACACTGTCTCATCAAGTCATGTCAGATAAAGCATAGGAATGCTATGCTGAATAGTCTTCACATGAATAAATACACAACCTCCTTTGTAGTACACATCACCAGCCTGCTGTTGTAGCACAAGCTATAGCCATATCAAACAGCTGCCTCAGTGAACCATAAGCACTAACAGGTGCCACTGTATAGCCAAGTCATGTTCGCAGTTTTGTATGTGCTCCTCAACACCTCATTGAACAATACACTGTCCAGTCATATCATCTTTATTCACGTGAATACTTAACGTTACATATAGTCACATCCACTTGAATACTTGCCCTTGCAAAACTCCTATATAAAGTCCCATTTACATCTAACCTTGCAAAACATCTACACATACCGATCAGAAGTCACATTTTCCAATGTCAATGTGCAATTGGATGCTACCTCGTTTTCCAGATAACTATAGGAGGGAGAGAAATTCCGACAAGAGGGAATACTATGCTGGACTGCGGCGGGAGTGGGACTTTCGCGTGAACGAGTCCAACGCTCTACACGATGATCTCGTGCGACTCGGAGCGCCTCTTGTCGACTGTATCTCGCTCACATTGCCACGGCGAAACATGGACCAATATGAGCGTGCAGTGACCAAAAAAAAAAAAAAAAAGAGAACAATCTGATGATACTTCATAGGTCCAGGTATCACATGCTACAACTAGCGGAAGAGTTGGCCACCGCAATGAACAGGCAACTCACTCCGGTGGAATGTAACAATGTCCTCAACTACGAGGACTATTTGTCAGAGTGAATGCCTATGTGGTATGTGTGTTGTGTTTAGGGTTAAGTTAATAATGTTAGTAGCGTTACTGTTCAATATACAATGCATGCATATTGGTGACGTCGTGTAAGTTATTTTAAGTTTTCTGTGTTATGTTGCAGGTGCTTATTGAAAAACATCATGTGTGGGAATATTTAACTTCTATGCGTTATGTGGGAATAATCTAAATTATGAATAACGTGCATGCTCCTCACAATCAATAATAAGGTTTACATAGTACAAATGCAACAAGAGTGGCACACATACATTTAAAACATAGTTAACCAAAATAGTTCTCCAACAAAGTCTAATTATACCACGACACGATTACTCTTCATCTGATATCTCCACATCTGACTGATAAATGGGATTAGCAAGAAGTGATTGCATGAATTGTGCGTGCTCGTACCACCCTCCTTCTACTGACTCTCGAATCTCAACTTGGGTACGATATCGATTAAGACGTATCTTCATTCGATTATTTTCTTCTCTTATGCGGTTTAATGCTTTACGAAGTTCGTCAATCGTGTCTTTAGGCATTTGCGATGCGAGTCGCCGAGCCGAGGCACTGGCAACTTAAAACCAACCAACTCATCATAAAACATTTGATGTTCATGAAATAACCAAGCCCACTCTTCTCTTATGGTATTATGAACGTAAGCACTATTTCGTAGATTTGGATTGATTGGATAGCTGAAATCATCTTCCAATACCCAGCAACGACTCATAGCAGTGAACACATCGTGAGGCCTATAAATTTCTGGGTTGCCAGAACCAGACATTGACGCTGAATACAATAACAGTAAATGATCAAGTTAACAGTGTACATCAACTGGTGGTAAGTAATGTAATGTTGCATAAAATGGTACACAACAAAGACATTCATAAATTTGTGTACTATTACATGCTAAAAATGAAATACTAACACTAACATTTGACCATATACATTAGACGTTGTTGTTAATGTCTACACGTTGTGTGCAATACAAAATGTTGTTGTTAATGTCTGACCAATTATGAGTAAGTACATTCAACTTTTACAAATCTAAAGATTAACTGTTCATTAGTTTTAGCAAATGTAATGAATTTTATTCTTTTGTCAATGAAATTTACACCAGCAAATACCCAATATAACCCAATGTACACACAAAACACTCATAACCGTTTCTATAGATTATTGTACATTTCTTGTAGCACCAAACAATAGGGGTGTGCAGAAAACCCACCGACCCGCCAAACCCGACCCGACCCACCAGGTTGGGTCGGTTTTTAGGCCTTGGTGGGTTGGGTTGGGTTACAAAATTTTTTTTTATAGCGGGTCGGGTTGGGTTTGGGTCATAAAATTACAAACACACCAAACCCGACCCGACCCACCGACCCACCCATATTTAATATATATTTAAAATATATTATATATTTAATAATTTTTTTTAAACCAGGGCACTTATATATATATATATATATATTTAAATATATATATATATATATTATATTTAATAATTAAAAAAAAAAACTAGTTGTAGAGCAGTACTTCCTCAGTTCCTCCTACTGATACTAATTATATATATAATATGTATTATATAATTAATAAATTTTTTAAAATAACCAGCTCTTCCTATCCTATATAAAAGCCAATTAGTTCACACAAACTCTAGTAAATTATTATTGTTATTTAGTTATTGGTGTTGTTTGCCCTTAAGGAATTGCATTGATACTAATCTTTGGGTTTTTTTAATATATTAATATTTATATTTTTTTTCTACTCAATTTAATAATAATAATAAAAAAATTTCAAACCCATGGGTTCAACCCAACCCAACCCGACCCATGTGGGTTGGGTTGGGTTGGGTTGGATTTATGTGATGGGTTGGGTTGGGTCGAATTTTTTTTGACCCACCATGGTAGGTCGGGTCAAAAAATTCCCTCAACCCGATCCAACCCGACCCATGCACACCCCTACCAAACAACACCAAACAACTAAAATAACCCTAATCTACTCACATAACACTCATTCAATAAAATACCAAAGCACAAGTAATACAACCTATTAAATGAAAATTTTTCTCTAACAAAAACGTACATTATGGTTGATAAACTTTTATAATATCTACATCAACTACTTTTACCTACACAATAAAATTCTCTATGTATTTCAAAGAAGGAAATGAGTTTCTCACCTGAGATGATAGAGAGATAACACCAACGTTTGACAGAAAATTCTGAAAATGAGGAGAAGCTGATCTAAAATGATGAGGAGAATTGCATGAAAAGCTGATTTGCGGAAGGGAGAAGTAAATAGTAGAAAAACTCGATTGTAGCAGAGCCGAGTAATATTAATAACTCGATTTCCAAGTCATCGAGTTCAGGTTATGTGCAAATAACCGATTTGAAAACGGGTCAAAATGTAGCAGGGGAACTCGATTGTAGCAGAGCCGAGTAACATCAATAGCTCGATTTCCCACTCATCGGGTTCAGCTTCACATGGTAGTAAGCGATTTGAAATCTGCACATAACTCGGTTTCCCCATTGCCGAGTTACAAACAGTTACGCGGGATTATTTTATTGCCCAAAAGCCACGCTGGAAGACCAGCGTGGCAAGAGCCTGCCTATAACTCGGCTTTGTTATAATCGAGTACTTTTAGTAACTCAAATTTAGGTTAGCCGAGTATCGAAACAGGGGCACGCCCCTATATAGTTTCGAAACAGGGGCATAACGCCAATTATTTTTCCCCAAAGGGGCAAAAGGCCAGATAGTCCCAAGTATCAAGACTTGCAGATTTAGCTTTTCTTGAGTATTCTTCATGTTTTCAATGCAACCACTTATAATGATCATCTTGAACCTACTTAGATTTACCCAAATACAAATAAAATGCGTTTTGTTATAGGATATGTCAATCACATAAAAAAAAATGAACCTAACAGCCTTAATTGAATAAATTTTGAAATTTAGAGGACCAGAAGGAATGAAAACAAAGTTAGAAGACTGAAATTATTAGAGGTAAACCAAACTAATATATGAGACCATTATCATCCTATTAATTACCATTATTATCAAAGTACATATTCAAACCGGTTTTTGAGAGTGGAAGTAAATTTTAGCCGAACTTTTATTATCAAACACTAAATTCGGAGACCAGTTACGTTAAAGGAATCAACGAGCACAGGCTCCTTTGCTAATTTGTTCAAAGTCTAACTGGAATTTATAACTAGATTGCCACGTTGTTGCAATTCCAGAAAATCCTTGTACGTTATTTCAACATATGAAGGCTTATTGTCAACAAACTCCGGTGCTGGCCTTATAATTGTGTCTAGTGATGGTCAATGTGGCTTGGCTATGGACATCTTGTTCTCTCTTTACCATTTTGTATACTCAATATTTGAAATTATGAACTCATATTAGATTTCATCTTTTGATAAATAATTATTATACTATCGTAATAGCTCAGTTGTTTTATATAAAAACATATAACAAATATGATATAAAATAAATAAAGAATAAAATATTATGAAACTTATTTAAAATATCATCACCATTGACATAAAAATTTGGTCGTAAATAATTAATTTCATAGTGATAACAACATCCCTTGCAATCTGAAAAATAGCGAGTCACTTAACCCCTCGCAAAAATGTTTTATGTGACAACTTATTGTTGTCACTATTGTTCCTAATAAGTTGCCAATAATTATTTTCAAGGGCCAAATGATTTCAAGAATACCATTATTTGTTTCTAAAAATTAAGTCCTCAATTTAAAATTTGCAAAAAAACTAATTGCAAGATCATAAAAGCCCTCACAAATAGTTGTTCATGATAACTACATCCTCTTGATAAAAATAAATCGTCGACTTTTCTTGTAGTTTGGTAATATATTTGTGATCGTAGATTTGTTTAGTATAGACAGTGAATTGTCCTTATGAATTAACTATTAGCAATGGTATAGTTGCTTTAAAATCCTTTTTGCAATAAGAGCAAATATGATGACCTTTGACGGTCATATACCCTACTAATAACATTTTGTGACGACTTTTGACATTTTTTTAAGGGAGTTTGACCCTTGCCAATAGATTGTTTTCATGTAGTAAAAAGTTAACAAAAAGTTTATAAAAATAATTTAGTAAAATTTGTAGTATCAATATTATCCGGTCTAGAATGTTGGAAAAAAGAGGCTAATATTAGGTATCATAGATAAATACATTTATAAGAAGTGTGTATGGAGGTTTCAAGTCGAGGGCCTTGCAACCGAATTGACACATTTTCATGTACAAAGTTCTTGGAGATCTAGGGAGGAAAGGGTTCGAACTGCAGGATTAGTAACATATTTTAATTATTTCTAAAAAAAATGTATGGAGGTTTTAAAAGAAAAAAAAAAGGAATATATGTGTAAATATGAAATTTACTACATAGTAAATGTAGAATATATTGCAACAACATTTATTACCAAATATTAAATTCAACAAACATGAGAACAACATCCTTCTCTCAAAAAAAAAAAAAAAAAAAAGAAACAACAACAACAACAACAACATAGCAGTTTATTCATTATTATTATCAAACACTAAATTGCGAAATTGGCTTTGTAAACCAATCAACCAGCTCAGACTATTTTGCTTTGTTCACTATCCAAATTTAGATCTCAGCCTGCCAGTTTGCTGCAATTCCAAAAATTCCCTATACGTCATTTCAACATATGCAGGTGGATGACTTTCCTTGTCAACTAACTCTGGTGCTGGCCTAATAACTGTGTCTAGTGATGGTCCATGTGGCAAAGCTATGGACATCCTTGTAGCTTTGTCATTTACAAGCGCCCGGTGTTCAATACTCTTGCACTTGCCGTTGCTCAAAATCTTGCAGGGAAACATTATGTTCAGAAAATTTTGATTAATTCATAAAATTATTCATTTAGTTAAATATTCATTAGGCTTGAATGCAAAGAGCATGATAGGTGAAATAATTAAAGACAATGGTGTGATAAGTGAAATAATTAAAGACATTGGTATTTAAATAAAAAATTATATATATATATATATATATATATATACAAGATAGAATTCTACTTTAGCCTAATCGAAGTGTATATGTATGTGAAGCTCCTTCTTGAAAACTTGAACCCTAACCCTTTCTCCCCATACCCCACAAGCATTTATACTTGTGAAGTGTTCATTACACCAAGGATGTGCAGTGATAAAATTTATATAATTAAACACACACATAAGGAAAAAAGAAATAAAATCAACTCACATTTGTATATCCGGTTCATTGTTACAATCACCTACCCTCTTTTTAATTTTGTTATCTTTATAGGGTTAGTTCTTTCATTTTGGCCATTTAGGCAATTATGAAATCTCCATAATTTTTGTTTTAATTAGGAAGAAAAGGTCAACCTTAATATCAATATGTATGTTTGGTACGTACCTTGTTCCATCACCAACACACCCCCCACCTTTTTTTTTTTTTTTTAATTATTATTATTTTTTTCTACTACCTTGTTCCATGAACTGGGTTACTTAACTGGGTTGACTCTTCCTTTTGGGTATTTAGACAATTGCTTTTTGTCTTATATCGTAGAAAACCATATCAACTCTCTCTCTCTCTCTCTCTCTCTCTCTCTCTCAAAGTTACTCTTGCAACGGGTCACCATAAACCACTTACACACAATTTCTCTCTATTTCTAAAAGCAAAACATGTTTAAAAAATCACCAGGAAAGCACTATTATTCTCTCTTCCCTCAAACTTATTCGCACGTGTCACATTTAACATAAATAAGTTTAGGGTAATTTATACCTTTCATTATGAAATTTGGTGTAGGTTTGATTTAGTTCCTTCAAATTTAAAGGGTTTTAATTAGTCCTTAAAATTATAAAATATTAACAATTTTGTGTTTCCATTTATTTTTTTGCTTACGTGATTAATGGAATGTTAAGTTACCCCATATAATTTACACATATAACCAAAATTGAATTTATCCTAAATTTTATTTAGATAAAAAATATAATTTACTCATAAGTTTTTTTGTGTGTGTGTGTGTATAATGGACTTATATAAAATTGATCTGAAAAAATCTTTTATTAATTTGATTATAAGTGAATCCATCTTCACTTATTAACGTTAAGGCTATTGCATGATTAATTTTATTGTTAAATTTTTTATTAGCAATAAACAAAATATAACAAAAATTTATTTGAATGACAAATGTTTTATCACCTTAAACCTAAAATTGTACCAGACCGACCTTTCTAGTTAACTTTAGTTGGCATAGTTGCTTAACCCCCCCACAAAAAAAAAAAAAAAAAAAAAAAAAAAAAAAAAAAAAAAAAAAAAAAAAAAAAAAACCCGAAAGTGAGAAAGATAATGTGGAGATGAATAATACATGGAGACAATAATAAAAATGGAGTTCAAGATGCAAGATAGAATGTACCTCCAAGTGATCAGCAATGTGAACAAAGAGTGCATTGGGTAGGAGATTGACATTGATCCATTTTTCTTTATGCAGTATTTGAAGTCCAGAGATTCCATTGTCCACCAAAATGGTTAACAGACCATGGTCCGTGTGAGAGGGGATGCCAATTGCTCTATCTGGCTCTGGACAAGCTGGATAATAGTTAGCAGCAAGAATTTGTAAACCCAACTCGATATTGGTGGCCTTGTCTATGTAGCTCTCTTCCAAACCCAAGCTCTTTGATATAGCTTTTAGTAATACTGTTACTACTTCCCGACTTTTTTTGCTGAACTCCAATGCAATCTCACTGTGTCAACAAAAACATAAATAAACCATTCACTATGAATTGCATATGGCCTATGACATGATTCTTGATATATTGAAAGTTTTAATCGAATAAGAATTTTATCAGAATTAATACATTGGGCCTCTTTGTTCATATGGGGAAACGTTATTGTCTTGGGTTCATGATTAGAAGTTCAATTTCTAAAACAAAGCATTAGAATATTAGTATTAGATGTTATAAAAATTATTTTGACACATCAAAAACTTATTTTATCTATTTTAACACATCATTTAATAATACACTCCACGTCACAACTTTTAATTTAACACAGCTTATTAAAATAATATAAATACATATGAAAATAATATAAATGTGATGGCTGAGAGAGAAGACTAAAAGGAGAGAAAAGAGAGAGAAGAGAGCTTGACATGAGAGAGAGGAGAGAGAAGCGTGGAAAAAAAAATCAACTTGTTACAGGGTATTATAGCATGTTGTAAAAAAAATAAAATAAAATTTGGGATTTGGCAAATCTCATAGAACATGGATTTTGGTGTTTGATGTGCTAAATGCTAAAATTTTAACATTTAACACATTTAATGCTAGTACTCTATGTTGTAGACGTTTTGAAGTTATATACTTGAGTCAGAGAGCACTGAAAAAATTACATACTCACTCTTATATTTTGTGTTGTGAAGTCATGAAAAGTTATTGTGAGAGTGTGTATGATTTTTCGGTGGTTCTTTTAGTTACTGTAGTCCCACTCTTTTTGATTTTTTAAAATTAAAAAAAAAAAATAAATTAGTAGTCAAATTGACTTTTTAAAATTTTTATTTTAACAAATGAAATTAATACCTTGCTTATTGTTGTGATTACTAATCTGTATGCTGATTTTTTAGATACTTAATTCTTTTTACTATATTCATTTTAGTTCATGAAGTATTGTATAAATTTGCTTAGATATTAAGACCAATAAAAATTATTTTTTTAATAAATATGTAAATGACAAGATTTTGAATATTCCAAAATAAAATAGAACAACCAAAAAGAGAAATAATGTCAATTTATTTTATTTATTTATATTACTAAATAATTAATACTTATTTATGTATTTATTACGTCACTAGTCTAACTGTCGTTCAAATCCAGTTGCACAAACCGCAAACCAAAAAACATTCTTGTTTTTTTTTTTTTTTTTCATCTTCTTGATGTGTTTCGCTGATTCTCTTTTAATTCGATATGTGTTTCTAGACTTGGCAATATTGGACTTGGACCACATAACTTGCCCAAACCTAACCCAAAAAACAGGGTATGGGTTTTGACCTGTGTTTGATTTAGTTCGACAAGTTCTGACTTGTATTTGATTTTGACCCAACCCGGTTGGGTTGAACCTATACCCAACACTTGCTCATTAAGCTTTATTATAAAATTTTAAATTTAATTTTTATTGTAAAATATTAAATTTAATTTTTTTATTAACTCATTTTCAATTTGTATATTGTAAATGTAAATACTAATGACATTACTCGTCAACTTGAGTAGCAATTCTCAAAAATATAAATATTTTTTTCGTTGGATCTACTACAACATTGAGTAGTTTTCATAGGTTTTTCATAAATTTACTTCTTAATTATTTAGAGAGATGCTACGTCTATAACAATTTTACAATATTTTTACAACAAATCACAGGTGGTTAGTTGTTATTGGTTCAAATTTGAAACTAACACTAAGATTACTTTTTTGCCTCAACAATAACAACCAGTAACAACCTGTCACTTAAAATTTATTGTAAAAATATTATAGACATATCATTTCTCAATTATTTATTTACTTTACTTAGTTTACAAGACATGTTTTATTCTTTTATATGTATATACAGGGGCAAGTGCCCCCTCTGACCTCCCAAAAAAAATCCAGAATAGCAACCCAAGTATTACGTTATCAAACATTTTGACCTTGACACAACCGTTCCACACCTAGAGAAGAAAGCAATATTAGGTGCAAATCTTCATAACATTATTTTGTCCTTTTCTAAACAAAACAAAGTTTTGTGGGTCCTACTTAACACCCATACTTTTTTTTCCTTGCCACATGTTCTCAAGCACTGGAAATTTTTTTCTCGGAGTGCTTTTCTTAGGGCGATTTGTTCTTTGAATGAAGTATTCCCACATAATCATAATTAAAAAAAAAAAAAAAAAAATTAGGACCTTGTATACTAGACTGAAACCTCAGCGTTCCCTAATCTTTTTCTCATCTACTTTAACTTTTTCACAATTTCAATTTTGAAACACTTTATTTTTACTATAGAACCAAATTTTAACTACTTACTACTTAAAGAATAGAGTAAAAAATATTGAATTTTGCATAACCTTTTTAGAGCATTCATGCATGAAAATACAACTTTATAATTCTTTTATATTGATTTATTTTCTCAATTTATTTTAAGGAATCAAATTACATATTTAAATTCTGTATATTTAGAGTAATATCTAAATTTGAATGGCCCTTCAATATTTGGAGTGGTGAGATTATTAGAGGAAGGAAAGACAAACAGAAGGTCAGAAGAATGAAGGGAGAAGAGAAATCACTCACAGTGGATTGGGTTTTGATTTTCACACATTTGCTATTTTACATCTCATTTTTATGAAAAATTCTTTGTTTACGTTGTACTAACAATTTAAATTTACATTATAAATGCATAAAAAAGAGTATAAACAATATATATTATTATTCACATTTGCAAAAATATTATATATTTTTCGTGTGTCGGACGGACTAGCGTGTAAGTTTACATTAGTAGACAAACTTATAAAAGTTCCTTTATTTATATATATATATATATATATATATATATATCCACTTATTAGTGTTAAAGCATTAATATTGGTGGCACTAAAAAGTTATATTATTATTTTTATCATCACCAAATATAAAAGCATAAATAAATTGGTAGAGTTAAAGTGAAATTATTTGGTTCTACAGTTACTCATAAGTAAATATATATTATATATATATATATATATATATTATATTATTCACGTGTGTTCTCATTTTCTCTTTCCAGCTCACACGATAGCTACTTTTATTCATGTGTTCTCTTAAGAGTAAGACCCTGGTCCTGGAGAGCGCATGCAGAGAAATTTGCCAAAGCAACGAGACTTATGACCAAGACTTGTTTTTCAGTCCAATCGATAATTTGGTCGAGAACTTTAACTACGTACTTTAGAGCTGGATTTTTATTCATAATATATATGATATGATTTAGGAGCTAGTTTAAGTCTGAAATGAAAAGAAATGTACCTGAACCCAGCAGGTTTGTCGGGTGAATGAAACTCGGGATAAGTGAAGCACTTGAGATAATCTCTCCATAAGTTTACTTTATCCGTCGAAGGATTAAAGCCTGTACCACACCTGATTGGATCCATTACATGGTTTCCATGAAACTCTTGCTTCACCTCCTCTGGCAGGTTGAAAAATTCTTGAAACGACTCTATCATTGCCTTTTTGAGGCTCTCAGGCACACCATGATTAATCACCTAAATAAGAATCATCAAATTAATCCCACTAGTAGCGTGCATATCCACTACCGACACATAACAAAATTTAATAGAAAGCTAAAGTTTAATAGATAGCTAAACCGTACCGTGAAGCAGCCCCAGTCTGAGCAGGCTTTGTTGAGTTGATGGACGACTTGGGACCGTTCTTCTGGAGTACCAGACACAAGAAGAGAGACATCGATAATGGGGACTGAATCTTCTGCATCATCGGATATTATTGGTTCATCATGGGATTGGGGATTATGGGTGAAGGAGTAAATCGAAGGGAGGGAGGAGAGGCTAGCTGATTCAGCTAGTGCTTTGACGCTTTTCATCTTAGGTGAATGAACAGTTGATGCCTTCAAGGTATCAAGTGGAATTGTTGAAGCCATGGATAATTAGAAACGAGGAGGACACAAGATACAGAGAGAGCAGCTGAGTAGCCTTATGTTACTGATAAGCTATATATAACAAAAAAATAATAACTGTATAATATATTTTAATTTGAATATATATTAAATATATATTTAAAAATTTAATAATATGTTAATTGTTAAATATAAGTAGGACGGCCTACTTAAGTTGAAAGAAAGCAACATTCAACAATTGTTGTAGCACGTTGTTGACTTGTTGGGTTGGGGTTATTCAAGGAAAGACTGCGCAAATGGTTGGGGTTTGTGGAAAAACAACAGAAAGGGTTGTGGTTTGTCAAGGAAAGACAACACAAACGTCAGAAGAATGAAAGGGGAAAGAGATAGCAGTCATAGTGGACTTCCGATTTTGATTATCACTCATTTACGCACTATTTTCTACAAAAGATTATTTTTATAAACTGTTTCAGTAGTAAAAACATGTGTATAATACAAGATTTTATTTATTCATTTGTTTTTTATATATCCACATGCAAGTTGCAAGTGTTTAAAAGGTGGAACTTTTAAAAATGTGAAAATTCCCACATTATTTGTGGATATACGTGTGAAATAACATGCAAATAGGTGTGAAAGAATGCTGCCAAAGCAACGAGACCTATGACCTGGACTTTTTTTTAGTTGGAGAATAATTAATTGGCATGTAATACTAGGGTAGGTGAGGCCTGTAACAAACCTAGCGTTGATGGTCGTACGTACGGAGCCTTTTTAACTAAAAATGATAATAAAAATATGCTTGGATACCATTTATTTTATTGAAAACTGAAAACACTATAGATAAATAATTTTTGAAATGGATAAATAATGCCGTGGGGTTCAATTTTATTTTTTTTTTCTGAATAAAGTGGTGGTGGGTCCCGTGAACAATATGTGAACAGTGCATAAACAGTGTGAACAATACATAAACAATAACTTTGTCCCTTATTGTAACGTGAAAAAAAAAAGAAAAAAAAAAAGAAAGTAAACGCTAAAAACGCAGATGCACGCAAAATAATTCGAATCTTAACGCTACCTAGAACTTGCAAAACAAGTTTTTTTTTCTTCTTTTTTTAAATTATAACATATGTAGAGGGAATAATGTAGAACAATAGCTAATTAATATAGTACATAATGGTCAAAATATTCGTTTTATACTGAATATTAGGATACATTACAACTAATTTACGCTACCTAGAACTTACAAAACAAGTTTTTTTTTTCTTTTTTTTTTTTTAAATTATAACATATGTAGAGGGAATAATGTAGAACAATAGCTAATTAATATAGTATATAATGGTCAAAATATTCATTTTATACTGAATATTAGGATCCATTACAATTAATTCACGCTACCTAGAACTTGCAAAACAAGTTTTTTTTTTTTTTTTCTTCTTTTTTTAAATTATAACATATGTAGAGGAAATAATGTAGAACAATAGCTAATTAATATAGTATATAATGGTCAAAATATTCGTTTTATACTGAATATTAGGATCCATTACAATTAATGTAATTAATACATTGACTATTTTATCTTCCCAAACTATGTTTGGTTGAGTGGATTTTAAAAAGAATGAAAAAACAAAAAGAGAAAATAGGTGGGAGTGTTTGGTTGGGAGGGGAGAGGGGGGAAAAAAATGAGGCCCAATTATTTTCTTTCTAGACCCACCAAAAATTGATTTCTCCAAAATGGAGAGAAAAGTGAAGAGATCGAAAGTGGGAACAAAAAACACAATTGTTTTGGATTAAAATGTCCTCCTCCAATGTTCAAAGTGTGTTTTGATTTTTGTCATTTTGTCATTTGATTTTTGTTTTTTTTTCTCCTCTCCTCTGTTACTTCTTCTGCTCTTCTTCAACTCTTCAGTTCTTCTTCTTTTTTCCTCAACCAAAAGCACCGGTTTTTTTTTTTTTTTCCCTATGTTACTTCTTTAGTTGTTTTTTTTTTTTTTTTTTCATCATTTTTTCCTCATTTGTTTTGGGTCCTTGTGCTCATCTTTTATTGTTAATGAAGTGTCCACCTATATACATTTTTTTAATAAAAATATAATGTGCAAATTTTTTTATCTAATAAGGGCATGAGAGTAAATTTATACAAACTCTATTTTTTTGCTCCCACTTTTTTTTCTCAATCAAACAAAAGATTTTTTTTTTTTATTTTTTTTATTTCTTCAACTAAAAACACACATGTGAAAGAAAACTAATTTTTTCTATCCTCCTACTTTTCTACCCCTCGAACCAAATAGACCCTAAAAATTAGGTAGGATTGTAGGAAGAACATTGATTAGAACTACAATTTCTATGTTTCATAAATTACTATCATTTGGTTTTCTCACTAACAATTAACAAATCTATAAGTACTATAAAAGCTCTTTGTATTTCTCTCAATCTTTTTTATTTATTTTTTTTTTTAAATAACTGTAATCCAAATAACCATAAAATTGTATCAGAAGTTTTTAAGATATTATAAACAACCCCTTGGTTCCTTCTATGTAAATGTTTGTTAACATCATGAAGCTTTTTTAAGTCATTGTGTAATTATTTTGCTATATGCTATTGACTATTTACTGTTACTATAACTTTCCCACTAAATTTCAGTTTCTCTATGAATAAAAATAAAAACAAAATGCAAATAAACATCCAACACTCATAAAAGTTTTCAATTAATAATGATCTATATATTTGTAATGTAAATTGTAAATTTTTACGAAATGTCTAGCTGTAGTTTCTACCTTTTGGATTGACTTGGTATTGGATTGGCGTGATGTGAAAGTCTGAAAGAGTGGGGGAAAACTTAAAATATCTTGTTAATCTATTTGTAAACTAATAGAATTAAAATTAATTATCAATTTCAATTCAAACCTTTCTAAAAAAAAAAAAAATCAATTCAAACGAAATGCTTGTTTTGGGAACAAAGTTTAGATTCTTTAGAATCAGTTGTATTTTTGTATTAATCGTATGCATTTATTAAGCAATAGCAAATGAAAAAGACATTTGACCATTATGCATCATGGGTGCGGTGGTAATTCCACAAGTATAAATAATGCTTGTGGGGTGTGAGGGAAAAGGGCCATAGTTCAAGTTTCCAGAAGGAAACTTTACACATATATACACTTAGATTAAGTTAGAGTAGAATTTCTATCTTGTATAAAAATAAATTTTAAAATTTTAAAAAAATTAAAAAAAAAAAAAGACATTTGATTTAAAAATAAAAGTGCGAGAGAAGGGAAACATTTGGGGTATTTGACCTTTGAAGTTTGAACTTGCTTTGGTGACTTTTCCGGTAGAAATTGTAATACACTAATACTTTCTTCTTGAGTAACTATTATTCCAAATAAGCCAAAACTTGTTTCTATAATTTTTTTTGGAGTTTTTGTAGAAAATAAGTTACCAATAGATGTAAAAGAATGAGAAGAAATGGAAATTATTGTAACTGCCCATGTAAGCAAAAGGATGCAACTCAAGTTTATTCAAAATGACTATATATGATTTTTCAATGTTCATTTTTTGGAGTTAGCCTCATAACACTCTTGATTATATTAGTAATTCTAAATACGTAATATTAATGAGAAAACTTGTAAACCTCAAATTGGAATGAATGAAAAATTATAACACTAAAAAAAAAAGCCTTATCACATGCGTGAAGCGCGTGTGATGAGGCTAGTATATAATATATATTTTTTAGAATCTAATTTGTAAATGGAAAAAGTAATTTGAAAATCAACAGGAGAGTGAGTGACTCTATTTTGTAGGCAATGTTTAATTTATAAAATGGCTAAAGTAATTTGAAAATTAATAGGTTAGTAAGTGACTTTATTTTATAGGCAATGTTTTAGTGGGAGTTAAGAGTTGTACTTTTACTGGATTATCTTTTAGTTTTGTCTCTACTTAAACATAGAGGTGTAGGAGAATTTTTAAACCAAAAAAAAAAAAAAAAATGAGGATTCCAAGTAAAGGAAGCCCCTTAAATAATAGTATAGATATATTTTTTAACAGACATAAGTAAAATGTAATTTAATTTAAATTTGGGTAAAATACTATTTTGATCCCTAAACTTTATCAAAATTTTGTTTTTCATTCCTAAACTTTAAGAATTACTTTTTGTGTCCCTAAATTATTGAAAAGTTCATCTTTTGTCCTTAAACTATTGAAAATGTTTTATACATGTCCTTAAACTTTACCAAAAGTTTGTTTTTCATCCCTAAACTATTAAAAATGTTCTTTTTTCATCCCTATTTTTGTTTCTAAACTATTGAAAAAACTCTTTACAAAGTTTAGGGATGAAAAAAGAACTTTTTAAAGTTTAGGGACCAAAAACAAACTTTTTGTAAAGTTTAAGGACTAAAATAGTATTTTATCCATTATAAAATTTTGTGTATCATTAAAAAGTATATGAAACTTGGAAATTATTTTTTTAGTTTTAAACAAACTTTTTCAAATGTCCATATTAATTTATTTGGTGCCCTCACCATTTGTTGACCATTTAGATACATGGAATGCGTGGTGGCTAATAAAAACACTATAATATTGATTAAGGCATAGCTAGGTTGGTGAATAAGAATTATGCAACACAAATCAATTCAAATCAAGACATCTCAATAGTGATACACTTTATGGGGTAGAACATTAAACGTAAGTTACAATGATAATATATATTCAATACTACAAGATTTGGCCTTTATAGTGAAGGGTATATGAGAGGCTTCTATTCACTAAAAAAACAACGAAAAAAAATTGCTAATAACTTAAGACTAAAGGATAAAGAAACTACGTAAACATCCATTCAAACTCACAAACAAGAAGATATATTTCTGTACTTATATATTTGTCTTATCTGTAACAATTTAGGGCTTTGGGCAGCTTATTAAACATCATTTACAATTGAAATATATATTCAATACTATAAGATTTCGGTTTTATAGTAGAGGGTATATGAAAGGCTTCTATTAAGTAAATATACAATGAAAAATAATTGCTAATAACTTAAACAATCACTAATCCATAAAACAAACAAAACACTATAAATTACAATCCTAAACAACTTTAAAATTACAAACCAAAAACATCATACAACTACTCTCCACACAATCACAAAATCAGCATACAACATGAAATACCTACAGAATTATTGCTCAAAATATTCTTCAAAACATTTCAAATGTGATGTGATCAAACCAAATATCCAATTTATAATCAGACTCAAAATTTTTAATAAGGTTTTGAAGTAATGCAATATAAATATGTCAATATTCCCAAGAAAAAGTGTTGGTTATAGCTTTATACATAATGATTGTAAGTCTTTTTGCTTTATATATATATATATATATATATATATATATATATATATAAATAAAATAAAAAAATAAAAAAAATAAAAACTAAGAGTACAAAGGGGAAAAAAGTATTGAAATTTTTTTTGAAAAGAGAAGAAGTATTGTGTAAATACTATCATGATATAATCTAACATCTAATCCAACATGTGAAAATTATAAAGATAAATAAATAACTTAAAAATCTCAAAGAATAAACTAATGAGATAAGAAAGATGAGTAATACAAAATATTCATAAATGCTTAAAACAATTACTCAAGCATCTAAAAACATCATCTAATAAAGACATAACAATTTGGTGCTAATTTATTAAACAAAATATTTACAAACAGTGAAATGAAATACACAATGACCATCTTCTTCAATTGCACTAGCTGTTCTTCATCATGTTGTCCAGACTATCCTGCTGTGTTCCAAATAAACTAAAACCTGACAACAATGCAAATTATGGACATATTATAATATGATTTTTCACCAAATATGGTCAACAACATTAAAAGTATTTAGTGTTATAAATAAAATGATAAGAATACTTGCATAAAGGAAAAAATATGAATTAGTCAATAATAAAACAATGGGAGTACAAACCTCATAAAAAATCAAACAAAAAGAAAAAAAAATATATATATATATATATATATATATTGAGAGAGAGAGAGAGAGAGAGAGAGAGAGAGAGAGAGATAACCTTTTTGTGTGGGAAAAAAAATATATGCATAAAATGAGAGAGAGTGACAAATTTATAGGAAGAGGATGAGAATAAGAACGACCTAAATAAAGGAAGATAAAGGGGAAAAATTATTTGCAAAATTAAAACCGTCTAAGAGGAATATGTATAGACAATATTTAGTTATAACATTAAAATTAAAGTAGATGAATATGTAAAGTTAAAACCTCTTATGATAAATTTGTAAAGCCAATGTATTTATATATTTACATTGTCAAAAAAATTAAAGGTAAAAAATAAATATGAAAAAAATAATGATGTGGCGATGACGAGGATGATGAGGTGAATTAATAGGAACGTAATAATAATAAATGTTGTGCTTCAACTTTTAAATATATATAGATAAAAAGGAAAACAAATAACATCAATGTTAATATTACTAGACTTTTCCTCTACTTTTCTAGGGTTTTAAATGTTGGGGATATTATACAAAGTAATAATGGAAGAACAAGATTAACACAAAAGACAAATAGAAAATAGATAACTTAGAGGCACCATATTGTTTTCCTTAGACAATATTTGCCCCCCTGCACGTGCGCACTATTGTTGCTAAAGGGTTATCGCAAATTTGTCTCCAAGATACAACCAAGATGTTGGATTCTATAGATAACAATTCTGGAGAATAACCACAAGATTTCTTGTGTTTTTCAAGTGAACATAAGCCTCTATTTATACTCATAGAGTTATATTTCATCAAAAGGCACGTAGAAAAAGTTAAAATGTTTTATAAAACCGTTCACAAGGCTTGAAACCTTTTCAACCTTTCCAAATTAACAGTCACCAAAACAATTTTGTAGAAAATTCAGCTTTCAAGTTTTGATCGATTGAGAGGTTCTTTCGATCAATCGAATGCTATTTTTGATCGATCGAACATGAATCGAATAGCGATCAAACCAGGCAGAAGCTCTAGGATTTTTTCCTTACCATTTCGATCGATCGAGCCAAAGTTTCAACCGATCGAAAATACTTAATTCAAAATTTTCACTTTATGAAACAATGTTTTCTAAACACAAATAACATTATTACAACATATCCTTGTATATATCTATACATACAACAATCCCCCACTAGGTTGTAATAATATATGTCTCACTTGATTGATATTCTATCATGCATAATGGAAGGTGTCTTTCAACTTAGACCTCCCCTTAGTGTAATTGCTCAAGAAATCAACAGAATTAATGGTGGCTTGATGCTTAAACCAAAACTCTTATGTGTTGAAATCGGAATCAACACACATGAGAACATCCATAACACATTTAGAAATCTACTGTTGTTAGCACTATTATGGCCTTGTGCTCTTCCCGGTTTAGTGAACATTTACAAGAGAAAACCCTTTACACTTGCTAGAAGCGGCACCACTTCTATGTTCACAAAGGTGAAGTTCCTTCTTATGTCCTTGCTACACAGACATTTACACTTTATGAACTTCATTAAAACTGTAAAACTCATCCTCAATTTCATCGTAACAGTCTGGACTAATCCATCCTAAATGAGACACAAAATTAGTGCTCTTACTAACCATATATCAATAACTTGTTGTTATCCTTTAAACCTCTTTAGATTAAATCAATTCGAGGTTGGGTTCCCACTATTAGTGATTCTCTTAAAAAAGGGTTTTAGTCTCATTCCAATGGATGTTACCCCAACCATATCTCGAGACACTACTTTGGTTAAAGGGCCTGCCAAATTACTATTTGACCTTACATAGACAATTGAAATGGTACCAAATTTTATTAATTGTTTTATGTAATAATGTCTTAGACCTATATGTCTAGACTTACCATTATACATTTTAATGTATGCTCTGCCCAAGGTGGCTTCATTATCACAGTACATCGAAATGGTTAGTATTGATTCCATGGTAGTATGAGAAATACATGTTTGTTTCTTTGATGCCCAAGAGATGGCACCCCCACCAAAGGTGAATATCCAACCAGACGTGGATTTTTTTATCACTCACACTAGTAATCCAACTAGCATCCGAATAACCTTCCAACACAGTTGGAAATTTGGAATAAAAGAGTCTCAAACTTATGGTTTTCTTTAAATAACCAAGAACTCTACCAATTGCTTTCCAATGATCCTCACTTGGATTACTTGTAAATCTAGAAAGTTTGCCCATTGAAAACGATATGTCTGGTCTTGTACAATGCATAGCATACATCATGTTACCAATAGCACTAGCATACTCGAGCTGTGCAATTGCTCTTCCAATGTTTTCACTCAACTTTATGCTCTGATTGAAAGGTGTATTTGCTTCTTTTATATTAAGATGTTCAAATCTTTAAAGCACTTTCTCAACATAATGAGATTGACACAATGAAAATCCTTCACTATGTCTTTTAATTTGTATTCCCAAAATAGTATCCACTTCGTTTAAATCTTTCATTTTAAACACAGAAGATAGATACCTTTTAGTTTCATATACACCTTTCATATTTGTACCAAATATGAGCATATCTTCCATATAAAGGAATACAATGACTCCATTATCCTTTGTGAATTTGGAATACATACATTTGTCGGAATTATTGTGCACAAAGCCATTCAACAAAATTGCTAAGTCAAACTTTTAATGCCATTGTTTTGGAGCTTGTTTCAAGCCATACAAAGACTTGACTAACTTGCAAACTTTCTTTTCATTTCTAGGAAGTACAAAACCCTCAAGTTGTTCCATGTAAACTTCCTCATCAAGATCACCATTTAGGAAAGCTGTCTTAACATCCATTTGATGTACTATCAACTTGTATATGAATGCAAGAGCTAACAACACACGAATAGACATGATCCTAGCCACTTGTGCATAGGTATCAAAATAATCTATTTCTTCCCTTTGTTTAAAGCTTTTTTCCACTAACCTTGCTTTAAAGGTTTATATTGATCCATTAGTATTATACTTTCTTCTAAATATCCATTTACAACCAATTAGTTTTGAACCAATAGGTAGATCCACTAGAACCCAAGTATTATTGTATAATATTGAGTCTATTTCATCATTTATAGCTTCTTTCTAGAAAGCTGAATCTCTAGAAACCATAGCTTCCTCATATGATTTAGGATCATCCTTTGTGTTAAACACAATGTGTATTTTATTTAGGACCACTTGTCTATTTCCTTCAACAAGAAACAATTGAGCTTGATAAGAAATGAATTCTGGACCAAAGTCCTTTACCTTTCTTATCCTTTGACTCTTTCCTTTTTCACTTGGTGAACCACTTTCAATCCTCTTAGTACCACCCAAAGTAGTATTAGGATTAGAGTCATCTTGTTTTGTTTGAATAGGTATCAAAGCATCCATTGAATCTTTACTGAATTTGTCCTCAATAAATTCAACATCTCTTGATTCCACCACTGTATTAGAGCTTAAGTCTAATAATCTATATGCTCTATATGCTTTTGAATTTTCAACATAACCTACAAACACATTTTTCATAGCTCTTAGTCCTAACTTTGTTCATTTTGGATCAATCACTCTATAAAAGGCTAAATACCCCCACACTTTGATATAATCAAGGTTTGGTTTCTTTCCATTCTATAACTCATATGGAGATACTTTAATATTCTTAGAAGGTATTTTATTGTGCACATGACATGTTGTAAGCAATGTCTCTCCTCATAAGTTAAATGGAAGTTTTGCATTTAAGATCATGGCATTTACCATATCTATAAGAGTCATATTTTTCCATTCAGCCAAACTATTTTGTTGGAGTGTATAAGGGGCTGAACTTATGTGTATTATAAGATGTTCCTCACAAAACGTAGAAAAAGCATTAGAAAAATATTCACCACCTCTATCACTTCGTAGGATCTTTATTTTCCTATCCTTTTGATTTTCTACTTCGGTTTTATTACATTTGAACATGTCAAACGATTCATCTCTATTTCTCATTAAATACACATATGTAAATCTAGAGAAATCATCAATGAATGTAATGAAGTATCTTTTACCTCCTCTAATTAATACACCATTCAATTTACATACATTAAAATGTACAAGTTCAAGCATAATAGAATTTCTATCCGACTTAGAAAAAGGTTTATTTGTCATCTTTGCTTGAATACAAATTTCACATTTCTTTTCATCATCATACTTATATGAAATCATACTATGCTTTAGCATAAACTTCAAGTATTTGAAATTTAAATGTCCTAATGTAGCATGCCACAAATATGAAGAATCAACAATATAAGCACAACCAAAAAATTCTTTATTAATAATACTTAGTTTGTACATGCCATCAATAGCATATCCCTTTCCTATAAATATCTCATTCTTGGACAAGATTAACTTTTCCGATTCAAGTACAGCTTTTACACCACTCTTACATAACAAATTGGCA
This sequence comes from Quercus glauca, assembly GCA_023736055.1. Classification (NCBI taxonomy): domain Eukaryota; kingdom Viridiplantae; phylum Streptophyta; class Magnoliopsida; order Fagales; family Fagaceae; genus Quercus; species Quercus glauca. Next base: position 27,852,829 of record CM043325.1, on the reverse strand, counting down.
GACATAAGATTTTTCTTGATATCAGGTACAAGAAAAACATTAATCAAAATCAGCATCTTGCCGGAACTCATTTTCACATCAACGGTGCCCTTTCTAAGAACCTTTGCTTTATTGTGGTTGCCCATTAGCACTTGTTGTTCTATGGAAGACTCATCATAAGTCTTGAATTGCTATTTATTGTTGCACATAAGCACCGTTGCACCCGAATCGAACCACCAATCAAAAGGATTTGCAATCATAGCCATATGAACTTCAGTGATCATATCAATATGTATGCCACTCACCATAGCAACAATGTACTTAATGGCATTCGTTTCAATGTCATTATCTTCTTCAACCTTTATCTTATTCTTTAAGAGTTTACATTCACGAATGTAATGGCATTTTTTTCCACAATGGAAACATACTTGGTTCTTCTTGCCCTTGTTGGGATTATTGGAGTTGTTCTTCTTGAAACGCTCCCACTTTTGTTCACTTTCAAATGCTTATTGGTCTTACTCGAACTCCCACATTAAACATTGCTCACATTGTTCACATTTACTTTAGAATTGGTGTTAGTCACATCTCTAACCCGACTTTCCTCTTCAATTCAAAGATGTTTTCCAAATTGTTCTAAAATGAGATCTTCCGACATACACAAAAGCTTCTTCCTAAAATTATTCCAACTTAGTGGGAGTTTCGCAATAATTGTACCCACTTGGAATAATTCAGGAATATTGATTGACAAATCACAGCGTTTATTGACCAAAATTTGTAACTCCTGCATTTGATCCAAAATTGAGATATTATCAAGCATTTTAAAATCAAAATACTTTTGAATAATAAACTTATTCTTACCTATTTTCTCAGTTTTGTACTTTGCCTCCAAAGCATTCCAAATCTCCTACGGTGACTTCAATGATGTATAGAGATCATAGAGACGATCCAAAAGAGTATTGAGTATATAACCTCTGCAAATCAATTCGTCTTCCTACCGTTTCTTTCTTTGCGCCTTTATCTCATCAATGTCTTCATCACTTGCAGTAGGAAAATGCATCAAATTCGAGTCTAAGACATAGAAGAGTTTGAGTGTAGTAAGTAGGAATTTCATCTTGTCTTTCCATCAAGAGAAATTGGTTCCCATCAAAGCGATCCAATTTCACAAATTCATGATTCAACATCTTCAACAATGAAACGTCACTTGTTCCTTCCATCGTAGGAAATATTGTCTAAGATTGTTGGGGATATTATACAAAGTAATAATGGAAGAACAAGATTAATACAAAAGACAAATAGAAAATAGATAACTTGGAGGCACAATATTGTTTTCCTTAGACAATATTTGCCTCCCACACTATTGTTGCTAAAGGGTTATTGCAAATTTGTTCCAAGATGTTGAGTTCTATATATAGCAATTCTAGAGAATAACCATAAGATTTCTTGTGTTTCTCTCTAACTTACTATTTTTCAAGTGAACATAAGCCTCTATTTATACCCATGGGGTTATATTTCATTAAAAGGCACATATAGAGAGTTAAAATGTTTCATAAAATCATTCACAATGCTTGAAACCTCTTCAACCTTTCCAAACAGTCACCAGAAAATTTCTACAAAAAATTTAGTTTTCGAGTTTCGATCGATTGAGAGGTTCTTTCGATTGATCAAATGCTCTTTTCGATCGATCGAACAGTAATCGAATAGTGAATGAACGAGGAAGAAGCTCCATGATTTTTTCTTTACCATTTTGACCGATCAAGCCAATGCTTCGATCGATCGAAAATGATTAATTCATAATTTTCACTTAGAAAATTCTAGAATCTGAATTTTCACTTTATGAAATAATATTCTCTAAACTCAAACAATATTATTACAACCTATCCTTATATATACCTACATATACAACATTAAAGCCATTGCAGATATGTTCCAGTTGATAGAGAAGAAAGCACACCAAACTTTCTTTAGTATTATGGGCCAAGTCACATTTTGGAGAGAGAAATGAAGGAAATAGAGAGAAAGATGAAAGAGTTGGAAAGTCTTATGGTCCATAAGACTAGCAAACACACTACAAAAAAAGAGGGCTATAGCTGCGTGTTAGGTTCTAAGGTCTTAGGATTTTATGTATTTAGAACTCTAATTTGTAATGTTGGCAAACCATGATCAAAACAATGTATTTAGTCTAGTTTAGGCTTGCTCAAAGTTGGTTAAATATTGTAAAGTTGGAATCGAGTGACTGCAGAAGCTTTGGGGCTTCTCGGCCTGGCTCGATCGATCGAATGTAATTCTCGATCGATCGAAAGTCGGCCCAGATGCGTTTTTCTGCAGAATTCCAACTCAGCCCAAACTCTTTAAACATTTAGGGTTTTATGTTTTTGCCCTAGGTATATAAGGCAAACTCTAGCCACGTTTTTCAGAGTTGCACAAGTTGTATTGTTGCTCATATATTGCGGTTTTGTGTAAATCTCTTGTGAGATCTAGAGGAGCTTTCCTTTACACAAAGCTTAGGGTTTTCAAGATTGAGATTACTTCAACATCTTGATGATCAACTTGGTTGCTGCCTTTGAAGCTTAAAGAATATCAAGCGTGGGTGCTTGTAACTGATTAAGGGATTCAAAGAAAGAAGTAGTCCGTGGATTCGGAGCCTGTGCGTGGTCATGTCAGGAAGTTTTACTGGTGGGTAGCATTAGGAACTCAAGCGGGGAGCTTGTAAGTCCTTTTGTAAGAACTTCAATTCTTTCTTAGTGGATTCCGTTTTGTCTTGAGGATCGGTGGGTAAAATCCTCCTCAGGTTTTTTACCGGTTTGGTTTTCCTGGGTGATCATATCACTGTATTATTTATTTTCCACTGCTTTATATGTTTTACATGCATGATATGATTTTGTGATTGTTTTAACCTAGAATTGCTTAATTTGACTAAGTAACAACTTGGCTAATTAATTTAGGCTACGCAATCTGGTTATAGTTTAAGGGGTCTAAACCGTTCAAGTGGTATCAGAGCGGGTTGCTCTTTTGTTTGAGATTTTTATCTCTGAGCTGATCCTTGACCCCGGTTGTCATGGAGCATGGACACTCTCTGTTTGTTCCTCCTCACTTTGATGGGAACAATTATGCTTACTGGAAAGTAAGGATTAAAGCATTCCTGAAATCCATTGATGAGAGGGTGTGGAATTCCGTTGAATACGGATGGGAGAAGCCCACTACTCCTGTGAGTGAGTGGCAAACTTCTGAGAAAGAAGCAGCAAGCTTCAATAGCAAAGCTATGAATGCCATCTTCAATGCTGTTTCAATGGAGGAATTTAAGAGGATCTCTAATGTTGAGGTTGCTCATACTGCTTGGAAAATCCTCCAAACTGTGCATGAAGGCACAAAGGCTGTTAAAATTAACAAATTGCAGCAATTAACTTCTAGGTTTGAAAACATTAGAATGTCTGATGATGAAACCTTTGATGAGTTTTATGCTAAACTTAATGATATTGTTAATTCTGCTTATAATTTGGGTGAAGTCTATGATCAACCTAAAGTTGTTAGGAAAATTCTTAGATCCTTAACTGAAGACTTTAGACCCAAAGTGACAGCCATTACTGAGAGTAAGGATGTTGACTCCATCCCTGTGGATGAGCTTGTAGGATCTCTTCAGTCCTATGAGTCTGACTTACCCAAGACTATCAAATCCAAATCAATGGCACTTAAGTCTGTTGATGATGTTGAAGCTGGTGGATTTGATGATGAGCTCTCTCCCACGGAGATAGCTTACCTTGCCAAGAACTTTAGAAATTTTATCAGAAACACTAATAGAAAGGCAAGGAACACCAACACTGCTGAACCTAGAAACTTTAGGAAGAATGATCCCACTAAGGTTAACAATTTTGAAAAACCTAGAGAACAAGTAGGTCAATCTTCTAATAACTCTTTGGGTCCTCAGTGTTTTGGTTATCAAGGGTATGGTCATGTCAAATCTGAATGTCTTACTTTCTTGAGGAATAAGGGTAAAGCTATGGCTGTAAGCCATAGTGATAATGAGGTTTCTGATGATGAGGATGGAAACTTCATTGCTTTCATTGCTACTGGTACAGTAGATGAAAGCATATCTGCTGAGGAGAACCCTGCTGATGGGGAACTCTCTGAAGATGCAGATCTTCAAGAGGCCTATAACAAACTTTGCAAAATTGCTGCAAAGGATGCTATGAAAGTTGATCAGGCCTGAAGAAAATTGATGCTCTTGAGCTTGAAAAGAAAAATTTGCTTGTAAAACTGTTTGATGCTAATGATCTTTTGAATAATGTTAAATCTGAAAACATGCTTTTGCTTGATAAAGTTAGAATTTTGGAACATGATTTATCTGTTGCTAGATCTGCTAATTCTAAACTTGATCACATGCTGAATGTTCAAAAGTATCCTTCTGATAAAGCTGGGTTAGGATATGTTGAAAGCATCTTTGATTCTGGACCCCATTCCACTGTCTTTGTTCCTTCTTCTTCTTCTTCTGAACCTCTTGTGAATGAGGTTGTGAGTGAAACCATTAAACCCCTTGTGAGTGAGGTAGTTAAACCTGTAGAAGTTTCACCACCAAAGAATATTAGGGTAGACTTAAGAGAATCCAAACCTAAGGAGCCTACCAAACCTAAGGACAAGATGCATGGTAAACCTGCTTGGGTTTGTCATTATTGTGGTAAGTTTGGACATATCCGTCCTAACTGTTACAAGCTCCAAGCTGATAAGAGAGCAAAAAGATCAAAAGTGCCTGTGCCTCAAGCACAAGATCCTATGGCACTAATTGGTGAATTGGTAAAGGCGTTAAACCTTTATTCCAATTCTGGAGTTGGGAATCATTCTAATGTGAATAAGAACTCCAATGCTCAGGGTGCATCTAAAAATTTTTGGATGCAAAAGACTCGAAATAACTGAGTCTTTCTAACATGGTCCTTGTGCTTCATTGCCCTATTCTGTTGTGACCATTGTTCTTTGGTTTTTGTGTTTTTCTTTTGTTCTAGGACTTGCATTGCATTTACATACATGCATTTCATTCTAGGATTTATTTGTTTTCTCTTTTAATAATAATAATAATAATAATAATAATAATAATAATAATAATAATAATAATAAAAAGGAGAAAGCAAAATCTGTGTTGAACACTATTTTTCTTGACTTTTGAAAACAAGGTTGGTCATTCTTTTTACACATGTCATGTCTTGTGTACCTTGTTTAACTTTGATGAGCTTATTTACTACACTTGACTAGTTGAAACTTTGTAGTGCATGTTGTGTGGGAAAGATGTGTGTGGTTCTTAATCACTTTGCCTTAATCATAAAGTCACTTGTTTTTGACTGTCGAACTTGATCCTTTTGAGAAAGGCATAAATAACCATCTCACCACTGTTCACTAGCCAATCATGAACACCTTAGTGCATATCATAAGATTTAGTACTTGAGAAAGTGTAGCACATGCACAAAAAGAACATAAGGTGTAGCCTCAAATTAAATTAAAAACTAGTGTGTACTATTAGGCTTAATGCCAATTCACTTAATTCAAACCGGTGTATACTATTAGGCTGAATGCCAATTCATATAAATAAGAGGCAAAAATGAAAGAAACTTACATGATTGCAAGCTTTTGTTCTAGGAGATGTGGGAGTTATAGGATGTAACTCTTTAGGTGATAGTCTCTTTTCAATTCTATGTGATAAATTGTATAGACTTTGTGGTTGATTGCTATTCACATATCACCTCACATGTATCTCAAGTCTTTGCTAGTTTCACACACTACACAAGTTACTCTTTGTTAAACACTGTACATGTTAGTGTGTGCGTCTTTGGTCTGACCAACCAAGTTTGAAAATATCTTGAGATTTGTGCACAACATACTTGTTGCTTGAGAAAATTAATTTGGAAGATGATTGAAAATTGTGTTTGAGAAAATTGGGTTTAAAAATTTTGGGTTTTTTGAAAATGCATTCCATCTTATACTCATGCATTTTGTATTCATTGTTTAAATGCTTTGAGGAGTTGTTTCAAAATTGGGTTTGCAATTTTTCAAAACTGTATTTTTCTCCAAAATTCAGTGTGCCTCTGCCCATTTCGATCGATCCAACCTGATTTTCGATCGATCGAAAAAGTGCCTCAGAATGTGCTAAAATGACTGTCACATTCGATCGATCGAATGTAATTTTCGATCGATCGAAGATCGTGAAGAAGCTTTTTAGAAAAGGTTGAAATCTGACTTTTTCAAAGTTATTCAAAATTTTTTCAAACTTCCTTTTCTCTCTCCGACGAGGCAAAGACCAAAAGTGCAATTTTTTGTCGTTTTCTTCCGAATTTCTTGCACAATCTCTCTCTCCTCAAGCCGGTATGTCTATTTTACCCTTCCTTTTCAATTTATTTTCATGATTTAATGCATTTTTCATGCATTTTAGAGGAGATTTTCGGAACTTTTCTTTTTGGGATTTGTGTTGTTTCGGATCAAATTGTTTGCAATTGATCAATGGGTTTTGATGGGGACATCCTATAGACATGTTCTTGATAGTTTAATTTGATCAATTTTGGGTATTTTGAAAAATTGAAATTTCTAGGGTTTGTGTTTGATCCGAATTGGGGATTTTTGTGAAATTGAGTTTAATTGATGAAATTGGCTTGTCTAATTGATGTAATTGGTTATTATAAACTGTTTTCAATGGTGTGTAATGATTAATTCATCAATTTGGTACAAAAATTTTCAAGTGGTTCTCAAATTTTTAGGGTTTTTGTTAAGAAACTCTATGTTCAAGCCAATTTTGTGAATTTGAACTTAATTTGATCCTGGTTACTGCATTAATTCATGCATCATAACATTATTCATGTTCATGCATCATATAGATTTTTATTCTATATTTTTTTTGTGCTAACTTGCAGTCTGCCCTTAGTTTTGTTTTTGTTCTTCTTGGTTTTCTCTTTGTGTCTCTGTCCTTTCCTTAGCACCATGCCTAGGAAGACTAGAGCCCGTAGGACTATTTCCTCTCCTTCTCCACCCCCTCCTTCTTTTGATAGTGAGAGATTCCCTAGTGAGAAAAACCAAAAGCTCTACGAGACTTTAAACCTTAAGAGGAAGATTTGGGCTAAGCGTTCTGTCTCTTTAGATGAGCTTGATCCTGCCATTAGGGTAAATTTTGAGCGTAGGGGTTGGCTTCCTTTGTTTGCTGTGTCTGACCCTCCTCCTCCGGTTACCTTGATTAGAGAGTTCTTTTCGAACATCTCAATCTGCATCTATGATTCCAACACTCTAGTTAGGAGTTGGATACGAGGCGTAGAGTACTCCATTACTCCTCAGGTAGTGGCTGATGCTCTTGAGGTACCTTTGGTACAGCATCCTGTCTATCCCTATGATGAGTCACCCGAGTTGAGTGATGTCATGTCTTACATCACTGGATCATCTATCCAGTGGGGTTCTGATCCTAGGATCACCACCACTGAGCTTCCTGAGACTACCTATCTCTTCTTTAGGATAGCCTGTCACTCACTCTGGCCCATTTCTCATCTGCACACCATTCCTCTTGAGAGGTGTGTTTTTCTGTACGCTCTTATTGCTGATGCTCCTATCAGTTTTCCCCATCTTTTTCTTCGTTCTTTGAACGAAGTTTATAGGATTTCATCTACTGCTCATGCCCTTGTCCATCCTATTTTCATTCATAGGATTTTACTGTATCTAGGTTTAGAGGATTTCCCTGCTTCTGAGCCTGTTCATGTTATAGGTCCTATAGGTGCGTCTTTTCTTAGACAGAGGGCCGCTTATCTTCGAGCTGGTTCTAAACACCCTAGGTCTGATCCCTCTAGTAGCGCTTCTCCTCCTCCTTCTTCTTCTACAGGTCCTGATGGTGAGGCTGTTCCAGATCCTGTAGGTGCTGCTGCTGTTCCTCCACCTCCTGCGGCTGACTTCGATGTTCGTCGTACTCTGGAGACTGTCATGACCGTTCAGGCGGCTCATGGTCAGCTTTTGGTGGATCTGTTCGACGAGATTCGTGCTCTGAGAGCGGATTTGGCGCATCTTCGTTCTTCCTCACCACCTCCTTTTGATGATGGCCTATGATGCCCTTTGGCATTCCGTCACAAAAAAGGGGAGTAGAGTTTTGACTTGTAGAGGATATTTTGTTGATAGGGGGAGATTTTTGTGTTAGGGGGAGATATTTTTTTTAGCATGGGATATTTTTTGTGGAGTTTATTAGATTGTATCTAGGTGCTTCACTTTGTATATCATTTTTGGGGATATTCATGTTAGGGGGAGTAACTTTGATTGATATATTGATATACATGTTTTCTTTTGATTCTTGTTGTCTTATGATTCATTGCTTATTGATTTCTATTTATGAGTTGATTCATTGATATATATCTTTATTTTGTGTTGTGTGAATCTTACAAGAATATTATACCTGTTTATATACTATTTTCTGCCACACATGCGTTTATGTGTTTGTTGAGTATTTCAGGAATATACAGGTTGATTCAACAAAGCTGCTGTCTACACTTGCAACCGATGGATAGTAGTTAGGTTGAACTTTAGTTTATGAGCATTATTTTATAAAGGGCTTATTACTTGTAAACTTTGAGCTTTTAATTTATGTTTTGTCACGAATTGCCAAAGGGGGAGTTTGTTAGGTTCTAAGGTCTTAGGATTTTATGTATTTAGAACTCTAATTTGTAATGTTGGCAAACCATGATCAAAACAATGTATTTAGTCTAGTTTAGGCTTGCTCAAAGTTGGTTAAATATTGTAAAGTTGGAATCGAGTGACTGCAGAAGCATTGGGGCTTCTCGGCCTGGCTCGATCGATCGAAAATCGGCCCAGATGCGTTTTTCTGCAGAATTCTAACTCAGCCCAAACTCTTTAAACATTTAGGGTTTTATGTTTTTGCCCTAGGTATATAAGGCAAACCCTAGCCACGTTTTTCAGAGTTGCACAAGTTGTATTGTTGCTCATACATTGCGGTTTTGTGTAAATCTCTTGTGAGATCTAGAGGAGCTTTCCTTTACACAAAGCTTAGGGTTTTCAAGATTGAGATTACTTCAACATCTTGATGATCAACTTGGTTGCTGCCTTTGAAGCTTAAAGAATATCAAGCGTGGGTGCTTGTAGCTGATTAAGGGATTCAAAGAAAGAAGTAGTCCGTAGATTCGGAGCCTGCGCGTGGTCGTGTCAGGAAATTTTACTGGTGGGTAGCATTAGGAAGTCAAGCGGGGAGCTTGTAAGTCCTTTTGTAAGAACTTCAATTCTTTCTTAGTGGATTCCGTTTTGCCTTGAGGATCGGTGGGTAAAATCCTCCTCAGGTTTTTTACCGGTTTGGTTTTCCTGGGTGATCATATCACTGTGTTATTTATTTTCCGCTGTTTTATATGTTTTACATGCATGATATGATTTTGTGATTGTTTTAACCTAGAATTGCTTAATTTGACTAAGTAACAACTTGGCTAATTAATCTAGGCTATGTAATCTGGTTATAGTTTAAGGGGTCTAAACCGTTCACTGTGTTTTCATAGCCGGGTTTCCAAACACAGCCTATGCGGTACGGCTACCCCTGCGAGACCTAAAGCTGCGTTTTTAGAAACGCAGTCCAAACCGGGTATATAGCTCGTTTCTTAGGCCTTATAGCTGCGTTTTTTCACATCAACAGATGTGGGAGCTATAGTTGCGTTTTTCACAAAACATAACTATAGACCTGGTTTTGGCTGCGTTTGAAACGCAGTTCTAGGATAAGGACCTAGAGCTGCGTTTTTATAAACGCAGCTCAAATGTGGGATCTATAGCCGTGTTTTTACAAGCGTAGCTCTAGACCCTAACATTGGGTTTTCCTATAGCCACGTTTTTGAAAACGCAACCATAAATTTTTTTTTTTTTTTTTTTTTTTTTCCGAAACACATCCCTACAATTCCTGATCAAAATAAAACCTGTACACTAGATGCAAACAATTCCCAACCAATTGCCAGCAAACAAAAATTAATCACTGTCAAAAGATTAATTAATATTACTTAAACAAATAATTACAAACAACTTCCCAACAACAGAAATTTACATCACAAAATGTCAGACCCCTCAAAGATTTTTTACATCACAAAAAATAAACAGCAAGCATCATCCTACTTCAGCAGCTAGTTTCCAGCAAGCATCATCGTACGTACAACGCTGTGACAATGAGAACACCGGAAATAAGCTAACGTTTTAAGCTAAAACAAACAAACTCTAAACAAATAACCAATTATCTCAATCAGTCTATTAACAAGCTTAACATCCCTTAAATTTTTAGAGTCATTATCATCTATGAGGCTTACACATAGTCCTTTTGCTTACACTTAAAATCTTAAAATTAAACAAGACTAACAGTGAGACATAGTTCACTAGCTGCACATACATTTACATAATCCATATTCACTGCCTTTAAAAAAAAATTAAATAAATAATTTATATTGCATTGGGAACTATCAACTACATTAAGCAAGTGTAAAAAGGCATGGTTGAAATTTTCTACTTTGTTTTTATGTCTTATAGTACATCTACTTCCCCACTTCTTGCTTCATATATACTGATGTGGGACCTTCAAATTGGAATAAAACCAACAAAGGCAAGCAGAACATAAAAAGCATGCCATTCAACATTACAATTATCCACAGGCTACTAGGTATAACATTCTGTCTAACAATGTTTAAGAACCCTAACTCTACCATAAAAGGACCCTTATTTGACTAGTAACACATTAAAAGCCACTCAAATCAAGGAAATAACAACCCTAACTCAAAATTTTCAAAAATTACAAGAAAATATAAAAAATAAATGATAAAAAATAGACCCCTGTATTCTGACCTACATCATGTAGGGAGACCCCCATACCAATGAGGATGACAATCAGGTAGTGGTAACCCCAAAGCAAGCAAAAGCAAAAGACAGGTCAATGCCCCCAACAGCCAAAACAAAAATTTAAGTACAAGTTCCCAATGACTCCCCAAAGCAAGAATTAAGGGTTCTGGTCACCTTCACACACCACCTGAAGTTTTTAAGATCTCCCCTCGAAAACAGGAGAGTTTGGCCAAACCATGAATATAATCTTCCATATTAATAAGAAATGTGTAATTCTATGCAGAAGAAACTTTTAGGTTATTCCCCTCTCAGTCTTGCTAAGCAAAAAATTAAGAATAAATACATCTATTGAGATGATCACATACACTGATCTCTTTTTTGGTAAGTGGAGCAAAGGAAGTGTCATCTTTCACACCAGCAATTATGTAGAGCCACACTCGCTATTGTCCAAATATCAACTCAATGTATTCATCTTTATTAAGAAACTTAGAAACATCAAAACCTATTTCCTCTAGGACCTGCATTCAACACAGAGAACAAATGGGTCAACATTCATATCTGCAAGACTGCATTGCACGCCTGCGTCTTGGGGAAGAGAAAAAATAGAGAGAGATTCAGGTTACCAACTATAATTGGCATTCTATAAGAAAATTTAATCAGAAACTGGTTTTCTAAGCTAGTAGGACAAAAAATGTAGTGAATCAATTGTTTCATTTAAAAATAAATAAATAAAAATTTGAAACAAAGCACTTTAAAATCCAAATTGGTTATCATCAGTGAGCACACATTAGGGCTGTGAAAACAAATAAATAAATAAAAACAATAAACCAAAAATGGTGTGTACTGAACTGACAAACCGAATTTCTTGGTTTCAGTAGGTTAAGTTTTAGGTTTTCATTTTTTTCTGTTTTGGTTTTTACTTTGATCTTTATTTTGGAAATTTCCACCCCAGAACCAACCAAAGCTTTTATATATATTTTTTTAAATTTCCGGGAGGGTGTATTTCCATAGTATAGTACTTTCAACATTTTATAAAAACTTTTTATCCTAATCTAAATTCCCCCTCCCCCACAGCCCTCATTTTATTTCTTTCTAGCTCTTACATCTCTCTCTCTCTCTCTCTCTCTCTCGTCATCCCCTCAGGGCTAAATTTCATTTTATTCACCTTTTATATATACTTTTATTGTGTCTTAAGGGCTGTTTGTTAAGGACTTGTTTTACTTTATGTATCCATTGTCTCTTTCCTTCACTCTCTTACTCACCCTTAAATGTGAAACCCCTCTCTTTCAAATTCCCTCACTGCCCTTGCCATTGTTTCACTAGTAAAATTCTTTTTATTCACTTTTCCTTTTATTATTATTATTTATTTATTTTTTTTTTTTTGATAAGTATACACTTTTCCTTTTATTATGTATCATAGAGGCTATTCATAAAGGCTTTTATTTTTTGATCCTACAATCTGATTTTATTTTTTTTAATAAGAATCCTAGGATCTGATTATTACCTCATTAAGGTTCAGTTCAGCCCAAAAGAACCACCTGAACCCCAACCAAACTGTACCAAGCTCCCTAGCGCACATCTTTACAATAAGTATGTCACAATCTAAATATTAATAGCAAAAAGTTGTGTTATCCCATAGAAGGATTAAGAAAACTAAAGTGTAATAAAGAACTTGTAAACTTTGCTTCATACTATACATTGTAGGTAAAAGAATCACATAGGAAATGCTCCAGCCTCCAGAGTACGTTTTAAAAGAAAAAACGGAAAATATTTATATTTTTTCTTCTTTCATGTCTGATGTCTCTCAAAAGTGAAGGTTGTTACCATCCCCCCCCCCCCCCCCCCCCAAAAAAAACAAACACAGGGTCATGTCAAATGTAGACAGCTCTGAACATATACACCACTTACATGCAGTAGGCTAAATTGGATATATACATGCATCCATATCCATCAAATTTGCTAATTAAGTTGCACATTTTCTAGCTCACATCAAATAAGAAACTGGAAATATAAAGATAACTCCAATATTTAAAACTTCATTACAACAACGCTATCACATGAACAACTTTGTTAGCAATGAAATGATTCAAGTCAGCAGAAATTAGTGTCTAAACTCAACCTAAAAACCAAAATACTTCTGTAAAAAATAAAAAAATAAAACTACCCACCTTCTTTAAAAAACTCATCAAACTAAAAAAAAAAAGTGAAAAATTTATATCTTGCAAAACATAACTTCTGTACAGTGATAAGTCTAACTGTCCATCACTAGAGCAACCTCTCTCCAGGTCAATCAGTAGGGACAGTCATATCATACTGAAGAGATCTTGAAGCCTATAATAATAAAGCTTTTAATAGAACAAATAAGATAATTAGGCTAATATATGAAACCATATATACAGATAGACATTTTTTTCTTTTCTTTTCTTTTTTTCACAAAACAGGAGAGCCCATTTCAGTGGCAACACAAGATTTAGACATCAGAGAGGACAAATCTGTCATGATTATACTCATATCATCTATATATGATTTCCTTTTGTTGGAAAATTAACCACCACTTCTCAAAGAATTGAAATAATTAAGAAATGTCGAAGGGACTGGATTAATTTCATTGCATTGCTGCCATGAAAGTACCAGTCTACTTACTGCTACATATAAAAGCAGACTCTGCTGTGTGCAAGGAACACTGTCCACTATGCAAATTATTGACTCAACCAAGGCTGTACAGTTTCAAATATAATTTTTCATCTTGTTTTAATTTCTTGGTTTCAACATAACCACCTGATGTGTCAAATGACCTGTGAGAGGCTGACTTGGCCATTTAAGCACCGCCCAAGTATATATAAGTGGTGAATAAAACTACCCACCTTCTTTAAAAAAATATTGAAAAATAAAAACTCTCCACCCACCTGTCCTAAGTTTTGGAAGCCATGATAACTTGAACCTCCACCCACCCACCTCATAAAAAATTTCAGGTTCAGTAGGGCTTTCGTTTTTGTGCAGACCAAATTGAAAAACATCAAAGTCACAATTTCACTTTCTTTATTTTCCTCAACTTTCTCAGCAACCAAACAGGCACAAAAAAACAATATAAAGACACAAGAGATCACACCAAACAAGCAGAATTCAACTATAGAAGAGTAAAATATAGACAAAAGTGCTTTTATGCAAAGACCCAAATGAGAATTGAGATAAAAACCAACATAAGAAAATACCCATTTGGTAGCTGTAAAGCTTTAGCATTGGAAAGCCATAAACACCAAAACCCCACAACACTTATTGTAGCTCCAATTCAAGTATCTTTCTACACTAACCTGATTTTTTTCTTTTTCTTTTCCATTCTCATTTTTGAAATAAGTGAATACCAAAGGAAACAAAAAACTAAAATTAACACGGGTCTAAAAAAGCATGAAACATAAATAAATCAATCAGACCACAACTAGAATGCACATAAATAAAATTGAACATGCAAAGAAGGAACATATATGATTACAGAACAAATTTAATCTACATAAGATTGAATTATCCATAAAAGAAAAAAAAATTAAAGCTAAAATTGGCAGCTATAATTTCTTCTCTCCCCTTATTTTTCTCGGTTAACCCTATATTTTAGGAATTAGTCAAAAAATTCTCTCAAATCCACAACCGTAAAAAGCATAAAATCATCAAACATCTCAAGAGATTAAGCAAATTAATATCACGTTCGGTTGCATAGAAAACAAAAGAGGAAAATAAAAATCGGAAAACGAAAATTAAACTCAGATTTTTCAATTCCTTGAACGCTTAATTAATTTTCCGAGCGACCAAACAGAGGAAAAAGCTGTAATAGTAAAGGAGATTGAGATCAAAGATGCTTACTATTCAGGATTCATGACTGAATGAAGAGCTCAGTCAGTCTAGACCAGTCCGACAAAGAACGCTAGACCGGGTTCTGGCGAAGAAGAACAATTGGAATGAAATTGTGAAATGGGGAAAAGGGAAGAACAGATTAGAGGGAAGAAACGAAGAAAGTGGATGCTGACGAAACCGAAAAGTTCGGTTCAAGCGTTTATATAGAGAGAGGATCGATGAGAGAGAGAGAGAGAGAGAGAGAGCTTACCGATTGATGAGAGAGGCTAAGAGGCGTGAAGTTTGTGGGTATTGGGTTGAGAGCACGGCAGCGAGAGGTTGAGATCGAGAGCTAGGTTAAGAGTGAGCTGAGAGTGTTTTTCAATTTGGGTTTTTTTCATCTGTGTAGAAATTTAAACCTAGAGCAATTTAAACCCTATATTATTTCCAATTTATGGCAAACCTAGAGCTGCGTTTGATTAAACGCAGCTCCAAGAGGTCTGGAGCTGCGTTTAATCAAGCGCAGCTCTATAAAGGTTCAAGCTGCATTTATTCAATGCAGCTCTAGGATATATTAAAAAAAAAAAAAAAAAATCCCTGAATGGGCCTAGAGCTGCTTAAGGCCTTTCCGGATAAATGCAGCCTTAGCAAACAGAAACGCAGCTTCAGAGCTGCTCTATAGCCATGTTTAGAAAACACGGCTATACGTCTAAGGGTGGAGCTGCATTTTGAAAAAACGCAGCTCAAATTACCCCCTGGAGCTACGTTTTTGAAAAACTCAGCTCCAAAACGCAGCCTTGACACGCGTTTTTTGTAGTGACACTTTTATCTTTCACTAAGGATAAATTTGTTTTTGTGGTAGGGTCTTAGGCCTTGGGCCAACCCTAATTATGGAGGAGGTATATCATATATCAGATACATGAGTTTTCTCCCTCACAAAAGTGGGGTCTACTCTCATGTGAGAGGGAGATTCATACATCCGAAACAAGGTGTATTTTTCCTTGCTTATGGAGAATGAGCGGGTTGGCCAAGAATGAAAG
This sequence comes from Quercus glauca, assembly GCA_023736055.1. NCBI lineage: Eukaryota > Viridiplantae > Streptophyta > Magnoliopsida > Fagales > Fagaceae > Quercus > Quercus glauca. Next base: position 27,837,173 of record CM043325.1, on the reverse strand, counting down.
TATTGTATGAAAGCTTAAAAGGGTGAAATTGATAATATTCTTTTTAGGGAGGAGTTACATTAATTGTAAGTAATGGTCAAAAGCTATTTGGATGGAATCTAGTAATAAAAACACAAAATACTTACCATAAGGCATCTCAAAGGAAGGGGAAGAATAGTATAGATATAATGTACCAAAATGGAAAATGGTGTGAAAAAGAAGGAGAAGTGAGCATGGTGTCTGAGGCATATTTAATTCCTTGTTCACATCAAAATCCAACTGGAATTTAGAACTAAGTTTGCCACTTTGTTGCAATTCCAGAAAATCCTTGTACGCTATTTCAACGTATGTAGATGGATGACCTTCATTCTCAACAAACTCTGGTGCTGGCCTAATAACTATGTCTAGTGGTGGTCCATGTGGCATGGCTATGGATGTAGCTTTGCTATCTCTTTACCATTTTGTATACTCAATATTTGAAATTATGAACTTACATGAAATTTCATTAAAATTGATCAATATTTAATAATTATTTTACTATTGTAATAGCTGAATTATTTTATATAAAAACGTATAACAAATATGATATAAAATTAATAAAGAATAAAATATTACAAAAATTATTAAAAATATCATCACCGATAACATAAAAATTTGGTTGTCATCGGAGGCCGTTTTCGCGCATAGCCACATGTCATCTGCTAGAGGGATGACATTGCTAGACGTGGATTTGTTTTGAGGAGTTAGAGTCCGAAACTTGAAATTGGGCCACATAGACCAATGGCTTTCGGTGCATTTTTAAGCCTACAAATTAGATAAAACCCAAAGTCTAAGAATCATGATAATAGTTCAAATAAATAATGTGTTTAATTAAATAGTTTTGATTAAATGATGATTTGAAGACCATAATTATATATATTAAGTGATGTCCATTATTAGAGAATGAAGTAAATTTATATGGTTTGTGGCTCTAGTCATATAGCTTCAGTGAGTTGATAACATTCTAGCGACATAATAACATAAATCCAGCAATATAGTGATAATGAAGTAAATTTACTTACTCAACAATGTAAATTTAGAGATAGAGACATAATGACTTATCTTTAAGTAGTTTATGGATCCAACCATATAACATTAGTGGACTTATAACACTCCAGCAGCATGATGATGTGAGTCCAGCGATGCAGTATGATATTATGAGTCCTTTCACGATGACTTCATGATTGAAGCGGAAAAATGGATGCAACTAGTGGGAGAGAGTATGTCCAATTGTGTGCAGAGGTTGGTTAAGTTTATCCCATTTATCGTGCACTTAAATTATTTTCCCCATGTATTGTTTTTTTAGTTTTTACTAAAACATAGGTTATATTACCTTCCATGAGAATGGCTTTTAGTATTATAAATTTTTGTCTTTCATAAGGAGGGCTTTTAGTATTAGAAGTGTATGCCTTCTATGAGAAGGGCTTTAAAATGAAATCTTTGTGCCTTCTTGGAGAAAGGCTTTTAGTATTTAATGTTTATATACCTTCATTGAGAAAGGCTATTGTAATTTGCTCTTGGAAGAGTGTTTGGTATATTTTGGTAAGTATGGAGAAGTATTTATAGATATGGTGTTTGTAATATATACGAGAAGTATTTATAGATACTTTGTGGGAAAATGGATTTGTAAGATGTATGGGGAATGAGAGATGTAATTTGTAAGATGTATGAGGAAGTATATGTAGATAATTTGTGGAATATGGATCTTGTAATATGTCTGGAAAAATATACGAGATGTATGTATGGGTACTTTTTGAGGAATGAATTTTGTATGATGTAAAGAAGTATAAGGGATACTTTGTGAGAAGTTAGTATTTAAGATATATGAGAAATATATATGAATATTTTGTGAGAAATGAGATTTGTGGTGTTTGCAAGAGTTGTTGTGTTTGTTTACTAAGATATTTTTGCAAGAAAAGGAGGAGTATGGATGTGTTTATGGGCAGAAAAACATTTGAATTTTCATAATAGGAGAGCAAGGGAATGAGCACAAGATGGGTTATAGTGTGTTGAAAGAATTGAGGCTTGGTCCTCTTTATATAAAGCCAACTATATAACTAAATTAGAATTAGTTGAAGGGAAAATTAGCAAATAAGGAAAAGTCTTTAGTAAAATGAGTGATTTTTAAGTTGGTTAGGAAATTTGAAACTTTAAGGATGTTGGAGCTGCAGTTACAGTTGTACAGTAGTTGACACAATTGCACAATAGTAGCTGTTACAACAGCTGACACAGCTAAATGATGTCAAGCTGCAAGAGAGAATTATTAGCATTTAATTCATGGTTTGACTGAAAATGTTAAGATCTCTTTTATGAGATCTTTCTAATTCTAGTACCGCAACTGGAAGCTAAAAATTTAACTTAAAATCGTGAGATTTGTTTTATGGGTTCCTCGCTTCTTAGGGTATGGCAACTAGCTGCTGGGATTGAGCATTAATGGGCTAATCATGTCATTTTGGGACAAGTTTCAACTACATATGTTGTTGCTGGAGATTTTGCGACTATTGCTAGAGCTAGTGCAGCTTCTGCTAAAGCTAATGCTAGTACTTTTTGGCTAATTTTTCTCTTCTAAAAATTATATGGTTAGTCCATGGTTTTATTACAATATAATTTTAGTAAGTAATGAACTCATTAGTTGATATTTAATGATGCTTTAGAGTTCTAGTTATAGTCTCTTTGTGTTGTGACCAAACCTTGGAAAGCAAAGAGAGCATTTAATGTATTTCTTACATTATAGAGATAGCCAATTAGATTTAGGCATGTTTTTGTGATTGATTTAAAAGAAAATAATAATGCAATTTATATGAAATAGTATAATTAGATTTTTAAACTTATATTGTAAGATGAATATTAAGTTTTAGGTAAAGAGCAATAAGGAGTTTTATCATTTTAAGTATTATGTAATATAAGAGGTTTACCAAATGTTACTTATTGCACACTGACTTGTCAGAGTTTAGGAAGTTGGAGAAGACATGCCAAGCAACATGTTTCTTTTATCAACTTTAAACTGCTGATGTTTTAATGAACATACTTCTTGGCCTTCCAAACTAAGTCTCCCAAAGTTCCCCCAATAAGACTCAAAAACTTGGATCATGAGCTGAAAAATGAGATGATGTGCTATGAGCTTGAACCATGGGCTTTAACGAGATAACACCACCACCACCATAAGTTTCGAAACATGGGCTTTGATGTTAATGTAAATATGGGCTCTTTTAAGCTTTAAAAGAGATTTACTCAACATACATGATAATATTGATGTGATGTAGGTTGCCAATGAAATAAAGTCATGTGGTGTGAAAAAATTACCCTCAATAGTCATAAATCACTTCATAATGATAACAACGTCCCTTGCAATATGAAAAATAGTGAGTTGCTTAACCCCTAGCAAAAATGTTTTAAGTGACAACTTAATGTTGTCACTATTGTTCCTAATAAGTTGCCAATAATTATTTTCAAGGGTCAAATGAATTCAAGATTACCATCATTTGTTGCTAAATAATTATGTCCTCAATTTAAAATTTGCAAATAACTAATTGCTAGATCATAAATGTCCTCAAAAATAATTGTTCACAACAACTGCATCCCCTTGATAAAAGTAAGTTGTCCACTTTTCTTGTAGTTTGGTTATATTTGCTAGGGTAGAATTTTTTTTGTAAAGACAATGAATTGCCCATATAAATTAACTATTAGCAATGGTGTGGTTGAAAAATCCCTTTACACAATAAGAGCAAATACGACGACCTTTGATAGTCATATACCCTCACTAATAATTTTTTACAACAACATTTGACATTTTTTAAAGGGAGTTTGACCCTTGCCAATAGACTGTTTACTTGTACTTAAAAGCTAACACAAAGGTTTTTAAAGATAATGTAGTACAATTTGTCGTATCAATATTATCCAGTTATAATGTTGGAAAAAAGAGAGGCTAATATCAAGTTCCATAGATAAATACATCGAAGGGCCTTACAGCTGAATTGAGACCTCTTTATGCACAAAGTGCTTGAAGATCTAGGGGAGAAACGGTTCGAATAATGGGGTTGAAAGAAAAAAAGGAATATATGTGTAAATATGACATTAATTACATAGTAAATGTAGAATATATTGTAACAACATTTATTACCAAATATTAAATTCAACGAACATGAGAACAACATCCTTCTCAAAAAAAAAAAATAATAATAATAATAATAATAATAATAATAAGAAAAAAGAGAGAGAACAACGTGGCAGTAGATCTTAAATTTTGGTCTAAATTTAATTTTCAACTCTCAAAAATTTTAAATTTGAAATTTCGTCTTTGAAAATGTTAGAAGTACTTATTCTTCATCCTATCTACTAATATATGTTTATCATATTAAGTTAAAATAGCTTAAAAGAAATTTACCATAAAAAGATAGGAATTCGAAATTGGTGTCTTCTGAAATTTTAAGGAGGAAATTGCAATTTAATTAATTTAAGAGATAGAAATTCAATTTAAACCAAATTTGACAACATTTATTTATTATTATTATCAAACACTAAATTGAGAAATTGGCTTTGTAAACCAATCAACTAGCTCAGACCATTTTGCTTTGTTCACTATTCAAACTTATTTCTCAGCTTGCCAGTTTGCTGCAATTCCAAAAATTCCTTATACGTAATTTGAACATATGCAGGTGGATGACTTTCATTGTCAACTAACTCTGGTGGGGTCCAAATTTGTTGGGCCAGACACCAACTCTCTGTATAGTGAGCCCAACAAATTCCCAACAATAAATTTGTAAAGAATGGGTCAAACAACTGGGCTAGTGGTGGATTTAGCAACGGTCCATATAAACGAAACCAATAATGAAAGAAAAAAGGATTGAGTCAGGCATTCAACAAGAAAAATCCCTTTAGTCTGAAGAGGCTTACTATTTAAAGACTTAGTGAATACAATTTTTTCCTCTCCCCTCTCTGTGAGACTTGCTTCCCTTATATATACACCCTTTTCCCATCTTCACCGCACACTTGTCCTCCATCTAGGCGCCCACTTGAGTACTAGTCACATCAGCCGTTTGCTTTAACCTACAGTGAGTGGTGGTGGGTGAAGATACACTGTTCAGGTGTCTTCTCCACATAAATGCGGCCAGGAAAGTTGCTGCAGTGCATTAAATGTGGCGGGTGGCAGCTTTATTGATAAGATATTTCATGATAGCTACGCAGTTAGACATGCCCGAAGCTCAGCCCCTGGCAGGGAGATCTTCAGCATATCTACTCGATCAAGTTCTGGGCAGCTCTGTTTGGTGGGGTCCCTTCGGCCCACCCAGGTTGTCTTCGGACGGAGCGTTCGTCCCTTATGGGTTGCACTTCCACCAGGATGGCAAAGCATTGATACGTTTAACCTTTTCGGACAAAGAGTCGTATTTGAACTGGGCCTCAGGCCCAACATATGGTGTTGGGCTTTCTCACCCACAATGAAATTTCCATAATTTTTGTTTTACGGAAAAGGTCAACCCTTATAGGTATGTTTGGTAAGTACCCTATTCCCATCACCAACCACAAATCCACCACCCCCCCCTCTCTCTCTCTCTCTCTCTCTCTCTCTCTCTCTCTCTCTCTCTCTCTCTCTCTCTCTCTCTCTCTCTCTCTCTCTCTCTCTCTCTCTCTCTCTCTCTCTCTCGTTTTTTCTAGTACTTACTATTATGAAATAGGCTACTTAACATGGCTGACTCTTCCCGTAGGGTATTTAGACAATTGCTTTCTGTCATATATCGTAGAAAACAAAATATAGTTTTTCAAAAAGTGGTCCATAGTTGGCTTAAAAAAAATAAAAAATAAAAAAACCTCTCTCTCTCTCTCTCTCTCAGTTCGTCTTGTCAACGGGTCAACATAATCCACTTACACATACAATTTCACTCTATTTCTAAAAGCAAAATTTGTTAACAAATCACCATCAAAGCACTATTATTCTGTCTTGCCCTCAAACTAATTCACGTGTCACATTTAACATAAATAAGTTTAGGGTAATTTATACCTTTCATTATGAAATTTGGAGTAGGTTTGATTTTGTCCCTTCAAATTTAAAGGGTTTTAATTAGTCCTTGAAATTATAAAATGTGAACAATTTTGTGTTTCTATTTATTTTTTTGTTTATGTGACTAATGGAATGTTAAGTCTCATATAATTTACCCATATAACCAAAATTGATCTTATTCTAAATTTTTGAGATAATATATATATATATATATTACTCAAGTTTATTTTTATTTTTATTTTTTTTTTGTGTATATAAAGGACTTAATTTGATTATAAGTGAATCCATCTTTTCTTATTACTGCTTAGGCTATTGCATCATTAATTTTATTTTAAAATTTTTTATCAGCAATAAAAAAAATATAACAAAAATTTTATATGAATGACAAATATTTTATTACCTTAAACCTAAAATTGTATCAGACCGACCTTTCTAGTTAACTTTAGCTGGCATAGTTGCTTAACAAAAAAACGAAATTGAGAAAGATAATGTGCAGATGAATAATACACGGAGAAAATAATAAAAATGGAGTTCAAGATGCAAGATAGAATGCACCTCCAAGTGATCAGCAATGTGAACAAAGAGTGCATTGGGTAGGAGATTGACATTGATCCATTTTTCTTTATGCAGTATTTGAAGTCCAGAGATTCCATTATCCACCAAAAGGGTTAACAGACCATGGTCCGTGTGAGAGGGGATGCCAATTGCTCTATCTGGCTCTGGACAAGCTGGATAATAGTTAGCAGCAAGAGTTTGTAAACCCAACTAGATATTGGTGGCCTTGTCTATGTAGCTCTCTTCCAGACCCAAGCTCTTTGATATAGCTTTTAGTAATACTATTACTACTTCCCGGTTTCTTTTGCTGAACTCCAATGCAATCTCACTGTGTCATCATAAACAAAGATAAACCATTCATTATGAATTGCATGGGCCATCTTAATATTGAAATTTTAATTTGGAAGTGAACTAGGCAATAACTAGGTGTTGATTTAGACCTCAAATTTTAATTACAGTTCGATTAATATTAAGCTAATCACAATTAGTGCAAAAATTACATGCGATTAACGGATCAATCAACTAAACTACCAAATTGGAGCATTAATGAACATAATTGAACTAGGCAATTAAGTAAGGGCATTAGGTAAAATAATGCAAACAAAAGATAACACCAGAAGTGTCATTGAAGAGAAAAATGAAAAAACCTGGCTAAAAATTCTCTTCGTAGCTCGACATGCCGAATCAATCAATTAAGAAAATAAGTTGGAGTACATGGATTTACAAAGAAACCATCCAAGTCAAATATATCCACTGTACTTAAACTCTTCAAGCTTTAGATACCAACGGATTGCATTGAGTATCTTCTTCTCAAGCTTTCTAGATCTTGCAACATTGACCAGTTACACCTCTTGAATTTGGCTAAGGCTCAATGCTCCAATGTCCAAGACACACTCAACACTCAATAAATTTGTAAGTTGTGCTTTGGGTTAAGCTCCTCTCAAAGAATGACAATTTGAGAAGGAAAAAAGTAGAAAAAATCTAAGGGAATTGAGTAATGATTTTTTGGCACACAATCACTAGCTCTCCAATGATGTTTTTAGCAAGGGAGTAAACTTCATATCGAAGATCGTTTTGGTTTGGTTTAGAGAATAGAATATTTAAGTATTAATCAATAGCAGTGTACCGTTTTGGATTACTGCAATAAATAAGTTAAAACTTAAAACTCCAATGAATTTCCAATGTTTATATGCCACTTAAAAAAAAAAAAAAAAAAAGGTTTGGGCTTGACCATCCCTAATAAAAAATTGAAACATGGGACACTATTTATAAGAAGAAAACACACATCACACTCTCTCCCTCACTATTCATACTGACCCTCATTTAATTTGCAACAATCGCCACTTAACTCGGATTCAGATCTTCTAGATTTTCTAGGATACTCTACCAGTAGATTTTCTTAAATCCTAACCACTCTTTAATGATTTAATGGTCAAGATTCTGTTATGTCGACATTCCACTAAAAATATTCTTAAAATAATAAAATAATGTAGCAAACAAAATAATTAAGATTATTGTTAGTGGAATGCTGACATGACAGAATCTAGACCATTAAATCATTAAAGAATTGTTAAGATTTAAGGAAATCTATTTGATAAAATACCCTAAGAAATCTAGAGGATCTGAATTCCACTTAACTCCACTCTCTTCTTTCCCCTACATTCAGTCTTCTACTCTTCTTCTCTCTCATTATCTTTTCTTTCCCAGTTTCCTCTACATAGATCTAAACAGATGCTCCCTCTCTCTCTCTCTATGCTGCATGAAGATGAAAGAAACCAAAGGATTTGTTTCGGCTCGGTATGTATTTACCGACAAAAATTTAATATTTGTGATTTGTCTCAAGTACAGCTGAAACGAGCCGATATGGCTGGTCGTATTTAAACTGAAACAAAACTACCTTGTTTGGAGGGCCTACTAAAATCGAAAGAAAGCAATAGTGGTTGGAACTTGGAGTTCGTTGTTACCTTGTTGCGGTTACTCAAGAGTCAAGACTATCATCAAAGGCTAGATACTTGGGGGTAGTGAGATGCTTGGACGAAGGAAAGACAACATAAAGGACACAAGAATGAAGGAAAAAGAGAGTAGATTTTGATTAATTCAGATACCTACAATTTCACCCCCTTGCTTTTTTCTTTTTATTTTTTTTTTTTTTAAGTTTTATGTCCACTTGCAAGTTATAAAAGATGGATATTTTTAAAGGAAATTAGTAGAAATATAACTTTTGCTACAATTTTTATTACAATTTAATCATATAATGAGCAGTGGAATACAGATGGTGGGTCTATAACTTCATTACTCACCACTTGCAAAAACGTTATGATACTAATATTATTATACATTTTTAAGAAAAAATTATTTCACACATCATTTGTGAATATGTGTGACAAATAATAGGTGTGTACGTGTGAATAAGAGAACTAATAGATTGGACAAGCAGTATTTTCTGTGGTACGCAGGTGTACATACGCACCATGTGTGACAGTAGGCCAATGGTTTGTCATGGGCAAACCGACATGGCTTAGCTCTAAGCTAATTACTTGCGGTGGCAGAGCCACATTGGGGTTGAAGGGGGCCATGGCCCCCAAATTGTTTTTTAAAATGTCGGTGTGTGTATATATATATATATATATATATTGATATTGTGAAAGTAAATGAGAATAGCAAAGTTAGAACAATAATAAGGCGGTAGAACCAGCCAAGCAGTATATATCAAAATAATTGAAAGCAATTAATGAAAGCAATTTAAAACCGTCCAGTATGGCGGTAATCCGTCCAAGGTGGCGGTAGCAACAAATAATAAAATGAACATTAACTGAAAATACTTCTTTATTGAAAGTAGGTAAACACTTACAGTAGTAGTAGTCAATACAAGATCTCAACAGTAGTGGTTAACAGTTACAAAGCTTGAACTAGTCCTAGTTACAAGGTTTGTATGAACAAGGTAATAGTTAACAAGGGTTGTGGTTAACAAGATAATAGGAGAACTCTCTCAAGGAAGGTAAACTCTCTCTAGAGGAAGTTCTAACAAGAAAGTACTTGGAACCTCTAAAAAGTTCTTAGAACCTATTGAAAGTTCTGAGTTTAACATAAGGGACAACCCCCCTTAAATAGGCAAAATTCGGAGTGAACAGTGTCATGAATAGTAACGGATGAATAGTGACAGGTGAATAGTACAGGTGAATAGTGACAGGTGAATAGTGTCAGATGAATAGTGAAAAAGTGAGTCTTTTTCTTTTTTGACTCCAAGTCATGGAGGGAACATGAAGTGATCAGGAGCATCTTACGGAAAGGTCTAGGCCTTCATTTTTAGGACTAGGGCCTTATTGGAAAGAAAAGTTTATTAACGGTCTGCCTCCTATCTTTGCTCATAAGGTAAAACAAGAATTAATTGGTAAAAATGATTCTATTGACTATGATAATTTAACTTATGGTGATATTTTAAGCACTATTAAAAAACTTGGAATTAATATGTGCAATGATGAAAAACTGTTAAAACACCAATTAAAAAATAAAAGAAAAGCTAAATATGAAATGGGTAATTTTTGTGAACAATATGGTTTGCCCTCTATTGCTCCTTCTAAGCAAAAGAATAAAAAACATGATAAAAGCCACAAAAATTATGACCATAAAAAACATAAAACCAATTTTAATGATTTCTATGCTAAAAAGAAAAATGTTGCTAAAAAACATGTTAACCAGCGATCAGGTAAAGGTAAATGTTTCAATTGTGGAAAACCTGGTCATTTCAGTAAAGATTGTAAACAAAAACCTGGTAAGTTGAAAAACAAGTTTAACATGTTGAAAATTGATGATAATGACCAAGAAGAATTATTCAGAATCCTTGAATCAAACAATTCGTCTGATTCTTTGGAAGATGATTTTTCTTCTTCTGATTCCTGTTATCATTCTGCTGATGATTCTTCTGATTCTCCTAATATTAAACTACATGAAGTGATCAGGAGCATCTTACGGAAAGGTCTAGGCCTTCATTTTTAGGACTAGGCCACATCATTTCTGCCCTTAAAAGAAGCCATCAAAAGAAGCCAAATTTGAATTGTGATGGGAATCTTCAGGAGCATGCAATACTTCCAACATGAGGCATAAAATCAGCAAAATCTCTGACAAAGGTCAATAGGAATATTTCTTTGAACAAAATCTCTGACAAAGGTCAATAGGAATATCATCTTTGAACAAAATCTCTGACAAAGGTCAATAGGAATATCACCATTACCTTGTTGGCTGGCTTGCCTTATTTCAAATGAAATGCATGAAGAAAAATCATGAATTCAATTGTGAAAGTAAATGAGAATAGCAAAGTTAGAACAATAATAAGGCGGTAGAACCAGCCAAGCAATATATATCAAAATAATTGAAAGCAATTTAAAACCGTCCAGTATGGCGGTAATCCGTCCAAGGTGGCGGTAGCAACAAATAATAAAATGAACATTAACTGAAAATACTTCTTTATTGAAAGTAGGTAAACACTTACAGTAGTAGTAGTCAATACAAGATCTCAACAGTAGTGGTTAACAGTTACAAAGCTTGAACTAGTCCTAGTTACAAGGTTTGTATGAACAAGGTAATAGTTAACAAGGGTTGTGGTTAACAAGATAGGAGGATATTGTGAAAGTAAATGAGAATAGCAAAGTTAGAACAATAATAAGGCAGTAGAACCAGCCAAGCAGTATATATCAAAATAATTGAAAGCAATTAATGAAAGCAATTTAAAACCGTCCAGTATGGCGGTAATCCGTCCAAGGTGGCGGTAGCAACAAATAATAAAATGAACATTAACTGAAAATACTTCTTTATTGAAAGTAGGTAAACACTTACAGTAGTAGTAGTCAATACAAGATCTCAACAGTAGTGGTTAACAGTTACAAAGCTTGAACTAGTCCTAGTTACAAGGTTTGTATGAACAAGGTAATAGTTAACAAGGGTTGTGGTTAACAAGATAATAGGAGAACTCTCTCAGTGCCCATTAATGTTCATTATATTATTTGTTGCTACCGCCACCTTGGACGGATTACCGCCATACTGGACGGTTTTAAATTGCTTTCATTAATTGCTTTCAATTATTTTGATATATACTGCTTGGCTGGTTCTACCGCCTTATTATTGTTCTAACTTTGCTATTCTCATTTACTTTCACAATATTATTACTGTGCTTCCGTCTCTCCCTCTTCATCCGTGCGTCCCCTTCCCCCTTTATGGTATCAGAGCCACTCTTTTCTGGCCGGTGATAGTGTGTGTTGTGTTCTTTGCCTCTTGTCCGTATCCGTCCGAACCTTTGGTGCTTAGTTGTTGTGTTCCCTTCTTACCGTCGTTGGCGCCACCCTAGGTGTAAAGTGAATTCCCAGAACCTGACTGTAAGGCCCGTTTGAGCCAGGAGGGCGTGTAGGGCATGTGTGTGGTATAGGGTTGCTTAGGGTATGTGTTACGAAATGCAACGGTTGTGAGAAAAACATGATAATTGAGTGTTAAAACTAGGATAATATGGATAAGTTGTGGAGATCCAACTCCTCTGTCAGCTCCAAGACTGGTTGTCCTCCTGATATTGTGAATGAAGAAGATCACACTGTTGAAGATTATGAGATCCCTGATTTCAGAAAATGGAACATTCCCAAAGTTGATACTAAAACTGTTTACAAAACTAGTTGGGCTGAATCCACTTTCCATCCTGTTTACAAAGTTAGAACTGTTGAACAAATATTTTCTATTTCAAAAATGCATGAAAAATGTTGCTTGTTTTCCAAGAAAAATATTAATGATTTCATTGCTAAAAAGCTCAGTTATTTGCATATTGGTATGGTTCAAGTTGCTGTTAAACCTCTCACCCGAAAGGGTATTAATGCTTCTATTCTCATGTGTTTACGAGATGCTAGATTTAAGGTCTTTAAAGATAACATTCTTGGTATGATCACTGCTTCTTTGTATGATGGTCCTGTTTATTTTAACTGTTATCCTGATATTACTCTTGCTTTGGATGATCCTAATATTGTTAAAGCCTTGACTTTGAATATTGCTTCTTCTGGTTATGTTATGGATGAAGGTAGTAAACCTTTTGCTTTGATTTATCGCATTTATTACAGACTCTTGGGTACTCAGTTAAATCCTGGTTGTTTGAATCATAGAGAACCCTCTGGTAAAACAATGTTAATCACATGTTCAACCCCTGATGCTAAAGTTCAAGTTCCAAAAATGATTCAATGGCAAGATATTAACCTTCCTACTGAATGGGTGTTGAATCAAGAATCCCCTGTTCCCAAACCTGTTTTTGATGAGCAAGATCTCACAAATATTCAACAATATCTTGATGGTACTGTTAAAATATGTTTTCAAAATAATCAACCCTTGAGGATCAACGAAGGAAGACATTCCTTTGCTGGATCTGAAAGTATTTCAAAAAGAGATCATGATGTCAATGAGTTTTTGCAAAAGAATTTTGAAAAACCCACTGATTTAAAGTTGAAAGGTGTTTCTAATGATAAATCCCAAATCAGCTCCTCTGTTTACTATTCTACTAAGCCTGAATCTTCCTCTCCGTATAGCAATCCTGCTACCTAAGAAGAAGATGATGCTAATTCTGTTTGTCCATCTGACTCTGATTTCCCTCCTATTGAAAATCATGTTGTTAACCATTTAAGAGTTTTGAATGTTTTGAATGAAAATTTCACTGTTGACTTGGCTCCATTGTTTGATGAATTTATGCTTCCTAGAAATAGGACAAAAAGAAAAATTTACCAAAATGATTTTGCTCAGTCTGAGAAAAACCGTGTTAAAAGAAAATGGTTGGAAAAAATGAACCAGTTGAAAAGACATATTTTGTTCTTTGATTTTCTTGAAAACTATTATGTTTCAAAAGATGAAGTTTTCAAAAATTATTTGAATGTGATAAAGAAATCAAATTTTGTTAAAAATGACAAAACCATTGTCAGATATAGTCATCCACCTCTTGAGACTATTTTGGTGACTACTGACAAAATTGATGTTAAAGCGACTCCTTTCAAAATTGCTGATGATCAAACCCCTGTTGTTAGCCTTATTGAACAAAACAATTTTACTAATGAAGCTTTGCATGTTATTGGTCAACAGCTTGACCGTATTGAAGACAAAATTGTTGAAAAAACTGTTTCTGTTGAAAAATCTGTTTCTGCTCAAAAACTTGTTTCTATCAAGACTGAGGAACCTTTGATCAATTTACCCAGTCATGATAACAAATTCAAGTTTAGAACTTCACAGTCTAAACTTCTTGAAACTGTTGACAAAATGCTTGCTAATTTGAAAGTTAAAAATGAAGGTACTTCTTCAAGTACTCCTGTTACTCGAACTATTTCAAAAAATGAAATTGTTTCTGATGACACAAATTCTGATACTGCTTCTTCTGTTTCTTCTGTTCCTGCCAAAAAGGTTTTTGATGATTGTTTACCTGAAATTAAAAGATTTGTTGGAAAACCCATGTTTCTTACAAAAAATTGGTATTCAAAACCTACTCCTCCTGATATGCAGTTTGAAGAAAGACCTTTTCAAACTCAGTTTTCTGTTTCTGCTGATAAGATCTATGAATGGAATATTGATGGTTTTTCTGAACAAGAAATTATTAACAAAATGGGACATATGTCCATGGTTGCTACTGCTTACCAAAATAATCATGATTTTGAACAATCTGAAATTGTTGACTTGCTTACTACTGGCTTTTCTGGTACTCTTCGTGGATGGTGGGATTCATATCTCACAGAAGATTCCAGAGATTCTATTAAACATGCTGTTAAAAAGAATGATGAAGGCTTGCCTTTTTTGATGATCGTATTGGTCGAGGTGTTCCTGATGGTGTTAATACCTTGATTTATACTATTATCAAACATTTTGTTGGTACTCCATCTAATGTTTCATCTCGAATTTCTGATTTGTTGAATAATTTGAGATGCCCTACTATGTCTGATTATAGATGGTACCAAGATGTTTTCCTTTCCAGAGTGATGCAGCGAAAGGACTGTTTCAAGCCTTATTGGAAAGAAAAGTTTATTGACGGTCTGCCTCCTATCTTTACTCATAAGGTAAAACAAGAATTAATTGGTAAAAATGATTCTATTGACTATGATAATTTAACTTATGGTGATATTTTGAGCACTATTAAAAAGCTGGGAATTAATATGTGTAATGATGAAAAATTGTTAAAACACCAATTAAAAAATAAAAGAAAAGCTAAATATGAAATGGGTAATTTTTGTGAACAATATGGTTTGCCCTCTATTGCTCATTCTAAGCATAAGAGTAAAAAACATGATAAAAGTTACAAAAATTATAACCATAAAAAACATAAAACTAATTTTAATGATTTATATGCTAAAAAGAAAAATGTTGCTAAAAAACATGTTAACCAGCGATCAGGTAAAGGTAAATGTTTCAATTGTGGAAAACCTGGTCATTTCAGTAAAGATTGTAAACAAAAACCTGGTAAGTTGAAAAACAAGTTTAACATGTTGAAAATTGATGATAATGACCAAGAAGAATTATTCAGAATCCTTGAATCAAACAATTCGTCTGATTCTTTGGAAGATGATTTTTCTTCTTCGGATTCCTGTTATCATTCTGCTGATGATTCTTCTGATTCTCCTAATATTAAACTTGGTTGTAGAGATTCCTGTTGCAATGTTGTTAAATCTGTTAATGTTCTCACTAAAGGTGAAGAAAATGAAAACTTGTTGATTAAATTGATTGGTCAAATTGAGAACCCTGAATTGCAAAAAGAATATTTGGATAAATTTAAGAAAAATTTGTTAAAAGATGAAACTGGTAAAAAACTGAAATCAACAATAAGTTTTGAAGAAACTTTGCAAAGATTTAATAAGAAGAAATCCAAAGATTTAACTGTTAATGACCTTCAATGTGAAATTAATACTGTTAAACAAGAGATAAGTGAATTAAAACTTGAACTTAAAAGCATTAAAAGTGATAATCATAATCTTAAACAAGAATTGTTAATGTTGAAAATTGATCAAAATAAGTCTGATAATGAACAAGATGAGCACAAGGATGGAGATGAATCCAGTCAACAGGCTCTTCTTTCTGATGAAGGTATTGCTAATGCTCAACCTAGTCTCATTAGTATTAACCAAATGCTTCCTCCAAAATGGTTCACAAAAGTGAAGATTTTTGTTTCCCATGATTATCATTTTACTGTTGTTGCTATGATTGATTCTGGTGCTGATAAGAATTGCATTCAAGAAGGATTGATTCCTTCGAAATATTTTGAGAAATCAACTGAAAAATTGGTTTCTGCTACTGGTTCTCAAATGAAAATCAAATATGAATTGAATAATGCTCATATTTGCCATGATGATGTTTGTTTCAAGATTCCTTCTGTTCTTGTTAAAAATATGACTGATAAAGTGATTCTTGGTTTACCATTTATAAATGCTTTGTATCCTTTCCTTGTTGACAATGATGGTATTACTACTGATCCTTTTGGACAGAAAGTAAAATTTAAATTTGTTTCAAAACTTGAAATTGATATTAATGATGCTTTAGGCCTGTCTTATGATTCTCCTGCTACATGCTTCACAGAAAATTTTGAAGGTAATCCTAGTAGTGCCAAATTATCTACTGTTACCAGTGACTCTAATATTTCTAATGATTGTTTGCAGGAATCAAGCACTGATGCGAGGATAAATACCGCTACTAAGTGGGATAATATTAATATTTATACCACTAATAAGTGGATTATTATGGCTCCCTCTTCTGAGAGGAAAAACAAGGGAAAAGCTCCTGTACAGGACTTTTTCCAAAATGAAATGCATGAAGGTGCATCTTCTGGGGTAAAACCTAGTGGATCAACATCCCTTCAAGGGTAT
Source organism: Quercus glauca (assembly GCA_023736055.1). Lineage (NCBI taxonomy): Eukaryota > Viridiplantae > Streptophyta > Magnoliopsida > Fagales > Fagaceae > Quercus > Quercus glauca. Next base: position 27,820,751 of record CM043325.1, on the reverse strand, counting down.
GCACCAGCAATGGTGTCATATTCCAGTAGAGATATGGTTATTGCAAATGAAATGCATGAAGGCGCATCTTTTGGGGTAAAACCTAGTGGATCAACATCCCTTCAAGGGTATGCACCAGCAATGGTGTCATATTCCAGTGGAGATATGGTTATTGCCTTGCAGGAAGTTTTATCTAGAAATTTACAATTTCATAATGGAGTCTATAGTGAGCTGCCAGATTCCGTTAAATTTATTCTTGATAACCTCTATTCTGCTTTTACCCAAAACCATCACAAATTGTTTGAAAAAACCCTCCAAGCCCTTGAAATCCACCTTGTTAACCTTTCTGTTCAGAATAAGGCTTACCTAAGCCATTATGTTAACCTTATCTCAGAAAACCCTCTTGCTTCAAATAATGACTTTGTTTCAAACCTTGTTTCAGAAATTGGGGCTTTTAGAAGCCAACTTGTTAACCATCCAAATATTACAAATGATCCTTACACTAGTCAACTCTTTGGCAAAGAGGATATCCATTCAAAGGATAAAATGACTTTAATGGGCACTGATTATTCTAGATTGAGCCTTAAGTCCCAATCTATGTTAAGAAGTGCTTTTGCCAACTTGCCTTCAGATATACAATCACGTATACTGAATTGCAAGGCTATGTTTAGGTCCTTTGACCTATGGTTCAAATGTTTCAAGAAACTTGTCACAGCCACTATTCCTGATCCTGATGAACTTGATGAAGGTGATAATGTGTTTATCCAGTGTGACTGGGAAGAACACTTTGGGAGTACTCTCAGAGTGTATGAAAAACCACACCGATTTCCTGGTCTCCTAATTAATTATGATGATGGTTACTTTGCTGCTGCTGATGATGATGATAGGGATCCTAACTGGCTTTCCCATATGTTTGAATATGGCTTTGTCCGATTTCTAAAATTAACAAGCCATTACCAAGCCAGTCAACTTCCTCAAATTATTCAAGATGCCATTAAAAAATCTACTGGTCCCACTATTTCCATCAGATGTTGGAGTACTTTGCCTAAATGGGAAAGACATAACTGGATGAATGTCCAGCCTTCGAAACATCTTATTCTCATCAATGGTCATACTCATCAGGGACAATGGCTTGAAGGAAATCCTCATTTGTCCTTCAACAATCCTTATGCTCTTGCAAAATGTTGGGGAAACTATTTTAATAATCAAATTATTGAAGTTGCTCAGAACCTGTGGAAGGATTATCATTTCATGGGAAGCACTGATAGAATTGCTGTTTTTGGCCCTAGGCCACATGTTGACGCTATTGCTCATTTGCGTATTGCAGATCATTGTAATCCAAAGAGCCTTCTCATCCCAGGAAGAAGACCAATGGATGAGCCAATTTTATATTGTGGATTTTGCAACCGATATGCTATTTACCATGAGCACGAATGTGATTCTCCACAAGGGCCTTTTGATCCATTTGATGGTTATCCATCCGATGCTCCTTCTACTGATTGATCGTGTGGTCCTCAGATTATTGTTGCTACTGTTATTGTTGCTACTGTTATTGTTGCTACTATTGCTACTACTGTTCTCTATTTGCCAGGCCAGCACAAACGGCCAAGATGCTATTGTTGTTTCCTATGCTAAAAATGATGATGATTCTCCCTGTTGCCTAGCCAGCATAATGGCCACTATTCAACTACATGCGTACATGGTGATATTCCTATTGACCTTTGTCAGAGATTTTGTTCAAAGAAATATTCCTATTGACCTTTGTCAGAGATTTTGTTCAAAGAAATATTCCTATTGACCTTTGTCAGAGATTTTGCTGATTTTATGCCTCATGTTGGAAGTATTGCATGCTCCTGAAGATTCCCATCACAATTCAAATTTGGCTTCTTTTGATGGCTTCTTTTAAGGGCAGAAATGATGTGGCATAGTCCTAAAAATGAAGGCCTAGACCTTTCCGTAAGATGCTCCTGATCACTTCATGTTCCCTCCATGACTTGGAGTCAAAAAAGAAAAAAGACTCAATTTTTTACTATTCATATGACACTATTCACCTGTCACTATTCACCTATCACTATTCATCCGTTACTATTCACCTGTTACTATTCATGACACTGTTCACTCCGAATTTTGCCTATTTAAGGGGGGTTGTCCCTTATGTTAAACTCAGAACTTTTTATGAGTTTTCAAGAACTTTCAATAGGTTCTAAGAACTTTTTAGAGGTTCCAAGAACTTATTTGAGAACTAAAAATGAGTTTTCAAGTACTTTCTTGTTAGAACTTCCTCTAGAGAGAGTTTACCTTCCTTGAGAGAGTTCTATTATCCTGTTGACTACAACCCTTGTTGACTATTACCTTGTTCATACAAACCTTGTAACTAGGACTAGTTCAAGCTTTGTAACTGTTAACCACTACTGTTGAGATCTTGTATTGACTACTACTACTGTAAGTGTTTACCTATTTTCAATAAAGAAGTATTTTCAGTTAATGTTCATTATATTATTTGTTGCTACCCGCCACCTTGGACGGATTACCGCCATACTGGACGGTTTTAAATTGCTTTCATTAATTGCTTTCAATTATTTTGATATATACTGCTTGGCTGGTTCTACCGCCTTATTATTGTTCTAACTTTGCTATTCTCATTTACTTTCACAATATTATTAAGGCTCAATCTAGAATAATCAGTGCCCATTATAGTCATTTTATCCTTTGAATGGATATCCTCTTTGCCAAAGAGTTGACTAGTGTGGGGAATGTTTGGATGGTTAACAGGTTGGCTTCTAAAAGCCTCAAGATGGTTAACAGGTTGGCTTCTAAAAGCCTCAATTTCTGCAGCAAGATTTGAAGCAAGGTTATTTTCTAAAGCAAGGTGATTGTCGGAAACAGGGTTAACATAGTGGCGTAAATAAGCCTCATTTTGAGCAGTAAGGTTAACAAGATGGATTTCAAGGGCTCTGAGGGTGCTTTTGAAAAGATCATGGTGGTTTTTGATAAAAGCAGCTTGGAGGTTATCAAGAATAACTTTGATAGAATTTGGAAGTTCAGAATAAATTCCATTGTGGAATTGCAAATTGTTTGACAAAACTTCTTGCAAAGCAATTATCATATCACCACTGGAATATGCCACCGTTGCCGGTACATACCCTTGAAGGGATGTTGATCCACTAGGTTTTACCCTAGAAGATGCGCCTTCATGCAGCATTTCATTCTAGAAAATATCTCCACTGGAATATGACACCGTTGCCGGTACATACTCTTGAAGGGATGTTGATCCACTAGGTTTTACCCTAGAAGATGCGCCTTCATGCATTTCATTTTGGAAAAAATCCTGTACAGGAGGTTTTCCTTTGTTTTTCCTCTCAGTTGAGGGAGCCATAATAATCCACTTATTAGTGGTATAAATACTAATATTATCCCACTTAGTAGTGGTATTTATCCTCGCACCAGTGCTCGATTCCTGCAAAGAATCATTAGGAATATTAGAGGCATTGGTAATAGTAGATAATTTGGCACTGCTAGAGTTACCTTCAAAATTGTCTGTGAAGCATGTAGCAGGAGAATCATGAGACAGGTCAAAGGCATCATTAATTTCAAGATTTGAAACAAATTTAAATTTTACTTTCTGTCCAAAAGGATCAGTAGTAATCCCATCATTGTCAACAAGGAATGGATACAAAGCATTTATAAATGGCAAGCCAAGAATCACTTTATCAGTCATATTTTTAACAAGAACAGAAGGAATCTTGAAACAGATATCATCATGGCAAATATGAGCATTATTCAATTCATATTTGATTTTCATTTGAGAACCAGTAGCAGAAACCAATTTTTCAGTTGATTTCTCAAAATATTTCGAAGGAATCAATCCTTCTTGAATGCAATTCTTATCAGCACCAGAATCAATCATAGCAACAACAGTGAAATGATAATCATGGGAAACAAAAATCTTCACTTTTGTGAACCATTTTGGGGGAAGAATTTTGTTAATACTAACAAGACTGGGTTGAGCATCAGCAATACCTTCATCGGAAAGAAGAGCCTGTTGACTGGATTCATCTCCATCCTTGTGCTCATCTTGTTCATTATCAGACTTATTTTGATCAATTTTCAACATTAACAATTCTTGTTTAAGATTATGATTATCACTTTTAATATGTTTTAGTTCAAGTTTTAATTCACTTATCTCTTGTTTAACAGTATTAATTTCACATTGAAGATCATTAACAGTTAAATCTTTGGATTTCTTCTTATTAAATCTTTGCAAAGTTTCTTCAAAACTTATTGTTGATTTCAGTTTTTTACCAGTTTCATCTTTTAACAAATTTTTCTTAAATTTATCCAAATATTCTTTTTGCAATTCAGGGTTCTCAATCTGACCAATCAATTTAATCAACAAGTTTTCATTTTCTTCACCTTTAATGAGAACATTAACAGATTTAACAACATTGCAACAGGAATCTCTACAACCAAGTTTAATATTAGGAGAATCAGAAGAATCATCAGCAGAATGATAACAGGAATCAGAAGAAGAAAAATCATCTTCCAAAGAATCAGACGAATTGTTTGATTCAAGGATTCTGAATAATTCTTCTTGGTCATTATCATCAATTTTCAACATGTTAAACTTGTTTTTCAACTTACCAGGTTTTTGTTTACAATCATTACTGAAATGACCAGGTTTTCCACAATTGAAACATTTACCTTTACCTGATCGCTGGTTAACATGTTTTTTAGCAACATTTTTCTTTTTAGCATAGAAATCATTAAAATTAGTTTTATGTTTTTTATGGTTATAATTTTTGTAACTTTTATCATGTTTTTTACTCTTATGCTTAGAAGGAGCAATAGAGGGCAAACCATATTGTTCACAAAAATTACCCATTTCATATTTAGCTTTTCTTTTATTTTTTAATTGGTGTTTTAACAATTTTTCATCATTACACATATTAATTCCCAGTTTTTTAATAGTGCTCAAAATATCACCATAAGTTAAATTATCATAGTCAATAGAATCATTTTTACCAATTAATTCTTGTTTTACCTTATGAGCAAAGATAGGAGGCAGACCATCAATAAACTTTTCTTTCCAATAAGGCTTGAAACAGTCCTTTCGCTGCATCACTCTGGAAAGGAAAACATCTCAAAACATTCAAAACTCTTAAATGGTTAACAACATGATTTTTAATAGGAGGGAAATCAGAGTCAGAAGGACAAACAGAATTAGCATCATCTTCTTCTTCGGTAGCAGGTTTGCTATACGGAGAGGAAGATTCAGGCTTAGTAGAATAGTAAACAGAGGAGCTGATTTGGGATTTATCATTAGAAACACCTTTCAACTTTAAATCAGTGGGTTTTTCAAAATTCTTTTGCAAAAACTCATTGACATCATGATCTCTTTTTGAAATACTTTCAGATCCAGCAAAGGAATGTCTTCCTTCGTTGATCCTCAAGGGTTGATTATTTTGAAAACATATTTTAACAGTACCATCAAGATATTGTTGAATATTTGTGAGATCTAGCTCATCAAAAACAGGTTTGGGAACAGGGGATTCTTGATTCAACACCCATTTCAGTAGGAAGGTTAATATCTTGCCATTGAATCATTTTTGGAACTTGAACTTAGCATCAGGAGTTGAACATGTGATTAACATTGTTTTACCAGAGGGTTCTCTATGATTCAAACAACCAGGATTTAACTGAGTACCCAAGAGTCTGTAATAAATGCGATAAACTCAAAGCAAAAGGTTTACTACCTTCATCCATAACATAACCAGAAGAAGCAATATTCAACGTCAAGGCTTTAACAATATTAGGATCATCCAAAGCAAAAGTAATATCAGGATAACAGTTAAATAAACAGGGGACCATCATACAAAGAAGCAGTGATCATACCAAGAATGCTATCTTTAAAGATTCCTTCTGTTCTTGTTAAAAATATGACTGATAAAGTGATTCTTGGCTTGCCATTTATAAATGCTTTGTATCCATTCCTTGTTGACAATGATGGGATTACTACTGATCCTTTTGGACAGAAAGTAAAATTTAAATTTGTTTCAAATCTTGAAATTAATGATGCCTTTGACCTGTCTCATGATTCTCCTGCTACATGCTTCACAGACAATTTTGAAGGTAACTCTAGCAGTGCCAAATTATCTACTATTACCAATGCCTCTAATATTCCTAATGATTCTTTGCAGGAATCGAGCACTGGTGCGAGGATAAATACCACTACTAAGTAGGATAATATTAGTATTTATACCACTAATAAGTGGATTATTATGGCTCCCTCAACTGAGAGGAAAAACAAAGGAAAACCTCCTGTACAGGATTTTTTCCAAAATGAAATGCATGAAGGCGCATCTTCTAGGGTAAAACCTAGTGGATCAACATCCCTTCAAGAGTATGTACCGGCAACGGTGTCATATTCCAGTGGAGATATTTTCCAGAATGAAATGCTGCATGAAGGCGCATCTTCTAGGGTAAAACCTAGTGGATCAACATCCCTTCAAGGGTATATACCGGCAACGGTGGCATATTCCAGTGGTGATATGATAATTGCTTTGCAAGAAGTTTTGTCAAACAATTTGCAATTCCACAATGGAATTTATTCTGAACTTCCAAATTCTATCAAAGTTATTCTTGATAACCTCCAAGCTGCTTTTATCAAAAACCACCATGATCTTTTCAAAAGCACCCTCAGAGCCCTTGAAATCCATCTTGTTAACCTTACTGCTCAAAATGAGGCTTATTTACGCCACTATGTTAACCCTGTTCCGACAATCACCTTGCTTTAGAAAATAACCTTGCTTCAAATCTTGCCTGCAGAAATTGAGGCTTTTAGAAGCCAACCTGTTAACCATCTTGAGGCTTTTAGAAGCCAACCTGTTAACCATCCAAACATTCCCCACACTAGTCAACTCTTTGGCAAAGAGGATATCCATTCAAAGGATAAAATGACTATAATGGGCACTGATTATTCTAGATTGAGCCTTAAGTCCCAATCTGTGTTAAGAAGTGCTTTTGCCAACTTGCCATCAGATATACAATCACGTATACTGAGAAGCGAGGCTATGTTTAGGTCTTTTGGCCTATGGTTCGAATACTTCAAAACACTTGTTACAACTGCTGTTCCTGATCCTGCTAATTCAGATGATAATGGTGATATTCTTGAACAAACTGATTGGAAAAAAACACTTTGGAGTCAGTCTCAGAGTGTATGAAAAGAGACACCCATTTCCTGGTCTCTTAATTAATTATGATAATTCATTTGTTGCTGATGATCCAGAATGTGATAATGATCGGGATCCCAACTGGCTTTCCCAAATGTTTGAGTATGGCTTTATCAGACTTATAAAATTAACCAGTCTTGACCAAGCCAGCCAACTTCCACAAATCATTCAGACTGCTATTAACAATTGTCCCTTTGTTTCCATCAGATGTTGGAGCACCTTGCCAATGTGGGAAAGAGATAACTGGATGAATGTCCAGCCATCAAAACATCTTGTTCTCATTAATGGGCACTCTCACCAAGGACAATGGTATGAAGGAGATTCTCACTTATCCTTCCAAAATCCCCATGCCCTTGCAGAATTTGCTGGAGGAATTATTTCAATAATCAAATTCTTGAAGTTATGCAAAGCCTATAGAAACATTATCATTTCATAGGAGGCACAGATAGAATTTTTGTCTTTGGTCCCAGACCTTATGCTCCTACCATCACTCATATGCACATAGCAGATCACTGTAATCCAAGGAGTTTTATTGTTCCAGAAAAAACTCCAGAGTTTGAGCCACTACTATATTGCGGATTCTGCATCAGGTATGTTATTTACCAGGAGCATGGATGTAATGATGATCCTCTATGGAGTCCTGATGATGATTATCCATCCGATGCTTCTTCTATTGATTAATTGTGTGGTCCTCAGATTATTGTTGCTACTGTTCTCTATTTGCCAGGCCAGCACAAACGGCCAAGATGCTATTGTTGTTTCTTATGCTAAAAAATGATGATGATTCTCCCTGTTGCCTAGCCAGCATAATGGCCACTATTCAACTACATGCGTACATGGTGATGTTCAAAGAAATATTCCTATTGACCTTTGTCAGAGATTTTGTTCAAAGAAATATTCCTATTGACCTTTGTCAGAGATTTTGCTGATTTTATGCCTCATGTTGGAAGTATTGCATGCTCCTGAAGATTCCCATCACAATTCAAATTTGGCTTCTTTTGATGGCTTCTTTTAAGGGCAGAAATGATGTGGCCTAGTCCTAAAAATGAAGGCCTAGACCTTTCCGTAAGATGCCCCTGATCACTTCATGTTCCCTCCATGACTTGGAGTCAAAAAAGAAAAAGACTCACTTTTTTCACTATTCATCTGACACTATTCACCTGTCACTATTCATCCGTTACTATTCATGACACTGTTCACTCCGAATTTTGCCTATTTAAGGGGGGTTGTCCCTTATGTTAAACTCAGAACTTTCAATAGGTTCTAAGAACTTTTTAGAGGTTCCAAGTACTTTCTTGTTAGAACTTCCTCTAGAGAGAGTTTACCTTCCTTGAGAGAGTTCTCCTATTATCTTGTTAACCACAACCCTTGTTAACTATTACCTTGTTCATACAAACCTTGTAACTAGGACTAGTTCAAGCTTTGTAACTGTTAACCACTACTGTTGAGATCTTGTATTGACTACTACTACTGTAAGTGTTTACCTACTTTCAATAAAGAAGTATTTTCAGTTAATGTTCATTTTATTATTTGTTGCTACCGCCACCTTGGACGGATTACCGCCATACTGGACGGTTTTAAATTGCTTTCATTAATTGCTTTCAATTATTTTGATATATACTGCTTGACTGGTTCTACCGCCTTATTATTGTTCTAACTTTGCTATTCTCATTTACTTTCACAATATCATTACTGTATATATATATATATATATATATATATACTATTAATAACGTGATTTTCTGTTTGAGTTTTAATCTTTTGCGTACTAAAATATCTTTCTTATAAATTTTTAAATTCTCTAAAATATTTCTTTTATTTAGTTAAATAATTTTAAAATAAAAAATAGAAATTGGTTTAAATAGTAATTTATTGTTCCTAAGTTTTAGACTTTTTCCTTTATCTTTTTCATTTGGCCTAAAGTTTAGGACAACATCTCTATTTTATTTTTAAATATTATTTCATGTTACCTTGCCTCTTTCTTTAAAAAAAAAAAAAAAATGCACACGGTTATTTATATATCAATTTTAAACATTATAATACTAGACCCAAAAAACAAATAAATAAATAAAAAAGCATTATTGCAAACGCAAAGCATGTGTAATGAGTCTAGAATATATATACTAGCCTGATGACACGCTCTTTACACGTGTAATGAGGCACTTTTTTTTTTTTTTTTTAATTTATCTAGTATACGTAAGATTAGGAATTAAGGAAATTGAAAATTTTAAAAACAAAAAAATTAAATAAAGAAACTGGTGAGTCATGATCAAGTAAAAAAAAAAAAGTTGGAACGTGGTTTTAAAGGAAATATCAAAGGGCACTGAGATTTTTTTTTTTTTTTTTTAATTTTTGGATAATTTGGTTTTTTGAAGACATGGATTAGTAAGAAAGTGTCCTATTTTGTAGGCATTTTATGTGAAGTTGGAGATATATTTTTACCAGGTTGTTCTCAAGTTTTGTCCTTATTAAACATATGATCTAGGGTATTTTTAAACCACATAAAAGTTCAGTCAAATTAGGGAAATCTTCTTATAAATAGTATAGATAGATAAAGGAGTTATCCCATTATTATGCCCCCTCCTGGTTAATTTTTTTTAAAATATATATTTATGAATACATTTTCGATTAATTTAAATAGTATTTCAAATATGTACAATTTATCACCAAGCTAATTAATTGGACAAATCAAACACTGATGATAAATATAAGATTTCAAAAATTATCTATAAAAAAAAAAAAAGAAAAAAAAAAGAAAAAAGAAGAGAATAAAAAAATCTATTTTTTTTGCTCCAACCTCATTGAAAAACCCCTACGACTTACTTTGGTGTTTGATGGAAAGGTCTCCTTCGTACTCAATAAATTTCATGGCTTTATAGTTACCCTATTACACCACTAGACTTCTACATATTTGCACTTGGACTCTCTCTCTCTCTCTCTCTCTCTCTCTCTCTCTCTCTCTCTCTCTCTCCTCTCTCTCTCTCTCTCTCTCTCCTCTCTCTCCTCTCTCTCTCTCTCTCTCTCTCTCTCTCTCTGAGATAGTTGGTTTTAGTATGCTGTTTTACCTTTGTTCTTGCTTTACCTCTTTCATCCCAACGCTCCAAGACAAGATTTTTTTACAGATTAAGATTAGGGTAAATTTCACAAACTACCCCTTAGGTTTGTAAAAATATCAATTAAGTCCAAAACATTTTAAAACCTACCAATTTCATCCTAAAAGACAATTTTGACCCTAAACATAAAAAAAAAAAAAAAAAAACGGCGTTACTTTTTTTTTTTTTTTCTCTTCTTGTCTCTGTCTTGTGTCTCTTTCCTCCCCCCCCCCCCCCCCTCTTCTCTGAGTTCTCCATCTCAGAACTCTCTCTCTAATGGAACCTTAGCCATGGCAAAGCCCCATGACTTGGTCACCTGCATCAACAACACCAAGTAATATTCTGAGATCAGACCTTCTGCTGCTGCTCAGCTGTTGTTGTTGTAACCCATGGAAGAAGCTGTCACTGAAGGAGTTCTACCCAGTTGTCCTTTCATCCACTGACCCAAACTTGACCCGCTTCTCTTCGACTCTCCGATTTTCTGCTCCGTCTTGGTCCGGACCCTCCATCAGCGGCATTAGTGTTTCCCCCAACGGCCTCAGGCTACCGGATCTCGCTATCAACGCTGCCTTATGTTGGGCCGCGTGGTGGCGCTTCTTTCACCGAAGTAAACCGGACATTATCGTGGGTGACACTCCATTAGCTTGGCCTTTTTGCTTTTTTTTTTTTTTTTTTTTTTTTTTTTTTTTTTTTTTTTTTTTTTTGGGTTTCTATTGGTTTTGAAAGAGATTTCTATTGTTGTTGTTGTTGATGCCTTTGCCATGGCTAAGGTTCCATTAGAGAAAGAGTTCTGAGATGGAGAACTCAGAGAAGAGAAGAGGAGAGGAGAGGAAAGAGACACAAGATACAAAAAAAAAAAAAAAAAAAAAAAAAAAAAAAAAAAAAAAAAAACTAACTTTTTTTTTTTTTTTCGTTCAAGGACAAAATTGTCTTTTAGGACGAAATGGGTAGATTTTTAAAATGTTTTAGACTTAGTTGGTATTATCACAAATCTCAAGGGTGGTTTGTGAAATTTACCGTTAAGATTATAATTTTTCCAAGACCTACACGTGTATGTCTTACACTTCAACTTGTCTTAAAAAGCAAAAGCAGGTTTGACATTTCTTTCTTCTACTTGTTATTTGTCATTAAATTAATAAATATATTAATATTAGTATATAATGTATAATCTATTCATCTATTGTTTCATATTTGATTATATTTTTGTATGCATGAAGTGTTTGTTTTCTACTCTTTTTAATTAGCAATCTTTAATTGACTAGTAATTTTGTTGTATCTTAGTCATTATGTTTAACGAGATATAATTTAATTGAAAATCTAAGATTATGGATAAGTTAAACTTTATTGACTCATTCTTAAAAAGAAAGAAAGATGATAACATTATTATTTTAATTATTGTATATAGAGAGAAAAAAGTTAATCATCTTTTTTATAATAAATAAATAAATATCTTATTCTTTTATTTGGTCTCTCTAAAGCATGTACGGAACCATTCATGGACTAGGGGGCAATGGCCCCCCCCTATTTTTTTATTTATTTAAAGAATATAACTATATAACTATATATTTAGGTACTAATTGTAGTAACTTTGTTCAATAAAATACATTTTGTCCCCCTTATTGATTATTATAAGAGAAATGCTACAACTACAAACATTTTTACAAACTATTGAGATAACAAATTTTTACTGATTTTCATTTGGATCCACCATTTACGTCACATTTTTACTTACTAATAACCACTAATTACAACAACAATTTGTAAAAGGTTTGTAGATCTAGTATTTTCCTCCTTTTAAAGGCCATAAAAAAAAATTAGATCTAAAATCTAAAATAAAATAATACAAGTACAAAATATTAGCCCAACAACAAATATTACAAATAGGCCAAAAAAAAAAAATCACAGTAATCGACTAATTTTACCAAAAACAAACAACTTAACCCTTTAAAAAATTTTAAACAAAATAATTTTGTTTTTATTAACAAAAGACACGTTCTATTCACACATAAAAATAATATAATAAAAGAAAACTTTTGCCGATTACGCAATAAAGCCGAAAGCCAAATTCACAGCATGCAGCTAACAATAAAAGAACCCTCTCTAACTCCAAATTTTGGCTTCGTACCTGCTCTAAAGTCAAGTTCCTGACTTCGCCACTAATTACTTGGTGTAAGGTTGAATTTAATCAACCATCTTGTTAGCTTTATTCTGTGTCAAATTTGCTTGTAATTCAGCAATTTAGAAATCCTGTATTTAGGTGAGAATAATGTAAGAGTAGTGTGTGAAAGAGTGTGAAGAAATGCTCAAGATTGTGCCGTGAAGCAGGGACTCGCAGCTAGATCTCACGGGTAACTCACGGCTTGCAACCCACCAGAAGATGCAGACAAGTGAAGTGTGCAGAGAAACTGAACTGTTCTGCCAGCTATAGCACTACAAGACAAAAAATCCAAACTGGCCATTCAGTTAGCTTGCAGCTTGAACTCGCGACTAACTCAAGTCGCGAGGCCAAGTCACCAGCCAGTTTTGTTTTGGAAAAATGACTCTTTGTATTCAAACACACACTACTATATATAGACCATTATATCCACAAAATGTAGAGAGCTTCTAGAAAGAATTTTTAGAGAGAAATCCTAGAGAAAAACAAGATTGACTCATCCACAATTTTCACATAGAAGCTCTTCAAATTCCTATACTCTTACCCTCTCCATTGTTACATCCTTGAGAGGTTCTTAGCCAAATTCTTTTTTCACCATGCCCACATCTGTGAGAAAGCTTTTTGGTGCTTTGGAAAGCAATTAGGAATGGACCAATTGATATTAGTTAATACTATGGGCTATAGTGGAATCCGATATAGTTAGAAAAGACAAATGTTCGGCGCAACCTCGTTGGAGCAAGAAACTTAGAGGGGTTAGGTACACTAGGTAGATTAGGCTTGGAGGGTCTATTACTGTTCATGTATCCCAACTACATTTTCTAGTGGATTATTGACCGCTTAGAGGGCGGCGGAGAGGTTTTACACCGAGGGTTTCGGTTTCCTCTTCGATAAACATATCGTTGTGTTGTCCTTGTGTTTGCATCTATCTTCTCTTAATCTTTGCATTTAATTTCTGTTGTGGATGTGATTTTAATTGGTTTAGATTATTTATCAATTTTGTTATCAGCTTATGTTCATTTTCCGCACATATATTGTTTGACATTAGTTTGAATTGATATTTTGTAATTTGGAGTCTAACCATTCATAATGTTTTATATACTGTTTGAACATTTAATTGGGCAAACAGCAAAGAAGACCCTGGAGAGCACATGGGGAGAAAGTTGCCAAAGCAACGTGACTTTGACCAGGGGCTTATTTTTCAGTCCAATCGTTTGGTTGAGAACTTTAACTTCTTTCGAGTTGGATTTTTATCAATAATATATATGATATGACTTAATTATAAGATATTAAATCCGAAATGAAAAGAAATGTACCTAAACTCCCAGCAGGTTTGTTGGGTGAGTGAAATTCAGGATAGGTGATGCCACTTGAGATAATCTCTCCATAAGTTTGGCTTTATTTATTGAAGGATTAAAGCCTGTACCACACCTGATTGGATCCATGACATGGTTTCCCTGAAACTCTTTCTTCTCCTCCTCCGGCAAGTCGAAAAATTCTTGAAATGAAGCTATCATTGCCTTCCTCAGGCTCTCCGACACACCATGATTAATCACCTAAGACCCTCATCAATCTTATTTACATGCAAAAACTATAAACGCGTAAAACAAATTTAATAGAAAGCTCAAGACAGATAAGATAAACTGTTCGTACCATGAAGCAGCCCCAGTCTGAGCAGGCTTTGTTGAGTTGATATATGACTTGGGACTGTTCTTCAGGAGTACCAGAAACAATAAGAGAGATGTCGATAATGGGGATTGAATCATCTGGATCATCGGATATTGATTCATCATGGAGATTATGAGTGAAGGTGTAAAACGAAGGGAGGGAGAAGTCAGTTGATTCAACTAATGCTTTCACACTTGTTACCTTAGGTGGATGAACAAGTGATGCCTTCAAGGTATCAAGTGGAATTGTTGAAGCCATGGATAATGAGAAACGAGGAGAGAACACAAGAGATAGAGAGAGCAGCTAAGTAGCCTTACTCTCTTTTTCTTTGACAAATAAGACAACAATCGTTAACGTCAGGGCGTACAATCGTTAACGTCAGGGTGTTCATATGAACACCTTCTTCTTCTTTTTTATTTAATTTTTTTTTTTTTTTTATTTGAGGAAAAACATGTGCAGTCTGAGTTGGGGAAAAAACTATATATTTGAACCCATGAGATTTTGCTCGCCATTGGCATAGTTTAAGTGGGAGTAAAAGCCCAGGATCGTATATTGGTGCTTTGGGCTAGACCTGAGGGTATGTGTGTCCGAGGAGGGCGAGTTATTATAAGAAGCCCAAAAGTTCAAAATTATAAAAGGTGGAGTAGAGGAGGATGGTACCCGTGGAGAAGTTTCAGTCTCGGATAGGGTTAAATACTGATCGGCTCTGTTCTTCAGCAGCTTAGGTGACCCTCTAGAAGACTTCCACAACAAAAACGATCCTCATACATGAACAGAAGATATAAGAATCCAAAAATATCTAAAGGAAAAGTTGCTGCCACCACATTAAATGCACAACAACTACTTTCTTAGCCGCATTTATGTGTAGAAGACCTCTGAACAGTGTTTCATTGGCACTACAACTCACAGAAAACCAGAGAAGGGGCTGATGGGACAGGTCACTTGAGTAGCAACCCAGATGGTTGACAAGTGTAAGGTGAAGATGATCAAAGGGGACTATATAATGGAAGAACTCCTCCACAAAGGAGAGGGAGAAAAATAGGAAGGGAGAGGACGTACTGTAGCAAAAAGCAAAACCTTTAGTCATATCAGTTGAATTTTATAAACACGTACTACCTCCTCAGACGTTATTTTTATGCATGGTTATTGACTGTACCATCTTTATATTACATCTAGAACCCCTGCTGATCATTGTTAACTTCATTAGAGCTCAGGTCTTCGGCCCACTCTCTACAAATCTATTGTATTGGGCTTACTGATCTAAACTCTTGTACATTTGAGACTTAGGCCGCAAATTGAGTCCTTACAGTTTATATATATATATATATATATATATATATATAGACACACACATAGAGCCGCCCCTGAATTCAGGGTGTTCATGTGCTTGCTCAAAAAAAAAAGGGTGTTCACCAATATTGAATATTGCTCACCATTGATTTTGCTTAAAAAATAAAAATCTTGCTTACCATTTATTTTGCTCACCATATATATACCCTAAAAAAAATTTTAATTAATATGAGTACCACCCTCAAAAAAAAAAAAAAATATCTTGAACACCCAAAAAAAAATTTGAACCCATGAGATTTTGCTCACCATTGGCATAGTTTGGATTTGTGAGAGACTTTAAAACGAATTCAAGAGTTAAAAATTGTACAAAACCGTGCACTACACTACTACCACTCTCTGCACACCGTATGAAGAAACTGACGTAGAAAGCCATTGCCACACTTTCGTATTTCATTAGATGGTTAATAGTGGCATTATGTTATGTGGGTTAATTTCTTTTATATATATATATATATATATATATTGCCTTTGTTAAAGAAAATGCATTACTAAATAATATTTTGTGTGTACACATTGTAGAGAGGAAAAATTCCAACCTATCACAAGTTGATACATCATACTACCAAGTCCACAAAGTACGGCCAATTACATAGTGCCACGTACTACAACTAATTTCTACATCACCAATCAGGAACCAACAGAAATTTGCCAAGTGTCATGAATAAAAACATTAAAAAAAATTGCAAAATGCGCATGTAAGCAATGACACATGCCATTCATTAGCACGTGTAAGCAATGACATCCGACGCGTGTAAGCGATGACATAAGCAATCCAATCAACTACTAACATGTGTCACCTTGAAAATCAAGATATTTTGGCCAATCAAACAATGCCATGTGTCTTGGAGAAAAAGTCTTAAAACTCCTCCAATCAAACTATACACATGTCACCAATCAGACTTTGACACGTGTTACTCACCTACTTCCAAACTCCTATAAATAGAAGCCTTCCTAAGGCATTTCTACACACACCAAGACATCTTAGGATACACCAAGGCATCCATGCCACAAGCAGCATCAAGGAAGATTCAGAAGTGCAAAAGCTTTGCTGGAATCAAACCCTATAGCCTCTTGGAACTTCAAGAACTTCAACCTTAATTATGACGAACATTTAAAGTAGAATCATCCAAACTACCTGCCTAGATCTTAAAGTTTGGTGGAATTAAGCCCAAAAGCCTTCAAAAACTTTAAGAAACCACAAATCAGTGAAGCTCTATGGATTCAAGCCCCAAAAGCTTCGAAGAACTTTTGCCACAAACCTTTGAACATAAAGAACATTCGAAGAGAAATCATCCAAATCATCTTTCTAGATCATCAAAGCATTGGAATCAAGCTTAAAAGCCTCCAGAAACTTCAAGAACCATAAATTAGTGAAGGTCTATGGATTCAAGCCTCCAAAGCCACAAAGAATTTCCATAACAAACCTTTGAAGATGGGGGAACACATAAAGAACATTAAGAACAAATGATTTCTAACAAGCTCATAGCCAGAGATCCATTGTAATTCTGTTTCAAAAGTCTTTGATCAATTCTTCAGCCAAATTGAAGTATATTCGAATCAAAAATCACATTAATTATCACGATTCCAATCAACAAATCTTTCAAGGAGATCGAACTAGAGGATCGGTTCTTTTGTAATCACAAAAATTGTACCACACATTCATCAATACAAATTAACATTTATGAAACTATTTACTTGTTTAACTTGTATTTCAAACTTGAAATTTAGTCATCCACACATATATCTAAAAAGCATATATGACTACAATAAATTTGTGAGTGTAAGCAAATGGATTATTAACATGTCCACTTATTTATTTAAAATATGCATTACAGTTCATAATTGAGTATTTATTGAATCTTTAGTATGTGCGCTTAAGGCACATCTTAACATGACTATCTTTTAAAAAATTAAGTCAAATTGTATGCATATATCCAAAAAAGTACACATTACTTTATGCGTGCAAACCAATATATTATTAACAAGTGTATTTTTTTATTAAATAAATTATCTATTACACTCATAATAGCATTTTATTAATTTTTAGCATGTGTCCTTTAGCCTTAAGATACTTGTTAATAATATCTTATAGTAAAATTTCATGTAAGTGCTTTCACGCTTGTAAGGGTCATCAAATAGCCTATGACCCATGGGCTGGCCCAATAGCCCACTAGCCCACCAAGCTAATAGGTAGCCTGGCCCTGGTAATAATGAAGCCCGTGGGCAGCCCAGTAGCCCAATGGGACAGGCTATAGGTTGGTTTCTTTACCCATAGGCGCCCAGTGAGCTGGCCCATTAGCCCAGCCCATTAGCCCGACTCGTTAACCTTGACTCATTGCCCAAAATTCATGACAAAATAATTTGGGGTTGGGTGGGTGAGGGATTGAACTTTAGACATTATAAAACTTTAAGACCACACTAACCACTAAATATTTGGAGTGATTGTGATACAATATGCATAATAAATATATATATATATATATATATATATATATTGGTATTAGTTTAGTAGTTTGATTTTTTAAAACGAAGTACTAAGATGACCTTTGCCCTACCTTTATGCCTCTGGACAGAAAGTCATTCTTTTCTTTGATAAATTCTAATTATTTCCTTACAAGTTACAATTATAGAAGAAATTCCTTTAAAAAAAAAAAAAAAAGCTTACCGTTGGTTGGAAGAAATTCTTTCCCTACGGTAGCATTCTTAAAGGAAATATATGAAGAATCAAATATTTGATTATTCATATATTTCCGTTAAGCATTAAAGGAAATATATGAAGAATCAAATATTTGATTCTACAAATATTTCCTTGCTTACCGTTTGAACAATACAAAAGTCGGTTTTTGTGTGTGTGTGTGTGTGTGTGTGTGTGTGTGTGTGTGTGTGTGTGTGTGTGTGTGTCCAATCTATAAATACCTATACCATTTCTCTCATTTTACTCACAAAAAATCTCTCAAATTCAAAATCTCCCTAGACTATTCTCAATTTTTCATCTCTTATTATTTTTGCCCTCTCATACGTTATATACTCTAGAGAATAATAGTGTTATATTTTTATAGTTATATTTATACAATTACAAGTATCAAATAATCAAATTCTTCAAGTTGGAGGCTTGGAACTTGGAGGCTTGAGCATCCAATTGCATTTGAAAATCAACTTCTTCAAATTGGAGTGGAACTGTGGAAGCTATTTTGTCTCAAAATTCGATTGATTGGGTAACATCTTTCATAACTTTTATTATATTCTTGCTGTCTCATTATTTTTTATATACTATTTTGTTAGTTTTCAAAATTTTAAAATGACTCATAGAAATGATCACATCATACTAGATGATTAGATGAGCAAGGGCAACATATTGAGTCAATTGGTTCCCTCCGCATCCCCAATTTCTCCTACATCTAATGTACCAACTAATAATAATACTACACTTAGCTCAAAATCCAAGTTTTACAAATAAAAAATTAAAAAGTGAAGTTTGGAAATTTTTTGATAGGGTAGAGAGGATAAAACAAGATGGAACAAAAGAAATTAAAGCTATATGTAGCAAATGTGGTGACGAGCTGGCTGGTGGCCCAAGTGCAGGGACTAACCATTAAAAACGTCATATGTTAAATAGTTGTAAATGAAAAAATCAAATGGATATTAGAGATTTTCATCAATTATGAAAAGATAAGGAGGGAAATTTAACTACATTTATTTACACTGATGCAAATGCACGTAATGAAGTGGTAGAATATCTTGTTAGAGTTGAACACCGATTTACATTTGGTTGAAAAACATGATTTTACAAGAATGGTACAACGTGGTTTTACTCCACATTATAAAGGATTTTTCTGCATCCACCGCAAAAAAGAGATATTATGAAGAGTTTTAAATTTTATAAAGAAAAATTAAAAAGTATTTTGCATGCAGATAGTGGTAGATTTTGTTTAACTTCTGACTTGTGGACATCAAGAAATAAATTAGGTTTTCTCTCTTTAACTATTCATTATATTGATTCTAATTGGAATTTAAATAAAAGAATAATATCATTTAAAATGTTGGAATCTCCACACACGGGATATAACATTGCAAATCTTAATAGTGAGGAACTTCAATATTGGGGGATTACTGATAAAATATTTCAATAACACTTGATAATGCAACAAATAATGATACAACAAAGATGTTTTTAAAAGAAAAATTAAGTTTACCTTTACATGGTACATTATTTCGAATACGTTGTTGTGCACATATTTTAAATATAATTGTTCAAGATGGTTTATCAAATTTATCCTCATATGTTGAAAAAATAAAACATATTGTTCGTAATATTAATAGTTCTTAAGCAAGATATGAATTGTATATAAAATGTTGTATGGAATTGAAAAGAAACAAAAAAAATATATATAAATATTGATGTGCCTCATAGGTGGAATGCTACTTATCTTCTTTTAGATTCAGCAATAAAAATATAAAGATGTTTTAAATTTATATTATTCTCATCTTACTCAAAATTCACGTTGTCCTCTAGAAAAATTGGAAGAACATGATTGGTTGTTAGCAGAACTTGTAAGAGACTTTTTAAAGGTTTTTGATGATTCAACAAAAAATTTTTGTGGTGTATATTATCCAACATCTTGTAGAGTTATAATTCAATTGACTAACATTTGTGCAAAATTTTCAAAATTTTATGGGCAAACTTTTGGATTTTGATGAAATGTTAGATTTAATGAGACAAAATTTGACAAATATTGGGGAGATATTCCTTTGATTTTTTGGATGGCTATTATTCTTGATCCTAGATTTAAGATTGAAGAGTTGAATGTTTTTTTTAGAAATAATTTATAATGATGAAGTTGAAAAAATCAAAAGACCGTACAATCATTTCAAAATTCAATGACACAATTATTTGATTATTACGAAAATGCTTATAAAAATTCCGAAATTGGTGCCCAAACACAAAACACAGAAGCTCTTTGCCCTCTACTAGTTTTCTAGGTGACCAGAAGAATCAAAATGCTTATCACATGGATAAAAGAAGAAGAGAACAAGCATCTTCAGTAGTAACATCAGGGTGGGTTTCTCAGAATTTCAACATTATTTAAATCAACCTTTACTTGAAATTGATGAAGAAGGATCATTTGATTTATTGGGCTAGTGGAAAACAAATCAAAGTAAGTATCCCATACTTTCCATTATGGCTCGTGAAATATTATCAGTTCCTGTTTCCACAGTAGCATCGGAAACATCTTTTTCTGCAGGTGGTTAGAGTTGTACCCACAAAAATTTTGTGCTTCAAAGGCATCTCTTGCGAGAAGCTATACCCGTGTGAAAAACATGTGTTTTCAGTTTTAAAGGGGCTGATGTAGACAGTTTTTCCAACTCAATTGTTTTCCCTCACTTCACCTCCCTTAAGCCTCAAACACCCAAAACCTAATTTCACTAAAAAAACCCAACCAAATCTTAAGTGCAATTGTTTTCAAAATCATCTCTAAGGTATGTTTATTCAATCTTTTCTCTTTATTTCCTTAGATTATGTAGAAAATTCTAGCTTTTGCTTAAGTTGGGTTCATTTTTGAAAAAGGGTTGGAAACTTTAAATTTTGTGAAAATTTTTTCAATTTCTTGATTGAGCTCTGTCCCATTTGATTTGTTTGTGTTTGTGTTGGCCATTTGTGGCATTTTAACATGTATTTAGGCAAGATTCACTCATGTTCATGCATTGTTTACATGTTAGCTTCGTTGGTGCATACCAAGTGTTTGATAAAATGCCCTAATGGCATTTTGGTATTGTTTTGGACTCCAACGAGTACCAAACTTTGGGGATTACCATGATTATACATGTTTATCATATTTTGATCATTGGTTGTGTGTTTAACACACTTTGACCCCAATATGCTTAGTCATGCCTTGCACATGCATCACATATGCACACCACATGCACACTTGATGCACACACTAGCTCACTTGTCATGTTTTTGCATTTCAATCATGCTAGATTTATGTTATTACATGTTTAGCACATATAACATGATTGTGTGACATTGTTTATGTTCTTTTTAGGACTTTGTGTTTGTTTTATGGACTAACTCGGTACTAATCAAGTTTGTGTTCTTGTTTTGTGTTTTTGCACTTGCTCCTTTGTATTTTGTGTCTGCTTTTGCATATGTCTCCTACTAAGCACTTTGCATCAAAGAAATCCTCAAAGCATCCATGCTCGAACTCAGAGAATTTTCAAAATATTGAGGCAGACATGGCCTACAATGACTGCTACAAAAGGGCAACGATCATCATGTAAATGGTTGTAAGAATGAAGACTCTTGAAAACACTTCCATACCTGAAGTGTTCAAGGAGAGAACTTGGACAAAGTTGCTGAATCCCAATGGCAATGTCTATGCTGAACTCATAAAGGAATTCTTTGCTAATGCCACTGTGGAAGGAGATCACATCAACTGTTGGGTGAGACAAAAAGAATTCATTATCACAAGGGAGTCTATTCAAGAGTTCTTAGAAGTTCATCCACCATCTCAACAAATATCTATACAATATGATGATAGATTGGATCCTCTTAAGCCAATGGCAGATCTCCTCGATGGCTCTCTTAAAAAGAAGTCAATGAACACAATCCCTTTCACCTCGGAGATGAGGACATTGGCTTATATAATGACCCACAACCTCTACCCAATGACGAACTTGACCACATTGTCCGCACCAAGAACTATTTTCCTGTATGATCTCTTCACACATATGGAGATTGACATATGCGATCATATATACTACCGCCTGACCAAGAGCATCACCAAGAGGAACTCAAGGACAATATTTCCATTCCCAAGTCTCATTATGGCTCTCATAGCAAAGCCAAGGCTGAAGATTCCAAGCGGTCTTACCATCGTGCAAAGGGACTATCCCATTAGTGCTTAAACGGTGACTCGAAGCAAAGCCCACATCACTGGACCAAAAACTGGCATTTCTCAAATCCTAAGGGACGATGAAAAAGATGGGGGCACGGAGGAAGAGATGGACAAGTTCACATTATCCTCAAAGGGCTCTGCGCAACCATCTTCCCAAGCATAAGCACAGGGACCCGATCGTCTTGATCGTCTTATTGCAAGGGTTGAGTAAATGTATGGTATGCTAGAATCCCATGTGCAGCACATATCAGTTTGCCTATATCGAAGGCCAGATTACTACGCTATTGTCTCAAATTGAAGACATGATGATGGAGTAGGGATTCAAATCAGAATCTGAGCAGTTCTAGCCTCTTTGGCCATTCTGGTCAAAAAGGGGGAGAAAGTTTTGAGGGGGAGATGCATAGTTTGAGGGGGAGCATAGCATAGCATAGTAGATCATAGATATTGGTTTATTTTGGTGGCTTATTGGTTTAATTTTGGTTTTTACTAGTTCACTTTCCTTTACCTTTATAGTTTTTATAACTCTTGGATATTTACATTGCTTTCTTTTAAAACTTTTAAGTACTTTGGTTTAAAACTTTTAGTTTATATTAAGTACTTTGTCTTTGTGTCCTTGCTTTGAAGCATTTTTTTAGTACTTTTAGATTTTGTTGCATTATCTTTAGTACTACACACTTGTGCCCTTGTTGGATCTCGTATCCTTGATGCAAATACTTTTCTTGTTTTGCATTGGTTGTGTGTTAGACATGCAATTGATTTTTGCATTGCTCTTAATTGCATTGCGTGTCCGAATGATCATTTACTAGCTAAATGTTCATAATAGTCATTCTTTTATGACTGCTCTTGTTTGATCAAGATATGCTTAATTGTTTATATATTGTTTATTACCTCGATCACATTTATTTGCTCATATACATACTGTGCATTCAACTTGTTATAAGCTTAATGAAAGTTTTGTTTGTGTGCAAGTGTTTCAAGATACAGGTTGAAAGGTTGAATTTAATCAACCATCTTGTTGGCTTTATTCCGTGCCAAATTTGCTTGTATTTTAGCAATTAGTAACCCTGTATTTAGGTGGGATTCATGTAAGGGCAGTGTATGAGAGAGTGTGAAAAAATGCTCAAAATTGTGCAAGGATACAGAGACTCGCGCTTGGGACTCGCAGCTAGCAAGTCGCCAACTGCAGAACACGTGTGAAGCATGCAAGGGAGTTAAAGAGTCACGCTAGCTGTCGCACTATAGGATAAAAGTCCCAAGCTGGCCAGGCCATTAGCTCGCTGCTTGAACTCGCGACTCAGACCAGTCGCGAGGCCATGTTGCCAGACCAACTGACTCTTTGCATTCCAAACACACCACTATATATAAACCCTTATACCCACGAAATGTAGAGAGCTTCCAGAGAGAATTTTGAGAAAGAAACCCTACAGAAAAACAAGATTGATTCATCAACAATCTTCACCTAAGAGACTCTTCAAATTCCTCTACTCTCTTCCTCTGCATTGATACATCCTTGAGAGGTTCTTGGCTAAATCCTTTTCTCACTATACCCATATCTGTGAGAAGGTTTATTTGGTATTTTGGGAAACAGTTAGGAAGGAACCAATTCACATTGGTTGATGTTATAGGTTATAGCGGAATCTGATAAGCTAGAAAAGAAAAAGGTTTGGCGCAACCTAGTTGGAGCAAGAAGCTTGGATGGCTTAGGTACACTGAGTAGATTAGCCTTGGAAGGTCTATTACTGTTCATGTATCCCAACTACATTTTTTAGTGGATTATTGGCCGCTTTAAGGGTGGAGGAGAGGTTTTACGCCGAGCGGTTTCCTCTTCGATAACACATCGTGTGTTGTCATTGTATTTACATATCTTTTCCCTTTATCTTTACCTTTTATTTTCTGCTGTGAATGTGATTATATTTGGCTTAGACTGTTTATCAATTCTGTGTTTAGCTTATATTCATGTTCTGCACGTTAATTGTTTGATATTAAGCTTAAATTGATAATTTATTATTTGGGGTCTAAACGTTCAAGGGTGTTTTACATACATATTGAACATTCGCAGGTGTATACATGTAAATGCTTCACAGCTTCTAGATTAGGTGTGAATAAGTTTTACCACTATTCCCAAACTCACGTTTAAGTCTAGATTCTGTTTTAGTGGTTTTGTCACGGAATAGCTAAAGGGGGAGATTGTAAAGTTGCAATTTACAACTAATTTGTGTTGGCTTTAATTCCGAGCCAAATTTGATTGTAATTTTGTTCAATCTTATGTACCTTGTATTTTATGTAGGATTTCATTGTATGGGTTGTGTGTGGGAGAAAGTG
Organism: Quercus glauca; assembly: GCA_023736055.1. Taxonomy (NCBI): domain Eukaryota; kingdom Viridiplantae; phylum Streptophyta; class Magnoliopsida; order Fagales; family Fagaceae; genus Quercus; species Quercus glauca. The sequence goes on along the minus strand of CM043325.1, from coordinate 27,796,063 downwards.
TGAAGACTCAAGATAGAATTGAAGATTGAACGGTTTTAGACCCCTTAAACCACAACCAGATTGCGTAGCCTAGTTAATTAGCCAAGTTGTTACTTAGTCAAATTAAGTAAATCTAGGTTAAAGCAATCAAACAATCATATCAAGAATATATAGCAGCGGAATAATAAATAACACAAGATATGATCACCCAGGAAAATCAAACCAGTAAAAAACCTAGGGAGGATTTGACCCACCGATCCTCAAGGCAAAACAAAATCCACTAAGAAAGAATTGAAGTTCTTACAAAAGGACTTACAAGCTCCTCGCTTGACTTCCTAATGCTACCCACCAGTAGTAACTTCCTGACACGACCACGCATAGGCTCCGAGTCCACGGACTACTTCTTTCTTTGAATTCCTCTATTAGCTACAAGCACCCACGCTTGATATTCTTTAAGCTTCAAAGGCAGCAACCAAGTTGATCATCAAGATGTTGAAGTAATCTCAATCTTGAAAAACCCTAAGCTTTGTGTAAAGGAAAGCTCCTCTAGATCTCACAAGAGATCTACACAAAACAGCAATGTATGAGCAACAATACAACTTATGCAACTCTCAAAAACATGGCTAGGGTTTGCCTTATATACCTAGGGTAAAAACATAAAACCCTAAACGTTTAAAGAGTTAGGGCTGAGTTGGAAATTCTGCAGAAAACGCATCTGGGCCGATTTTCGATCGATCGAATATATTCCTCGATCGATCGAGCTAGGCCGAAATGCCCCAATGCATCTGCAGTCACTCGATTCCAACTTTACAATATTTTATCAACTTTGAGCAAGCCTAAACAAGACTAAGTACATTATTTTGATCATGGTTTGCCAACATTACAAATTAGAGTTCTAAATACATAAATTCCTAACCTTTAGAACCTAACAAAGATCAAAGGAGTTTTGCGGATAGCTCGCGAGAAGCCTTCCTGCGAAGTGAAGTCATGTGCTCAACACATGACTGGAATGCTAAGAGTCATGACAGATGGTGATAGCTAGTTTTCACGAGTATTTCGCAGGTAAGGCCTTCTCACGAGATACTACGCAAAACATTCTGTTTTACTATTTTGTCATATCTGATATACCATGTCTCTACACACACTATATATACCCATATTACCCACATATTGAGAGTACTTTTCAAAGGGAAAACCCTAGTCATTACTTTTGAGAGTTAGAGATTGTCATACCCACAATCCTCTACACAATCTATTGTGGTTTTCCTCAACTCCTACCTCTCCACATTCAAAACCTTGAGAGGTTGAAAGCCCAAACACTTACCACACCTATCCTGAGTGTAAAGTGAGGTTTTGGTGCTGCTGAGAAGCATTGGAAGAGGCCATTTGTTTTTTAGATACAATCGGGCTGAATTGCGTGATCCGAAAAGCTAGAGAAGACAAGGTTTCGTTAAGTTAGTTGGTAACAGGAGCTTGGAGGGCTTAAGTATATGGGGTAGACTAGGCTTAGAGGGTTTTTTGTTATTCATGTACTCCAACTCATTCTCTAATGGATTGATTTACCGCTTTGAGGGCAATGGAGAGGTTTTTCACCGAGTTCCTTGGTTTCCTCTTCAATAACACATCGGCGTGTTATCTTATATTTGCATTCTTCTTCCCTACTCTTTTAACTTTCATTTTATTGCTAATATTTGATGAATATGGCTTAGAGTAGTTATATTGTTTGTTCGCTCACGTTTACTCTATTCCGCACTTAGTTTAAGTTAGAGTAAAATCAATCGATGCGTAATTTTAATTTGGGGGTCTAAACAGCTCTTGTGTTTTCACACAAATCCGAGCTTTCAAACTACTACTCAAATTTCACCCAATAAAAAGAAGAAAACCCTGGCACAGAATGATGCTAGTGTTAAGTTAGAGCCTGCTAGGCAGATAATGATTTCTAAGCAGAAGTAAAACTAGGTGCAGAATTGTACGATTTGTTGATAGACTAGCTTGAAAAATATTGTTGATTTCTTGACACAACTTAGTGATGGGCAAATCGACGAGGATGAGATTGAAATATCTATCGACGATCTCAGTGATGATATCCTGTTCACACTAAGGAAGCTTGTAGATAACTACATGCCAGAGAAGCAAAAAAACCACAAGCCACAAGAAAATTATCGGTAATAAGTCTACCATGCACAAAGACACTGAGTATCACTAATAATAGATGGTAAAACCTTATATGAGAAGTTAAGTAGCTAGGGTTTCTCTTGCGTTTAGTGCTCGAATGTACTAGCTAGATCTAATATGATGTGGATACATGTTTAAAATTGACTACATACATGTCTATCTCGTATCTCATCAAATGGAGTGGAGCACTTGATGGACACTTTGTCCAATTAAGTACACACATGGGATGAAGCCATTTATTGTGATCCAAAGACAAAACCTCTTACTTCACACAGTTTAGATGCGTAAGAGATCCAAGTTTCCTTTCCCATCAAGACTGTTACTTTGTTGACATTGCAAGTATTCTTTATACATTATCCCATAGTATGCAGGCTGATTGATTCCATTGTTTACTAACTTTGGTGCCGAATTGACAATCTTATCAAATGATGGTCCATTTGTCATTACTAGTGATATCCTTGTGACTTTTTTGTTTATTATTGCTCGATGTAAAATACTCTTGTATTTCCCATTACTCAAAACCTGAAACAAAACAAATTGACATTGCGATAATTATAAGAAACCAAGAATACCAAGAAGTTCACCTAGAAACTAAAATATCTTTTGTTGACTAAGAAAATACAATTATGATGGGCACAAAATATGTTTTGCCAAAAAAAATAAAAGTAACGTTTTCCACCTTCATCCACTTCACAATGTCCATACCCAAAGCATCCAATAACCAAAATACCCTTTAAACCTCTAAAAAATAACAACATACCTATAGAATCTTCAAAATGAGCAAAATACTCCATAAATGCCCAAAATACTACATGAAAACTCGAAAATGACTAAAATTCCCCTAAAACTTTTAAATGATCAAAATACCTCCACAAAGCTTTCAAAATTACCAAGTACCCCTTGAACCAAAAATATCCTTGAAATGCCCAAAATACTATTGGAAACTTCAACATAACTAAAACACCCATGGTACCTCTAAATTAACCAAAAAACCATCCAAATTCTCAAAATGACCAAAATATTCTCAAAACCTCCAAAATAACAAGAATATCCTAAATCAACAATATGACCAAAAAATTAAAAAAAAAAACTTGGAACATTAAAAATTAACACAATAAAGAAAAAATTTGCACCTCAAGTTGATCAACAATGTTTACAAGAAAGGAGTTGGCAATGGCATTGATATTGACTCACATCCCATTTTGTTGTAGTTGGAAGCCACCAATTCCATTGTGTGTGATAAGAGACAAGAGGCCATGGTCCGAATGTGGTGGCATACCCATTGCAAGCTCTGGCAGTGGATAGGTTGGGTATAAATTACCAATGAACACTTGTAACCATTTTCTAAATCCATGGCCTTCTCAATGTAGCAAGGTTCCAATCCTAAGCTCTCTAATATTGCTTTAAGTAATTCCCTTGCCACTCCTTAGGTTCTTTTGCAATACTCTAATGAAAGCTCACTGCAACAACTGCAACAAAGCCAGTGAACAAACTTATTGGCCATTTTGATAATTGGATATGGGAATGCAATCAACTCAGCATAAGCAATTTATGCATATTTCAAAATTGGTTTTAGACCAATAGGAATTTTCACCAATTACAATTTTTTTGTATTAGAATTTTTTATTATTTTTTCATTTAAACTTAAGTGATTTAATAAGGGGAAAAAAACTATACGTAACAAGTTGTGATTGGTGAAGCATAACACCCTGTTTGTTTCACTATAAAATGTTTTCAAATGTTTTGTGTGACATGTAAAAATTTTCAAGCACAAACCACCAAAATCAGTGGCTTAGTCACCAATTCGACCTGATTGCCAGCTTTGGCAACCTAGACACTAGATGGGTTGGAAGAGCAGTTGTGTGTTTTTGTGAAATGATTTACCAAGTTTTTAAAGGGAAAAACATTTTATAGTCAAAAGAAAACATTTTCAAGTCTGACCATAGTTTTAAAAATCGAACTAGGCTGGTTAAATCAACCAGTTCAATTGGGAACCAGACATTAATCCAATCTGGTTGCTTTAAAAAACTAGAAATGCCACAAAAAGTAAGTTCAACTAGAATTGGATGATTTGACGGGAGGAATCGTAGATCGGGACGATTCGATCGGTTATGGAGCGGTTTGGTTAAAATGCAAAATGCAACAGTCATGGCCATTGTTAGCCAATGAATGATGGGAGTGTAAGATAAAGTGAAAAAATAAAAAAAAAATAAAAAATAAAAAAAAATAAAAAGAAGAAGAAGAAGAAGTTTGAAGAGAGGGATTTAATGGAGCACCATCCAAGTAGGCACAAGCATGTCAACCAAGGCATTGCTCTATGTGTGTTTAGGATTAACTTATAAGCTATTTTCTTGCTTTTTATTTTTTATGTTTAGATTTGAGATAAGCAACGAGATATTTGGCGAAAAATAACAAGAAGATAAACAAGTGGGGTCGGTGGAAAGTGGGATTGCTTGGGTATTTAATGGCTAGTTAGTAGATTTTTTTTTTTTTTTTTTTTTTAATGTTTTTGGGCTTTTGGTCAACCTTCGGCTTATCTCTGTATTTCTTGAACTTCGATATAAAGAAGAAAAAGCTACGTAACACGTTAAATCCATATTTATCGTATTTTTAATTTTTCTAAGTATAAGATGTGGTAACTAAACTCACATTTTTCTTTAAAGAAATATATTAAGTAGTTAAAACTAAATATTATTAGTTTAAAAATTATTATATATTTTTATAATTTAAAATTAATAATTAATTATTTATGACTTTACTGATTCAACCATCTGTTTGATTTATTATTGCGGCATTATGGTCACTAACAATTATAAGTATTTATGGGGTGTAAGAAGTAGCATTCGAGATTTAAGTTTTTAAGAGAAAATTTCACACACATATACATTTAAATTAAGTTAATATAGAATTTTTATATTGAAAAAAAAAAAAAAAAATCAGTCTGATCCTCATCTAACCAAAAAACCGAGAACAACTCTTCTTTTCTTTTCTTTTTTTTCTTTTTTTTTTTTTTTTTTTTGGTCTTTTGATTAGTCCGATTTTTAAAACTACGAATTTGACCAAATTTTACAAAAGCAAAACACGATAAAATGCTAAAAAAGTTTTCTATAAAACATTTGACGGCAAACGGAGCTTAAATTGCAACACAACAAATTAATGGAAATAGGACATAGGTTTTTTTATTTGATTTTAGACAACGATCCTAACTATTGAAACCCGGGTACCTGAATCCTGCAGGTTTGTTTGGGAAGTGAAACTCAGGATGTACAAACACCTTGAGATAATCCCTCCAGCAAAAAACCTTTTACATTGATGTATGGAAGCTGGTTCCGCACCTGATTGGGTCCAAAAGGTTTTTCCCTTCGAATTCGAATTCTCTCTTTTCTTCGTCTGTCAGATTGAAAAATCCTCTAATGCCCTCTATCATTGCCTCCATTAAGCTCTCCGGAACACCATGGTTGATCACCTGAGACTCATCAAAATCAATACTGCGTACACATGCATATACAATATTGCAGAAGATTACTACTATATATAAGTTTTGAGCTAGTGCAACAAGTGATAGAGCCTCATACCACAGTAGTGCCAAATAACATTTCGGAATCTCATTTGCAAATCATGGCAGCTATAATATGGGAACAAGTATGACATTTGAGGAATAAAGTCATATTTCAAAATGGAGAAGTAAACATCAACCTTATGTTGAATTCAATTGATACGAAGTTTCAAGAACATTCTAAGCTAGGAGAGCGCCTAAATCATTTTGTTATGACAAGGCAGATACCTCAATGGCGGGCCCCCACCAACGGGATCTTCAAAATAAACATCAACTTTTTTTTTTTTTTTTTCACATGTATAATAATAAGTTAGTAACAAATAGTCTAATAATAGTAGGTGTTCACTTAACAAAAAAACGAAGAATATTATACTATTAGGTGCAATGATTGATTTGATTCAATCTCTCTAAAAAAATTGGCATTTATTTTTATTTTTATTAATTTTTAAATGTAGAAAATGCGAGTTGACCCAACCTGAAACTCGCGATTGACTCAATTTGTTTTTAACCAACTTAAAATGGCCCGTTATGACCAACAACCCAATTAACCACCCAATTACGGGACATGTAAAACTATATTGTCAACAGTCTACTTTGTGACAAGATTTTTAATTCTGTTTTTCATTTCTCAATATGCTAGTGTTGTTTCACTTCTTCAACTTCTTTTAATTTTTCTTTTTCACTCAAGTCACAATTATCATCTTCTTTCAAATTTCAAGGCTTGGACTTGGTTATAAAGAGTAAAAAGTAAAGAGAAAAGAGAGAGGAACTAGGAGTGATCTCCTCCATTGCAAAATGGTGAGACAGTGAGGGTGATAGAATGAAATTGTCATCAACGGCTGCCACCTTAGACTAATTTTATCACAAAAAAGACATTGCAAATTCTCTCTCTCTCTCTCTCTCTCTCTCTCTCTCTCTCTCTCTCTCTCTCTCTCTCTCTCTCTCTCTCTCTCTCTCTCTCTCTCTCTCTCTCTCTCTCTCTCTCAAAACCAATCCAACTATGGCTAATTCTCAACAGCTGAACCCACCCATCACCACTCATCGTCACCACCTCTTGGTGGCGAGTTCTCATCAACCATCTTAGGCCTAATCGATCTCTATCTCTCTCTCTCTCTCTAAACCCACGATAGAACTCCAAATAGCAAGTCCGCCTCTCACCTCTCATTGCCACCACCACCATCAGCAGTGGCTCTCATTTCTCTCCACAAATCCTTCCCTTTCTCACTCTCTGAACCAAACCCCAACTTCGAAGCCTCTCTCACTTTAAAGGGCTATGACTGTTGGGACCTAAGCATTTTGATTTTATTTGCGTAGTTTTTTTTTAGACATGACAAAACAGGTCAGAATTTTCTAACCTGACCCGAAAAATACTCGACCCAAACCTAATTTTTTTGACCCAAATCAAAAACGAGTTGACTTGTGACCCGACCTGTGTTTTTGTGAGTCAACCTGACCCAACTGACCCACGACCCGACCCGAACCCAAATCATTTTTTAAAACTTTTTTTTTTTTGGGTAAAAAAATAGCAAAATTAAGACAATATTGGTTTAATTGTTTGTTGTGAGGTTTAAGGAAACAATTGAGACATTTACATAATTGCATGCAAATTAATTGAAAGATGAATGATTAAACATTATGTAATGAGTAAATATTTTTAGATATCAAATAGCAAAGTACATGCCAAGATAATCTGATTACAATAGAACTAAAAATATAGATTTAAATTTGTAGACATGCGTGAGAAACATTCACAAGTGTGAAAATAGTAAAGTCAAAGTATCAAATTAGCATAAATTATGAATGCTTAGACCTATTTTTTAACAATTTATGTCCAAAATAAACGGCTTTTCAAAATAAAATATGATATTTCCTAAAGTATGTGTTACTTAATAATGATATGATATTCATAAAAGAGATCATGTATAAATAAGTAAACAATTAAAATTTAATGTATATCTAAAATTGAAATAGAGTGTCAACCATAATTAATAATAGATTATAAAATTAATTTTCAAAATTGTAAATTTCTTATATGTTTTTATTCTTTGTCAAATGAGTTATCCAATAAGTTATTTATAATTTTGTTTTATATTTTTGGATGTTGATATTGTGTAGAAATAAAACTTGTGTATTTGTTTTACTTATCTTTGTGTTATTTTGTTTTAGATAGCAATGTTAGGATTTGTATAATTTTAAAATTATTTAATAAGTTTAACTGAGTTCATTTTTTATATAAGTAGTGAATTCAAAGTAATGCATTTTATATCAAGTAATTTGTTGCATGACTTTCCAAATGACAAATACATGTTAAAAAAAAATTCATGTGAAAAATATGAGTCAACCCGACTCGACCCGACCCACAACCCGATTGACCCGAACCCTTTTTTAACCCACAACCCGCTTAACTCGCAACCTGATTGACCCGACCCGACTTGCCCGTTTTGCCATGTCTAGTTTTTTTACAAACAAAAAAAGGGTATGATTTTTTTTTTTTTTTTTTTTGCCTCAAAATTGGTCATGTGCATTGCGTGTGAGTCTTGGACATGTGTCACTTCAATTTTTTGCCACCTAACCTAGATCACAGCAACTCCAGCACCCTAGTATACAACAAATCATTGCCCAAAAGTATGGTTTTATTTAAAAAAAGAAAAAAGAAAGAAAGAGAAACTACTGCTCCACAGTCCATAACACCAAAAAAAAAAAAAAAACCGCCATAACACAGAACCAACATTCCATAGCCAAGTTTGATCAACAAGATTTATTTAAAAAAGAATCAACATTCTTTTTTTTCTTTTTTCTTTTTTTAATGAGTTTGATCAACAAGATTTATTCTGCTTGTTTTGCAGGTGCTTTAACCATCTGCCTTGCTCTACAAAAATGATGGTTTACTTCAAAATCCCTCCAGGAACTAGGTGGGACAAGAACAAATCAATAGTCCTTCTGTTTGACAACCCCTGCATAATTTATTCAATAGTCGTAAATATGATGCTTGAAGAGAAGGGAAAACAAAAACAAATCACACTTAAAATTTGATTGTAAAACATCTATTTTATCAAAATAACAATGCTGAAAATTAGGAAATTACTTGGATGTTAAACTTTGAGAATAATTGGAACGGGTTATGAAATATATAAGCTGTTAGCATGAAAATACTCTTTTTAAATAACAATACATTTTTTAGTTAATCTCACTAATGACAAGCCTTTTGCATACACCTCATAAATAAGAAAAGAATCCAGATATGAGACATGAGCTTCATGTTATCCTTACATTATTTTTATCTTTATCTCATCAATTAAATGTAGCTTATGGCTTAAGATGGTTGAGCCCTACACCTTGAGTCCTTGACATTCCAGCCTAATGATGCTTGGGGTCCAGGCCACTTTCAAGTTTTTATCCTTAAACGTCAAAAAATGATGAAGCAAAGGTATGTCTTTTTTAAGAATGACAACCTCACAATCAAACTTTTGGCATTCTTTCCTCCCCTTGGGACCAAAACGAACTTATCACCCCCAAAAAAAAATGATGTTCCGTACCTCATTTTAATTAATATGAATCTAAAGTATTAAGCTCCCTAACATAACACTGTAGCAAAACTCTGCATCAATACAACTCCTTAATTGGGGAAAAGAACCTTGAATCACCTTATTTAATTCTCTGACTTTGTTCACTTCCTTCCCTTTTTTTTTTTTTTTTTTTTTTTAATAGGTAATTTAGGGTGCAGGGCTATATTTCTTATAAATATAATAAGAAACCAGTGTAGTCAATGACATGAGCTTCATGCATCACATTATCTCTGTCATGTGCATCACAAACTCCATCAAAGTGCGAACACAAATGCAAAAAAAAAAAAAAAAAAAAAAAACTCATCAACCAGTGTAGTCAAAAAGGCAAGCTGGACACTTAGCTAGATGCCTAGGTAAAACAAATACATGATAAGTCATGATTTATAGAATATAAAGTGGAACACAAAAAATAGTACGAAAAGTAACCAAGTAACACCAAACAAGTTAAACACAAACGACCATAAGTTTTAAGAATAAGAACATTAAATAATTAGGTGATCCAACAATTCTCCATCACTCTTACCTATACCCATACAACACCTGTTCAGAACACAAATAAATCCTATTCCTCAAATTATTCATCTTTCCCTTAGTCAGCATCAGGCCGCTCTGCTGTGTCGGTGTTGCCACCTCTTGATCAACTTGAGTCAAAAACACCTCTTGGTCGATCCATTTATCACACGCGGGATTGTAGGTACAAGCGGCTCCGACAGAACACCACCACCACTATCCTTCGCTGCATTGCTGTGCCCCACAACACATCAGTCGTCAACTCCATGGGCTCTGACTTTTTAAGCCCAGACAATCCCCTTCTTCAAAGATTGATCCCAGGCCCTAAAACAAATCATGACCTGGCCCATTTCACCTACTTGTAGTACGTGGCCCATCCAAAACAACTTCTTCAATAATTTGCTGCCCACGTGGCCTTCAAATCTCTTTAGGTTTGAGTCACAAACCCACGTTTCCCCCAAAGTCAACTACTCTTACCTTCATCACGTTTGCACGAAAATTTTGATAAAAGTTTATATATATATATATATATATTTAAACTTTTATTTAAACTAATATAGTTTAGTATTATTTGATGCACCGGAAAACTTTGCATAAAATTATAATTTAATTATGTTGGTCTCAAATGCACGGAAAAACTACTAAAAATGAGATTTAAATAAATTTTTTTTTTTTAGATAAATATCTTACAGGTGTTGCATATCAGTTTGATCCCTTGGCCGTAATGTGTCATGAAAAACACTAAGCTAGTGGCACTCAGCCGGGATGTCAAGCCATCGCAACAGTTTCTTCTCTCAAGTGGCCAAACAAAAAATCAAATAAAAGTTTGTAGTGTCATACTTTTACAGCAAATAAGTTATAAAATATTCTATATAGATTATCTCGATGATTGCATATTTAAACTTGTAACTAAGTACTTATATATATATATATATATATATATTGTATTAATGTTGTAATGTTGGGAAGACTACTAAATATTGTAATGTTGCAACTTTTTTTGGGGATTTGATTATGTAAAGCTCTATTGCACTAAATTGGGGATGATATTGCATTCACATGTTATCTTAGGATAGATTACACATGTCATTCATTTTTACATATCATCCTAGGATAGAACTTATCATTGTTTCATTTTACATGCACATGCATAGTGCCTACTCTTTTTAAAATCAAATTCCAAATATTTTAGTTTTTATTTAAATGGTGATTTTCAAGATTAAATTCGAAACAAGGTACTATCATTTTGGATAGGCATTGTGGGAGTGCCTAATACTTTCTCCATACATAACTGACCTTCTGAATCTTTGATTTATGGTTTGAGACGTGTTTTTTATTTTTTAGTTTAGCTTAAGAGCCCTTAGAAGTTTCTTAGTTAAATTAGGAAATAAAATCAAACTTGCAGTTCAATTTTCAGTTCCTACTAATTTTTGCTATTGTTTTATTGTTCGATCCTAAATACCATTACACATTATTAATGGTAATGGACCAATAACTTGTTGGTCTTTCAGGAGTGTTTTGGTTAGTGTAGAAGCACGGTTATTACAAGAATATTGAGATGGAGGCTTTAAAGAAACATTTTATGATTTCTATAGGAGGGAGGTGCTCGGGCAACTAGCAGAGTATTGCTCTGTATATTGTTTCAATTTCATTTCTAGATGTTGTTACACTTGTAAGTTCTACATTTCAATAAGATGCTCTAGAGTTTACTCTCTTTCTTCTTGAATGACACCAGGCCATGAGGTGTCCATTTGCATGCTTCTTCAACTTCATTTTCTGCCACATTTTTGCTGAATTGCTTCTTTCTTTAACACCTAGGGAGCCACTTGTTAACCATATGAATTGCAAATTAAATTCTTAACATACAAGTGAACCTAAGATGTCTAACAAGTGAAAATGAAAAATAAATCAGAGGGGACTGAAAGCACAGAAATTCGTCCACAAACAGCATAGCAACGGGAATAAAAAGCAGAGACAGGTGTAGTCTAATTCAAGCTGGAGATGTTAACACTTCAGTGCGAGATGAACCAAGATCTTAACTTTTTTTGATAAGACGCCAATCTCATTATCTATGGGACCTAAAACTTTTATTATTTATCTTCTTATTTGACAATGTGAACAACGTAAGTCTATATAAACAGAAAAAATATAGATCACACACTTTTTTGTCATAACTTTATCACAATACTGATATGGTAGTTTTTGAATAATAGATTTATATGAAAGTGACAGACAGTCAGTTACAATCTATTTATCACATAGGATAGTTATGAAAAAATATGATGTCCTAAAATTACTCATATATATAGTCATATAAATGATTACGACTGATACAAAACATAACAATATTGTGCACGGCTACTCAGCTGGCTCCCTCTTATCTTGTGTGATTCTCCATGGCTTTAGCAATTCCATTTATAGATTTCTTCTTGTTTATTGTTGTTACTTATTGACTCTGTATGTGTTCTTCTTTATGCATGATTATATATGTAAGTTGTTCTTGTTTATATAGTCATAAAAATAAATTAATTCCCTACTACATACCCAACTAGGGATACTACATACCCAACTAGGGATACTACAGATTTTACAACATAATCTTTACAAATGGATGTGCTACTAATTATCAAAAAGTATTTTAGAAATTTGTTTATTTTAGTATTGAAACCCATCGATCACATTTACTGTCACTCAGTTTGTGAACCATGTATAGGAAAATGTATTTAAAGCATTTTTATTACCTTTTGTGATTAGCCTCAAGTATCAATTTGTAAAGTTTATGTATAATTTTTTGGTTTTACTAATATCTAGACATGGCAAAACGGGCAAGTCAAGTTAGATCCAGTTCGGGTCGGGTCAATCAGGTTGCAGGTCAAAAACAGGTCATTTTAAATAGCTAAAATGGGTTTGGGTCAATCGAGTTGCGAGTCGGGTCGGGTTGACCCATATTTTCACATATATATATATATATATATATATATATATATATATATATATATATATATATATATATTTTAAGAAAACAATATGTATTTTCCATTTAAAAAGTCATACAACAAATTACTTGATGTAAAATACATTACTTTGAATTCACCACTTATATTAAGAATGAGTTACAATTATTAATACTTATTCAATAATTTTAAAATTATACAAATCCTAACATTGCTATCTAAAACAAAATAACACAAAGATAAGTAAAACAAATTCACAAGTTTTATTTCTATACAATATCAACATCCCAAAATATAAAATAAAATTACAAATGACTTATTGGATAATTCATTTAACAAAGAATAGAAACATATAAGAAATTTACAATCATGAAAATTAATTTTATAATCTATTGTCAATTGTGGTTGGCACTCTATTTCAATTTAAGATATATATTAAAGTTTAATTGTTTACTTATTTATACATGGTCTCTTTTATGAATATCATAACATTGTTAAGCAACACACACTCTAGGAAATATCATAATTTATTTTGAAAAGTCATTTATTTTGGACATAAATTGTTAAAAAATAGGTCTAAACATCCATAATTTATGTTAATTTGATACTTGTGTATACAACTAAATTTCTTAGTTCGAAATAAATCAAACAAGTAAAATAGTTTCACAAATGAGAATTTGTATTGATGAATATGTGGTACAATTCTCTGAAATTACAAAAAAGTGACCCTCTAATTTGATCTCCTTGAAAGACTTGTTGATTGGAATTGTAATAACGTAATTTTGACTTGAACACAAAATATTCTTCAATTTGGTTGAAGGATGGATCGAAGACCCTTGAAACAGAATCACAATGAATCTCTGGCTATGAGCTTGTTAAAAATTCTTTGTTCTTTGTGCTCTTCATATGTTCTTCGTGTTCTTAGTGCGTTCTTCATCTTCGAAGGTTTGTGGTGAAAGTTCTTCGGTGCTTTAGAGGCTTGAATCCGTAAAGCTTCGTTGATTTATGGCTTGTTGAGATTTCTGGAGGCTTTTGAGCTTGATTTTGTTGAACTTTAAGATCTAGGCAAATAGATTGGATGATTCTACTTCAAATGTTCTTCGATTTTGACTTTGAAATTCTTGAAGGCTTTGAGGCTTTATTCTTGTAGAGCTTCTGTACTTCTGAGTGCTTCTGAATCTTTTCTTTTGCTGCTTATGCTTCAAATGGCTTGGTGTCCCCTTAAACGTCTTAGGAAGGCTTTTATTTATAGGAGTTTGGGAGTGGGTGAGCGACACGTGGCGAAGTCTGATTGGTGACACATGTCATAGCCTGATTGGTCCGCTTACGTCATCGCTTACACGTGTTGGTTCGCATATGTCATTGCTTACACGTGCTGGACTGCCTATATCATCACTTACACGTGTTGATGTGTGATTGGTTTTTGCATGACACTTGGCAAATTTCTATTGGTTTCTAAGTAATGATAGCAGAACCTAGCAGCAATATATGGCGCTTCGTAATTGGCTGTATTTTATGGACTTGGTAGTATGATGTGTCAACTTGTGATAGGTCGGGAATTTTCATCCTCTACAAATGCCCCATCGAGACTCGTTCACTCACACAGTTTTGGAGTGTGGTGTGGGAATGAGTTTTAAAAATGGATTTTTACACTTGACTCTTTAAGTGAAATAGTTGAAGGTGGTGGAGCTTTCAACGAGATGAGATAATTTCTGAAGAGAAGACCCACCTATATGAAACCCACCTATATGAAAGGCTTTGATGAGACCGAAAAGGGGTCTGCGAGTATTTGAATATACTTGCGTGACTGAGCCTTCTCAGCAGAGGTTAAGTCAAAGTAATTTCAAAAGAGTGCTCTATTGTACTTGGAGTGGGTTGGTGAGGCTTTGCAAGAAGTTGGATGTACTTGCAAGATTGAATCATTTCAGCAGAGGTTAAGCTGAGGTAATTATAGAAGAGTATTTTGGATCGTTAGCGACGATCACAGGGTGTAGAAGATAGGGAAGAAGTGAAGATGTTGGTTGGGTACAGCATGCAGAGTCATAGGACTAGCCTCATGTTTTTAAGAACTTTTGGTGAAGTTATCTCGGAAGAATATGCTTTGGATTACGGCGAGGACACGTGGGAAAGTGGTTGAATGTGCATGTGTTATTACATTACTCAGGTTAAATTAAGGTAATTTCAGAAGAACATTTCTGGTGTGTTGATGTTAATGGTGAAGAAGATGGCGATGAAGCAAAGTGAATGAATGAAAAATACGACACCATGGCGCTGGCCCTGTACGTTGGGGATCCTCTGGTGTAGATGTTTCTGGGAAGTACACCTTTGGATACGGGATTGGCTGCATGCTGAATGAGATCTGGTGGCAAGTCATCGAATGCGCTTGTGTGATGAGACCATGCCGACGGACGTTAAGTTGAAGTAATTTCAGAAGTATATTTTCTGAAATTCTTCAAGCTGATTTTAAGTTGAAGTAATTCTAGAAAGTGTGTTTTGAGGTACTAGCAACGATGACCTTTAGGTCCCACACTGGTGGGGACATGGAATAAAGCTATGGTGACCATTTACTGGCACCAAAGGCTGAATTCTGATGAGCTGGTGCCTTGGAGGTTGTTTCAAGTGTTAGATGATAGACAATTTGTAGGATACCTTAACACTTTTTACCATCTTCACCTACTACCACTTGTTGAAAAAGCACTGGAAAAATGAAAGATGGAGTTAACTTATGAACCTGGTTTGGAAACCAAACAAGTTGTTGTTTGTTCTGAACCTCTACCTCTGCTATAAGACCAAACAACTTGAGAAGGACTATGGAGTTCTCAAAGCAATTAAGAGGCTCCTTGAGCTAGGGTACGGCAGATTCAGTTGGCCTTAGATCTCCTGATTAGATAAATCTGAGACTACAAGGAACAATGATACAGGCTATGTTATGAGAAATTTTATGGACAAATGTAGTCGTTAAATGGAGAAATAAAGTTTTTTTGGATCTTAAAACTACAATGATGTTATGAGGAGGTTTTTTTTTTTGAACCATGAGAAGGTTGAGTTCAAGATGATTATGAAGCAATATGGGTGGCTAAGTATTGAGGATGATGAAGCTATAGTGAGAAATGGCTGTGAGAAGGATGACTTGAAAATTTGAAAGAAGCAAATCTTCATTTCATGATTCAGTGTGTTTTTTTATTATGAGTTTTCGATGAATCTAACCCTTCTATTTATAGCGAAGAGGTGAAGAATGATAGATAGTAGCTGAGAATGGCGGATGAGAATTTTTGGTGAGAATGGTGGATGAGAACAATAGGCACCGAACGAGAATGGTAGGTTGAACTGGTGACCTAATGTAATTTCAAGTTCAAAACACACTTGTGAGAGTTCATTTGTACTTTAAAAGGGAAACCTTGATGAAGTCTTGGGAATAACCCTGAGGGAATCCAGACCAAGTGGATGAATCTCAAATTTTGATTTTAGGCGCTTAAGTTTTGGACACTGCTAGTACTTCGGAGAAGTGGGTCACATAGGTGGTTTTCAAGTCCAAAACAAATAAGCAGATTTCAAGATCAAAATCTATGTGAAAATCTCAATAGGACAAACTTTGCTCGAATATCTTGATCTTTGGTCAAAGTTCACATTAAAGCCAACAGCTGTAGAATCACACTATTTGAGAAATTTTGGATTCTCAAATGAAGAAATAGACCCCAAAATTGGACTCTACCTGAAAAATTAGGCAAGACAAGTCCCTTTTGAAAATTTTGACTTTTTGGTCAAAGTCAAAGGTCCAACTTAGTCAAAGCCTTTCTTCTTCTTCTTCTTCTTCTTCTTCTTCTTCTTTTTTAAAAAATTTTATTTCAAGCAGTTTGAATCGGGTCAGTTGAACGGGCCAAACCGGGTCAGCCTGGACAAACGGGTCAGACCGTAGTGGGAGATGACGTCATCGACGACATCATAAGGGCGCGTGTGAGCGCGTGAGGTATCATGGAGACGCGTGGGAGTTCCCATCGCGTGTGAGTGCGTGGTCTCATTTGGCAGTGCATGGAATGGAAGCTATGGACGCTGGATCTTCTAGTGGCACTTGGTGGCGCGTGGTAGCTCTTTTGGTCCCGAAATTTTTGGGTTTTGTCAATCTAAGTTCGTAGAATACCATGGTATTGTCAGTTTTCTAGAATTGTGGGCAGATTTGCATAGATTTGAAGGACTAGGTCGTAGGTCGTTTGAAAGATCTTGGCTTCGTATGGGGGCGCGTGCAACCGTTTTTGGACTTAAAATTTTTAGGTTTTGTAGATTGTGGGCCGATGGATCTAATGGTGGCACCAATTTTGTAAAAACTTTCTCAGATTTGTGCAGCTTTGAGTGAGAAACCCGCGGGACATTGGGAATTTGTGGCCGCACGTGGCTAGGCATCTAGGCATGGAATTTTTAGGTTTGGTGGATCGAAGGCCATAAAAGACTCCCGTTGTGTTAGTTTCATGGATTTATGGTCTTCAGTGGCTCTAACAGTGTTTGACATTGGTAAATTAGCAAGTGTCTCTACTTTCAAGGTCGACAACACAAGTTGCCTTGAACAATATTCGGGGTAGAACTTCATCCAAGGTCTAGTGTAGTAATTTTTTAGATGACATGTGTACTTTTGCAGGCCTATAAGGGCTTTTTTCTGAGGTCTAGTACAATATTTTTTTGACTTTGAGTTAATTTGAGTTGCAAAGTCTAACTTCAAACAATATCTGTTTGGTGGCAGCATTTAATGGCTTGCTAACTCTCCTTTTTCTTTTTGTCTGTTATCAAAGAAGTTTTCTATATAAAGCCACCCGAGGCATGCACTAATTTGTACAAACAGTCTCCAGTGGGTAGCATGATATGTAGAGAAATTATGCTCTCTTTTTTCTTTTTTTCTTTTTTTTCACATGCATGGTTTGTACTAAACTTTTTTTTTTCTTTTTCTTTTTCTTTTTTTTAAACGTGCCATGAGATTTTCTTCTGAAAAGTTCTTTGTTATTGCTTTGTTTCTGTTATGCAGTAAGCTTTTCTTATTCTTTGGGATTTAATGTCAAGCTTTACACCAACGTTCTTAGCTTGACGTCCATCTTTATTTGGCGACTTTACATTCCATTGAACACAACGTTCTTACAATGATGTTTGCCTCCATATTATCAAATTATTGCCCTGCAACAACAATCTCTTAGCAATATGCC
The DNA here is from genome assembly GCA_023736055.1 of Quercus glauca. Lineage (NCBI taxonomy): Eukaryota > Viridiplantae > Streptophyta > Magnoliopsida > Fagales > Fagaceae > Quercus > Quercus glauca. Next base: position 27,778,137 of record CM043325.1, on the reverse strand, counting down.
TCATTGACATTCTCATAGCGGCAGTCATCTAGGCAACAATGTTATCAACGATATTCCTGATACAATGATGCTATTACTAGTACTTGACCTTGAAGCTGTACTGGCCTTTGTCTTAGCAATTAAGCTGTACCAACACTTGTCTTTTCAACGCAACCATCTTAACAATCTTTGTAACATAGCCACATCAAAAGTCTTTACCATGAAGCCATGCCAGCATTTGTCCTTGTACTGAAACCATGCCACCATTCATCTTTGCCATGAAGCAATATTTGCACTTTCCTTCACAATGAAGTTGCATCCATTATTTGCACTAAAGCCTCACCAACATTCATCTTTTCCATGAAGCAATATTTGCACTTACATCTGCTATGAAGTCGCACCAACATTTGCACTGAAGCCATGGCAACATTCATCTTTGCCATGAAGCTATGTCAACACTTCATTTGCACTGAAGCTGTGCCAACGTTCATCTTTGTCATGAAGCTACATTAACACTCCTCATTAGCACTTGCACTCGCATTGAAGTTGCACCAATATTTGCACTGAAGCCGTGCCAACATCCATTTTTGCCATGAAGCCACGTCAACACTTCATTCGCACTGAAGTCGTGCCAACATTCATCTTTGTCATGAAGCCACAACAACACTGCCAACATTCATTTTTGCCATGAAGATACATTAACACTTCATTCGCACTAAAGGCGTGCCAACGTTCATCTTTGTCATGAAGCTACGCCTACGACAACACTGCCAACATTCATTTTTGTCATGAAGCCACAACAACACTCCATATTAGCACTTGCACTTGCATTGAAGTTGCACAAATATTGACCTTTATAATAAAGCTACAATAGCACCAATTTTTAGAGGCAACATAGCTCAGACATGAAAGGTGCATAGCACTGTAGCCAAACATTAAGATTTCAAAGATGTCAACAAGACGTTGAAGATGCAAGGGGTCCCTGTCAAGACTTTGAAGATGCAAGGAAATGTCAACAAAACCTTGAAGATGCAGGAAAGAATGATGCCAATACTTTGAGGATGCCAGAGTATGCTGCCAAGACTTTGAAGATGTTGAAACATGCCACCGAGAATTTTGACATTGCACGAATATGGCTATAGAGGAGAGATGATGCAACACCAACTTCAAATATATAATCTACCATCATTCTGGAGGAAATTGACGTAGTCCAAATTTCAAAGACATGATGTGAAACGAAACCACTCAGAAGGGAGATGATGTGGTTCAAATTTCAAAGCTATGAAGTGGAACAACCTAGAAGAGAGACGATGTAGCTTAGACTTGCAAGGTACAAAAAGATGCCTCCAGGAGATAAGTGATGCAAAGCATACTTCAGAAATGTGGGAGAATGTCCATAGAAGATGGGCAATGTCATGCAGACTTCATTTAGTCTTCATCTTCGACTACAACGATCTTTGATCATCCTATTGAGCAGTTGACTATCTTTAAGCAATGCCTTGCCAACCAAAGGGACCTTAAAAGCATACTGATGACCGTTGGAAAATTCTTCAAACTAGACTGGCAATCCTTCTTCTTTTCATGTAACTAAACTTAGTGACAAGTACTAAGCTGCCTACGTACCCCGGAAAGGGATCAAGTTATCACGTAGTTCAACGGATTTTTTTTTTATGATTTTTTTTTATTCTTTTTGGATGATTTCTTTTTTTTTTTTAACTCTTTTTTGTTGTTGTTGTTGTTGTTTTTTTTTTTTTTGCAAAAAGGAGGGCGCAATGTGTAATAATGGGTATCGCCACTAATCGAACCCGAGACTCGGACTCAAGGGCGACATGGGCATCCAACCACTACACCACACTTGTAATTGGTGACATAGAATGGGATTAATTTCTCCTTATTGGTACGCTTTCAAAGGTACTGGGAAGACATCATGTACATTTGCAAGGCTACATTGGACAGTTTAAACTCTTACCAATGAGCAATCCTCGATTTTCAAGTGTAGAAGTGTTATAAGAACTTCCTATTGATAGGATTTATTCTTGCATTATCATTGTCAATTAGCTTGTAAGCTCTCATGGTTTTTGCCCCCCGCCTAAGAGTTGGAAGTACATCACAAATAACGGTCACATGGTTTGATCCGACAACTTCATTGAAGTTTAGATCAATCTTGTTTTATTTGACAAGCTTTATGATTTGTTCTTTGAAGACGAAGCATTTTTGGATTGGGTGGCCAATGATGCAATGATAGTCGCAGTAATTAGGGTCATCAACTTTCCCTATATCTTCTGGTCACCTACATTTTGGCAATTCAATCAGTTTTAATTGCAATAGTTGTTCTAAGATGTTTGGCACATCTTCATCGAGAAATGAATATACTTTTTGCTCACGTTCCTTAAAAGTCAGATGACGCACCTTGTTATTTTGCCATCCTTCAAGTCATTTTTCATTTGCATGTGCTCCTCTTCTTGGAACCTTGACTTCAGTGGTGTTAACAAACATCGAGTCTTTGAGGCTGACTTTTGCATTTCTATCATTCTTCCTTACTTCCTTTTTGCTTTCCTCAATTATGGGAGGGTTTTTACTTCCATGGCTAGCAATGCTTAACTCCATGTCGTGCGCACGAGTTGCTAACTTTTCAAATGTTCGAGGCTTTATCCCTTGAAGGATGTAAAGAAGTCCCCAATGCATGCCTTGGATGCACATTTCTACAACAGATATTTTAGAAAGTCTATCCTTGCAATCTAGACTCAAAGAACGCCACCGATTAATATAATCAATGACGGGCTCATCTTTCCACTATTTGCTATTGGTAAGCTCCATCATGCCTACCGTATGCCGTGTGCTGTAGAATCGGTTAAGAAACTCTCTTTCAAGTTGTTCCCAACTATCGATTGACTCGGGTTCTAAGTTTGTATACCAATCAAAGGTATTTCCTTTTAGTGAACGGACAAACTACTTTACAAAGAGGCCTCCTCGAGTCCCTGCATTCTCACAGGTTTCTACAAAGTGAGCCACGTGTTGCTTAGGGTTTCCTTTGCCATCAAATTACAAGAACTTGGGGGGTTGATACCCATTTGGCATACTCATGTTATCGATGCGCTTTGTATAGGGTTTCAAATATATGAGAGAACTTGTAGAAGAACCTCCATATTGTGCTCAAATGGTGTTCGTTATCATGTCTTGCAATTGTTAGACAGATATCGAGGCCATTGAGGTGGAATGTCCATGTTGAGAAGTGCCTTCACCTCCTTTTCCCTTATCAACCCTAGCGTTTTCTCCTTTCAAGGTAAAGCTAGGTGGGTGTTCAGGGCCAAGACTTGATTCACCCAAATCTTGTACCTCTAGCTTGTTCATTAGGGTTGCAATTTTGACGTCCTTTTCTTCAAGTTCTTTGGTAAGAAGGATGACCCTTTGTTCCATTTCAGCCATATTTTCTTCCATAGTAAAGGTGTTTGTCATCATGACTAACACAAATTCCCAAGATGATGGAGAAGGAAGTGAATTAGAGTAAGCATGTGAAATCTCATCTTTTGGGTTCCCTTTGATGGGAGAGAAATCATGCAACCAACTTCTTGTGAAGGAAGAAGGGGATTTGCCCCCATACTCAAGGTGTTCCAAGGTGGAGATGTCCTTGTTGATGACCTTGTTTCTTGTAAGAGGGTCTAAGGAGATGATATTCTGGACCTCGGCTTCCTTGGTTGATTGAAATTGAAGTTGATTGTTTACTTTAGGTTGGTTGTGACTAATTGCACCAATGTAGTTGTTAGTGGTAGCCATACCAAGTCTAATTGAAGTAGCTATTGTTGGAGCTTGAATGTTCTTGCTAGAGACCATTGGAATTGGTAGCAAGATGATGAAAATTTCTTTCTTTGAAGGAGAATGAGATCAAAGGCAGAATAGTCCCACCAGGCGTGCCAGAATATGTGGACGACTAAATTTCTTAGTTCGAAATAAATCAAACAAGTAAATTAGTTTTACAAGTACGAATTTGTATTGATGAATATGTGGTACAATTCTCTGAAATTACAAAAGAGTGGCCTCTAATTCTATCTCCTTGAAAGACTTGTTGATTAGAATTGTACTAATGTAATTTTGACTTGAACACAAAATATTCTTCAATTTGGTTGAAGGATGGATCAAAAACCCTTGAAACAGAATCACAATGAATCTCTAGCTATGAGCTTGTTAGAAATTCTTTGTTCTTCATGTTCTTCATGTTCTTAGTGCGTTCTTCGTCTTCAAAGGTTTGTGGTGGAAGTTCTTCAGTGCTTTAGAGGCTTGAATCCGTAGAGCTTCATTGATTTATGGTTTGTTGAGGTTTCAGGAGGCTTTTGAGCTTGATTCTGTTGAACTTTGAGATCTAGGTAGATAATTTGGATGATTTTGCTTCGAATGTTATTCGATTTTGAGTTTGAAGTTCTTGAAGGCTTTGAGGCTTGATTCCTGCAGAGTTTCTATACTTCTGAGTGCTTCTGAATCTTTTCTAATGCTGCTTGTGCCTCAGATGGCTTAGTGTCCCCTTAAATGTCTTAGGAAGGCTTTTATTTATAGGAGTTTGGGGGTAGGTGAGCAACACATGACGAAGTCTAATTGGTGACACATGTCACAGCCTGATTGGTCTGCTTACATCATCGCTTACACGTGCTGATTCACATATGTCATTGCTTACATGTGCTAGACTGCCTATGTCATCACTTACACATGCTGATGTGTGATTGGTTTTTGCATGACACTTTACATGTGCTGGTTCACATATGTCATTGCTTACACGTGCTGAACTGCCTATGTCATCGCTTACACGTGCTGATGTGTGATTAATTTTTGCATGACACTTGGCAAATTTCTATTGGTTTTTGAGTAGTGATAGCAGAACCTAGCAGCAATATGTGGCGCTTTGTAATTGGCTGTATTTTGTGGACTTGGTAGTATGATGTGTCAGCTTGTGATAGATTAGGAATTTTCCCTCTCTACACTTTGGCTTCACTATTTTCATACCTGTGAATGTTTCTCACACATGTCTACAATTTTAAATCTATGTTTTTAGCTGTACTGTAACTAGATTATCTTGGCATATACTTTGTTATTTGATGTCTAAAAATCCTTACTCATTACAGAATGCTCAATGATTCGTCTTTCAATTAATTTGCATACAGTTACGTAACTATCTCAATTGTTTTCTTAAAACTCACAACAAACAATTAAACCAATATTGTCTTAATTTTTTTTTTTTTTTACCAAAAAAAAAAGTTTTAAAAAATTGTTCTGGTTCGAGTTCGGGTCAAGTTGACTCGCAAAAAAACACGAGTCGGGTCACGAGTCAACTCGTTTTTGCTTCGGATAAAAAAAAAAAGGGTTTGGGTCAGGTATTTTTAGGGTTGAGTCAGAAAATTCTGACCCATTTTGCCATGTCTACTAATATCAATCGATTATTTATCTTTTTGTTTGACAATGTGAACAAGGTAAGTCTATATAAACATAGTTATAGCTTATACGTAATATAACAATATTGTACACGGTTACTCTGCTAGCTCTTTCTCTTCCATGGCTTCAACAATTCCACTTGATACAAAAACCTTGAAGGTATCACCTGTTCATCCACCTAAGATAACAAGTGTCAAACCTCGAGCTGAATCAATTGGCCTCTCCTCCCTCCCTTCGATTTACACCTTCACCCTTAATCTCCATGATGAACCAATATCTGATGATCCAGAAGATTCAATCCCCATTATTGACGTCTCTCTTCATGTTTCCGGTAGTCCTGAAGAGCAGTCCCAAGTCATACATCAACTCAACAAAGCCTGCTCAGATTGGGGCTGCTTCATGGTACAATTTAACTGTCTTGAGGTTTCTATTAAATTTTTTAACGTGTCTAAAGTTGTTGCATATTTCTGAGATTTGATGAGGGTCGTCATAGATGATTAATCACTGTCTGCCAGAGAGCCTGACAAAGGCAATGATAGAAGTGTTTCAAGAATTTTGCAACCTGCCAGAGGAAGAGAAGCAAGAGTTTCATGGAAACCATGTTATGGATCCAATCAGGTGTGGCACTGGTTTTAATCCTTCAATGGATAAAGTAAACTTACGGAGAGATCATCTCAAGTCCTACGCATATCCTGAATTTCACTCATCCAACAAACCTGTTGGGTTTAGGTACATTTCTTTTCATTTCAGATTTAACCTCCTAAATCATATCATATATTATAAATAAAAATTCAGCTCTAAACTCAAAGGTATTAAGAATCATATATTTTAAGGGTAATTCATAATTGAGAACTCATGTTTTATATTGGCTCTATCCAATGACAAAATGTTTATTTGTAATGCATTTTATTGGTGACGTATTGTTTTCTGGATTTTCATGTAAGTTGGGATAGTGTACTTGAGCCTCTCCTTGAAGACTGAATCAACTAGAGATCTCGTAGCCTAGAGGCAACCTGCTCATGACCTAAGCTGCCCACGAAGTCCATGTCGCAAGTCTTTGTATGAGAGTGCAATTGTGCACCTCACGACCATCTCACGCCCTTAGGGGGCGAATAGGTCGCGAGTTGCACGATCTCTATAAGGCATTTGGGCTTGGAGGGTTCATAGTGTCCTTATGTATTGTAACTATCTTCCTTGGTGGAGATTTTTGACAAGTGATCAGAGAAGAGGTTTTTACATCCTATGCTTGGGTTTTCCTCTTCCATAACACTTATGGTGTTACGTGTGCTTTGCTTGTTTCTCTCTATATTTCCTTCAGCTTTCTATATTGCCATGCTTGTGTAGTGTAGTTAGTTTGTTTGGAAATTTGCTAAGTCACATACACTTTGACTATTGATTAGTTTAGTGTTAAAAATCAACTTAGCTGTAAAACATTGTATTAAGGGTTCTATACACTTGCTAGGATGTATATAGTATATTTTCAGTAATTATAGATTGTACTGTTTATGTAAATATTACATTGAACATTGTAAATATTTTGTGTACAACATTGTATATATTTGTTTACTTTACAATGTAAATCTTGCGTAGCTAGTACAATGTAAACTAAGAATTTTTCATCTTTTAATTTTGATAAATTTCTTTTTCAATTAAAATTTCAAAATCAGTTCATGACCTATATGCAATTCATAATGAATGGTTTATCTCTATTTTTATTGACACAGTGAGATTGCATTGGAATTAAGCAAAAGAAACAGAGAAATAGCGATAGTAATACTGAAAGCTATATCAAAGAGCTTGGGGCTGGAAGAGAGCTACTTAGACAAGGCCTCCAATTCCGAGTTGAGTTTACAAATTCTTGCTGCTAACTTTTATCCTGCTTGTCCAGAGCCAGAACGAGCAATTGGCATCCCCCCTCACTCGGACCATGGTCTGTTAACCCTTTTGGTGGATAATGGAATCTCTGGACTTCAAATACAACATAAAGGAAAATGGATTAATGTCAATCGATCTCCTTCCCAATGCACTTTTTGCTCACATTGGTGACCACTTGGAGGTACATTCTGTGTTGCATCTACAACTCCCTTTTTACTTGTCCCCATGAATTATTCATCTCCTCGGTATCTTTCTAATTTTTTTTCTTTTTCCAAGTTGTTTTCTTATAAGCAACTAGTAAGGTTGGTTTAATAAAATTTTAGGTTTAAGGTGATAATTTTCTTGTTTATTTATCGTACACTAAATATTTTTCTATTCTTTTTATTGCTAATAAAAAAAATTTAAGAATTAAATTAACATTCATTTGCCTTAACATTTATAAGTAAAGACGGACTCACTTAAAATCAAATTAATAAAAGACTTGTTCGCATCAATTTTATATAAGTCATAAAATAAAAAAGAAAAATGAAATAAACTTATGAGTAAATTATATTATTGGGTGATTCAATTGTGGAATGGTTGGTTTGATTTTGGTTCCTTAAATATTTATTTTATATTAGACTGTCATATAAGTATTTATCAAAATATTATACAAAAATTATATGGTTGTCTTCCATTTAGGATAGAACGCAATTGTCTAAATACCCAAAAGAAAGAGTCAATCATGTTTGAGAGCTTAGTTCTAATATTAACTATTAAGTAGGGTTCGTTATGCAGGAGTATTGGGAAAAATAAAAAGGGGATTGGTGATAGGAACCGCGGGTACCTAATAGACATGCACGTTAGGGTTTACTTTTTTAAAATTTTAAATAAATAAATAAATAAATAAAGATATTATGGAGATTTCTTCGATTTGAGGAATTACCTAATCTATATATATATATATATATATAAAACCGAAGCTTTTTAAGCTCTCACAATTTTCCACATCATCGCTATTTTCTTTTTCTTTTTATTTTTGATTCTTTTTATTTTAGGTTTTATATCTTATAACAATAATATTGAAAAACGTATACAAACTTGGAGGCCTATTTAAGGACTCTATAAAACTTGATCGACAAGAAAATATATTCTAAAATAAGCCCTAATTAATACCTAACTATAATAGGAACCAAATTTGACCTAAAAAAACATTAAAAGAGCCTGAAAATAAGGAAATAAATCACCTAGACCTAAAATAACGTTTTTTGCATAAAAATACCAAAATCTCTTCTCTCCTTAAAACCCTAGCAATTACCATCTCAAAACCCTAAACTCAACTTCACTTTAAGATTAAAAAAATAAGAAGGAGAGAGACTCACGTAAAAAAAAAAAAAAAAACGTAGGTTTTGTCTTTTTTTATTTGCTTTCATATGTGCCTGAAATTTTCATTCTATCTTATTGTTTTATTATGTTTAGAATTGATATTCTTATAAGTATTTGGGTTAATATCTATATTTTGATAGTGTTTTTATGGGTTTGGTTTTTGAGTTGAAATTCTAATAATTATTTTATATTGTATATGGCAGATGAAGCATCTCTATTTTTTGGAGAAAAATCAAAACTGCAACCTATATCTTCCAGCCCAAGGTGTGGTAAATTTTTATATGTTCTTACTTTATTGAGAATTTTTATTTGGGTTCATGTGATTTTTTGTTTTTTTATTAAAGTTTTGACCTTTGGTTGATTAATTATTTGTTTTGATTAATTTCAATTAATTATTTGTTTGGATTCAACGTAAAAGATAATGGAATTAGGTGTTATAAATTTGATAATGTTCCATATTTTGAATTATTTATATTATTTAGACTCCTGGTAGGACTCTCTCTTCTCTCCTTAAAATCTTAGCAATTACCATCTCAAAACCCTAAACTTAACTTCACTTTAAAATTAAAAAAATAAGAAGGAGAGAGACTCAACTAAAAAAAAAAACGTAGGTTTTGTCTTTTTTATTTGCTTTCATATGTGCCTGAAATTTTCATTCTATCTTATTGTTTTATTATGTTTAGAATTTATTTTCTTCTAAGTATTTGGGTTAATCTCTATATTTTGATAGTATTTTTGTGGGTTTGGTTTTTGGGTTGAAATTTCTAATAATTATTTTATATTGTATACAGCAGATGAAGCATCTCTATTTTTTGGAGAAAAATCAAAACTGCAACCTATGTCTTCCAACCCAATGTGTGGTAAATTTTTATTTGGTATATTATATATGAATTTTTTGAATTTGAAGGGTTTTGTTTGGTTTTGAAGTAGAATTTGGGGATTCTATAAAATTTAGAAGGTTTAAGTTTTGGGGTTTTTGGTATTTGCGTCTTAGTAGGTTGATTTTAATTCTTTACCTTATATGTTTTTTCTTTATTGAGAATTTTTATTTTGGGTTCATGTGATTTTTTGTTTTCTTAATTAAAACTTTGATTTTTGGTTGATTAATTATTTGTTTAGATTAATTTCAATTAATTATTTGTTTGGATTCAACGTAAAAGATAATGGAATTATGTGTTATAAATTTGATAATGTTCCACGTTTTGAATTGTTTATATTGTTATTAATACGACTAAATAAGATTTGTTTTTATCTTTGTAGTTTATATCAATTTTGAGTGTGTGTATATATATAACTTTTGGGAATTTTGCTTTATTAATTTAAGCATTGTAAATTACTTTGTAGGTTTCAGTAACTATATACCTGCAGTGAGACATTGACAATATAAGCATATATATATGGTATTAACATTTTAAAAAAATCTTTCTTACAACCCAATAAAATTCTACGTTAGACAACACTTCTAAACTAATGAAAAGTATAGAAGTTAAATATTTATTCCCATTGTATTTTATTTAATTATGACAGATCCATTTTTTTTTTTAAACGCTAACTAGCAAAATGTCTATAATATGCATATTATTAACCCAATTTTCTATTTCTAAATTTCTTAGATTTTATTATATCAATCTTTTTTTCTTTTAAATTCTTGGTGGGCAAATCAGTCTCTCACTAATTCTTTTACCTTAACGTGATGTTGGTTAATTGTCCTTTTATTTAACTATCTCGTGCATCGCACGGGTTAGCGACTAGTTGCCTAAATGGCCAAAATGAAGTATTAACCCTTCAAATAGCTTAGTTCGTTATACTAAGTATGGCCAGTTGTGAATTAGTAGAAATTCAAATAGGGTTGATGATCGTAACAATGAAGTGGAGACACAAAAAAGAGTTCATTTTTTCTTTTTTCCTTTTTTTTTTTTCCTTTTTTCTTTATTTTATATATATATATATATATATATATATATATATATATATATATCTCTCTCTCTCTCTCTCTATATATATATATATATATATATATCTCTCTCTCTCTCTCTCTCCATAGCCATCCCACATGGACCATCGCTAGACACAGTTATTAGGCCAGCACCAGAGTTTGTTGACAGTGAAAGTCATCCACCTAAATACATTGAAATAACGTACAAGGAGTATGTGAAGTGAAATTGTTGCTAAGCGGTAAGATTTGTTCTAAATTTCGGTTGGATTTTGAACAAAGCAAAGCAGTCTATGCTAGTTGATTGCTTAACATGGCAAATTTCATAATGTAGTGTTTGATAATAAATGTTGTTCGGCTAAAATTTACTTCCATTCTCAAAATTTGGTTTGAATTTGTGATATGACAATAATGGCCATTCATAGGATTGATGATTGTTTCATATGAAGAAGTTTCACACTCTATACATACCTACCATGTTTAAAATTTGAACATTTTTTTAAAATGTGGAAACATGATATCTATATTTACAAGTGGTTTATATGGACTGTGGACAGGAGAGTGTGGCACAATATTCTTTCCTATTAATAGACAATTATTCCTATATTTGTAACAGTCTCTCTATTTTATAAGGAATCAATTACTTGGTTCGGCAATTTGCTTAACATCTACGGAGTTACAGTGATTTCACTGTTTTCAAGAGGAAATACAAGATGCGGCAATACAATTTTTCTCACTTAAAACAACACGACTAACTTAAATCTAGAATAACAATATTTATAACTCACATAGCTGATTCACAATGGGCTAAAATGGACTAAACCTCAGAAAATTTATCATTAAAATCATAACACTTTTATATTGGGTCTTGTTATAATCTGAATCAAACATAAAATAAGCTCCACATAGCCTAACAAAAATGTTCTCTAGAATTCCTTGAGAAATTTACAATGTATAAAGGTCTTTTAATTTTGACCTGTAATTTTATATAGATGATTTTATATCATGTCATTAATCCATTAACAAAATCTTTAAAATAACAGTGCTACAACCGTTATTAAAAAAATGTGAATTGGCGTGTCATATTTTATTAATTCATTTTAGTTTTTAAACATTTAAAAAATATAAACCTTGAAAAAACCCATAATTTTCAATCTTGGTGCCTCTCTCCTCTAGGGATGGCAATTTTTCCCCTCCCTGCTTCGCCCCGCGTAGGTTTTCCCCGCCACGCAAAATGGGTAGTTCTAGGTGTTTTTAATACTTCAAGAAACAAGGTTTCAAGATCAAGTGTTGAAGTCATCAAGTCTGTCCAAGAAAAAACAAGCTGAAGTGCAATTTCATTAATGCTCGACACCTGCTTGATAGCTCCTCGACACCTGCTATCTGTCGAGAATTAAAAAAATCAGATTTTCTGTTCTGATTTCTTGGAATCCATGAATATGTTTATGGGCCTTCTTTTCTTCTAGCCCTAAACATATAAAATGAGTGTTTTAAGAGCCGTCATGATATACACAAGTTGCAAAAGCATTGAGCAATCCTTGTTCAAGTAAATTGTGATCAAAAAACGAAGTTCTTGACCTAGTTCATCTTCTCTGAAGAAGTTACTGTGTATTTACACCAAAGGGTTTTGTGACCAAGCATCTTCCTGATCTTCATCGTGTATGATGAACTGAAGAACTTTGCAACCAACCTCTCCTCCTAAGTTTGTGTTTGAAGTCGCGTACTGGGATCCGCGCATCTGGTTAGTCACATACTTGGGAGCCATACATTGAAGGTGGAAATTGTCACTACAGATTAAGTCCAATTGGGTATTGAGGTAAGGGTTCAACTGTAGGTTGGTAAGGTACTTGGGATTCCTTTACTTGTAACCGCTTGATTTGATAATAGTGGAGTTTCGAGAGTGGTGACCTGAAAATCACCTGGTGGGGTTTTTGCCGTTAGGATTTTCCCCATTCGTGAACAAATCACTGTGTCATTTAATTTCCGCTGCATATTTAGTTATTTGGTGATTTGTTTGTGCTCCACGCAATTGCATGATAAATTGATTAATTAATAACTTGGCTAATTAATTAATTGGTTTAATCACAATGGGTCATTCAGTTTGTGGCCTATCAGTTTTAAGGGCTATCACAGCTAATGCACCTCAATGTAAAAGTTTTTCACAAGCATATTATGAACCGGAGACATATGCCCTAGTTCATATTTCTCTTCAAGAAGCTGTTGTGTTTGTACGTCATAAAGTTTTGTAACTAAGGAGTTTCGTGATCTTCATCGTGTTGATGAACTGAAAAATTTTGTAGCCAATATCCTTCTCAAGTTGGTGTGTAAGCCACATACTGAGATCTACGCATCAAATTGGTTAGTCACGTATTAGAAGCCGTGCATTGAAAGGAGAGATTATCACTACAGAACAAGTCCAATTGGGTATTGGGGTAAGGGTTCTACTGTAGGTTGGTATAAAGTACTGAGATTCCTTTACTTGTAACTGCTTGTTGTGATAATAATGAATTCTCGGGAGTGGTGACCTTAAAATCACCCAGTGGGGTTTTTGCCATGTAGGTTTTCCCATTCGTAAACAAATAGCTATGTCAATTTATTTTTCATTGCATATTAATTTAGTTGGTGATTTGTTTATGTTACCATGCTTATTGCATGCTAATTAAATTAATTAATTAACTTAGCTAATTAATTGGTTAATTCATCACAAGGGGTCAATACATTCTTGGCCTATCAAGTGGTATCAGAGCATGCACATTTTGATTAGAGTTAATATTTGCTATGTGATCCATTGACCCTTGTTTGTCATGGATAGAGGACAGTCTCTTATTATACCTCCTTTATTTGATAGCACTAACTATGCATACTAGAAAGTACACATGAGAGTTTTCTTGCAGTCATTAGATGAGAAAGTGTGGCAAGCTGTGGAGATAGGCTGGACCAAGTCAAAGGAAGCGCTGGCCGATTCGGATGATGCGAAGATCAAAGCGGTAAATTTCAACAACAGGACATTGAATGCGTTATTAAATGCGGACACAAATGAAAAGTTCAAGAAAATATCCTCTACTAAAACTGCAAAGGAAGCATGGACCATCCTCCAGACAACTTATAAAGGGACTAAGGCTGTCAAGGATTCAAAACTTCAGAGGCTTACCACGAGCTTTGAAGAGATTAAGATGGAGGAGGATGAGTCATTCAATAAGTTCTATGCCAAACTCAAGGACATAGTGAACTCAGCCTTTAATCTTGGGGAAACCATTCTCAAACCCAAGATTGTTAGAAAAGTGCTCAGATCTCTACCCATGAGATTTCATGCCAAGATCACCACGATTAAGGAATCAAAAGATATTGACAAAATTCCTTTGACAGAGTTGGTTGGCAATCTAAGATGAACAAAACTTAAGTATAGTACTTAGGTGTTGTTCTTTAGATTTCCTATCTTAAGATTCAGCCATGTGATTATTTTCTTAGAAGATAGAAATGTATTTTAAGTTAAGTATAGTCACATGGCTAAATTTTAAAAGAAGAATCTAAAAAATAGCACATAAGAGCATCTCCAATAGCTTAGGTAAAAGCAAAATAATCTCTATAATAGAGAATGAAACCAAAAAATAGTCCTCCAATAGCTTCTTTAAAACTCAAAAAGTTTTTTACTAATGAACAATCATTCTCCAAACCTGATGTACTACTGTTCATTAGCAAAAGAATAAAACAAAATAAAAAAATTAGCAAAAAAAGGAGTGGGGATGGAGATATAGGGATACGTGTGTTAAAATATGAATAAATAATGAATGAAAAAATAATATTTAAATAAGATAGAGAAATGATAGAGAATTTGTTGAAAGATATATTTAAAAAAATAGGTAAGTAAAAGATAAATGTCACTATTTATAGTCAAAACTGTATATAAGTTTTGCCAATAATCCATCTCTAGGACGACTTTAAACATTTTTGTGAATTTTGTGTAGCGTGCAGCAAGCTATCGGTCCACCATTTCCTGGATTCTTTCATCTGAAAGAGCTCCTCGTTATTTCCACTCATTCACACCTTTCATATCTTTTTAAATATTAGAATTTTTAGATAGATTGGCTCAATGGCTTATTAAAAGGCAAAACCCTAATAAATCAATCATACAGAAGAATTAAACTTTAGAAAATTAACATATTGACCAAACCATACGATATAATAAATAACCTTCTTTTGCGTGCTAAGTTTTTTGAGAAACTCTTCGCGTGCTAAGTTAATAAAGCTATTTCCGTGGATGCCTTTGACTTTTTTTTCTTAATATATAATATATTTTTTGGTTAGATGCTAGATCATGCCTCGGACTTACTGGACAAGTTTCTGTCCTTTCTTATATAATTTATTTATTTTTATCATTAATTTTTTTTAATTTATTGGGGACGTTAGTTGGCAAAGGTTATTGATGGGGTTGGTATGGTTGACCTCACCGCACAATTTTTTTTTTTTTTGGGTAATATATCGAACTATTTGACAACTTGTTTGGGGGAGGGTGGGGTTTGTTAATACTTTTATTCCCCTTTTTTTATTTACCTTTTTTTTTAAATAAAAATATAGTTTTAACTCGAGCGGGGCTGAAATGGTTTGTTTCGATTGGGTTTTCATTACCTCAACTTAATTAGATTTAAAAATATATTTTTTTAAATATATTATAAAGAATGTGAGTGTTTTATTCCAAATTAAGGAAATTTAAACGGTAAGTTCCAATTTACTAAACTTGTAAAATTTTTTATAATTAGATAAAAAATCTGAAATTCAATCTTCACCCTATATCAAAATTCGATTAATGTATTACCTTATTGAAAGGTCTTCGTCAACTACCCTTTGAATTTTAAAAAGTAGAGTCTACAGAAGTTCCTCTAAGAGGCGATGGCCTCCTAACTCTGTTTCTATATTCTAGTTAATGAAGTTCCTTTGTTAAAAATAACTAGTCGCAAACCCGTGCGATGCACGGGAAGATTTTGAATGTATTATTTTACTAAGTTCTTCCCAATGCAATTATTGAAATAAAGTTGCAACATTTTCACAGTGATCAAAACATCTTCTTTTCTATTTCAGCACTTTTGTTGTATCCAAATAAAGAATAACACTAAAAAATAATTAAACCATCCCAAAGCCTATAATTCTCAAAGTTAAAATACTATATATCAACTAAAACAAACCTAGAATTAAAACCAAATAGAAGAATCCCAAGAAACCAAAAATCCAATAAAAATTGCATACAAAAAAAAAGGGAAAAAGAAAATCTAATAACAAAAATTTCATGATTCTTCTTTGCCACAGATTTGACAACAAAGGAAGAAGAAGAAAACGTGGAAATCTTCAAAATAAATAAATAAATCTAGAGCAACCCACAACCACAAACCAACAAAATTCCATGAAAACAAAAACCAAAAAACTTAAATTCAGAGCAAGCCACAGCCACAAACTAACAAAATTCCATAAACAATTGAAGCGGATAGAGAGAGAGCAATATATAGAAATTAAGGAGAGTAAAAAACATGTTTTAATTACCTCAAAATAATTTGCCGACATAGAATATGATAGGTTGGATTGAGTGACAATGGAGAGGCAAAGAGAAATCAATGCAATGGCAGTGATCCATGGTGGCGGCAGCGGTGGGAGGATATGGGTTTTGGGTTGCCAACGTATATTAGAAAAAAGAGAGGTTTGGGGTTTAGCACTTTGACTTTGACGTGAAGGCTGAATAGGGAGTTGTATAGTTGTATTAGGGTTTAAAATTGATAATAATACGTTAAAAAAAAAAAAAAAAAATGACGTGGAAAATTGTGGAGCTAGCAGAGGCTTCGGTTATATATATATATATATATATATATATAGATAATAATAAAAATAAATAAATAAAATAAATAAATAAAAAATGTATAATCTACAGATTAAATCATTGGGAAAGGTCATGAATCATCAAAAATTTTTCCCTATATGTAAACTTAGGATTCACTCATTTTATTTTTGATTAAAAAAGAGAACCTAATGTTTATCTCGATCTTGTTTCTATCATCAGTGAAACCAAAGAGTCGAAATTAATTGTTGTTAGGGTCACGTACTTGGCATCTCGTACAAAAGACTTTAAATCCATACAATTGCATGAAGACGATTTCATGTGTACATTTTAATGTGTATTAAAACTCAAGTTGTGACGGCCGTGAAGGAACTACCATAGGGCTGAGGGGGCCATGCCCGCAGCCCACAAGTATATATATTAACACCCAAAAAAAAAAAAAAAATACAAATTACTTTTGGCTCTAAAGTAGATAACAAGAAAAATTTACGAGCCTACCCATGAAATCCCAAAATTAGATAACAAGAAAAATCTTTAAAAGAAGTGCACATATATTTTTGAACAAATCATAAATCCAATCTAAGCAAAAATAATAACAACAAATCAATTACAAATCCTAGCAAAATAAATCACAAATACCTAATAGCATTTACCCAATTTCTCCCTCTCATTTGAAGGCTCTATTCCTCTCTCAAATAACTCCACCCTCGTAGCCACAGAAACAACTCCTATGCCACTGATTGTTTCATCCACACATCAGTTAATATCACTACCAGCTGGGTTAGTTGGTGTTTTTAACTCAACCGGTGAAAAAAAAAAAATTTTTTTTTTTTTTGAATGATAGAATTTTATTGATTTTTAATATTTTATTAACTTTGGGACACACTAGGCATGCATGCATAAATAGTAATACATGTGTGAAACAACAACAATTTATTATTTTGTGCCTAACCTAAATGCCACCAAATCATGTGTGTGATTAGTCTATTGGTAATAAACTTTGTGCCATAGCTAAATTAATGTAATGATGGGAACTCTCTCAAAAAAAAAAAATGTAGTGATGGGAAAAACTTTATTATTTACTTAGTTAAAGACTCAAACTTATTGTCCATTATCAAGTGATTGTTTAATAGATCTTTTTTTTTTAAATACCATTTTTCCAAACTTTCATTTTTTTTTTTTTAAAGGAAAAAAAAATCTCAACCTTACCAAGACACCAATAATTGTCTTACCTTTTTTTCGCGGAATATTAATGCATGATATTTATTAACCATTATTTTAGCTGTATTATTATTATTATTATTATTATTATTATTATTATTATTATTATTATTATTATTATACAAGATAGAAATTCTACTCTAACCTAATCTAAGTGTATATGTGCGTGAAGCTCTCTTTTAGAGATTTGAACATCAGCTCTTACCCCCCACACCCCACAAGCACGTATACTTGAGAAGTAATCATCGCACTAAGAGTGTGCGGTAATTTTAGCTGTATTATTAATATAATGCTTGACATGGATTTAAACTTTTAACTATAGTTTTTTGTTTTTCTTTTTTAGAATTTTTTAACTATATATATATATATATATACACATATCATGGCATTATGAAGTTATTAGTTATAGAATTATGTGAAAAGAATAATAATTTTTTTTATTTATAATGTGGATAGAATAAATAATCAGTCTAACCTTTGTCAGACCTTGAAAACTATTAATTAAAATTCCTATTATATATTAATTTTTTTTCAAAAGAAAAGTTACAAATAATAAAAAAATTAATGCTAATAATGCATTATTGTCAACCTCTAGTATTAATACTCCAATTTTTAAAAATCTTTGAATAAACAACTTTGACCCTCCTTAGTTTGAATCCTAATTCTATTCCTGGCTGGCTATAAGTTGGAACATGCTTCATTTAGTGGGAGCTTCTCACACGTGCCAACATAACCAAAATCCTTAATCGTGGGTCAACAAGAATTTCACAATGTAAATGGTAACGTAACCCAACTTGATACAGAATGTTAAATTTTTTTTACCTTTTTGTTTCTTTGAAGCCGAATATTGAAGTTCTTATAAAGCTCTTTTCCATAAACAAAGCATAGGTTGTAAGTTTCCAATGGCTTCCATGAGCACTCAAGAGACTTCTTCTTCACCATCTACTTCTTCAACACCCCATTGGTCATACGATGTTTTCCTCAGTTTCTATGGTTCTGACACCCGCAAGACTTTTGCAAATCAGCTATATACTGCTATGAAAGACACAGGCATTTCTGTCTATAGGGATAGCGAAGAACTAAAATAAGGGACATTCATTGGTCCAAAGCTCATGAAAGCCATAGAGGAATCCAGGTATGCAATCACAATTCTCTCAAGAAACTACGCTTTCTCAAGTTGGTGTTTGGATGAACTTGTTGAGATTGTCAAATGCATGAAAGAGACGCGGTTGACAATTTTGCCCATTTTCTACCATGTAAAACCATCTCACGTTCGAAATCAAACAAGAACTCTTAAGAAAGCCTTCTCTAAGCATGAAAAAGACGCTGAGGTCAATAAAGAGAAGATAGAAACGTGGAGAGTTGCTTTAAGAAAAGTAGGAGATATTGCTGGATTGCATATACATGATAGGTAACATTTCACCTTTCCTTCTTTCAATGAGGATAGATGATATTCCGAAATGTTGGATTTATTTTTTCTCTTTTGGGGTTTCAAATGGTCTATAGCATCATTATTATCATATATCCATACTCATACTTAACAGCTCTCCCATGACTATAATCATCATGACATTTATTTTTGTATGTTTCAAGTCAAATTGAACCAAAGAAAACTTTCAATTAGGTTTTAGAGTATTTATATCAGTTTGTCTAAAATTTTCTTCTACGATACATTAAAGAACTTACTTTTTCTATTTTATTTAACGTTTTTTTTTTTTTAAACACTCACATCATATTATTAATCGTGTTTTCTATTTCATCTTAGTATTAATTCTTCTTTTATTTTTTTAATACTTCTCTCAACTATCTCCTTGTCTCACCAACCCCCTCAATTTCAAATCTCATCACCTTTGCAACAATCAGATCATTTCTCCAACCCTTTCACCTTTAGATCATATCCGCTACAACAATCAGTCCACACATTTTAAGGGAGAGAGAGAGAGAGAGAGAGATGCCTTTATGTTGTGATGAAGAGAGTGAGCAACTGAGAGAACAAGAAGCGAAAAGAATAATAAAATGTATAAACTAGCTTGAGTGCCTCCTAAAATTTGGACAAGTAGTGTAGTGACATCTTATTTTTCCTGACGAAAACATAAATTGATGTGGGTATTTTTAGAATTCATTGAGCAAATTTTGGACACTATGCTATTTTAGCACATTTAATGTGAATGCTCTTATACAATTACCAAAACTGTTGCAATCAAACCATTATAAGAAGAGAGTTTCAACCTAAGACGTCCGCTCCTAATGATAGATTTTGTGACTAATTGTAATTTTTTTCTCATTATTGTATATTTATATTTGTTAGTTTGTACTACTGACGTAAACAAAATAATTTACTATGGTAAGACATTTATTGTTTATCATTTACTAACTAAACTTCATTATTGTTACACATTCAATAACTAACCATTTAGAAATGGAGACAAATAGAGAGCTAGAAAGCATGGATAAGATCAAGAACACGGACACAAATACAACACACTGAAACAACAATTTTAAAAAATTTAGGACGTGGCATGTCAAAGATACATATATTAATTAATTATTGTTCATATAATCTTAGAAATATGTCAATTTAAGACTAATAATGAATAATACTTTAACAAATTCTAAAATTCAAAATATACCGCTGTTGTGTCCCATTATATATATATATATATATATATATATATATGAAGGTTTGGGACCCTCATGTAGCCATGTCTTAGACGTGTTAGTGTGTCCAAAAGGTGTCTAGTGTCTAACACATGTTGGACACGGACACAAAGCCCAAATAAGGTTTCCATGCTTCCTGAAGCTTGTGGGTTTGTAATATTTTTCCTTTTAAATAGAGAGAAATTATATTCAATTTATAATAAACACATATATGTATCATACATGTGTGTGCATATATATATATATATATATATACCTTTTTACAAACTAAGGTTAACTAAGACCCCCAAAATAAAATTGTTGGCTACATCACTAATCGTTTAATCACTTTTTATAGGTATGAATCAGAAGTTGTTCGAGAAATCATTGACATGATACTTCATGAATTAAATCGTGAATTCCCAAATGCTTGTGAGCAACTTGTTGGAATGGACTCCCATGTCGAGAAAATGATGAACTTATGTGGCATTGAACTAGATGGTGTTTGTTTTATAGGGATTTGGGGGATGGGCGGCATTGGTAAGACCACTCTGGCATATTTCATTTATAAAAGAATTTGCCATCAATTTGAAGCTAGTAGCTTTATTTAAAATGTTATAGAAACAGTTGAAAAACATGGTATTGTTTATTTACAAAAACAACTTCTTTCTAAGGCCTTTATGGAAAAAGAAGCAAACATTTGGAATTAGGGGTGTCCATGCAAACCGAAGACCCGTGGGAACCGACCAACCCAATTGAAACCGACCTGTCACGGCCGGGCTGACACCACCAACAGGTCGGTGACAGGTCTCAAACCATCAGAACCCGACTCCGGCAAGCCGAATGGCGAGTTTCGTCCTCAAAAACCCGACCTGCCCGACAAAAACTCAAAGAACGACGAAAATCACCTACATTTGGCAACGATCTGGCGCTTCTCAGCTCCGATCCAGCCACGTTTAGGCTTCCTTCACTCGGATAAGCTCAAATCCAGCCAAGATCTAGTCTCTTCCTTACTCAAATATGCTTAATTCCAGCGAATCCAACCCAAATCTACTCAAACTCGGCCAAAACTCCGGTAAGCCCAACTCCAACTCGCCAAATCTCAGCCAAATTTTCATAGATCCAAAGGAATCTCGCCTAACTCTCATTAGATCCAGCCAAATCTGACAAGATCCGGCCAGATTTCAGTCAAAAACTGGCAAATCGAAAAACCCGAAACCGACCGATTCACACCCGAAAACCAATATGACCCGACCCAATTGATTTGAAACTTTCGGCGGGTTGGTTGCGGGTCAAAATCTTCCCCACCTGATAATGTCAGGTCGAGTCCGAGTTGGGCACAAACCCGACCCGGCCCAACTCGTGGACACCCTTATTTGGAATCATTATGTGGGAATCAGATTGATAAAGAAGAGACTACCCACCAAAATGGCTATTCTTATTGTTAATGATGTTGATAAATATGAATAACTACAAGCATTAGCAGGGAATCATGATTGGTTCAGTCAGGGAAGTAGGATCATTGTAACAACTAAGGAAAAGCACCTGTTGGAAATGTGTAGGGTGGATTATATATATATATATATATATAGAGTAGAGGGACTAGCCAATGATAAATCCCTTGAGCTCTTTAGTTTGACAGTGTTTAATAAAACCACTCCTAGAAAAGAATTTTTGGATTTGCCGAAAGGTTTTGTGAAGTATGTTAAAGTTTTGGGTTCCTCCTTGATTGGTAAACCAAGAGGCGTATGGGAAAATTACTTAGATCAACTAAAAGAAAATCACGATGGAGAAATTTTGGATACACTTTAAATAGGTTATAAGGGATTGAAGGATACTATCGAAAATCTATTTCTAGATATTGCGTGTTTCTTCAAAGGGGAGGACAAAGATCGAGTGGTACATATAGAAGGTTCTAGTTGCTACATGGATTTGGAAACTCTCAATGACAAATCTCTCATTACCATTTTAGGGAGAAAATTGTGGACGCATGATTTGCTACAAGAAATGGGTTGGAGAATCGTTTGTCGTGAATCATCTCAAGAGCCTGGAAGACGCAGTATGTTATGGCTTTGTGAGGATATATTCCATGTACTAAAGAACAATACGGTAAGTGGAATGGTACGTAGATATAAATGTAGAAAAGTATATGTTTTTATATGGCTCATAATTATTTGTTGGATCTTGCCCTACGCTAATTTCATTGTTTGTAAATATCAGGGAATAAAAATTGTTGAAGGCATGGTGCTAAACTTGCCTCTACATAAAGAAGACTTGAATGCCAAAGCCTTCTCAAATATGAAAAGACTAAAGATGATTAAAATTTGCAATGTGCACCTTCCACAAGGCCTTAGTTTTCTTACTAATGAGTTACGAGTGATGGAATGGCACGATTATCCTTTGAAAATTCATGCCAAGGCATTTTCAACCGAACAATCTTATTGAACTCATTATGCCTCGTAGCCACATTAAGCAACTACCAAAGGAATTTAGTGTATTTTACTAATGCAACGGCCTTTTTTTTAGCTTAGATCAACTAAATTCCTGACTACTTCATTTTTCATATCTATTTATTGTTTTATCACAGAACTTAGACAAGTTAAAACTCATGGTCTTAGTAACTCCCAAACTTAATCAAGACTCCTGACTTTAATTCTTCGAGGTTGCATAAGATTGCATAAGCTTCACCCATCCGTTGGATCTCTCAAACGCTTGTTGGAGCTTAATTTGGATGGAACTGCTATAGAAGAACTACCTTTAACAATTGAGGATTTGACCGGCCTGACTTTGTTAAGTCTTCAAAATTGCAAAAAAAATTTGAGCTTTCGAAGTGTGTGTTTGCCATCTCTTAAAATTCTCATTCTAAAAGGATGTAATAAGGTTCAACCACCTAAATCATGGCTTCTGCAAGGACTCTCCCGCATCTGTGCTCCACATGGTTTATTGAAAGATTGCTTCTTCCCTACCCAAGATCCCACCAACTTGTTATTGCCAAGGTCATCTGGGTTAAGCTTCATGGTATCTTTGGATCTAAGTGACTGCAATTTATTAGACGGAGCACTCCCCAATGATCTTAGTTGCTTATCCTTGTTGCTGTCTCTGAATTTGAGCAACAACAATTTTACACACTTGCCTAGTAGCATTTCTCAGGTTTCTAGTCTTAAAATTTTTGAGTTGAAAGATTGCAGTAGGCTTCAATCATTGGCAGATCTTCCCTTTAAGTACACTATATTTAACGGCACAAGGATGTCCACTGGAAAATTATTCGAATCAAGTTATGTGGACGTCGGGTGTAACAGGATTCACTACTGTTGATTTTTATGGGAATGAAGGAAAAATTACTTACTCAGGTTTTGTTTACGCCAGTAGATCAGTTAGAGCTACTGTGGGAAAGACATGTGAAGGTAACTCTCTCTCTCTCTCTTTCAAACACACGCATGCATTGTACATCATTATACTTACTATTTTAAAAATGATATAGGCGGCAATTAACCAAGATGTTGAACTTTGCATCTATTCACTTGTAACTGAAATTCCAAAGTGGTTCATCCGTCATGGCCCTCCATCATCTGTAACAATCCCTTCTGATCTATGCACAAATAGTTTTTGGAGAGGAATTGCTCTATCTGTTGTTTGTGTAGTCTCTGAAAATTTTAATGACCTTTCTTCTGAGCTGGATTTAAAATTTCTTGCAGAGTTCAATTTTCGTTCCAATATGAATAGAGTTGGTGTAGAATATTATCTTCTAGTCCTAAAGCGCAATGGATTCCTCGATGCTAGTTCATTTACATTTCATGTATACATACCAGCTGCAAGACTTGGAGACCACTTAGATGATTGTGATTGCATTGGTGCTTCGATTGCAATTGAACACCCTTTTATTGAGCCTACAAAGTGTGGTGTGCGTATAGTGTTCAGTCAAGATGTGGAAGGGTTTGCACAAGCTATATTCCCAGATGATGTCCAGAGCTATCCACGTCCTGGAAGTTCCATATCCAAATGCCAGGTTGATATGGTGGAATCTAGCATGTCCAAAGGCCAAAATGACTCAAACATCATGCAAGAAAAAAAGTTCAAGTGTTTGCTTTCGACATTGTATCAGGTTTCCTGTGATCTTCCCAAAACACCA
The DNA here is from genome assembly GCA_023736055.1 of Quercus glauca. Classification (NCBI taxonomy): domain Eukaryota; kingdom Viridiplantae; phylum Streptophyta; class Magnoliopsida; order Fagales; family Fagaceae; genus Quercus; species Quercus glauca. The sequence goes on along the minus strand of CM043325.1, from coordinate 27,753,759 downwards.
TACTTCGGTATCTCATTTTATCTCACTCACTGAACTTAAATTTATGTAAAGTGTCCATACTCTTTTATATCATGTGTAAAGTGTAGACATTCATGAAAAATGTGGATATTGTGTGGAGTATACACGCAGGATGTCAAACAATAATTTCCCATTTTATTGTTTGACAAATTAATGCAAGCTTGTGAGAAAACTCAGGAGTGCCGCAGGTAACACTACTTGGATAAAACTTCAAATCAGAAGTTAATTTACAAATTAACGCAAAAGTAGAAAAGCTTGTTAGTGCAAGCTTTGTCAAACCTTGCCATATCCCAATTGGCTTACCAATATTTTTCTCATGTTGAAGAAAAATAGTTCAATCAGCTACTGCGTGGATTTCAGGGATTTTCCTTTAACCAACATACATGCTCTCATGAACGCCTCCAATAACAATAAAATGTTCTTTATCAAGAATGGTTTCCTGGATACAACCAAATCAAGATGCAACTGATGATGCCTAAAAAACTTCCTTCAGAATGCCTATGCGGATTTTTTACTAAACGTTTATGCGATTTGGATTGGAGAACGTCAGGGAAACCATAGTTGTGAAATCCAAAGCAGCTAACATTTCCCATTTAATATTTAACTCTGAAAGATGCAGAGTATATCCATCTCAAAGTTTTTAGGGAATTTAAATTAAAAGCTTCTAAAAGCTTTAGCAGCATCTCCTTCAAGAATGATGTCAGTTAATTCTAAAAATAGCCAAACACATCATACAAATAACCAAAACTTCTGCCCAAATTACATCCCCTGACTGTTCACACTTGGCCCATCATGGTAAATTACTCCCTCCTCATTTTGGCGCAGCAGTATCCCTCCTTTACAGTAACGCCAAAAGTATTTTTCATCCATTTAGTTGGAGGGGACTTCACTTCGTTGGAGAATGATTATTAGGTTCTTTTGGATTTATGGTATTATTTGGGAACGATTTTTTTTTCCTTTGAATATTTGAAACGATTTCTTACGTTCATGAATTGTTTTGATTCTTGCTAGCAAACGCATAACGTTGCCCCAAGAAAAGAGTCTTTGGCCCTATCCACAATCCAAATTGAAAGAAAAGGTTTGGCTGATAATGACTTCTCACGTTGGTAAGTAGAAGAAATGGAGATAAGGATGGATAGACCATAAAGAGGTTGCCCATAATTGTAGAACAAAAAGGGTCTTTCATGAAAATATGAATGGTTGTTTCAGTTGGGATCCCACAGAAGGTGCATTTGTCAACTAAAGCCCCATTTTAATCTCACATCCATCTTAAGGCAAGATCGCTGTAAGATTTGGGACTACATTCAGCATCCTAAATTTTGAGACAAAAGCATTGGTTTAGAATTTTGAAGATCAGATTAAAATCTTCTGAACATGAAGTCCAAGAAGGAGGTGACTCTCATCGGGTAACATAAAGAAGGACATTAAATAGGATGGCATACCAAATGCCACAAATCCAATTAACATGGCTTGAGCAGCCTAGGATAATCATTTTTGCTTTCACCCTTGTAATTTGTATTGAAATTTTGCACCGCACCTTCAAAGGCTTTGGATTTAATGGCACTAATTTTGAGTGGCAAGCCTAGATAGTTGGCTTTAGCATCTTCAATTGTAAAACCCCATGATTGAGGATAAACGAGCTCTTTCAGCTATACTAATGCTCCTGCTGAAGATCTGAGACTTTAGTAGGAACATATTGACTGCTTTACCTGACCAGGCCGTGTAAATGATATTAGAGCTTCTGCTTGTTGCTCTTCATTGAGAATGAACAAAAATAAATGCAGTTGACAGATGGCTAGCGAAAGCTCTGCTCACTTTTACCTCTTTCGGTTAGCCCCAAATAGTCTGTCCATTGAAAGTTTGTAACTACACCCTTGACAGAACCTCTACAACAAGGATTAATAAGAAAGAGGGGCATAGGGTCCCCTTCTCTTGGGCATTACTGAGACTTGAAGAATCATGGTAACTGTCAATGATTAAGATAGAGAAAGACATCGTTGAGATGCATTGCTCTATCCACTTCACCCATTGCTCTGAGAATCCAAAACACCTGAGCTGTTGGAGAATGAAAGACCACTCAAGCCTAACATAGGCTTTCTCCATATCTACCTTCAAGCCAATCAATCCTTGTTTAATTTGCTTCAAGCTCACAGAACGATATGATTTACTGGGCTAAGATACTATTATCCCAGATTCTTCTTCCATGAACAAATTTCACATGCCAATTAGATATCTAGGAAGAAGAGGCTTTAACAGCAAGAATTTTGGAATTTTCATTGTTAATAACAATGCAAAGAGATATTTGTTGGAATTGACTTATAGTGGCTGCAGTCTCTATTTTTAGGATGAGAGTGATGAGATTATGAATAAATTGCTGAAGAATGAACTCTTCCTCAAAGAAGCTGGTGATGGAAACTAAGGCATTGCCCATTTTCCCTTGAGAAAATCTATGGTATGATTTATCCTATAGATTATTCTCACAGAAATTATTAGCATCTCAGGGCAAGGAAATCTTCCTCAAACCTTAAGGGAGGAGGATAGTATAATTCGTACATTTTTTTTATTATTGAGTTTTCTTTTTTTTAATAATTTATCCCTCCTTCTGTTAGATAAGCTAGGCTGAGAGATGTTCTTGCCTCTTCCTCCTTATGAAAACTTACCATTTAGCAAAAGAAAAAAGAAAAAGAGTTTTTGGCACTAAGGAAAGGGAGAAGGGAGATTAAATTAGTGACCTTTGTTTCATGAGACAAGGTTCGTATCTGGTTGTGTTTCTGTTTAGAATTCCAAGTAAACACATGGTTTGGTCATAATCCATCAAATAAAATCCATGAACAAAACAGTTGGCATCCTATGTAATGAGCTAAAGAAAAATAACTTAATTATATGAAATCAGAAGAAGGGAAAAAAATAAAATCCAGAAGTGAACAAATTTTGAAATGAAATGTAACAGAATGAAACATATAGATTGGATGATCAAATTGAGCATTACGTAGTCGGCTTTGATTATTTGGCCTCTAAATGAATATAGATAGCATTGTAATTGCAGCAGTTTGTGCAAAATCCCACACTACCATCATGATTACACCGCCATGGTAAATTGAAAATAAGTTACAATTGTTGAGCTCCCTTTGAAAACTTGAAAGTTGACAAATACAGAAATGAACATCTGAGATGAATCCCACTTTTGGATCAATCTCAATTTCCTCTTGTCACTGTACACTTTGGGACCTTATGACTATGACTTTATTATATAGTATCAGACACATAAAATGAAAATTCTGTAACAGCTCAGCTTAGCAAGAACTTGTGAGACATCAATTTTTCAGAAAACTTACTTGACAACATGAGCAAGATCAAAAGCTTCGCAAAACAAAGTTTCGGCTCTGGCTATAGTTGCCTAACTTGAATTTCCCACTCCAGGAAACAGATCTCTTCATGAAAATAGGCCTATTTGGCAGCAATCTCGCTTTTGAAGAACTTCCCAATAATCTCAACAAATTCCTATTCCCATCACCTCTATTTCCAACAATTCTTGTGTTTTCATTCAATTTTACCAGTTGGGTTTCTGAATTCCCAGCAGACTCTACTGGAACAATATTAGCAACAGCAAGACTGATCCTTGAAGCTGACAAAGAGTCCATAGAAACTGATCTTCTCAATGGTTGTATGTCATTCACTTCCTCATTTGAATTACCACATCTTTTCGCATCATTCTCAGACACTGATCCACCTTCTTCCTCTACACCAATCCTTAACTCACAAACCTCTTCTTCAATGTCCCGATCGGATTCACTACTACTTTGTGAAATCTCCACTTGGGCTTCTTCCCCTGCATCTAAATTCTCGACATCAGGCTCTGGCACCGGCGTCATGGACGTGCTATTGATGATAGACGCACGGCACATGGGGCAATTGGTGTGCGATCGAAGCCAAGTATCAATACAAGGGATGTGAAAAGCATGACTACACTTGGGTAACAGTCTAAGACTCTCATCTTCTTCAAACTCGCCCAAGCAAACAGAGCACTCTGTTCCTTCAACAAGACCATCACCTCTCTTATACTTGCAAACCCTGATTGAACTTATAACTGATGGTTGTAGACCAACGGTGCGTATGTACCAGATGGGATGGTCAATGATAGGTCCTTCTTCTTCATCAAAAAACTCATCCTGGGTCTCCTCAGTTTGTGGCTGTGTGCTCCTCCTTGAGTTGCGCCGGCGTAAATAGTAGCGTGAATAGATAGCCAAAAAGCAAACGATAATAAAAGCAGCGGCGACAACTGCGCCTATGGCGATCACGGAAGGTGGGATCTTATTGGATTTTCCTGGTTGATCATTGAAAGAGGAGGGGATGCTTGGTGGAGGCATCGGAGGATATGAGTCATGGCAGATAGTCGGACAGGGTTTTAGACAGTCTTGTCGACAATAGCCTGGAAGACCAATGTTAAGACAGGATAGACAGAAAGGCGACAAGGACAAGGTTACATTGTTACTCTCGTCTAATAGCTTTCTATGAAGAAAACCCATTTCAAGAGACAGGGATTTGGTTATGCAGACAAAGAAAACACCAAAGCAAAACCATCAGAGAGAGAGAGAAAGGTTCAAGGTTAGGTGGGGATTGAACAAAGAGAGAAGAATTGTAGGTAGGAATTGGGAGCAGGTTTGGTTCAAAGACGGCTTCTTTCGTTAAAGGGTGATGTTTGATTTTGGAGAATAACGGAGAACAGAGATTGGACATTGGAGATTAGCTAAGCTGTGTGACCTTTCTTTTTGATTGTTTACGCGTTGCTTGTTTGACTTTCTAACTCTGCTTTTGTATTTTATCATTTTATGGAGGCAGGCTTTTATGGACTTTTTGGTTCTAGCCAGGCCAGATAAACTCGAATCAATTTTTTTTTTATCCATTTCCCAATCAGAAAGAATTACCATTAAAAAAATTAATGGGAAACAAAAGATTAATTACGTCGAGACAATTTCGAGAGTTCATTCTTATAGGGTTAAAAAAAAAAAAAAAATGCCTTTTTGTTTCCCTATCGAAAGTACAAGAAAAGGCATGAATGATGCAAAATTACATGAATTGACAAAATTTTTAGTGAACGTATAACATTTCAAATAATTTCTTTTTTTTTTTCTTTGAAGGCTTAAATAAAATCTTTTAGAGAAAGTTTAAGAACGTAATTTTTTTTTTTTATGCTACAGTTTTTATTACAACTCTGATATAGTCGATATTGAATAGTGGAGAAAAAGGGCATATTTGTGGCACAAAACTTGTAGACGTAGAAGAATGGTTTATTTTTATCATTTTCTGACATTCAAGCAAAGAATGTTGCTCACAGAGTTTGCAAAGTATTGTGGTTTCAGTTAGTTTAACTGCTAAAATTTTTGAAAATTGAATAAAGAATTTGAGATTCAATCTCCACCTACACCAAAAACCGATTGATATCTTAGTCTGATGATAAATAGCATAATCATCAAAAACAAATGTCATAGCTTAAAACTCTATCAAAAACAAAAAAAAAAATATATATATATATATATATATATATGCACATAAAAATATATAAGCAAAGCGGTGTGTTGTTTCGTGCATTCGTAATAGTTTAAAAATGTTATTTTCACAATATATGCACAACAAATTTTAGGTGGTAAGTTGTTACTAACTGTTGCTAGTAGGTAAAAAAGTAATTTCAATAATAAATTCAAATTAGAACTAATAACAACTTAACCCTAAAGATTTGTTGAGAAAGTGTGATGAAAATATTGTAGACGTAACACTTTTATTATTATTATTATTATTATTATTATTATTATTATTATTATTATTATTATTATTATTATTTGTGGGGCCAATGGCCCAAAAAGATAAACGGAGAGTTCATGGGAAGTGGACTAGCGGCCCAGTCCGAGGACAATCACATGTCCGAGGATAGTATTTATTTCTCAAACTACGTCCGAGGTGGTTGCAATTCTTTTAATAGTCAAGGAACTTCACAAAATTGGATGCAAACTAACTAATGAACATTGAGCAAAGAAGGAATCGGAAAAAGTAACAAATATCCCCTAAAAGCTGCTACCTCCACATTAAATGCTTCTCAGCTAACTCTCTGGCCGCATTAATGTGGAGGTGATACCTGAACAGTAATCAAGCAGCCTTCTAACCACTAGACGGAAAATCCAGGAAGTTCGGGATGGGACAAAAATAAGTTCTGAGAATGGACCCTACACGTGTACGGTGGAAGCAGAATGAAGAAGGTAGTATATAACGTGAAATCGGAATACATTAAAGAGAGAGATCTTTTGGAAAAGAGGAGGAGAGAGAAAGAAGAGAGAAAATCCAGAGTCATAAACACTAAAATCTAGCCGAGGAGAAAGAGTAGAAGGTTTTTTCTTTTATTTAGTTCGAAGTTACTTTTGTTGCAGAAGAACGATGTCTTTTTCCTCTCACTGGAGCTAGTTCTTACGCCCATTCTCTATAAATTTTATTGTTTGGGCTTGTTGGGCTCGAATCTCATCCTTCTTTTGGGTCCAATACATTTTGAGTCCTTACAATTGACGTTATCTGTGGGAAGAGCTTGATCCGATTGTAGGAAAAGACAGGTGTAACAGCCGATGGCAGAAGGAGCACCGCAGCAGATGGATGCCAATCCACACCAGGCAGAATCCATGGGGCCCCAACATGGTGACCCGTTGGTAATTCATGAACAGAGGGGGGACCGCAAGGGAAGTGCGCGAACAACCCACACAGAGAAGAGTCAATCTAAGGGGAAGAGCCATGTCTCCCATGCGGGGAACGATGGGAACATGCAGCGTGAGATTACTAGACTAAAAAGGGAATTACGCTACGAGCGACGGAGGCGTTCGACTCACAACGCAAGGCAGTCCTCTGAGGAGTCCGATGATACCAGTTATAGACGAAGGTCTAGAACTCCGCCCAGTGAGCTTTTTTCACGTGATGAGGAGTAGCACCGTGGGCGAATATATAAGAGTCCACCTCGTCAGGGCCTAGGGAACGATGCTTTGAACAAATCACTGAGCCAAGTTTCCAAATCGCTATTCACGCGACGCATTGAGGATGCAAGTCTTTCTCAGCGGTTCCATCAACCTACGTTCACCATTTATAATGGTCAGACGGACCCGGTGGAGCATGTTAGCCATTTCAGTTAGAGAATGGCCATCCATTCTAGGGACGAGGCCCTGATGTGCAAGGTTTTTCCCTCAAGCCTAGGTCCAGTGGCGATGAGATGGTTCAACGGCCTAGAAGCGAACACTGTTGACTCCTTTGAGAGGCTCATCCAAGCTTTTGGTGCTCGCCTTATTACTTGCAGAAGGGTTGTTCAGCCCTTGGGGTCGTTATTATCAATGTCTATGCAAGAGGGAGAAACACTAAAAGCCTATTCTGACAAATATTGGGAAATGTTTAACGAGGTTGATGGGGCCAATGACAACGTGGCCATTAATACCTTCAAGGAGGGCCTTCCAACCGAGCATGATCTGAGGAGTTCGCTGACTGGCAAACCTATTACCAACATGCGACAGCTTATGGACCGAATTGATAAATATAGAAGGGTAAAGGAGGACCAGATACGGGGTAGAGGAAAGTCCAAGGTAATCCCTCAGGAGAGGAGGGATTTTAGATCGGACCGATACAATAACAATAGACCTCGGAGGGACTTTGGGGGACAGTCAGGATCTGCTAACTCCTAAACAGTTAATGTTGTATTCCGAGAACCAGTGCAACGGGTTCTAGAGAAAATAAAAGACGAGCCCTACTTCAGACTGCCCAATAGAATGGCAGGGGATCCTATGAAGCGTAACCAAAACCTTTACTATCAATATCACCAGGACCACAGACACATTACTGAAGACTGCAGAAACCTGTGGGATTACTTGGAGGAACTTGTCCGAGTGGGAAAGTTGACACACTTGCTGCATCACTCTAGTGGCCGAGGAGGTCAGTCAGGATCAATGTTTCGGGGGAATGCCTCGTCAAGAGCACTACTGGGCACAATAAATGTTATATTTGCTGCCCCAAGAAGAACGGGATCCTGTCCCTCCAGGATAATGTCCGCATCTCAATGTGGGGATGGGGGCTGCAGCTCGATGCCGAAGAAAGCAAAACTGAACGCCTTGCTGGTGTTGGGTTTTTCGGATGAGGATAAGAGAGGAACGATACAACTGCATGACGACGCCCTAGTGGTTACGCTTAGAATTGGGGGGTATGATGTGAGAAGGGTGATGATAGATGAAGGAAGCGCTGCCGAGGTGATGTATCCTGATCTGTATATGGGGTTGAATTTGACACCCCAAGACCTAACAGCTTATAGTTCCCCGTTGGTGAGTTTCAAAGGAAGGTTAGTCATTCCGATGGGTATGATTAGATTGCCGGTGCAGGCAGGCTCAGATGTAGTGGAGGTGGGTTTTATTGTGGTAGACGTTTTTTCTCCATATACGGCGATTCTGGGTAGGCCTTAGTTGCACACCCTAGGGGCTGTTTCTTCCACTCTGCATCAGAAGGTGAAATACCCATCAGGAGGCCAAGTGCTAGAAATATTGGGGAATCAAAATATGGCGAGGCAATGCATGATAGCAGCCATTCAACATCGACCAGAAGTAGGCACATCGGCCAAGGCAGAGGATGATTTATAGCAGTCAAAGAATCCGAGTACCATATTCGATACGTCCGCCGAGGAAATTGAGTGTGAGAATCTGGAGAGAGTGAGTGTTGGCGGTGATCCAGACAGGTACTTTCAGGTCGGAGCACTATTACCTGCGTTGGAAAGAGAGCAACTGGTTGAGGTCCTAAGGAGAAACATTGATGTGTTTGCATGGAATGCCTACGAAGCTCTAGGGGTTGATCCAGACTTCATTTGTCATCATTTGAATGTCAATCCCGCTATTACACCGAAGAAACAGTCACCTTGGCGTCCTTCTAAATTACATGCTGAGGCTATTAAAGATGAGGTGACTAAGCTTAAAGAGGCAGGGGCTATTAAGGAGGTGTTTTACCCTCAGTGGTTGGCCAATACGGTGGTGGTAAGGAAGAAAAATGGAAAATGACGAGTATGTGTTGATTTCACAGATCTTAATAGAGCTTGTCCGAAGGATCCTTTTCCTATGCCCCGTATAGATCAACTTGTAGACGCAATGGTGGGTCATCCTCGAATGAGCTTTCTTGATACATTTCAGGGCTATCATCAGATCCCACTAGCACTGGATGACCAGGAGAAGACCGCTTTCCTCACCCCTAATGGGAACTTTCATTACAAAGTGATGCCCTTCGGCTTGAAAAACGCAGGATCTACTTATCAACGGATGATGACGAAGATGTTTGAGCCACAGCTAGGCAAGAACATAGAGGTCTATATTGATGATATGGTTGTAAAGAGTAAGGTAGTGGCCGAGCATGTGACAGACCTCACCAGCACGTTTGAGATTCTGAGGAAGCATAAGTTACGACTGAACACTTCCAAGTGCTCCTTTGGGGTTTGCTCTAGAAAGTTTTTGGGCTACATGGTGACTCACCGGGGAATTGAAGTGAACCCCGACCAAATTAAGACCATAAACAGCTTGCAACCACCCCGGAATCCAAATGAAGTTCAAAGGTTGACTGGGATGACCGCTGCGCTGAACAGATTCATATCAAGGTCGGCAGATAAGTGCAGACCCTTTTTCCTTTTACTTCACAAATGGAAAGGGTTTGAGTGGACTGAGGAGTGTGCTCTAGCATTTCGACAGCTCAAGGAGTATTTATCTCGGCCGCCCATTATGTCCAGCCCTAAGGTGGACGAGGTTCTTTTTGCCTACTTGGCGATAGCCCCTTATGCGATCAGCTTCGTTATGATACGAGTGGACAATGGTGTACAACGACCAGTTTACTACGTGAGCAAATCACTTCATGAGGCTGAGGTGCGTTATTTACCGTTGGAGAAGGCCATTCTGGCAGTGATGCATGCAACGATGAAGCTTCCCCATTACTTTCAAGCACACACTGTAGTCGTTCTGACTCAGAATCCAATCAAAGCAGTTCTTCGGAGTGCCGATTATACTAGCAGAGTTGCCAAGTGGGGCACGATTCTAGGGGCTTTTGATATTAAGTATATGCCTCGTACTTCTGTGAAAGGTCAGGTTCTGGCTGACTTGGTGGCTGAATTTGCTGAAGGCCCTGAAGAAATTGAATCTAGCCCACAGGGCATGGATGAAAAATCGGTTGGCCTTACCTCCGCAGAACGTTCCTCCCCCTGGAAGGTGTATGTAAATGGAGCGGCAAACCAGAGGGGATCAGGAGTGGGGCTGGTTCTAATATCTCCTGAACAGACCATCATTGAGAAGTCTTTAAGATTGGGATTCTTAGCCACCAACAACGAGGCCGAGTATGAAGCTCTGCTAATGGGAATGGGGATGGTTAAGAAACTGGGAGGAAAGACAGTGGAAATGTTCTCGGATTCAGCGCTGATTATGGGCCAGGTAAAAGGGGAATTGGAAGCTCGTGATACAAGAATGCGGGTTTATTTGAGCCAGGTTAGGCGCATGGAAGGGGATTTCGAATTCTTTGAGTTGTCCCATATCCCTAGGTGTGGGAATACTCATGCAGATTCTTTGGCCACCCTCGCAACGTCCTCGGCGAAGAACTTACCTCACATGATTGTGGTTGAAGACCTAAGTGCGCCTACCCCAGTATCGAAAAGCACACTTCAAATCAATCTAATTAGCTCGGCACCAAGCTAGATGGATCCTATAATGTTCTACCTTGAGAAAGATATATTACCCGAGGACGGTTCAGAAGCTGACAAGATACGGAGAAAAGATCCTCGGTTCTGGTTGTCCGAGGACAAAAAATTGTACAAGCGATCTTTCTCTGGGCCATACCTGCTTTGTGTGCACCCCGAAGCCTCGGAGGCACTCTTAAAAGAGCTCCATGAAAGGATTTGCGGGAGTCATACTAGAGGAAGATCTTTATCTCACCGAGCAATCACCCAATGGTATTGGTGGCCAGGCATGCAGAAGGAAGCCCAGGAATACGTTAGAAAGTGTGATCAGTGCCAAAGATTTGCCCCGAACATCCATCAACCATGAGGTGTTCTGAACCCTCTATCTAGCCCTTGGCCTTTTGCTCAGTGGGGTCTGGATATCGTTGGTCCTTTTCCTAGGGCAATAGGAAATAAACGGTATCTGCTAGTTGGCACGGATTACTTCACGAAGTGGGTCGAAGCTGAACCTCTGGCTAATATCAGGGATGTGGATGTAAAAAGATTTGTCTGGAAGAACATCATCACACGATTTGGGGTGCCTCAAGCTCTCATCTCGGATAATGGTCTTCAATTTGATAGCAAGACTTTCAGGAAGTATTGTTCCGAGCTGGGGATAAAAAACAGATATTCCACTCCGACTTATCCACAGGGAAATGGGCAAGCAGAGGCTGTCAACAAAGTCATAGTGAGTGGACTTAAGAAGAGGCTGGATGATGCAAAGGGAAAATGGGTGGAAGAGCTGCCACATGTCCTTTGGACATATCGAACGACACCCAGACGGTCAACAGGAGAAACCCCATTTTCAATGACGTATGGGGCTGAAGCCGTAATTCCAATTGAAACAGGCTTTCCCACACTAAGGACCAGCACTTTCACCTCAGATGGCAATGATGAGCTTTTAAGTAAGAACCTAGACCTAGTAGACGAACGACGAGAGAATGCGATGGTTCAGTTGGCTTACTATCAACATAAGCTGAAACAAGACTATGATGTAAATGTGAAGCTGAGGCCATTAACTCCAGGGGACTTGGTATTGAGAAAAGTCTTGGGAGCTACCAAAAATTCAGCCTGGGGAAAGTTAGGGCCTAATTGGGAAGGGTCGTATTGCATTACATCTGTAGCAGGAATAAGAGCTTACTACTTAGAAGATTTAGACGAAAAAAATGTACTTCATCCTTGGAATGTAAATTACTTAAAGAGGTATTACTATTAATATGAATAATTCTGTTTTATTTCCCTCTTATAGCTTATCCCTAATTCTGTTGCTTGTGTCTCCCAAATTATAGAAGTATTAAACAGAAACTAAGTCATGTCAGGTCCTCGGACCACAGCTTGGTGGAAATTAATACACTCAAATTATAGAAGTATTAAACAGAAACTAAGTCATGTCAAGTTCTCGGACCACAGCTTGGTGGAAATTAATACACTCAAATTATAGAAGTATTAAACAGAAACTAAGTCATGTCAGGTCCTTGGACCACAGTTTGGTGGAAATTAATACACTCAAATTATAGAAGTATTAAACAGAAACTAAGTCATGTCAGGTCCTCGGACCACAGCTTGGTGGAAATTAATACACTTAAATTATAGAAGTATTAAACAGAAACTAAGTCATGTCAGGTCCTCGGACCACAGCTTGGTGGAAATTAATACACTCAAATTCTAGAAGTATTAAACAGAAACTAAGTCATGTCAGGTCCTCAGACCACAGCTTGGTGGAAATTAATACACTCAAATTATAGAAGTATTAAACAGAAACTAAGTCATGTCAAGTCCTCGGACCATAACTTGGTGGAAATTAATACACTCAAATTCTAAAAGTATTAAACAGAAACTAAGTCATGTTAGGTCCTCGGACCACAGCTTGGTGGAAATTAATACACTCAAATTGTTGAAGTATTGAGCAGAACTTAAGTTTGGTAAGATTCTTGGTCCACAGCTTGGTAAAAATTAATGCACACTTTAACCTTAATTGGAGTGTTTCTATTAAGTTTCTTCCCCATCAGGTCCAAATTTACTCTTCCATAAAGTAAAAGAATAGTCATGCAGGAAATTACACAAGTAATAGATAAAATCACAATGTTTTATATAAGTCTGGGAAGGGAAATGTACACCACACTTGAAAGCATCCTCAAAAAAGAAAATAAGGAAGTTAAACTAAACTTAAAAAGTCATATCAACTATTGGCTAAGCTTTGTTTGTAGTTTGTGAGAGGGAACTTCAGCGATTTCCTGAGGAGGAACGTCTTTCTCCTTCTCCTTTGAAACCTCCCCAACAGGCAAGATGGTGGAAGCTAAGTCCTTTTCAAAGCTCTGAGAGGCTTTTCCATCCTTAGACTTCTCTGCGGCCTCGGCCTGGGAGATCTCTGTGACTTCTTCAGACCCTTTAGGCGGCTTCTTCTGATTGGTTGGGAGAGGATTCTGTTTCTGAGCTTCTTTAGCCGAGCCAACAGCAGTAGAGGATACCTCTTGTTGTTGGGAAGAGGGAATTGGGGCTCGTATGGCTAGGGGAAAATAAGTATTCTCAGGCTTTCTCAGCTCTGATGATGATTCAACCCCAGCGCGATTAAGAGCTTCCTCCCAGGTTTGTGCACAATAAGTTCGGCACACAACTGGGACCTCAGCTCGGAATCTATCCTCGGTCTCAGCCACGCCGACGTCATATCCTTGTTGCTCAACCTCATTCTTCTCCTTCTCAGCCTCAACTTTCGCTTTTTCAGCCTTATCCCTCCCCTTTTCAGCCTGACCTCGCAGTCTTTGAGCTTCTTCAAGCTGCTTCGTCAAAGTTGATATTTGTCCTTTAGAAGCTGCCAGCTGCTCATGAACATCACGGAGGCTTTTCCTCTGAGCTTCAACTTGCTTTTGAAAGTCGGTCAAAGCAGAGTCAGCGCTCTTTCGAGCACGCTCTTCCTCGGCCAACTTCTTCTTCAGCTCTTCAACATTTTTCTCGCTGGTAGAAAGGGTCTGAACTGCAGCATTTCGCCACTTCCTCTCCTCATCTAGCTGCTGATAGGAAGTATTGATCATCTGCTCTAGCCTGAAGGTGGCTTGAACAACCTTTAAAAAAAAAAAAAAAAGGAGTCAAGAAAAAGAGTCAGAGGTGCAATAAACTAAAAGTAACAAGTAAACCAGTAAGGATACCATACCATGCCCAGGTGCCTTTTTGTATTCATGAAGATCTCATTCTTCTTCATGCCTCTGAGCTCAGTCATGTCCTTAGGAAGAAGAAGTGTCTCCTCTAGGGCCGAGGCAACGTGACATCCAATTCCACCGTTGTAGTCCCTGATTGAGGCATCTTCCCTCAGAGGTTCTCCACCAAGCATGGGAGCAGGAAGCCAGGCCTCGGGCTCCGATGGCCGCGTAGTCTGTTTGGCCGTGACTTGCTGGGATCCATGGGTTGTCTTTTGTTGCTTCGGAGCCCTTTGGACCTCGTCTTCAGGAGTTAGGCGAGGCCTTCCAGTCTCCACCTCTTTACCCTTCTGTTCCCTCCTCCTCTTAGGATCAGTGAGTTCAACCCTCTGTGTTTGAGTTGGTTGAGGGGGAGGAGGAGGGGGAAGGTTAGTCTGACTAGACTTCACTGGCGCCCCCTTTTCAGATTTGCCTTCAATTACGTCCAATAGGCCTTTTGGCTTTTTCTTTGGATACCCATGTTATCAAATGTTACCTCGGGAGATAGAGGTTGGTTAAAAACTTCAATTCGTCGGCAAAATCCAATACCTCTACAACTTTGTCTTCTTCTTCAACTTCTTCTTCTTCCCCTCCCTCCTTCGCTTCCTGTTGAACAGAACGGGACGAGGAAGCAACTACAGAGACCGTGGCCACAGGTAACGGCTGGGTAAAAGGGGTGCCTTCAGGGATTGGAACACCCTCAGGAACTATAAATCCGTCAAAGGCTACACTGATTCGTTGCAGCCGAGGATCCTTAGACTTTATCACACACTTGGGCGCTTGAAATGATGTGGAAATTGGTTTGTACCGGAGGATGATGTGCGCTGCCCTCAATTGACCGTCAGATGGATTCACGTATATCTCGAATCGTAGAATTTTGTCCAAGCTTTCTCTATTAACTAGTCCGAATTGAGGCTTGGTGGCGCGCTTATCTGCAAAACCAGTAAGACAGCAAAGAAATCGCCGTCAGAAATAAAGATAACTTATCGTAAAGAGCACAAATTCAGATTTAGAGGCGCTTAATCCAAAAATCCCATCTGGTGTTCCCACTTGCATCGGACAGGGTAAACCGTCGTGCCATTCCCCAGAAAAAATGAAAAAATCATCTTTCAGGTCCTTGTTCGATTGAGGGAGACATTGGATTAATCTTACCTCAGGGTACCTAGACTTAAGATAGTATCCCTGATCCTTCAACTTATGAAGGTTGTATATTCAGTATATATCGTAGTGGGTAAGGCCTAGATTCATCCTATTGTTAAGGGCTTCTATGCTCCCTAACACCCTGAACATGTTGGGAGCGCACTGAGTGGGGGACAATCTAAAAAACCTGAGATAATTCCTAGTGAGATTACCCATTGGGATAGTCATCCCTCCCTCTATGAAAGCGATCATAGGGATGACTACTTCCCCCGTTTTTCTATCATCAAACCACGTTTCTGGGGAAGCATATCTCATGCCCACCGTGGAGGGAATCCTATACTTAGCTCTGAATTTCTCTATTTGCTCCTCGGAATCAACTAGATACTTAAACCTACCCATTTCTTAGGAATTGTAAAGAAAAATTAACGAAGAAGATTTAAGATTGAAGATGGATAAAGAAACTTACAGGTGTGAAAAATGAGCCCCTCGGACTGACTTCAAATATTTATGAGAGCGTTGAGAAGAAAGAGAGAGGGACAGGTGCAATGAATACTCGCTAAGAAGGTTGAGATTTTTTGCAACTGAAAAGAGATTTGATTTGAAAAGCTCTTTATAGGGGCACAGAAATCGTAAGCGGGAAAAATCCCGCTCATAAATTTCGACAGCCCTCCGCCGTTGATTCGCATCATGCTGAAACGTGGCGAACAAGAAAACCGCCATCATTTAATAATGGCGTGTTCCAGACGCCGAAACGTCAGGAACGTGCCTTGGGCAGGTGAAAAGTGGATCTGAAATTTAGAAAAGCCTACCAAAGGGGGTAGGGGCGTGATATCAAAATCTCCCTTTTTCCGAGGTGACAAAAATTGAGATTTTGAGGGGCTATTGTGGGGCCAATGGCCCAAAAAGATAAACGGAGAGTTCATGGGAAATAGGCTAGCGGCCTAATCTGAGGACAATCACGTGTCCGAGGATAATATTTATTTCTCAAACTACGTCCGAGGTGGTTGCAATTCTTTTAATAGTCAAGGAACTTCACAGAATTGGATGCAAACTAACTAATGAACATTGAGCAAAGAAAGAACCGGAAAAAGTAACAAATATCCCCTAAAAGCTGCTACCTCCACATTAAATGCTTCCCAGCTAACTCTCTGGCTGCATTAATGTGGAGGTGATACCTGAACAGTAATCAAGCAGCCTTCTAACCACTAGACGGAAAATCCAGGAAGTTTGGGATGGGACAGAAATAAGTTCTGAGAATGGAACCTACACGTGTACGGTGGAAGCAGAATGAAGGAGGTAGTATATAACGTGAAATCGGAATACATTAAAGAGGGAGATCTTTTGGAAAAAAGAAGGAGAGAGAAAGAAGAGAGAAAATCCAGAGTCATAAACACAAAAATCCAGCCGAAGAGAAAGAGTAGAAGGTTTTTTCTTTTATTTAGTTCGAAGTTCCTTTTGTTGCAGAAGAACGATGTCTTTTTCCTCTCACTAGAGCTAGTTCTTACGCCAATTCTCTATAAATTTTATTATTTGGGCTTGTTGGGCTCGAATCTCATCCTTCTTTTGGGTCCAATACATTTTGAGTCCTTACATTATTATTATATTGTTGAAAACTAATCTTAATCCAAATGCTAGACTTAAAAATACTAGTGACAAGACTTTATTAATCCAATTTTCCACTCCGGATGCTTGGGTTCAAATTCCAAAATTGATTCATTGGAAAGATATTACTCTTCCTAATGAATGGTTGTTGGAATGAGAAACTCTGCCTGCTAAATTTGCTTCTAATGAAATTAATCTTGACTATATCCAATAGTATCTTGATGAAACTATTAAAATAAGTTTTGGTAGTAATAACAACAAACCTTTAATGATCAATGAAAGAAGACATTCCTCGGCTTACCCCCCCTATTCAGTGATGCCTCACCCTACTACACTTGGTACTACATTTGCTACCACGCCTGCTAAGTCCAAAATGAAGAAGTTTGCCTTCGATGGTCTCAGTAGATTTGCCATAATTGCACTGTTAAACAACAATGGAAGGATGAAGAAGAAATTGCAAATAATGAGAAAAAATCCGAGGCATCCTCAGAAGCCTCTATTGCTAATAATGACAATCCATATTATCCCTATAATCAAGAATTATTTGGACATGATGGAGCTTCCATACCAGACTTAGGTAAGAATTAACTATGTCGGCACAAATAGCCAAAACTATTAAACCTACTACCCCAAAAAAAAAAAAAAAAAAAAAAAAAAAAAAAAAAAAAAAATCCCTCATTCGGTCCAATTGTCGAACTGCTCCACGTCGAAGGGAATGAGTCTTTTTTTTATTATTATTCAGCTGACTTTAGTGATTTATCACATCCGCTTCTAACTTCTCAACGGTTTTTTTTTTTTTGGTATGGCTTTGTTTTCGATTTTTAGGGCTATAGTTTGAGTCTTGCGACCTTATTCCTCTATTTCTCACATGGGTTTTCATGTTTTAGATGCATCAAAGCATGGCGAGGTTTTCCATGATATAATTTGATGGGCCTAGATGGAAGCAATTCCTCATTTGCTCTTCTAGATTCTTCATAGGTTATATCGGAAATAGCCCTTGTGACTTGTAAGGTATGCTCATTCAAAATTGACTTTTCCTTAAGAAAAAATAATAATATTCAAAGTTCTCATGTTTATTGTTGGGGCAAATGTAGACCGCAGGTTGTGCCAAATTACCAATTTTAAGTCTTAACAGTAATAATTAACCAATTATGCTTGGAGATTCAGTTTCTATTAGTCATTCACACGCCATATCGCAAAACAATAACAACGAAAGATAAAGAACACTGTGATATAGTGATGAAGAGAAAACTCGAGTCAGGAAAACAAATTTATTAATATAGAGTGAAAGTTTTACGAAAGATTCAACCCTTAAAATTTAATGTTATGTCATGTTATACTTACTAATATGACCCCATACAGCTCAAAATTCTTGAGCTCTTCTTTCTATGGATCTTATGGAACGTGCTCACGTCTTCAAGAACCCTCTTGAAGATTCCTTCTAGTAGCTTAGCAACTTCAACTGGTTTGCCAGATCTTGAATGGTCTTCAACTTTAACCTGGAAGCTTAGATAAATCATTGGGCTGGATCTAGATTCTAGAATCTATCAGCAGCACAATTCTCGACCTATCAAGTTAAGTGTCATGTATCAAAAATCTTGATTGATCGACATGAATCGAGATTTCAAAACTTGCAATTTTTTTTAGTACAAGTCTTGGACTTCAAATACACATGAACCACATTCTCAAGACACAAGTTTTGTTTACGATTTGCCTACCTACACTACAGAGTCAACATTTATGATTTTTCTTGGGAACGTTTGTGGTTGTTTGGGTTTGATTTTGATGGCTATTTCTCATTTGGTTATTGGTTTTTTTTTTTCTTTTGGCAAATACCCTCTCTGAGAATACCCTCTATTCGGTTGCTAAAGATATGTGTAAATGGAGAATATAATGGACCTTAAAATTTTCATGGTTCAAGTTGTTTTTGATTCGAGAATATGATACTTAATGAATATGACTGGTGGTTTACTGATTTTTGTTTCACAGGGTTTGAATTGACAGGAAATATAGAATTAAAAAATTGAGTGGAGTTACAGGTATTAGTTTTATTATACTGGTCTTACAATCTGATGTATTATTAATAAATAAATAAAAAAGGCAATTCCAAGATTTGATTATGAGGTAGTTGATACGCACTAATTATATTTATTGTCACATTAATTTGTAAGTTTCATATAACAAAACTTATAATGTAGTAAAACTTATAAACCCTTTAGTATTTTTCTAAAAAATTTACTTTTTGGGCCCAATACATCGTGAGTGGTCCAAGCCACCTGATCCAACTACACCGATCCCATAAATACGGAAGGACACTGGTAGGACACGACCATTCATGCAGTAAGATCCGGTGCAATTGAGGATTTGGGCCAAAACAAGTAGAATTATGACAATGGGATTGTGGTGGATAAAAATGACTATTTTAGAAAATAAAAAAATATGATATAGGGGAAAAAAATTGCTGATACATTTTTTCAAGGAGAAATTGCTGATACATTTACTAGTGAGAGGGTCATCTCCATGGGAGCTAAATGGAGGGTTGGGAATGGAAAAAAAATATTCAGATCTTTGAAAACAGTTATCTTCTCGGGGATAATGGTGGTAGGGTAATTTCGCCCTATATAGCACGGGTGCAGACTACACACACAAACCGACGTACAACATGATACGAGACATAATGACATGGCATTTTTTGAAAAACTAGGATACAATATGTCGTAAGTACAAAAATTAATTAATTATTATTTTTAGTTATATTGTTTATATATTTAAGTATAATTTAGATTTATTTTAAGTTTTAAACGAAGTAAACTTTTTTTTTTCTTTCTCTTGTGACTAATGTGTTTTAATAATAAAGTTGAAAAAATGATTTTAAAAAATAAAACAAGCTGTATTGTTACTGTTTACTATTTACTATTTTTTCTTGTCTTATTTTTTTTTTTCACTCCTTGAAAGTTTTTAAAAAACAGAAACTAGATCCTGACTGCCTACTTGTGTTGTTTCTTGGCTTCTTCGATGTTTACTCCATAAAAGAACACCCACAACCAAAACAACCGGCACCAAAAACGAAAAACCTCTTCTTTTTGTTCCCCAGAAAGTAAGAATTCAAAAAAACAAAAAAAACAAAAAACAAAACAAAACAAGAACACCCACAGCCGTAACAATCCGACAGAGAGAGAGAAATCTAAAGGCCAATCTTGTGCATAAAGTGAGGAGGAAGCAATAGATTTGCACCGATGAGCTTCAATTTGTGCCTGGAGCAATGCCAATCTACAACAATGAGCTTCGATTTGTGCTATTCTATCTTTTTTGAGTAGTTGGAGTGGAAATCCAACAAGATCTAAGGCGGAAAATGTTTCTCTCCAAACTCCTCATATATTTTTATATTGGATATGACTTTTGAAAATTTAACCGTTAAATTACATGTTCTTATTATATTATTCATACTTACAAATTTTTGAAAAGATCAAAGACCAATAGCTATGTCATCAATGGCATGTTTGAATTTTAAGTTTTTGTAGTAAATAATTATGCACAAAAAAATAAGTTTATTGATCGAATCATTAATAACATCCGATCCGATTTGAACAAAATTTGACAAGCACGTTAAAAAGATAAAGAACATGTAATTTAATGGTTAAATTTTTAAAATTTAGATTTAATAAAAAGATATCTGAAAAATTTAAAGAGTTTTTCTACAAATTAATTTGGAGAGAAATCTTATCCATCTAAGTAGTTGATTTTTTTTTTTTTATCATTTCTCCTATTCTCAATTTTTTTGGTGTACATATCTTGTCTATATCCAGACCGTATCCAAGCCAAGTTCCAATTAAAAAGTTAATTGTTTTCCTTTCTCGACACGTACTAAACACAAACGTGCGTGTGTCAATGCGGTACCCAAGTTCGACACGTGTCAGACATAGGTATGGCGTCGTTTTTGGCGTGTCCGTGCTTATTTCCACCTCCTTCCCCACTTTCCTAATGATGCTAAGGTTGCAACTCTTACTCATGATGATTCGGGTTGGTAGAACTCTCACCTTGTAGATCATGTGTTTCTTCCTTCGATTCTGAGGCTCAATAGGATTAAGGAGATCCCTCTCTATGAGGAAAGCCATAGAGACTCTGCTTCGGGGTCCAATATTGAGGTAGTACTAAAAAGTTTCTGGTTTAGTATCTGAAAACTTAGAAAGTTCCTGGGAAGATTTAAGTTCTTTGCCTAGAAGGCTTGTTCAGATGCTTTGCCAACAAATGTTAATCTGAATAGGAGGAAAATTCTACCTAAAGCCATATGTCATTTGCGTTCAAAAGCCCCGATATCTACCATGCATGCTCCTTTCGGAACTATATATGAACCCGTCAAGATTTCTTTTGGATTGATTGGGCAAAAGTATCACTTTTTTCCTTTGCTAATTAACAGTGCTAATTAGAAGTAAACCTCAAGCCTTTTGAGTTATTTGCTATTATGAACGGTCCGGTCCTTATGGAATTACATGAATAAAAGCCGGTTGAATGAACTAGTTGTACCATTGGATAAAGTGGTACAATTTTATTTAATTATTAACTTAAGTAAAAATCATATAAAAAATTATTTTAGTTCGCAAAATTTGGCAGTAAAATTCCTAGGTTTAGTTTTATAAAGGTAATTTTATGAATTTAATTGATTTTAGTAAATTCTTTGTGTTTTGTATAGATAATATGGTTGGCAATATTGAAGTTTTCAACATGAAAAAAAAATCATAATGCTTTTGTCTCAACTTTTATTGTTGTTTTTATGTTTATGTATAGATATATGTTCTACATAGTATTTGGAGAGATTACTTAAAATAAATTAAAAAATCTAAGAAGACTTCTTATGATGTTGGAAATTTATTAGATATGAAAAAAAAATTGTTTCAAAGTTTGTACTTGTTATTGTTATATATGTGTTTAAACTTTTGTTTTAGATGTCAATTAAAAGAGGAAGCAAAGAGCTCTATTTTAAACTCAGAATTTGTTTGTTCAACTATACTCCATCTTATAAGGTGAAACCCACCATGTTCGAAGTAGTTAATTTGTAAAAACAAAAGAAATAACATTTGCCCAAAATAATTATCATTCTTTATATGTTCACCGATATATATATATATATATATATATAATTCTCTAAAATTTATGTCTATGAATATGTATAGGGGTTTTGAACAAATATTGGCATTATCTCACTGACTAATTATCATTCTTTTTTGGGAATTTTATGCTAAAAATGTCAACCGACATGACTAGGAAGGTGATGTAAAGAAAGTGAAATAATATAGAACATTCATCAATTTGCTGGACTTGAATGTTTATTAATTTAAGTACACAAGAAATGGAAAAACCTACAAGGGAGATAAAAAATAAAAAAAAAAAAAATTCTTTCTTTGAAGTTATTACAGAAAACATTGATACACATAGCGAGAACAGTAATGTAAAAGAAAGCTAAATAATCTAGAACATTTATCAATTTGTTGGACTACAATGTTTAATAATTTTCTCAACCTAGGGATGGCTAAACCTACAACAAAGTTAAAATAAACTAGTACCTAGGATAACCTAACAAAAGCCTACTACTTAAACCAGCTCAAAAAACAATCAAAACAAACATATTCCTTGTTTAGTTAAAAGGATAGTTTGTTATAAGAAAAATATATTTTTTTTTTTAAAAAAGAAAAAAAAAAACTAAATAGTAAATACTAAGAAACCTAAACTGCATAGAATAGATTCAAGAAGTTTAATTGTGGTTGTATGATTATGGATTGAATAAATCTATTTCAAAGCTGAAACAGATGAGTCACTAGCTGATAGGTAAACTAGATCAAATGACAATCAAACAAAAACACTCCTAGTTAGTCCCTAAGGAGAGTTTGTAAGACAATTTGAGAGCAGAACAAAAATAAAAAATGCAAATACTGAGAAACCTAAACACCATAGAATAGGTTCAGTTTAACTGGGGTTCTATAACTATGGATTGAATAAATCCAACTCAAAACTGAAGCAAAATGAGTTGCTGGTCAATAGTTATATTTCTTATGGATATAACATAACAAACATTAGAATTGATGAAGTTGAAGATAATTTTCAATAAAATAGTTATGTTGCTAAAAATATATTTACTTATAAGTATGTTTAAGTTTAACATGGTTATACGTTTGTACATATGTTTATCATACCTTCATAATGTGCGGGTATTGTAATATCAATTGTATTAATCATTTTGGTATGGTAAAGAAAAAAAATTATATTAGGCTTATATATTAATTCATTGTAGATATATAAAAAATAAAATAATCTTTGTACTTACTTTCGTTATATAAGTTAAAGATTTTTTTTTTTTTAAGAACAATATTGTTATTGAAATTCTCTTATTGGCATCTCATAGTTGAACATATCATCACTTAAGTATTATATAAAATAAAATAAATGAAGAAATGCAGGATTTACAATGGTGGAATTTTTCTTGTCATATTTCATACTACAGACAAAGGGGAATTGATCAATGTTTCTGATCTTTAATAATCTTGAAATTTTGCAAGGATAATATATAAAGACAATGTAATCTAACGGTGGATTTGCCAACATTCACATCCAACATAGATTTTTGGCATGCATGTTAAAAATATAGAGAACATGTAATCTAACAGTTAGATTTTCAAATTATTTATCCAATGATTGGACCCTACATTTTTTTTTACTGGATGTGGTCCCTAAAATCGGAAAGGCATTCTCATTTTAGTCCCTACCATCATCTCATTAACGGAAATTGCCTAAATGGCAGACAGAGTGCACCGTTAGCATGTTAAACGCTGATGTGGTCAATAAAATACTAGTGAAAAATTTTATTTGACATTTTAAAAATGCCATGTTGGTATTTTATTTTTATTTTTTTAAAAAAAAAAAACCACGTCAGATAAAATCAAATTCTAAACTTCTAATTTTTTTTATAAAAAAAAACTAAAATATATTAATTATATTTTTTTTTTCTTTTCATTATTTAGTTGGAAGAAAATGTTATTCATGTTCTTCCCCAAAACTGTTCATATTCTTTCTTACTTCCCCAGAATTGTTCATGTTCTTCCTCAAACAATGTTGCCTAGAAAATTAAAAAATCAATATTTTTGTGTCTTTTCTTGCATTTTCTTAGCAACCAAACATGCAAAACACATATAGAAATCTTCAAACTAAGACCAAAATTGAGACCAAAACTCAGCAATCACCAAAACACCAAAACATCTCAACTCAAACACCAAAACACACCAACCCACCCCACAACCCACTCCAAAAACAAATACACTGTAGGGGCCTTTTTTGTGTTTTGGGTTGGGCTGGGCTGCCTCCTGCGGTGATGAGCTCGAGTATTTCTGAGTAGGAGAGTTGAGACCGGCTCAACTGTAACTCACTTTAGGCCGGCTTGTGCACAAACTGAGCCTTGTCTGCCAGGAACGTTCTCACGGCAAGCAGAACTGTTACAAAAGGTTACGGCAGGCAAAGATAATAACAATAAAGAAAAACAGAGTACAGTGGCTTTTTCTTAAATAAAACAAACCGAGTGATCTCTATTTCTATAGCAATCACAATAATAACAATGATAATGATAATAATGGTTTTTGCAAAAAAAGGGAGTAATTGATTGAGCGGTAATGGAAGTTAATCGAAAAATAAACGTCAAGTCAAGTTTGAGCCTACAGTGGCAAAGAATCAAAGAGAAAGAACGCTTCCTCTCAATGAAACTAATCTCCCAGGAGAATATACTACCGCGGGGATTAATGACTTTGAGGGAATCGGACCCAAATGATAAATGCCTAAAGGAATTCCTATTACTTAATCGTTTCTTAGAGAGTGGGATTTTTGAGGGGGAGAGAAGGGAACTGATCTATTAGTGCATGCCCATTACCCTTGCTCTTTGTTTTCCTCTTTGTTTTCTTATCTTTTCTTCTTTCCTTTCTTTTTCTTTTTGTTTTTCTTATATTTTTTCCTTCCTCTGTTTTTCGGTCCCTTTTACAGGGCACGGCAAGGGTCCTTTTATAGGACCTGTCGTGATCGGTTTTTACCACTTTGCCCTTTAAAGGCCTTTGTCTAGTCTGGGCGTACTTGCCGACCACCGAGGAGCTCGTCTATGTACCACTTACCCTCGCCAGACAATGGCAGGTTTGTCTTGTTTCTTAGTCCGCCGTGGCACTTTCTCCTGCCATGGCATAAATGCTCTTTCTCTCTCTCCGTATGGCATGCACCCAACGTTTCCCCCCAACCTTGCCTCTTTTTGGCGGTCTGTCATCCCAGCAAGACGTACCCCCCAAAAGGGCTTGGACAGGAAGCGCAAAATAGATCTTTTCCCCTCTCCCCACCACCAAACCACACCCCCCCTTACCTCTTACTTCTGACCCATGGCCCCACCACGTCCCATATTGGCTGGGTACAGGCTGGTGGTGCCTGGGCCTTGCGCGTGCTTTCCTGTTACGTACGTTCAAAATCTGCCTGCGGCTCATGTGTTTGCTGTGATTTGGAGCTTTGTTTGCATCGTCTGCCATGCTATCTTGTTCTTTTATGTGGGCCGTTTTGTAAATTTCACTGCTTCCCTTTGGGGTTGGGCTTCTCTTAATACTGGGTTTTACATTTTCTCTTGGCCCATTTCTTGGTTGCACTTATGTCTTACTTCATTACTTAGCGTTTCCTGCCGTGACAATATGTTCTTGCTAGGCCTCTTTTCAAGCCTGCCGTTTCATTCCTTCCCCCAATGACTTAACATGGCCACTGGTGTTCTTACTTATGAGCTCCATTGTCCCTTTCTTTTTCCCTTGGGCCTACGGCCTATTTACTTCCTTTGGGCTTCCTCGGCCCATTTACTAACTTTGCATTCCCATGGACTTTTTCTAACTTGATTGGACTTCCTCGGCCTAATCTCCTCATTCTCATTCTTAGGGTTCATGGGCTTGCCATCAACCCCTACTTTCTTTGTTTACATTGCTTTGGGCCTGCCGCGGCCCATTCTCACTTTTCCATACCATATACTGCCCAAGAATGTCATTTCTCTCTTTCCGGGCCCTTTGGGCCCATTTGCTTCCTCAAGACCCATTTATTCATGTTATGGGCCTGTGCTCTATTACTCCTGCCGCTTGGGCTTAATAGTCTTATTCTATGCCTGCCACTCTTATTGCCTGCTTTGCTGAGTTGGGCCTGTTTTACAAAAATGACCCTCAACACCCACTCACGACCCACCACTGGACTCAATCGACCACCACTTCACGACCACCAACCACCACCACCAATATTTGTTTTACAAGGGAAATCAGAGAGAGAGAGAGAGAAGGTCAGATTGAGAGTTTCAGAAGAGAGAAAGAGAGACCAATTGTTAGCCATGGAGCCACCAATCTAAGAGAGAAAGACCCACCAAGAGAGAGAGAAAGGGAACCACTAATATGTAAGAAGAGAGACATCGATCTAAGAAATAAAGAGTTTGGAATTAGAGAAAGAGAAATTGAGATGAAAGATCAAAAGAAGAAATAAGGGGAGGTGGCAAGATTTGGAAAAAGAAAGAAAGAAAAAGAAACAAACACGCACACACAGAGAAGGATTAGGAGTTAAAATTATTTTTTGTTTATAATTATGTCCTTTTTCTTTTTTTTTAAGGTCAAATGTGATGTGGATGCTAACCAGGAATTTTTTTATTATTATTATTTTATTAGCCACATTTGAATCTAACATGCCAACGGTGCACTCTGTCTACCACGTAGGCAGTTTTCATTAGTGAGATGATGACAGGGACTAAAATGAAAATGTTTTTTTTATTTTTATTTTAGGGACTGTATTCGGTATATAAAAAAATTTTGGAACCATAAATGTATTTCCACCACACACACACACATATAAATAAGCATGTCACTAATCACAAAATATTTATTCAAATATTTATTTATTATATTGTTTAAGTAGCGCTAATCACATTTTTACCTCATCAGTTTGTAAACCTTCTGATGTAAATTTTGTAGTAGCTTTAGCATTTTCTTTTATTGTTTGTTCCACTTTTATTTTTTTTTTCTCATGGCAATTCAATTAGTGGTTCCCATAGTTTGAACATAATAGATTTTTTTTTTTTTTTTTTTAAGAAAAACACTTAATGTTGTGTGGGTTCTAATTATCTCAAATGGTAAAGTTTATTGTGGTCGAGAAAGAGATTTGGAATTCATTCGAACCCAAATATTAATTGATAAAGATGAATCATCATGGAACCTTGCTTACTTCTTTGAATATTGTTAATAATTATGAATTGGTTATTTTGTTTATCTATACTACTGTTATTAAACCCAGCCCGGCCTAGCTAGTCGGACCGATGAACTAGCGACCCGACGCACAGAACGGGCTGGGTGATCAATTGGATCGAAATAGTACATGACCCGATCAAAACCAGTGTAACTCGGTGGATTTTAAGTAACCCGTGTGACTCGGATGGGTTTTATTAACCCGGCCGGGTTTGTGAATTGTGTAAAATTACATTAATATGTCCACTTTATTGACTCTTTTATTATTTAAATGTGTGATAATATGGTAATTTAAACAAGAGTTTGAGATTTTCCTTTTTATTTATTTAATATACATAATTTTAAAACATGCAACAAGATTTTATTTAGCAAAGAATTTATTGCAATCTTATGACATTCGTTTATTTTCCTTGTGAATTTATAGAATTTCTAATGCTATTGTTTATAAAACATTGATTTTGAATTATAATAGCAAGTTTAATTTAGGCATATGTTTTTTCTCATTTACATATTCAAGTTATGATTTCTCAAACTTAATTTTATATATATTTAATTTTAAAGAAAAATTATTTGACCCTACTGTTCGACCAATGACCCACTAATTGAACCAGTAACCTAGCTCACAAACCGGGTCAATGTTCAGTCCGAGTTTAATAACTATGATCTATACTACTATTTAAGAGATTTCTCCGATTTGGACTAGATTTTTTTTTTTTTTTTTTGTTCCAAAACACCTCAACAGCTTACATTTAAGTATCCTCAACAACACTGACTCTCTCTTCCATAGAGTCTTCAAAGCAAAGTTCTTTCCAAATTGCTCTATTTTGGATGCAAAGGAGTCAAAGGCAGGTTCTTATGCATGGAAAAGCATCCTCAAAGGGCGAGATGTGATTCTGGAAGGCGCTTGTTGGAGGGTTGGCGATGGAAAGTCCATCAAAATTTGGCATACAAAACACCCAACCAAAATTTCATCCCCTATCCTGGATTCAATGGAAGAAGCAACGGTGAAATGCTTGATTAATCAGTACAACAGAACTTAGAACCATGAAATGATTGATGGGATTTTTGCTCCACAAGAGGCAGGATTAATCAAAAGAATTCCCTTAGCAAAAAATGCAGCCACAAATTCATTGTTTTGGCCTACAGTTGAGAATGGGCAATACTCTTGCAAGTTCGGGTACCAATTTTTGAAAGCTCAAGATGCTGGTTTTACTCATCCAGCTCCACCAGACCCTGCTCAATCTCTTTGGAAAAAAATCTGGGCTCTTGATGTTCCAAACAAGGTGAAACACTTCACATGGCGTGCCTGTAGAAACTCTCTGCCAACGAAATGCAATCTAATTCGTCGCCAGGTGCTCATTGATCATCACTGTGACAGGTGCACCACAACTCAAGAAGATATGCTTCATGCACTTTGGTCATGTTCCGAATTGGATTGGGTGTGGGATGCTGCAGAATGGGATTTCAGGTCTTGGGTAGATATCCAAAATTTCAGGGACTCAGGGAGTTGCTGAACTGGATTTTTGATCATGGAAAGCGAGCTGAAATCTTTTCAGTGACAGCGTGGTGCGTTTGGCAGCAGCGAAACAAAGTGAGAAATCAACAGCCGCACCATCCCATTGATCGGCTGTCTTGGGTTGCTGCAGAATGGCTTGCTGAGTTCGTTGCTGCAGAATGATTACGTTAAACTTTGATCATGTGGATTTTCCTTCATCATAATCTTGGAGGCTCTTTCACCGTTTAGAATTATTGGAGATTATTTATTAAAGAAATATCATTTTTAATGGGTTTACTTGAACATGTAGGTTTTAAAAGTATTATTCGCTATGGAGGTAGTTTGTAGAGCAGTTTGGGTCAGAGTGATAGGCTTCTGAAAAGAGTTCAAAAACTATCACCAAATTTCTTAATGCGGTTAGCCATCAGTGTTCTTTAGCTTAAAATCGAGTTCCAAACTTGATCCCTAACAATAGAAAAGGGTGTGGCAAGGTTAACACTCTAGCAATTGACAAGAGACCACACAAAAAACTATGCTCCAACACAAAGCAAAGTATTTTTTTGTTGGAAAGTGGAAGAGAAAGAACACAGAGAACATGAATTATTTATTTGCGTATCTTTGGAAGTGTTCTATATTGTCACGTACAATCTCTCACAAACAAAAATATTGATAAGACTGGCAGTCTGGCACAGTGGTATTTGATACAAAAACTAATTAATCATCTAAGACTAATGTTTGGTGTTACATTTATAGACACACAATCTTTGTCAAAATTTGTAACCCATTACAAACGATCAAACATATTTATTAAGAGTCACATCCTTCAAGTAAGAGTTACAACTCTTTGTTATGGGCTAAGGCAGACCCACTTGGGACAATTCATTGGGTTCAACTCGGCCCAATATTTTTAACACCTTATTTTCTCATGGACATACAGGATACATGCTTTGCGCCCAATACAAATACTCTGTTTTTATCTCTTTTCTATATAATTTTCAATATAAGTAATTAATTTTACGTTTATAATATTTTTACAACAATTTTATAACAAATTATAAGTTAACAAGCTTTTATGAATCAATAAAACAGTAATATCAATGGTGGAATCATATTAAAACCTATAGTAACTTGTCATCTACAATTTTATTGTAAAAATATTGTGAACTCTTTATTACTCTTTGTATATTGCTTGAACCAAATTGAAGACCATGCCAGGCAACAAAAAAAGTGGTCTCTTTTTTTCTTTTTTCTTCTTAGGAAAGAAAAAGGGATCTTTGAAGCTCCTGAACAGAGTACGAAGTTTTTACTTGCAAGGAACATAAGTGACAGGTCAGCCTTATTTTAGGTATAAACCTTTAGCTTGGAGTGACAAAACATGCAAAATTAGCGTTATCCCTTAGCGTGTTCTTTCCAAGCACTTTGTTAGTCCCGCAAGCACTCCCTCACGCAAACCCCATTGGAAAAGTATAATAATACTACACTAATCTTTGTCCTCCTTAGTCACAATTGAAACATAATCTATATATATGCATATTCTTCTGTTGATTGAAATTTCTTTGTGCTTGAATTCTCTAACAAGGGTTACATATAGTCATTTTCAGAGATAAGAAAGAAAACCGTTCAATATGTCTAGAACAGGTTCAGGGCTTTCCTGCAAGTTGCGAAGCATTCTTGAAACAATTCACCATGACAGCTCTTGCTCCGGCTATATATCTCAGGGACACCGGCCGGTTTTTTCTGTACATAAGCTTGGAAATGGTTATGGAATGAACGAAGGGTCAAAGTTTTTCAGCACCAATAGCAAAACGTGGAAAAAACATGATGCTAATACGTAATCTTCTCTTGCTTGATCATTCATTCATCTCTCTCCAAATAATCTTCAGGTTTTTCAAGAATAATTTTTAATAGTTTCTTTGCTTTTAATTTTAGGGTCAATCAAGAAAAGGGCAAGGTTCAACCACCTGCACCAACCCCTCCAAAGTTCAACCTCCCTCCTTGGTATGTATTCCCATTAATATTTGTTTTTTAAGGAATTATAAAAAACGTGATAACTTATTCAATACTTCTAGACCAATATTTCTTCCTCTTGATCACCTAGAATGCACAGACACAAACATTTGTACAGGTACCAGTACAGGTATGATACGGCAACATGAGCAATTTTTAAAAAATTATAACATGATACAGCAAATTAAACACTGTTACGACACAGATATGACACAGATACAAACTCCAAATGAAGTGTCTGTGCATCCTAGTCGATCACATGATAATAAGTCCCGATAATTATATTTACAACTAAACCTACCATTTATATGAGATAAGGAAGTAAAGTGTTGCCTGAGTATTGAATAATTTTTTTTTAAAAATGTGGGGCATTCAAAGATATTAATATAGGAATTTTAGGTTTTTTTTTTTTTTGGTCGAATTGCTCCTGTGCACTGAATTCAACTTTCTGACTTGCTCCTATATTAATAATCTAATAGAAGCGTCGTACAACCTATACCCAAAAAAAAAAAAAAAAAAAAAAAAAAAAAAAAAAAAAAAAAAAAAAAAAAAAAAAAAAAGAGTCGTGCTATATAACAATGTGGCATATAGGAATTATTCCATAGTGGAATAGCATATGATTCTTAGGAAAACTGGAAAATCATCAGGTTCCATTAGTTTAATTAGATATTAATGATATATATTAGAAAATTTTGAAAATAATTATAGAATTTGGTTAGTATGATCACCATTTCGCATGAGGGTGGGGCAGTGTCATCATGTGGGCAATTTGATGAATTACCCAACCATACAGGGCAAAATGGATTTTGGGTTCTAGCTTTGCTTTCTCGCTACCATTGTGGAACTGGAAGCAGGATTGGAGGAAACTACAAAGGATCGAAGGTATTTTCAGCTGTGCAATTTGTTAAACTTGAATTTTCTATCAATCTTTCTTATGTTATGTCTCTTAATCTGCTTAATTTTAATTTAGAAAATAAATAAACATACTTGTAAATTGTAACTATTCCTTTTGGATTCACAACAAATTCCGATATTGGCATGATCAAAGTTGGGAAAAGAAATATTTCCAAAATTAAGGGTATAGTTGGGAAAAAAATGAACTTCAAGCAAGACACAACTACAAGCTTGGCCTAGAAGAGTAAAAAGTAAAAACACTTCTATCTATGTATAAGGTAATACAAAATATATAGTATCATTTTCTCCCAATATTATTACTAAAAGGTTTTAATTCATTTATGGAATTATTGGGATGTTATAGGAGAGGCAGAAATAGTGGCTAAAGAGGTTGAAATTGTAGCGGAGGTAGTAGAAAAGGTGGGCACTGTGGCAGAGAAGGTATCAGCAAAAGCTGCAGATAAGCTTCCTGAAAATGGTAATCTGAAGAAAGCAGCTTTGTTGGTTGAACGTATTTCAAAAGATGTTGTCCACGATGCACAACTAACAGAAGATTTTATCCACAAGGTATTGCAATATAAAAGTACTCCCTTTGAACCATTGTTAATTCGCAAGGTATTGCATTCATTTGCTGATACCTTCTCTTCCTTTACTTTATTAGTATTTTTCTTCATTGACCAAGCATCAGTTATTGGCAATATACATAATCATTCACTATCAAAACAACACAATTTTGTTTGATTCAACATAGTGCATTAAAACACCACCCGAGGAGGTGGCCTGATGCCCTCGTGTGGCTCATCACCTTGCGAGTATGAGGTTATGGATTTCGAATAATGGTACTTCCCATCTAGTACTGGGGTCGTCATGCATCATACATGATAAGTTTTAAGTGGCATTGAGCACACCTACAAATCCCCTTTCTATAATTCCAAAACAACTGTGTATATATTAAAACAATTTTGAAGTATTACCTAGGCATCTCCCAAAGCTGTGCAAACATCATAAACATGCATTACGCGAGTAGTACATACATGTATTTCCATAGTGTAGAGGTATTGAATGATTTCTGTTTGATCAAAACATAGGTGGATACATTGAAGGAAGACGTGGAGACTCTGGTTGAACCCGTTATTGATCATATTGCGAAGCAAGAATCCAAAGCGAAGTAATGTTAGAATTTGTGAACACTCTGGAAAACTTCATGTTACCTTCTAACGTATATGTGACACTCCCAAACAAAGAAAAGCACCATATGTAAATAAAAACTAATAGAGGATTTACCGTATTTTGAATTTTTTCTCTTAAAAAATAAACTTATTTTGTACTGTTCCTATTAGGGACCACAATTTGACTCTCTATAGCCATTTTAAAAATATGTCCACATGATGTGACGTCGAATGTCATAAAAGATTTGAGTGTATCTTTCTTATCACCAATTGGTTTTGAGATGGAATGGCACATCTCACATCTCATGGTCCGACAAATTGTATTAGAGCCAAGGTCATGAATTCAAGTCGCGGGAGTGTCATTGTGAGGGAGAGATTGTTAGAGGGACGACAATTTGACTCCTTACAACCATTCTAAAAACAGACTCGCGTGGCGTGATTTCGAAGGCCATAAAAAATTTGAGTGTGTCTTCCTCATCACCAATTGGTTATGAGGTAAAATGGCACAGCTCACAGTTTGACAAATGGTATCACTTGTTTGTTTGTTTAGACCCCTTAAAAACAGATTAGTTTAACATAGTCAAGTAGTTACTTAGGTTAATTATTCAGTTCGAAGTTAAACACATACAATCATATCATATAGTGTGGAAAAATATAGAAGACAACGATATAATTACCCAAGAAAACCAATAAAATCAATCGTTTTAAGGTAAAAACCTGTAGAGGATTTAACCTAACTATCCTCAAGGTAAACAAATCCACTATGATAGAATGGAAGATTACAATAGATTTAAACCCTAAATCTAAAGTTAACTTAAATAGAACTTACTAACACGACCACGTGCTACTCAGACTCCATAGACTCTTCTATCTTGGATTTACTGAACACAAACTCCCCATTTGTGACTTTGAGATCCCACTCAAAGGTTTCAAATCACCATCACTAGTAGATTTTTATGCAACAACTTGTTTCCACCAATTCTTGATTGTAGATCTCGTTCCAATAGACACTTGTAGAGTTAGAAGGTACAAAAACCTCTCAAATCTCACAGGAGTAACTCACAAGTCTTCTAAGGGCCTCCAAAACATAATTAGGGTTTTCCTTTTATACCTTATAAACGTTTTCGCAGGCTTAGGCCTAATTTAAATTCTGCAGAGTTGACTTATCTACGATTTTCAATCGGTTGAGTGTAATTTTTGATCAGTCGAGCTTCGCAGAACTTGAACTCTCCTTTCTGCTGCTTGAATGTTTTTGAATCTTGATTTGTATAATCTTTAGCAATGTCTAACACCTAATCTAGACATGTTTTTGTGTTCTCGATTTGCCAGCATACAAAAAATAAGAATCTAAACGTTTAATCCTAAATATTTAGAACCTAACAGTTCCCATTAGAAAAGATTGTAATCATTCTAAGAGAAATTCTTTAGTACTTCAAAACCAATGTTTTTTCCACTTATAAGAGAAATGCGCACAACATTTTCACAACACTTTCGTAACAAATTCTAAGTAGAAGGTTGTTACTAGCTATTATGGGTGAACAAAAAGTTTTAAGTTTTGGATTCAAATTATAACCAATAACAACTTATCACTTAAGATTTATTATGAAAGTATTGTAAAAACGTTATAGACGTAGTACTTCTCATTAATTAATACATAAGAGCATTCATATCAAGAATGCTATAATGCTAAAAATGCTATTAATAACAACCAACACACAAAAACACACACTACATCAAACATCCTATATGCTATAATTTTTGACACTCAACTACAGTGTGATCTCATTTTTGACAACTTACTGTAGCTAAAATCTTATAATAAAAACTATTATTTTATTTCTTCTCTCTTCTTTTCCTTAAAAAAAAATTAATTTTCTTTTCTCTCTCTTTCTTCTCTTCCCTGTTCAATCCCGTTTGTCACTCTCTTTCTTCTCTGTTCAATCCCATTTCTCTCTTCTTCTTCTTTTCTTCTCTTTTCATCTGGAGATTGTGGATCATTGTCTTCGAATCTCTGTGGTGGCAGATCGTGAACCATTCTCTCTCCTTTTCTGGGTTTTAGTGGTTCCAGTCATGGATCTCATGGGTTGACTTCACAAGCTGGGAGGTCGACGTTCTTGGTGTTGGTGGTTTTAGGTCGACTGGGGTTGAGATTGGCTTTTTTAGGTTGCCTAGGGTTGAGATCGGCATTTTTGGGTCAGTTGTGGTGAGGTATTGAAGGTTAGGAAGATTTATGTGCTATTGTTTAAACTTAGGTTGGAGTTGGATGTGTTTATTGGCAGTGCTTTGGTTAATACCTATATGAAATTTGGGTTGATTGTAGAAGTATAAGAGGTGTTTGAGATAGGGGTTTTGTTGTTGGGGTCATTTTTTTTTTTTTTTTTCGGTTTTATTAATGCTTGTGGGTTTGTTTGGTTGTTGAGAAAATTAGGAAAAAGGAATGAAGGGTTTCATTGATTGTTGTTGCGTAAAGTTAATCTAAAATAAAGGGTTGTGGCAAGGAGTTTGACAGATTGTGGTTGGTAGTTGGTTGTGGGTTTGTGGAGTGGTGAATGGTTGCTGCGCATCATATTAGACGAAGAAAGAGAGAGAGAGAGAGAGAGAGAGAGAGTGACAGAAAAGGGGAGAAAGGATTACTTCTGGAGTAATGAATAATATTCCTCAAGATCAAGCTCCACCACAATGGGCGATCAACGCAGGAGGGGACATCGTGATGATTCTAGAGACCATGATCATGGAGGCCGTGAGGGGCTGGATCAGTACGAGGTTTCAAAAGGCATGGGAGCGGACTCCCCCCTTGACGAAATCAAGCAAAAGATTGGGCTTTCTCCCACTAACGGTTTGAGTGTAGGTGTCCTTGAACAGCGGACCATACCTGGAGGTGGGGAAGAGTTTAAGTTGGCGATCCACTCCGTATCAGAATTTCAAGAAAATCACTCAAGTGCTCTGTCAGAAGATGAAGTTGGGGGTGTTGAAACATCAACTGATTCTAATGTCAGGGATAGATCTCTTGGAGGAGAGGATGGAACTGATGGGATGGAATTTGATGGTGGAGGCGATGCCTCTCCCACCAATTGAAGATGGTCTGACCTTGAGCCACCGCTTAGTCATGAATATCATTGCGTGGAATTGCAGGGGCGCCTTGAAGCCCAATTTTCAGGACCACGTAAGGGACCTTGTCCAAAATCATGACCCTGCCATTTTTGTGGTTATGGAAATTCGAATAGAAGGTATCAGAGCAAAACAAATAACGGATCGCCTTTCCTTTAACGGCGCTATTCACATCGACACCATTGGGTATGTTGGAGGTCTTTGGCTACTCTGGAATACTGGCAAGGTGGAGGTATCGCTTCTTTCCAAAATCGAGCAAGAGATTCATGTCTTTGCAAAGGTGCATTCTCTTAACTCAACCTATTTCTTTTCTGCCATTTATGCTAGTCCTCGGTTGGCCGGGAGGTGTGTTTTATGGAATAACTTGTGTTTGTTTGCTGAGCTCCACAATATGCCTTGGGTTATTGCTAGGGACTTTAACGAGCCTCTCTCCAACGAGGACAAGTTTGGGGGCAGAGCAGTGAGCAGCTCTAGGTCCATGGAATTTAAAGAATGCCTAGATTGTTGTAACATGATTGACCTGAGATTCTCGGGCCCCAGATTTACATGGACTAACAAAAGGGAGGTTGGAGCTCTAATCCAAGAGAGGATAGATAGATTCTTTGTTAACTTGGGCTGGTGCACTACATACCCAAATGTGAAAATAACTTATCTCACTCGATGCCACTCTGATCACTACCCGGTTCTACTTGAGTCAAAACCAATCAATCAGCGGCATCTCCCTCGCCCCTTCAAGTTTCAAAGCTACTGGTTGGCAGACCTGTCCTTCCATAATATTGTTTCCCGGGCTTGGAGGCACTCCCTCAGGTTAGGTGAAGCAATTGATAGGTTTGTCAAGGATGTATCCATCTGGAACAAAAATGAGTTTAGGAATGTTTTTGTGAAGAAAAAAAGGATTATGGCCAGACTTCATGGTATTCAAAAGGAAATGGCTTTGAGGCCAAGTGCACAGCTGGTAGAGCTTGAAAAAGTGCAGCAACAAGAGCTGGATTCCACTCTTAATCAGGAGAGAGATATCTGGGCCTTAAAGTCCCAAGTTAATTGGCTAGTTGATGGGGAGAGAAACACCTCTTTCTTCCATGTCACAACGCTTGTGAGGAGAAAGCGGAATCGGATTGACGCCATCAAGAATACAGTGGGGGAATGGGTATTTGAAGAAGAGGATATTATGAATGTCATTCGTAAAGGATTCCAGGATCTATTCTCATCTTCGAAGGGCAGCACCCCTCGGCAGATCTCTCCTCCTTCTCAATGGCAAGCTAGACTAACTGAAGCTAATTGTGCTGATCTTAACCTTTCCATTACTGATGAAGAGATAATAGTGGCACTTTAGTCAAAGAAGCCTTATAAAGCTCCTAGTCCGGACAATCTACACACAGGATTCTTTCAATGATTTTGGCCGACAATAGGTTCTCTAGTCAAAAAGGAAGTAAGGCAGATTTTTGCTTCCAAGAAAATGCCTGAATATCTCAATAAAACTCACCTGGTTCTCATTCCAAAAATCCAAGGTCTAGAAACACTTGGGAATTACCGCCCTATGAGTCTTTGCAACACCACATATAAGCTTGTGTTTAAGATCATAGTGAATAGAATCGACCTGTGTTAGGGGATCTTATCTCCCCAGTGCAGATTGCTTTTGTCCCGGGAAGGAGATGGACCGATAATGCCATAATTGTCCAAGAGTTAATCCATTCCATCAACAAAGCTAAAGGGAAAAAAGGTTACATGGCAATAAAGATTGATCTTGAAAAAGCTTATGATAAGCTTGAATGGAGTTTTATCAGGGATCGCCTCTTCCACATCAATCTCGCCACTGACCTCATTGAGTTGATCATGAGCTGCATCTCATCAGTGACCACTAGTATTCTGTTCAATAGGGGGACTATGGATCCAATTATCCCTTCTTGAGGCATCCGGCAGGGAGATCCTCTCTCACCCTATATCTTTATTTTGTGCATGGATTGGCTAGGGCAGCTCATAGAAGGAAAATGTGATAAGAAACTATGGAATCCGGTAAAGTCCTCAAAAAGTGGTCCATATTTCTCCCATCTGTTCTTCGCCAATTATTTTGGTGTTATTTGCCAAAGCAAATTAGGCTAATTGCTCCACCATTAGAGACGTACTTGATTTGTTTTGCGAAAAATTGGGGCAATCAGTGAGCGAAGCTAAATCTAGGATGTTCTTCTCCCCAAATGTAGATAGGGACACTAGAGAATCCCTTTCAAACATCCTCAGCTTCCAATCCACCCGGACTCTCGGTAAGTATCTTGGTATTCCCATTAGGCACCCTGGATCCTCTTCTCATGACTTTGACTTCATCCTCAACCAAATGAAGCAGAAGCTAGCGGGCTGGAAAGCCAATCTGTTGTCAATGGCAGGGAGGGCCGTCCTCATCTAGTCCTCCCTTTCCACTGTTCCTGCCTATGTAATGCAGTGCTTCCATCTGCTGGAAAGGATTTTAAGTGGCATAGACAGGGTGAATGGGAATTTCTTATGGGGCACTACAGATACGAGGAGGAGGATTCATTGGATTGGTTGGCATAAAGTCACCAAGACCAAGAAAAAGGGAAGATTAGGATTTCAAACAGCGAAAGGTCGAAATACCGCCTTATTAGCTAAATGGAACTAGACACTGCATTCAGAACAAGATGCTTTGTGGACCCGAGTTCTGAAGAGGAAATATTGCAGCTCAAGAAGAATTAATTCCCCTAATCCCAACAAGCTTCCCTGTTCCCAGGTTTGGAAGGGCATCAAGAAAGGTACAACTACCTTTGTAAAAGGAGCTAGATGGTTTCTTGGGAAAGACAGCAACCTGAATTTTTGGAGTGACTCATGGTCAGATTTAGGTCTTCTACGAGGTGTCATTCAGGGGCCCATTGATCCTAACACTGAAAAGTTGAGGGTGAAGGATGTTCTGGTTGATGGTAGTTGGGATTGGACTAAAATTACCATGGAGTTGCCAACGAATTTGAAGATGAAAATCCAAGCAACCCCCTCTACCATGTTTGCTCCTACTGAAGATAAACTTTCATGGTCTCCGAATCCCCGTGAAGTCTTTGATCTCAAATTTGCATATAGCCTAACCACAGAAAATGAGCCTTGCTAGTTTGATGGGAAGTGGATTTGCAAGGCGAAATTTCTTCCTAAAATCAAATTTTTTGCATGGAAATGTATGCATAACAGTGTCGAGGTCAAAGCCTACCTCGCGGAAAGGGGGATGAGTACAAACATGTTGTGTCCTTTGCGTGGCTTGGAGGTGGAAACCATTGCCCATGCTCTTCGGGATTGCAGGATGGTAATAGAAGTGTGGTTCAACTTGGGTGTTGCGAGGAATGACATGGAGTTTTTCAATGGGGAGCTAAAAGTTTGGATGACTAAGAATGCTAAGGCTACCCATCCACTTCACTAGGATACCATCTTTCTTTTTGCCATTTGGATTTTATGGCAAAGAAGGAATCTGGTTTTATTCCAAAACAAACCGGTGTTTCCCAACACACATGTTAAGATTATCCAAAGAGCTCGAGAATTCATTCACTGTGGCATTAATGCAGTGACTATTCACAGAAGGGTCCTCAAAGGCATTCGCTGAGAGAGGCCTAACAGAGGGTAGGTTAAGCTTAATACTGACGGGTCGTCTTTAGAGAATCTAGGATGAGCAGGGTGTGGTGGGATTCTTCATGATGATAATGGAGTTTGGATGTGTGGGTTCTCCAAGAAAATTAGGACAACCACGAGTTTTGTGGCAGAATTATGGGCTGTGAGGGAGGGACTTTCTCTCTATTTGCAGAGAAACTTCCCTGCTAGACGCTAAAAGTATCTTTGAGGTGCTTACCAACCCAAACCAGTCTAACAATGCCATATCTGCCATCCTTGATTACTGCAGGCAGATGATGATTCAAGTTCCTCAGCTCAGAGTTAGGCACTGTTACAGAGAGGCGAACCGATACGCATACAAGCTTGCTCGAATAGGAGTGCAACAGCGTGTAGACTTTTGTTTGTATGAAGATTCCCCTCAGGAACTTCAATCTGATTTAGAATTTGATAATTTTGGTTTGTATGTAAATAGGCTTTGCCTTGAGACGTTGTCTTTTGTTTAGTTTAATGAAATTTCTAATTCACCAAAAAAATAATAATAATAATATTCCTCATTCAATTTATGTATTTTAAATGTTAAAAATCAACTAGTAAAGAGCCATATAGTTATGTGCTTTAAATTCTTAACCCGTCATATACTTATGTGCTTTAAATTCTTAAAATGGATGTAACACGTGTTTACATGTAGAAACATTCAATAGTTGTGATAATGAGATGATCTTACCCATATATGTCAAAACCTGAATCGTATCGTGAGTCTTTTTTTTTTTTTCTTTTTTTTTTTTTGATATCATGTATCTTATCATATCGTATATTGTAAGATACAACAACACTTAATAAATTTAAATTTAAAAAATATAAATATACATATAAAATGTATATTCTTTATAAATTTGAAATATGAAGGTGAACTAAAAATCGGACCATCTCTGATTCGTCCATAGAGTCGTCCAGGACCAAAAAGGTGAACCCAACATAAGAAGGTCATCCACCGTCAGGAGGTCATCCGTGGGTATGAAGGTCATCCATCAGGGAAGCACTTGGACGACCTCTCAACACTTAGAAAATTTTTAGAATGGATTTATGTACAAAAGCTTATTATAATGCAAACCACGTTCTACTATTTTGAAGTATAAGCAAAATCATTGTTCATCACTATAACTTCCCACTAAGTACTTAACTTCTAATGGCAGTTATAGAAGATAAGATTAAACCTTCTAACTTCTATAGCAGTTATGGAAGTTAAATCTGAACCTTCTAACTTTCGTACACATTGAGGAAGTTACTAAATAAGTAACCACTCCAAGGCTCACTGTATAAGGACTCATCCACATCAAATGAAAGTAAGTTTCCACCACTCCTAAAGTTGGAATCTAAGTTAAGCATCGAAGAGGTCTTGATCGATTCACCCCGATCACCTTTGATCTTGTGTTTCTTTCTTTTCAAGCCTTTGAAGCAACTTCTAGCCCATTGAAGCCCAGAGCATTTAGCCTACTGGTTTTCTATGCATCATCAAAATATATTCAACTAATAACTAATTTAATCATTATTTATGTAATCATATTTAACAAAGAAAACTTAATAAATCAAATTAAAATATGTTTATAAAATACACATTCAATTTTATTGAACTCAAAAGTGATAATATATGACATATGAGGCAAAATAATAATTTTGTTTTTCATTATCTTGCCAAATAAACTGCATTCAATGTCAATGTTATCATCATGTTCATCATCTTGCAAAATTATTTCTTTCATCATGATTTTTTACATCAACATCAACATTTACTATCTCTCATTGTTTTTTATTTTAATAATTTTTTCTTTATATTTCAAATTGACATTCTAGGCTTCTAGCTTCTTTGAGTTATAACAATAATAACATATATTGTTATTTAATACCTTATTCATAGCATAGAAAATAAATTTACAAATATTAAAGAGGCATGTCAAGTGTATAGTTCAAATTATTAAGGGGAAAAAAACTTATGGATATATACACCAATGTTTTATTCGATTCATGAACACTTCCAACAAACCCTTATAATATTGAACTTTTTGCATACGATATGATATATATCGTACAATACGTATCACATATTGTACTATACTGACAACTATGGTCTTACCTAAATGAGTAAAGTGGTCATCTATATTTTGAGATGGGTATTATGAATGGGTCACTTGACAACAAATTTTTTTTTATAAATAAATTCAATTAAATTAAATTGGACACATTGAACAAAGTTAAACTACAATTGAAAACTAATTTAAATTTAATTTGTTCTTCAGCTTTCATATAAATATATGACAATCAAATTATAATAATAGATGCCTTGGGCTCAGAGTTGCCATGATACAGCTGCCATGTTGAGCTTGATTATTTAAAAAAAAAAATTAGCGAAAACATTTATTTATTCATCCTAATCCTTTAGCAGAATGTATGATACTTCTCTTCCGCAACAATTCTCCTTCCTCATTGCATAATAGTTCTAAAACCATAAATTATTTCACAATTTTTTTGCCTTAAACAATGATATAGCAGACTATGAGTGGTTAACTGTCACTTACACATAAATCTTTTTTTTTCTTCACTAATCACACTGTCACGTCACAGTTATGACAAAAAAATGTGAAAAATTTTATAGTCCTATACTTTTTCCCTCACTACCAATTCTTTTCAATACCCTTTCGTAAAGAGACAATTGACCACCAGTGACAAGAAGTAGTGGAAATTGGAGTGAAGGAAGGCAACAAGGACCTTGATCCCCTCCCCTACTCTCTTCTGGCCGAAAAAAAGGGGATGTGAGACGAGTGTGTGAATCCATGAAGATCTATATATTAAGGACATGTGACTAATGAGATAGCATAAACATAATATTTTAATTTCATCGTTAGTCATTTCATATTTTTCCATCTACTACTTAAGGGTTGATACTATCTTAACATGGCATATTTGAAAGGTTAGAGCATCAACAATGGGCTTGCTATATGCCAAATGTAAGGTACATTTGACATTCAGGCCCAAAAATTGCTCAGTAACGGGAAGGCCAAATTGTAAAAGGCTTAATTTTTTTGTGATATAGCTACAATACCATCTTAAATGTAAGATGGTACTATAGCTGAATGGGATAAAAAAAAATAATTTTTTAATACTTGAGGTCCTTTTTAATTGGGAATTTCTCTCACC
Organism: Quercus glauca; assembly: GCA_023736055.1. Lineage (NCBI taxonomy): Eukaryota > Viridiplantae > Streptophyta > Magnoliopsida > Fagales > Fagaceae > Quercus > Quercus glauca. The sequence continues at coordinate 27,711,355 of CM043325.1, read as the reverse complement.
TCTCTCATTTTTTCTCTTCTTTTCTCTCTCTTCCTTCTCTCTTTCTCATCTACTCTCTGCTCTCTTCAAACCCAAGACTCTCTCCGATGCCCCTCTCTCTCCGATAAATTAGATGCTTCTCTCTCTCCGATGACCCTCGGACCATGGGACATGGATATGCCAAATGTCCACAAAACACCAAGCCCCTCTCTCTCTCTCTACAGATCGGGTATTTGCTCTCTCATCCCCTCTCTCGCGCCATTGTCAAGCTTCTCTCTTTCTCTCTGAATCACCAAGCCGCTAAAATCGGATTGTGGGCATCGGCGTTGAGGTGAGATTGGATTCATAGGCATCGACGTGGAGATCGGATTCGTGGGCATTGGAGGTGAGATCGGATTCGTGGGGTTTAGGTTGCCACTTTCATGATTTATGAGGTGAGATCGGATTGTCAGTTTTATGATTTGTGGCTTGCTGGGTTTTGGTATGGTGGGTGGGTCTCAAGTGGTGTGGCCGTGGGTTTCGTGGGTTGCAGATAGGTGTGGCCGTGGGTCTCAAGTGCGTTTGGAATGGGTCACAGAGGGTTCACGGTGATTGTGGTTTTGTGGGTTTTTTTGCCACCGGTGGTGGTGGCTGGTAGTGGCTAGTTGCAGGTTGTTGGGGTTGGTGGCAGAGACTCTTCTTTGCCGGGTTTGGTTGCTGGTTGCTGGGGTTGGTTGCTACCCACTGGATGTGGTTTTTTTTTTTTTTTTTTTTTTGGTGGTTCTAATTTGCAGGATGTGGTTTTTGGTAGTTCTGATTGGCAGGATGTTGGAAATAAAAATAAAGAAAGATTAAAAAAATAATATTTTAATAAAATGGTAAAATAATATAATTTTGGGATATTTGGTGTATTGTAAAATAGTATGATATAAGTGATAGAGTAGCTTTTTGGGATGGTAAAATAGGATTAGATGAGATTTTCAGCTGTGGATGCTCTTAGAAACCATTTTGACGTATGGAGTAGACACTAGGGACAAAATGGTAATTGACTATAATTAAAATCATCAATATATATTATAATGAATAAAAAAATAAGCACAATTTTCTGATTTAGGAGACAGAAAAGGATCAGTCCGTATACTGATAAAAATATGATCACGAGGAAATGATATTAAAAGCAAGACATCAGATCTCTAAAACCCAAACCACCATCCATCTTTGGCTTACAAAGTTTTTCTCAAGAGATCCACGCCATTTTTGGTTCCTTATCCTTCTGCCCCCACCAAAATTTGGTCGTTCCTTATCCTTCTACATTCTTTTAACCTAGCGCTCTTAGCAAAACAAGGTTGGAGGATCCAACAAAATCCAAACTCCCTTGTCCATAGAGTCTTTAAGGCAAAGTATTTTGCAGGAAGCTCCTTTAGGGAGGCGCAATTGGGGTATAGACCATCTTATGTGTGAAGAAGTATCATGGAAGTCAAGGACTTAATTGTGAGGGGGTCTAGATGGGTTATTGGTAATGGTGAGAGGGTTCACATTTGGGAGGATAGATGGATTCCATGTCCGGATTCCTTCAAAGTGGTGAGCCCGAAGGGTCTCTCTTCAAACTGTGTATTGGTTTCAAGCCTCATCAACAAGGAGACTAGGGGCTGGGATGTTAATTTGGTGAGGAATACCTTCCTCCCCCATGAAGCTGAAATTGTGTTGGGTATCCCAATTAGTCCTAGGCTTCCTGAGGACTCCATTGTTTGGGCCTGGACGCCAAATGGCCGTTTCTCAGTCAAAAGCACCTATAAAATAGCCCAGAAGCTATTGCCAAAGTTAAATCAGCATGGTGAAAGAGGGGAATGCTCAGATGGGTCTAAGTCTAAAGCCATGTGGAAGCTTATCTGGAATCTGGACTGTCCAAACAAGATAAAACACTTCATGTGGAGGGCATGTAGAAACATTTTGCCTTCAAAGTGTCGAATAAAGTATAAGGGTTTGGATGTGGACACCAACTGTGATGTTTGTGGCAGGGAGGAAAATACAAGTCATATTTTGTGGGGCTGTAAAACAGCAGCAGAGGTCTGGAGTGCAACAAAATTGAAGCTTCCTTTTCTACCTGACGCTAATCTGGAGTTTGCAGATATTGTGTGGGAAATTAGGGAGAGATGCTCGGAGTTAGATTGGGAATTGTTTGCAATTACGGGGTGGAGTTTGTGGAATAATCGGAATACATTAAGGCATGAAGGAAGTGGTAAAACCGTTGCTGAAATGGTTGGTTTAGCTGCAGAATATGCAAAGGAAGTCAGGCAAACTCAGCATGTCCAAACCCGTCCCCCTCCGTCTCGTAAGCCTCCGTGGTCTCCCCCAAGCCCGGGTTGGTATAAAATCAATGCAGATGGGGCTATTTTTGCGAACATTGGTTGCAGCGGTGTGGGAGTGGTGATTAGAAATGAGAAAGGCTAGCCGATGGGTTCGATGAACAAAAAAATGATGCTGCCACTAGGTGCGTTGGAGTCTGAAGCTAAAGCCGTAGAAGATGGAATACTATTGGCTTGGGACCTTGGGCTCAAAGAGGTTATAATTGAGAATGACTCGCTGAGCTTGGTGAATGTGTTAAGGGGGCTGGGTCCCTCTCCTAGTTCAATCAGGAAGGTTGTCGAAGGCATGGAAATGACGCTGTGGCAGTTCAGATCGTGGAAGGTTTCTCACATCAGCAGGGGCAGCAACATGGCTGCTCACTTATTGGCTCAATATGCCAGACGGCCGGTTAGATGAATGTTTGGTTTGGGTTGAGGACACACCCTCTGTTATTGAAAACCAAATTCAAGATGATGTAATCACACTACAAGAAAATGTATTTTTAGTGACGAAAATTTTCGTCACTAAAAGTCCAGTTTTTCGTCACTAAGAACCTTTAGTGACGAAATTGGACTTTTAGTGACGAAATTTGTTTCGTCGCTGTAGCCCCGTCGCTAAAAGTCCTGGCGACTTTTAGCGACGAAAAATTTCGTCACTAAAAGTCCAATTTCGTAATAAAAAAAAAAACTTTTAGCGACGAAAACGTTTCCTCACTAAATGTTTTCCTCGCTAAAAACAGTATTTAGTGACGAAAATATTTCGTCACTAAAACCATTTCAGTTTATTAAATTATATTTAGCGACGAAAAATTTCGTCACTAAAACTATTTTCAAGTACATATAGTGACGAAAATATTCGTCACTAAAACTATTTCTAAGAAAATCCATGCACATATAGTGACGAAAATTTTCGTCACTAAAACCATTTCTTACAAAATTCTACTGCATTTAGTGACGAAATATTTCGTCACTAAAACAATTTTTTGTTGCCATATTTGTGACGAAAAAATTCGTCACTAAAACATATTTTCTGTTTTTATTATTTTCATGATGTTGATATTAACCTGTAACCTATCATTACATTATTTAAACCTCACATTTGATTAACACATTTATTTCAACAACGCATTTATAAAAAATCAATCCATACATTCCACAAGTTAAAATTAAAACAAGTATCAAATTCAAACTCCTTCAATACAACAATTGTTTGCAACACATACAATAACTTAAAATGTTTTATAACAATACAAGAAATGTAACATAATATAATTAGAACCCCCTAAAACCAAAAGATGTCCTCATATGTCTTCAAATAATGCCAAAAGTAATCCCCTAAAGCCACAAATAAGAAATCTGCACAAATATAAAAATTCTATTACATTAAAATCGTAAAGTAAAAACATTAACTATGTTATAAAAAAATTTCTAACAATTAGTTTCAAATGATACATAAAAAATGAAGTGTTACCTATAAGCGATTTAACTTGAAGATGAACCACCCCCATAGTTAAAACCGTCATCATAACCCTTGCTCCTCAAAAAATTAAGAATATTCTTTTGGATCTCATCTTGCTTAGCTCGCGCCTCTTGCTCCTTAGCTCGCGCCTCTTGCTCCTTGGCTCGCTCCTCTTCGTCCCTAACTCTTGCCTCTTTGAGTTCAATTATCTCATTTTCTAACCGATGAATATACTCTACCGAGGCACTAGATGAGGCAGTGGTTACTAGAGAAGAAGAAGGTTTCATGCCAAGTCCTTTTACAATACCAGATTTTTTCTTAAAAACCAAGTTTGAGATTTCCTCTTGTGTAAGGGGAATTGCATTAGGATCTTGACAATGATCCTCTTGCACTTTGAGAATAGTTTCCTACCATTTGAGAGAGGAAAAAAAAAAAAACAACAATCACAACATTAATACTACATATGTAATAACTTTACAAATATAATAAAAATGGAATAATAGGGATGAAATGATACACATACGTATGTCGCTTCATCTTCATGGTGTATCCACTTATTTGTGTTTGGATTAAAATGAACATCTTTGTAAACTTTTGCCAATTCAGGAACTTGACCGCCATTATTATTTGTCTAATTAATTAACATTCGAGTGTTAGTTATTTATAGTTAATTAATCACAACATGTAATATACTAAGGTTTAAGAAAATGAAAAAACACGCACCTCCTCATCAACCCTAACAGCAAGTGCCTTTGTCCCGCATCTATGTTTGCCTGAAGTTTTGCTTCTATTTTTAGAATTAATTCTTGATTTTTCCTAATAAAGAACATTCAAGATATTTATTAATTCATGAATAAATTAAGTATACATTTACTTCATCTAAGTATTAATCTAATCATTTGACAACATAATATAATAAATATTGGATAATAATAATATACGCATAAATAATTTACCAGCCAGTCCTTATTGGTCCATCTCCCTTCAATGAGTCCAGTCCATTGCTCAAGTGTGACATTCTTTGGCGGGTGGCTTTTTGCATAGTCTTCATCATGAGATTGTACAAGCTTCTTATAAGTCTGATACAACTTGTTAGAGCCGCTACTTAATAATCTTCCACATTTTGTATTTACTGTTTTCGTTACTAAGTTAGAATCTCCTTCAAGCTCAAACTGATCCTGTAAAATAAAGTATATATGTATTATAAAAAAATTATTATATGAATTAATATACTTAGTAACAACAAAGACGAGTTAGACGTTATTAATATAAATTTACCGCGATATTTTGAAGCACCACATCTCTAGTAGCAGCATCAACACTTTTCCAATTTTTTACGTTGTAACTGGGCAAATTACTTCGCACTTGTACGCCAATTTGATTGACAAGCTTGCACGCATTCTTCCCAACAGGAGCATCATACTCTGCAGCTATACGTACTGGTAGTTTACCACTTTTTTCAACAAGTGCCCGTACTGCTATACCACGTGTTGTTCCACGGGTATTTCTGCTAGCAGATCCTATTTAAAAATTATCAATGTTATAAAATTATACATTCTATGTACATTAAGTATAATCTCACTAGTAAAGACAAGGTACAGTTGCAATTAAGCATGTTCTATGTAATTACCAGTCGTGCTAGTTAATGCGTCGGTAGCCTCCACACTTGAAGAACTTTGGACAGGAGGATTTGCTTCAAGAGGTGTTTTCGTAGATTGAACCGTAGATTGGACCGTAGATTGGACCACTGGGATAGATGCCTCACCTCGCGAGCGTGTAAGTCGTCCTGGTGCCATTTGTAACTAGAAACATACATATAATGGAACAATAAAGTCATTACAAATCATAAAACAAAGTTATTATCTATTGTACCCTATGGAACATCTATTGTACCTTATGGATTAAAGAGTTAGATGACTCAACATCATTCTCATCGTCACCAATAGGTGGTACATAATCATCATCTACCACAACACTGGCTCTACTTCTTTTCCCTTTTGCACAATTGGACTGAGCAGAATCCTTTAGAGAAGTTGAGATGTGCTTCAATCCCAAAGCATCAATTATCTCTTGGTTTTGCCTCATTCTATCCAATCTTGCCATCTCATACCTCGGTATATTATGAGTGTATTTGGCCTTTTTGGGCATTTTTTGAAACTATGTATTGACATGAAAGATAAGTATAATTGCTACTAACTTAATTCATATCAAGCAATTTATAAGTGCAAAATTTGAACACAATTGCTACTAACTCAACACAACAAATGACCACATTAATATCCATATCAAGTTCAAGATAAGCACAAAACATCTCAATAATAATTACTACTAACTTTACATATTATAGTCCATACCATTATCCATATCAAGCAATTTATAAGTACTAAATTTAAAACAATTGTTATGAATTCTACATATCATAATCCATATCAAGATCAACATCAGGTATGTCATGCTCTTCATTTTGATTAGCGTCTCTTGAAGTTCCACCTTCAGGAATAACCTCAGTTTCAACATCACCCATATAATACTCAATAATATTGTCTTCAACATTGATAGGGACAATATCAACAATTGCTTCTTGTTGGAATGCATCACTATCTTCTGTATTATCATTGGATTCTCCGCCCCCAACTTCTGGGACATCAAACACTCCCCTATGTTGGATGCATTGCACAATTTTCCAAGGATCACGCAATTTCGTATCTTGAAGGTAGAAAACTTGTTTCGCTTGACTAGGAAGTATAAAAGGGTCATTTTGATACCATCGACTTGTAACATCAATGCTCGTGCAATGTGCATCGGTTCTTATTGTTCTCCTTCGACCATTGCTACTAGTATTATACCATTCACACTGGAACAAAACAACTTTATGGCGAAACATATACTCTAATTCCCAAATTTTGCACACATGACCATAGAAGTCGTGCATTTCTCCCTCATGGTCCCCTTCGGTAGATACACCACTGTTTTGGGTTACACGACGATTGTCTAGGTCCCTTGTATGGAACTTTACACCATTGACCATACAAACGGTGTACTCCTTCACATACGGCTTAGGACCATTTGCTAATGACCATAACTGTTTAGTAGCTTCTGATGACTCGTTAACTTTCAATCTATTCATCTATAATGACATACAACAAATGATATCCTATTAGTAATAAGCAATGACGAATAAATTTAAATGTTTAAATTTATTAGTGTGTGATTAAATTTCAAATGTCTTACACGTTCTCTGAACCACTTGGGAAACTCTTGTCGTTGGATTTGAGTTATAGCTTCTCCAGTAAGATTATGCAATATGTTTTTGTGTTTACTGTTAAAAATAAAGTGATTTATTTTCAGCTAAGCATTGTAAATAATATTCAAAACTTGATTAAACAATATATGCATATGAAATCACATACTTTAAATAAGGCTCTAGCTCAAGACTATTATACAGCAAGTACCAATGAGCAGTATCAAGCAATGCACGAGACAAGTCGCCATCATTCCGCCTACCACCAGTAGGTCGGGCAGTCTGTGAAAAAACTATCAATCCTTCGTTAGATTCACCAAAATCTTCATTTCTTTCTCTTCGGTTATGCACAGTTTCGATTCCATCAATATACAAAGACCAGTTGTTAATACATTCTTTAAGAATGTAAGCTTCTGCAATTGAACCTTCTGGTCGAGCTCGGTTGGAAACGTATCTTTTCAATTTTCCAAGGTACCTACGAGGGAAAAATACACACAGAATGTGATTTTATACCATGTGGGAAAAATGCAATTGATGAATGCATCAAAAGATCTAATTACCTTTCAATTGGATACATCCACCGATATTGTACCGGGCCTCCTAGAATTGCTTCTCGAGGCAAGTGAACAGCAAGATAGACCATAACATCAAAGAATGCTGGAGGAAAGAATCTCTCAAGCTTGCATAGTATAAGAACTATACGTTCTTCTAGTTTTTCCAATTCACTTCGCTTTAAGGTCCTTGAGCATAAGTCTTGGAAGAAGTTACCCAATTCAAACAATACAATACTAATGTCTTTATCTGCAAACCCTCGCAATCCAATTGGAAGAATTCGTTGTAGTAGCACATGACAGTCATGACTTTTCAAACCAGATAATCTGCCATTTTTTGCATTCACTGACCTTGATATGTTGGCTGCATAGCCATCCGGATACTTGACTGATTTCAAAAAGTCATAAAAACCATCCCTTTCATTGGGACTTAATGAAAAGAAAGCTCGAGGCTTGTCATATGATCCATCAGGACGTTGTTTCAAATGCAACGTGTGCCTGAAGTTCATATTTTGCAAGTCTATCCGAGCCTTATCAGTGTCCTTATTTTTCCCCTCAATGCCCAACAAAGTACCATAAGTACTCTCACTAATGTTCTTCTCCACATGCATGACATCAATGTTGTGCTTAAGCTTCTTATTTTTCCAATATGGTAGCTTATACAAAATACTTGTCTTTGACCAATTTGGCTCCCCAATAAGTTGTTTCTTCTTGTTACTTAGATGCTTTCCTAAAATTATATTTGGCATTCTATCTAGTTGCTCTTGTATCTTTTCCACTTGTAACTCTAAAGATCTCTTCCGTTTCTCTGGTAAACCATTATGCAACCGACTATGTCTCCAACGATGTTCCATAGGTAAATAAGCTCGATGGTTAATGAATCCAATTTTACTTTCCAAAGCTTCTGAATATGGTTGATCATTGCAAGTGTAACAAGAATGATAACCCTTTGTCCTCCACCCGGACACGTTACCAAATCCAGGATAGTCATGTATTGTCCACAACAAAGCTGCACGCATCTGAAAATGCTCTTTACTATAAGCATCATAAGTTTCTACACCTTCTTCCCACAACTCCTTCAACTCATCAACCAATGGTTTTAAATAAATATCAATCTCATTCCCCGGTTGATGGGGACCGGGAATAAGCAAGGACAACATAAAATACGGCTCCTTCATAACCAACCAAGGTGGTAGATTATAAGGGATAAGTATGACAGGCCACATACTATAGTTGTTGTTCATATTTCCAAAAGGATTAAATCCATCTGTAGCCAACCCCAACCTTACATTGCGAGGTTCAAGGGCAAAATCAGGATGTTGCAAATCAAACTCCTTCCACTCCTCACTATCAGCCGGATGCCTCATTATCCCATCATCCACACGTTTGTCTATATACCATCTCATGTCCTTAGCTCTTTGGCCAGACATGTACAATCTCCTTAGTCTCGGTGTCAACGGGAAGTAACGCAATACCTTGTGAGGAATCTTCTTACCTTGGGTACGTGTATCTTTGTACCTAGGCACCTCACACACCGGACATTTATCAAGGTTTTCATTTTCCTTCCAAAATAGTGCACAATCATTTTTGCATGCATCTATATGCTCGTATGACATGCCCAAGTCACGTAATATCTTCTTTGCTTCATAAGTTGACCTTGGAACCAAGTTACCTTTCGGTAAAACCTTTGTCAACAATTCTAGCATCATATCAAGTCCCTTATTACTCAAGTTGGTCATTACCTTTACATTCAACATCTCAATAACAAACTTCAAGATACTATAATCAGTGCAACCCGGATACAACTCACGCTTTGCATCTTCCTCAAGTTTGTCAAAATGACGCACCTCCTCATCTTCGGTTGCATTTCTTGGTTCCCCTCTAATTCGGTCATCTACCAAGGCATCGATACCATCCATATGATCACCATCCGACATTTCATTATCATGAATGTTCTCGTTCAATACACGAGCTTCTCCATGATTATACCAATTAATGTAAGATTGCATAATTCCACGATGAAGCAAATGGATACGCACAGTTTGAGAAGATTGTCGATAGCAATTCACACAGTGAATACACGGACACAGAATATTACCACTCAAGTCCACAACCGCTCTTGCGAAATTAATAAATGCATTGACCCCTTCAATATATCGATGACTTAATCTGCCATCGGGTGTCTTACCCATTGTCATCCAACTTTTATCCATATTTGACTACAATTACAAGATAAATGCCACTTTAGTAAAATAAGGACAACTTATGCATAATGTATTCTAATATCTAAATCTATAAGCTACTTAGATAAAGTTCTATCCTATTCATGAATACACAAGTTTATATTAGTACTTAAATAAATATACATTGCACACACAAATATACACTCCCAATATGAATTTATACCACCTTATAACACCATGCAAGCCACCCGCTTGCTCCAACACAACAACCCACCACAAAACAAATTTCCAACATCACAATTATAATGCTTACAAGTATTGAAATTGAATAAAGAAACACAATTGCTACTAATCAACAAGTTTCATTCACATTTACAAGAAATTAAAAACACTCCCAATATGAATTTAAGCCACCTTATAACACCATGCAAGCCACCCGCTTGCTCCAACACAACAACCCACCACAAAACAAATTTCCAACGTCGCAATTATAATGCTTATAAGTATTGAAATTGAATAAAGAAACACAATTGCTACTAATCAATAAGTTTCATTCACATTTACAAGAAATTAAAAACACTCCCAATATGAATTTAAGCCACCTTATAACACCATGCAAGCCACCCACTTGCTCCAACACAACAACCCACCACAAAACAAATTTCCAACATCACAAGAATATATAAAGTTTTACAAGCATTGAAATTGAATATACTTACTTTGCTCAAGCTAAGTTTATAACTTTTAGAAAAAATCCAAAGTTAACTTGTATTCTTCACCTTGTTCCTCACAATTTCTTCAGTCACAAAAGAGAGAGCTAGAAATAAAAGAAAGATAACTTTTAGTGAACAGTTATGTAGACCTAATGATAAGCACAAAAAGATGAGTGAAGCTTTACCTGCATGCAATACATAAATAAGTGAAGCTTTACCTCTTGATGGAGACAATGTAAAAAAATAATTCAGTGAGTACAGCTCTCAAATTTTCAAACTCAAGAGGTCCTACAAAGAAAAGTAAGAGAATTCTGATAAGAAAAGAAAAAAGAAGAGTAAAAAACAAATAAGAGATTTTTGATAATCACCTTATTTTCACTCATCAAACACAAAATCCAATTTACTTTATGTTAAGAGTATTTGCAATGGACAAGTAATTCTGTTAAACTAAAAGTTTGATATAGCTAACCCAAAAATATAAAATGTCAACAATGAACTAGCAGTGCAGCTTTCTTCTCACACTCTACTGCATTATCATTTGCAAGATCTAAAAAGGTGTGAAATTTTTGCTCATCATCTCAGATTTTGCTCAAATTTGAGCTTTCTTAGAGGTACGTAAATGTCCCAAATGGGTATACTAAAAATAAGTATAAACTTATTTTACAAAATTTTCCATTATACATTATGAAAAACGGAATATAGTTCTTTTTGTACAATATATGCTTCGTCATCTCCAACTTTCCCTCACTTCCAACATATACATATAACTTATGCGATTCTCCAAAAAAAAAAATACATATACATAACTTATACACACTTCATTCTCAAAAAACAAAAAAAACTTATACACACTAACACCTCAGCATTAACTTCCTCAAAAAAAAAAAACACTTCAGCATTAAGTTATAATATTACTAATAGCGATCAAATTTAATAAGTCCATAATGACACGTCACTAATACCGATCAAATTTAATATACCATTTGAAAGGAGGCCATTCAGTCTTGGACTGAATAACCAGCAACCAGTACCAACAATGCTAGAATCAAATTTCATATTAATTTGAATTGAACATGCTAAAGCAAGTAAATAACACAGCCAACATGCAATAGAACAGTATTCCATATCAATGACTCCCAAAATAAAAAAGCAGAACAATCACCTTACTTTTGATTCCATAATTCCACTTTGCAGCATTAAACTTGCACCTTAATTCCCAAATGATCCCAGCTGAAAACTAACCAAAGAAATCAAATCACACAATAAGCACATTCAAAGACCCATTTCAAATCCCACCTCCAAAATTCCAAAAAACCCATTTCAGAACACACCTCCAAAAACCTCAAATCCAACAAATACCACTGTGAAGTGAAAGAAAAAAAAATGAATAAATAAAAAATAAAAGGAGAAATAGTATGCAAAAAAAAAAAAATTTAACAAAAAAATTAACTCAAAAAGAGAAAAAAAAAAAAACCTGAATCGGTGAAGGGAAGCCGAAGCGACGCGGTGAACGGAAGCGTCGCTAAACGTCGCCGGAGCGTCGCGGTGAAGGGAAGCGTTGCTGAAACGTCGCCGGAGCGTCGCGGTGAAGGGAAGCGTCGCGACAACGGAGCTGGATCGTCGCGAAAACGGAGGAAAACGGAGCTGGATCGTCGCGAAAACGGAGCTGTGCTCGCGACGGCGTCGCCGAAGCGTCGCTGTGCGAGCGACGGCGTCGCCGAAGCGTCGCTGTGCGAGCGCCGGCGTCGCCGAAGCGTCGCTGTGCTCGCGACGTCGTCGCCGAAGCGTCGCTGTGCTCGCGACGTCGTCGCCGAAGCGTCGCTGTGCGAGCGCCGGCGTCGCTGTGCTCGCGACGGCGTCGCCCAAGCGTCGCTTCTCTGGGTTTTGTGACGGTCTGAGTTTGGGTATGAGTTTTGTGACGGTCTGAGTTTTGTGACGATCTGAGTTTGGGTATGAGTTTTGTGGGTATGTGAGTTTTATGGGTATGTGTGTGTGGGAAAGGAAGAGAACCCAGAAAAGAAGATAGTGAAAAAAAAAAAAAAAAAAGGTTGAAGCTCATATAAGTAAGGCACCCAATAGTGACGAACTCTGATTCGTCACTATTGGGTGCCTTTAGCGACGAAACTTTTCGTCGCAAAAAATTAAATTTTTAGCGACGAAACAGTTCGTCGCTGTAGCTAATTTTTTTGGCGCAACAATTTTCGCTTTGGCACCTGAGTTCTATAAAATTTTTAGTGACGAACTCGTATTCGTCACTAAAGCATACTTTTAGTGACGAATCTGAGTTCGTCGCTAAAACTGTATTCATTTTTTTTTTTTTTGGGTGGTATTTATATGTTTTACCGTATATGTTTTAGTGACGAAATCATATTTCGTCACTAAAGCATAGCTTTAGTGACGAAATATGATTTCGTCACTAAAACATATACGATAAATCTATTATTGTTTTTAGTGACGAAATGTGATTTCGTCACTAAAAACATATAAGTGTAAGACTTTTATTTTTTTAGTGACGACTACTTTTCGTCACTAATACTTACTTATAGCGACGAACGTATTTTCGTCACTAAAACTATCCACAACAATATCTACAGTGACGAAATTTTTCGTCACTAAAAATTTCAACTTTCAGCGACGAAAAATTTCGTCACTATAGATTAATTAAGTTGGCGCCAAAGTTTCCCTCCTTGGTGCTTATTTTTCAGATCACAATAGCGACGAAATTTATTTTTCGTCGCTAAATGTAATAATTTTTTTTCATTATTAGTGACGAAATTTATATTTCGTCACTAAAGCTGTATTTTTAGTGACGAAAAATATTTCCTCACTAATTTTCGTCACTAAAAATACATTTTGTTGTAGTGTCAATATGAACTTAGTTTTGAATCAATGAAAAGCTATTTGTGCTGGTTATCAAAAAAAAAAAAAAAAAGCAAGACATCAGATAATCAAATTATCTATAGAAGAATTAAAACAACAGTAGCAATAAACTCATGTCCAGTCGATGAGATATGACAACAATAAACAGCCTCCTCAACGAGAGAAGAAAAAATAAATGGTACAGTAGGTAAATAAATAAATGGAAATAAGCAATAAGAAAAAAAAAACCACGAGAGTCGTTGACTTCACTCAGTGCAGTGCAAGAGCAAACAAAAGGCTCTAAATGACCAAAACAGCAGCGAGGAGACCAACAGCCAGGGACCCAGAGACGGCAAATTTGTTCGAAACAGCCGCGTTATGTGAAGATGGAGCAGACGCATCAGCTGGTGGAGTTGCGATCGATGAGGGAGGAATGGCACTGGCCGGTGACGGAGCAGAAGGTTTTGAAGGAGAAGGAGAAGGAGAAGGAGAGTAAGAGGGTGGAGGTGGCGGAGGAGTGGCCTTTGGAAACGGCGATTGGGCCGGTGGCGATGCTTCTGGAGACGGAGATGGAGAAGTATGAGGCGCAGTTGGTGTCGGAGTTGGAGCAGAATGAGGCACAGTTGGTGGTAGAGTTGGTGCAGAATGAGGCACAGTTGGTGGCTTAGCAGGAGACAATGATGGGGATGGAGCTGGAGAGCTTGCGAAAGTGGAGACAAAAGACAATGCCAAAACCAAAACCACAAAGCTTAGGTGCGCCATTGCTCACAGGTCACAGCCTCACACACAGAGACAAAGAGAGAGAGAAAAGTTCGAGGCTTTTGTGTGTCTGAGAAAGAGAAGAGAATGGAGGGTTAGTATAAATAGAAGGGGAAGAGTTTAACGTAGGGAATTGTCAACCATAGACGTGGGTTCTCCTTTGTGAATTGACTGAGGGAGTTGGAGCTGGTTGAGGTTTATGGGAGTTTGAAGGTCGTGCTCCACCACTAAGGGTACAGTTGGCATTGAATCTGGCGTGCATACTTGGGATTGATCATTGAATTTGATTGTTCCAAGAATTGGGACCTTGGGATGTGTTAGATTGTATACGAGTTTGACCCTTGCTTTGCCCAAATTCATACTTGGTTGCTTTTATTATACACAAACTCTTACGTAATTGTACATTCCATTTTTGAACTAAAACCAAATGTGTGTAAAACTATGTGGAACAAGTATTACCATTAAGTTATTTTATAATGAAATGATTTTTTTTTTCTTTTTTGAAAATTATATAGTTTGAGGGGAGGGTTTGAGGTTTGAACATTAGACATCTATATTAATATATATATATATATATATATAATAATTTGTAGCATTTTAATCTATTATTTAAAATATTTTTGCACACCCGGATCACAAACTAATTTTTTTTTTCTTCTTAAATCACAAAATTTATAACAAAATATTATTATAACATGATAACATTACACACACATGTAATAAACCCTCTATATTTCCTAATTATTAAATTGTATAAAGTTATATTATATTTATACTATATACATTCACACACATTACAATTCAGACAAATAACATTATAACATAATAATAATAACAACAACAACAACACATATCACTCACACACACCTATATAATATAAATTTATAATAAAGAAAGAGATACTCACAATTTACAAATACTTACTATTTACTCTTAGAGTCGGAGATATCGAAATAGTCCGATAAAGAAGAGATATGAGATGAAATTCATCAGAGAGATACAAGCATTTGATTGGTTAAATAGACATTTAGTGTATTATTAACGTATGGATGAATATGGTTGTGCAAGTCAATAATTAATACAGTGAAAATTGGTTGAGTTTTATTATTTAGTTTAAAATATTTTTATAAAAAAAATGACGAATAAATAATAACAAATACATAAAAATAAAAAAAGATATACAAGCTTAGCAAAATAAAATAGTCATATACCCACATTGACAATAAATAATGTTAATTAATAATAAACTATCATGTAATGATTTCAAAATTAAAAATTCATAGAAGAAAATTGTAAAACTTCACGTATTTGCTGAGAGTTTTTTTTTTTTTTTTCTTTTTGTCGATAACTTGATATATTCAATTTTTCTTTTTATTAAATTATGTTTAATTCAAATTTCTTAATGACCCTCATGAGAAAAAAAAAATTAGGAGCCACCACAAGCTAAATTAGGTAGAAACTTTTGCACAAACTAATGTGATTGCTCAAGTTAGTATTTTATAATGAAAAGATTTTTTTTTTTTTTTTTTTTTTTTTGGCGTGTGACAATTATATAGTTTGAGAGGAGGGTTTGAACATTAGACTCCTACATTAAAAACACAAGAAAGAGTGATTGAACTTACAAGGTTCTTCACAAAATATTTTATAATAATATTTCATCAAGAGCCTTCTAATTCAATTAATAATTTCTATTCATTGTAACCTAGATGTTCACAGTACAAATCTCATTTCCCCAACTATCGAATTATATAATTTTTTTTTTAAATAAAATGAAACCCTCTCTTGGCATGAAAACATTTAAAAGTGAGTTTTATTGTTTATATTTTAGTTTAATAGTTTATATATATATTTATATATATATATATATATATATAACTATGATTTCATCAACATTTTAGCAAATAAATTTTCATCTAATAAACTAATTCAAACGCAAGTACGTAAATCCCTAATTTATTTTAATTTGCATAATAATACTGATGATGTGAAGGCAAACTCGGAGTTATACCAATGAAGTGTAGGCCAAAATTTCTCCCATGCTTAAGTTAGCATTCAATATCCCCATAATACAAATAGTAAAGGAGTATTTGAGATTTTGTCTCATGCCGGCATGATGATTGATGACATCCGGGGGTTTATTATTATTATTATACAAACTCTTTAATCTTTTACTCCATGATTCTCGCCATTTCCCCCAATTTTAGGCGTGGAATGCGTCATACCTTAAGTCATGGTAGTCCAGGGTGCAAATCATGTTGCTCATTCCTAATGTAATTTTTTTTTGAGAAGCATTCCTAATGTAATTGTTCCCTGAAAGACAAGTTTGAAATGCGGGAGAGTGACTGAAATCCTGGGCCCACTTGGTAATGTTGTTTGTATTTTTTGGAAGAACAAAACTTGAGTAAAGTAATTAGATGCTATTCTTTAGGTTCGTTCCTCTCTTAAGATTCTGTCATGTAAACTTTTATTCATATGATGGAAGTGTATTTTTTAGTTAATTAGCCAAATGAAACCTAAATTTTGTCTTTTTTAGAAATACGTGTGGGTGAAAGTACGTTGTTTAAAAACTGAAAATTGTTGCTCAAAATCTCATACCAAACGGTCCCAGAGGGGTTTTTTGTTTTTGTTTTTGTTTTTTGGGGATTATTTGAGGTTATTTCAGCCTGAAATTCTACTGTGTTTTGGGGATCATTTGAGGTTATTTCAGCCTAAAATTCTATTGTGTAAAATGTGTAAAAATTGGATTTAAGATTTTTTGTTTTGTGTTTTGGGGGGTTATTTGAGGTTATTTTAGCTACAGTACCGTTGCGCATTTTGAGGTTATTGCCAGGTTAGAAGGTAAAAAGTTTCACAAAAAAAAAAAAAAAGAAAGGTAAAAAGTTAATATTAAAGGGGTGTCTGGTACATGTTTTCAAATAACAATTTTCAGTTTTTAAACAATATTACACATATTTTCACACATATTTTCAAACAACAATTTTCAATTTTTAAGTGCATGTATTTAACACCCCAAGAGATGCTATATCTACAACAATTTTACAATATTTTTACAACAAATCACATGTGGTAGTTGTTATTGGTTCAAATTTAAAACTAACACTAAGATTACTTTTTTACTCCAATAATAACAACCAGTAACAACCTGCCACTTAAAATTTATTAAAAAAATATTATAGACATATCATTTCTCAAACTCTAACTTAGTGGCCATAAAAGAGCTTCACATTTTTATCTCAATAAAAAAAAAAACTAATGGGCATAATTTGTTATATTCTTATTTTAAACAAATTTTGAAAAAAATATCAGTCATAAAATCAAAGGAAATTTCGAAAATTAAAAACGTAAAAAGAACTGCAAGCTTGCAATGAATCTGTAATTTAAAATCGAGTTTGCAATACAAAGTCCAATCAATATCCAAACTCTCTCTCTCTCTCATCAAACAGTCTCAAATAAACAGCCGAAACAAATAAAATTAATTACACAAATAAATAATAAATAATACTTTAACAATCCATAAACCCCATTCTTCTACATCACTAAAAACCCAGCAAACGCCACAACAGCCACAGATCCAGCGAGAGCGAAACTGTTCGAAACGGCACCGTTCTGTGCGGGAGCAGGCGCTTCAGATGGTGGCCCGGAGATCGATGAGGGAGTAGTCGCCGGAGAAGGCGATGGAGGAGACTTCACGGTGGCCGGAGAAGGCGCAGAGGCATGAGGAGACAACGCCGGAGATTTCTTGGGAGAAGCCACCGGAGAAGTCGCCGGAGATTGAGCTATGGCGGAGACCACCAACATTGCAAGCAGAAGAATCACAATGCTTGAGGAGTGAGCCATTTTCAAAAACAAAAAGCTTCGAAAATTACGAGAATACAACTATGGAAAGAAAAGAGAGTTTAGTACTTTAGTTTAGTAAAGTTTAGTACTTTGTGTTTGTTTTGAAGAAGCACCAACGTTGGAGTTGTATTTATAGGAGGGGAATTAAAAGTGAAAGTACGAGAATGCCACTACGTAAATCACGGACAACTCACGCCAGAAACACGTTTTGATGCTTTGCCACTAAGGGTACAGTTGTCATCGAATCACTGGCGAACATGTTTGTTGGGGTGTTTTCTTTTTTGAAATATGAAAGCAATGTGAACCGTTGGATTGGGTTGCTTTACGTGCAACGGTCGAAAATGTGACGGTGCAGATGTCACAAATCATTCACACATGGGTACCAGATCGATAATACAAGGTGGGACCATTTTGGGGACCATAATTGAAACGGTCCAGCTGGTTTAGTAATCAATCATTATTAATCTAATATTTTAATTCCTAAAATGAAGTTATTCTTGAACTTTTTCCTTCCAAACACCAAATAGTACACTTTAAAGAAGCTGTCAGTCTTGGCTAAATATAATAAGATATTATTACCTTTCGGTTTTTCTATATTTCAAAAATGAGATAGAAAATGAGTTCAAAAAAAAAAAAAAAGAGACAGAAGTGAATTTTTTATTTTTTTTGAAAAATTCTAAGACCATATAATTTATGCCATAATTGTTTCATGTAACAAATTGTAAGTGATGAAGAGAAAATAGCAGATTCATATGAAAGTGACAGGTTGTTAATCATACTCTAACACATTAAGATAGTTGTAGTAAAAATTATGATAATTTATATTGTATTAGAACTACTCTTTTTTGTTAAAAAAAATTAACATCAGATCAAACTGCAAAGACATTGTTTGATATTTTTTATTGGATTAGATGTGCTGTCTAATTAGAGCAATTGCAAGGTCTATTATAAATTTTTATTATTTAACTAATCATTAGTAATGGTGTTTGTGAATGAATAGTCCGTCAAATTGGGTAACTCTTTTTTTATATCTATTTTATGTGAAACACAAAATTGTATTTTGTAATTTTCAATTAGTTTGGTGGATAAAATATTTTGTTGTCAAATAAAAAACATAAAATTCATAAAAATTAAAAAAAAAAAAAAAAGTAATTTGAATGTTGGATTTTCACATTTCAAATTTTTATATATTGATAAGCATCTTTCAAATAAGGGAATGACAATATACACAATTTATTTTCATTTCATTCCTCTCAAATTCCTTCAATTCAAACGGTAAGAAACATAATTTACATCCTAGATAGTGATTATGAGTTATGACACATCAGGCAAACCAAACGAAATTTTCTACAGTAGCTTATATTGTCTTTTCCTTTAACAGATTCCTTTTTCCTTTTACATATTTGTACAACTTTTAATTTGAGTCAAAAACTTAGAGCATCTTGCTAGGCAAAGGAGTCAGAGAGGCACTAAATAAAGAGTAAAAGTAGTGACCCTCTAGCAAAGGTTTACTTTAACTTTAATTGCCTAATCAAAGGTTTCACTCTCTTTAGTGTTTTTTTTTTTCTTTTCAATTTTATTAGGAGCTTTATAACTTTTTTTATTTTCTATTTTATTTAGGCTTTGGACTTTAATCTTATTCGTCAGTACATAAGATTAAAATACTGTGAGAGGATGTTCTTTACTTTTCTTCCTATCAGGCAATTGAAAATTGCATCTTTCTTGGTAATGAAACTTGAGCAAAATGAAAAATGCCACCCATATTGTAGGATATGCCTAATAATATTTGCAAATAATTAAAAAAAAAAAAAAAAAGATTAAAATGCAAAGCACCCTTTCTATTTCACCAAAATTTATTTTTGTCCTCTAATTTGCTAAAATGGAAAATTGGGTTCCTTTTAGGTGAAATGCTAATGTGGAAAAATAAGTTCTCTTAAGACTTCCTTTGGTTCTATCAGAGTGCAAAATTAAATTAAATCATTTCACCTAGCATTTTTGGTGGAAAACATTTTATTTATTCGTTATATTAATATTTCAAGCAAAACTTTTTCTATTGCATTTATGTAACTTTTGTATTCGTGAAGTCTTAAAACAATTGCTGCGATTTTGTTTGAGCACCAATTCGTAAAGTCAAGCACCAATTGATTTCCGTGTAATCGCAATTCAAACCCATAAAGTTAGTTTCCTTAGACTTCCAAAAATAAAATTTCACAATATTTAACACCAACTGCCGAATTAAAAGAATAAAGAAGAAATTATATTAATGGGTATAGTAAATACCATGATAAACATAACATATAATACGACCAAATCCACTGTGAATGAATGAATAATGAATAAATACAATAAAACACCAACCAAAAAAAAATAGAACACTTGTAATTTCTAAAACACCAAAACGGCAGCAAATACTGCTACAGCCACAGATCCAGCAGCGAACCCAACTCTGTTCAAAACGGCACCGCTCTGAACCGGTCCAGGAGCTTCAGCAGGTGGAGTACTAATCGAAGATGGAGGACTCACCGGAGCATCAGAAGAAGCCGGAGGAGGAGATGGTGGAGAGTTCACCACTGCCGGAGACGGAGCAGGCACTGGAGTCTTTCTAACTGTAGGCGACGGCGCTGAAGCTTTAGGAGCAGGTGCTTGTGTTGGCGACTTTGATGGAGATTGTGAAGGAGACTGGGCTAAAGTGGATCCCACAAGTACTGCCATTATAGCCAAAGCCACAAAGCTAAAGCGAGCCATTGTATAAAAAAAACTAAGACTGAGAGAGAGAGAGAGAGAGAGAGAGAGAGAGAGTTTTAAAGACTGAAACAGAAAGAGAGAAAGAGAGAAGGTTTGAGTGTTTGGGTTTGAGATATGAAGAAGAGAGACTGAGTAGGGTTTATATAGTGATTTCCTAACGTCTCGATCACGTATCTCGAGAAGTATTGGACGGTGGAGATTGTTTCTTTATAAAAAGCAAGAATTAAAAAAACACGGCTAAGTCATAGGTGCTTTTTTGGTGACCAGTATGCGCGTGTGAGTAGGAAACAGTCTTGGCTGGATATAATAAGATATTATTACCTTTTCGTTTTTCTATATTTCAAAAATGAGGTAGAAGATCATTCAAAACAAAAAAAAAAAAAAAAAAAATGAGGTAGAAGTGAATTTTTTTTTTTTTTAAATTTTTAAATCATATAAAATAGTACCATTTGTCCTATAATTATTCACGTCTCAGATTATGAGTGATAAAAAAAAATGGTAATTTTATGTAAAAGTGACAAACATTTAATCACAATCTAACACGTTAAGATAATTAAAATAAAAATTGTAGTAATTTATATAGTATTAGAGCTACTCTTTTTTATTATAAAAAATTAAGAATCAGTGTAAACTGCGAAGACACGGTTTGATTTTTTTTATTGGATTAGTCAGTGCTGTCTAATTGGACTTGGAGTGATGCAATTGCAAGGTGTATCATAAATTTTTATTATTTAATTAGAATCTTTTTTTTTTTTTTTTGGTTAGGAATTAGTATCTAACCATTTTTTTTTTTTTTTGAACACATTAGTATCTAACCATTAATAATGGTGTGAAGTGAATGAATAATTGGTCAAATTGGGTAACTCTTTTTTTATATCTATTGTGAAACACAAATTTGTATTTTGTAGGTTTCAATTAGTTCAACAGGTAAAATATCTTGTTGTCAAATAAAAAACATAAAATTTATAATTTTTTTTCTTTTTAAATACAAGTTTGAATGTCCGATTTTCACATTTCAAATTTCTATATCTTGATAAGCATCTTTCAAATAAGGAAATGACACTATTTATTTTCATTTCATTCCTCTCGGATTCCTTCAATTCAAACAGTAACATGTTTCACATCTTAATAGTGATTATGACACATCAGGCAAACCAAACAAAATTTTCTACAGTAGTTTACAATGTCTTTTCCTTTAACCGTTTCCTTTTTCTTTTTACATATTTTTACAACTTTCAATTTGAGTCAAAATCTTAGAGCATCTTGCTTTTTTTTTTTTTAACACTTGGAGCATCTTTGCTTGGCAAAAGAGTCAGGGAGGCACTAAATAAAGAGTGTAGTGACCCTAGCAAAGGTTACTTTACTAGGGGAGCTTTATTTTCTTTTATTTTCTATTTTAATTAGGCTTGGACTTTTAAGACTTAAAATGTTTTCACCAAAATTTATTTTTGGCCTTTTAATTTTGCTTTCGTTAATTTTAGTTTATTCAATAAATATTTTTTTTTCTTTGAATTAAAATTTTTTTGATATCACACTGTTGCGGATTTTGGAAAAAGTATTCTCTTCATGGAAGATGGAAAATCAATTTGGAGTTCCTTTGGTGAAGTGCTGGAAAATATAGATTTAAGACTTCCTTTGGTTCTATCAGAGTGCAAAATTATTTTATATCATTTCACCTGGCTATCATTTCTTGGCAATCGCATTTTTAGTGGAACATTCACATTTTATTTATTCATTACATTAATATTTCTAGCAAAACTTTTTCTATTGCATTTTTGTAACTTCTGTATTCGTAAAGTCTTAAAACAATTGCTGCGATTTTTTTTGAGCAACACACTGCTAACTACCCAAGTTAACCGATTGATTTCCGTTTAATCGCCCAATTAAAACCCATAAAAGTTTCACAAAATTTAACAACAATTGAAGAATTAAAAGAATAAAGAAGAAATTATATTAATGGGTATGGTAAATGCCATGATAAAATACGACCAAATCCACTGTGAATAATGAATGAATAATGAATAATTAAATACAATAGAACGAACACTTGTAATTTCTAAAACACCAAAACGGCAGCGAATACTGCTACAGCCACAGATCCAGCAGCGAACCCAACTCTGTTCAAAACGGCGCCACTCTGAGCCGGTCCAGGAGCTTCAGCAGGTGGAGTACTGATCGAAGATGGAGGACTCACCGGAGCCTCAGAAGAAGCCGGAGGAGGAGATGGTGGAGAGTTCACCACTGCCGGAGACGGAGCAGGCACTGGAGTCTTTCTAACTGTAGGCGACGGCGCTGAAGCTTTAGGAGCAGGTGCTTGTGTTGGCGACTTTGAAGGAGATTGTGAAGGAGATTGGGCTAAAGTGGAGCCCACAAGCACTGCCATTAGAACCAAAGCCACAAAGCTAAAGCGAGCCATTGTAGAAAAAAAGCTAACACTCTAAGAGAGAGAGAGAGAGTTTTAAAGACTGAAACAGAAAGAGAGAAAGTTTGAGTGTTTGGGTTTGAGATATGAAGAAGAGAGGGAGTGAGTAGGGTTTATATAGTGATTTCTTAACGTCTATATCACGTATCTTGAGAAGGATTGGACGGTGGAGATTGTTTCTTTATAAAAGTCAGGAAAAAAAAAACACGGCTGTTATGAGTAAGGAACAGTTGGCTATGAAATGAATCGTGGACGTACACGTGGGGGTTGGTAGCGAAGAATGCGGAGCCGTAAGGATGAATGTTAAAAGTGTGGTGTTTGTAACGGTCGGAAAACGGTAAGTTGTGTAGGGTTTTGTGCGGGGCAGTTCACAACGTGGGTACGCGGTACGACCGTATATGGGAACAACGAAGTTGAACACGTCTGTTTGAAAAAGTAATCTGGACTCTTGACCTTGAGAATTGAGATGCATGGACTTAAAAAGAAAGATGAGAATGGGTAAGGAAAAGAAAGAACAAATAAATAAAAAATATTTTGTTATATTCATTTTGCATCTACTATTTTTTCACACTATGTTTTATATTTATAATATTTTTACAATAATTTTATTAAAAATTTTAAATAGTAAGCTGTTATTAATGGGTAAAAGAAATAATGTTAATGATGAGTTCAGTTTAGAATGAATAATAATAATATGTCATTTAGGATTTATTGTGAAATTATTGTAAAAAATGTTATTGGTATAGTATTACTCTTTAAAAATTGAAAAATGAGAGAATCAAAACTCTTTTCTCACATTAGACTCCAAATTAATATAAAAGATCTATATCGAGTGTCCTAAAAGTAATGGTTAAGGTAGAATTTTTAATGCTATTTCTAAGCAATCGAATCACTTTCAATAAAATAGTCCAACTTTTTATTAACCATTTAAATTTAGAGTAAATTTGTTTTAACACATGAGGTTTTAAAGTTTATATTTTATTGGTCACCGACCAGTGCAATGCACAAAAATGTTTAATAAATTATGATTTTATCTCAAAAAAAATGATTTCCACTCTCTTTTACTTTGTATATAATTATGAAAATTGATAATTAGTAATGGACATTTATTATGATTATATCTGTATATGAAATATTAAAAATGAAAATTTAATGTGGGTTCCAGTTAGCACCTGGTAAAGTCTCTAATGATTGAATAAAAGATCTAGGATTCAATCCTTACCTACACCAAAAAACCGATTGATGTCTTGGTCTGATGATAAAGAGTATCATCAGGAGCAGACGCAATAGGTTGAAACTCTCTCATAAAAATATGAAAATTTAATAATTATGATAGTCATTAATTAGTACTATTTATTATAATTGAGTTTTTATGATAATTATTAATAGATATTTATTATAACTATTTTTGAATATTTAAATAAAGAAAATATAATTTGACAATTTTAATAAGGGTTTTTTTTTTTTTTTTGGAGAATCAATAAGGGGTTTAAATATATAATAAAATTTGGAAATAGATTCATGATTTGTTACATTTACCCTTCCTGTGATTTTTGAATCGATGGAGCCCATTATTGAGTTATGGAAAGTCCTTCTTTTTTTTTTTCTAAGTAAAAATAATTGTATTGAATCCATTTTTGGAAGAGAGATGTTTGAATTTTGGATTTCCAAATCAACGGACCCCATTATTGTTTGGATGTAAGTGAGTTGATGTTAGAAATTAACTTAACAGAAATTTAAAAAATAATATAGATCAAATTGACAACTGAGAAAAAGTATGAACAAAATTGAAAAAAATTTTAAAATATAAGGATCAAAATAGTAAATAATAGTAAAATAAAATAAATGTATGGTCTTTCATCCAAAGTATCCTCACAATGCAATTACAATTGGGACATTGTATCTCTTTGTTCATTTCCGGCTAAAATTTGAATTCTGTCACGGAGAATCTAGGGAAACAATTTTTAATCCAAACCCCTCTAGCTCGCTGCATTAATTATCAATAAAATATGTTTAAAGTACCACATTTAGCCTCGGTAGAACCTTGAAATCTTAAAGAGAAATCACTCAGTTGTCACATCTTCATGAACAATAATTCAGAAATTCACCTAGCCATTAGACAATGTAAATTTTACAAAAAATGGGATTTATTTCCTTCGTTATAATTACAATATTTAAGATGATAGAATGAATGACAATACGGTACAATTAATTGCCAAAATTTGTAAGAGAGTTTTTGGCTAGACATGTAGCAATGCCTTGGATTCAGGCTGAGTAATTTTAAATCAATTGACAAATTTAAATGTATTGTCTGATTGATAACACTTTCCTCTATCAATCACTTTCATCAAATTCAGGATTATATGTATTTCACACTTGAATTGTGTGAGTCCCATTTCTGCTGCATAAACTAGTGTACCATTTCAGGGGCATGCATCATGACTTATGTCTCAGATGCAGCATCAGAAGGACGAATGACACTCGGTTTACCAATGCCACTGATAAGATTGCTTAAGTGGCCATTAAATTCTAATCCATAGACATGACCCATTTTAGAACGCTTTGTCTCCAAATATCTCTTGTTTTCAGTTGTGATGGGTGATAATAGAGGGACCCTGCCTACAACTGCCAAACCATAACCCTTGAGCCCAACATACTTGGCAGGATTGTTCGTCATCAGCTTCATTGTTCGAACACCCAAATCCCTAAGCATCTGCAGTAACAAAGGCAATAAAATTCATGTCAAAAAGAAGGCAACTTAAACATGGTTCAAGTATTTCAGGTTGGAATTACTGTTTTCAGCCTTTTGTTTTAACAAAGCTTCATTATATGTTTTTAAGGATTGTACTGTCTACAATTTAATTAGTTGTTATTGTATATAAGTTTTTGTTCGAATTGAGCATTTAAACAAGGGGAAGATGCATTTTATATTTTAAATCCTGATTAAAAAATTTGAAATACAATGATTAGCATATTAAATAAGTTGTAATTATTTTTATTGAATCAACATTGCTATAATCTTTAAGTGTCTGCTTTATTTATAACCCATTAAGGTAATAATTCAATGCACAATTGTCGCATTGAACAGTGAAAACCAACTTTTTATACCCAGTAAGTTGTTCTAAGATCTGAAATCTTGTGCATTTGGAGTCCACACCGAAAGATGTCATTTCATCTTGTTATCAAAGTATGTCCAAAAGTAAATCTTGTTTCCAAAAGCATTTGAGAGGCTCATGATTAAAAATAAGTCAAATGCTTTGTTAAACCGTAATTCAACATGTCCAAAAAAGGTATCAAGTGCATCCGACATATGCATTCTTTACAACATGTGGATCCCGCAATTGTGTGAAGCCCACATGTTGTGAGTCAGATGATGCATAAGCCAGATGCAGGAGATAAATATTGGTTTGTCCAATTTGCAACATAGAAATTTAACTGTAAAGTACCTGAGCACCAATGCCATATTCTCGGGAGTCAACAGGCAATCCCAACTCCTCATTGGCTTCCACTGTATCACGGCCATCATCCTGTAGATTATAAGCGCGAAGTTTGTGGCCCAAACCAATGCCTCTCCCTTCATGTCCACGGAGGTACACAAGTACACCCCTGCCAGCAGCCTCAATCTGCTGCATGGCAAGTGCCAATTGATTCCCACAGTCACATCTGGCTGATCCAAATATATCACCTGTGAGACATTCCGAGTGTACTCTCACAAGAATATCTTGCCCATCCCCAATGTCACCCTGTTTCCACGTTTACATGATTAAAATCAATATGACAAATAATAATGGGAAAAAAAATCCTTATACCTATAAAAAATGTAACTTTAAATTTTATTTGTCATGCTAGGGGCAACCGTAAGAGTTCTGACTCTATTAAAGGAGCTCACCCAAATGGGTGTACATAACAGCTCTCCCTTTGGTTTTAATTTTTTGTAGAGACCAGAGGATTTTTAATGCATATACTCAATAACATATATATATATATATATATATATGAGTTCAAGTTACACATTTTTTACACTGTAGATTTCTAAGAGACCTAACGGTTAAAAAAAACATCATTAAATGTTACAATTTGATTTCTCTCCTTATTTAATGATTTTCACTTGATTAAAGGGCACATGCCATTTTCAACAACCTGCTTTTTAAATGATTCATCCTAAAAGAATATTTGATAATGAAATAAATTATTTTTAATGCAATGATTTGCTTATAAAGGATATACTAGACGGTCTCTTAAATTAAATTGATATTTTGTTTAGCTTATAATAGGCTCACATTTGAAGTTTTAGATCAAGTGGAAAGCAATAGATAAGGAGAGAGAGAGAGAGAGAGAGAGAGAAAATGTTAGTATTAATTAGGTAATACTATTAATAAAGTAAAAAGCAATAACATTTAATGATGTTTTTTTTTAACCGTTAGATTTCTTAAAAATCTACGGTGTAAAAAATGTGTAACTTTACAAGAGTTACACCGGGTGTAACTCCCTCCCCTTTTGCACGCATGCACACACAGGACATAACAGATTGAGACAAATTGTGGTATATTCTGGAAACAGCAATACCAAAAGAATTTGAGTAGCCTATTAATGGCACCCTATATTAATTTTTATTTTCTTGATAGGTAAATAGTAAATATAACTCAGACACCAATATGACAGTGAAACCATTGTCCAAAGACCATTGGGCCTTCAAGCAATTTTATTTGTGTTTGCTGTGAGATTAAGAAAAATAAAAATCAGTCTTGACTATCAAAATTACAAGCATCACTTACCTTAACCATTGCAATGTGCTCAATCCCATCTATGATGGATCTATAGCAGTAGGCCATAAATGGGCCCCACATGGTAGGTATCCTGGCAGCAGCAGAGCGATCTATTAATTTATCTCTCTTCCTTCTATACCTGACAAGGATTATCGATGTTAGAACAATGATCTCTTTTATGTTCCAATGAAAAAGCACCAAAACTACAAATAAATTGGATATCAAACACCTCAATAGAAGTTACTACTTGACATAAGAAAACTTGCCACTCTCCCATCCCCCCTTCCAAAAACAAAAAACACACACACAACCCAAACCCCACATGCACACACACAAATCAGTGTTTCAGGGACCCTGGCCAGTTTAACACCCTAAAATGAAACAGATTTTGGGTTGACAGCCTGCCCTATTAACCATTTTGTGTTGGCCTAAGGTCCCAGTTTAGCCTGAAGCTTGATAATACTCATCCAAGTTGTGCATATCTTAAGCAACCAAATAGGGCAACCAAAGAGGGTTGACATTCCAACCATCACTTGAAAATTTATAAAATTCAACATTGATTAGTATGAAAAAAAACTTGACATTAAAATTCAAGTAAAAAAACATTAATTTGCAGCTATGATGTATATAATCATTCATATATAACTTGCCACATTCTGATGGTGTTAAGGCAATTGCAATATAATAATCAGCTGGCTCTTAAAGGGGGTTGGATTCAATCAATAAATTTGATCTCCTTACATTTTAACTGAAGATGAACATATAGATATTAATAAAGAAAATCAACCATATGTTTTTGTAAAAGGCGTATAATTAAGAATCTTCAAAACAATATTTACCTAATCAGATCAGCAATAGATATAATTTTCAACTTCTCCTGCTCTACAAATTGACGAAGCCTTGGTAATCTAGCCATGGAACCATCGTCATCCACAACCTCACATAGAACTCCAACGGGATCCAACCCAGCTAGCATGGCCAGATCAACAGAAGCTTCAGTATGCCCAGCTCTTTTCAAAACACCACCTTCTCTGTATTTCAGTGGAAAAATATGGCCTGGGCGGTTGAAATCATCAGGTTTTGAATCTTTGGATGCAAGAGCCAATACTGTTGTTGCCCTATCACGAGCTGATACCCCCGTGGTTGTACCATTTTTGGCATCCTATAAAAATAATTAACAAGGATGAAATCAACTATAGTTATCGAAAAGATAATTTATTTAAATACTAAAAAAGCCAATTCTATACTAAAAGTAGAGCAAAATACTCAAATTCAACTTCTTTGAGACAGTAGACATTTAATAGGTTTTATTATTATTTCCATAATCACAATCACCAAAATCCTTAAAAAACGTAGTGAATGAATATATTAAAAATCTGAAATGAGTACAAAAAATCAAGGAAAAAGTCCTATTTCTCTCTCTCCATAAAGTTCACATGAGACATGATAGTACTATAGTCCACTCTATATCTAAAAGGATTAGGTCTCCTTCTTCAACACTGAAGCAACATATTTCACTGATTTAGACATCATCCATCATATACAGAACAATACAAAGTCAAAAGCCCATCTACACAGAAATTGGACAGTGGATAGCAAATGATCCGTGTTCTCACCCTTTGATTGCATGTACAATATAACAATCACTAATATCCCTCAAACACATAATTAATAATACATTTAGAATTTGTTGAAATGGCCTAGTTTGTGAACATACAATGCATTATATAACTGCAATTTCAGACAAAACTCTTAAATTTCAAAAGTTTGAAGGACTCGACTCTTGATGGGATAATAGTTTGTCTAAATTCAAATCTATATGATACCCAAGACAAAAATATTAAGATGACAAAAAAACCTCAAAATTTATAGATGTCAACTAGGAAAAGTACATACCACTGTCACAGTGAATGCAGTACAAAGCTTCTCCTCATTTTCCTTCTGGGTTACCATCAAAGGAATTTGTAATCTCTCCAGATCTTCTTCTTTCATGCTCACACAAACTATCCCAGTTCCATGCTTCACTATAAAAGCCATAGCCTCAGGTGTTGCTAATTGTGCAGCCATTATTAAATCTCCTTCATTTTCTCTGTCCTCATCATCCACAACCACTACCATCTGCATCACTGTACAAAATAAGTGATGGAATAACAACTACTAAAATATAGTGGAAAATCAAAAGTTTATTGCTAATGGATTTCATAACAAGACAAAACTCAGGAAACAGGCTACCTTTCCCTGGCGAATGTCTTCTATGGCTTCTGGGATGGAAGAAAAACCTTTGGTAGGGCAATCCAAATCAAATTCATCATTTTCAATGGGAAAAGCACCACTTGTAAGAGCAGTATCAGCTGCAAGTGTTCCAAACGCAACTCGATCAGGCTGTATCTCAATCCCAACCGATTGATCTCCAATGAGAGTGTTATTTTCCTCAACATTATTTTCATTGGCATAAGACAGAAGGTCACCTTCTCCAGATATCACTGTAGCTCTAGTTCTACCAACACCTTCAATACTTAAGGATTTGCCACCCAGCTGGATCAAGGGCAAATTGGATGCATACCCTTTTGCCAGAGAAAGATTAACTCCGTGCAATCCATTGAACAATTTGAAGTTTTTGCATACTCTAAATTCAAGAGAAGGTTAATAAGTACCGAGATGTAATGGCAGAAGCAGTAGAAAGGAAGCACAACGAGCTTGGCATTAAAATACCATATTCACTTAGACCGTGTCTATAAAAGAATGTTTATGATGCAAATCTCAACATAACAAATCAAGGACCATAGATTTTTTTTTTTTTTTTTTTTTTTAATTTTATTACACCACAATGTGGAAACTATCCAGTTTAAGTACCCCTCAAGGCCCAGAAGAAGAGATCACGTTTTCGAAAAGTTTATATAGCATAGGAACCTTTATACATACTTTTTACCAACGTGAAGCTAAAAATATTTCATTATTTTGGAGAGGAAAGGTAATGGAAATGGAAATCCATGCCCGTGATTAAATAAAACATTGCAAAGTAGTGAATAAAAATGCATGACCAACTCCAAGTTGGATCAAGACATGTAGGGCTTTCATGTTTTTTTTTTTTTCTTAATATGTTTATAAGAATAGGGCTTTTATGGTATTGGTTGGGCCAATGGTAGTCTAGCTGGATAATTTGCAGTAGATTTTAGTTGACTTGGGGATCTCTCAATCTAAAATATGTAAACAAAGTGAATTACAAGATGAGGCTCCACGAGCTTTGACAGCTTGTTATGCAAGAGATGCTTTTAGTGTTCATAAGAGTAGAGAATTAATAATATCTGCTAGAAAGGGGTAAAAAAAATAGATGTGCAACAGTCATGTCAATGCAAAGCACTTAATGCAAGGAGTTTAAACTAATCACAATTTTATAAGGACCAGCCAATTACTTAGCATAAAAATATCCGCTTCATTTGGCTACCAAGCAAATGTAGAAATATAACGGCAAATCAAGGACCTGTTTGGTTCTGGCCTCCACTGAAACTTATCAGTTTCTAAAGACACAAAAGAACAAAAACAGAACCAAGGTGCATTCAGTAACCTACTTTTCAAGATCTTTTTATTTTTAATGCAGTCTATGGAGAGAACATTATTTGATATTCATCACCTCATGCTCTTTGTTATCAAAAAAGAAAACACTTAAATCAGCATGTTTGAAAACTTCATTATCATCCTTTAAAAACTCTTTAAAAAAAAGGTTTCTGAAACACAATTCCAGAACCAAACAGATGCAAGAATTCGAATCACTGATATATATATTATTTAAGACTAGCTAAAAAAAAAGCCAACACTCGACTTTGCCCTGTGGAATTTAGTGGCTTGGTAGAGATGTGTTTCGACTAAACCAAATTATAGAAACAAGTGAAAACAGAAATTGACTTTTTTTCAACCTCATTTTTTGTTATAGGTATGTTAGACACGCACCCAATGAGTCTTGAACCCACATCCTCACCCTCCACCTAGAACTTATAAGGGGAGGAGGCGCCAACTGAGCTAGAGCTCATTGGTTTTTATCAACCACCATGTTACTCAGCAATTAAACAGAAAAGTAGCTTTCTACTTAACATAATAGCATCATGTCAATCTTATACCCTATCTTTAATACTAAAAATTGCACATCCTTAAAAAAAGTTGGGTCAGATCAATATAAGGGAGAAAACCCACATCCCCACATACAATACCAATAATAAACAAGTGCCACAACAAGCAAACAACATCAAAAATAGTTAACATAATGGTATTTCCCATCAGAAAGACGATGAATTTGAATATATGATATGACACAATTGACCATTAAAAAAAACCCAAGTTTGGTAAACAAATCACATTCAACTATAAAGTTTTATAAGATTTAAGAAAAAAAAAAAACCAACAACACCCAGATGGAGTTTTAACTCAAACAATCAATAAGTGAATTGTAAATGTGATAAAAATTTCAAATATATAAGCATTAGAAAGGAAAATGAAGAGAAAAGAAGCTTACTGCAGGTGAGAGAGAGATGTATTTGAAGAACAAGAGATGTTGATGGAAGCCATTGTTTGTTGCTTGAAGCCACCAACAGCTCAAAAATCAAAATAGCTTTTTGATTCCTCAAAAACCAAAATGGGGTCTCTTATATATAGTGGGGGAAAAGAAAACAAATTGGAAAAGGTAGGAAGACGCAAGAGATGACGAGCCAACGGCGAATTGTACAAGGAAGAGAGAAATTTCAGTCAAACGCACGTGACATTGTTCCGTCCCCAACGAATAAATCACTTAACTGTTTTTTTCTTTTTCTTTTTTAAGGAAAATTTTGGTAATTTCCCATTTGTGAGCTGCCTTAAATTTTTTTATAATTTTTGTTAGATAAAATAAGTATTTGGCTCAATTATTTACACTATATTTTAATTTAGTTTCTAACATTGTGGTCTCATATCAATTTAGTCTCTACCGTTATTTGGATGAAAATTGATAATGTTAACCTTTTAAACAGTGGACGTGGCTAACAGCCAAAATTAAAAATAAAAAAATAATTTTAATCAGCTAATTATTTATTTTGGCTATTAGTCACGTCAATAATTTTTATCTAAGAGATATGGTAAGGACAAAATTGACACAACTTTAAAGGTTTATAGGCCAAATTAACATAATTAAAATGTTAAGGATCAAATTAAATTATGGTGTAAAAAATAGGGACTAAATACGTAGTTTTCCATATAAGAAATTGATTTTTTAGTTTTATGTATTATATATATATATATATATATTCTCCCTATCACCCAAGTGAGGTGAAATTCAAATGGCACAATTTATTAATGAAAATATAAAGATATAGTATTGTTCCTAAGATGGCATTTACTCTACGCTAGAGGTGACTAATTTTTCAATAACTTTGTTTAGATAATTTTAATATAAGAAATTGAATTGTTAGTTTAATTTATTTGTTTATATATATATATATATATATATAGACACACACACTAGCCTCTAAGCACGCGTAACTAGACTCTTCTATTTTTTTTTTTGGTAAAGATTAATAATTTGCATTTATTATAAATAAATAAATAAACTAAATTTTAGGGAATAAAAAGATGAACGTGAAGGAGAAAAAATTTCTAAATTTTAGGAGCTTTCTTTTTTAATTCAAAATGAAATTTATTATTTGACATTTATGACCTTATTTCTAAAAAAAGTTATTCTTCATTAATGAGAGTATTTTTGATCCATATAAAAGTCTAGTTCAAAGAGAAGAATCTTCTTTTACTCCTTATCTCCCAAGGTAGGTGATATTCAAATGGCACAATTTATTAAAGAAAAGATAAAAATATAGAAGTTTTCCTAAAATAACATTTACCTTATACTAGAGGTGGCACTACTTTTTTAATAATTTTTTTTATGTAAGTGTAGCATAAGAAATTGAAGAGAAAGAGAGTTATGTATTCTATATCTCCTTAAATTCAAAAGGAACAATTTATTAATAAAAAGATAAAGATATAGTAATGTTATGAAAATGTTATTTACTTTAAAGCCTCGTTTGGAAGGGGAGAATGGAATGAAATGAAAAGGAATGAAAATAATAATTTTAGAATATTCTTCACTTCCCCTTGTTTGGGAGTTTTAATGTAGGGAATGGAAAGCTCATTCGCTTGTTTGGGAGTTTAAGTGGGAGGGAATGGAATGAGTAGGAAGGAACACTCATTCCTCTCTATTCCCTTAAAACCTCAAATTTTCATTCCCCCAGAAATTGGGAGGAATGGGAGGGAATGAAATTAAATTTAATATTTTTTTACCAAAACTCTCAAAATACCCTTATATATTCAACCCTTTATTTTAAAATAGGGGTCTAATAGTAATATTGTCATAAAATGATTCCATTCAATTCCCTCCATGTTGCTTTCAAACAAGATTACTTACATTCCATTCATTTTCATTCCTTTATTTTAAAACATCCAATCAAGGTTATTTGATTCCATTCCATTCCTTTCCCTTACTTAAATACATTTCATTCTATTCCATTCATTTCCATTCTCTTATAATGATTCCATTCCACTCCATTCCCTTATGAACTCCCAAATGGAGCCTAAACGAAAGGCGATACTACTTTTTTAATAATTTTTTTTTTTTTTTAAGGTAAGTGTAATACAAGAAATTGAATTTTTATAGTTTTGCAAAATTTCATTTATTTTAGAATAGCTAAAAGTATTTTGGCAAATAAAAAATATATATAACTTCTTCTTGTGGGTTAGAGGGGGTACCTTATAAAATAAATAAAGGGCTTTTAAGCGTAAAAAAATTATAAAAAAAAGTAAGGCAAGTTAGAACTCACAAATAAGAAATTTTCCAAAATTTTCAAAATTAAATTTTTTTTTACAATATATAAAAATGATTTTTAGCTCTTCAAATAAGAATGCTCTAATAAATCAAAATAAATGATTTTTAAGCTTAAACAAAAATGGGTAAACTACGTATTTGGTCTCTATTTTTTACACCATATTTTGATTTGGTCCCTAACTTTTTAATTGTATTAATTTGGTTCCTAACATTTCAGTGTTGTGTCAATTTAGTTTCTACAGTTATCTTTTGGTATCGTGTTAATTTAGTCTCTATTGTGTCAATTTAGTCATGTCAGCAATTTTCATCAAAAAGATAACAGCAGGGGCTAAGTTGACATGACACCGAAATGTTAGGGAACAAATTAATATAATTAAAAATTTAGGGATTAAATTGAAATATGGTATAGGAACCAAATATGTAGTTTACCATTTCCTATATTACACTTACCTTAAAAAATTATTAAAAAAAGTAGTGCCACCTCTAGTATAAAGTAAATGCCATTTATAGGGGAAAAAAAGGTAAATGCCATTTATATACTCCATATCTCCCAAGATTAAGGGAATCCAAATGGTTCAATTTATTAACGAAATGTTAAAGATATAGTAATATTTCTAAAATGGAATTTATTTTAAATTTAAATTTTACACCTTGAAGTTTTAGAATTTAGATTTTACTCTTTGAAGTTCTATTTCGTTTACATCAGCAACTTTTTGTCCATATTTTTCGTTAAGTGCAACATAAACTTGCAACAAGTATTTAATTCATCCAATAAAATGATGTCATGCTATTTTTAATTATTTATTTATTTTAAGCTGCAAAAATATTGTGGCATCATTTTATTGGATAAATTAAATATGTGTAGCAAGTTTATGTGGAATTTAAAGGAAACTATGGATGGAGGGATTGTTGATGCAAACAAAATAGAATTTCATGAGGTAAAATATAAATTCTAAAACTTCAAGAAGTCAAATTCAAACACTCCCAAACTTTAGGAGTGTAGTTTGTAATTTAGCCTTTTATTTAAATATTATTTTTATTATTATTATTGCTTTCACTTTTCAAAATACTAACTTTTCTTTATTTCAATTAATAAGAAACAAGATAATAATAAAAAAAAAATCAGATTTGGAAAAACAACCATGCTTAGAATATATATATATATATATATATTTTTTTTTTTTTTGTGGTTGTAAAAACAGAAAAACAACAATGAGTGTGATGTAAAAGTATTATGGACTTTGCTCCTTAAATTGGGGTCTTACCCTAAAATAGATAAGTCAATAATACTAAGAAAAAATCTAGAATCACACTCTTTTGTACCACAACTTTGCATGATAGATTATGACTGGTGGAGAAAAAATAGTGGGTCAAAGTAGTGTGTATGTGTGTATATATATATATATATATTACTTTCATTTTTCAAAATACTGATTTTTCTTTATTTCAATTAATAATAAACAAGATTCAAAATAAAATTCAGATTTGGAAAATCAACCATGCTTAGAAATTAAAAAAAAAAAAGAAAAAAAAAGAAAGAAGAAAACCAGCAATGAGTATGATGTAAAAGTATTATGAACTTTTCTCCATAAATTGGGGTCTTACCCTAAAATAGTTAACCCAATAATACTAAGAAAAAAAAATCTAGGATCACACTTTTTTGTGCCACAACTCTAATATGGTAGACTATGACTGGTAGAGAAAAAGTAGTGGGTCAAAGTAATAGGTGACCAATTACAGTCTATCACATAACTGTAAAATAAAATAGCGTGATAAAAGGTGTGGTCCTAATATTCCTAATAAAAAAAATCTAGTATCGCAACCTTTTTTGCCACAATTTTGATGTGGAAAACTGTGAGCGGTGAAATGAAAAACAGTGAGCTCATGTAAAAGCGACAAACTAGACATGAATCTAATGGGTTAGAGGTACACGTTTTAATGGATCAAACAATGAGTTTAAGAAGAATAAGTAGGCCTAAACGGCTCCTCCTCCTTTCACTTTCCCCATGTGCTTGTATCTAATCTAATATGTGCTCCAATACATTTCTACCTATTAATCTCCACACTTAAAAATAATAGTATAGTCTCTTTTTCAACATGGGATTAAACATTTTGACTAGCTCATTATCTTTTATATTAACTTCTAAATCTTTACATTTAGTTTTCTAATTTTATTCATTTTAAATATTTAATATTAAAATGCTATAATAGATAGTTGCCCAAAAAAAAAAAAAAAACTGATAAAAGTGACCAATAACTAAAAATATATAACACAAAATAAATGCAAAAAAAAAAAAAATATATATATATATATATATATAGTAATACTAAAATTACTCGTTCCTACTACTAAAGTAGGTAATTTTCCTATCTTGCATGACAAAAACGAGATAGGGTCAAGAAGAGTGAAAGAGGATGACCCACTGAAAAGATTAGATTTAGGACTGTGTTTGTGTATTCATTAATCCAAAGGCTGAAAATTGAAATGGGCATTCAACCAGAAAAGGACAAAAACAAATGCTGAAATGACCGAAGATTGGTGCAACTTCCTCCGAAGTTACGCAATTGATTTTCCCCGCATGCAGCCTCGCACCACATCATTGACTTTGACCAGACTTAAAAAAAAAAAAAAGAAAAAAAAGAAAAAAAGACCTTGACCAATGCAATATATACCAAAATTGGAAAAGTTATCATCATGCTCGAGATGAGCGCACGAGATGGCATTTACCTTATGGGCAGCATATACATCGAGAGAAATTATATTATATTGCCACCTAAAAAGTCGTCATTTTTGTCACAATTTTTGTTCGTGGCGTATTGTTTCTCTATCATTTGCATTCTGTCACATATAGAGTTATAGCAAAATTTGTGATTTTTTATTTGGTCCTAGAATTTTATATACCACTATTTTTAACAATTTCAAAAATAAAATATATATCTATTTGTAATCATTTCAAAATATATATAAAAATATATGAGCTCACAAGAGGGCAATTTAATGACACTTAGTATGCGTTTAGATTGCGTTTCTAGACATGCTGCGTTTGCGTTTTCCTTTTTTTTCACTGGACCCACTACTCCTTTGAATGTCCAAATTTTTCATTAGAATGTGATTGTTCAGTGGGTTTCGTGTACTATTTATGGGACCCACAAACCTCTTTTTTTAACAAAACTTTTATTAAAAATGGGTTCTATGATACTATTCACCCATTTAAAAATTATTTTACTACAATATTTTCAATTTTTAGCAAAATAAGCGGTATCCAAACAGACCCTTATTATGAGTTTTGTCTTCTCATAACCTCGTATTAAGACTTTATATGGTGGGTCCTGCATATGTGTTGACATGGCAAACGGTTAGGTCGGATCGGGTTGGGTCATTCGGGTTGCGGGCCAAAATGGGCCGAGCCAAAAACAAGCCATTTTAAATGAGTTGAAAACGGGTTAGGTCAATCAGGTTGTGGGTCGGGTTGGCCCATATTTTTCACATTAAAAAAAAAAACCAAATAAATGCTAACTTTTTATAGAGAATGAATCAAATCAAATAGTTAGACTATTTGTTACTAATTTACTATTATACATGTGATGTGAAGGGAAAAAAACAAACAAACCAAAAAACATAAAGGTTTCTTTATCCTTGCAAGTCAAACAGTTTTAATTTTTGAGCATGACTAAAATTCTTTAAATACTTTAAATTCAAAGTTCACTAATGATATCATTCCCACAAAAGAACCAAAAGAAAAAAAAAAATTACAAAACTAAATGTTATGGACCATGGTAGAAGGACTAGAAAAAAAAAATCTACAAAGTGATCACCAAAATTATAGTTGGCCGAATCAGACCTTTCTTGGATAAACTTATCTCCTCTGTCCAAGCAGCCTTCATCCAGGGAAGAAGAGGCCTTGATAATATCATCATTGCCCAGGAGTTAATCCATACCTTATATAAGAAAAAAGGAAAAGGAGGATTCATGGCAATCAAAGTGGATCTTGCCAAAGCTTATGACCGTATTGAATGGAGTTTCATCCATAAAGTTCTTAAAGCTTTCCACTTCCCCTAAATGTTGATTGATTTGATTATGAGTTGTGTAACCACCACTGGCATCTCAATCCTTTTCAATGATAGTAAGTTGAACTCCTTTAATCCTTCAAGAGGGATCAGGCAAGGGGACCCCCTTTCCCCTTACTTGTTCATCCTTTGCATGGAATACTTTGGGTCTTTCATAGAGAAAGAATGCATTGCCAAAAGGTGGATCCCAATGAAAGCTTCAGGGGATAATGTTGACATCTCCCACCTTTTTTTCACGGACGACTTAATTTTATTTGCAAAGGTGAGTGAAGGAGGGTGCGAAGCCATCAAAGAAGTACTAGACGGTTTTGTCAAGAATCTGGGCAGAATGTTAGTTTAGAAAAATCCCGGATTTATTTTTCACCAAAAGTTCCATCCAATCTCAAGGACAAAGTTTGTGATTATCTAGGGATTCATGCAACCACCAATATTGGGAAGTACTTGGGCTTCCCCCTGAGACATAAAGGGGCAACCAGGAGACAATTTAATTTTGTGGCAGTAAGGGTAATCTCCAAGCTGGTTGGCTGGAAAGCTTAGTTCTTGTCTTTTGTAGGCAGAACCATTTTAGTAAAATCAGTCATGTGGCGGCCATCCCCAACTACGTAATGCAAGGGGCAACCCTTCCTACACATCTATGTGATAAATTAGATAAAATTAGTAGGGATTTTCTTTGGGGTTCAACTCCAGATAAGAGGAAGTTACATTTGGTTGGTTGGAATAAGATCATTAAGTCAAAGGAGGAAGGAGGCTTGGGTATACAAGCGGCAAAGGCAAAAAACATTGCTTTACTAGCAAAACTAAATTGGAGATTATATCAGGAAAAAGAGTCATTATGGGCAAGAGTCATTTTACAAAAATATTGCTCTCAGTCAAAAAGGAACTCCAAGGACCCGGACAAGCTGCCATGTTCTCCTTGCTGGTCCGCAGTTAAGAAGGGCTTTCCTGTTTTTGAAAAGGGAGTGTGTTGGAGTGTGGGGAAAAACTCAAGGCTGAACTTCTGGGGGGACAAA
The DNA here is from genome assembly GCA_023736055.1 of Quercus glauca. Lineage (NCBI taxonomy): Eukaryota > Viridiplantae > Streptophyta > Magnoliopsida > Fagales > Fagaceae > Quercus > Quercus glauca. Next base: position 27,671,604 of record CM043325.1, on the reverse strand, counting down.
TGGGTTAAAGGGAACTCTCTAAGAAGCATGGTTGAAGGCCCCCTCACCCAAAGTGAAGCCAAATTGACTATAGATGATGTATTCCAAGAAGGGAATTGGAGCTGGAACTCTATATCCTTTAACTTACTGAGTGAGGTAAAAGATAAGGTTCATGCCACACCCATGCAAATCTATCGTGATAAGAAGGATTCCTTACTGTGGAAGTCCTCCCATGATGGTGAGTTTAATATGGCTTCGACTTATGCTTCAAACTTCACAGCAGATAACAGCCCTCAAGTCTTTGTGGGCAACTAGCTTAAGAAGAATTGCCTTGACAGCAACCAGTTGCAAACTAATGGGCTGCCTTGGAACACACAGCTCCTCTTTGCCATTTGGGCTCTTTGGAAACACAGGAATAGAGTGGTTTTTGAAAACACCCCTCTAAACTATTGCCTACACAAAGCTTGCATTCAACAAGCCATGGAATACCACTTTTGTGTGAGAAAAGTGCACATCCCAAAGCCTTACACAACCAACCTTGTATGTTGGCACAAACCAGAGGAGGGGTGGTTTAAATTAAATTCTGATGGAACATCCTTAGGGAATCTGGGTAAAGCTGGAGGTGGAGGTGCCATCCGCAACTGTAATGGCAACTGGGTTAAGGGTTATAGAAGAAGAGTTGGGGTTGCAACTAGCATTATAGTTGAATTTTGGGGTCTCAAAGATGGCCTCATTTTAGCACATAAACTGGGGATAACCCATCTTGCTGTGGAGCTTGATGCAAAAGTTATTGTGCAGCTTGTCCTTTCCAATAAAAACTCTAACAATGCTTACTCTCCCGTATTAAATGACTGCAGGCTTCTCCTTAATCGGTTCCAACACTTCAAGGTTAGCCATGTTTTCAAAGAAGCCAACAGAGCTGCGGATAAGCTTGCAAAGAAAGGATGTTCTTCCCCTTTTGATTTTGTTATCTTAGATTATCCAAACTCTAATGACTTATGTAATATTTTGAATTTTGATGCACAAGATCTATACACACTAAGGCGTTCTGCCAACACTCTTGCTATTTTGATTTGATAATGTTATGCTTCCTTTTAACCAAAAAAAAAAAAAGAAAAAAAGAAAAAAAAAAAAAAGAGAGAGAGAATGGAGGCGGAGAACAGAAGCTGTTGAGCTGAAAGTGAGAGACAAAGTCACAAAGACAATAGAGTTACTGAGTTAGGTTTTTTTAGTTTTGCTTTTTGGCCTTTTGATTTGAGTCACTATTGAATTATTTTGTTTTGTTTACTGTTTGTCACTTTGTCACTAACTCACTGTGGCTAGGTTTGTGGCTTTGCGCCAATTAGATACTTTGATTGGATAGATATTAGTATATTACATTATAACTATTAATACCATATTAAATAGATAAACTTGCATATAAAAAAATTCGGACATGTTGTTAGGTACTTTGATAGATATTAGTATATTACTATTCCTTTTGTATATATTTTTTTTCTTTTCATTTAACTCTTTATTTTTTTTTTATTAGTAAATAGGGGGCAGAACTGTCAAAATACACAAGTTCATTGTGCATTTTATAATAATGTTATGTACCTATAAGTAGTCTAGCACACCTTGCCATAATGCCATTTAGTTTTTAAATATTTTCCAGGGGGAAAAAAGTTAAAAAAACGGGCGGGCAGTGATTCGGGTCGGGTTGGCTCACAAAAAAAATGGGTGGGTCGCGGGTTGGCCCATATTTAATTCGGAACAAAATGGGCTGGTTCGGGTCAGGTCAACAAATTTCAGCCCATTTTGCCATATCTACATATGTGGATATCACAAGTAGTTTCATATTCTTAAAACCTCTCATCAGATTATTTACTATCTATGTGTTGATAATATGTAACATCACTTAATTCTATATGATAGGATTGTTTCATAATTGTTTTATATGACTAGTTTTGTTGTACGTGCAGGGCACGTGCAAAACACTGTCTAATTTCAAATAAATATTTTATGATATGATTAGAACAGTTAAAACTAAGTCATTATTGGAATAGTAATTAAGTTTTTTTTTTATTTAATTATTGATAAGTTAGAGGTGCCCTTTCTTAAAGGAAGAAGTAACCCTTGAGCTGTAGTGTTCATTGGCTTAAACTACTATATTTTGAAAGAATAAATGATGCCCACAAAAAGAAAAACAAAAACAAAAACCAGGTTAGAAATTATATTAGGTGGCATAAACAACTCTACCTCATTTGCTAATAGAGAATGCAAGATAGCATTCATCAATTCATGCCAATTTTTTATTCTTTTTTATTAGCTGAATGTCTAAGCCCCACAATAACTCATCCTTCATAGCTAAACTGACCTCTGGCCTTATTGAAACAAAGTCAAATTAAAAAATCGAGACACATTGCAATCAAATCCCACTCTCACTTAGAAGAAATTTAGTTGATTTAGCTAGAAAGCAATGTCAAGTTAGATTCTTCATGAGATGAGATGAAATGTCCATGACAGCTCAAGTATGTTGTTGTGAATTCCCATATCCAATAACCCCATGCTATCCTTAATGTCTAAAATTTGAAGATCACCTACGGATAGACCACCACATTCTAGCAATATTTTATGTTTTATCAAGATAGGAGAAATATAATTATGTGACTTGCCTCAGAGAAACACAGGCAGAGCCTAGGCCCATTCCTTCATTAACATCCCTGTAAACACAGGCAAAGCCTAGGCCCATTTTCTCCTATTTCAAGACAGGCGAAATAGAATTATGGTTTCAAAAAAGAAGATGTGGGTGTAAAGCAAAAGTGAGAATTATAATTACCAGCTAGATTAGCCAGCTACCTCTATTAACATTTTTGCTGCATATCAAATTTAAAATTCTAAAGACATGCTCCTATATCAATTTTCTTCTTTGCAAGAAAACAAAAGTTTTTATCACAAAACATTTGTAAAGCTATCTTCTATATATAATACTAAAAATGCGAGAACTTTTTTTATTAACTTGGCCGGGAAGTACCATCATCATTATCATCCAAAATAAGTTTGACTCCATTGTTCCTAAGAGAATTGACAATGGCCCAGATCTTAGTGCGGTTCTTAAAGCCTTTCTTCTCTACTTCCTTGTTTAAATCAACATGAATCCCTCTGCCCTGCCCTGTTCAAGACCCTCCACCCTGAGTCACATAGCCAACACCTCTCCAACAACAACAGCTGCCTTTGCATTGCAAGATCGACCACACTCAAGTGAATCCTTAAGTAGTTGAACAAAGTGACAAGGAAGACACCAACGGAAATATTCAAGAAGCATCTACATTCTAGAGTTAATAGACAAAAAGACAAAAAGGCCCTCATACACTTTTAGCCTACCCATGTACTTTGGAGTCAAGATTGTAATTTCATTAAAAAAAAAAAAGCAACACATATGGCAGCACTATAAAGTTGACAGTAAAAAGACAAAAAAGCCCCCACTTTTTCTTTAGCTAACAAATGAAGTTAGAAGCAACAAAGTAATTTCAATCAAATGTGTCAGCAGAAAATTATAGCGGAATAGACCAAAAAGGACTCCAAGATCCAACATTTTTTTCAGCTCACATATATCTTTAGGAGCAACCATATAATTTTACCAATCTTTTAAGCCTCTACAATTTTAAGTTTTTTAGTGTCGTTTTGCCAAACACAAGCAACTCAACTGTCATTTTTTATATAAAGTATAGATACCACCTTTAGGTGATAACCTTTCCTACAAGAAAACCAAAGAGAATGTTGAAAAGTATAGTTGAACATTCAACCAACCAACCTAATTGACATGATCCAATCTAATTTACTGGTTTATGATAAATTAGACGACAATCTTTTCAAATTAAGTGATGTTTCTTCATGAAACACTAAGTGAAATATTAGTAATAGTTCACTTGCAGCATTCACATTCTAGCAACCTCTTACCTCTGCGAATCTCAACAGCTAATCTGGAAAAAAAAAAAAAAAATCAAAAAACAAAAACAAAAAAAGTAGGAATGTCATGGATAAGCTAAAAGCTTAGTAAATGGCTGTTCGCATACTGCTATCAAGGGTAACAAAAGGTAATAAGTTCACATGAAGCAAGAAAAGGTAATAAGTTCATATGAAGCAAGAAACTAAGAAGTAAATGAAAGGATAAATTGCAAACTACACCCTTAAAGTTTAGGGATATTTGGATTTTACACCCTGAAGTTTCAAATTTTAAATTTTACCCCTTAAAGTACTATTCTGTTTGCATTAGTAGCCCCTCTAACTATATTTTCTGTTAAGTGTCACATAAACTTGCCACACGTATTTAGGGGGTAAGTATGTACTCTCAAATTTTAGGCGGCCAAGTATTACACAAATAATAGTTTGGGGGGATAAATGTGCATTTTCATAGTTTAGGGGAATAAGTGTAAAAGAGGTATATTTTAAGGGGATAAAATGTAATTTCCCCTAACTTTTTAAGCATACATAAATAATTCTATACCTAACTTATTATATGCTAAAATTTACACTTAGGTATCCTAATATATATTTCACCCTCAGTTTGGCATGAAAGCAACTTATCCCCCACAAAAAAAAAAAAAAAAAAAAAAAAAAAAAAAAAAAAAAAAAAAAAAAAAAAAGAGGTTTGAAAGCATTAAGAGCATCAAAATTCCAATTTAATTGCACTTTTTAATACTCTATTCACTACCACTTCCACCTTAATCTACATAAATTGTCCTCAAACTTATTGGTTCTCATTTAAATTATCAATACCTAGTATTAAGGAAATACACCACAGCAAAAACGTTGCCATACTGTAAGCTGGGATACTATTACATCCTCATAAGAGGCAGTAGGGCTAGGATTAAAAACGAGTCGCCACATGAATCTAGCCATGCTTATGAACCAGGTTTGGAGACTTCACCAATAGCCAAATATGTTGTGGGCGCAAGTTTTGAAAGCTAAATGTTTTCTCCACACAAACCTTTTTGATAGTCTTAGGACTCCTCGCGGAACCCACATTTGGAAAGCCGTCCAGGACGACATACAATGGTTACGAAAAGGAATGAGATGGATCCCAAGGGATGGTCAAACTATTCGGGTTTGGGTGGACCATTGGATTTTGGGGGGCACACTAAGAAGTCATATTGTAGGACCACTAATGCCACATGAGAAGCAACGAGTTGTGTGCTTGTTGCGTAACAATCATGATTGGGCCTTAGATGTCCTTCAGGTCTCGCTCCCTATGCATCTCAAGCAACTTATTAAAGGTATCCCTGTGGCGCAAATTACTAGACTACCAGATTCCTTTGTGTGGCCCCACAATTACGGTATTTGCTTGGTTAAGTTCACCTCGAAATATTTATACCTACAAGCTTAAGTCAGTACGAATAAGCAATTATGGAAGTGGATTTGGCAGCTCCAATGTCCCACTAAAATCCAAATTTTCATTTGGAAAGCTATGCGCAATCGAGTTCCCACAATGCAGTATTTAGCATTCTCTCGCCCACATGTGAATATCATATGTCCACGATGCAACTCTTCGGAAACCACAATACATCTCTTACAAGATTGCCCTTGGGCTAAGGAAGTATGGGGTAATTTCTTGGGCATCCAGCCACTATATTTTTGTCAGCTACCCCTTCAAGCCTTGGTTCGAACCAATGCCATTTTCAATCGAGTCATTTTGTACCAACAGTTGCCTTAGAATATATATTTTTCATTCCTATGTTGGCATTTATGGTTAGCTAGAAACGAGTGTATCTTTAAAAACCACTCTCCTTCCCAGCATAGAATAGTCCACAAAACAATTCAAGTTGCCATTGAATTCTTTTACTTGGCTAGCCCTGTCAAACCTGTTCGGCATGGTATTCCTCAACTTATCAAGTGGCTTGCCCCCACTGACCCATTTACTAAACTAAACACGGATGGAAGTGCTGTAGACAACCCAGGGAAGGCTGGGGTAGGAGGGCTTCTATGAGATAGTTCAGGTTCATGGATTTTCAGATTTTCTCTAAGTATGGTATTGCTACGAATAATATGGCAGAATTGGGAGCGATGCGTCAGGGCCTCACACTGGCGTGGAATTTGGGTTTCAAATTTATCCAACTAGAGATTCTATGATAGTATTATCCTAGTTAACTACTTTAACTAACAATTTCCCTCATGATGTACTTCCCTTAATCTATGATTGCAGGAGCCTTATGGAGCGGGCCTGGGTGGTTTAGGTGCGCCACGTCTACCGTGAGGCCAAAACATGTGTAGATGCATTAGCGAAATGGGGAAACCACCAGCAGCAACTTGTGACTATCTATGATATTTGTCCCAATTTTGTATACCACTGTTTTATAAGGGATAAGGCAGGCCTAGGGATTAGTAAGTTATGTCCCATCAGGGCAAATGGAATTACTTATGTATAAACTGTATTATATTTAAATAAGACTTCCCCATTTCTACCCAAAAAAAAAAAAAAAACCTAGTATTCTTTTTTATTTTATTTTATTTTATTTTAGAATGCTCAATACCTAGTATTCTGAGTGTTCTCTTTCCATTTGTTTCCTATTTTTTATTAGATTATCAACTTCTCACTTTTATAGGCGATCTTTAGAATATCACATAAAGTATTTCCGAAGCCCACCTCCCCTGCTAAAGTACCTCCCCAATTGACTGTATTGTGATAAACTCATGTGTGACCAATTGATAAGAGAAATAGCGAGCCTCAAAGAATTCAGAATACCTAGAGAATTTTAATTCTAATCGGGGTGGAAGGACTGATATTGGTTGCAGCACTCTAGTCTAGGAGAAGGTATTTGGTATCAAATGATACCATATTAGCGGTATCAAAATCCAATAAGTGTGAGACATGTCAGCAAAAAATAACTAATCTACTAACAAATGAAAGACATGTATTAGTGAATAGTTATTTTTGCACACATGTCTCTCGTTTATTAGATTTTGATGCGAATGACATGATATCATTTGATATAAAATACATTTTCCTAGTATAGAGAAAGATAAGGAAATATGAGAGAGATGGGAAAGGACAAATAAAAAGACTAGGGTTCTAGGCCCATTTACAAAAATTAGTCCAACTCTATATATATTCTCATTGTCTAACAACCCACCAATTTTTATTTTTTTTTTGGAAACAGCTCACTAAATTAATTCATGATTCTCAACCCAATAAAAAAAAATCAAAATAGGATTTTTTTTTATAAAAAAAATAGGATTTATTTATTTTTGCATAATTTCAAAATTACTCTTGAAAAATAAATAGTTTTAGATAATAATTAATCAATTATTGAACCATCTTTATAGGGGAGGTTGAAGTGTATCCTAAGGGTAGGGCATTTAATCAACCATCTCCAAGGGGGTTGAAGTGTGTCCTAGGGGTAGGGCATTTATTCAACTATTTTGAGGGAGGTTGAAGTGTGTCCTTAGGGTATGACATTTATTCAACTGTTTTCAAGAAGGTTGAAATATGTCTTAAGGATATGTTGAAGAGTATTTTGGAATTATTAACCAACTTTAGGAAATTCGAATGAAAATTTTGAAAATTTATAGAACGTTGGTATTTTGAAAATTTTAATTTCTAGAGGATAAAAATTTTCCAAAATCAAATCTTGAGCACATGCTTAAAAATCCTGATAAAATATTTTTAACTTTCTTAGTTGAAAGAAGGGTAATTTGGAATTCTTATGTTTCCGAACATAATTTTAGAAAAATCTAGATTTTTTGATGAACGATTGTTTCCTTTGAAAGAAATTTTTTGGGCTTAATTCTTTGAGACTTAATCCCAAGTTGAAATCTACTTTCTTAAAAAATAATAATAATAATTAAGTGGTTTTTAAGTCAAAAGTTTTGTTTACAAATGTTGACGATTCTTTTTGATGGACATTTGGGATTTTGGATGACTTACGGGTTCTAGGGCCATGGGCCTTTCAAATTTTGAAAGTTCTTCCTTAAGGCTATATTTTTTATAAAAATCTTTATGGGTCAATGGGCCTAAAACTTTTAAGTCAAATTCTTGAAAAGCTTTGTGGTCTTTTAGGATTTAAGCCCTTAAGCTAGGGGTTCTTTTGAAAAGTTTTGAGAGTTTTTTCAAGGCTCTGAACCCTCAAAACAAAAATATTGGATCCTAATAAATTGGGCCCATTTAAAAAAATTGGGCCCTTAATTTCTGTGCTGATGCTCTTGCGCGCATGGGATCTCCTGTTTCAGATTTTAACTCCCGTTTTCCCGCCCCCCCCGGTGTTAATTGTTATCCCGCTGGCTGATTCAATGGGAATGTATCGGCTTAGACTTTGTACAGCTACTCCTGATGTACTTTTTTTTTTTTTTTTTTTTTTTTTTTGAGAAGGAAAAATGGGGTCTTTATGGCTATATTTTACCCCGGGGCAGGGAGCCAGCGGGAGGCCGGAAGCACTGTCTAATCGGCTCGACCAACGGCTATGTGGGAGTCACCTCTTTTTATCGAGTACACCTCGCCACTAAGTATGCCCACCAACGAAAACTTGCTGGCAGCGGAATTCGTTGTTTACCAAAAAAAAAAACATTGATGGCCTTGCCTTTTGTCACAAGGTGCTTCATGAAGATGAGGTATGGAGAACGGTCAAGTGATACGACTTTTGAGTTTCTCAAAAAAAAAAAAAAGTGATATGACTTTTGACAACCTGCAAAAGACAACAAACAAAACTTCCTTTCCTTTCAATTATCTATTTGGTAAATGCCCCACTGATATAGGACCTTTTGTGAGCCTATGGGCCGATGCCCCTAGTTTAAGAATTTCTTTATAACATATTCTCCGCATACAAAATTTTGCATGTATAAAAAAATTTGCGCATACAAAATTTTGTATGTTCAAAAAGAAAAATATGTGCTCATGTAAATAAATTCCTATATGTTTGTATGCAAATTTTTTTTTTGGCAAGACTGAATAAAATTTTGTATGTTGTAAATATTACATGTTAGGAGTTCCCTTTTGACAAGAAAATTCATCATTATCAAGATTCTCATCTAACAAAAAACTACAAGAAAGCTTTAAAATCTACAATTTTGCTCAAGGCGCAATCGTCATCATTTAAGAAACTTAAATTTAAAAAAGTTTGAATTGCAAGAATTTTAGAAAGCTACCCTTTCATAGCTTGAAAAACATTTAGGCGTAAATGCACTTATAGTTCCTACATTTTGACCCGATTTCTATTTTGGTCCATACATTTTATTTTTACCATTTTTAGTCCCTAAACCAATTAACGCGTGACATTTAAGTCCTTACCATCACCCAACAAACAGAAAATATTGACGTGGCTGACGGTATAGTAAAATAATAATTAAAAAATTTATTTTAGCATTAAAAAATTGCCACGTTAGAATTTAAATTAAAACAATTAATTTATTAATTTTAACTAAATGAAAAAAATTAAAAACAAAAAATCAAGCCCAATACAAATCAAAACACCACAATCCTATCTCAACGGTGCTTGTGGGTTTCTTTTTCTTTTTTGTTTTCTTCTTTATTTTTCTTTTTCTTTTTCTTCCCCAGATTGGTCTCTCAGTTTCTCCGCCTCCATTCTTTCCTTTTCTTCTTTCTTTCTTCTTCTTTCTTCTTCTTTTTCTTCTTTCTCTCTCTATCTTGGTGCTTAGCCTTCTTGAACTCTCTTTATCTCTTGATTTTGCTCAAACCCAAACCCAAACCCATATGCCTCAAGCTCCTCTCTCAAATCAATGAGTCTCTCTCTTTGGCTTTTTTTTTTTTTTTTTGTGGGTTTCTGTGCATATGGTGTTGCTGACTTACCGTGGTGAGGTGGAGGGCGTGGGTTTATGGGGATCGGCGTGGTGGAGGTCTGAGTTTGTGGATCGGCGTGGTGGAGTTTTGGTGATGGCACAGATCAGAGTTTGGGTTGGTCGGTGATGGGTTGCATGATTGTTTGGTGGCTGGATCGGTAATGGTTGGTGGTTGGATTGAAGTTTGGTGGTGGGTTTCGGTGATGGCACAGATCAGAGTTTGGTGGTGGGATTCGTTCATAGATTGGAGTTTGGTGATGGGTTTCCTTCTCAGATCGAAGAGGAATGGCGCCTGAACTAGCTGAGTTTTTTTTTTTTTTTTCTTAATTAGATTTGGGTGGGGTAGTGGATGGGTTTATTGTTTCGGATTTGTGGTGGATAGTTGATGGTTTTGTGGCAGATTCCGGTGGATTTGTGGTTGTGATTTGAGGGCAGTCACGGGTCAAGAAAGAAAATTCTGTATTTAGGTTTGTGTTCTTGAGTTCTTTGATCGGGGTTGGAGTTCTTGTTTTCATTACGTTCTTCCCAAGTTTTTTTTTTTTTTTTTTTTTAAATTTTCATTTAGTTAAAATTAATAAATTAATTTTTTTAATTTAAATTCTGACGTGGCAATTTTTTAATGCTAAAATAGATTTTTTAATTATTATTTTACTGTGCCGTCAGCCACGTCAGCATTTTCTGTTAGTTGGGTGACGGTAAGGACTTAAATGTCACGCGTTAATTGGTTTAGGGACTAAAAGTGGTAAAAATAAAATGTAGAGACCAAAATAGAAATTGGGTCAAAATGTAGGGACTAAAAGTGCATTTACGCCAAACATATATAGTGGGTAGGATGTTAGAGCAAACCTTGATCCTTAATCATGTGAAGAGTGACATACCTTATGAAGTATTGTTTGCAAATGGAGTGAGAGGAATTCATGGGAAATTGATTCAAAGAATAAGAAAAAAAAAGTGCAAGAAATTAAGAAGGAAAAACTCAAACTTTCAAAAGAACTAAAAGAGAAAAGAAGAAAATGCATAAAGAGGACTATATTATGTCCTCAAAATTTCGACCACCTTGAAATTCTAGAGGGAGAGTTCAACTTTAATTCTTCCCTTTCGGCCGAAACATGCTAAGGAATATAAACTTTTCGTTGCCTTCCAAGATTCTTCAAAAGAAAATTGTTAAAAAAGATTCAAAGACAATTGAGCTCAAATCACATAGATAAATTTGTTAGATTTTCTCTATCACTATGAAGAGACTTAATATTACCTACATAGAATTTATTTGAATCATTTAATTATTATAAATTCGGATTTATGTTATTTTATTGACAGAGAAAAGTTAACGGAAGCATTAAGGACATTGGTTTAAGAAATTTTTTTAGAAAATTTTTGTGGGAAAAGAAAATTTCAAAAAAGAAATTGTTTTTTTTTTTTTTTTTTTTTTTTTTTTTTTGTAGCTTTTTATATTTTTTATGAAAGTGGTATTAAAACTTTTCTAAAACGATCTATTAACAAATGCTTTAAGGGCAATCGTTAACTAGACTTATTGATAATAAGAGTGACATATAAAAACTCATCCTATTAGGAGTCTTTGTGAATAAACTATTATAATATTATTTTGAAAAGTGAACAAACCTTAAAATTAAGAGGGTCCCTGTGAGGCCCGAAGATTTGGCAACCCCGACCCACTCCATATCGGGCCCAAGTCCCATATCGAGGACAATACAGTATTCGAGGATGAGCGGGAAAGACCCAAATTGTCAAGGAGCATTGCTAAGGACGACCATGTCCTCAGCCGGCCGATATTGAAGAAGGGAAGGTCGGCGCCCCGCCAAAAGCACCCTCCTAGGCATCCCAAAGAAAAAGACAAGTACCCAGGGTCGGTCGGGGGAATATGGCGAATGAGTAATTTGTAGGAAAGCTGTCATCCCCACATTAAAAGCACGCAACTGACACTCTGGCCGCATTAATGAAGAATTGACTATTAAATAGCGATGCTTTGGTTACTTCAACTAACAGGAGGTCTGAAAAGGCTGCTGATGAGACAAGCTCTCAAACACAGGCTTAGATGATCAACAAGTGGAAGGCAGAGATCAGCTGAACAGAACTATATAATAGAATGAACCCCCAAAGAAGAGGGTGTTCGGTGACAACCCCTATTTTCATTAGCAATCAGGGAAGAGCTCCTCGGACTGGGCCGATGACGAACTTTCCCTTAGAAAACCTAGCTAAATCTCATTCGATGGTCTTGTAAACTCACATCAACCGTTATATCATTCACTAATGCCTAGTCCTTCTACCCACTCTCTACAAATTTATTGTATAAGGTTAACTGGGCTTGGGTCCACTCATCCCTAGGAGGGAAGTGCCTAAACCCGGTCCTTACAATTGGCGCCGTCTGTGGGGAGGACTTGAGGATTAACGAGTGCGACGGTTGGTGTGGAAGGATCAATAACAACACCTCTTCTAAGTTCAAAAAAAAAAAAAAAAAAACACAAACAACGGCAACATACTCATTCAGAAGACAATCATCATAAAGAAATGAAAGATTCAAGAAGTAAAGTAAACGAAATGTGGCTACTTCTTTATTAAGTAAAGAAAAGTTACATTGTGCAACAAATCCTTAGGCAGGCTTGTTCTAAAACTAACTACGAAGGTAAATGCTTAGGCAGGCTTGTTCTAAAGCTTAAAAAAAAAAAAAAAAAAAAAAAAAAAAAAAAAAAAAAAGGCCTAGGTAGGCTTGTTTTAAAGCCAAGCTAAGCATAGAGGGAGAGGCGGAGACAGGCATGTTCTAAGACCGTCCACGGCTCCCGAGCCAGCATGGATGACATTGGTAATGAGGAAGAAGAGGAAGCCGTGGCGGCTGATGGTACCACCTCAAGGTTTTCCCTTGATTCTCTCCCAGTCCCATGATGACCGGGCGCTGGCGAATCACTACCAGCTTAGAAGACCGGTAGATCCGCATGCGGAGGAGAGACGTTATGTTCCTTTTGAATTTCCCTCCTAACTGCAAGGGGGGTCCTCTATCTTGCTAGGTTGAAAAGAAGGAGGGTCTTTGGCCTCTGCTTATTTCGCTTCCATTGTGTCATCTAGGATTGGGGTGGCATTCTCAGCTCCTGAAGGGGGCTTGGCTTCCTTGACCCCGCCCTTTTCCAGGGCCATTCCATCTCCTCAAGTACAAGTCACTATTTTGGTAAGGCCCTTGAAAATGCCAAGAAACTGGAGAGCCTTGAGTCCCTATTGAACCCAAGTGTTTGTGAAATTTAAGAAAAAGATTATCCCAAAATGCCTTATATAGAAGGCAAGAGCTGGTGAAAACCAGCCCGCGTAGAATCCTAAGGAAGAATTACTGAAGGTATTAACTCCGCCCAATTTCCAAAGAGCTTACCAACCGCTGGATCCTCGTAAATCTGCAAGAATATTAATGAGGATGCGCCTCACGCACTGAAGCGTCAAGTGTGTTACTCGAATAGTGCGTTGGGTAGGAGCTACTACTGTACGTAGGGGTGGAGGACGAGCTCACCCATGTCCGGGTTAGCGCCGGGCCAAGGAGCTAGACCGAAGAAGGGTCCCCCCTCGGCGGAGCAAGCTCAAGGCTGTTATCACTCTAAGGGCAGGCTCCCCAATGCTAAGGACGAGCCCCCTCACTCCAAGCAGTAAAGAAAACTAAGTACTAGACAGAACTAAAGTCTTGCATGGTCCTCGGACTCAAACCTATGGGAAAACTAGTTACTTCAGAAGATAAGTGTTAGACAGAAACAAGGCCTTGCATGGTCCTCGGACTCAAGCCTATGGGGAAACTAACTACTTCAAGAATCAAGTGCTAGATAGAACCAAGGTTTTGCATGGTCCTCGGACTCAAACCTATGGGGAAACTAGTTACTTCAGAAGACAAGTGTTAGACAAAATCAAGGCCTTGCATGGTCCTCGGACTCAAGCCTATAGGGGAAACTAACTACTTCAAAAATCAAGTGCTAGACAGAACCAAGGTCTTGCATGGTCCTCGAACTCAAACCTATAGGGAAACTAGTTACTTCAAAAGACAAGTGTTAGACAGAACCAAGGTCTTGCATGGTCCTTGGACTCAAGCCTAGGGAAACTAACTACTTCAAGAATCAAGTGCTAGACAGAACCAAGGTTTTGCATGGTCTTCGGACTTAAACCTATGGGGAAATTAGTTACTTCATAAGACAAGTGTTAGACAGAACCAAGGCCTTGTATGGTCCTCGAACTCAAGCTTATGGGGAAACTAACTACTTCAAGAATCAAGTGCTAGACAGAACCAAGGCCTTGCATGGTCCTCAGAGTCAAACCTATGGGGAAACTAGTTACTTTAGAAGACAAGTGTTAGACAGAACCAAGACCTTGCATGGTCCTTGGACTCAAGCCTATGGGGAAACTAACTACTTCAAGAATTAAATGCTAGACAGAACCAAGGTCTTGCATGGTCTTCGAACTCAAACCTATGGGAAAACTAGTTACTTCAGAAGACAAGTGTTAGACAGAACCAAGGTCTTGCATGGTTCTCAAACTCAAGCCTATGGGGAAACTAACTGCTTCAAGAATCAAGTGCTAGACAGAACTAAGGTCTTACATGGCTCTCGAACTCAAACCTATGGGGAGACTAGTTATTTCAGAAGACAAGTGTTAGATAGAACTAAGACCTTGCATGGTCCTCGGACTCAAGCCTATGGGGAAACTAACTACTTCAAGAATCAAGTGCTAGACAGAACTAAGGTCTTGCATGGTTCTCGGGCTCAAACCTATGGAGAAACTATTCACTCACGAAAGACCAAGTATTAGGCTGAGCCAAGGTCTTGCATGGTCCTTGGCGTCAAACCTTTGGGAAAACTAGTTGCTTCAAAGGAATCTAAGTACTAGACAGAACCCAAGTCTTGCATGGTCTATAGACTCAAACTTATGGGAAAACTAGTCACTTCAGGAGGATCTAAGCACTAGATAGAACTAAGGTCTTGTATTGTCCACGGACCTAAACCTGCGGCGAGGTTGACCACTTTGGTGTTAGTAATGAGCACTACAGAGGATAGTGATCTTTCCTACGACGGGATCTCAAGACCAAGCCCATGGGCATCACTTAAAGCATTTTAGGGTTCGATAGACTTGGTCCTGATCCGACCCACATCTAGAGAGTTCCCCTGTTTCCATAACTTTAAACATTTACTAAATAATTGAAGGTTTTGGTGACCTCGACTTACCCCGGTTCTGAATTAAAAACAAGAGAGAGGTAGGTCTCCATTTGCATAAACCTCCATATGCTATTATAATCATCGATGTGGTCAACTAAAGCGCAATTAAAACCAGGATTATGCAAGTAAAAAAAAATAATACAAACAAGACGAATAAGAGAAAATAAAGTATGCACTTCATTGAATCTTTAAGAGTTACATAAGGCAAGAGTGCCATTACAATGCTAAAAAAAAAAAAAAACAAACAAACAAAGCGAAGGCGCCATAGAGGATCATTCCTTTAGCTTCATCTCAATTCCCCCCTCACGGGACTGGGTAGAAAAGGTCTCAGGGTCCTCGTTACCCTCGCTTGGGATTACAGCCTGGGGAATGTCAACTGAAAGAGACATCTCCTCAACGTGAGGGGCATGGGCATCAGCTAAGGGATTCGCAGCCTCTCAGGGCTCATCCGCATTGGGACTTTTGCTTGTCTCAACGGCCCCAGGAGGAGCAGTTTCCTTTGTGGGCTCGTCCGAAGTGGTAGCAGCTGGGGAATCTTCATAAGGAACAGCCCTAACTCCCTCAAGAGTCACCTCGGCCTCGGAGCTAGGAAGAGTAGCCTCATGAATGGTAGGAGGGAAGTACACACTCTCTACCTTCCACAGGTCAGATGAAGCCTCAACACTTGCTTGTTTCAAGGCTTTATTCCACACCTGGGAACAGTAAAGTCTGCATACCCCAGACACTTGAGCTTTAAGGATGGCTTCTATCTCAGCTACCCCTAACTCGTAGGCCTCTTGCTCGGCCTTACCTTTGGAAGCTTTAGCCTCGGCCCTGGCAGGCTCAGCTTCTTCCTTGATTTTCAAGGCCTCATTCTTGGCGAATTCCGCAACGCCTTTAGCCCCCTCTACCTCAAGCACCCTTTTTTTCAGGGTCGCGACCTCCTCTTTGGCGACCCCTAGCTGATCCTATGCCTTAAGCAAGCGCTTTGTTTGATCTAGGGCCTGCTTTTAGACGCTAGCAAGGCCTGATTCGGCAATGTCTCGTGCCCTTTTCATCTCCTCCAACTCCTCCCTCGCCTTTGAAAGATCGGCCTTGGAGACTTTGAGGGTTCGCGTATCGTCTAATAGCTTGTCACGCTCCAAGTCTATGGCCCTGCTTTGGCTACTAGCTATACCCTCCAACCTAAAGGTAGTCTGGATAGCCTACTAATTAAAACCAATGCGCGATAGGTAAGGAGCCAAGAGGCAGGAAGTCAAGAGAATCACAAGTGATTAGAAAACTTATCATGCCCAAACATTGTTTGAGGCCGAGAAAGATCTCCTTACTCCCCAAAACCTCCAGCTGGGTCATATCCGTGGGGAGTAGCAAGGACCTCCCCAATGCGTTAGCCACATGCACACCTTCGCCCCCTCGAAGGTCCCTGAGGGAGGCATCATCCATCAAGGGCTCCCTATGGTGCGTGGGGGCAGGGAGCTAAGCCTGGGCCCAAGGATGGACGGTAGTTTGTTTGTCCTGACCTCAGCGCCCTGCTTTCAGCTGCTTCGAGGGCCGCCGAGCGTCGTCATCGTCCTTGGAAGGATCAGACTCTTCGTCCCCCCTAGGCCTCTTTCCTTTGTCTTTCTTCTGCTTAGGATTGGTGGGCTTGGACCTAGATGGCGAATTTTGTTGGGATGGGGGAGGAGGAAGCTTAGGAAGAGACTTTCCCAGCGCATCCTTCCCTGGCTGCCCCTCAATCAGGGCCAGCAGGCTTGTCTGAGGTCGTCTCTTGAAACTCATCTTCAACCGAGGAGAGGCTTCTTCGGATAAAAAGTCCGCTTCAACTAAGCTGGGGTCACCTAAATCGCCAGAAGGGTCTTCGGGCGAGTGGAATTGGTGGAACACGTCAAACTCGTCCTCGGAGGGACCTGAGTCAACCACTTCCTCTTCTCCTGGCTCTTCCCCTTCAACCTCTTCAACTTGAGGTGATGAAGAGGTACCCGCCAACGGTTCGCCCTCCGGAATGGAAGATCTTTCGGGGATCAAAAATCCGTGCTCGACTACAGTAATCTATGCAACCGAGGATCTTTAGCTCGGATCACGTACTTTGGAGCCGAGAACGATCTTTGAATTGGATTGTATCCTAGGATCTTATGAGCGGCTCTAACTTGGTTGTCGGCTTCATTCACAAAAATCTCTGACCTCAGTACGGTTTGTAAATCCTCCTTGTTGACCAAGCCGAAATGACGCTTAAAAGCGTGTGAATCTGCATAAAAGAAAACAAGTTCCTGTTAACAACCAAGCAAAGCAGAGCACGAAGGCACAAGAAATTAGACCCTCTCCTAGTCTGAATGCCCCACCTGGTGTACCTTCCACTGTTGGACAATGAAGGCCATCGTGCCACTTTCCGGACACAATGAGGAAGTCTTTGTTCAAACCCTTGCTGGACTCAGGGAGGCACTGGATGAGCCGGACCTTATCGTCCCTCGTCTTCATGTAATAAGACTTCCCCTTAAGGCACTAGAAGTTGTAGCACTAGTTTACATCATGGTGGGTTAACTCCAGCTCCATCTTCTTGTTCAGGGCATCCACACAATCTAAGATCCTGAACACATTGGTGGCACACTGGGTGGTAGCTAAGCCGAAGTGCCTAAGATAATCCCTCATCACTGGCCCCATGGGGATCCTCATACCACCCTCTAGAAATGCGATTATGGGAATCGCCACCTCACCCTTTTTTCTCCTAATGCACCACTCCCCTTCTCCACAGTACCTCAAACCTACGGTATCGGGGATCTTATAGTCGGCAACGAGGAAAGGCTCTTCGGACAGGCCTTTTATGTTGAAAGGAGGCGTAAGGTCGGTTGGAGGCTTAACCAAGTTCGGCGTATGTGCTCAAGAGCTCTTGAATGCAAAAGTAAAGTGGCAAATCGGTTCGATTGGATATTTATACCCCCAATTAAGAGTAACCGCATGGGTTTTCCCGCCCATTAAGTCAGAGGTATCCCTACCGTCAATTCATCATCACACCGTTGAACGTGGAGGACACAGAACTGCCAAAATTTAATGAAGGCGCGCTCCAAGTACCGAAACGCCAAGAGCGTTCCTTGAGCAGTTGGAAGGATTTTGGTACCGACAAGAAGACAAGATTTGCCAGACCATGACAAGGACCCGAGGACATCAAAATCCTCCTCCCCACTTGAGGATCCGGGCAGCAGAATTTTGAGGGGTTATAGTGGGGCCCGAAGATTTGGCAACTTCGGCCCACTCCATATTGGGCCCAAGGCCCATGTCGAGGACAATACAGTATCCGAGGATGAGCGGAGAATGCCCAAATTGTTAAGGAGCATCGTCGAGGACGACCATGTCCTCGGTCGACCGATATTGAAGAAGGAAAGGTCGGCGCCCCACCAAAAGTACCCTCCTAGGGCATGCCAAAGAAAAAGACAAGTACCTAGGGTCGGTCAGGGGAAGATGGCAAAAGAGTAATTCGTAGGGAAGCTGTCATCCCTACATTAAAAGCATGCAACTGACACTCTGGCCGTATTAATAAAGAATTGACCACTGAACAGCGATACTTTGGTTACTTCAACTAACAGGAGGTCTGGAAACGCGGCTGATAGGACAAGCCCTCAGATATAGACTCAGATGATCAACAAGTGGAAGGCAGAGATCAGCTGAACAGGACTATATAATAGAATGAACCTCCAGAGAAAAGGGGGTTCAGTGGCAACTCCTATTTTCATTAGCAATTAGGGAAGAGCTCATCGGACTGGGCCGATGACGAACTTTCCCTTAGAAAACCTAGCTAAATCTCATTCGATGGTCTTGTAAACCCACATCAACCGTTGTATCATTCACTAATGCCTAGTCCTTCTACCCACTCTCTACAAATTTGTTGTATAGGGTTAACTGGGTTTGGGTTCACTCATCCCCACGAGGGAAGTGCCCGAACTCGGTCCCTACAGTCCCTAATCTAGCCTTTGTATAAAAATAAAATTAAAAAAAGAGGTGTTTTCCATCAAATAGTTTTCTAGGAGAAGGCTATAGACTAGAATAATTCCTTCATTTGTAGTAATTTCTTCTTTGTAATTTTTCATTTTACTATATGTTTTCTCTACAAAACACTTTAAAACATATGGTAAGAATTAGATGGTCTTCCAGTGTTGTAGATTTTTCGGTAGGTATTTCATGCATGGGTTAGTCTCATAAGACAATCCTCTTACAACACGAGAAACTTACACTTATAGAATCTGCAAGTATTATGAGAGAGAAGCCTCATAAGATCATCTTATAAAATTATTATTAGTTTTAAATTTTAAATTTTGTTCTTGTCTTCTGCTTTCTCTCTCTAATCATGAACATGATTGTACTAATTAGAATGGTAGGGAGGGAGGTTTCAAATGTCCAAAATGATCCATAAGTTTGAATTTTGACTTTAAATTTATAATTTTGTTTGCAATGTAATCCTTATATCCATCATCTATACTATTATTTAAGGGGTTTCTCTTGTTTGGGATCCTCAATTTTGATGCCAAAAATACCCTCAAATTTACTAGTTTACAAAGTATAAATAATAGGGTTATATATGTAAAATTGTTAATTTAAAAAATCCTAAATTTTAAGTAAATTTAAAAAACAAAAAAAAATAGTTTTTTCTCCCACCTCCACATTTCTCTCTCACGTTAGTTGTCAAGTACTAATACAACTTCTTCTTTAATAAAACTGTTTTTTTTCCCCACAATCGTACCATTTTTTTATTATCACTAAACTAATTTTTTCCATACCTTCACATTTCTCTCTCACATTAGTAGTCAAATACTAATACAACTTCTTCTTAAAATAAAAAATAAAATAAAACTATCACGAGTAAAAAGCATAATATTTTATAAAAAGCCCCACCCCATGCGCAAAGGCTAGTACTAAATTACTAATGATACAATAACAAAAATCGATGAACGTAACTCATCTTAATATTTTATCCAAAACTTTTCAAAAAAAACGTAACTCATCTTAATATTTTATCCAAAACTTTTCAAAAAAAAAAATAATAAAAATATTTTATCCAAAAAAAGCAACTCATCTTAATATTTGTCACGTCAACAAAGTCATCAGTTTGGATAAACTGCCCAGATTGTCAAATTTGAAAATTTTAATAAGATTAAAAATATATATATTTTTTGTTTTGTCGGAAAACTCTAAAATAAAATGACTAAACTAACATAGTATAATAGTAACACATATATAATCTGCCGATGCTTTGGCCAAATTAGGTGCAAGTAAAGTAATGTCTTTTGCTGTCTTTTTGTATCCACCGCCTATGGTGGAAAGAATCCTAGCTGATGATAAAGCTAGTTTGTGTTGTAATAGAATTATAAATTCCTAGTCTAATGCTATTTCGTTGCTGACCAAAAAAAAAAAAAAAAAAAAAAAAAACACACATATATAATCATAGTTTGACTATCTAGCCTTGTCACTTAAATGATTGACTTCTTTTAGTATTTTCTACTCCAAGACATCTAGAATTCAAATTCTCCATCTTTCTATTGTAATTATGAAAAAAAAAAAAAAAAAAGAAGTATAATTTGACCTCACATTAAAAATAAATAAATAAATAAAAGAGAGTATAATTTGACCATTTAACCAAAAAAAAATTATAGTTCTTCTGGGCCAAGCTATCTTCAAGCTCAATTCCATTTCCTTAACTTAAAAGCCCAAACTAGCCCACCTATCAAAAAAAATTTTTTTTGACTAGGCAAATTAACTTAGCTACAGATGAGTCTACTCAATTTTGCAGCCTACTAAGAGCATCTGTAGCAGATGTGCCAAATGCTAAATATTTGGCACATTTGGCACACCAAGCACAAAAACAAAGCTTTATCAGATGTTCCAAATCTCAAAAATTATGCCACATTGCTATAGTATTGTCTCAAATATGAGACGGTACGGACAACAATTGCAAAAATATATATTCTTATTTTATTCTTTTTTCTCTCTCCTCATCACAGATATCTCTCTCTTAGTCTTCTCATCTCTGTCTTCTTTATTCGTCTTCCACAGCATGTCGATCACCAAAGGCCACCACTCGACGCCGCCGATCTCACCAAAGACCACCACTCGAAGCCGCCGACCATCTGTCTTCTCTATTTCGCTTCGGGTTCCTTTTTTTTTTTTTTTTCCTTTTTTTCCGTTCACTTTTTTTGGCTGTGGTTTGATGGGTGGGTTGGGCAATGGGTGGGTTCAGATGGGCAGATCGGTGGTGGGTGGGTTTAGTTTCATGGGTTGTGGGTTATGGCGGTGGGTGGGTTGAGGTGGTGATGGGTGGATCAATGGTGGTGGGTTTTTTTTTTTTTTTGGTTGCAATTTGGGTTGATCTGATATTGGTGAGTAATTGTGGTGGTTGGTTTGCAGTAGAGGTGGGTTGTAGTGGTGGTGATGGTGGGTTTTGATATTGTGGTGGTTTTTTCATCTCTGGTTTGTTGGTTGGTTGAGTTTTTTTTTTTTTGTTTTTTTTTTTTCCTCTTTTGTTGAGGTTTTTGGATTTGGAATTTGTTGGTGTTGTTGCTGTTGATGTTGTTGCTGTTGATGATGATAATGGGGAGGAGATAATATATTATTTTAATGTGCAGTAAATATTATTTTAATGTATAGAATTGAATGATAAAACATATGATAAATGAAATATTGTAAAATGATGTGGTAAAATAATAAAGTAGGCTTTTGGTGTGTCAAAATGACATTTTTTATAGAACATCTGCTACGGATGCTCTAAGAATCACTTCACACTTGGTGGCTCCAAAATGATTAGTTATTTAAAAAAAAAAAAGAAAAAAGAAAAAAAAATCTGAAATTGTGAAATGATAATGACTGACTTTTTTTTAAGAAAATAAATAGTAAGTAATTTTTTTAATTAAATTTTTTCTAACTTAATCCTTTTTCTTCCTTTTTAGGATGAAGTCTTAAAGTTTAACTCATAATCACAAGAGCGAAATGTATCTTGAGGATTATTTTATAATTTGTGAAATAAGAGCTATTTGAAAAAAAAAAAAAAAAAAACTAAAATTGAAATATTTTGCTATGAGGTCAAGTAACCAAATTGCCAAGGTCTTCTTATGTGGCATTTAAAACACTTTTTTACAATTGGTGAATTTTCTGTATGTAATTTGGCTACTTGACCATACCCACTTACATATAAAACAAAGTAACCGTCCATGAGCTTATCATTAATTAAAAAAGAATTAATCATACAAACACATAGGAAATAAAATATTAGGTGATTTGCTTCTATATAATAATATAGGATAGGAAAAGGCATGGCATACTCTAGCAGAGAAAGAATCCAGAAACTTACCATTAAATCAAGAAAATTGTCAATCAAACAAAAAAGATTATAAAAAATACGAAGGTTTTATGTGGTGTTGGTTTGGTCCTTCAAAATGATCTTTAGGTGATTTGCAACTATAGTGTAGGAAGACACAACAATATCTGGGCTAAAGGGGACCATCTCTCTACTATATATATATATATATATATATATATATATTATTTATTAAAATTTAAATTTTAGGAGTTTGACTCCCTTAAAAATAAATAAAATATTACAATGATATTATATAAATTTTATAAAAACCTCACTCAAATTTATCATTTTTATGAAACTTAATAATACATGACAACTCTTTGGTGGTCCTTATGCAATTATATATAAGGCACGCGACTAAAAAAAATTCATTGTCAAATTCAAATAAATTACATATTTGGCATGAGTAATAAAATGTAGTTTAAACTCTAAAGAGTTTTTGGTTTAGTTGTATGCGTTTGATATGCTTGTTTTCTGTAATTATTTTGAGCACTCAAATACTTCTTTTCTTCAATTTATACTCTTTGTCTTCTTTTTTCTACTATTTGGATTACACTTTTTCATTTGTTCTTACACGTGCTCCTATTGTCAAAAAACCCCTTTAATAGAAACTATTAAGTAGTGCAATATAGATAAAAGTTACATAATATATAACTTTGTCCCAAACAATTTTGATTTTGTTTATATTAAAGAACTTTTAATTATTTACAGAAATATGTTCATGCATTAAATTCATTATTGCTCTTATTGTAACTATCAAATTATTAAAAAAGAAAAAAGAGTATATTTAGAAAAATGATTTAGAAGAAATAATTTTCATAGCTATTTTTAGGTGTTTGCAAAAAGCTGTAATATTACAAAAGCTAATAAAAACTTATGTCAGCAGTAAAAAGGTCCTAAAAATAATGTTTTTCATTTGATATATATTTTAGACCAATCCTGACATGTTTCATGTTCAATTATTGGCTATCATTACAACTGGAAATGAAGAATGATTAATCAAACTATGTAGTTTTTCAAATATTTATTCACAACCACTTTTTTTATTTTTTTTTAAGACAGTTTCATTTTATGGTGTCTACTTTTAATAATAGTTCTTTATTATCAGACCAAGACATTAATTTGAACTCTTATTGGTGTTGGCAAATCAGAGACTTTACTAGTTGAGGTAACTGAACCCACTTGGTTGAGAATCACATTAGTATATGTGTATAAGTGTATCAGTGTGTGTATAAGCGTATAGTTTTGTTTGAATTTTTCGAAAGAAATATGCGACTGTTAGCAATTCACCTTCTTTACTCCATGTTTCATAAAATAATAAGTGAGTGAAAATTGAAAGCTACTATAATACCATACATGTTTAATTAATGACGCCTATCGTTGTATTACAACCGGAAATGAAGAATAATTAATCAAACTACGTAGTTTTTCAAATATTTATTCACCACTCGGTTGAGAATTACATTACTGTATGTGTAAAAGCTTATTGTTTTGTTTTAATTTTTTCCAAAAAAATATTCAATTATTAGCAAGTCACCTTCATTACTCCATGTCTCACAAAAACCATGAGGTGCAAGTTGAGCTATAAACTAATGGCGATTGGGGGCATAATTAACTTATATTTTCTTGTAAAAAAAAAACTTTAGGGTTAATTATATATTGGTTCTCAACCTTTATCTCATATTTCAAAACGATCCTCAGGGCTTGTTTGATAGGCTATAATAGACATTATAATATAATAACTATCCATATAATTTAGCTATTTTGTAGTTTGATTACGTTTTTATTACAAAAAATAATCATTTATTATTAAAATGAGGAAGAACTATTCATCTTTAAAATGATTGTTGATGTTTCTTAGAAATCAGTGGATTGAAAGTCTCCGGACTTTGGCGACCTTGAAGGTTAAATCCTGAAAAAAGTAAACACAATCAGGGAAAAAGACCGGTGGAGGCCGGTCTATGGTCCTCCGATGGTAAAGTCAGTCACTTGGAAGAAAGATCTTTTAAGGCTTCTTTTTTTTAGAGAAAAGTCTGAATCCCTTACCTCTTTGTAGAAAAATACTTATATAGTGCATATGGAACGGTTATCTGTTCCATAAACCGTTCCTATTGTTCAGGAATTTATCAGTGTAAAATAACTTCCATAACTTCCATGGAAGTTATTTTATCTAGACTGAAGCTTCGTTTTGGAGAAAGGAGGTATTGGTTCATAAGTAAAGCCCATTTTGGCCAAGTCCATATCTGCCTCGTCCGTCCTTGAGGGAAGGACGAGGCCTCGTCCGCGTTTGCTAACGACGGACGAGGCTATGACGGTGACAAGGCCTCAAGTGGTCCACCTTCTTTAAGGACGAACCACATGGACGAACATTTGGAGGTACTCGTCATCATCATCAGTTGCCCCCTCGTCCATGGGTCGTCCAGAGAAGAAGGTGCAAGAGGTGTATTAATGGTGAGTCGGAGAGTGCCACATGTTGTGATCTTACTGGCTAAAAATCACGTCGTTTGGTTTAATCGAGGGACGTGCCACGTGGCACCTGGTGATTGGTCACGTCGTTCTAGACGCCAGAGGTTATTCCCTATAAATAGTGGAATGCCCCCATTACCCCTCTTACTTCTGAAATTCCCTTAATCCTTCCTCGTCCTAGATCCTCGTCTAGAAGCTTCCTTCGTCTTAGATCCAGGTAATTCTCTCTTCCTCGTCCTTAGTTTTTCATTTGAGATGGCTGAGGTTGTGCTTTCCTCGTCTAGTGATAGTTTAGATAGAGTCATAGACGAGTACAACGACGAGAGCAGTTACTCTTCCAGTAGTTCTGGTGATAGTAGCGACGGGAACACCACGGACGAGTATGTCTCTGGAGTCCCTGGAGTTCCTTTAGAGGTAGTACAGGAAGAGCTTAGAAAGGCCTCAGGGTCTCAAGCTGGCACCTCGTCCACTGCCCCTCCATCTGGTCCTTTGGACGAAGAGGAGGTTACTGTTTACAGTTGTGCAGTGGATATCCCTTCTAGGACGGACGAGTTAAGACTTCAAAATCTTAGGGAGTGGTATCAGATTCCGGATGAGTTTAACCCTAGGATACCCGTCCGAGGAGAGTGGTGTTGCAACCCCCGTTTTGGGATAGGCGTCTATGAGGCATATCTTTTGGGGGGTTTAAGATTTCCTTTAAACACCTTTACTAGGGAGTTGCTTTTTAAATTAGGTTTAGGAGTATGCCAATTCAACCCAAATGCATGGAGACTAATCATCTCAATGCAAATTTTGTGGGGTGAAGTGTTTGGAAGGGACCGTCCTATTACCGTGGACGAGTTCCTCTATTGCTACAAACCTTCAGAGATACACCAGTCCCCCGGTTTTCACCAATTTACAGCCAGGGGTAAAGATTGTAGATTGATCAAGTCTTTGGCCTCGTCTGACAGAAAATGGAAGACGGAATTTTTCTTCGTCTCCGGCTTCTGGGCTGGGAGCCCTATAGACGTTGGCCAAGACACTTTTGGTCATTACACTGGGGACCTAGGAAACCTTCGTCCTGAGGGTAAGTTGTTCCCCCTTTTTCCTTTAATAACCCCTTTTTTTTTTTAATATTTATAATGATGTTGTTCACTTGGTTTGTTTCAGCTATCAAACGTCCGTCCTTAAGCAAATTCTTCCGTGACCGCGTCCGCAGGGCTCGTCTACACGCGGATAGAGATTTCCACTCCTTGGTTTCACTTAGGCGACTTGCCAAGTGGGGATTGGGCCCTAACCCTTCAGACGAAGCAATCGCGCACGAGGTCACAGTGAGAAAAAGTAAGTTTTAAGTTTCAAACATCCTTGCATATTATTTGTTTTGTTTTTTAATCTAAAAGTTTTTTTTTTTTTTTTTTTTTTTTTTTTTTTTTTTTTTTTTTTTTAAAAAAAGGAATGGCAACGATGAAAGGAAACAAAGGGAAGGACGTGGCAGTTGAGGGGGAGCGTCCTGAGGTTGAACCTCAGGCTCGTCCTGTGATTGGGGAGAAAAGGAAGACATTACCTAAAAACTTAGATCTAGCAAATCTCCCCAGTCGCAGAGGCAAAAAGGCTAAGAGCACCTCGGCCCAGGTAGTCAAGCCTACCCTTTCCTCGTCCCAGCAGCCTGTGCAAATAGTGGACGTGGACTCGTCCATTCCAACTGAGAGTACTCCGTCCAAGTCCACCCCGTCCAAGATTTTGTCAACCCCTCAGACTTCTCGATCGGTCCCCTCCAACATTATTGAGAATGAGGACTTGGCGTGGGAACGTTTCAAGACGGCTGTAACGGACGAGGACATAAACGTCTGTTATGATATGTCCCTTAAAGATTTTGAACACTCTGGTGTTCACGACCTTTTTAAGGTAAAACCCTTTCCTCGTCTTGAGTAAGGATCTTATTTTCCTTTTTGCCTTTTCTTTTTCTAACTTTTATTTGCTCTCTTTTTTGTAGGGCATGTCAAAGTTCATAGCAGCGTCCAGGCAGGCCACAGGATTGGACAGGACGAGGATTTTGCTGGAGACGAGGGTACAAGAGTTGAAGAATGAAGCTAAACAATGGGCGGAGGTGGCTTCCAATTCTACAGAAGAGCTGAAAGCAATGAAGTCTTTAGTTGAGGAGCTTAAAACTAGTGCTGCGGAGAAGGACGCTCGTCTTGAGGTCCTGGTGAAGAAGGACGAAGAGAACAACATTCTTCTCTCCAAAGCGAAGGAAGATGCAGTGGCTGAATTCAAGGTGTCTAAACAATATACTGATGTTTTGGACACCAATTATGCAGCTGGGTTTGAAGACTTCAGGATGGAGGCTATGGAGAAGTTTCCAAGTGTGGACTTCAGCTCCATAGTACTGAATCTTAATGCTGCTACCACTAGCTCTCTCCTTCATACTGGCTCCGAGGACGCTAACGTAGAAGACGATGCTTCAACCGTTCCCCCTCAAGACGCCTCCCAAGCTGATCCTCCTTCGTCTTAGGAAAACTTGTTTCCCTTAAGAAAAAGTTATTGATGTAATTTTACCTGTTTCTTTCTTTTTTTTTTTTTTTAAATGTAATTCCAATACATTTATCTCGTCCAAAGTTTTTAGGACGAGGTATCAAACATTTTATTTCATCAAGGGGTTTTTGGATGTAGAATATCCACCCTTGAATTAATGTCATTTTCATTTTGCATATGTATGGACGAGTATGTTTTAATTTTGTATGATATCTTGTTTTGCTCGTCTACATTTTATATACATAAAACCATTTTTCATGGAAGTTTTACTTGTATTTCGTTCTTGAGAAATGGTCAGTAAAAACCTATCTTGAAATGGCTAAGCATTACTCGTTCATAGACTTGTCTATGCTTTTTCTTCGTCCTTAGACTTGTCCCTTCATTTCACTCGTCTATAGACAGCTTTTTTAGCGGAAGGCTCAAGTTGAAAACATATGTTTTTCCTCGTCCATAGAATGGTTGTGTATTATGCTTTACTTGGCCTGTATTACGGACGAGGATGACTTGGACGAATTTTTCTCGAGCATGGAATTTACCTCGTCCTTTCATTCAGACGGACGAGGATGCTTAGATCTTTGGTTTAGGCATGAGATTTTCCTCGTCCTTTTCTTGGACGGACGAGCGTGCCTAGTTTTACTTTCTAGGAAAGCTTGAGATCACATCTCCAAATCTAGAGAATTTTCTCGTCTTGAGCTTTTCAACCTTTTCAGGTGTAAATTTGAAAAACGTATCATGGGAAATCGTGAATTACACAACATTATGTACATTCCACAAATATTATTCATAAGTATTGTTCATAGACGAGGCATTCATCTGATGCCTTTATTTAAACAACACAAATTATAATGTCGTCCACAATTTAAACATAACAATAGTAATAAAGCCACACAATAATAAAGCCACACATAATAATAGTCACACAAACATCAACCCCTGATCTCGTCCAGAGTAATGCTCTTCTAGACTGGTACTTTACTGATAGTACTTCCTCAAATGCTCCACATTCCAAGGATGCTCCAGCTTTCTTCCATCAAGGGCTTCTAGGTAGTAGGATCCTTGCCTTTTGCAATTGACAACTCTGTAGGGGCCTTCCCAATTTGGTCCCAGCTTCCCATGGGCTGGGTTCTTTGTTGCTAAGGAAACCCTTTTTAGGACGAGGTCCCCTATATTGAATCGTCTTGGCTTGACCATTGCATCATACCGCCTTGCCATAAGGTTTTTATACCTTGCCATCCTTTGTTCAGCGTCCGTCCTTACCTCATCTATTAAATCGAGGTTCAAACGGAGTTGTTCCTCATTAGCTTCATCCTGGTACGTTGTCACCCTGTGATTAGCCATGTGCACTTCTGCGGGTATGACTGCCTCAGCCCCGTATGCTAGTTTGAAAGGGGTCTCCCCTGTAGGAGTCCTCACTGTTGTTCTGTATGCCCACAAGACACCTGGTAATTCATCTGGCCACACACCCTTTGCCCCCTCAAGCCGAGTCTTGATAATCTTCAGCAAGGACCGGTTTGCTACTTCCGCTTGTCCATTAGCTTGTGGGTGGGCTGGTGATGAGTAGTGATTTCGAATTCCAAAATGTGCGCAAAAATCCTGGAAGAGTGTGTTGTCAAATTGTCATCCGTTATCTGATACTAGCACCCTGGGTATTCCGAATCTGCAAACAATGTTTTTCCAGACGAAGTTCTTGACATTTTGTTGTGTGATATTGGCCAAAGGCTCTGCTTCTACCCATTTGGTGAAATAATCTATACCCACCACGAGGAATTTCATTTGCCTTACCCCCAGCGGAAAAGGACCCAGAATGTCTAGTCCCCATTGTGCAAAAGGCCATGGGGCTGTCATTGGAGTCAAATATTCTGATGGTTGTCTGGGGATATTGCTAAATCTTTGGCATTGATTACAGACTTTGACGTACGCCTTGGCATCAGCTTGCATGTTTGGCCAATAGTATCCTGCACGGACGGCTTTGTGGACGAGTGACCTGGCTCCTGAGTGATTGCCACATGCTCCTTCGTGAATCTCTCTTAGAATGTAGTTCGCTTCGTCCGGGGCCAAACATGTGAGATAAGGCTGTGAAAAACCTCTTTTGTAGAGAGTTTCATCCATGAGAATGTATTTGGCTGCTCTGACCTTCAACTTCTTCGCCTCTCCTTTTTCCTCTGGAAGTCGTCCATCCCTCAGGTATGATATAATTGGAGCCATCCAATTTTCCCTGCTTTCTACTTGCTGTATCTCGGGTATATCTATGCTTGGTATGTATTGGATCTCGTCAAGCTCATCTACGGCTTCATTTGCGGAGGCTTCTTTGGCTAAGGTATCAGCTTCCATGTTCTCTTCCCTTGGGATTTGAACGAAGCTAATTTCCTCAAATTTTTTCGCAAGTCTCATTACCCTGCCAAGGTACTTCTTCATTCGTTCTTCTTTGGCTTCATACATCCCATTCGCTTGGCCCATGATTAGTTGAGAATCTCCCAGGACGAGTATTGATTTTGCTTCGACGGACTTGGCTAACTCTAGCCCTTTGATAAGAGCTTCATACTCAACTTCATTATTGGTTGCTTGATACTGCATGCGAACTTTGTATTTCAGTTTATCCCCCTCTGGGGATTGCAGAACTACACCTATGCCTCCACCATGCTGTGTAGACGATCCATCTACATGGACGATCCACTTCTGGTTGCCCTCCATCTTACTTACATCGTCTTGACCAGGAGTAAACTCTGCAATAAAGTCCGCCAGAGCTTGACCTTTTATGGCATGTCTAGGTTGGTACTTTATGTCGAACTCACTAAGCTCGACAGCCCATTGAACCAGTCGTCCTGCAGCCTCTAATTTGTTCATTGCCTTTCTGAGTGGATGATCTGTCATAACATTGATGACGTGGGCCTGGAAGTAATGCCTTAGTTTTCTGGAGGCTGTTACTAGTGCGAAAGCCAATTTCTCCATTAAAGGATACCGTCCTTCCGCTCCCCTCAGTGCTCTACTTGTGTAGTAAACCGGCTTTTGAATCTTTCCTTCTTCTCTTATCAGTGCTGAGCTTACGGCGTGTGGGGTTACTGCCAGGTACAAAAACAGCTCTTCTCCTGCTACGGATGGACTCAGCAACGGAGCGGTAACAAGATATGCTTTCAAGTCTTGAAAGGCTTCCTGACACTCGTCCGTCCACTCAAATGCTTTCTTCAGAACTTTGAAAAATGGCAAACACTTGTCAGTGGCTTTTGAAACAAACCTGTTGAGGGCGGCAACCCGTCCGGTGAGAGATTGAACTTCTTTGACATTGCATGGAGGTTTCATGTCCAATATTGCTTGAATCTTATCCGGGTTCGCCTCAATTCCTCTATGGGAGACCATGAACCCAAGGAATTTTCCTGATGATACCCCAAAAGCACATTTGTTAGGGTTCAACTTCATGCGATACTGCCTCAACGTGTTGAACGTCTCCCTCAGGTCATCCAGATGTCCTTCCTCGATCTGACTCTTTACCAGCATGTCGTCGACATAGACCTCCACATTCCGCCCAATCTGCGGACGAAACATGTGGTTAACTAGTCGTTGGTATGTTGCTCCAGCATTTTTCAAGCCAAAGGGCATTACTTCATAACAAAATAGTCCCTGACTGGTGACGAAGGAAGTCTTCTCTTGGTCTGCTTCGTCCATCCTTATTTGGTTGTATCCTGAAAAAGCGTCCATGAAACTTAGAAGTCTGTGGCCTGCAGTGGAATCTACCAGCTGGTCAATTCGTGGTAGTGGATAACTGTCTTTGGGGCAAGCCTTATTTAAGTCTGTAAAATCCACACACATTCTCCACTTGCCGTTCGCTTTTTTTACCATTACCACATTGGCTAACCATTGGGGGTAGTACACTTCTCGTATAAACTTTGCGGCCAACAATTTCTGTACCTCCTCCTTAATAGCAGCGTCCCTCTCTGGAGCGAACACCCTTTTCTTCTGTCGTACTGGCTTAAAGGAAAGGTCTACATTCAAACAGTGAGTAATAACAGAGGGATCTATGCCTGGCATGTCTTCACTACTCCAAGCAAACAGATCAACATTTATCTTCAAAAAATGGACGAGGTCCTTCTTAACTTCGTCCCTAAGGTCTGCCCCAACTCTGGTACACCTTTCGGGGTAATTGTCGTCTAGGGAAACATTCTCCAACATTTCAACAGGTTCTGCCACAATTCTCTTTTCTTCAATGTTCATGGATTGGATTTGCTCGTCCATGGCTAACATGGCCAGATAACATTCTCTTGCTGCTAACTGGTCTCCTTGTACTTGCCCCACCCCATGATCTGTTGGGAACTTCACTGACAAGTGGTAAGTTGATGTGACCGCCTTCCAGCTGTTCAAAGTCGGCCTTCCAATTATGGCATTGTAGGAAGATGAGCAATCTACCACAAGGAAGTTTACATCTCTGGTGATTTGCTGCGGGTACGTCCCCACTGTCACTGGTAAAAGAATAGTGCCTACGGGTTGTACCTTCATTCCACCGAATCCCACTAGAGGAGAACTTGCAGGACGAAGCTGATCTCGTCCCAGCCTCATTTGTTGAAAGGCAGGATAATACAAAATGTCAGCCGAGCTCCCATTGTCTACTAGCACTCTTCTAGTTTTGTAGTCCGCAATAAGGAGGGTAATGACAATGGCATCGTCATGAGGGTGATGTATTCTTTCTGCATCCTCCTCTGTGAAAGTGACTACTTGTTCACCCGCAGTCGCTGCTCTTGGTGATCGTCCAGAAAGTTGGACGCTCTGCACTGCTTTTAAGTACGTCTTCTTGGACTTGGACGACTGTCCTGTTGAATCTCCCCCTATAATGACTCTTATCTCTCCAAGCGGTGGTCGTGACGGTTCCTCTACTTTACCCTTCAGCTTCTCGTCCTTCTGGTCCCGTCCAAGGAAATTTCTCAACTTTCCTTGCCTGATGAGATTTTCAATCTGTTGCTTCAAATCAAAGCATTCGTCGGTGTCATGGCCATGGTCTCTATGAAAGCGACAATACTTGTTCCTATTTCGCTTGTTAGGGTCCCCTTTCAATTTCTCTGGCCACTTCAGGGAAGGCTCGTCCTTGATTTGCATAAGGACTTGTTCAAGCGGTACATTCAGTGGAGTGTATTGCTGGTTGCGTGCTGAGGAACCTGCCTTTTTGTCCCGGTCTCTTCTGTCGTCCGTACGCCCCTTCTTTGGACGAGGGGCTTGTTCGGGGTGACGGCTTATCTCCATTTTCTCTGTCCTCTTTCTTTTCTTAGCTATAATAGCATCCTCCGCATTCATGAAGTTTTGAGCTGAATGGACGAGCTCGGCCATGGTCTGGGGCTCTTGCTCATAGAGCTTGTGGATGAACAAATCTGAATGAACTCCGTTGTGAAAAGCTGCCAATAGTAATTTATCGTCCATTTCGTCCACTGTCAAGGCTTCTCTATTGAATCGAGTAATAAACGACCGCAAACTCTCGTTCTCCCCCTGTTCTATCGTCAACAGACTAGAAGTAGAACGTTTGTGGCGTTGACCCCCTATGAAGTTATTAACAAACAACTTACTTAATTCTTCAAAAGAACTTACTGAGTTTGGGGGTAACTTGCTAAACCACACTTTGGCCGGACCCTTGAGGGTGGTGGGAAAAGCTCTACACATTATTTCGTCTGGAACTCCTTGGAGATGCATAGTAGTCTTAAAGGTGGCAATGTGGTCAAAAGGATCTCGATTCCCATCGTATGAGTCCAAAGAGGGCATTTTAAACTTCGGTGGCAAGGGGTGGCCATTGATGGAAGCCGTAAAGGAAGAGTCAGTTCTGTGAACTAAATCTTCTACTGGATTCGCCCTCCTCATATTCTCCTTCAATTCATCCATGGCTTTCTTCATCTGATCCAACTCTTGTTCCAAATGGGGTACCCTTCGCGGGGTGGTTCCCTTTGATTGACTTCCATGTCGAAAATTCTCTCTGCCCTCCAGGCTCCGAGTTTGCTCTTCTTCATGCTCTACGCGTGTCTGCCTTAGATTGATCTCTCTCCGTAGTTCTTGATTCTGGCGAGTTAACTCCGCCATCGCTGCCGCCATGGAGTGCATATGTTGGACAGAAGATGCCTGCATAACCGGTGCAGATTGACGATCGCGATGAGGGTTACTTGATGCGTCTCTACTATGTTGGGGGCCTGGGCTAGTTGCCCTCGACCTTGTCCGAACCATTTCAACCCTTTATGGGAGAAAGAAAACGCAGAACTCAACAAGTTCAAGAGCGACAAATATTCTTTCCCACAGACGGCGCCAACTGATGTTTCTTAGAAATCAGTGGATTGAAAGTCTCCGGACTTTGGCGACCTTGAAGGTTAAATCCTGAAAAAAGTAAACACAATCAGGGAAAAAGACCGGTGGAGGCCGGTCTATGGTCCTCCGATGGTAAAGTCAGTCACTTGGAAGAAAGATCTTTTAAGGCTTCTTTTTTTTAGAGAAAAGTCTGAATCCCTTACCTCTTTGTAGAAAAATACTTATATAGTGCATATGGAACGGTTATCTGTTCCATAAACCGTTCCTATTGTTCAGGAATTTATCAGTGTAAAATAACTTCCATAACTTCCATGGAAGTTATTTTATCTAGACTGAAGCTTCGTTTTGGAGAAAGGAGGTATTGGTTCATAAGTAAAGCCCATTTTGGCCAAGTCCATATCTGCCTCGTCCGTCCTTGAGGGACGGACGAGGCCTCGTCCGCGTTTGCTAACGACGACGAGGCTATGACGGTGACAAGGCCTCAAGTGGTCCACCTTCTTTAAGGACGAACCACATGGACGAACATTTGGAGGTACTCGTCATCATCATCAATTGTAATAATTATTCCTTAGTAGGTGTAATAAATATTACCATTCCTGTCATAATCCACATTCATTGTATCAAACATATCCTTATTCTGTCAAAATGTTTAATTTTTAATCTTAATACTTTTATGTTTGTGTCAAAAAAGTCTTTACTGTTAACGGTTGCCTTGATTTTTTTTTTTTTTTCTATCTCAAATCAAACATAATAGAAGAAAACCAAACATTTAAATAATCTTCTCTTGTTTGTTGCTATCAAAATCTTTGAGATTTCTTTGAACAATCTTATCTTAAAACCAAAGCAAGAATTAATTGTAGGGTTTAAAGTAAAAGAGAAGTGCTATGTCCACAACTTTTTCACAACACCTTCACAACAAAGCATAAGTGATAAATTGTTGCTGGTTGTTATGAGTGGACAAAATAGTAATTTAAGTTATATATTCAAATGAGAATCAACAACAACTTATCACCTATACTTTTATTGTGAAACATTTGAAAGGATATTAATCATTTCAAAACAATGGACAAAAGTTTTTTTTTTTTTTTTGGTTTCCCATAGTGTTCATGGGCGACTTTACATTTAGGCCGGGAGGTTCAAATGAACCCCCTGACATAGCTCAAACAAAATTTTTATATTTAAAATTTTTAAAATTTTTTCATTTTGACCTCTTAAAATAAAAATTTGAACACCCTGATCCTAAATTTTGTTTGAACTCAATTGAAATAAGCTTGAAACTTGAATATGATCATCTTAATTTTAATTTCACAATATTTTTACAATAATATGAGGCAAGTTGTAACTACTTTTTATCTAGACCCACAACTAACAATATATTTTTTTTATCTACCTTTATCAATTGGCCACCTAGATTTTGTTGTGGAATTTTTTTGAAAGTATTGTGTCAATTCCAAAAATTTTGCTCATTCATTAAAAAAAATATGAATATTCTTTCCAAGATTCTAGCTTACTTTGCAGTTGACAATGAAATGAAATTGTTTTTCCTTACACTTTTCTTCTTCATTAACAAAAAAATTACATCACTGCTACAACCAACACAGTTGTACAAATCTGTATCTATATCTGTAATTTTTTCCTAATTCTCTCTATCTCGCTTTCTCCCTTCTATTTTTTTTCTTGGTTTTTCTTTTTATCTCCAATTCTAAGAGAGTGAATATGTCTATGTGTATGATTAGGAAGTCATCCACTTCAAACGTAAAAACTTATATCAGTTACAATTTTATTTTCTTAGTTTCACATTCACTCCTAGTTCTACTCCTAAGTGTGTTACTAGTCTTCTCCTTCTTTATTATATATTTTTATATAATTGATATTACATATAAATATAATAAGTTATTATTAATTTGACAAAAATGTATGATTAATAATTTAATTATATTAGTTTATGCATTTAATTGTTGTTGTTTTACCTATTTTATAAAATTTTTAGACTATTGTATAATATAGTTGTATTGTATACTAAATTGTATTTAAAATATTATTTTAGATTATTGTATATAATATGGAAGTTTATCTATAGAAAAAAAAAAGATTGATCATTTAATTTTTTACTTGCCCCTCATGACAAATGACAAATTCCTAGTTTTGCCATTGCTGACCTTCTAGAAAAAAATCCTAGAGCCGCCATTGAAAGTGTTTTCTCAAAACTTTCAACTAGAGATTAATTATTGTTCGCGACGGGTAGGCCTATAACGCAGTAAATCTCTAGCCCAAAAAGTTATTTTTAAAGTGCTGGTGCCCAAACTTGAACTGGAGAGTACTTAATCAAACACGAGAAGCCACTTTAAAATTAAATGCCCAACTATTCGGCTAATTCCACTAGGTTACAACGAACAAAAGTTGAGGACTAATAAACAACGCGTAATTCATCCAAAATTCTATCTAAACTTTCTTTTTACTCTACTCGCAAAACTCTTCTACTATAGTACTATGTGTCCAATACACACTTGAGCCGTTTAAGAGCCTGGGAGAAAGTAAAGAGAAAAAGACAAAAAAGCTTTTGGTTAACAAGCAAACTGACGTCAACATAAAGAAGTACTATTTTCCGCAAATTTCCCTCCTCACAAACCAAACTCCCAAAACCTTTTTTTTTCTTTTCACCTTTTGGAACTTTGGAAGGTCCGTTCTCACTTCACACACTTCGATATCAACAACAAAAACAGAACAAACTCAAGAACCCAATCTCTGTACTCTCCATCTCCAAACTCTTTCTTCACTTTCAAAACTCTCAACAAAAAATGGAGAGTTTTGCTCTTTCTTCTCTCTCCACTTCCTTCTCTCTCCCCACTCGTTCTTCTTTCCTTCACCACCGTTTCCACCGCCACCACCAGCCCATCTCCAAATCCTCACCGTCCATCTCCACTCCTCACTCCATCCCCACCCTCCGATCCTCCTATTCATCCTCCTCTCTCTTCTATCTAATCAAGCCCACCCCAAACTCCTCCCTCTTCAAACCCCGTTTCCTCCCTCCAATCAACTCCTCCTCCACAAAGTCCCCAAACCACCCTCCCCCATCTCCTCAAATTACACAATCAGCCAAACCAATCCCACTATTTCTCTCGATTTCAATTGGCTTAATCGTCCGATTCCTCATTCCCAAGCCCCCCGAAGTGACCCCACAAGCCTGGCAGCTCCTCTCCATCTTCGTCTCCACCATCGCCGGCCTCGTCCTCAGCCCATTACCCGTCGGCGCGTGGGCTTTCTTGGGCCTCACAGTCACCGTCCTCACCAAGACTCTTTCCTTCGCCACCGCCTTCTCTGCCTTCACCAACGAAGTCATCTGGCTCATAGTCATCTCATTCTTCTTCGCCCGCGGCTTCGTCAAGACCGGGTTGGGCGACAGGATCGCCACCTATTTCGTCAAGTGGATGGGCCGCAGCACCTTAGGACTGTCCTACGGATTGACCATAAGCGAAGCCCTCATCGCCCCGGCTATGCCCAGTACCACCGCGAGGGCCGGCGGCGTGTTTTTGCCCATAATTCAGTCGCTGTCGCTCTCTGCCGGGAGCAAACCCGGCGACCCATCTGCCAAAAAGCTCGGTTCTTATCTTGTTCAGTCTCAATTTCAGGTTTGGCACATTTGATTTCATTTGTTTTTTGAGTTTTAATTATGATAATTTCGAAACATTGATATTCGGTTTTGTGTGTTTCTCATTATTAAATGTGATCGTGTATGTATGATATGAGGGTCGTTGAAGTTATAGCTTTTTTTTTTAATTATCTAGTTGATGCTCTGTTTTTTTTTTTTTTTAATTGTTTATATTTTAAAATTTTGATTAAGTTAACGATGCTATTGGGATTTTTATATAGTTGATGTAGACCCTTTATTTATTATTAAATCTGCTTATCTATGGTGTTAGTTCAATTGCACATCTGAGAATGTTTACCGGCTATTATTTTATTTGATTTGTCAATGAGAACTTACTAGATATGGGATAACTTTTGGATATCCATTGGGTTATGTCGTGCAATGGCTTGTTAAATTCCGCTGTATATAGTTATTTATTTATGGATAAAGAATATCTTCATTTTTGACCACCCCTCTTCCGACTTGCGTTGCGGTTGTGTGACTGCCTTTTGAGTTTCTGTTCAATGCAGTTTTTCCATTGGCCATTTCATAGTATAAATTGGTCAACTTTATAACCAAAGCTATGGTCTTCCGGCTTCCTCATCTCTTTCTTTAGTCTACTAGGAACATGTCTAATGGTTGTTGTGTTGGACACATATCCCTCATCAATACCTGGATCATCTTTTTTGATTTTGTTACTTAAAACATTTTGAAATGTCCCCTTCACATGGGTATGAAGAAATCATCTGCCCATTTGGATGTATGCTCCACATGTTTGTTTTGGTTCAATTGATCAAGAAAAGTGGGAGTAATTAGGATAAAAAATGGTCATTTTCTGATGATCTTTTAAGACATTCAGAGTATTATAATATATGGTTTTAAAGAGGAAAATGCAGTACTAATTGAATTGCTTGTTTTTAAGTTATTTTACAGAGCCTAGTAGAAATGATTCTAGGTAATAGCACTTGGACAATAAAAGGAAGGTGTGTTCATTTTCATGAAAGAAAACTGCAGATAAAGTTTGCTTCTTGGGTTGATTTTAGTTCAGGGGACTGATAATGAGTTTTTTTTAGTTATTAGAGACTTTTAATTTTTTTGATTTATCTCATGTTGATAACTACCCCCAAGTTTTGGTGTTAATGCTTTGTTGTTGCTGTACCTCATGTTGATAACTAGATATACTTTTCCATTTTTTTCCCAGGACAAATAGATGTGTTAGCTACATTAGATGATATCTACAATTCCTTTTTCAGCATTTATGCATATCATACTCTGTCCTTGTTAAATTTATGATTCTATGTTATTCCATGATCGATGTTGTTAATTTTGTCATCATGTGATACCTAGGCAACTGATGCATTGCTCATTTGTGATGTGTTGACAGTCTTCTAGTAACTCCAGTGCTCTTTTCCTAACTGCTGCAGCTCAAAACCTGCTCTGCCTCAAATTGGCTGAGGAGCTTGGGGTAATAGTTTCAAGCCCTTGGGTTAGTTGGTTCAAAGCTGCTAGTTTACCAGCAATTGCCTGTCTTTTAGCTACTCCTCTAGTCTTATACAAGTTATATCCTCCTGAAACCAAAGACACACCAGATGCCCCTGCCATGGCTGTAAAGAAATTGGAGCATATGGGTCCTGTTGCAAGAAATGAGTGGGTGATGATCGGTACA
This sequence comes from Quercus glauca, assembly GCA_023736055.1. NCBI lineage: Eukaryota > Viridiplantae > Streptophyta > Magnoliopsida > Fagales > Fagaceae > Quercus > Quercus glauca. The sequence goes on along the minus strand of CM043325.1, from coordinate 27,632,809 downwards.
ATGCTCCTTGCAGTCTCTTTGTGGGTCTTTGGGTATGTAGTATGCCTTACTTTGTGATAGTTATTATTAAATTACCATCTCATATGCATACACACACACATATATCACCAAATTGTTCCTTTTTTTCTGTGCTGATAATTATTAGCACAAAAGTCAATTGTTTTAAAAAAAAAAAAAAAAAAAACTACTGGGAGAGTTGAATTCTCCATTTATTTTTTTGTATCCCTTGATTTGTTAACACTTTTTTTGGCAATTGAACAAGACTAAAAACATAAAATAATACTCTTGGGTGTCTAGAACAACTCGCTACAGCATATTCCAGAAATAAGAAAATTACCAAACTACCCTTATTTTTAGTAAAACTTTATTAAAACTGAACCAACAACTTTCTAAAGTAAAGAAACCAAATACTTAGATTCAATAATAACTAAAGTAGCCTTCAAAAAGTGCCAAAAAGCCCCTCACATCAAAATTAGTCCATAATTCTAGGATCATTTAGTATTTAATCTTGTTTCTCCTTGAACACTTTACTTTTTGCATCATTAAGCCTAATGTATAATTTATCATTTTAGGACCTTATAAAACCCCAAAAAGAGGAAACAAAATTGGTGAAATAATTTCAAAAATTGTAAATGGGTGATTAAAAAGTCTTCCCATGGTAAAGATTGAGCCCTATATCTTGTCCTACGTTAGTCCTCTCCACTTGAAAAAAAAAATCACCAGGGATTTGTTGAATTCAAAATTGAAATTTCCTTGCCATGTAAAGGGATATTTTAAATATATCAAAATCTTGAATCTCTTAACATAGAAAATCCCAAATATGTATAACCCAAATTTCTTTTCCTCCTTCTCTAATAGATTGACAATATAGACCAAATTACTATCTGAAATAATATAAAATTTTCCCACACTAATAAAATCAACTTGTTGGATTCATTAGAATTGCAATCAACTCACTAGCTTGATCTTTGAATTCATGAGATATGTGATAAGACTTAATGAAGTTCTACTGTTTTAATAAATTTGTGATCGCTCTCCACATTATACTCCGTGACTTCTTTATGAGTATTTTGCCAAAATTTTCTTCTACTTCTAATTGTTTAACTTGCAAGGATGTCTGATCTTGTTCTTCAACTTTCTTTTTTTTTTGATAAGTAAGAAGAGAATATTATTAATAAAAGAAAAGCAAGAAAAAACAAAGAGTTCACGATAGTGAACAAAGGAAAAAAAGGAACAAAAAGACAAAAGCAACATCTAATCTATTTTAATAGACGAAAGAAAATCCATAAGGGTAGAACAATTTGAGAAACCCCAACAACAAGACCAATCAAAGAGGGTCCATTGGCAAAGTTCTAATAACTGAACCACAGTTTTCTCCTCATCCTCAAAAGACTGCCAATTCTGTTCAGTCCAAATGTTCCACAATAAATAACCTAGAACTAAATTCCAAATATCAGAACTATGCTTCCCAAGCCAATTTTACCAACAAAATAAAAAGTCCACAAGTGAACCTGGCATGACCCAATCGATCCCAAGGAATGAGCTATCGGACAAAAAAGTAATAGGTGATCCACAGATTCTGCATTACAACAGCACATATAACAACGATTCATCAAAGGGCGACCACGAAGCATAAGGTTATCCAAGGTAAGAATTTGACCATGAGCTGCTGTCCACATGAAAAAAGCTACCCTTTTAGGAATCTTAACTTTCCAAATGCCCTTCCAAGAGAAAGTGGAAGGAGCTGCATTTCGGATCTTATGATAAAAAGACCAAATGTCGAACTTCCCACTTCCATTAAGATCCCAACAAAGCCTGTCACACCCTCCACCCCTAGGAATTTAGATTTGGATGAAATGAAGTAGGGAGTAGGAAGCCGCTAACTCCCAATCATTGAATTTCTTATAAAATCTTAAACTCCACACTCTGTCATTATCACCTACTGGAGGGCTTAACACTTCAGAAATACAAGCCTCCTTATTGGCTAAGCACAAAAATAACTGAGGATAAAGAATTTAAGAGGAACATCTCCAGTCCACTTATCATGCCAAAAAAGAATACGAGAACCATCCCCCACCAAAAAAGAGAAATGCTTAGCGAAAGTATCCCATCCTTCACTAATACTCTACCATAACCCACAACCATGAGCCCTTCTACAAGCTCTAGTGCACCAACCCCCTTTTCCCTCCCCATATTTCATGGTTATGACCCTTCGTCACAGATGAGTGGTTTCATGGCTATACCTCCAAAGCCATTTCCCTAGTAGGGCCTGATTAAAAGATGCCAAATTCTGAATACCCAAACCACCCAACTCACGTGGTAGGCAAACCTTTTCCCAAGCCAACAAAGGATATTTGAAACACTCAACTGACGAACCCCACAAGAAGTTCCTCTGAATGCGTTCCAATCTAGTCGCCACAGCTTTAGGGATAGTAAAAAGGAAAAGGTAATAAGTCGGAAGGCTTGAAAGGGTACTTTTCAGCAAAGTGAGTCTACCACCCATTGACAAATAAAGCCGCTTCTAGCCTAAAAGCTTCTTTTCCATCCTCTCAAGGATCAAATTCCAAATAGAGGCTGTTTTATACAAGGTTCCCAATGGCATACCCAAGTAAATCATAGGCAAACTGCCCACCGTGCATTGAAGAATATTAGCCAAAGTCTGAATGTTACTCACTTCCCTAATAGGAACAATTTCACTTTTCCCCACATTCACCTTCAAACCAGTAAAAGCTTGAAAACAACTCAAAACTAGTCGAAAGAAACTAGTCGAAAGAATCTACTCTCTAGAGGCATCACAGAAAAGAATGGTATCATGAGCAAATAATAGGTGAGAAATACAGATACTAGTAGAATTAATAGGACCCGCATGAAAACCCTGAATGAAACCTCCTTCCTCAGTTTTCTTCAGGATACGACTAAAAACCTTCATGATCAAAAGAAAGAGAAGGGGAGACAAATGATCACCTTGTCTAAGACCTTTAGAGCTATCAAAGAAACCAATAGGAGATCCATTAACCAAAACTGAGAAGCGAACGATAGTGACAAAGTCTTTAGCCATCTCCTCCATCTACCCCTGAAGCCCATCCTCTCCAACACATAAAACAAAGTGTCCCAATTCACATGATCATGTGCTTTCTTAATGTCTAACTTACACACCACCCTCGAAATATGACATTTCAGTCTACTGTTGAAGCATTCATTAGCAATAAGCATTGAATCCAAAATTTGTCTGCCACCAACAAAAGAATTCTGTGACTTCGAAATAAGTTTATCCAGCACCTACCTCAATCTATTTACCAAAACCTTAGACAATAGCTTATACACACTACCCACTAAGCTAATAGACCTAAAATCTTTGATATTCAATGCATTATTTTTCTTGGGAATCAAAGATAGAAAAGAAGCATTCAGAGACCCGTTCAAACTTTGAGCTTCTATAGAAATGATCAAAAAAGGCCATGACGTCTTTTTCCATTACACTCTAGTATTTTTGAAAAAATGCCATAGTGAAACCATCAGGACTTGGGGCTTTATCACCCTCCATCTCTTAAAGAACCTTTATCACTTCCTCCTTAGAAAAATCCCTCTCTAATTCAAGCTGCTCATCCTCCTCAATTCTAGCAAACTCCAATCCATCCATAGAAGGGCGCCAAGTATCTGATTCAGTGTACAAACTCTGATAAAAATGGACCACCTTAGCTCGCACCTCTTCCTCATCCTTATAGAGGACACCATCCACCTTTATACCCTGAATATGATTAGTTCTTCTATGGGAGTTAGCTACTTGATGGCAGAAGCGAGTATTATTGTCACCTTCCTTCACAAATAAGATCCGGGATTTTTGTCTCCAAGAAATCTCCTCCAAAGAGGCAAGATGTGCAATCTCGCCTTTAATCTGAATACGACGAGTTTGATCCTCCTGTGAAAGACCTGACAAGTCCTCCCTAGCATCCAAATCCCACAATTCAAATAAAAGGCATTTCTTCCTAAAGGCCAGATCCCCATATTCCTCCTTATTCCACTTTTTCAAGTCATCTTTAAGAGCTTTTAATTTACGAGTCATAATAAAGCTTGGAGAACTCGAAAAGCAATACCCATTCCACCATTGCTGAACCCTCTCTACAAAACCCTCTTCTTTCAACCACATATTCTCAAACTTAAAGGCACTCCAACCTTTATTAACATTACCCGCCACCACCAGAAGTGGGCAATGATCAAAAACTACACGAGGGAGTACCCTTTGAGACACGTTTCCAAAGTGATCTACCCAATCAACCGATGCCAAGGTTCTATCTATTCTTAACATACAATCCCTCCCCGAATCTCTAAACCAAGTAAACGAAGCCCCGTCAAGAGGTAAGTCCACAAGGTAATTAGCCTCAATGAAGTCTGAAAAAGCAAACATAGCCAGACTAAAAGCCTCACAACCAAATCTCTCACTCGGAAAACGAATGGTATTGAAATCCCCAAACACACACCATACCGTATTCCACTTGGAGTGCATCCTTGTGAGCTCCTCCCATAGAGCACCCCACTGACTATCATCATTAGGCCCATACACTCCTGAACAAGCCCATACAAAGTCTAACTTTGGCTTCTCCTCTTTCAAAAGCTACCTGAAAATTTTTGTCCTTCCCCATAAAAGTCGGACCCACTGCATAAAGCCCTCACCTTTTGTCCTTGCCCACAATTTTTATTTGGAAAGCTTGATTCCCGGAGTCAAAACTGCAATCTGCGCTACCTCTATAAGCATCAATCAAATTGCCAAGATTTACCCAACAATTTCTATGCCTACTACATTGCAAACCATCACATCTCTATATGTTCTTCTAATAGAAATAGGCACATCACAGATTTCACTTACCTCTAATTCTAGATCTTCACCTCTCCTGGCCCAACCATTTCTATATGGTGTAGAATGCTCCTCAAACTTCTTCGTAACAAAATTCTCACTACTACCACTATCCATAATTATGTTACAAACCTTCTTTCTAATAGTGCCCTGTGATTAAAACCTATAATGTTGTTGCATTGGCTCTTGCAAGCTGCACCATAAAATTTATGTGCTCAAGACCATGTTCAACAAATGCAACCCTCAAAAAGCCCGATTTTCTCCAACCCTAGGTTTTGATGACTAGGGTTTTGGTTTGTCAGTGACAAACCAAAACCAATTGTCAGTAACCTTTAAAAAGCGGTTAGGATTTCTTGCACCATTCAGTGGTTATCTTCCTTGAACAGATCAAATTTGACCTTTGGAATAGGCTTTTTACCATGGTCCTCTGGTGTAGGATTGTCTGTATTTCTTCTGCCAGTTGCCATTATGCCAGAGTATTCCCTCTTCTGAGACCAACCAATTAATGCAGCGGAAGTGATAAATTCCTGAGTCCACAGGGTTTGAAATCCACCAAAAATAAACTCTATAGATTTTATTGATTGAAAACTGAATTACTTATCTTGGTTTACAACTTGTAGGCCAATTTATAGGCTCTACAATTCTTTTTCTCTAAATAATAATCTTATTAAACTAATCCTAACCTATATGGTATGTACTAGGACTCTATTTTGACTAATATAACTCCTAAAACCCCTAAAATAAAGAGCTAAAAATCAAAATTAAACAATGTCTGAATTTACAAAAAATAATTATGTCTTCCGATAATAGAGATTGATACCTATATCTCGTTCTAGTTTACCAGTGTTGCATGAAAATATGTCCTAGATTTTATCCGTGTGTTTATATTTTTTTCCTGGAACAGAGCTTTTGTTTGAATGTAAATATATTTCTAAAAGCAATCGTTATGTTCTTTTAGTAATACCTGCGGCTCAATATATTCGATGTTCTCATCATTGTTAGCTGAAAGTTGCAAACTCGTTATATCTTCAGTATGTGGTTTCTATTCCAATGTGTTTTTGCCCTATTAGGTTTTTGAATAACTAATATTTCTTTGTCCACGTGCAGTGATGCTCTTGGTATAGCAAGTGCTGTAGCTGCAATGACAGGCTTATCCATTCTCCTTTTGTTGGGAGTCCTTGATTGGGATGATTGCTTAAGTGAAAAATCCGCATGGGATACCTTGGCTTGGTTTGCCATTCTAGTGGGTATGGCAGGCCAATTGACGAACCTTGGTATTGTGACCTGGATGTCTGATTGTGTTGCCAAGTCGCTTCAATCTTTCTCTTTGAGTTGGCCAGCTGCATTTGGTGTTCTTCAGGCTTCTTACTTCCTCATCCACTACCTCTTTGCAAGTCAAACAGGACATGTTGGAGCTTTGTACTCTGCATTCCTTGCTATGCAGTTGGCTGCTGGGGTTCCTGGCGTGTTAGCAGCTATGGCTTTAGCATACAATACAAATCTTTTCGGTGCCATAACACATTATAGCAGTGGTCAGGCTGCTGTGTACTTTGGAGGTGTGACTCTTACACATATCATGCATAACTTTCTGTTGATTCATCTTTTTGTCCTTGTTTTTAGATGACAAGTGATTTAGCTCTAATTATTCTTCTGATCTATTGTTTCTGTTTCTAATGACTTCCATTTTTTGGATGGTTTTAATTTTTGGCAGTTCATTGATACTGATGTAAAAGAAAATATTTTGTTTTGAATTTTAACATGGGCATTTATCATAGAAGAAATTCAAGATGTCTATATCTGTCTGTTCTTCTTGATTTTAAGGACTAACAATGAAGTATCTCTTTATGGAAAGCCTTCAGAAGTTAATATTATGATTTTACCCCTTTTGATATCTGTTGCTGCATGGTGTCTAATTTTTTTTTTTTGTTCTTCTTACTCAACAGCTGGTTATGTAGACCTTCCCGATGTATTCAAAGTGGGATTCATAATGGCTGTTATCAATACTATCATCTGGGGAGTAGTTGGAGCTTTTTGGTGGAAATTTTTGGGCCTCTATTGATTTTCAATTTCAATGTAAGTGAATGGCCTTCCCTGTTGTACGTTTTCCTCTTTGAGGACATTATTGAGCTCATAATTTTATCTCAGCAAATTTTCATTTTTAGCTGTTATCTTTAATAGCTTTAGCTCTGTTTTACCATTGCATTAGTGAAACAAAGCTCATTGAAATATGATTCTTTTTAGGGTGGAAATCAAAATTAACGATTTGTATCAATCCTGTTCTCTTCCTTGTTCAATTTTACATGGAACCTTAGGTCATGCAGTTTTTGGTTATTCATTTTCTGTTTTGTACTCTTACCATGAACAAAAGAACTTTTTTCATTTTTGCTGCACCAAGCATGCTTCACTTAGGGTGCGTTTGGTTGAATGGGGTAGAAAAGTAGGATAATATAAAATGTTACGAGGAAGGAAAAATGGGAGGATAAAAAAGATTTTAATTTTTCTCTTTTTTGTTTAGTTGGGAGTGGAAAAGATGAGAGATAGAAATAGTTAGTTTGTATAAATTTATTAATATTCCATTTGTTAAAAAATGATACCCAATTAAAACAAAAAAAGTGACAAATAACCAAAAAAAAAAAAAAAATCAATCACCTAAATTTATTTAAAAAAAAATCATGTCTAGTTAAACAAAATAAAAAATAAAAAGAAGAAAGACAACAACTATCATGCCCAGGCCCTAGGAAAAAAAAAAAGAATAAAAGAAGAAGAGGAGTCAACGTCCAGGAAGGCAAAAGAAAAAAAAAGGATGTAGCCCATGTGCAAGTGCATATGGGCATTTTTGTCAATCAAGAAAAAATGCATCCTCATCCAGTTTTCTCCCTATTTTGGGGAGAAAACATTTTGGAGGAGCCAAGGAGAAAATACCCGGGTTTTACCAATTTTTTTTTCTCACCTCCCTCCAACCAAATACCCACAAAAAATGTTTTACTGAACGACTTTGTGCTTAATGTTTTTCAGTGAACACTTTGGGATTATAATGTCTGTAGTGAACTATGATTATTTTTTTTTTTTGTTGGGTGTGGAATTTTTTAGAACCCTACTTTAATATGATAATTGAAATGAAGAATAAATATAATTGATAAGCCTGGGAAAAAGAAAAAAAAACTTCTGCCATGTATTTGCAACATTTCCAGTGAATACCATTAGATGGCATGAATGCATAATTGGTAAATGATGTTTTGGTTAGTAGGTTCCTGATCAAATCATAATGTCAAATATGTAAAGCGCTGATTGTCTTACGCCACAGGTGAATGCAACAAACGCTTCACATGTACTGGGGATCTGCACATGTGGACCTCACATGTATATGAGAGATGTTGCATGCACCCGTTGACATAACATATCAGCTCGTGCTGGGCACCTATCCTACGTAATGAATTCTGTTTGGAATTTTTTTTTTATCGGTAAAAAAAAACTTCATTGAAAATAAGAGAGAAAAAAAGAAGAAAATTTTGCTTGGAATTTTATCCACTATTTTTTAATGCATTCTCATAAAGAGCTAAATTCTTCTAAATAGATCATTGGAGTTCAAAATTTGTATAGATTTGCATATTGGAATTCCTATTGGAGCAGCGTTGACAAATTATTAGCAGTTTGAAATAAACTTTGATGTACATAATTTCTGTGTCGAGCTAGATCAAATCAATACACCTCTTCCCTAAAGTCATGAATGGTAGGCAGGTATGGAAATTTGTAAATTGGCTGAGCTCTTCAAGAATCAGCCTTACTTGATTGGCATCAAAAGTATATGCTGTTGAGACGAGGGAACTATAAAACATTTAACTGAAGCAAAATTAAGTTACCCATCTAGATTAAAAATTCTAATATTGCCAAAACATAGTCAAATGGTACACATCACAGTAAGTAAATACAGTTCTTAGGGATAACAGCTTGCTTCCCCTGCTCACAACGGTAAAATTAATGGTACAAACAAAAGCCAAAAGTGACTATTCCGGATGGAGGGCATCCTAATTTTTCTATTCCCACTTTGTTGCAATTTTTTTTTCCCAATTACATATAAGGAAGTGGTGTCTTTTGGTTAGATTATTCCACCCCTTATTCATGAGACACCCTGAAAATCTCATGTACCGATAGTGTGTTGGATGGAACTTGAGTGTTTGGGTTTACGGCACGTCCTTCAAACCTATTGAGTCTAGTAGTCCACTACTCGATTGTTTCAAAAGGGATTGTTACACTTCTTTTCTCCTCATGTAGTGATTTTTGGTAGATGTTGATGCTAGCAAATTCTTGGTATACTAATCCGTCAGTTCATGGACTAATTCAATTGCACAGAAGAATGGTTTTTTCTATGCAGTATAATCCCTTCAAACTTGTCAGACTTGCATGAGTGGAAGGATTGTGTTCCGTGGAAAAAAAATGTATATTCTTATTAAAACAAAAGACTACAAAATATATTACCCTTCCTCAGTTTGAGAAATTCCTGGAGGAAATAGACGCAATAAACGCCCACAACACGCGCATTTAGCCCCCTATTTATCCACACGACGGAGCTAGAGATGAGATCTTTGAGTGGTTTTGGTGCCACAACTCTGTGCACAACTTTGTGCACAACTTGCTCACGTGGCGAGTTGTGGTTGGTGGAGGGGTGGTGGTGGGTCACCCCTCCACCAACCACAACTCGGGGGGCGAGTTGTGCACAAAGGTTATGTCACCTGAATTTTCCGAGATCTTTACCTAGCAATAGTAATCTATAAGCCTCCAGTTTCATTTGCTCCTCCCATGGAAATATTTTGTTATAGCATTCTATTGCGTCTTCCAGTTTAATTTTATGGAAAATTCTTTTTCCCCATAACCTTTCATCCGAATTACAATGTTCCTCCTACAATTTCTAATTGGTCAATTAACCCTCTAATTTGAATGAATTGCCACAATGTCCATCCTGCCATCTATATTGGAGTTATCTTGGACAAAAAAGTTAGTCATATACAAAACACGTGACAACTAAAATACTTGTCATTTGGTTTTAAAAAGAATGGATGTTATGCATGTGTATATGCAATAAAAAGAAGCAAACATATCCTAAGATGACATGTGATCTATCCTAGATGACATGTGAGCATGTAGATATGTGCAAAATGCATTGTTATGTCATTTTTTTCTAGAAAGCAAGATAAAAAAGACATGGCCAAGCACATGCTCACATGGCATTGACTAGGAAGGTAAATTGCAAAAGGAATGAGTAAAACTTACTTCACTCCACAGCATAGCCTAAGTGCCTAACAAATGCAATCTAGCAATTTTTTTTGGCAAATTATTTTATCTCATGCAAAAGGACACAAAAATAACAAGAACACAAATGTTAAATTCCTATAAAGTTGATAACAAAATCTTTTAATAATTTTACTATTTCCAAATGAAAAATAATTTTATTTTGGCACAAAAAGAGATTGAAAAGGGATATTTCATTTTTGTGACCTCAAGGGCATTTGTGCAATTTTTGAAATTTTAGGGGTCATTTTATGATTTCAAGAAAGTTTTGGGGTAAAAAATGTTATTTAAAAAGTTTGGGGGTCAAAGATGCAAATTTATTAAAATTTGAGGGATCAAAGTTTAATTTTTTGAAAAAATTAGGGGTCGAAATGTAAACTGTGGAAAGATTTAATGTTAAAAATGTAATTTTGTGAAAGTTTGAAGTTGAAAATATAATTTTGAAAAGTTCAATGGCAATTTTGTGGTTTCAGCTAGGCTGATGGTTGATGGGTTTTGTTTTTAAAATGGGAAGCGGCCTGATTGGTTTTATTTTTTGGGTTTGGGTTGATTTTGAAGTGGGCCAAAGGTTTAGTTTAAGAGGATTGGAGGAGAGTTGGGCTTGAATTATGGATTGGGTTTGGTTTGGGTTTTGAATTACAATAAATCCCTGGCCAAAATGGCCCTTTACCATCAATTTTTGAAATATTTGGCAACAAAACACTGTTTCGGAAATAAACAGGAATCTACCACTTTTTCAAGTACTCGAGTTTGGTGAACTCGAGTACCCTATTTTATAGTTCCACCGTGGCCGCTGAGCTGGAAATTGGCGATTAAAAAAAATTAAGTGGTACTCGAGCTTGGTAAACTCGAGTACCATGCAACACACTACTCGAGTATACCAGGCTCGAGTACCTTTTATAAAAAAAATACAGAAAATTTTTTTTCTACAGTACTCGAGTTTATTAAACTTGAGTACTGTGTAAATTTTTTTTTTTTTTTTTTTTTTTTTTTTTTTTTTTGCTTGAGGATAATTGACAAATAAACATAAAGATAAAAATAAGTAGATTTTCTATGTTTTTATTTATTTAAATAGAAGCATTGTAAGATATAGAGATTTTAATTTCGAAATATGAATTTAATTTCTACATTGATTAAAATTGTTCATTGTTTTCTCATAAAAATTGTTCACTATTTTTTGTATAAACAATTTCTACGATTTTACATAAAATTATTTTCTGTTCACTATTTAAAAAATTGTTCACTGTTTTCTCATAAAACACATAGTGAAATCGTGTTTTCTAAATTTAAACGCCAAATCTGAATGCTTTTTCATGTTTGAATTTCACAATAATCGAATATATTTTTCTGCATTGATAAAATCTGTTTCTACATTTATGAAATTTTCTCTCTACACATCATATTTACTCTATATTCAAATCTGCTTACTGCATTCATAAAATCTGTTTTTTGCATTAATTAAAACTGTTCACTGTTTTGTCATAAAAATTGTTCACTGTTTTTTGCATTAACTATTTCTAGCATTGGTGCAGTTATTGCACTTAAATGGTTTTTGTGTTTTTCTAAATTTGTAACCATATGAATAATGGACAAACTTCATGAAAGAAAGATGAATGATTCGTATAAATCACCTAATGGTAAATGCCTCGAAAAATTCGAATTAGTTGAATGTAGAAATTCGAGAAAAATCAATGGAAAATCAATGAACGTAGCAAATTGTGAATGTGTACATAAGTTGTATAGATAGTCTAGACTTGTTGAGAAATTTGATTTCGTTGAAAGTACAAAATAATGAAAATTCAAAGGGAAAGTATGTACGTTAGATGTATAGATTGTATGAATTTGTTTAAAAATTTGAATTCATTGAATGTACAAAACTGTGAAAACTCAAGGAAAAATTGTGTACATTAGAGGTACAGATAGTACGAATATGTTGAAAAATTTGAATTCGTTGAGTGTGTAAAATCATGAAAATTCAAATGAAAATTGAAGAGCATACCAAATTGAGTAAATTTAATGGAAAATTAATTACATTAGATATACAGATCATCTATTTTTTTGCATTGATAAAATCTGTTTCTACATTAATAAAATTTGCTCTCTACACACCATCTTCACTGTTTTCTCATAAAAATTGTTCACTATTTTCTGCATAAACTATTTCTAGCATTTTGCATAAAATTATTTTCAGTTTAGCATTATTTAAAAAATTGTTCACTCTCTTTTCTGCGTAAATTATTTTCTGTTCACTATTTAAAAAAATTGTTCACTGTTTCCTCGTAAAACACCTAGTGAAATAGTGTTTTCTAAATTTAAACGTCAAATCTGAATGCTTTTTCATGTTTAAATTTCACAATAATTGAATTTGTTTTTCTGCATTGATAAAATTTGTTTCTATGTTAATAAAATTTGCTCTATGCACATCATGTTTACTCTATATTCGAATCTGATTACTGCATTCATAAAATCTGTTTACTGCATTAATTAAAACTATTCATTGTTTTCCCATAAAAATTGTTCACTATTTTTAGCATAAACTATTTCTACGATTTTGCATAAAATTATTTTTTGTTCAGCATTATTTAAAAAATTGTTCACTCTCTTTTCTGCATAAACTATTTCCTGTTTACTATTTAAAAAAATTGTTCACTGTTTTCTCGTAAAACACCTAGGGAAATCGTGTTTTCTAAATTTAAACGTCAAATCTGAATGCTTTTTCATGTTTAAATTTCACAATAATTGAATTTGTTTTTCTACATTGATAAAATCTGTTTCTACGTTAATAAAATTTGCTCTATGCACATCATGTTTACTCTATATCGAATCTGATTACTACATTCATAAAATCTGTTTTCTACATTAATTAAAACTGTTCATTGTTTTCTCATAAAAATTGTTCACTGTTTTCTGCATAAACTATTTCTACGATTTTGCATAAAATTATTTTTTGTTCAGCATTATTTAAAAAATTGTTCACTCTCTTTTCTGCATAAATTATTTCCTGTTCAATATTTAAAAAAATTGTTCACTGTTTTCTCGTAAAACACCTAGTGAAATTGTGTTTTCTAAATTGAAAATCCAAATCTGTATGTTTTTTCATGTTCAAATTTCATAATAATCGAATCTGTTTTTCTGCATTGATAAAATCTATTTTGATACACACTTTGTCAAAATTATCCAACAATGATAGATTGTGATTGGTTGTTTATCACTTTCTAATAAACTCACTATTTTTTCTACTTCACCTACAGTCTACCATGTAAAACTATAGAACAAGTGTGACAAAATGAGTAGAAATTAGAGATGATTTGAATACAATGAATCGTAATGTATTGAAAATTTCCCTTTATTATATTTTATTATTATTATTATTATTACTCCTTATTTAGTTTATCTAAAAAGTTAAACATTTTTGGGTTTATCCAAAAATCTATGCCACGAAATACATTGCGGGAAATCAAGACCAAAGAACTGCCAAAATAAAAAATTGAGCGGCATTGTTGCTGTACTTAAATAAGTTGTCATAAGCAGCATAAATTACCAACCAACCAAAAAAAAAAAAAAAAAAAAAAAAAAAACAGAAACTACATCCACCTGATCAAATAAAGGTGGTAGGTTGGGTTTTCAGTTTTCACATACAACTTCGAAGCAGGTTCTTGACCAAATATTTTGTTTCTTTAAAGCCTTTCAATATCAGATTTGCTATATACTTTCCCTCTGTCTAGGGGCTGAGAGAGAATAGAATCTATATTTGTTATATACTTTTCTACGTAAAGTATTCTCTGTTCACTGTTTAAAAAATTGTTTTTTGTTTTCTCAAAAAACACCTAGTGAAATCATGTTTTCTAAATTTAATTGCCAAATCTAAATGCTTTTTCATTTTTGAATTTCACAATAATCGAATCTATTTTTCTGCATTGATAAAATCTGTTTCTACATTAATAAAATTTGCTCTCTACACATCATATTTATTGTATATTCGAATCTGCTTACTACATTCATAAAATCTGTTTTTTGTATTAAGTAAAACTGTTCACTATTTTCTCGTAAAAATTGTTCACTATTTTCTGCATACACTGTTTTTAGCATTGGCGCAGTTATTGAACTTAAATGGTTTTTGTGTTTTTTTAAATATGTAACCATATGAATAATGGACAAACTCCATGAAAGAAAAATGAATGATTCGTATAAATCACCTAATGGTAAATCCCTCGAAAAATTTGAATTTGTAAAATAGTTCGAATTAGTTGAATGTAGAAATTCGAGAAAAATCGATGGAAAATCAATGAATGTACCAAATCGTGAAGGTGTACATAAGATGTACAGTTAGTCTAGACTTGTTGAGAAATTTGATTTCATTGAAAGTACAAAATAATGAAAATTCAATGGAAAAGTATGTACATTAGATGTATAGATCGTATGAATTTATTTAAAAATTTGAATTCGTTGAATGTACAAAACTGTGAAAACTCAAGGGAAAGATTGTGTACATTAGATGTACAAGCAAATTTGTTAAAAAATTGTTTGATGTTTTCTCATAAAACACCTAGTGAAATTATGTTTTCTAAATTTAAATGCCAAATCTAAATGCTTTTTCATTTTTGAATTTCACCCAAATCGAATCTATTTTTTTGCCAAATATTTCGAAAATTGATGGTAAAGGGCCATTTTGGCCGTTCACAAAACTATTTGTTCACAAAACCATTACTCCACCATGAAATCGTGGTAACCTAAAAGAATTAATTCACAATTTTTTTTTTTATTTGTATAGATAACTATTATATATATATATATGTGTGTGTATATATATACATATTGAAATATTTGCTAGATTATATAGTAGAATTAATAATTTTTAACAAAGTATTTTTTTTCCTAAGAGTATTTCATTTTAAGTCTATTAAACTATTAATTTTAAAATAAATAAATAAATAAAAAAACTCTTTTTTATCTTTGCCCCTTACAAAACTAAACATGGGCAAGAATATTTTCTTTTCACTAAAATAAATACTTCATACTGCTTTCTTTGCCAACTGATAAAAGTAGCTCTCTCTCTCTCTCTCTCTCTCTCTCTCTATATATATATATATATATATATATATATAACTTTCTTTTTGGTTTAAGATTTTCATATACGCTTATTAAGAGCCAATTCACCAACGATCAAATATATTAGAAATTAAAATTTTCCAACCATGGTAATTGAATAGGAAAGAGAAAAGTAGAGGTTTTCTACCATTCAACAGTTTCAACTTTTAATCTTCTATTTTAATGTTGTTTTTAATCACAGACCACTATATTATCATCTTATCTTATAGTTCTATCTCTTATAAAGTGTAGAAAAGTATGATCATAAACTTTTTTATTAAATATGAATGTTCAAATAGCGTATAAAACACTATGAACGTTTAGAACCCTAAATACAAATTTATCAATTCAAGCTCAATGTCAAACAATATATGTGCGGAAAATGAACATAAGCCAATAACAGAATTGATACATAATCTAAACCAATTACAATCATATCCACAGCAGAAATTAAAAGGCAAAGATTAAGAGAAGAGAGATGCAAACACAAGGACAACACAACGATGTGTTATCAAAGAGGAAACCGAAGCCTTCGGCGTAAAACCTCTTCGTTGCCCTCCAAGCGGTCAATAATCCACTAGAAAATGAAGTTGGGATACATGAACAACAGAAGACCCTCCAAGCCTAATCTACCCATTGTACCTAAGCCCTCTAAGCTTCTTACTCCAACGAGGTTGCGCCGAACCTTTGTCTTTTCTAGTTTATCGGATTCTGCTATAACCCATAGCATCAACCAATAACCATTGGTCCCTTTCTAACTGCTTTCCAAAGCACCAAAAAACCTTATCACAGATGTGGGTATGGTGAGAAAAGGATTTGGTCAAGAACCTCTCAAGGATGTAACAATGGAGAGGGTGAGAATAGAGGAATTTGAAGAGTCTCTATGTAAAGATTATGAATGAATCAATCTTGTTTTTCTCTAGGGTTTCTC
This sequence comes from Quercus glauca, assembly GCA_023736055.1. Lineage (NCBI taxonomy): Eukaryota > Viridiplantae > Streptophyta > Magnoliopsida > Fagales > Fagaceae > Quercus > Quercus glauca. Next base: position 27,616,652 of record CM043325.1, on the reverse strand, counting down.
TCTCAAAATTCTCTTTGGAAGCTCTTTACATTTTGTGGGTATAAGGGGTATTTATACTAGGGTGAGAGTGGAATGCGAAGAGTCAGGTTTTTCAAAACAGAGTTGATTGGCGTCTTGGCCTCGCGACTTGACTGAGTCACGAGTTCAAGTTGCGAGCTAACAGAACGGTCAGGCTAGACTTTTTGTCCTATAGTGCTCCAGCTAGCGTGACTGTTCATCTTTTTTGCACACTTCACTCGTGTGCTACAGTTGGCGGCTTGCCAGTCACGAGTCCCAGCCACGAGTCTCTGCATCCTTGCACAATCTTGAGCATTTCTTCACACTCTCTCATACACTACCCTTACATAAATCTCACCTAAATACAGGGTTTCTAAGTGCTGAAATACAAGCAAATTGGCACGGAATAAAGCCAACAAGATGGTTGATTAAATTCAACCTTACAAAATGCATTGCTTATCTCAAAATATTCATAAATATTTATCAAATCAAAATATACCTATATAAAGATGCTTCATAAACAAAACACAAATTTTCATATTGAGAATGATTAATTGAACCATTTTTTTTTTTTAACTTGCATTAGATAACTTATCAGCAATACTTTTTCCACAAAAACTACAATTTTTTCCACCCAAAAAAATTAAAAAAATATATATATATATATATATATATATATATATATATATGAATAAAATCTCATAATTAAGCTTCTATATGCATGCATCCTTATAAAAATTAAAATTTGGCAATCGTGGTAAGCATAAAACTTAAATCCACAAGCGCTATTCAATGTATACCATGTCTAAACTCCACCTTGCATCTGATTTGCAAGCATATATATTCATGGCTTATTTTGTAGATACTTAGTATTGTTTACAGGATTCATCACATTTTCATTAGTCTTTGATTTCTGTTCATGCATGTCTTTGTGGTTTATTTATTTATTTATTTTTTATGACTCTTCCCTCTCATTGCTAGCCAAGTTGCCATGCCACTATGTTCAAATAAAAAATTTGGTGATTTCCTCAAATGAAATAACAATAATACTCTCTCTCACTATAAATAGGATTTCTGTGAGAGTATATGTAATTACAATGAGAGGCTTCTTTTTTTTTTTTTTTGATAAGACAATGAGAGGCTCTGTTCCTTTATATAGAAAACAAAGTGACCAAAAATGCTTGAGTGAATTAACCGTTGTTGCAGAGGCTCTGTTCCTTCATAAGTCTAACTAATCTAGCCATTTGAAAGAAATAACTTCTTCCTAATTACTTTAACCAATTGAATTAGAACACGTGTCTAATCAAATACTAACAACTTGAGCTAAATGAAAAAAATGACTCCCAAGTACGATATCGTTTTGAGTCTGGACTTCATCACCGTTTGAGCTCTGGGCCTCGTTGTATTAGGCAAATACGACACCGTTTTCTTCATTTCTTTTAACAAGTTTGCTGAAGTAGATAATTAATTGTTGTTGTAGGTTGTGTTCCCCAACTGGGAAACGTTGGAACTGTCCTTTATACACTCTGAAGAGATACTACTTCACAACCAACATCGGGCAAGCTCCTCTTTCAAATTAACAGACCCGAGATTTCAAAACTTGCATAACTTGACCGTGAAAGGCTCTTGCAATTTAAAATACCTATTGTCTTCTTCTACAGCGTCATTTATGGTTCAGCTTAAAAATCTTTATATTGAGGACTGTAAGGTAATGGAAGAGATACTACTCATAGAAGACTTAGGAGAAGAAGAAATAATTCCAAACGTGTTGTTCCCTCAACTGGAAGTCCTGATTCTAAAAGATCTGCCAGTCCTTAAAAGATTCTGCATAGGAACCAATCTAAGATTTCCATCCTTGAAGGGTCTGCGGATAGAACAATGCCCTAAATTGGAGTCATTCATATTCAAACTTGTTAGTTTAGAGGAGATCTCCCATACTGCCATGCATCCTCTCTTCAATGAAGAGGTAATTCTATATTTATTATCCCCTGTTTTACTTCGTATATATTTTATTTTCTATTATGTGAGTTATTATGATTAGATATGTCAATAATACACACGGATGGACTTGCAGGTTGCATTCCCAAGTTTGGAAACATTGTGAATCTTGCACTTGGGAAGCTTAAAAATCATAGAGCATGATCAATTAGTTGGAAAATCATACAGCATGCTTAAACAAATTTTGTTTTCAAAAAAGGCATATTTTTAAAATTGCTTTTTTTTTTCTTCTAAAAAAACGCACATTTTCAAATAATTAGTTAGTACTTGCTTTAGTCTTGTAGGGACTCAAATTGTAATGGACCCTAAACAATAAAATTTGTAGAGCGTGGGTGTAAGGGCTAGGCATTAGCAAGACAAACAACGGATGATATGAAATCCATAGGAACAATAGCAAAGTAATTTTACTGTGTGTTTGTGAGGATAATCATCATTACTTTGGTTAGGTGTTTATGAAGATCTTTATAATGATTTCGGCTAAGGGTTTGTGAGGATCCTGATAATAATTTTGGCTAAGTGTTTTGTGAAGCGTATTCGTCCTCGGCTCAGTCCGAGGATCTCTTTTTCTAAGAACTGATCTAAATTCTGTCCTTTCTCTTAGGACTGATAAATATCAGGGGCCTCTTCTATGCTGGGAATCCTTTTGGTTATATAGTATCGTTTTAGTTAATCTTAGCCGTCCATTCGTTGGTTATCCGAACTCTGTGTATAAGGGTTTGTCCCATCATCTGCTTTTACAGGCTTTATGTTAGTTCTCAGCCGCCTTTGTAGATTTTATGTTAGTTGAAGTGACCGAGGCATCTGGGTTTGCTGGTCACTTCACCATTAAAGCGGCCAGAATGTTGGTGGAGTGCATTTAATGGGTGAGGGATATTTTCCCTTCATCAACGTCGGTTCTCCGAGGAGGTGGGCATCCTCGGCGAGGCCCCTTGAGGGCTTGGGCTTTTCCCTTTTACCCTCGGCCTCTATATTCTCCTCGGCGCGGGCCTTGGGCCGGCTATGGAGTGGGCCGGGGTCGTTTAAATATTTGGGGCCCCACAATAGCCCCTCAAATTCTGCTGCCCAACTTCTAGGGCAGGGAGGAGGATTTTGACTTTCTCGGCACATTTTTATGCCCTGTTGAGCCTTATCCCTCTGTCAGTGTTACCGTCACTTCAAATGCTCTTGCAATTTCTTTTTGGCGCTAAGGGCCTGTCTGAGGAGTTTTTCCTTGTTTTTACAAGGCTTTTATCTTTCTAGTTTATACTTTTTTGCCTGAGCTTCTCATTGGTTTCTCTAGAATGGGTAGGTTTAAGTCGTTTGTGCTTTAGCGCTTAGTTTCTCATGGTCTTCGTCCCTGATAGGGCTAATTATTTAGCATTAAAGGGGTTGGTTTCGCCGTAGATTTGGGCCCGTGGTTAGTACAAGGACCCTGGTTCCGTTCAGCGCTTATATTGCCCTATAGTGACCAGTTGCCACATAGGTTTGGGTCCAAAGACCATGCAAGACCTTGGCTTTTCCTAGCACTTAGTATTTCATGAGGAAGTGGTCTCCCTGTTGGCTTGAGTCCTTTGGACCATGCAGTGCTTAAGTTTTGTCTAACATTTGGTTTTTAATCTGAAGTATCTGGTTTCCTCAGGGGCTAGTGTCCGAGGACCATGCAATGCCTTGGTTCTGTCCAGTACCTAGTTTTCTCATGTTAAGTTGTTAGTTTCCCCAGAAGCTTGAGTCCGAGGACCATACATTGCCTAGGTTTTACCTAACACTTTGTTTTTTCATCTGAAGTATCTGGTTTCCCCAGAGGCTAGTGTCCGAGGACCATACAATGCCTTGGTTCTGTCCAGTATCTAGTTTTCTCGTTTTCATCTGAAGTATCTGGTTTCCCCAGAGGCTTGAGTCCGAGGACCATGCAATGCCTTGGTTCTGTCCAGTACCTAGTTTTCTCGTTTTCATCTGAAGTATCTCGTTTCCCCAGAGGCTTGAGTCCGAGGACCATGCAATGCCTTGGTTCTGTCTAGTACCTAGTTTTCTCGTTTTCATCTGAAGTATCTCGTTTCCCCAGAGGCTTGAGTCCGAGGACCATGCAATGCCTTGGTTCTGTCCAGTACCTAGTTTTCTCGTTTTCATCTGAAGTGTCTGGTTTCCCCAGAGGCTTGAGTCTGAGGACCATGCAATGCCTTGGTTCTGTCCAGTACCTAGTTTTCTCGTTTTCATCTGAAGTATCTGGTTTCCCCAGAGGCTTGAGTTCGAGGACCATGCAATGCCTTGGTTTTGTCCAGTACCTAGTTTTCTTGTTTTCATCTGAAGTATCTGGTTTCCCCAGAGGCTTGAGTCTGAGGACCATGCAATGCCTTGGTTCTATCCAGTACCTAGTTTTCTCGTTTTCATCTGAAGTATTTAGTTTCCCCAGAGGCTTGAGTTCGAGGACCATGCAATGACTTGTTTCTGTCCAGTACCTAGTTTTCTCGTTTTCATCTGAAGTATCTGGTTTCCCTAGAGGCTTGAGTCCGAGGACCATGCAATGCCTTGGTTCTGTCCAGTACCTAGTTTTCTCGTTTTCATCTGAAGTATCTCGTTTCCCCAGAGGCTTGAGTCCGAGGACCATGCAATGCCTTGGTTCATTCCAGTACCTAGTTTTCTTGTTTTCATCTGAAGTATCTGGTTTCCCCAGAGGCTAGTGTCCGAGGACCATACAATGCCTTGGTTCTGTCTAGTATCTAGTTTTCTCATTTTCATCTGAAGTATCTGGTTTCCCCAGAGGCTTGAGTCCGAGGACCATGCAATGCCTTGGTTCTATCCAGTACCTAGTTTTCTCGTTTTCATCTGAAGTATCTGGTTTCCCCAGAGGCTTGAGTCCGAGGACCATGCAATGCCTTGGTTTTGTCCAGTACCTAGTTTTCTCATTTTCATCTGAAGTATCTGGTTTCCCCAGAGGCTTGAGTCCGAGGACCATGCAATGCCTTGGTTCTGTCCAGTGCCTAGTTTTTTCGTTTTCATCTGAAGTATCTGGTTTCCCCAGAGGCTTGAATCCGAGGACCATGCAATGCCTTGGTTCTGTCCAATACCTAGATCCCGAGGATGCACAGCCCCTATCAGGAGCCGAGGATGGCACTCCGACCCTGGACGTCACGTTGGGGTTGAGGTAGGAGAAATCTGAAGATTCTCCTTCTTTTCAACCTAACCAGAGGTGGAACCCTCCTTGCCGTTTGGAGGAGGATCTAGAAAGAACGTGACCTCTCTCCCTTGGGTATGGGTCTGTGACCCTCCAAGCTGGCAGTGATGGGGGTGGAAGGGAAACCAGGCGGAACGCAGAAGTGGAGCCGTCCTGTGCCGTGGCCTCTTCTGCCTTCCATGTTGCCTTCCTTCCTTCTTTTCCCTTTTATCTCTTATTCTCTTGCTCCTCAACCAGCCTTCTTCTCTTCATTTCCTCTTCTCTTGCTTTACAACCAGCCTTCTTTTCTATCTTTTGTTCCTCTGCTAACTTTGTTAGGCGTCTGTCTTTGTAGTTAGCTTTAAAAAAAGCCCCACGGGCATCATTTGTAAGAGATGTAACTTTTTCTTCATATATCAATAAAGAAGTAGACTTGTTTTGTCTCTTTTATTTTTCACATATTCTTGTTTCTTGTGACTGTTGACTTCTGAATGAATATTGTTGCTGTAAACTGTAGTGTTTTGGTGTGTTTTTTTTTAAAGTGTTGCTCTTGATTTTTTACATCGGCCGTCGCACTTGCTAGTGCACAAGTCCTCCCCACAGACGGCGCCAATTGTAGGGACTCAAATTGTAATGGACCCTAAACAATAAAATTTGTAGAGCGTGGGTGTAAGGGCTAGGCATTAGCAAGACAAACAACGGATGATATGAAATCCACAGGAATAATAGCAAAGTAATTTTACTGTGTGTTTGTGAGGATAATCATCATTACTTTGGTTAGGTGTTTATGAAGATCTTTATAATGATTTCGGCTAAGGGTTTGTGAGGATCCTGATAATAATTTTGGCTAAGTGTTTTGTGAAGCGTATTCGTCCTCGGCTCAGTCCGAGGATCTCTTTTTCTAAGAACTGATCTAAATTTTGTCCTTTCTCTTAGGACTGATAAATATCAGGGGCCTCTTCTATGCTGGGAATCCTTTTGGTTATATAGTATCGTTTTAGTTAATCTTAGCCGTCCATTCGTTGTTTATTCGAACTCTGTGTATAAGGGTTTGTCCCATCATCTGCTTTTACAGGCTTTATGTTAGTTCTCAGCCGCCTTTGCAGACTTTATGTTAGTTGAAGTGATCGAGGCATCTGGGTTTGCTGGTCACTTCACCATTAAAGCGGCCAGAATGTTGGTGGAGTGCATTTAATGGGTGAGGGATATTTTCCCTTCATCAACGTCGGTTCTCCGAGGAGGTGGGCATCCTCGGCGAGGCCCCTTGAGGGCTTGGGCTTTTCCCTTTTACCCTTGGCCTCTATATTCTCCTTGGCGCGGGCCTTGGGCCGGCTATGGAGTGGGCCGGGGTCGTTTAAATATTTGGGGCCCCACAAGTCTTTAGCTGGATTTGTTAAATTTATGTAATACATTTTATACGCATGCATATGCACTAAAATAATACATGAATACTTTATTGAACATGATTAATATAATAAATGAATGCCTAAGTTGAATATATTGAATGAACTTATAGTTTACCCTTTATTGTTTTGCTAGCACTATAAACAAATTTCTTATAAGAAAATCACTTATATTGCAAGATTCACCTTCTAAGCAAATTCGTATTGACTTGAATAATCTTTGTTCAAATCTTAGGTTATGAGAAAATGTTTCATCTTTTCATTCTAATGATCAGGATGAATGAAGAAGAGCATATTTACAAAGAGATTCTTGTTAACCTCTTGGCCATGTTTCCCTAAACAAAAATTAGTGGAGCAAATTTCTTATAAGGAACTTATTTATATTGCGAGATTCACCTTCTAAGCAAATTCGTATTGACATGAATAATCTTCATTCAAATCTTAGGCTATGAGAAAATGTTTCATCTTTTCATCCTAATGATCAAGATGAACGAAGAAGAGCATATTTACAAAGAGATTCTTGTCAACCTCTTGGCCATGTTTCCCTAAAAAAAAAAAAAATTAGTGGAGCATTGCGTCTATTTACTCCTAATTAGTTCAAAGAATACAAAAATTAGTTGGAAAATATCATAAAAAAGGAAGATGCATTTTGTTTATATTGTTGCTTATTTAGGCAAGTTATTAGTAATTGAAAGGGAGATCAATAGTTTAAGAGAAGTGCTACGTCTACAATATTTTCAAAATAATATTACAGTAAATTATAGGTGGTACATTGATATTAAATCTAATTTGAATTCACAAGTTAAATTACTTTTTTACCCACCCATAACGACCAATAACAATCTACAATTTAGAATTTGTTGTGAAGGTATTGTAGACATAGCATTTCTCATAGTTTAATGATTGCTTAGTTGTGTACAGTAAAAAAGATGTAGCCGATAGCATTGAAAATGAAGCTATCAAACAACGATTATATATATATATATATATATAAAATAATTTGTGATGTTGATATATTCAAATTTTATTTTTATTAAATTTTGTTTAATTTAATTTTTTTAATAACCACCTAAAAAAAATTCCTAGAGCCACCACCGAAAACCATAAATACATTTTCCATCTAAACATAGAATTCATTGGTATCTTTATTTAACTTATATCTTGTCTTGCATTACGTGTATGATATTTTCCTATATCAAGAACTCATGGTATGGGTCCTACAGGTTGCATTCCCCAAGTTGGAGACATTGATAATCTCCCATATGCCTAACTTGAAAATTATATGGCATGACATATTTGCCCCTAGTTCCTTTACAAAGCTTCTGTCGATGGAGGTTCAATTCTGTGAAGGTCTTACGAACATCTTCCAAGTTAATATGTTGTCAAGGTTACAGAGCTTGGAGTCCATTGTAGTAGAAGATTGTGGTTCGCTACAAGAAATATTTGAATTAGAAGGGCAAGAAGTTACGGAAACACGAGCAATAACAGTGACTCAGTTGAAAAAATTATTTACGCATCGTCTACCGAAATTGAAGCGTGTATGGAATAAGGAACCCCAGGGAACGTTCTCCTTTCCAAATCTACAAAAAATAAGTGTTTGGGAATGTGAGTGTTTGAAAAGTTTGTTTCCAACCTCAGTGGCCAGATGTCTCAAGCAGCTGCAAGATCTTCGAATAGTTGAATGTGGGATTGAGGAAATTATTGATCAAGAAGAAGGTGCAAAAGAAGATGCCAAGTTCGTGTTCCCTAAATTGAATCTCTTGATGCTTCAACAATTGCCAAAACTCAAGTGGTTTTACCGAGGGGTGCATACTTCAGAATGGCTATTATTGAAAACCTTGAAGGTGTCTGGATCTAATGAAATTCAAATATTTGCTTCCAAAGAATTTAGAATCGAAGAACCAGATGAACAGAGTCGACTAGAGACATCCATTCAACAACCACTTTTCTTGGTTCGAGAGGTAAGTGACTAATGGAATAACATAAATTATAGCAGATCCCCTTCAAAAAAGAAATACCGGTCCCATAATTTGAAATTTATTATGCATTTAATTACATTTATTTTCTAATAACCTGATTAAATTATGTATATATTTAGAAAAAAGCTATATACACAACATTTTTACTATAAATCCTCAATGTTAGGTTGTTATTAGTAATTGAATGGGAGATCAATAGTTTCAGAGAAGTGCAACATCCACACCATTTTTACAATACTTTCACAACAAATTATAAGTGGTACATTGAAATTAATTCTAAATTGAATTCACAACTTAAATTATTTTTTTACCCATCCATAACTGTCAACAACAATCTATAACTTAGTATTTGTTGGGAAAGTATTGCGGACATCAAGATTGTGTGCCCCAGATCGACCGGTCTGACCCTCGTAACCTTGAACCCAGCAGAAATTTGGTTTTTTAAGTGGAAGTTACGGTTCAATCATTTTTAAATATAATAATTTCTTTATAGGAGTAAAATAGGGATAGAAGAATATAAAAATTTCTTTATAGGAGTAGGATAGGGATAGAACTAGGGATCAGTAGGTCAAATACTAATGCAATAACCAATAGGCCATGCTCCTTTGTTATGTCAGTCTAGGATTTAATATTTTATTTATTTACAATTTAGATTATAGTTTTTCAAATTATTATATTACCCCCTCTCAATTTACTATTATTTGATAATTTTCTTAGAGGTTCAAGAACTATGTTTTTTACATGTGAATATACAGCTTATTAATTTATGTTGAAAATGATTCTATTTTAGATAATTTTTTTTTTATCTGAAAGATTACTAAACACAATTTTTTTTCCACTTGTTTATGCTTTAGTATTTTTTATTAACCTTATAAAAATGGTGAAAATTCATTTGAAAGTTGTGTAATTTCTTTAGACATATTTTTAGTATAAATTTGTTAATGTTTATCATTTTAATACCTGTATTTGTATTTCATTAGTATTAAATTAATTATGACAACATCATAATTCCACCTTTGTTGAACCTCGGTATGACTTTAAAAACCTTGAACCTCTCCATTTTACGGTTTGTTAAACAGTCCGGGTCTGAAAAACATGATGGACATAACATTTCTTATAGTTTAATAATTGCTTGGTTGTGCACATTAAAAAAGATGAAGCTAGTAGTATTGATAATTAAACTATCAAACAATGATTTTAAATATATACATTCAATTTTTTTGTTGTTATTTGTTTAATTTAAGTTTTTTAATAAATACCTAAAAAAAGTTCCAAGAGCCACCACCAAAAACCATAAATACATTTTTTATCAAACCATAGAATTCATTGTATCTTTATTTAATTTATATCTTGTCTTGCATTACGTGTATGATTGTTTCCTATATCAAGAACTCATGGTATGGGCCCTACAGGTTGCATTCCCCAAGTTGGAGACATTGATAATCTCCCATATGCCTAACTTGAAAATTATATGGCATGACAAATTTGCCCCTGGTTCCTTTACAAAGCTTCTGTCGATGGAGGTTCAATTCTGTGAAGGTCTTACGAACATCTTCCAAGTTAATATGTTGTCAAGTTTTCAGAGCTTGGAGTCCATTGTAGTAGAAGATTGTGGTTCGCTACAAGAAATATTTGAATTAGAAGGGCAAGAAGTTACGGAAACACGAGCAGTAACAGTGACTCAGTTGAAAATATTATTTATGCATCGTCTACCAAAATTGAAGCGTGTATGGAATAAGGACCCCCAGGGAACGTTCTCCTTTCCAAATCTACAAAAAATAAGTGTTTGGGAATGTGAGTGTTTGAAAAGTTTGTTTCCAACTTCAGTGGCCAGATGTCTCAAGCAGCTGCAAGATCTTCAAATAGTTGAATGTGGGATTGAAGAAATTATTGATCAAGAAGAAGGTGCAAAAGAAGATGCCAGGTTTGTGTTCCCTAAATTGACTCTCTTGGTGCTTCAACAGTTGCCAAAACTCAAGTGGTTTTACCGAGGGGTGCATACTTCAGAATGGCCATTATTGAAAACCTTGGAGGTGTCTGGATCTAATGAAATTCAAATATTTGCTTCCAAAGAATTTAGAATCGAAGAACTAGATGAAAAGAGTCGACTAGAGACATCCATTCAATAGCCACTTTTCTTGGTTCAAGAGGTAAGTGACTAATGGTATAACATAGATTATAGAAGATCCCCCTAAAAAAAGAACAACCGGTCCCATAATTTGAAATTTATTATGCATTTAATTACATTTATTTTTTAATAATCTGATTAAATTATGTATATATTTAGAAAAAAGCTATGTACACAACATTTTTACTATAAATCCTCAATGTTAGGTTGTTGTTAGTAATTGAATGGGAGATCAATAGTTTAAGAGAAGTGCGACGTCCACACCATTTTTACAATACTTTCACAACAAATTATAGGTGGTACATTGAAATTAATTCTAAATTGAATTCACAACTTAAATTATTTTTTTTACCTATCCATAACTGTCAACAACAATCTATAACTTAGTATTTGTTGGGAAAGTATTGCGGACATCAAGATTGTGTGCCCCAAATCAGAACGGCCGGTCTTACCCTCGTAACCTTGAACGAGGTGGAAATTTGGTTTTTTAAGTGGAAGTTACGGTTTAAATATTTTTAAATATAATAATTTCTTTATAGGAGTAGGATAGGGATAGAACAAGGGATCAGTAGGTCAAATACTAATGCAATAACCAATAGGCCATGCTCCTTTGTTATGTAAGTCTAGGATTTAATATTTTATTTATTTACAATTTAGATTATAGTTTTTCAAATTATTATATTACCCCCTCTCAATTTACTATTATTTGATAATTTTATTAGAGGTTCAAGAACTATGTTTTTTACATGTGAATATACAATTTATTAATTTATGTTGAAAATGATTTTATTTTAGATATATTTTTTTTTTATCTGAAAGATTACTAAACACAATTTTTTTTCCACTTGTTTATGCTTTAGTATTTTCTATTAACCTTATAAAAATGGTGAAAATTCATTTGAAAGTTGTGTAATTTCTTTAGACATATTTTTAGTATAAATTTGTTAATGTTTATCATTTTAATACCTTTATTTGTATTTCATTAGTATTAAATTAATTATGACATCATCATGATTCCACCTTTGTTGAACTCCGGTATGACTTTAAAAACCTTGAACCTCTCCCTTTTACGGTTTGTTAGACAGTCCGGGTCTAAAAAACATGATGGATATAACATTTCTTATAGTTTAATAATTGCTTGGTTGTGCACAATAAAAAAGATGAAGCTGGTAGTATTGATAATTAAACTATCAAACAATGATTTTAAATATATACATTCAATTTTTTTGTTTTTATTAAATTTTGTTTAATTTAAGATTTTTAATAACCACCTAAAAAAATTTCCTAGAGCCACCACCAAAAACCATAAATACATTTTTCATCAAAACATAGAATTCATTGTATCTTTATTTAATTTATATCTTGTCTTGCATTACGTGTATGATTGTTTCCTATATCAAGAACTCATGGTATGGGTCCTACAGGTTGCATTCCCCAATTTGGAGACATTGATAATCTCCCATATGCCAAACTTGAAAATTATATGGCATGACAAATTTGCCCCTGGTTCCTTTACAAAGCTTCTGACGATGGAGGTTCAATTCTGCCAAGGCCTTATGAACATCTTCCAAGTTAATATGTTGTCAAGGTTCCCGAGCTTGGAGTCCCTTGTAGTAGAAGATTGTGGTTCGCTACAAGAATTATTTGAATTAGAAGGGCAAGAAGTTACGGAAACACGAGCAGTAACAGTGACTTAGTTGAAAATATTATTTATGCATTGTCTACCGAAATTGAAGCGTGTATGGAATAAGGACCCCCAGGGAACGTTCTCCTTTCCAAATCTACAAGAAATAAGTGTTTGGGAATGTGAGAGTTTGAAAAGTTTGTTTCCAACCTCAGTGGTCAGATATCTCAAGCAATTGGAAAAACTTCGAATAGCTAATTGTGGGATTGAGGAAATTATTGAACAGGAAGAAGGGGCAAAGAAGATGCCAGGTTCGTGTTCCCTGAATTGACTATCTTGTTGCTTCCACAGTTGCCAAAACTCAAGTGGTTTTATCAAGGGGTGCATACTTCAGAATGGCCGTTATTGAAAATCTTAGAGGTGTCTGGATCTAATGAAATTCAAATATTTGCTTCAAAAGAATTTAGAATCGAAGAACCAGATGAACAGAGTCGACTAGAGACATCCATTCAACAACCACTTTTCTTGGGTCAAGAGGTAAGTGACTAATGGTATAACATAAATTATAGATGATCCCTCTCAAGAAAGAAAAACCGGTCCCATAATTTGAAATTTATTACGAATTTAATTTCATTTCTTTTTTAATAATCTGATTAAATTATGTATATATTTAGAAAAATGTTATATACACAACATTTTTACTACAAATCCTCAATGTTAGGTTGTTATTAGTAATTGAATGGGAGATCAATAGTTTTAGAGAAGTGCTACCCTCTAAAACCCTCGTAGCCTTGAACCCGGTGGAAATTCGGTTTCTTAAGTGGAAGTTACGGTTCAATCATTTTTAAATATAATAATTCCTTTGTAGGTGTAGGCGAGGGATAGAACAAGGGATCAGTAGGTCAAATACTAATTCAATAACCAATAGGCCATGCTCCTTTGTTATGTCAGTCCTGGATTTAATATTTTATATATTTACAATTTAGATTATAGTTTTTCAAATTATTATATTACCCCCTCTCAATTTACTATTATTTGATAATTTTGTTAGAGGTTCAAGAACTATGTTTTTTACATGTGAATATACAATTTATTTATTTATGTTGAAAATGATTCTATTTTAGATAAATTTTTTTTTTTATTTGAAAGACTACTAAACACAATTACTTTTCCACTTGTTTATGCATTATTATTTTCTATTAACCTTATAAAAATGGTGAAAATTCATTTGAAAGTTGTGTAATTTTTTTAGACATATTTTTAGTATAAATTTCTTAATGTTTATCAATTTAATACCTTTATTTGTATTTTATGATTATTAAATTAATTATAACATCATCATGATTCCACCTTTGTTGAACCCTAGTATGACCTTAAAAACCTTGAACCTCCCCCTTTTACGGTTTGTTAAACAGTCCGGGTCTGAAAAATATGATGGACATAACATTTCTTATAGTTTAATAATTGCTTGGTTGTGCACATTAAAAAAGATGAAGCTATTAGTATTGATAATTAAACTATCAAACAATGATTTTAAATATATACATTCAATTTTTTTGTTGTTATTAAATTTTGTTTAATTTAAGTTTTTTAATAACCACCTAAAAAAATTTCCTAGAGCCACCACCGAAAACCATAAATACATTTTTTTATCAAAACATAGAATTCATTGTATCTTTATTTAATTTATATCTTGTCTTGCATTACGTGTATGATTGTTTCCTATATCAAGAACTCATGGTATGGGCCCTACAGGTTGCATTCCCCAAGTTGGAGACATTGATAATCTCCCATATGCCTAACTTGAAAATTATATGGCATGAAAAATTTGCCCCTGGTTCCTTTACAAAGCTTCTATCGATGGAGGTTCAATTCTGTGAAGGTCTTACGAACATCTTCCAAGTTAATATGTTGTCAAGGTTCCAGAGCATGGAGTCCATTGTAGTAGAAGATTGTGGTTCGCTACAAGAATTATTTGAATTAGAAGGGCAAGAAGTTACGAAAACACGAGCAATAACAGTGACTCAGTTGAAAAAATTATTTATGCATCGTCTACCGAAATTGAAGCGTGTATGGAATAAGGACCCCCAGGGAACGTTCTCCTTTCCAAATCTACAAAAAATAAGTGTTTGGCAATGTGAGAGTTTGAAAAGTTTGTTTCCAACCTTAGTGGCCAGATGTCTTAAGCAATTGGAAAAACTTCGAATTGCTAATTGTGGGATTGAGGAAATTATTGAACCGAAAGAAGGTGCAAAAGAAGATGCCAGGTTCGTGTTCCCTAAATTGACTATCTTGTTGCTTCCACAGTTGCCAAAACTCAAGTGGTTTTACCGAGGGGTGCATACTTCAGAATGGCCGTTATTAAAAATCTTGGAGGTGTCTCGACCTAATGAAATTCAAACATTTTCTTCAAAAGAATTTAGAATCGAAGAACCAGATGAACAGAGTCGACTAGAGACATCCATTCAACAACCACTTTTCTTGGTTCAAGAGGTAAGTGACTAATGGTATAACATAAATTATAGATGATCCCTCTCAAAAAAGAAAAACCGGTCCCATAATTTGAAATTTATTATGCATTTAATTACATTTCTTTTTTAATAATCTGATTAAATTATGTATATATTTAGAAAAATGCTATATACACAACATTTTTACTACAAATCCTCAATGTTAGGTTGTTATTAGTAATTGAATAGTTTAAGAGAAATGCTATGTCCACACCATTTTTTCAATACTTTCACAACATATTATTGGTGGTACAATGAAATTAACTGTAATTTGAATTCACAACTTAAATAAGTTCTTAAGTGGAAGTTACGGTTCAATCATTTTTAAATATAATAATTTCTTTATAGGTGTAGGCGAGGGATAGAACAAGGGATCAGTAGGTCTAATACTAATTCAATAACCAATAGGCCATGCTCCTTTGTTATGTCAGTCCTGGATTTAATATTTTATTTATTTACAATTTAGATTATAGTTTTTCAAATTATTATATTACCCCCTCTCAATTTACTATTATTTGATAATTTTATTAGAGGTTCAAGAACTATGTTTTTTACATGTGAATATACAATTTATTAATTTATGTTGAAAATGATTCTATTTTAGATAATTTTTTTTTTATTTGAAAGACAGTCTAAACACAATTATTTTTCCACTTCTTTATGCTTTATTATTTTCTATTAACCTTATAAAAATGGTGAAAATTCATTTGAAAGTTGTGTAATTTTTTTAGACATATTTTTAGTATAAATTTGTTAATGTTTATCATTTTAATACCTTTATTTGTATTTTATAATTATAAAATTAATTATAACATCATCATGATTCCACCTTTGTTGAACCCCAGTATGACCTTAAAATCCTTGACCCTCTCCCTTTTACGGTTAGTTAAACAGTCCGGGTCTGAAAACCATGGTAGGCATAACATTTCTTATAGTTTAATAATTGCTAGGTTGTGCACATTAAAAAAGATGTAGCTGATAGTATTGACAATTAAACTATCAAACAATGATTTTAAATATATATATATATATATATATATATATATATATATATATATGTATGTATTCAATTTTCTTGTTTTTATTAAAATTTGTTTAATTTAAGTTTTTTAATAACCACCTAAAGAAATTTCCTAGTGCCACCACCAAAAACCACAAATACATTTTTCATCTAAACATAGAATTCATTGGTATCTTTATTTAATTTATATCTTGTCATGCATTACGTGTATGACTGTTTCCTATATCAAGAACTCATGGTATGGGTCCTACAGGTTGCATTCCCCTATTTGGAGACATTGATAATCTCCCATATGCCTAACTTGAAAATTATATGGCACGACAAATTTGCCCCTGGTTCCTTTACAAAGCTTCTATCGATGGAGGTTCAATTCTGTGAATATCTTACGAACATCTTCCAAGTTAATATGTTGTCAAGGTTCCAGAGCTTGGAGTCCCTTGTAGTAGAAGATTGTGGTTCACTACAAGAAATATTTGAATTAGAAGGGCAAGAAGTTACGGAAACACGAGTCGTAACAGTGACTCATTTGAAAAAATTATTTATGCATCGTCTACCGAAATTAAAGCGTGTATGGAATAAGGACCTCCAAGGAATGTTCTCCTTTCCAAATCTACAAGAAATAAGTGTTTGGCAATGTGAGAGTTTGAAAAGTTTGTTTCCAACCTCAGTGGCCAGATGTCTCAAGCAATTGGAAGATCTTCAAATAGTTGAATGTGGGATTGAGGAAATTATTGAACAGGAAGAAGGTGCAAAAGAAGATGTCAGGTTCGTGTTCCCTAAATTGATATCTTGTTGCTTCGACAGTTGCCAAAACTCAAGTGGTTTTACCAAGGGGTGCATACTTCAGAATGGCCGTTATTGAAAATCTTTGAGGTGTCTGGACCTAATGAAATTCAAATATTTGCTTCAACAAAATTTAGAATCGAAGAACCAGATGAACAGAGTCGACTAGAGACATCCATTCAACAACCACTTTTCTTGGTTCAAGAGGTAAGTGACTAATGGTATAACATAAATTGTGGATGATCCCTCTCAAAAAAGAAAAACCGGTCCCATAATTTGAAATTTATTATGCATTTAATTACATAACCTGAAACCCGGTGGAAATTTGGTTTCTTAAGTGGAAGTTACGGTTCAATCATTTTTAAATATAATAATTTCTTTATAGTTGTAGGCGAGGGATAGAACAAGGGACCAGTAGGTCAAATACTAATTCAATAACCAATAGGCCATGCTTCTCTGTTATGTCAGCCCTAGATTTAATATTTTATTTATTTACAATTTAGATTATAGTTTTTCAAATTATTATATTACCCCCTCTCAATTCACTATTATTTGATAATTTTGTTAGAGGTTCAAGAACTATGTTTTTTACATGTGAATATACAATTTATTAATTTATGTTGAAAATGATTCTATTTTAGATAATTTTTTTTTTTTATTTGAAAGACTACTAAACACAATTATTTTTCCACTTCTTTATGCTTTATTATTTTCAATTAATCTTTTAAAAATGGTGAAAATTCATTTGAAAGTTGTGTAATTTTTTTAGACATATATTTAGTATAAATTTGTTAATGTTTATCATTTTAATACCTTTGTTTGTATTTTATAATTATAAAATTAATTATAACATCATCATGATTCCACCTTTGTTGAACCCCAGTTTGACCTTAAAATCCTTGAACCTCTCCCTTTTACGGTTTGTTAAATAGTCCGGGTCTGAAAACCATGGTGGGCATAACATTTCTTATAGTTTAATAATTGCTTAGTTGTGCACATTAAAAAAGATGTAGCTGATAGTATTGACAATTAAACTATCAAACAATGATTATATATATATATATATATATATATATATATACATGTATTCAATTTTCTTGCTTTTATTAAATTTTGTTTAATTTAAGTTTTTTCAAAACCACCTAAAAAAATTTCCTAGTGCCACCACCGAAAACCATAAATACATTTTTCATCTAAACATAGAATTCATTGGTATCTTTATTTAATTTATATCTTGTCATGCATTACGTGTATGACTGTTTCCTATATCAAGAACTCATGGTATGGGTCCTACAGGTTGCATTCCCTTATTTGGAGACATTGATAATCTCCCATATGCCGAACTTGAAAATTATATTTCACGACAAATTTGCCCTTGGTTCCTTTACAAAGCTTCTGTCGATGGAGGTTCAATTCTGTGAATATCTTACGAACATCTTCCAAGTTAATATGTTGTCAAGGTTCCAGAGCTTGGAGTCCCTTGTAGTAGAAGATTGTGGTTTTCTACAAGAAATATTTGAATTAGAAGGGCAAGAAGTTACGGAAACACGAGCCGTAACAGTGACTCATTTGAAAAAATTATTTATGCATCGTCTACCGAAATTAAAGCGTGTATAGAATAAGGACCTCCAAGGAATGTTCTCCTTTCCAAATCTACAAGAAATAAGTGTTTGGCAATGTGAGAGTTTGAAAAGTTTGTTTCCAACCTCAGTGGCCAGATGTCTCAAGCAACTAGAAGATCTTCGAATAGTTGAATGTGGGATTGAAGAAATTATTGAACAGGAAGAAGGTGTAAAAGAAGATGTTAGGTTCGTGTTCCCTAAATTGACTCTCTTGATGCTTCCACAGTTGCCAAAACTCAAGTGGTTTTACCGAGGGGTGCATACTTCAGAATGGCCGTTATTGAAAACCTTGGAGGTGTCTGGATCTAATGAAATTCAAATATTTGCTTCAAAAGAATTTAGAATCAAAGAACCAGATGAACAGAGTCTAGAGACATCCATTCAACAACCACTTTTCTTGGTTCAAGAGGTAAGTGACTAATGGTATAACATAAATTATAGATGATCCCTCTCAAAAAAGAAAAACCGGTCCCATAATTTGAAAATGATCCAGACAATTTATTATAGATGATCCCTCTCAAGAGGTTCAAGAACTATGTTTTTTTTACATGTGAATATACAATTTATTAATTTATGTTGAAAATGATTTTATTTTAGATAATTTGTTTTTTTTTGTTTAAAAGATTACTAAACACAAATTTTTTCCTGTTGTTTTTGCTTTATTATTTTCTATTAACCTTACAAAAATGGTGAAAATTGATTTGAAGGTTGTGTAATTTTTTTAAACATATTTTTTGTATAAATTTGTTAATGTTTTGTCATTTTAACACCTTTATTTGTATTTTATTTTAATTAAATTAATTATAATATCACATGGTTCGACCTCAGTTGAATATCGGTGCAAATTCTATGACATCAGTACAAATTCTAAATTTTAGGTTGTTATTATTTGTTTTGAGTGGGCCAAAAAAAAAAAAAAAAAAAAAATTTAAGTTATAGATTCAAATTTGAACTAATTGCAACTTATCACCTATGATTTGTTGTCAACATAGCACCTCTCATATTTTTGTGATAAAAATGTGTATATACATTGGTTGTATTAATAAAATCTTATTGTAATAAAAGCTTATAGCAATGAATTTCTAACAGAGAGAATCTAATAGTGTTTAGCTAGATTGAAGAACAACAAACAATTGCAGAGAGAGAGATATCAAAGTGAAATTGTATTTGATCTTGCTTAATTACATTCTGGTGCTAGATACAATATTTATACAAGTAAATTTCCCTAACTGAATAAAACAAAACCCCAGTAATTACGGATTAGATCCATGAAAGGTGGAGTTTGTTGAGTTGGTTGATCACAGCTTCCTAACAGAAAAGCCCGTCAATACCAACTAATTCTTCAATCTTCAATGGGACATCGTTTGAGCAATACCAATACATTGGCTATATACTTGAATGAAACTATGAGTCTAACCGCCTTTTGTCTTTAGACTTAATGAAAGGATGTGTTTAGCTTTATCATCTTCAACATATAGCACAAATAGTTTTGTTAAAACATTAAAAATTAATTAATAAAAGTAAGATGCAACCCGTATTTATAACCTAGCTATTTGGCAGGATCATAATGTGCTAATTTAATGAATTTCTCTTTAGATGGCTCCTTCCTCACATTGCTTTTCAAGTTGCCTCAAATGAAACTTTAGGTTTGTCAAAAATATTGTCTCTTTAAATCAAATTGCTGTGATCTTTACTGAAGAAGAAATTGTGAGTATATGTTACAATGAGATGCTCTATTTTTTTATGTAGTAAACAGAGTAAACAAAAATGAAATTTTTTATTATGAAAAAATATATGAGAAATTGATATCAAAATTTTAACTAATCTAGTCGTTTGAGAGAATTAACTGCTTCCTAATTATTTGGAATAAATTCTCTGTGTAACCTCTATTCAATGAAGAGGTAATTCTATTTTTTTAGTCCCCTGCTTTACTTCGTATATATCTTATTTTCTTTTATGTGAGTTACTATGATTAGTTATGTTATTAACACACACGAGGATGGACTTGCAGGTTGCATTCCCTAGTTTGGAAACATTGACAATCATGCACATGGAGAACTTGAAAATCATATGGCACAATCAATTAGCTGAAGATTCATTTTTCAAGCTTCAATCTCTATCTGTTGAATACTGTGAAAAGCTTGTGAACATCTTTGAATCTAATATGCTGACAAGATTCCAAAGTCTAGAGAGACTTGAAGTATCTTATTGTGGTTCATTGCAAGAAGTTTTTGAACTTCAAAGGCACGATGTTAGTGAATCTAATGCTGTGACAGCCATTCCGTTAAAAAGATTGATGTTGTGTCATCTACCGAAAATGAAGCAGGTATGGAATAAGGACCCCCAAGGAATTTTCAGCTTTCAAAATCTACAAGAAATAAGTGTTTCCAAATGTGGGAGTTTGAAAAGTTTGTTCCCAGCATCTGTGGCTAGATGTCTAATGCAATTGGAGGATCTTCAAATAGAAGATTGTGGAGTGGAGGAAATTGTTTCACATGAAGAAATTGCAGAAGCAGCAGCAAGATTTGTTTTCCCTAAAGTAACTCTCCTAGTACTTGATGAATTGCCAAAGCTCAAGTGGTTTTGCCGAGGGGTGCATACTTTAGAATGGCCATTGCTGAAAGAATTGAAGGTGTCTGGATGTGATCAAATTGAGATATTTGCTTCAAAAATTCTGAACTTTCAAGAAACAGTTGGACAAAGCCAACTAGAGACCTCCATTGAACAAACCCTTTTCTTGGTTGAAGAGGTAAGAGGCTAATTTAACTACTCTTTTATAATATTTAGATTTACGAGAAATAATAACTTTGTTTGGAGTAGCACTCGTCTCTCACACAAAAAACAAGTTTCAAACGCGAAGTTCTTAGTAAAGGTCACATATCTATATGCTTTTTTTTTTTTTTTTTAACAAAGTCCTTAATCTTTCTTGCATCAAAATATATGTACCTTTGGTGTGTTTTTTTGGGTCAACGTGGCCAAAAATATGAAAGTACTACAGGTGTCAAATTGTGAAAAATTGAAACAATTGATCGGCAACAACTAGTAATTGATTAACATGGTTTTGGAAAAAAGGTTTTTCTTGTAAATGACTCTTACACCACTATGCATTTGATTGACTAGTATTGTTCGATAGTATTTACAAATTACGACATTGTTCTTTATTATGTACTTTTTTTTTTTTTTTTTAAAGTTTCATCTAGACATAATAAGGTTGGACAATATTCTTACCATTAATTTTAGAGACTTCACAGATATAATCCATTTCATTAATAAATCTATTTTCTTTTATTCAAATTTTTTTTTATAGGGTACATTATTCCCTAACTTGGGAGGTTTTGACATTGGGTGGAAATTTGAAGATGAAGGAGATGCAATGTGACCAACTTTTGCAAAAGTGCTTTTACAAATTAAAAGACCTTTCCATAGTCGGCTATCTAGCTGTTTCTGATTGGATTAATTTTCTAAAAAGATCACACAGTTTGGAGAAACTTTTTGTGAGGCTTACTTCTTGGGAAGAAATATTCCCATATGAACAACTTTTTGACCAGGAAAATATGTTACGATACTCGCACAACTACGAGAACTAGAGCTATATGAACTACCAACGTTAACACATTTCTGGAAAGAAGACACCCAACCAATCCCAATTTTGTATAATCTGGAAAATCTAATAGTGTCATTTTGTGACAAATTGAAAATTTTAGTACCATCATCAATATCTTTCCAAAACTTGACAAATCTGGAAATACTAAAATGTGGATTGATTAACTTAGTTACATCATCAACGGCCAAAAGTTTGGTACAGCTCAAAAAAATGGGTGTAAGTGAATGTGAAAGGATAACAGAAGTTGTAGTAGGAGAGGGAGGTGAAGCGAGTGAGGTGATTACTTTCACCCAGTTGACATACTTAAAACTTGATTCCTTGCCAAACCTTGCAAACTTTTGCTCCGAAAGTTATTCTTTCAATTTCTCATCTTTGGAAGAAGTAATTGTGAGGCAGTGCCCTGAAATGAAGACTTTCTCTTATGGAGCTTTAGAGACACCAAAGCTAAAAAAATTACAAGCAACACAAGAAGATGAATGGCATTGGAAGGTTGACCTGAATACTACCATACATTGGCTCACACAATAATTCATTGAAGAAAGGGTAAGTATATTATTCAAAAAATATCTTATTTTCCCACACCATGTACTTTAATCTTTTTAATGCATTGATGCATAAACACGAGCAACCTTTTCACTCTTCCACTAGATAATTATCATAATAGAATCCTTGTAAATTGCTTCAAAATTTCTCCATTATACATATTATTGTGTCCCTTTGCACTTCGTAAGCACACACAAAATAATTTTATTATATTTAAAAGGATATTATTTTTCCTTGATGATACTTTGATGTCAGCAGTTATAATGATTGATGCTTTTTTCTTCAATATGTTGTTTTCTAACACAAGGTTCAGAATTCTAAAGATGGAGATCTTCCAAAATATGCAATAGCAGGAATGAGGCTTGGAATTGTAACTTGTGGTACTTGGGATCATGTTTCTTTCTCCTAAAATCATATGCTCAGAGGGTCGTTATCCCCATGGTTATGGAAATCAATAGAGTTCATCCACTTGTTGTTCATTCTGCCATTGTTTCTTTATTTTCTTGTTTTGCCATGTTAAAAAAAAAAAAAAAGTAGTAGTAGCAGTACTACTACATTTTATTTGTATGATACATTTCTCTTCGGAGTGTTATAAACTACCTCTTTTTGGTGCAAAAAGACCATATGGCCATTTGAATGAAGTTGTACATACATGCTATTATTTTGATGAGTGTTAACGTAGCCAATTTGATCTCCCTTGACTTTTAGCTTCATGGTTACAAAAGATAAATGATAATGTATATGGTTGTGAAATTTTAGTTAAAGATGGTTAGGAAGAAAATTTTTATCTTTATGACTTTAACTATGCATGAGTAAATTATCTTCTCTTCATAAACAATTGTATGTAATTGAAATCCAAATTAGTACTTTATGGAGCAAGAAAAGAATAGATAGTAACATTGACCACCAAAATAGGAAGAATGCAGTTGTTTTTTAAAAATAATTAAAAAATAAATAAAAATAAAAACCCTGAAATAAGCATAAATCTCATAAATCAAAGATCCACCAACTCTATCTAATGAAAGGGGTGTAAATTATATTGAAAGATGGCAATGAAAATCATATTTGTATTTCAACATAGATGAGCAAAATGATCTTCATTTTATTTTTCCTATTTACAATAAGTGGTGAGAGGAAATTCAAATTCAGGCTCCCCCCCCCCCCCCCCCCCCCCAACCAAAAAAAAAAAAAAAAAAGATTTTAATGCTAGGTACTAATCACAACTTCCTATTCTTATTCGGGATTTTTGTATACTTTACATGCTAATGCTCTTTTCCAATTTCTCAAAACTTCAATAATTTGCAAACTTCTAAAAACAAGAATTCCCTATTAAAATTACAATGAAAAAAAAATTCAAAGACTAACAAAAACTTCTACTCTTCCAAGTTTTGGCACTCAGCGTCTCCTCTTTAATTTGAAGACTCAAATGATATGAGTACCTTCTTTCACCTGTAGTTTCCTCTACAAATTCCACCATGACATTATAAAACTTTCAATATCTTCAATTTGGTCAATCTTATTTTGTGCAAACCACGTATAAATTTTCAATGGTACTATTGGTTCTAAGAATGACAATGGTGGATACCATGGCCAACAGTAACAAAGCAATGTTTTTTTTTTTTTCTTGAACACAAATTGAAGTATGTAATCCTAAATAACTTCTTCACGTTGTGTCGGTTGTGAGTTAAATTTTTTTTTTTTTTTTTTTGGGGGAGGGAGGGGTGGGGGTGGTGGTTGGTAAAAGGTCCTACGATAAAGCTTTTTCTGCCCATATACACTATTGGTTCTATAAAATAACCGATTAAAAAATTAAAGAAGCACTAAAATTTTTTTTTTCTGCAGGGAATAAGTAAATGAAGATT
The DNA here is from genome assembly GCA_023736055.1 of Quercus glauca. Taxonomy (NCBI): domain Eukaryota; kingdom Viridiplantae; phylum Streptophyta; class Magnoliopsida; order Fagales; family Fagaceae; genus Quercus; species Quercus glauca. The sequence continues at coordinate 27,592,448 of CM043325.1, read as the reverse complement.
TATCATTCATGCCATAATTCAAAATAGCATGCTGAGTAAATAACCCATAGGATCTTTTGAAGGTCAGGTGCTCTACAAACCTGGTGAACAAAAATTTGATTTCTTTGTTCATATTGGCATGTCCTTATGTAGAGAAGAATAATTACCAACAGGACATGCTATCACACTAACCAAGTGCACCCAAAAAAAAAAAAAAAAATTTAAACACCTGCCATATAGCACATCAAACATGGTGTTAAAGCAGAATATATCTCAAGAAACCAGCAGAGTAGCCAAGATCCAGGAGAAAATGCTACAGTCAACATGTTTAAAAGCCACCAAAAGGGCAAAAGCTAAGGTTTAAGATTTACAGATTACCAAAGCAAAGCAATCAAGAAAAGTTACAGCTGAAAACAGATGCAGCATAATTGTAGAAATCTATTTATGCATCCAACAGTGACAAAGTAAAATGTCATTGTTTTGGAGACAATTCTTTGTCCTTCTTGATTAAATATTGTTCATCAATTAGCTTCTTTTTTGAACAATTTTTTAAAAGAGTACACAACCCCACCTGCCAGAATTGTGTATCAGGTAATCCAGGGAAACTCTCCTAGTGGGGATAAGCCTAGTATGTCTGGATCTACAAGTCATACTAAGCCTCCAAACCCTAACAGGTACTCATCAATCAATTTTACCCTCCTGTGATCCAATCTCTTGCAAGTAATGTTTGGCTTCCAAAGCTGCCATGCAACCTGCATCATTAAAGAAACCAAGTAAATTAAATAAAGACCTTAATACATATACTGTGAATAAACCATAACTTTACTGGAATAGGCCTTTTTATTTAAATTTAAAATGATAACATATATTGTTCAACAAAACCCAAATATTGGTGACTGAAACAGGTTACCGCAACAATGGTAGAAGCCATGGCCAATGGTTTTATCAAAACCACTGCTTACATGATTTTTATTTTTCTATATGACTGTTCTGAAAATTGAGAATGAAACAGAAACCAGCAGCAGCCTTCCCCCCCCGCGCCCCCCCCCCCCCCCAAAAATCTTGGGACCTAGATGAACATTTCAAAAAGACGTGTATTCCCAATAGCAGAATCACTTAGATTGGAGTTAGTAAGCAACAACCTGCTGTTATTTACCCACTTATATACCACTGCCAATTATTTGTATTATATCAATTCTTATAGTCAATTACAGAAACTGTCAAATCTTATGCATCCCAATGTAGCTAAATGATGAACACAAAACACTTTCCCAAATCAATGTAGTTTATTTATTTATTTTTTTTATAAATCACATTTAAAAAGACAAACAATCCAAGCCTAGTCAAGTATCTTGCGATAAGTTCAGTTTGTGAGATTAAAGTTATGCACAGGCTTAAATTATATTTGCGCAGAAATCATAAATACATGTCACTCAATCTCAGGTCACCAAGCAAATAAAAAAGCCAGAGTCCAGCTCAACCTTGAAGTGACAACCCATTTGATCTGATTTTAAGGGGTCCAAAAATGGGTGGGGCAAAATCTAGTTCCAAATATTCACATATCTGAATACTCCATGTTCTTAAAACCTGAGTTAGATCAGCTTGGGTTTGCTAAAAAATGGGCTCAGTGTCTCAAAAGAATGCGCTTAATTCAAGACTCAACAGTCATCCAATTGCATGGAGAGATGGTGATCAAGCCATGTCAAACAGATCATAAATAGATTAATTTCTTCACAACCCTAGAGCACAAGTTTCATCATTTTGATAATGAAGAACAAAAAAAGTACATGGTCACACAAGGTGAGACTAATTTTGTTTTTAAATCCACAAGCATAGAATGGACAAGAAACAGAACTTTTTAGAACCTTATTAACTATACAGCTATTAGGAGTGAGTCAAAAAATAAATATTAAAATTTCCTTTTGTTTATTATTAGTTTCATCGGTAAAGGGCAACTACATTCGCTAATGTGTTGCACATAGAACATACCATAATGCAACAAGTAAATTAGAGACACTGGCAAATTTAGAAAGCATAAATATTCTCTGTTCTTGCAGTCGGTCCCTTTATTATCTGGTGCGCAATTTGATCAAGAACAAAGATACATGTAAACCAGCAGCTTGTAGTTGAAAAATGCATCTGAGTAAGCAGTACAGAGAAGGGAAGTGAACCAGGCAATTAAGTTCAGCATTATATCAATGCGACAAACATAATTTTGACCCAGCAAAAAACAGAAACAGAAACAGAAACAAATACACCTTATTACCCACACAAAACATATTACCCCAAATAAAATGAAGAAGAGAAGTGCTGCAAACATAGAAGCCCCAAAATCAAAATTTAAATGATGAAGTGGAGAGATAGAGGATATTGACAAACCAGTGCCGGCAGCAGTAACAGCCTGCCTATACTTTTTATCCTAGACATCTTCGGCAGCAAAAACTCCAGGCACACTAGTCAGGGTGGTCCCTGGCCTTGTGACAATATAGCCACCAGAATCAAGTTCCAGCTGACCCTCCAAGAACTTGGTGGCTGGCTCATGCCCTATCGCAAAGAACAATCCCGATACCTTGAGATCTGAAACATCCCCGCTCAGCACATTCTTCACCTTCAACCCCCCCAATACCCTATTTTTACTGTTTTCGTCCCCATATGCCCCAACGACTGCCGAGTTCCATAGAATTTGAATCTTAGGATTATTCAAGGCCCTCTGCTGCATACTTTTTGAAGCCCTAAATGTATTTCTCCTATGGATGATGTACACAATGGACCCATACTTGGTGAGGAATGTGGCCTCCTCCATGACTGAATCCCCTCCTCCGATTACTGCCAAGGGCTTGTTCCTGAAAATGGGTGCAGCACCATCACACACAGCACAAGCTGATATCCCTCGATTCCAAAACCCTCCTGGGCCCTCACTAGAGCCTGGGAAGTCTAATTGCTTGGCAACGGCACCCGTTGCCACAATGATAGAATCGGCAATGACAGCCTTAGAATCAGTGAAGACCTTGAAAGGGGTGGTGGAGAAATACACCTTGTTGACAATCTCAGTTAGAATCTGAATGCCAAAGCGGAGTGACTGCTTGCAGCAGCGGTCCATGAGCTCAATGCCATTAATTCCATCTGGAAATCCTGGAAAGTTCTCCACGTCAGTGGTCGTGGTGAGCTGACCACCAGGGGCAATGCCATTCGCCATCCACCCCTCAAAGAGGATGGGTTTCAACTCTGCACGTGATGCATATATGGCAGCAGTGTGGGCAGCTGGGCCACTTCCAATGATGCACAATCTTGTTTTGAGGATACGGAGATCATCCATGGCCGAAGTCAAAGAAATGGCAGCGGCAGAGGAGGATGCTTGTCCAGGTGTGGAAGTGGGAGCTGCAGCGGGAGCAGCAGAGTTGGAGGCCTTTCGAAAAAACTTGGAACCTCTTCTGAGTAGATTTAAGAGCTTGTTTTTAGGGCAATAACTCATAATTTCTCCTTTCTGCAGTCTCTATTGCTATAAAAGTTAAAAAGCATGGCTTTGAAAACCAAATTGTAAAGAGAACAACAACAAAAAAGGAGATGTTCAAGTTTTTAAGATTGGACCATAATGGCTTCATAAAAAACTCAGAATAAAATAATAAAGCATAAACAAGCTAATTAAAATTTGAACAATAACAATTCTTTAAGTACAACGTCTAAACAAACAAATAAATTCCACATAGTAATATTACACATTAAAAATATATATATTCGACTACAACAACAGGCAGTGACAACCACCACCTAAGATGACATAGAAAATCAAGAGGAATAACAAATAAACCTAAGAATTAAACAAACTGAGGACATATATAAACAAAAACAGAACACCCACTAAGTACTTGATTTTCACAAACAATGTGGTTCAAGTCGCAGCAAACCCTGAAATGAAAAATGAAGTCAGAAAAACCATAAACGGTGACACACTTCATGGCAAAGATTGAATAATTTAAACAAATGAAATAAATTGAATCTATATTTAGCTAATTCCAGGTTACTTACATATAGTTAAAGAAAAATATAACAGGACCAAATAAAAAAACACCTAATTAAGCATTTTTTGTTTAAAGCATGCACTGATAAAAAGGGGATTACATTTTAACTTTGAATTATAGCAAATACCCAGTAAAGAAAATTCCAAAAAAAAAAAAAAAGAATAACCCTCAAATGATCCTATGTTCTCTGCATTTAACAATGTGGGGTTGCCTTTCTAACTGAGTAAACTAAGTATTATGGAAAAGAATTTGGAACACCCCATGGTTTTTTCTACATTTCAAAGCTCAAATTAACAAGACACAATAGCTGATAAACAACAAGAAGCTTCAACAAGTGAAAACTTCCAATACGCACAAGTGGGTTTTTTGTCCTCTCAAGAACCCACCTAAGATCATGTAATACACAAACCCAAAAAGATAAAGGAATCAAAAAGTAAACAACCAAGTGAGGACGATGAAAATGTTTACCTCAATGTCTAGACTTCCCAAGTTTCCAGTGAGCTATTCAGATTGGGGTTATGGAGGAGGAGGAAGAGGAGGGTTGGTGGTTCCGTAGCAGAGGGGAAAGAAGAAAGCATAAGCTCATATGGTTGGTAGATAATAAGTCCATCCATGACTTCTTGTGTTTACTTTGCTTGGGCGGTAGGTTTGGGCCTTGAGACACAGGAAAAGAATGAACGCAAATGCTTCTTGGAATACCGAAAGAACTTCAAAGATAGAACAAAACTGGAATCCCAGGTGGTCGTTTTTTTTTTTTTTTTTTTTTTTTTTTTTTAAATAAAGTAATATTAATATATTGAAGGTGGAAATATAATTATCATCCTAAAACCATCTCTAGTAAATCTGGTGTCTCATTATATAAAGAGGTCTTTTCTAACAACTCTTTTAATTTCGTCTATTTTCGATAGTCATAGCATAATAGATACTATAACAACGGAATGTGAGAATCTAGGGATTTGCATCTGCGATCGGAGATTGTGGGTTAAGGGATGAGAATTAGGTAATAGAACCCTAGGGAAGGTGTTTTTCCATATAAGGACACTCATTCATCCATCATTTGGTTGATCTATTATATTTTGACAATCAAGCTAAGGGAGGACCTCCTGTAGGAAAACTACCATGTTTTTTTTTTTTTTTTTTTTTTTTTTTTTTTTTTTTTTAAATTTTTTTTTTAACTTCCATATTGGATAAGCAATACCCATCAATAATAATTATTCGTCCACATTTTTTTTCTATAAAAAAGGGTAATCCATTTAACTAGTAATTACTACCAAGTCATACCAAACATGAGAGCTAGAATACGTAAGAGAGGAGAGTAAAGTGAAGGAAATGAAATTTTCTCAAAAAAAAAAAAAAGGAGAGAGAAGGAAATGAAATTTAAATGAAAATAATTGGAATTTGTAAAGACAAAATGTTCCTCTAATTAACCAGATACGTGATGGCTCATAAGATCATTTATGTGTATTAAACCGCATAATTCATTAAATCATTTAAATAAGATACATGACTATTAAAAAAACCACATGACTAAAAGTAAAGGTCAAGTGGGTTGCAAATAACTCAATTGGTAAAGTTTTTTTGTCTAAAGATTAATCATCATGAGATGAACACTATAGATTGAAATGCTATTATATTTATCACACCAAAAAAAAAAAAAAAGGAAAGTTAAATAATCTTTTAAGTTGCCAAATGGTAAGTTGTGTGATATTTGTAAAATTGTAAAATGCGAAACAGAAAACAAGAATTGATTTGAGAGAAAAGAAAATCCTCTGAATTGCTTATCAATGTTGTTATAAGCTCTTAATAGATATTTTACTATAAGCTCTGTATTTATACACAAAAAGCAGGGGCTAACCATTGTGCCCAAAGACGTTAACTAACTATTCAAAGAATCAATGAATCAGCTATTGACATGTGGCAAGACTGTAACTAACTTTGCTAACTAATGATTAAATGAAACGGTGCGTTTCTCTTTTCCTTTCTTCCTTGCCGTTTTGTATTTACAACCTTTATTCTAACTGTCGTTTTGCTCTTCTCTATTGTCTTTGTTGCTGCTGTCGTTTAAATCATCTTCAACAATATTATGGGTAAGTTGTGTGATATTATTGGTAAGTTGTGTGATATTATGCCTTTGTCCCCATTCCCTGTGTGTGTGTGTTGTAAAAATTATATTCCTTCTCAAAAAAAAGAAACGTGGGTAGTCCCACATCGCCTAAGAGTGAGTCCAAAATCGGGTATAAAGCTTTCATACACCTTACAAGAGTTACTGGCTTTTATAAGGGGTAAGTTGTGTGATATTATGCCTTTGTCCCCATTCCCTGTGTGTGTGTTGTAAAAATTATATTCCTTCTCAAAAAAAAAAAAAAAAAGTTGCCAAATAGTGGGTCTGAGGAGTTTTTCTTCATATTTGGTTAAAATCTTTGTCCGATTTGTAAGAAATAAAGTTTGTCAAATATTTTTGGGAGTATTGCAAAGCTTATTATTAGTATTAGAAGTGTTTCAGATAGAATTATAATTAGTAATACATGAGATGAAATATATATACATATCACTAATCGAACATTTTAAGCAATGTTTTAATTTTTAAGCCAAAAATTAAAAATTTTCAAGAAATATTTTAATTTTTGAAGCAAATTTTAATTTTTTAAAAAAGTTGCGATTATTTGTAGACAGTAGAACACATTAGTTTTTTTTTTTTTTTTTTTTTTTTTTAATTCAATAGTTGAGGGCGGGGGGATTTGAACCCTATATGTTTAGATGTTTTTGCTGAAAACATTATGAGATATCAATTGAACTACAAAAACGATGACAAACAAACATTAGTTATTCATAGACATAACTAAGATAGAATAGTAGTATTTTGTAGAGCCTATTTGGTAAAGTGAAAACAATTTTTTGTTTTCAGTTTTTGTTTTATAGGTGTTTTGGAAAAATTGTTCCCAAAACGCGTTTTATCACCTTAAAACCATGGTTTTAAAAAATTGGACCAGGGAAAAACTAGATTTGCCTCCGGTTCTCAATTTTTCCCGTTTTGACCGGTTTTTGATCGATTTTCATCAGTTTTAGGAATTTTTTTAAGACCTAACTGGTTCTTGGTTCAACCAGTAGGACTAGTCGGTCTGGTTCGGTTTTTAAAATCTTACTTAAAACACAAATCCATTGATTTGGCATTATTTTCTCACCCCAGTTTTTCACCCATTTTCCTCTTCTTCCCATTCAATTCTCATTTTCTCTTCCAATAAAAAATTACCACCACTCACAAATAGTCCAACACTATCTAGGGGTGGCAAAATTGGACATGACCCGCGAACCTGATATGACACAACACGAAATTAGTAGGTTATGGGTTGAGGCTTAATGGGTTTGTTTCATATTCGGGTTGACATGACTGGCCCGTTTAATAAACGGATTGGGTTAGTGTTCAACGTATAGAACTCGTTTGATTCGTCTAACCTGTTTAATTAAATGACATTTTATTAATATACCTTTCAAACTCTAGGTAGATAAACTTATTAGTTGTTGTGGTTTATTTTCTTTGACATATTATGATTGATTATTTGTGATATTGGGATATGCTTTAATTTTGAATGATTATTTGTGATAGTTACTCGTTATTTTTGAATTTTATATTAAAAATATTTATTTGTTTGTTTTTTCATTATTTTTTTTTTCATTTTGATAAAATTTGATAAACATGTTGACACGATTGAGATATATGTTATCACAAATTTGTTATCATGGAGTTTTAACTTTCAAGTCGATCAAGTATAGGACTCCAAATTTGCTTGCGAAATATCAAATGGTGGTTCTTAATTTATTGAATCAGGTTGCTAAAGGATGGTTGATGAAAACAGTGAAGGATGTGAGAACTTGGTTTGATTTTTGGGTTGGGCTTGTGTGGTTTGAGTAGATGAGTTAATTTCAGAGTGAGATGGGCTGATGTATTTTTAGTCAATTTCAGGTTGGACTTAAGATTTCATTGGGCTTTGGTTGCTTAGTTTTAATTTGTTGGATATCCAATTTTATCATATGGGTTGGCCGATTTAGTTGATTTGGTTAGTTTGTGCCTTTCAATTGGGTCTGGCTTTGAGTTTGTTTGAAGCTATGTATGGGCTTGTGAGAGTTGAGTCTAATTGATGAAGTTGGTGTTCTTGGGTTTTGAGCCGGGTATAGTTCTCTCAACAGTTTGCTTCCAGTTTGCATTATGAAATTTGACTATTCACTATTCTGCTCCAACGTGTCCATATCATTATCAAGAATTTTGTTTTTTGTTTTTTTTGCAACAAGTAAATTAGAGATACTTGCAAATGTAGAAAGCTTAGGTCCTATTTGGTAAGAAATTTCAAACAACATTTTTTAGTATTTAAACACTAATTGTGGGCCAAAAAAAAAAAAAAAAAAAAACGTGTTTAGTAGGAAATTTTATTTAGGAGTGTTTGAATTACGTTTCTTATTTTAGGATGTTTGAACACTATATTTAGAGAAATCCTCCATACTCGTTTTCAATTTTCAAATAACATCACTTAATGACACTTTTGTAAATATACTAAAAATTGTAGATCCCACTTGATAAGAGATTACACATACAGACAACAAACTGTAGGCCCCACTTGGTGAGGAAATTTTCTCTCCCCTCAAATAAAATAATAACACTGTCAGTCCTTCAAATTTACCATGTGTTGAGGCTCATTTTTTTTAAGACCCAGCAGGCCCAAGGCCCAAAGAAGCAAATGGGCTTGAATAAGCCCGGAAAGAGAAAAAGAAAGCATAAAGCATGATTTAAGGGTCCATGTGATGGGTCCAGAAGAAGCAAATGGGCTTGAATAAGCCCGGAAAGAGAAAAAGAAAGCATAAAGCATGATTTAAGGGTCCATGTGATGGGTCCAGAAGAAGCAAATGGGCTTGAATAAGCCCGGAAAGAGAAAAAGAAAGCATAAGCATGATTTAAGGGTCCATGTGATGGGTCCAGAAGAAGCAAATGGGCTTGAATAAGCCTGGTAAGAGAAAAAAGAAAGCGTGGCCCACAGCAAGCCCATTGCAGTAAGAGAAAAAAAGAAAGTATTAGGCAAATGGAGAATCCATGAGCCCAAAGAAAAAAAAATTTGTAGAGAAAAATTGGGCCAAGAAAGTCCAAAATGGGTTAGCAAAGAAGCCCATATAAGAAGCAAAACAAAAATGGGCCAGGGATGCCCACAAGAAAGCATAAAAGGCATAGAAGCCAGCAAGAAATAAAGCCCAATGAATATACTGGGCTACGGAGAAGGAAAGTATACAAAAAAAGAAAGAGCCCCGCAGGACTGGGTTTTGGTAACAGAAGTAGCAAACTTAACATGGCAGGAGGTGTAAAGCCACAAAAGCAAAAAACACCCAAAGGGAAAGTCCGCCACGGAGCCCAATCCTCCAAAGAAAGGGACAACACACGAACATCGGCCTGCCGGGAAATGATCCACATCAGAAAAAGCCAAAAAACGCACGGCAGGATATGCACAACCATTTTCAGGCCTCGGCAAGCGAACGAAACATCAATGAGGTAACGCATGCGGGTGACCCAGGCATCACCAGCCCATACCCAGCCACTATGGGAAAGGGTGATGTCATGGGAGAGGGCATGGTCTGGCGGTGGGGGGAGGAGCGGGAACCCATTTTTGCGATTCTTGCCCAGACTCTTTCGGTGTGCACAGTCCTGCTGGGATGACGTGCCACACAAAAGAGGTAAGGTTGGGTAAGGACTGCTGGGTGCATGCCATGAGAGACCGAGAGGGAGAGGACACACCGGACGAAGTAGAAAAAGAAGTTTCAATGTCCGAAAACCACAGGTCAATGGTGAATCAGAACCATTTGACTTTGTGAGTGTATGGTAAAAGGCTACGATAACGGAATAGGGCTATAGAAAGGTTAGAACAGTAAAATCGGCCACGGCAGACCCTATATAAGGGACTCGCGGCTGAAGGAAAAAAGGGGGAAAAAAAAAAGGGGAAATTGGAAAAAAGAGAAAACAAAGAGAAGAAAACAAAAAGAAAAGAAAGGCAAGAATTCTGAGAAAGAAAACAGAGAGAAAAGATAAGAAAAAGGAGAACGAAAAAAAAGAAAGAAAGAAAGCAGAGTGTTTTATGGCAGGCATGCACCCAAATGGGTTAACCCCCCTCTCTCCCTCAATAGCCTTGTCCTCAAAAGACAATATGAAATTTACACCATTTGGGGCTGTCTCTCAAAGCAACTAATTTCACCAAAGTGAAGTTATTTGCGTTGAGGGAGTAGTTTTCCCTTTCATGGTTGAAGTCCTACGGTAATACTAAAATGACACATTCGTTATTTTGCTCTGTTAAGCTCGCTTAACTATTTTGTTTAAACACTTTCTTTTAAAAGCAAGGCCCTTAAGTTGTTTATTGTGTTCATTGTAAAAGAAAACAGTAGATACTTTTTTTGCGTTTGTTTTATTTTATGCCTGCTTGCCGTAACTTGTTAACGATGACTCTGCTTGCTGTGAGCTCTTAAATGTACTTTGGCAGACGCAGCAAAGATTGTGCACAAGTCGGGCCAAGGTGTGCTCCAATTGGGCCGGTTCCAGCTCCCTACCCAGAAACTACCCGGGCCTAGTGCGGTAGGAGCTTGTCAGAGACTCCAAGCAAGCCCCCACCCCCCCCCCCCCCTTTACACCATGTATGTGCAATTGGTCCCTCAGGTTTCAAGTGAACGCAATTGGTCCCTTAAGTTTTTAGAATCAACAATATATGTCGTTCTATTAGCTTCCGTTAGTAGTATTACTTATGTGGCTAACGGAATAATGATCTCTTTTTTTTTTTTTTTTAAATGATGTGGCATTTCTTTTTGTTAAAAAATTACAAAAATGAATTTACACATTAAAAATAAAAATTTGAACCGTTCCAATTCAAGTAATTTCAATGGAAACAAATAGGAAATTGGTTTGGGAGGTGACTTACAAGGACATGGAAGAGGCGTTTGGAAGCAGAGGAGACGGAGTTGAAGGCATTGAAGTTGCAGAATTTGCAAAGACAAGTGGGAACATAAAAGGCTCCTACAAAAAATATACAATTACCCTCCCAAAAAATAATTATCAGGCCCAGAATCTAAATTAATTAACTGTACATAGAATCCCATCCAGAAATGTCCTCTAATTTCATAATTGGAGCATTGCTTTTACTTAGATATTTGTTGATTAGAAAAAAAAAAAAGTTTCATCACATTGCCATGGTAAAGTAAATAAATTAAGAAAAGAAAAATGGAAAAAAGGGAAACTTGGTTGAATTGAAGAACATCGGACTTGAAGCGAAGTCGATCCCCTATATCACAATGAATATCGAGAGTTACAGTAGGAATGGTGGGGCCAGCAGGAATGAGAATGTCTCTGTTGTTAAACTCATCCACCACTACCAACCTTTGAGTCCCTTTGACAAACTTTAGCCTAAAATCACTCGTTAAATCGAACCCTTTACCACAGACAGAGCAGACCTTGTAGCATAAGTTGGTGTAGTTTATGGGTAACACTGTGCACACTGGTGCATGTTGTTGGTTTCTCACCTTCCATTGCTTCTTTTACCCAGTCGCATTTGCCGTGGTTACAATTTTTTTTTTACGTGTAAATTCATTTTTGTAATTAAATAAAAAAAATGCCACATCATTTAAAAAAAAAAGGACAAGTCATTATTCCGTCAGCCACATATGCAATATTACTAACGGAAGTTAATAGAAGGACTTATATTGCTCATTCTAAAAACTTGAGGGACCAATTGCACTCACTTAAAACTTGAGGGACAAATTATGCACACAGGATAAATTTGAGGGACCAACAGTCACCAACTTACTTGAAAAGTATCTAATATTTCTTTGTGGAAAATAGTGATTATTATAAGATTGACTAGAACCATTTGATACTTTTCTAATATTATTATGATCATTTAAAATTTTGATGGTAACTTAATTGATCTGTAGTCCAAGACTAGTGGGGAAATTCTCGAAGTCAGCTTCAACATGGTTTTGATTTAAATAATTTTGTGCTGTACTATTACTAATAGTTTGTTGGATAAAGGGGTGTAGCTCTAATTTTAGTTTTGTCTTGAGAAATTCATCAACATCTGATTTAAAAATGATAATTTAATCAATTTCAACATCCTTTTTCTTTAACCAATTCCAACACTTATAATAATATAATTTCATATTTTTATTAATTAACGACTAACATGAATTTTATACAAACTAGTCGCTAACCCGTGCGATGCACGGGAAAGCTATTGACTAAAAAAAAAAAAATCCAACAATGAGCGAAGAATTTAAATTTATCTCATCATAGTCATAAGAGTAGTTCTAGGACCATATTATTTTACAACTTTTTTGCCACAACTCTGACGTAACAAATTGTGAATTGTGAGTGGTTAACTATCTTACATGTGGATGTACCATTATTTTTTGAGTTGATTGCATCCCACATCCTTGATACTCTGATCTTGACTTTCTAATTTTCTTTCTGTTTGTCTATATATTAATTCAAACTTTCATTTAGATACTCGATAGAATAAATACTACTCTGCAAATGTAACACAAAAAAATTGAACCCAAACAAAACAAAGTAATATAACAAAGATGCAAAAAAGTAGTTAGCTTGTCAAAGATAGAAAACAGTAAATGATGAGAATATCCTTGGAAGCAATTTGGTAGAGAATCATAATTGTAGTCAGTTCCATGTTCTTTCTTTTAATACTTCTTCATCTAAAGAGTAAAGAAGTTTAGACATCAAATTTAGCACCAACTTTGATAAGACAATAACAACTATAACAATTACAGCCCATCGTCAAGAAAATTTCCTCAAGAGTAAAATTGTTTTAGAAACCACTTTAAAGAAACTATAGAGAGCTTTAATTCTTTTTCTTAAATATTCAAGAATGGTGTGACAAATTTGATCGAATAAAAGATTTATTGCATACATACAAGAAATTATATAACTCAATCACAATATAAGCATTTAAAACCTATAGGGACTTATCAAAAAAAAAAAAAAAAAAAAAAAAAACTATATGGATTCGCAATGAAATATGTTAACTATATACGGTTTCATATGATCTAGAGGATAGGTGATTAGAGATGGCATCACAAAATTGTTTCTAACAGCCATATATGAAAGAAAAGCCAGTAGGCAATAACAAAATGCTATTATAAAAGAGAACCAAGTAATAGCATTGTTAAATATTATGTAGCATGTCACCATAAAAGTGTTTTTTAGAGCATCTAAATCTATAGTTGATAATGTCTAAGCCCACCAAACTCCGAAATTGAAGCAAAAAATATATATTGGTAATTTAAAAAAAAAAAAAAAAAAAATATATATATATATATATATATATATATTTAGGCAAAGATTCATTTGGAAAAAATCATTACAGGCTAACACAAAAAATCTTAAAAGAAAGCTAGAACCTATTAAAGGAATTGAAAAGCCTTCCCTCCATAGAGATTCACGTTACCCACCCGATTTGAATTGCACCTGATTTGAATAAACTCCTGCTTTATTTCAATATTCAAAGTGCCCAAAAGAGACTAAGACTCTCTTAAGTTTTTTAAATCCGCTCCTCTGTGTTTTAACCCAATCACCATAGATAGATAAATATGAACAAATTAACAAAAATAACTAAACTGGTATCATCCATACTCTTAGATCAGGTATTATGCCAAACAGAGTAAATGATACTTACATTTGTCTAATCCCCAAAGTTAAATGCCCCCAAAAGATTACGAAATATCACCCAATTAGCTTATGTAATGTGATATATAAACTGGTATCCAAAGTACTTGCCAACAGGTTGAAAGGAGTCCTCCCGGAAGTGGTTGATGATGCCCAAAGCGCATTTGTACCAGAAAGGCAAATCACCGATAATGTCCTGGTAGCCAAAGAAGTAATAACAAACAATTTTTTAGTCATACAACCTATATGTTTAAAAGGAACCACAAAATAATAATAATAATTTGAGAACAAAATTTAAAAGAAATTTGCTCGATTCTCCCTGTCAATGCTTCACTGCTCGATAAAAAGGACAAAAATTCAAATCCTTCTTCACATGAAAAATACTTGTTACAATTTCAAAGTCCCAAATTGTCTAGGAAGATGACCTTCGGCTTCATTTCAAGTCATTTCCAAATGACTATCAAATCCAAAAATTTCAATCCCTTTTGAGTAGTAACAAAATTTGGCATTCATTTTTAGATCATTGAGAGAGTTTCCAATGTTTTTGGTCTATCATGTTTAAAGATAAATCATGATGACATTTTGTGTAATACTAATGAATTTTTATTTTATTTTATTTTTATTTTTTAAAGTAGAGTTTCAACCAATGATGTTCGCTTCTGTGATTTTTGTTTTTAATCATCAAACCAAGACACCAATTAGTTTTTGGTGTAGATGGAAATTATACCCTAGATCTTTAATTCAACCATCAGAGACTTTACTAGTTAAACTAATTGGAATTTACAATTAAGGAATAGTTTAAGTCTTTACTCTTTAAGGTTGAAATATTCTAAAAATGGCAAAATTGTCATGAATTTTTTTTTTTAATAAAAAAATCGATAATTACAATGGGGGTAGAGGGGGGATTTGAAAATTGAATACCTTTGTTGAAAATTAATAATAAGTTTCTGTTCAGCTACAAGGTTATTAGCTATGTCATGGAATTTGTTTTATTAACTCAAAAATGTTTATTAGTATGATTATTTATTTACACTACCACTCCTATAGCCCATTTCAACTTTTCTTTATTTATAATTTTCTCTCTTCTAGTAAAGTTTCTTCATTCTTGCATTGAATAAGGCTTTGTTTGGGAGTTCATAAGGGAATGGAATAGAATAGAATGATCATAAGGGAATGGAAAGGAAATGGAAAGGAGTGGAATGGAATGGAAAGTAAGGGAAATGAATGGAAAAGAATGGAATGAAATGGAATTAAGTAATCTTGATTGGATGTTTTAAAATAAAGGAATGGACATGAATGAAAGTTATAAGGTTGAATTTATTCAATCATGTGTTGGCTTTATTCTGTGCCAAATTTGTTTGTATTTTAGCAATTAGATACACTGTATTTAGGTGAGAATTATGTACGGGTTGTGTGTGAGAGAGTGTGAAGAAAACTCAAATTGTGTGCATTCAAAGGAGTCTCGCGACTGGATCTCACAACTGACTCGCGACTGACAAGTAGACAAAGTGTCACACGTATGAAGCATGTAAGAAGTTGAAGGGTCACGACAGCTGGAGCACTACAGGACAAAAAGTACAGTCTGGCTAGGCAGTTAGCTCGCAACTTAAACTCACAACTCATCCCACTCACGAGATTGAGTCGCAAGAATGCCCTGTTAAGCAGAAAAATGACTTTTCACATTCCTTACGTACTCTACTATAAATACCCTTATACCCACGAAATGTAGAGAGTGTCCAAAGAGAATTTTGAGAAAGAAATTTTAGAGAAAACAAAGATTGACTCATCCACAATCTTAGACGTTTGATTCTCCAAATTCTTCTACTCTCACTCTCTCAATTGACATATCCTTGAGAGGTACATTTGCCAAATCCTTATCTCATCATATCCATATCAGTGAGGGGGTATTTTAGTGCTTGGGAAGCAGTTCGAAGATTACCAATTTACTTGGTTAATGCAATGGACTCATTGCAGAATCCGGGAAGCTAAAGAAAACACGGTTAGGCTTAACCCTGTTGAAGGAAGAAGCTTGGAGGGCTTAGGTGCATTGGGTAGATTAGGTTTGGAGGGTCTATTGCTATTCGTGTATCCCAACTTTATTCTTTAGTAGATCATTTTTTCGCTTGGAGGGCGACAGAGAGGTTTTTCATCGAGTTCTTCGGTTTCCTATTCGATAACACGTGCCAGTGTTATCTTTGTATTTGCATCTCTCTTCCCTTACTCTTAACCTTTTAATTGCTGCTATGTTTGTGATTAATTATGGTTTAGAGTGTTTTACCAATTTGGATATAGCTTATATTCATCATTCCGCACATATATTGTTTGTGTATAAGCTTATGTTGGTATTGTTGAAATTGGGGGGTCTAAACATTCATTAGTGTTTCACACACTAATTGAACATTCAAAAATAAATAAAATGTAAGTAATCTTGTTTGGGAGTAACATGGAGGGAATGGAATAGAATTATTTTATGACAATATTACTATTAGACCCCTATTTTAAAATAAAGAGTTGAATATATAGGAGTATTTTGGGAGTTTTAGTAAAAAATTCATTAAATCTAATTCCATTCCCTCCAATTTCTCCCAATTTTAGGGGAATAAAAATTTGAGGTTTTAAGGGAATAGAGAGGAATAAGTGTTCCCTCCTACCCATTCCATTCCCTCCCAATTAAACTCCCAAACAAGAGAATGGACTTTCCATTCCCTCCATTAAAACTCCCAAACAAAAGAAGGGAAGAATATTATAAAATTATTCTTTTCATTCCTTTCCATTCCATTCCCTTCTCTCAAATGAGGCTGAGATCTGGGGTTTAAACCCACCTACAACAAAAACTAATTAGTATTTTGATCTGATAATAATGAGCAATCATTATAGAATAGACGCCATAAGTTGAAATGCCATTATAATAATTATTCCTCCTCTTAAAAAATAACTACCACTTTTTTTTTGGAAAGAATATAAAATGAAGCCTTTCAATATCGATTTTTATTTTAAGTCGCATGAATATAGTATGAAAAATATAAATTGTTTATTTTAACGTATAAAAGGAAACATTTCAATATCAGTTTTTATTTTAGTAAAATTTATGAATTGATTGAATCCATGTTATTGTGTTGATTTAAAAATGATTATGTATAAAATGTCATTTCAATTCATAACACAAACATTTTGTTAGATTAAAATACCCTATTGTTAAATGGGTTATGTGGATTGTATCATGTCAACTTGTTTAACAAATATGTCGTGTTAAGTTTGAGCCTTGACACGATTAGTAAATGTGTCATGTTTTTGTCTACCCATATAGTTGAATACTTATAAGTCAACATAACACTTAAACACAAACTACCACTCCTGCCTCTAACCCAACATAGTACCCTTAAACATAAAAAGTAAGTTGTAGTAGATAATTTGAAAACTCCTTCCTTTGAGAACCTCAACACGCCACTAAATTTCATTTTTGTAACAGTAATTAGGATTATGTACCATCTCATGACCACCTTCCACACCTTCTTAGGAACAGTCAAAATATTAGATAAACTCTGCTCTTTATATTTTTGATGTGGTAAATACATTGGATTTAGCTCAATTTTTATCAACTTGTCTTGAGTTGCTAACGTATTTCTCACATTTAGGATTTAGCCAACATAGGAAAGAATTTTTGGGTATTGCAAAAGAGAACCATATTAATCTCCACCAATAATCAATAGGACAAATGGATTCTGACCTCATCCTGAGCTGATACACAAGAAAAGTCCCTAACTTTAATTGAAGCCATTGAATTGAATCCTTTGATTCTATCTTCATCTTATAAATTTTGCTTTAGATCCTAACTCGATCATTTGATTTGGCCGGTACCCATTGCCATAGGCCTTTTTTTTTTTTTTTTTTTTTTTAATACAAAATAGTTGATAACTTTGCAGTCAATGACCTGGCATCATCATAGATGACTTCAAAACCATAGTATATGCATCATCTAGATGCCAATTATCTTACCATTGAAATATACTGTTGCATTTCCCAGGCTAATGCTTTGTGAGAGGCCTAATTTTACTCAGCTTTAGCGGCCTCTTCCATTCTCAAGAGCTCTTATTAGAAATTGTGTCGTGTTAACGGCCACATGACTCAATTTAGAAAAAGTTAACTGAACGGGTACTCTTAAAACAATTATTAATGAACTATATTAAAAAAAATTTAATACCACTTTAATGAAAAATATAAAAAAACTATCAAAAAAGTCAATTGTTTTTTCTTTTCCTTTAAAAAATTTCTCAAAATATTTTCTAAACCAATATTTTTAAGACATCCATTAACATTTCTCTTAAAACATTTTACTAACTAAAGCTCTTCCCTTTTTAACAAGTACTCATGCTCCCAAGCTACTCAAATGGAGCATGCTAGAGTAAATAAAATTGTAGATTTGTTCAGTTGCAACTTTATTCCACCCACAAATCTCTTTTTAAACATATTATTTGAAAAATAGTACTAAATACAGTTTTTACATTAAGAATACTTTTAACACGTATTTTCCCTGTTGCAAAAAAAAAAAAAAAAAAAAAAAAACGAACAAACAAACAAACATACTCTTATTTCACGGCACTTCTTAACAAGTTTTGACATCAGAGCCACGAAAAACTACAGCAGAAACAGACACACGCAGTGGTGCAAACATAGAAGTTCCAAAATCGAAATATAAAAAATAATGAAGGGGAGAGATAGAGGATGTTGACAAACCAGTGCCGGCAGAAGTAACAGCCTGCCTATACTTCTTATCCTGGACATCTCCGGCAGCAAAACCTCCGGAATCATGACAACATAGCCACCAGAATCGACTTCCAGCTGACCATCTAAGATCTTGGTGGCTGGCTCATGCCCTATCGCAAAGTACAATCCCGATACCTTGAGATCCGAAACCTCCCCACTCAGCACATTCTTCACCTTCAACCCCCCAACACCCTATTATTAGAGTTTTCGTCCCCATATGCCCCCACGACCACCGAGTTCCATAGAACTTGAATCTTAGGATTGGTCAAGGCCGTTTGCTGCATAATTTTTGAAGCCTCAAATGTATCTCTCCTATGGATGATGTACACAATGGACCCATACTTGGTGAGGAATGTGGCCTCCTCCATGGCTGCTGAATCCCCGCCTCCAATTGAACAATCTTAGGGCTTGTTCCTGAAAATGGGTGCAGCACGGTCGCACATAGCTCAGGCCGATATGCCTCGGATCCAGAACCATGAAAGGAGTGGTGGAGAAGGAGAAATCCACCTTGTTGATTGCCTCGGTTAGAATCTGAGTGCCAAAGCGTAGCAACTGCTTGCGGCAATGGTCGTATATGGCAGCGGTATGGGCAGCTGGGCCACTTCCCAGTGATGCACAACCTTGTTTCGAGGGTATGGAGGTCACCCATGGCCGAAGTCGAATAAATAGTGGGCGGCAGAGGGGAATGCTAGGCCACTTCCCAATTTCAATGAGCAAATCCTGCATACCTCTTATCAACATACTGCATCTCTAATGAGTTTTAAGGGAATGCTTTCAACCAAGATTTTATGTATATGGAATGCTTGAAACTATCATTAGGATGCATGCAGAACCTCCTATTATGTGTGCCTTTGCATATAGAAGGAACAGTGAATTTCTAATCTTTCACCACGAATATTATGAAGATTGACATATAATGTATGACCTTTTTTTTAACTTTTTGCTGAATAACACATTCTGTAGGAATTATTTTCGACAACTGAATTTATTAAGTTGGGATAGACTTTGGAGGACCTGCCCTGTACTCAATCCATTATTGTTGTTTCTAATCGATCTCCCTCTGCAATTGGATGACTTTATATTGTTTAAAAAATAAGCTCTGTAAAAGTAGATTTGTACCTTGAAAGGATGGGGTTTTAAAAAGTCGTAAATAATCTTATAGGGAAAATAAGTTGGCATTTTAGCTAAAAGATTTTTGCAACCCTATCTAGCTTGTATATGGTGGTCTTGAAATTTTTTTCACTGCGGCAAGAATACCCAGTTTAACATAGCATTTGAATTGTTCAACTGTCAGTTAGTTAAGCACAAATTTAACTCTGGCTGCGACTATCTTTTAGTATATGAGCATTCATAAAACAAATAGTTCTTGCACTCCAAAATTCCCATGCGGAACAAACATAGGAGATGAATAATATTACCCCATTAGCAAGTCTTCATGGCTATATAACATATTCTTGACTATTAGCCAGCATATAAAAGTATGCTTAAAGATAGCAGCAGAAAACCAGATCATCCTCGACCAACATCAATGGCTACCCATTTTTAGATCCTAGGAGTTTTAAAGTTCCTAGAGAAAATTCTTGAATGCAAAACCCATTCTTAGACACTAGGACTTTTAAAGTTCTTTCTTTGATGTAATGGGTGACTTGAGATTATTGATACAAATTCTTTGGTATTGCCTTGAGTGGGAATGAAATGATTTTAGGGCTAGTTTGTTGGTGTGAAGCTTCGTGTCCTTTGAGAGTGTGTTTGGAATTTTTCTCTTGATGATTGGTTCAAGGTGTATGTTGGCGGTTTGAATTGTTGTCATTGGTTGCACTTTTAAGTGTTCTAAATGACTTCAATAATTTTGTCTTGTCTTTTTGACTTTGTGTTTCAAATTTTGCTTGAACTTGGAATGAAGTTTTGAAAATTTTCATGTTGACTATTTTATTGTGGAACTTTAAAAGTTCCCCAATAATTGAGAGTATTGTAAACTATCCCAAAAATAAAGGAAAAAGTTCAAGTTGATAATGATGGCGTTTTCTTTTTCTTTTTTGAATGCAATTGGGTGTGAGGTGTGTGTGGGTTGATGGTGTGAACACAGCAGGTTTCAAATTCCTTAGGTGTAAGGGAAAGTTTTTATTTTTTGAGTGATGTGCCCATTGAGTTGTGAAGCTATTTTGAATGGTTTTTTGGAGTCGGATGTTTGCTTGAGCTTGTGGTAAATGTGTTTTTCTTGATGAATGGGTGTAAGAACCAACTCATTCATGAGTTGAAATTTTTGAGTTTTGGGTTTTGTTTTTGCTTTGAAGCTTGCTTGGGCTCATTATTCACTTAACAATTGATCCCTGAGTCAATTTGCCATGACCTTTTTTTGTTTAGCCTTTTAGCCATTTTCACCATGACCACAATTTTGACGCTAAGCTAGAATTTGCCGAAACACTCACATAAATGGGTTGCCTTGGAAGTTTTTTACCTTGTTTTCCAAATGTCATTTCATTATTGATTTTAGGCTTCAATGTGCTCACATGAATGACTTTGGAATGAAGTTTTTTGCACACATCTTCTCTTGTGAATGTGACTTTCATGCTACAAAGATTAGGTTTTTCTTGCATTTAATCTTTTTCCTTTGTATTTGCCCAGTTTATGCCATGTGTAAGATTAACCTGTGTGGATTTGATCTTGAATGCAGAAGACCATAACTTGCGAGAACAGAGGTTCCTTGAAGAATTTGTGGATATGTTGGAGAAACAAAGACCCTCAAGTTGGTAACAAGATCCAAGCAGATGGTGTCCAAGAACAGAAGGATTTGCGGACAAGATGCAAATGTGACTCTTTTGGCTTTTAAACAATTATGCTTATGTTGAAGGCCAAAATGTGAATTTTCGTGTTAAGGACCTTTATGTTGTGCATGATTAGAAGTGCATTGATCCTTAGCATAGGAGATAGTGAGCTTGCAGTTTCTCCCCTCACTTGAAAACGTAGATTGAGTTGGAAATTATGATTGGGTGGAGCTGCCTATGCCACTATACTTCATTATAGTACAGTTCTCCTTCTCCCAATGTGCCATAAAGAACATTGGTGGGCTTGTGACTGTATGGGAGGTAACTTCTTGCTTAAGTCCTTGCTTGCTCTTATGATTAGTCACAGCTTCTTCTTCTTCTTCTTTTTGTAGATTTAGGCATATGAGTATTTTGGCGAGGTTGAAGCTGTAACGGAGCAGAAGGAGAATGTCTACCCCTGTATAACCCGATGGTCTTCAAGCAATCAAGTATGAGGTTGCAAAGATTGACACCCTGTACAAGATTGGTGCCGACACTACACAATGACGACTTTGCCATTGATGATGTAAGTTCTTTTCTTGGTTTTGTTTGTTCTGCATTTTTATTTGATGTCAATATCTGACACTTTTGCTTTCATTTTTTATGCAGATGACTCTGAATCCATGCTCTAAAGTTCAAGTTCTGGCTGGATTCTCCTGTGTAGCCCTTCACGGACACCAAATATTGTTTGAGTCACCATTGGGTAGGTACTGGTTTCTTGGAGACCATGTACTCATTCAAGTCAACCACTCGTACCCTTCAGTACTTCTAAGAGACACTCCAGCCAAGGATGAAGCCAAGTTATTGTATGCTGAATGCTCGAAACTACCATTAGGATGCATGTAACATGGTGAGAACTGGACTGAATCAACCGAATTATGATCCTTCACCAGAAACTCCTATTATGTGTGCCTTCAGTCTTGGCACAACTATTTCAGAGAAAAAGGAGAAAACCTGGACCACCTATGAAAGCTATCCGGGCTAAATTACTTATGACAAAGAAGTACTTCACATTGCAAAAGTGGTTTCTGATTTTGATTGTGGCTTTCAGAAATCTGTGGTTTTTCATTTTCATTTGTTGACAAAAATCTCACTGACTTTCTTGATTTTATGCCATTTGATGTGACATACATATCTATAATGTCATTTATAAATCAACTTTAATATGTTTTGACTGCGTTTGGCACTACTGCAAAGTTATGTATCTTGCTCATGTGTTCTGGTTACTTTGGTTGCTCCTTTCAGAAGAATGCACCAGGCCCTGTTTTCAACCAAAAATTTAGGTTTTTCCTTATATAAATCATGATCTTTTGAATACAACTTTGTGCATGCTCTCTCTCTCTCTCACTCTCTCTCTTCCCTACAATTTTTGCACGCTTTCTTGTAGTCATGCTTGTTAGAAATTATTGAACAGGTTCATATGTCATTCACATAAAGGCCTTATGAGCACTTCTACAAAAGATTGGGGTTGTTGGCTATTGTTTAAATTAGGACTTGTGATCTTCCCTTTTTCCTTTCAAACAACAGTTGATTTCTGAATTACACCGCGCCAATATTAGGTCATCTCACATTCAAAGTCAAGAATATTTTGAGAGGAACCTCTGTTGCATGTATGTCATGAATTTCAGATGCAAAAATTGTGGAGGCTAGGATGATTACCTGATTATTTTTTCAGTAATGTGGGTGCTAGTAGCCAAGAATGTTTAAAGTAATTACTAGTGCAGCAATATACGAAGATGACAGTCGTGCATTTATAATAAAGCATTACCTCAACAAGGTATCTAATAACCGAGCTGTTCTGCTAATATCCATATCCATATGCATATGCATATAAAAGGAACATTGAATTTCTAATCTTTTACCATGTATATTATGTGACATACACTATATGACCATTATTAATTTTTCTGAATAATATACTGCTAATAATCATTTGTGTATGCTATTGACATGGAATATTCGTGTATTGATTGGATCAGCTTATGGCAACTGAATTTATAAGTTGGTATATAGTTTGGACCTGGCTTGAACTCAAAGTCTCAATCCAATATCGTTGTTTCAAATCAATTTCCTTCTGCAATTGGATGAGTTTATTTTTATTGGCTTATTTTGTTTAAGAGATAAGCTCTGCAAAAGTAGATTTGTACCTTGAAAGGATGGTAATTTAAAAAGTTGTACACAATCTTATGCGGAAAATAAGTTGGCATTTTAAGCTAAAAGAGTTGTACATAGAAGGCAACCTAATCTAGCTTGTATGTGGTGGTTTTGGAGTTTTTTCGCATCAGTGAGAATACCCAGTTTAGCATAGAATTTGAATGATTTATATGCTAGTTAATTAAGAAAAAATTTAACACTAGCTGCTACTGTCTTTCAGTATATGAGCATTCATAAAATAAATGGTTCTTGCATTCCAAATTTTCCATGCAGAACAAACATAGGAGACCGATATTATTACCCCATTAGCAGGCCTATCACGGGTATATAACATTTTCTTGGCTATTAGCCGGCATATGAAGGTATGCTTTTGAGATTGCAGCAGAAAACCAGATCATCTTCCACCATTGACATCAATGGCTACCCAATCTTAGACCCTAGGAGTTTTTTTGGTATCAGATCAACTAAAATTTAGAAATCAAGTAAAAGGAATTGGTTGATGCATATCCATTCATTATTGCTTTCAGTTGTAGGGCTAGCCCATCGTATGAACTCTGAAAATAAATGCACTGGTTCCATGTTCATTCACTATCATTCCCAATGAATTATTAGGATTTGTTTTCTATAATCTTATGCATCTGTTATGTATCTGCAGGGTCCATTGTTGCCATCGCTTCTCAATTGGAGGTAAGGTTGAAATATTTTGATGAAGCCCCTATTGAAAATGAAGATTGTTCTAATTCTTCACAATCCTTATTGGCTCAGGCCCCTTATTGTTTGTTCTACCAACAGGATCATCTAATATTTGGAACTTGCAAACTTTTGTGGTGATGGGGATGACTGTGTGTTATTTGTTCCCTGATTATATCAAATTCTTTACTCTCTTTTATCTTGAAGTTGTATGAGTGGGTGGGAGGAGCTTACTGGATTCTTCTTTTTGCATTACAAATTGATTAGTTAGAGTAGTCATCATTTGTGGAATGACCATTTATATTTCCTTTGTTTTATATGGTATTTTGATATCAGTTCAATTTTGTTGTTTTATAAAATTTATAATAAATATGTTTAGGAAACGGTTGGCGTCTTGTTCTATCACGATCAAGTCTTTGGATCTCCTTTGCAGGCTGAAGTTACCATTTCAAAGCTAACAGAGGAGAGGAGTTCAAGCATTCAAGATATAAGAGTCTAACAAAGAGAAACTTGTAACTTCTTGAACTCCATTCTTTTCTTATAGTTTCTTTTGGTATGCTTAAAGTCAGTGAGTTCTGCCATAAGCATTGCAATGCTTCTTCATTTTTCCCCCTCCTAGTGCAACGGGATTTATCAACTATAAAAATCTTATATGTTCACTATCTGCATATCAGTGAGTATTAAGTTTATTAAAAAGTTTTAGGTCCTGCCCCTTTCTGTAGAGACCAGCAGCTCACATGTCCCCAATTTCTTTTAGCATCTATGAATTCCTCCTTTGCTTTACCCAAAAAAAAAAAGGATGGTATAGCTTTGAGTACTTTTAAATTTTTAATAGTACATCTAAGAAGAATGGCTCAGATGAAAGGAAAATGGATTTTTGACCCAGCTGGAGAAATTTTCTTCTAGATCTGCCTTTAATTTATCTTTCTCATGGTGCTGAGTTTGTGATTCTGAGAAACTCATTACTTTGTCTGTGGGAGAAGATCCTATTATCATGCATACAAGGTTTTTGTATTAGGGTGAATAGTGTATCTCTATGAAATATTAACAGATGTCGTGGCTCTGCTTAAATCTCCCTAGTGTAATGAACCCAAACGTACTATAAGGTGTAATTTTTGTAATCACATTGTTAGCCTCGTAATCAAGAATAGTCAAGTTAGTTGTAAGATTGCAAGAGGTGGAGCCAAGTTGGTTACAAGTTGTTGGTTGCTTATTTGGCTAATAAGATTTGCAAGCAACTTCTATAAACACTTGTAATCCATAGTCTTAGAGATTTTGTTATTCTAGAAACTTGGTGAAGAATCAGGCAGCATACGGGAGGATTTGTGGTACAGTTTGTGATTTGCCTGCTGCTGTGGCACTTGGGCTAGAGGCTGTACTGAAGGGCTCGAAAAGAACCTGTTATCTATCATTTATGGAGCAATTAGCTCCTAGTGCAACTGCTGCAGAATAAAGAGTGCGAGTAGATGGCAGAGTTGTGACAAGTTGGGAACTTGGCACTACCATGTAGTTTATTGTTGCATTGGTTGAGCAATTGTATGGGAATGAGAAATCTAAAGAGGTTTATGAGCCATTGGTTATACTTTCCAACCATGGGGATGAATATGCCATAAACCAAACTAAATCCAGTGGAGTGAACATTTGATTATTTTCCCAAGATTCTTGTACCTATTACTAATAATGGCAATGAGGAAATGGAAACTGCAATGATCATTAATATTCTTCCACAAACAAAAGCAAATGTTGTGGTGGCCTCTGTTGAGGATAAACTAAAAATTCTTGCTTCTTGTAATGTTGTGGAGGACACTTACAATCTCAAGTTAGTTAGTTAGTGGTCTACAAGAGGTGTGGAGCCAAGTTGGTTCCAAGTTGGTTGTTTGGCTAATAAGAGTGGGAAATGTTAATAGATGCCATAGTTTAGGAACAATTTTCATAAATATTTTATGGGAAAATGATAAAGAAATTAATTTTTTTGACAGTTTTTTATATTTTCCATGAAAGTAGTGTCAAAATTTTCTTAAAATGGTTTATTAACAATTATCCTAAGTGAACTCATTAACATGACCCAATAAGAATTCCAAGAAACTTGTATAAATGCAATCCATAGCCTTTAGCATTGAAGTAAGGTGCAACTTTCTCACTTTCTTTCTCGATTTTCCTGTTCTACTCTTCTTTGTGGAGCGTAACTACTTAGAATTACATCAATTCTCATTCTTTTTCCATAGAAACTAGTGGGCTCATTACATATAGTCTCTACCCAGCATTTCTTGATCAGTTACATTTTTATATTATTGATAGAGAGAGCAAATCTTGAACATCAAGGAAAAACATTCTGATGATGATTTGGCATTGGATTTGTAAATATTATTTTTTAATTTATTCTCCTAAAATTTGCTTCATTTGCAACCACTGCGGCGTTCCTTTTCAAGTATCTAAAGAGCAGGTGGTACCTTTAATTCAAAAACAACAAAAGAGAGAGTCAATAATGTACTGGTCTGTTTCATAACATTATATATAGCCTATGAAGCACGGGTGCGTTTCGGGACTCGGGTGCGGGTGCGGGACTCGGCAATTTTTGAAAAAGGTGGGTGCGGGTGCGGCGGGACTCGGCGATTAAAAAATTATTAAAAATATATTTATTTATATTTTTAATATATTGCTAAACACACTTTTTCACATTATATAAACATATACCAAATTTAAGAGCAATGGTAGATAATAATTAAAACAAGATGTTCATAAATTAAATACAACCCACAAGATTAAAACTAAAACATTCCATAATGTTTAGAAATTAGACTACAAGCCTAAAATAAAAGTTACAGAAAAATTAAGAAAATGCACTTGTTTTTTACATAATTTATAAGTAGAATAACAAATTAACAATACACACAAATCCCACCATCATTTCCGAAATACACACAAAATGAGTATCTAAACAATCATCAGCACACCTATCATTATTTACTAACAACTGCAACAAATCACTGCTAAAATTTCATAATAAGTAGAATAACAAACTAAGATTCACAAATACACACACAAACAAGCACACAAACACAACAGAGAGGGATGAAATCGGGTTAAAAAACAAACACAACAAACACAGCACAGAGAAGAGAGAAATAGAGACTAAAAGGGAAGCAAAGACAAAGAAAAGAGAGAGCAAACCTGAAGGAGAGAACACGGCAGAGAGGGAAACGCCGGAGGCAGAGCCGCGGAGAGCACAGAGTTTAGTTCAAACGGTGCGTTTCGCACCGTTTTTTTTTTTTTTTTTTTTAAATTTCGGCCTGAACCGGAAATTTCGGATTTGGTCGATACGTCCGAATCGGCCGATACGGCCGAGTCGGCCCGATTCGCGCCGCGTCGGCACGAGTCGGCGCTGCCATGTGGCAGGACGCGGCACGGACTCGCGGTCAGCGGCGTCCCTGCCGCGTCCCCGCATCCGGCCGAGTCCGACTCCGGTGCGGCTCCTCTAGAGCCGCGTCGGTGCTTCACAGTATATAGCATAGTATTACGTATTAGGCTGTACAAAGTGAACTCCTAGGCTATGTGTTTGACTGATTGCAGCCATGTAGTCAACTTTTTCTATGACGTGCAAATGCTTCACTTCCCCCTCTCAATGACTGTCTTATCGCTTTACTTTGTATTAAACATGTCATTTACTTCTTAGTTGTGGCATTTGCATTTTTCTTTCTCCTTATCTTGCAGGCAGAATTGAGCAGAAGAGGAGAGATCAGAGGAGACTCTCAAGAGTCGGATTTCCTCTTCTATTTGTTTGTATGGTGGCCATCACCAGTGTTGTGCTTGGATACCTTTTACACCCTTTAACACTTTATAAAGCATCAACACTATATGATTAATTCCTAGCTAGTTAATTAGAGATATAGGTATAAGAATCTCTTCCTAATTA
Source organism: Quercus glauca (assembly GCA_023736055.1). NCBI lineage: Eukaryota > Viridiplantae > Streptophyta > Magnoliopsida > Fagales > Fagaceae > Quercus > Quercus glauca. The sequence goes on along the minus strand of CM043325.1, from coordinate 27,564,431 downwards.
TAAATTTTCACAGGTATTTTAGTCAGTATGTTCTTTCTAGCCAGTTTACTCGGAATGGAATATAACTTACATAATAAGTGTGTTGTGTCTGTGAGTATACCAGTTTCTTTTAATTTTCACTCTGCCTACCAAAATTTTATTGAGCGGTTAGGCATGGTTTTTCAATTCATTATCAGCTCTTTACTCAACACCACCTTTCACTACCACCACAACCACAACCACCTTTCACTACCACCACAACCACAACCACCTTCTACTCTTCTTTTATCATATAAATATATATATATACACACTGGCTACACGAAGAAAAATATAAGTCAAATATGGTTATTTGACATCTTAAAATAAAAATCTGTTGTGTAAATACTAAATAAACTAATAGGAAAAAGATTAGTTGGGAGGAAGTAAACCTTTAATTTAAACAAATGGAACTAATTGTTTAATTTAAATTCCTTCTCAAAAAAAAAAAAATTGTTTAATTTAAATTAAATAGTTTTCCATTCCCAACCAAAGCCAGGCATGTAGCCCACCTGTAATTGAAATGGACTCAAAGACCTCCCATGGGTGGAGGTTTCTTAAGGTCTGTTTGGATTGAGAGAGAGGGAGGAGTAGAGTAGATTTAATCCAAAATTAGTTCATTTTTAGCCAACTTTATTCTACTCCCCTCCACTCCTCCTCCTTTCCCCTTCCATCCAAATGAGCCATTAGTTTAAGAGCCCAGCCAAGCCCACCCTTAATCATGCACCTCATGGAACCATGTGATGGTTTTGAAAAGGATTAGGAAGAGAAACAATTGTTAAACAGCCACTAAGTTCCGACAAAGTCACTTGAACATCAAATAAAGATGGTTTTCAAATGTAAGCCACAAATCTATTATAATTACGGTTGGAAGTGAACTCTATTCTAAATAGGGTTATAAATGAACTGAGTCGATTATTAAAAATTCAGAATTGTCCATTTAGTTTTATGTTGAATGAAAGTCAACAGTACTTATTTGAGTTATATAGATAAAATGATTTTCATTTATGAACTTATTAAAATTAGATTTGTTAATATTGTATCTTTAGAAATTGAGTATTTATATTATCAATAAATCATAAATACTAATTTGATATCTTAAGAATTTATTTATAAAATTAAAAATTTACTATTAATTTATATAAATATATTTTTATATAAGTATACATGTAATATATAATATTATATATGTTTAAATCTAATTTCTTTTGTCTACAAATACATTATAATCTTTGTGAATTTCTTAAAAGCTAAAAGCTTATTGCTTTAACGTTTAGATTTTTTAAATAAACTAGATTTTAATTTTTTGTCATACTTTTAACATAAAAAATTATATCTGTGATCAATACTATATAAATAAACTATCGAAAATAAGTCATTACCAAACATACATTTATCTTATAATTAAGTATAAATTTACAAGTAAACATTATTGGATAATTTACAGCCATGCCAGAATTCAAGTAGTTGCCAAGAATTTTTTGATTTTACTTGTCAAAGAAAGAAACTAGTGTGAATCTGATGGCGAATATTGGGTGGTGGATCGTACCAATCATATCTTTGGTTTTTGGGTTAAAATGTTAGATATACACGTGCGAGTGAAGTCCTATATTGAATAATGATAAGAAGAATAAGTAGAGATGGTATATTGGACACAAAAAACACCTATAAAGCCCACACATACGATCTTGATGATATTGGAAAAAGGCCCAACAAAGGATATTTGTCAATAGTGCTAAACAATAATGGTATTGAGGTGTGGAGTTGACACGTGGAGGCCCATGGATGATGCACTAGTAAATGAAAAAGCTCATTTAGGCAAAGGGAAGTGAGTGTGACTTGTTCATGGCCCACAAAGAGACAAAGACTCATAGATAAGGAAGAGATTGTTAGGTATACACATGTGAGTGAAGTCCCACATTGAGTAATGATGACAAAAATAAGTAGTTAATATAACATTAGCTTGTAACTCATGTATACGCATGGATAAATTTAAAAATAAACACATTTTTTTTATCATAAAAATAAACACAATTAATCAAACTAGTAGAAAAAATAAATGTAATTAGATGCATGTTAAATTCATGCTTAAGTTTAATACTATTACTTATGATCATTTTTATTCTAATTTTTAATAAGATAGAACATATGGTGATTTTTGTTAAGTAGATATATGATTGGTTTTTATACTTTATTTTGTATAGTTCATTAATATTGAACTCTTAGTATTTTTCATTCATTAACTTACTTGACACAAAGATTAAAAATTTTAAGTAGACGCATGGCACAAAATTAGCCCATAATTGAAATTTTAATTAAATTTTCTCTCAACTCTTGCCTTCTATATATATATATAGGCTTAGATCTTTTGAGTTAAAGTGTGTCTCTATATGTTATTTCTATATATTAAAAGGATTGAGGAAGTTAGTTATTATGTTTTTTTACTTCCAAAAATACCTCTAATTTAATTAACTTATCTTTATTTCTAAAACATAAAAATGAGGTTAAAACTGTAAGTTGACAAAAATTAAAAACAACCAAAACTACCCTAGGTTCTATAAAACTTCCCACTACCCCATGTTCTATAAAATTAAATTAAAAAAAAAAAAAAAAAACTACCCCAAGTTCCTATTTAAAAAAAAAAACTATCTAAAAAAAAAGAGTCATTTTTTTTACTTCAAAAAATGTCAAAAATACTCATAATCTAATTAAATAATTATTATTCCTAAAAAATAAAAATTAGGGTTAAAATTCTTGTGGGGCCTCAAATATTTAACAACCCCGGCCCATTCCACATCGGGCCTAAGGTCCGCGCCGAGGAGAAACAGAGCCTGAGGATAAGCGTACGAAGCCCAAGTCATCAAGGGACCTCGCCGAGGTTGCTCACATCCTCGGCAAACTGACATTGATGGTGGGAAGCTGTCACTCGCCCATTAAACGTACGCTGCCAACACTCTGGCCACATTAATGGCGAATTGACTAGCAAACAGTGACGCCTTGGTCACTTCAACTAACAGAAAGCCTGCAAAGGCGGCTGAGGGGACAAGCCCTCAGACACAGATTTCAGATAACCGACAAATGGATGGCAATGATCAACTAAATAAAACTATATAGTAGATAGAACCCCCAGCATGAAAGGGGACCACAAAAGGAGACATGGAAAAGGGGGTTATCAGGGTGCCCGAGGACAACCCTTGTGTTGGTCAGTTCTAAGAAAAGAGATCCTCGGACTGAGCCGAGGATCTACCTGCTTCGCAAACACTTAGCCAAAATCATTATAAAGACCCTCACAAACACTTAGCTAAGGTCATTATGATTATCCTCAAGAACACTTAGTCAAATTCCTTTGCCATTATTCCTATGAATTTCACGTCATCCATTGCTTGCTTTGCTAGTGCTTAGCCCTTCTACCCACACTCTACAAATTTTATTGTTTAGGGTCCAATACAATTTGAGTCCTTACAATTGGCGCCGTCTGTGGGGAGAACTTGTGCACTAGCAAGTGCGACGGTGGGTGTGAGGTGATTAAGAGCAACACTTTAAAAAAAAAAAAAAACCAAAACAATACAGGGTGCAGCAACAACATTTATTCAGAAGGCAACAATCACAAGAAACAAGAATATGCGAAAAATAAAAGAGATGAAACAGGTCTACTTCTTTATTAATATATGAAGAAAAAGTTACATCTTATAATTGATGCCCGTGGGGCTTGTTCTAAAGCTAACTACAAAGAGAGACGCCTAACAAGGCTGGTTGAGGAGCAAAAGAAGAGGAAAGGAAGGAAGGAAGGCTGGTTAAGGAGCAAGAGAAGAGAAAATGGAGGAAGGAAGGCAACGTTGAAGGCGGAAGAGGCCGCGGCACCGGACGGTTCCACCTCTTGGTTCCGCCTGGTTTCCCTCCCAAACCTATCACTGCCGGCTTGGAGGGCCGACGGATCCAAATCCGAGGGAGGGAGGTTACGTTTTTTCGGGATCCCCCTCTAAACAGCAAGGAGGCTTCCACCTCTGGTTAGGTTGAAAAGAAAGAGAATCTTCGGCTTTCTCCTTTCCCGATCTCAGCATGACGTCCAGGGTCGAGGTGCCATCCTCTGCTCCTGAAAGGGGCTAAGCCTTCTCGAAACTGCTCTTTCTAAGGGCGAATTCATTTGGTGGGGCTCAAACTGCTATTTTTGCAGAACCCCTGAGCAATGTCTTTGTGAGAGTTTAACACGAATGTTTGTCGAGTGTGAAGAAAAAGGTTGTCCCAGAAACGCCTTATATAGAAGGCGAAAAATTGGTGAGAGCCAACCCACATTAAATCCTAGGGAGAGATTACCGGAGGCAATAACTCCGCCCAAATTTCAAGGGGCTTATCCGCCGCTAGATCATCGGAAATCCACAATTGACATTAATGAGGAGGCGCCTCATTAACGAGGAGGCACCGAAGCGTTAAAACGCGTTACTCGAACAACCCAAGAGACACCTCGTAATCAGAAAAGTCACGCCAAACGAAGAGGCCAGAACAGAGCAGGGTCCTCTCCTCGGTAAAACTTAAAATCAGAGAACCAGGTACTAGAGAGAACCTAGGAATTGCATGGTCTTCGGACTCAAGCCTCTGGGGAAACTAACCACTTAAAATCAGAGAACTAGGTACTGGACAGAACCTAGGCACTGCATGGTCTTCGGACTCAAGCCTTTGGGGAAACCAGCTACTTCAGACAAAAAACTGAGTGTTAGACAGAACCTAGGTATTGTATGGTCCTCGGACACTAGCCTCTGGGGAAACTAACCACTTAAAATCAGAGAACTAGGTACTGGACAGAACCTAGGCATTGCATGGTCTTCGGACTCAAGCCTTTGGGGAAACCAGCTACTTTAGACTAAAAACTGAGTGTTAGACAGAATCTAGGCATTGTATGGTCCTCGAACACCAGCCTCTGGGGAAACTAACCACTTAAAATTAAAGAACTAGGTACTGGACAAAACCTAGGCATTGCATGGTTTTCGGACTCAAGCCTTTGGGGAAACCAGCTACTTAAGACTAAAAACTGAGTATTAGACAGAACCTAGGCCTTGCATGGTCTTCGGACTCAAACCTATGATGAAACTAATCGCTATAGGGCGATTTAAACACCGGACATAAATTGGGTTTTGTACTGACCGTAGGCCCAGACCTATGACAAAACCAGTCCCTGTGGTGCTAAGTATTGAGCCCTGCTAGGGACAAAAACCAAGAAAAGCTGAGCGCTAAGGCACAACAGTTTAAACCTACCCATCCTAGGAGAACTAAGAAGGAACTCAGGCGGAAAATTATAGAAAAGAAAACTTACAGAAGTAAGGAAAAACTCCTCGGGCGAGCCCTTTGTGCTAAAGAAAGTTGTAAGGACAGTTGAAAGGATGGATACACTAACAGAAAAGGCAAAGCTCGACGGGCCAAGATGGTAGGCTCGAGAATGTCAAAATCCTTCTCCCCGCCCGAGAGGTCGGACAGCAGAATTTTGAGGGGCTATTGTGGGGCCTCAAATATTTAACAACCCCGGCCCATTCCACATCGAGCCCAAGGTCCGTGCCGAGGAGAAACAGAGCCTGAGGATAAGCGTATGAAGCCCAAGTCATCAAGGGACCTCGCTGAGGATGCTCACGTCCTCGGCAAACTGACATTGATGGTGGGAAGCTGTCACTCGCCCATTAAACGTATGCCGCCAACACTCTGGCCACATTAATGGCGAATTGACTAGCAAACAGTGACGCCTTGGTCACTTCAACTAACAGAAAGCCTGCAAAGGCGGCTAAGGGGACAAGCCCTCAGACACAGATTTCAGATAACCGACAAATGGACGGCAATGATCAACTAAATAAAACTATATAGTAGATAGAACCTCCAGCATGAAAGGGGACCCCAAAAGGAGACATGGAAAAGGGGGTTATCAGGGTGCTTGAGGACAACCCTTGTGTTGGTCAGTTCTAAGGAAAGAGATCCTCGGACTAAGCCGAGGATCTACCTGCTTCGCAAACACTTAGCCAAAATCATTATAAAGACCCTCACAAACACTTAGCCAAGGTCATTATGATTATCCTCAAGAACACTTAGTCAAATTCCTTTGTCATTATTCCTATGAATTTTACGTCATCCGTTGCTTGCTTTGCTAGTGCTTAGCCCTTCTATCCACACTCTACAAATTTTATTGTTTAAGGTCCAATACAATTTGAGTCCTTACAATTCTATTTTGACAAAATTAAAAAAAAAAAAAAAAAAAAAAAAAAACTACTAGGGTAACTTTTTTCCTAAAAATTAGCACACTCTCTGTTTAAATATATCTCACGCATGTTTGATTTATTTTTTCCTAAAAACTAGCATATACTAAACCTAGCCATTTACTTCATTTGAAATCCTAAACTTTAGTTTCATAAAAATCCTTTCCTGTATAACCTCACTAACAATAGATAAATTCAAATTGAAAAATTATATTAAACTCAAAATAAAAAATAAAAAAAGAGCTTCATCGCATATGTGGAGCTTGTGTGATGAGGCTAGTATCAATTATTCATGAAAGCTCCCAAATGTATTTATCTCCCCTGCACAAAAATCATACTATTACCTTTATATTATTATTATTATTTGGATTTTTATTGTGGTGGGATCTGGTTGGTCACATCATTTCTCTTTGAGTAATGATAGGAACACATAAAATGGCACAACTTGTACCATTATTCGCTAACATGGTGAGTTGTAAGTGATAGAAGTGTGATGATGAGTCCTTGTGGTACAAGTTGTGTCATTTTATTTGTGCCTTTTTATTTTGATTAGTTGTTTGTGCTTTTTATTTTTTTTCTTTTGGGTAATTTATTAATGAGTCATTTTAGTACCGTATAAAATGTCATCAACTATTTTACATAGTAGAGTATAACTGATTGTTTGTCATTTTCATATAGACTCACCACTTTTTCTTTACTATTCACATTTTTGTCGTGTGAATATAGTTGTAACAAAAATTTTGGTTTACAATGTAGGCCTAGAATTTTTGTATATGGATGCGTTGTTTCCACCCTTTCTTCCGTGAATTTTCAGTGTTGACTTGTTTTTTATCTTCTATGATTCATTCTTCACGCTCTACGTTCTGCCTGCTTCCCTACCCTTCACGCTTCATTGCAAAACTTTGATCTGGGTCTTCGTGTTGAAGGCTAATAACTGTTCATTCGCTTTGGACTCTTAAATCAGAGGAGTAAAGAGAGGTAAGTGTTTCTACTGTCCATCTTTACTTTTCTTTAAAAATTTGTTGTAGTGACCACTTTTACTTGTAAATTATTACCATTCAAATTCCTTATATGATATTTTATTCCTGCTCCGCATTTGTTCTTGTGACCCTAAACCTATTGTAACTAACAGCGTATGATTTCTACATGTTTGATAATTTCGCCCTTGGATTATTGGATTCCAATTTATATATCTTGCTAGTAGCATAGCCTTGTTATTTATTGTAGCTAACTTCCAACACCTTTGCATTGGTTTACTTTTTATTTATAAGAATACCTTTGTGTTGGTAAATTCACACTTGGTTAATAATATTAGTTAAGACTTTGCTCCTATCAAGAAGTGGGTAATTTCTCCCAACATGTACCGTAGAATAAAAGGCTTATTGCAGACAATATTGTTTTGTTTTGGTTATTTTGAAAGAGTTGCAAATACAAATTAGTGGGTTCCAGTTAGCTCAACTGGTAAAGTCTCTGATAATTGTATAAGAGATCTGGGATTCAATTTCCGCCTACACCAAAAACTGATTGGTGTCTTGGTTTGATGATAAAGAGCTATCATTAGGAGCGGCCGCCATAGGTTGAAACTCTCTAAAAAAAAGGGTAAGATAGAAAAAACTATCCCTAAGTTTGGGCGGATGCCAGATGATATAATTTTTATTTTTAAAAAAAAATCCAATTTTACGAGTAATTCTTAGGTACTTTCGGAGCACGAAGAATGATGCTCCATTCTCTCACATCCATAGTAGGGTCCATTCATTGTAGGGTTCATCACAAATATGAGAGGAGAGAGCACAATTTATTCATATTTCAAAAGTACCTAAAAATTTTCCCAATTTTACAAGTAGTTTTTTTGAACTATGAGTTCCAGAGTGTTGGGGTTAAAATTTTGAATAGAAAGTCAATGCGTACCAAAAAATTATAAAAAAGAAATTAAAATAAAACATAGGCAAAAATGCTATTTTAGTCCTTGCATATTGGGGTCACAGACAATTTGGTCCTATACTTTGCTAATAGTCAATTTAATTCCTATTATTTATAATTTGCAATTAATTTAATTTCTACTATTAACTCACTAATAGAAAATACCTGGGTGGCAAATTGTGTATATAGTTGGCAAACTTAAATCTAATGTAACTATAATAAAATAAGAGAAATATTCATATCATTTTCACAACAAATCCTAAGTGATAGGTTGTTATTGGTTGTTTTGTGTAATTTAAGTTGTAGATTCAAATTAGAACCAATAACAACTTACCACTTATGATTTGTTGTAAAAATATTGTGAACGTAACACTCCTCATAAATATAATAAATTTTTTTAATAAAAATAAAAAATTCCATGTCAATATTTAAAGGGAAAAAAGAAAAAAAAATTATTTTTTAATTGTAAAAGATATGGGAAAAGAAAACCAAAACTGAAAAATAAACTTTCATCAATTTTCCCATATTTTCACAGAAACCAAACGAGGAAAAACAAAACTTTGAAGCCTAGCGTACTATATTCGGAGTGATATTCTGCTTCGGCATTTCATCAAGCACTTACAACGCCTCCATTAAACAACCAAATATGTCGCACATTACAGCAAGAATATTCCCAATACAAAAATTAAAATTTTCTAACCTAGACATAATCCAATCTTGACCTTGACTGGGATATAATTCAAAAATATATAACTTTGACCTTTTGCATTATCATCGATGAGACCAAGAAATGGGTTCAATGTTGATTTTTTCTACTAGTCACTTGCCTGAATGAGTGGAAATTTGTTGTACTGATGTTGATTAGCTTTGCTAGTGGCAGAGATCGAGTCTAGATCAGTAGAACAAAAAATCTTCAATCTTCTTAACCTCCATGACAGTGGTGGCACCCTCAGATCTTAGGCTCAGATATTTCTTTAATTTTTTGCCTTTTTGTTTGTAAATCTGAGTAGATTAGAGCCAAGTTTGTGAAACAGTTCTTTTTAAATCCGAGCTAATGGTGTTTTATGATCTGTATAATTAGATGTTGTAAAAAACATGAGTTATTGATTTCCAGAACATGAAAGAACTTTTGTGGGAAATTATTTTGTTTTGTTTTTTCACACATTTTTTAATGTTTATTATTATTATTTTTAAATTTTGTTAACTTCGTCAACACTAAGTGTGCCAGCTATGCACACCATTTACTGCGTACACATTTTCTGTTTATGAGTTAATGGGACCAAATTGACTGCAAATTAAAATAGCAGTGGATCAAATTAACTGTAACCCTAAAATATAATAACCAAAATAGTATCTTCACCTTAATAAAAGGCACAACTCAAAACTTTAAATATAGCACGCCTTTTTTTCTTGTTTGAACTTTCTTTCCTCACTAAACTTGGCATTGAGCTATAATTTGATTGTGGTTTGTTAGTTGCAACTTGGCAATGAACCGTGTTGTAATTTTTGTTTTTAATGTTATAAATTATAGTTAAGAAAGTTCATGGGGGTAACATGAATGACAGATAATAAGGATTTAAATTATTGGATTGCAAATTGGTTGTAATCCTAAAATATAATAACCAAAATAGTATCTTCACCCTAATAAAAGGCACAACTCAAAACTTTAAATATAGCATGCCTTGTTTTCTTGTTTGAACTTTCTTTCCGCACTAAACTTGGCACTAAGCTATAAATTGATTATGGTTTGTTAGTTGCAACTTGACAATGAACCGTATTGTAATTTTTGTTTTTAATGTTATAAATTATAGTTAAGAAAGTTCATGGGGGTAACGTGAATGACAGATAATAAGGACTTAAATTTTTGGATTGCAAATTGACTGTAATCCTAAAATATAATAACCAAAATAGTATCTTCACCTTAATAAAAGGCACAACTCAAAACTTTAAATATAGCACGCCTTGTTTTCTTGTTTGAACTTTCTTTCCTCACTAAACTTGGCACTGAGCTATAATTTGATTATGGTTTGTTAGTTGCAACTTGGCAATGAACTATATTGTAATTTTTGTTTTTAATGTTATAAATTATAGTTAAGAAAGTTCATGGGGGTAACATGAATGACAGATAATAAGGATTTAAGTTATTGGATTGCAAATTGACTGTAATCCTAAAATTTAATAACCAAAATAGTATCTTCACCTTAATAAAAGGCACAACTCAAAACTTTAAATATAGCACGCCTTGTTTTCTTGTTTAAACTTTCTTTCCTCACTAAACTTGGCACTGGGCTATAATTTGATATGGTTTGTTAGTTGCAACTTGGCAATGAACCATGTTGTAATTTTTGTTTTTAATGTTATAAATTATAGTTAAGAAAGTTCATGGGGGTAACGTGAATGACAGATAATAAGGATTTAAATTATTGGATTGCAAATTGACTGTAATCCTAAAATATAATAACCAAAATAGTATCTTCACCTTAATAAAAGGCACAACTCAAAACTTTAAATATAGCACGCCTTGTTTTCTTGTTTGAACTTTCTTTCCTCACTAAACTTGGCACTGAGCTATAATTTTATTATGGTTTGTTAGTTGCAACTTGGCAATGAACCGTACTGTAATTTTTGTTTTAAATGTTATAAATTATAGTTAAGAAAGTTCATGGGGGTAACGTGAATGACAGATGATAAGGATTTAAATTATTGGATTGCAAATTGACTGTAATCCTAAAATATAATAACCAAAATAGTATCTTCACCTTAATAAAAGGCACAACTCAAAACTTTAAATATAGCACGCCTTGTTTCCTTGCTTGAACTTTCTTTCCTCACTAAACTTGGCACTGAGCTATAATTTGATTATGGTTTGTTAGTTGCAACTTGGCAATGAACTGTATTGTGATTTTTGTTTTTAATGTTATAAATTATAGTTAAGAAGGTTCATGGGGTAATGTGAATGACAGATACTAAGGATTTAAATTATTGGATTGCTAACCAGAGACAGCTTAACGATATATGTCACACCCCAAACCACAAAGGGTCCAAGGCATGAAAAAGACATCTCAAAGAACCTGTAGATTTTCCTTTTTTGACAATCCAATCCACATAAATCATATCAAAAACCAACATTAAGAATTATCATAAGAATTTCATTGAATATACTCTGAAAGTAAGTCAGAACTCTTAGCAATAATTACAAGGACCATTGGCCACAAAAGAATAGAGGTCTGAATAATTAATTACATATCACAGCTTGTCCCATTAGTAGAAATAACCTTACAACCACTTTAATATACAAAAGAATGAGTCAAGCCTATTCTAAAATTTACACCATCTAATATACCTATTACAAAAGTTCAGCCTCCATCAGTAGTTAGTCTAACTACTATTAGCCACCAAAAAGCTATCTCAAAAGACTGTTGCCTACATTGAAAAGGTTATAAAATAATGGGGTGAGACAAAGCCCAGTAAGTAGCATATTTAATGGGGGTGGGGGAAATGCAAGTTTCATAACAATAAACATTTTACAGACATGCTAAAATTTGAGAATTTTCATTTAAATTCTGCAAAATAATTTCATTAACATCATGACAAGAATGATAGACATATTGTAGCACCAAGTTTCCCAAAGTAACTATGAAACTACATATTATTCATTGTGAGCCATAAAATATCTAATACCATTTCAAATCCGAAACCTCACCCAAGGCCACGTAACAGGGTCGTCACACAGACGGGGTCGTCACACAGACGGGTCGTCACACAGACGGACGGGGTAATCACCAATATCATGGCACAATGACAAAACCATGTCAACAGCTTACAAGTTAATGTATTTGAAATACACAGTTCACTTCCAAGTAGTTTCATTAAATATTTCAATAACCAAATAGCCACAATATTCTCAAAGTCCTCTAAACTATTTCTTGTCATAAATATTTTGCATAAATTTCCCAAATAATACAAGTTAAGATAAAGCATCTTTAGAATTTGCAAATAATGCAATAAATTCATAAAATCCATTCCCAAGAATTTTATAAAAGATGCATATCTTTTCCATGCTAACAAATCATGCAATTCCCCATATGCAATAAGAATATGCACTTTCATATATCATCATATGTAGTAGGGTCACAACACAATACTCTATAGAAAAACATGGTTCCACCATTAATTTTCCAAAATGTGTTTGACCCAAAAACAAAGTTTATACAACATGATTATTTTCCAAAAATCTCATTAAAAAGCCACTTACCTTGCAACCCATAAAAAGGCCTAATTTTCCAAGCTCCAAATAAGATTAGCTAAAACCTAAACAATACCAAGCAAACCTATCACAATAAGCATAAAACTTGAAATTGTATCTAGTTACACATTAGGAATTGCCAAATAAGCACTAAATTAGGCAAGCCTAAATTTAGCCTCACAAATAATATTTTCCACTTCCAAAGTTTCTCAACCAATTACTTTACAAGGCATAGAATCTCTCATTATACTTATGAATCATAAAAATTATATTCACCATTTATTTCACATGACATACCTCAAAACCCCTAAATTTTCACCATTCATAAACCTTAGTTAGCCACCACTAGAGAAACCATAAACCCACTCACTCAAATTCGTCCAACAAATCAGAAATCCATATACAAAATTACAAGAATATCACCCAAGAAGCTCATAAATCTCAAGAACATCATTATCAAAGCTTAGATTGAAATAACCTTAAGCAAAAGTATAAAACCCACCAAAAGACTTGAAATTTTACCTTAAATCAAAAGAAATGAATATGCCTTTGAGGTTCCTAGAGAGCTTGTGGTGATCATTGATGAGCATGAAATACATACAATAAAGTTCTCACATATCTAAATATTTAGCTTTACTTTTATGTTATTTTGTGACTGATTATATAATATGTTTGTGTTGCAGGTAACAAGGGTTTTACATGCAAAGTGGAGCTAAGCCAATTAAATCAAGCCAACTTACATCTAGCCAGGCATGAATTCAAGGGAAGGCCAACCCAATCAAATTTAAGTCCAATTGGAGCAAGGAATCAAAGGAAATTTGCACCAAATTCAAGTCCAATTCGGATTAGGATTCCAGCCTGGACATTAGTTAGTATTTTCAGCATAACTTTCAGCTCAGATGTCCAATCGAGATGATTCAAGTTGGGCTGGAAAGTTAACTTGAAGGGCTACAACTTTGTAGTTTACCAAAAGCCCGAATTCTGAGCTTAAATGGGCCGAAATCGTCGGTTAAGTGAAGCCTAAAAATCTGGGATTTTCTCCAAACGGGAATTCAACTTGTAATAGGATTCCTTGACCTATTTAAAGGCTTTTTAGGGCAAAATTTAGAGAGGCTAGTGCTAGGGCTGAGGGCTGAACGTAGAGAGAGCTGCGGCTGTGGCCACCTCTTTGGTTTTCTTCCATGACAGTTAGTTTTATTTTATTTTTCTAGTTTAATGTTTAGTATTTTATTTTTGTGTTTTCTTTCAATTATCATGAGTAGCTAAATTTATAATTAGGGTTGAGGATGAAACCTTGTTAAGGATTATCAGTAATATTTATGTGATTTGATTTTTCCCACAATAATTGTTCTTTAATGATTTAAATTGTTCTTACTTCATATCAATTGACTAAGATGGGATTCTAGATATGAGTTCAATCATGTTTTTCTCATGATTTAGGATTTGTCTTAATTAATTGAATGCTTGGTTTATTAATTCTTAATTATAAAATTGGATATCGTTTGTGATTTGTCTGTCAATGGATACAATTTATGATTTGATTTTTAAAATTGGATATATCTTGTGATTTGTTTGGCTACGGATACAATTGATGATTTGATTTTATACTTAAGAAGCGAAGAAGAACATGCTTTTGATTTTTAAAATAAGGATTTTAATGAGGATATTTTCCATGATAGCAAGATTGATTTCTAGATTATCATGTAGTGAGTTGGGAAAAATTAATGATCATAAATATATGCTGATATGACTTACAAGACGGATTCCAAAACCTTAATTCCTTTCCCTTGATTGTTTACATCTTTTTATTGTTTTATATCTCTTACTTAGTTTAACTATTTGCTTAATTTTATTATTTGCTTAATTTTATTATTTGCTTAGTTTATTTAATTTTAAAACAACCAATTTTTATTAAACTAGATTAGGATTAATTTGGTTAAGATTTGATTAATTTTCCTACGTTCAAGTCTCTGTGGGTTCGACCTCGTACTTGTCAAACTATACTTCGGTACGGTTCGTACACTTGCGAGTATTTTAAAATTTCACAACAATCATGCTGTGAAAAGATGGTAAAGATGGTGGAGGATGAGCACCGGTGAGAGAGGATGAGGGAAATGTTTGTATTGTGTTGAGAGAAAAAGAAAAAGAAGTGTGAGTAGAAGACCTTAGTTGACCGGCCAAAGAGGGAGAGATATGAGTGATATTTGTGTGGTGAGGAAATGAGTGGGGGTTGGTGGGCACGTGTGAATGCAATAAAAAAATCTGACCAACATTTTTTTTTTTTTTTTAACTGGGGCGTTACAATATAAGTCATTGATGCAGTCACCTAAGACCACGAATATAAAAAAGGCCCCAAATTTTAATTTAATTAAGCTCAAATATTAGCCCATAAAATAAAATAATATTTTTTTCGAGAAACAATATGTTCACAATATTTTTACAACAAATCTTAAGTGGCAGGATGTTACTGGTTGTTATTGTTGGGGCAAAAAAGTAATCTTAGTATTAAGTTCAAATTTGAACCAATATCAACTAATCACCTATGATTTGTTGTGAAAATGTTGTGGACGTAACACATTTTTTTTTTTCAAATGAAAAACAAGAAAAAAAGAGAAATAGAAATGTTGTGTTCACAACATTTTTCATAACACTTTCACAATACTTTCACAACAAATCCTAAGTAGCATGTTGTTGTTAATGGCAAAAAAATAATTTCAATGATGAGTTCAAATTAGAACCAGTAATATGTCCACCACCAACATTATTATTTTACTTACAACTATCATTCTACATCAACAGATGTGAAAAATTGTCAAATTTTTAGTGTCTATAGAATTTTTTTAAAAATAAATTCTACGTGGCTCATGTTGATTAGTAATAATTTTACATCTAAAATAAGATATAGAGTTGAATAATATTTAATTTTTTTAAAAGTCATATTTAAATATATGAAAGACCTTAATTTCAATTTTCGTTTTAGGCCCCTCATGCATCAAGCCACCCTTGCTGCTAACAAGAAGAGATTAGGTTGTTTTCAAATTATATTATACAGTATTAGGTTAATTGTCATTATCATAGTAGCTGGATTTGAAATTTTAATAATATGCTTTGATGGTTGACTTTCTTTCTTAATTACACATACACGGTTTCTGCATCTAGACACTATTCAATTCACAGACTACTTTTTGTCTTACCTTCCAAGTTCACAAGTTTAATATCATTCTTTGACTCTCATTTGGTTATTAGTGCAACCCTCATCTTTGTTTTGATTCCATAGATTCCAGCTGAAGCCTGAAGGAGAATACGTTCTTTGGTTTCCTTTCCTTGTTTTTATTTCCTTTGAATTAATTTTCGTCGCAGTTTTCATGCTGTCATCATCTCAGTTTGTTTCCACTTAACTAAAAAAAAAAAAAAAAAAAAACTAGTCCCAACTTTCACAGTAAATAACGTAATCTTCCAGAAAAATAGCTTGCTACTTTTTTGCGAAGGAGAGAGGTACTTCCTTTAGAATCTTTATTTATTTTAATTTTTCTTTGATTTTAATTTTGTTGTAAACATAAGTGCAGTTCTCGATCAGTTGTGCTACCCCTTGGGATTTTCTATTTGATTGCCTTCTTTTATGATGGGTGATTTTAATTTTTGATTCTTATTGCAGTTGCTGACTATAGCCATTCTAAATTGATTTTATTTGCTCTACTTCTCTAAAAAAAAAGTTTAAAAAGCAAAAAAAAAAATAAATAAATAAATAAATTGTATCTGTTTTTCAACATATTGACCGTCCTTGATCAACTGCTTTTATTGTTTAGTAATAGTAATAGATAACAAGGCCTACTAAATCCCAGATTAATTAAAGATCTTTTGTTCTTTAGTAATCGTTTTATTGTGAAAGTGAAACACTGACAAATGTTTTTTTATTTATTTTTTACCGTAGTTGATCAATTTCTTTACAGTTTGTGTGGAGGAATGGAAAACAGCCTGCTTTTTTGCTCAATTGTCAATATTTGGTAGCATAGAGAAAGGTACTTTTTATATGGGCAATGATACTCTTCCTTTTACTCGTTAATCTGTCGTTTGATTCAATTATCTGGCTTTACTTCGGTTTTCATTAACTCATCATAGTCCAGCCCCAAATTGGTTTTACTTCGCATCTACTGTCCCCTAAAAGAAATGGCTGAAGAAGAAAGAAAGAAAGAATAAAAAGTTGACAAAAACACTTTTCCCCCCTATATTTTTGGGAAATTATTATTTTGGTACTTATAAAAGCATTCAATTTGGTCACTGAGTTTCAAAAAAAATTCATTTTGCACATTGTTGTCAATAAGTTGTTGATGCGATTAAGGAAATAGAATAGATATGAAGAAACATTAATTGCTGTCTATTCTCTTCAAACCTCCGATTTTCGTTCTCCCAAAATTTGGAAGGAATTAGAAAAAATGAAATTAAGTTAAAAGAAATTTTCACTAAATTTTCCGAAATACCCCTATATATTCAACTTTTTATTTAAAATTGAGATCTAGTAGTAATATTGTCATAAGAAAAATTATTATATATATATATATATATATATTTAAATCCAATCCATTTAGCATGCATTTGGATTAACTTTATCTTTTAGTTTATTTGTTTATATACATCTTTTTTAAGCCTTTGGTTTTCTAGATATTGTTCTTTAGTCAACTTTAAGCAAATAGAAAAAGGATAATTCAAACGTACTATAAAAAGGATTTGGCTTGGGTCTAGTGTCCTGTGCACTGGACTTAGTAGGATGCTGCCATATATCTAGAAATTGTCATGTGCCGACATCTCATTGGATCCAGTGCACCAGAATAGTAAATAACACAAGATATGATAACCTAGAAAAACCAATGAAATAAACCAGTTTCATAGTAAAAACAAACTTAAGCATAAACCTTCCCAAAAAGCAATCCACTATAGTAAGAGAATTTTAAAATCTAGTACAAAACCTTTATCCCTAAACTCTACAATCCCAATAGATAAACTTATAGTAGAAAACTTCTACCGCATCAGAACGTTTGAACTCTATAATTTACGAACGCTCCATGGATGACACACCCATAATCACAATCAGAAACTCTGACTAACTTTAAGAACTTCTTGAGGGTTTTCTTCATAGTAGCAAGTCTGTGGTGGTTGTTATGGCTTCAACTTTTTCACTAAACGAACTTCAGATTTACATTGAAACTTTTCAATATGGTGAATTTGAGAAAACTTGGTTACAAAAACCCTAACAGCACAACAAGAGTTTTTCTCTCTCTAAAAACCCTTCCAATATATGTCTTATAATTTCCTTTAAATACCAATTCAAACGGATCTCAATTCAGACTTCAAACAAATAAGTTGTGGATCTTTTCGTGTTGCTGATTTTTGCTGAAATGTGAAGCTCAATAGATCAAGAAGTATCGAGCTAGCTACCGTGGAGGCAGAAGGTTGTCTTGATAGATCGAGAGGTTCCCTCATAGGAAGTATGCCTCAGCTTGGAGTGGACCAGGCAGAGAGTGAAAATGGAGTTGCCACGTGGTTTAGGTCCAGGAACCAAATTAGGCTTTTTGGGCCACTTACTTGCACGCATATGTTTGCATACCAGATTATGGGTCCGGAGTTTAGGTACGACTTGGGAATGTATTAGGCACTCAAGATCGGCTGACTTGTGGGCCGACCTCCATTATGTGTTGATAGGTCATCTTTAAATAAAGAGTTTATTAAGAGAACCACAATCCTTAACCAGAATATACATCACGCCCTTAATTAAAAAGATACACACAACATGTTATATATCACACAGTAATAGAAAAGGAAACAAATTAAAATTAAATTATAGAAATATTATTAAACATGAAAACTAACAATTAAATGAAACATACAAGGAAAAAATATCAAATAAAACAAACATGGCAAGATTGACCAAATAAAATATGGAAAGCTAATAAACATAAATAATTAACCTAAACAGAGTCAAACAAAATCAAATAATATATGAAATAACTAAATTAAATATATATATATATATATATATATATATATATATATATATATATATATATATATATATATATATATATATATATATAACCCAAATCTGGGTTCTGGGTGCATACGCATACTTAAACATGCGTACACATGTTCAAAAATGTGCACACACATATTCGAGTATGTGTACGCATCCTTAACACAAAAACAATAAAAATCACATGTTATTGAATCATATGCTTTCTTGAGTTTTTTTTTTTTTTTTTTTTTTTTTTTTTTAAGAAAAAGAAAAAAAAGAGGAAACACAAAAACTAAATAAAAACTACATCAAGGTTAGATTAATATTACAAAACCAATATCATAATCATTGAACAAAACAAAATATTAATATTAAGCTAACATCACACCAAGAACATATTAAATATAACATAAGAATAAAATAAAGACACAAGGACAAATAGAACAAAGTATAATCAGCCCAAAATCATATTAATACATATCAACATGAATAAAGAACATCAAGCATATCAAATAACAATTAGAAAAACTATGTTAAGAAACTCATGTGAATCATGTTGAGAAAAGTTGGGGTTCATGGAAAGAACACTCACCTTGCTTAAGATTATGAGTTTAACGTTTGTTTAACCGATCCCTCAATATCTAAAACACAATGATTAGATTGAGGAAACAAAGGAAATTAAAGAACACAATAGAACATAGTAATCACAACTCAAGAACAAAAAGGTTTTGAGAACAATGTTAAAAACTAGTTTCTGCCCTAGAAGTCTACTAGAGAGAGGTTTGCAAAGATTTTTTTTAAAAAAAAGAGTGCTTAGGTGCTACTATGTGAGTTTAGAAAAGAGGGATAGGTTTTAGAAAAGATGGAGACAAAAAATAAACTCTTTCTATCTAGGGTTTGGATTGGAGACATAAGGTAAGTACTTCTACTTTAAAATAAGGGTTTTTGGGACTTTTTAGAGGTTTTTAGATGGTCCCAAGGGTCTAGGGGTCAGGTCCCATCAAAGAATGATGTTTTAAGGGCTGAAAACTCAAGTTCTGAGCACCTTGGAATGAGCCTGCTGAGCACCTTGGAATGAGCCTGCATACGCAAGTTTCATGCATGCATACACATGCTTCCTAAAAACCCTAAATTTGACTATAGTTTTAGTCCAACTTCAATCGGGCATAACTCACTCAATATAGATCTAAATTATGCAAAATTTATTTTCAAATTAAATTACAAGATGTCTACTTTCCAATGAAATATATATTACTCAAAAATTATTTGTGGATCAAAAGTTATAACCAAAATAGTGAAAAAAAAAAATCATTTTTTAGTATCATTTTCAAAGATATTTGAACACTTTTGAATTGTAATTACTTCCAAATTATTGTGAACTTCTTTACTTCCAAGCATTTTAATTTATGGGTTGGGCTTGTGTCTAGTGGGCAATTTCACTGGACACGTTGAGATGCGGATATGTGTCCGTATCCTAGCGTGTCAAGTGGAATTGGCCACTAGACACAAGCCTCTCCCTTAATTTATTGGCTGAATTTTAATGAATTCTACCAAATAAAGCAAATTCCTCGAGCGCTGCAATTAGCTGGGAATGTGCAGCTAATCAGGTTTAGTCAATATTTTTTCTTAGCCATGACTAAAACAATCCATTCCTTTACCTAAGCTAAAAGAAATTTGACTACTACCTATGCTAATTAAGCCAATTAAATCATGACATGTGTTATTAAGTATCCCATGCAACTTAAAAAAAAACAAAAACAAAAACCAAAAAAATATTTAAAATCTATTACATAAATTTTCAACTTGAACATATTGAATTTTTTTCCCCCAAAAAATTCTCGGACCTTCAAAATTTTCTTTCCAAACAAACACTCAAAGGGAATCTTTTATTTTTGATAAGAAAATTTAAGTCCCAAGTCAAACCCAACACCATCTGGACCTAAATCTCTCACACAAACATGAAATTACTAGTAAAAACATACATTCCTCTCCTGCTTCTCAATTTAGATCTAACTCACTCTCTTTCTAAAGTCATTTCCTCTGGCCCTAACCAGAACGCGAGATTCAGTCGTTAGAGAAGACCTTTCAATCTGACCAAGAACCAAAAGGCTAACTAGACGAGTCTCACCAGTTATCAATACCCAACTCAAGACCAAAAAAGGAATCGCTTCGAGTTGATACTGACTAGTCCAATTCAACTCCTCCTACCCAAAACCCCTTTATTCTGTTTAGTTCTGTTTTCTCTACTCATTAATAATTGTTTTCGATGCAAATTTGTGGTGGGTCGACTCTTGAAAATGGATCTTGGTCAACTTGCCCCACTTTGTTTATCTGCAAAGAGAGCATAAACCAGTGCATTTATTAGTGAAGAAATTGGGTCTCTTGTATGGGAAGACGTTCATTTGTCCACCCTATAAATTTTATTGTAATAAAAAAAATTTGGTTGAATCTTTATACCGGGTTTTGGTTGAATGATAATTTGCGTTGCTGGGTTTGTTTGTAACCACAATTTTTTTTTTTTTTTTCCCTTTTTAATATTGGGGTAGTGTTTCTTTCCGCTGGCGCTGAGTCGAAGGATTTCGAAGAATTTTGATAGGGTGTTGAAGACAATAGATTTGATATTTTTGTGAAATTTAGAAATTGGATTGTGTGTAAAAAATTTACATTCGGATTGAAGTTTTTGTTAATGGAGTTTGATTTTTTTTTTTTTAATCCAGAATTTAAAATAATTTTTGCTTCCGAGCTTCAAGCTCTGCTTTAGTGACCTCTCCATAGGCTCCAACAATTTTCTAGAGAATTTCTCTCCATACGTGAGTTTGAGTTTTTTTTTTTTTTTTCCTAACAAAAATTAAAATAAATTCTAAAAGATTATTAATTTTAAATTTTATTTAATGACATTGAATATTTAATACTTTATGACAAGTGTCATTATTTACCGGTTTAATTAGGATACGTGGAAAGCAAGGATACAAATCCTCTATATTTCTTAGGGTACTCTAATAGTAGATTTCCTTAAATTCTAACAATTCTTTAATGATTTAATGGTTAAGATTCTGTCATATCAGCATTCCACTAACAATATTCTTAAAATAATAAAATAATGTTGCAAACAAAACAATTAAGATTATTGTTAGTAGAATACTAATATGGCAGAATCTAGACATTAAATCATTAAAGAATAGTTAAGATTTAAGGAAATCTATTTGGTAGAGTACCCTAGGAAATCTAGAAGATCTGAATCCGGAAAGCAAACCTGGCACTTAACAAATACATTAATAAAAAACTAACAAAAGGCTAACAATTAAATTGGTATAAAATTTTAAAGTTTAAAATTCAAATCTATGAAATTTTAGCATGTGAAATTCAAATATCTCAAAATTTTAAGAGTGTAATTTATATTTTACTCAAAAAATTAATAGTTGATGTCAAAAAAATTAATAGTCAAGCCCTAAATAAATTAATAGGGTAAGTATTAGGACTGTAAACGAATCAAGCCATTCATGAACAACTCGGGCTCAGCTCGATAAAAAGCTTGTTCATGTTCATTTGTTTACAAATAAGCCAAGTTTGATCCTTAGTTTTAGGCTTGTTTGATAAATAAGCCGAACTCAAGCAAAAAAAATTATTCGTGAACAAGCTCGTGAACAATAAAACTTGATACAAAACATGTCTAGCTTAATCTCGTTTATAGCTTGATATATGTTTACTAACTTATTATATATTATGACATTACACATATGTTTTGGAATGTTAATTTATTTAGATTTGTGAAAATTATAGTTGTACGAATGACAAATGTTGATGTAAAAATTGTATTTTGAACAATTACTCAAGGTATAGACAATAAATGATGATAGATGGATTTAATTATGTAAAGTTTTAATTTGAACAAATTTTAATCACGGGTGTTAGAAGCATGATAAAATGAGTATATATATATATATATATATATATATATATATATATGTATGTATATTTGTTTACTTGATTTTTGGTGATATAAACATTTGATGATGCAATTTTTTTGGTTCCCAAGCTAAAAAGCTTGACTTGAGCTCGAGTTTGAGCTTAATATTAAGCTCGAGCTTGGCTTAACTAATTAATCAAGCCAAGCCAAGCCGAGTTCAAACTTTTTGGCATTCTCACAAGCTCGAGTTTAGACATTGCTTTTAGGCTTGTCTCAAGTTCAAGCCAAGCTTGAGTATTTGATTTTTATTGACAAGCCAAGTTCAAACACACACTACTCAGTAAAGCTTGGCTCGTTTACAACCCTCTAACTACAATATCTTCTTAAGATGTTTGTGACACCTTTCTAACTTTTAATAAAGTAATTATTGTGTGGTCTAATAGTACTGCTCCTTCCTCTCACTTGGAATTCTTCTCGAGATGGGCATGACAAGTTCAAACACACACTACTCAGTAAAGCTTGGCTTGTTTACAGCCCTCTAACTACAATATCTTCTTAAGTTGTTTGTGACACCTTTCTAACTTTTAATAAAGTAATTATTGTGTGATCTAATAGTACTGTTCCTTCCTCTCACTGGGAATTCTTCTCGAGATAGGCATGAATCAAAAGTCCAAATTATCCAATAAATTTCTCTTTTAATATAAAAAAGAAAAAAAAAAGGGTTATTTATGATACCACGTGATTTTCACTTATTCTAATCTTAAAAAACTCTTAGCTCTTACTTTCTTTGTTTTCATTTTGCAGTTTTTATGCATTCACTAACTGGCCTTCTCTTCTTTATTTTATCAGCATTCATGTGACATTCTTGGATTGTACAGGTTTAAAATGAATTGAGATTAAGTGTAGTACTCTAATTGAGATCAAGTGCAATACTAATAGATGGTTGAGATTAATAATTACAATAAGCAATTTTTAATCTCAACTATTGATTAAAAAATGTTAAGAAAAAAGTTAAGAAAAACTAAAATTCAAAATTCAAAAAAAAGTAAAAAGTGAAAAAAAATATTATGAGAGAAAAGTGCGTGAATTGCGTGGTATTGCACCCGGATCATTTAAAATACCTTTACTCTGCATTTTTTATACAGCTGGTCTCAACTTACCAAAAAAATAAAATAAAATAAAATATATATATACAGCTGGTCTCATAGGTGGGCAATTATTCGGGGGAGGAC
This sequence comes from Quercus glauca, assembly GCA_023736055.1. Taxonomy (NCBI): domain Eukaryota; kingdom Viridiplantae; phylum Streptophyta; class Magnoliopsida; order Fagales; family Fagaceae; genus Quercus; species Quercus glauca. The sequence goes on along the minus strand of CM043325.1, from coordinate 27,540,868 downwards.
TGGACTCCAAAGGTTATTAGATTACTGTAAACTTGCGCCTGAACTTAATTAATTTATTAAATAAATGAAAATAACAAGTCTTTTAGGAGTATTTTTTTTTTCCCGATGCGTCAACCGGTGTGACATCTTTGAAAATTTTTCTTTTTCAAAGAGGTCAAATCTTTGATTTGTGTGTTTTGTGGCAGGTCTCATTAGTCATCCTTGGTTTTTGGGTCAAAAGATAGACAATAGATACATACATCGGTTTTTATTTTTTTTTCGTTTTCTATTGTAGTGGGACCTAGTGGGTCACTTCATTTCTCTCCCATCCGTGTGTTTAACAATTTCCTATTTTCAGTTTTCAGCCATTAATTTTCGGTGTTCCTTGCTTCTTCTTTTCATGATTCATTCTTCACGCTCTACACATTTTGTGTTTTTCGCGACACTACTACTTTTTTTACTGCCAAACTTTGATTTGGGTCTTCGTATTCAAGTCTAGTGACTGTTGTTATCTCTTGCTACCAAACTGTTATTCTCTCAAAAAAAAAAAAAAAAAAAAAAAAAAAGACTGTTGTTTTCTCTTGCTACCAAACTGTTATTCTCTCAAAAAAAAAAAAAAAAACTAGATTGTTTTTTTCTCCTGCTACCAAACTGTTATTCTCTCCAAAAAAAAAAAAAAAAAAAAATGTCTAGTGACTGATTTTGCTTTGCACTCTGCAGGGGAGTAAAGAGAGGTACGTGCTTCTACTTTCTATCTTATCTTTGCTCTGTTTTATAAATTGATGGTAGGGATCAGATTTACGAGTACTTTTACTACCCAAATTTATGGTCGGTGTTTTGTATTTAATAGATCTGAAATGGTTATTTAGGCTGCGTTTGAATTGGGTGAAAACCATTTCAGGAAATTGTTTTCCACATTTTCCGCATGTTTGGCTGCTCTGGAAAATAGAATTTTCCGGAAAATCACTTCCAATTTTCCCTTAGACAACGGAAATGCGTTTACGTTCCTATTTTCACTTCAAATAGCTTCCGGAAAATAGAGAGACAGAGAGCACGAAGACAGAGAGAGAGAGAATGAGAGAGAGAGAGAGCACGAGAGGAAGAAGAGCCCAGATCACACTGGAGACGTCGCCGCTGAACTCCGAGCACCGCGCCGATCTCGCCTTCGATCGCACTGCGCCGATCTTGCCTTCGATCGCCTTTGCTCAATCTCGCGATCTCGCCTTCGATCTCGCACCGGCGAACCCAGAACCCGTCGCCGATCGAACCCCGAGCACTGCGCCGATTGAAAATGGCTGTGATTTTGCTGTGAACCCAGAACCCATTGAACCCAGTTTGCTGTGAAACCCAGTTTGCTGTGATTTTGAATTTTTTGTGATAAAATTTGTTTGGATTGTGAGAAAATGGCTGAGAAAATGTGAAAAACGTGTTGTTGTTGTTGTTGTTGTGGTGTTGTGGTTGCCGGAATTTGTTGTTGTTGTTGTGGCCGGAATTTGCTGCCGGAATTTGTTGTAGGAAAATAGCATTTTCCTAATTGAACCAAACACATAAAAATATTTTCCACCCCAATTTTCATAATACAACCAAACACTTAAAAATATTTTCCTTTTCTAAAAAATAGCATTTCCGGAAAATATGTATTTTCCAGAAAATATTTTACGGGAACCAAACGGAGCCTTATATGCAATGATTATTTGGATATTTGTTTGCACTTTAATATATAATAGTTATTATTATTATTATAATAATAATTATTATTATTATTATTTTATAATATAGAAATTTTACTCTAACTTGTATATATATATGAAACTTTTTCTTAAAAACTTGAATCTTGTGCTTTTTTATCATACACCATAATCATTTATACCTGTGATCATCCCACCAAATATGTGTGGCAGTAATAATACTCATTCTTTAAATGGAGAAATACTTATTCTTTTCTAAAATTGGTGTAATGACTATTTTTTAATACAATAACAAATTTTAAAATTATTATATTTTTAAAAAATATAAAATTTTCATATGAATTTCGCATTACAAACTTTTCAAATTATCAAACTTATGGATAAAAATGTGGATTCCAGTTAATTTAATTGGTAAAACCTCTTTGTCATTGAATAAGAGATCTAAAATTCGATCAATGCCTATACTTAAAATTAATTGAAGTTTTGGTCTGATGATAAAAACAATAATTAAGAGTAGACATCATAGGTTGAAATCATCTCTCCAAAACTTATGAATAAAAATAGTTATTTAATGATGATATACTTTTTTACTAGTAATAAATATTACTATAAAATAGTGTACTAGATGTTATCACGATGCATTATTAGAAGTAAACATATACAAACAATATCTAACATTAGGTAAGCCGTAAGCAAATCTAAATATCAAGGGAAGATGTTATATTTTGAAAATTGAAACTATCTCTCTAAAACTTATGGATATGAATTTGAGGATGTAAAATTCAAACACCTCCAAACTTTAAGAGTAAAATCTAAATTCTAAAACGTCAGGGTATAAAATTTAAATTCTAAAATTTTAGAGTGTAAAATTCAAACATCCCAAACTTTAAAGGCTCAATTTGCAATTTACCATATTTTTATTGTTAGAGCATTCACAGCAGTGGAGCTAAAAAGCTATAATGCTATTTTTATAGCTTTTTAGCTCTACCAATATACCAAAACAGCCTTGCAGCAGTGGAGGTAAAGGTAAATTTTTTTGCTGATTTGCTACAGTACACATGTATAGATACATGTGTACTGTAGCAGACATCTAAAAAAAAAAAATTTTTTTTATTGACCCTCCCATTTAAATAATCAGCTCTCTTACTCTCATCTCTCTCATCAACCTCTCAGCTTTGTCCACGCCGTCGCCGTCCACGCCTCAGCAAGCCTCAGTCCACGCCGTCCACGCCTCAGCATGCCTCAGTCCACGCCGTCCACGCCATCTCAGCCCACGCCGTCGCCCTCCTAGCCCACGCCTCAGTCCACGCCATCCCGTCCCATGCCGTCGCCGTCCACGCCGTTGCCGTCCCACTCTAATCAGCACTTTTTGTTTTTGTTTTTGTTTTTTTTTTTTTTCCTGCTGTGGGCTGTGGTGTGGTGGTGGTGTGGTAGGTGGTTGGTTGATTTTTTTTTTTCTTTTGTTATGGGTGGTGGCGGTGGTGGTGGTGGTTGTGTGTTTGGCTGTAATGTGTGGACTTTGTTGATTTTTTTTTCTTTTGTGGTGGTGGTGGTGGTGGTGTGTGGCTGTGATGTATGAATGTAAAGAATATATTATTTTATTATAGTGAGATATTATTTTATTGTAGTAGATATATTATTTTATTGTAATGTTTATATTATTTTATTGTGTTGGAAGCTAAAATAGATCCACTGCTGCAGCACGTGTGTATGTATAATAGATAAAGTAACTTTTGGTGGAGCTAAAATGTTAAATTTTTAGCTCCACTGCTGTGAATGCTCCCATCTACCAACTCCTGTTTTCTAATTCTATGCTTAGAATATTCAAAACCAGGCATATCTGGATGGCTGGTGATGCAATTAATTCAGGTGTGATTCGTGTGAAAGTCAAGATCTAAATTGTGATCGATGCGGTCGATCTGTCATATTTGTTCCATTTTGGAGATATATACATATTGTCCTTTCACTTCCATGATACATTATTTGTACTTCTCGGTCATTTTGCCATCTTTACTCTAGTACTGTACTCCAAGCTCCCTATCTTGCTTCTTTATCACTCTTATTGAAATAGAGGCCTGTGCTTCTGGCCTCCATTTTTGCTTTGCTAAGTTAATTTCATTTTCCAGTTTCATTCCAGTAGCCTCTTTGCTCCAGTCCATCAATATCCTAAGGAGAGGTAATTTCCTTATTGAGTTTGAAGCTACTTCCACACACACCACCCAAAAAAAAAAAAAAAACAAAACAAAACAAAAGGGAGAAGGGGAGAGAAGGATATTAAAACGAGAATGGCCATTGTTAGTGTGGTTGTCGCTATAATTGTTGTGATTGCTACCATGGTTTCAGAAGAAATTGTCAAGTATATTAGCCAGTGGCTCATCGAGAACATGGTTAAACCAGTTGGACAGTTGCTCATTGAGAAACTGGTTAAACCAATTGGACAGTGGCTAGGTTATTTGTTTCACTACAGCAGCAACATTGAGAATATGAAGGAACAGGTAAAGAAGTTGAGGGACTTTAGAGAAAGGGTGCAACTGCCGCATTCGGTGGATGCTGCTACAAGAAACATTGAAGAAATTGAAACCGATGTTAACAAGTGGTTAGAAAATGCGGATTTGATTATGGGAAAGGCCAAGGAAGTTATTGAAGATGAAGAAAAATCAAAGATGAGGTGTTCCTATGCGATATGCTTGAACTTGAAGCAACGACATCAGCAAAGTAAGAAATCAAAGAAGATAGTGCAAGACATCAATGAAGTCTTGGAAAATTGGAGATCTGATAAGGTTTTCCATATGGATTACATGAAGTTTGGGTCAAGAATGGTAACTGTGAAGGGACTTATGGTGGCATTGGGAGATGCTAATTTAAACATGATTGGGGTGTGGGGGATGCCTGGTGTGGGAAAGACTACATTGGTTAGAGAAGTTGCTAAGCAAGTTAAGGAAGAAAAGTTATTCGATGAGGTAGCTATAGCAACCGTGACGCAGAGCCCAAACCTAATAAAAATACAAGGAGAAATCGCTGACAAACTAGATCTAAAGCTTGATAAGGAAACTTCAAGCGGAAGAGCAGATCTGCTGAGGGTGAGGTTAACGAAAGACAACAATAAGAAGATACTTGTTATCCTAGATGATATATGGGAGAAACTTGATTTGGATGAAATAGGAATTCCTCGTACGGGTTGCAAAGCAGTGGTAACATCTAGGAATAGGGATGTATTATCTTCTGAGATGGGCACCCAAAAGGATTTTGGACTTGAAGTTTTACACAAAGAAGAAGCATGGAGTTTATTTGAGAAGTTGTCGGGTGATTCTCTCGTAGATTCAAATTTGCGATCTAAAGCAATTGAGGTATCCACAGCGTGTGCAGGTCTGCCTCTCACAATTGCAACAGTTGCAAAGGCATTAAAAAAGAAGTGTTTCATCGAATGGGAGGATGCCTTACGACAACTATGGCGGCCCTCTGCTCGAAACTAGAAAAGAATGCAAGAAGTTATATATTCAGCAATAAAGTTGAGTTACAGTCATCTCGAAAGTCCCGAGCTCAAATCGTTCTTTTTGTTTTGTGCTCAAAATCAAGTTCTTTCTACCATTTATTATCAAGACTTGTTAAAAAAATGTTTTGGGCTGCGATTATTTCATGGCATTAGTACATTGGAAGAAGCAAGAAACAGAATATATACTCTGGTTTGTAGCCTCAAAAACTCTGGCTTATTGTTAGATGCTCCTGATACTGATGAGTATGTCGGTATGCATGATCTTACTCGTGATGTCGCCCTCTTAATTTCATATGAGACTCAAAATGTGTTAACGATGAGGGACGAGGGTCTAGTAGAATGGCCAGATGAGGACGATATGAAAATGTGCACAGCAATCTTTGTTTTTAATAAGGATATTCATGAACTTCCTGACAAGTTGGAATGTCCAGAACTAAGATGTTTATATGTGTATGCCGAAGATCGAGAGGGTTCTTTAAAAATTTCAGACACATTTTTTAAAGGGATGAGAAAGCTAAAAGTTTTAGATTTGACTTATATGCGAATTTCATCACTTCCTTCCTCACTTAAGCTACTTACAAACTTGCGAACATTGTGTCTGGATCAATGTGTGTTGGGAGACATAGCTATGATTGGAGAGATGAAAAATTTAGAAATTCTTAGTCTTATTGACTCTGAATTTAAATATTTGCCAAGAGAAATAGGGCTTTTGACTCATTTACGGATGTTGGATTTGAGCGATTGTAAGAAACTTCAAGTGATTCCAGCCAACGTCCTATCACGCTTGATACTATTGGAAGAGTTATATGTCGGCAACAGCTTCACTCAGTGGGAGGTTGAAGGACTCAACAATGAAAGAGCTAGCCTTGCAGAGCTAAAGCATTTGTCACGATTGAGCACTTTAGAAGTACATATTCCAGATTCCAACATGATGCCAAAAGATTTGTTATTTGAGAAGTTGAGAAGATACAAAATATTTATAGGAGATGCGTGGGATTGGTCTGGCAAACATGAAAACTCAAGAGTACTAAAACTCAAGCTGAATAAATGCAATCAATTGGAGAGTGGGATCGAAATGTTGTTTAATGGAATAGAATATCTGTGTTTGGACGAGTTCAATGGTGTTAAGAGTATTGTATATGAATTGGATATGAAAGGCTTCCAACAACTAAAGCATCTCCATGTCCAAAACAATGCTGAGATTAAATATATCATCCACTCAAGGGGGTTGGTTAAATATGAGGTTGTGTTTCTCGCCTTAAAGATATTTTCTCTCAAAAACATGATCAATTTGGAAGGAATATGTGATGCCCAACTTCCCTTGGCATCCTTTCGTGGCATAAGAATTATGAAAGTGGAACACTGTGAGAAACTGAAGTTTGTCTTCTTGTCATCCATAGCTAAGGGTCTTTCACAACTTCAAGAATTGGAGATAAAAGAATGCAACATCATGTGAGCAATAGTTGTAAAAGAAGATGGTGAACTCGAAGATAGAGATATGATATTGTTCCCTCAACTATGTCACTTGAAACTACAATGTCTTCCAAAGCTCATGAGCTTCTTAAGCGCACAGAATTCTATCATAACTGATGTTGGAGAAATCATTCACGAGGGTGAGCTGGATTTTCAGGAGATCCTACATACAAGCATGCAACCTCTTTTTAATGAAGAGGTAAGTCTATTTTGCTTATCCCCCTGTTTTGATTTTGCATTTTTTGCATTCGTAACTTAGGAGTTAGGAGTCTTTGGCATCTCTACTTTTTGTCTTGCAGAACCCTGCATTCGTAAAGTTTAGTTCTTTGGAAACCTGATAGTACCATATGTGGGAATTGTGGTAAGCTATAAAACATTGATGCAAAAAAGCTGATCAATGTTTATCATGTCTTTCTAAAATTATTTTCTTATTAATGACACCACCTTGCATTTGATTTGCAAGCATCATATATTTTTCTTTAATCTTTAATTATGTTAATTTTTTCGTTTGTATTTTTCACCTTGATAATTACTGTAACATGTTGGGACCATACTCATAAACAGTTGTTCACAAAACCATGATTCCACCATGAAATCGTGGTAACCGTTTTTTTTTTTTGAGGAAGAAAATCGTGGTAACCTAAAAGAATTAATTCACAAATTTTTTTATTTGTATAGATAATAATAATAATAATAATAATAATAATAATAATAATAATAATTGTAGGGACTCAAAATGTAGTGGACCCTTAACAATAAAATTTGTAGAGTGCAGGCGTAAGAACTAGCTCTAGTCAATAGAAAAGGACGTCAATCTACCGCGGCAAAAGGAACTTCTTCCGTGTCAAGGGGACGGATGTTCTCTCTTTTCTTTTCTCTTAGTCCTGCTTTCAGCGTCCCTTTTCTTCCTCCTTTTTTCCAGTCCCCTATCATGTATCCTTACTTTTCTTTATATACTATCCCCTCTGTCTTGCCCTCACCGTACACGTGTAGGCTCCATTCTGGAAATTACTTTATGTCCCATCCTGAACTTTCCGGATCCTCCGTCTAGTGGTTGTAAAGGCTGCTTAACTGTTGTTCAGGTATCACCTCCACATTAATGCGGCCAGGGAGTTAGGTGGGATGCATTTAATGTGGAGGTGACACCTCTGTAAGAGACATTCGTTACCTTTTCCGGTTCATTCTTTGACCGTGACCTAATAGTTTGGTTCGTGCGCAATTCCGTGACGCTTCTCGATAACTGGAGTGGTACGTTATATCCATTTCGTAAGCTGGTTTGGGAAACAGGTTTCATCCTCGGACTAGGAGGTGTCCTCGGCCAAATGAGAGTCCTCGGACTGGGCCGTTGGATCATGGGCCTATCTTCCCCGGATATTGTTAGCTTTTCGGGTGATTGGCCCCACAATAGCCCCTCAAAATCACACTTTTTGTCATCTCGGAAAAAGGGGGATTTTGACATCATGCCCTTAACTCCTTCGTGGGGTTATTCCGAATCCCAGAGTGCCTTTTTACCTACCCCAGACACGTTCCTGACGTTCTGACGTCAGGAGCACGCCATCATTAAATGAGGGCGGTTTTTCAGTCCTCCACGTTTCGGTAGGATGCAAATCTGACGGTGAAGGATTCCCACGACTTACGAGCGGGGTTTTTCCCGCTTACAATTTCTGTGCTCGTATAAAGAGCTTTTCAAATCAACTTTCTTTTCAGTTACAAGAAATCTTGCGATTGTATCGAGCATTCACTGAACCCGTTTCTCTTTCTTTCCTCTCAATGATCTCATAAATACTTGAAGTCTGACCGAGGAGCCTACTTTTCACAACTGTAAGTTTCTTTAACCTTTCTCAGTCTGCTATTATCTTTTCTACTTTCATTCCGCGATTCTTTAGAAATGGGTAGGTTTAAAAACCTAGTTTGTTCCGAGGAGAAAATGGAGGAATTTAGGGCCAAATATGGAATTCCTTCAACGGTGGGTATGAGATACGCCTCCGCGGAGGAGTGGTATGATCAAAGGAAATCAGGGGAAGTAGTCATCCCTATGATTGCTTTCATAGAAGGGGGAATGACTATTCCGATGGGCCGTATCACCACCAGCTACCTTAGGTTTTTTAGATTGTCCCCCACACAATGTGCCCCAAATATGTTTAGGGTGTTAGGGAGTATAGAAGCCCTTAATACGAGGCTAAACCTGGGCCTTACCCATCATGATGTGAATTGGGTATACAACCTCCAGCGCTTAAAGGATGAGGGGTACTACCTTAAATCTAGGTTCTCCGAGATAAGGTTAATCCAGTGCTTACCTCAATCGAACAAGGGTTTGAAAGAAGATTTCCTCATCTTTTCCGGCGCATGGCATGACGGGTTACATTGTCCGACTAAGGAGGGTACACCAGGTGGGGCTCTTGGGCTGAACGCCCTCGTACCTCGATTTGCAATCTTAGGCCTAGGGTAAGTTTATCCCTGACGAAGGTTCTTTTTGCTGTTTTGATGATTTTGCAGACAGGAACGCTACTAAGCCTCGGCTCGGGTTAGTTAACAGGGAGAACTTGGATAAACTTTTGAGATCCGAGGTATACAAGAATCCGTCCGACGGTCAACTAAGGGCTGCGCACATCATCCTCGGGTACAAGCCCATTTCCTCGTCTTTCCAAGTACCCAAGTGTGTGATAAGAGCTGCTGATCCCAGGCTGCAAAGGATCAACGTAGCCCACGAAAGGTTCGGGTTCATAGTTCCCGAGGGTATTCCAATCCCAGACGTCGTCCCCTTTTCTCAACCATCGACCGGAGTTGTTACTTCCGCAGGAGCTTCTTCATCTCACCCCGTTATTCAGGAGGTGGGGGAGGAGAAAGAAGAAGAAGAAGAAAAAGAAGAAGAAGAAGAAAAAGAAGAAGAAGAAGAAGAAGAAGCCGAAGAAGTTTCGGATTCGGCGGACGGGTTTGAGGTGTTCAATCGACCGGAGTCTCCAGAGACAGTTCCTAGTGAAATGGGCATCCAAAGAAAAAGCCAAAGGAGTTTGTTCGATGTTATTGAAGGGAAATCTGGGAGAGAGGCGCCAGGGAGGCCCCCTCAGACCATCCCTTCTCATTCCCTTTCTCCTAAACCTCGCCAACCTAGAGAGGGCGAACCTGCCGATCCTAAGAGGAGGAGAGAGCAGAAGGGTAAAGATGTGGCGGAGACTGTGGAGGTTGTGAGATCTCACGTGGCCCAGGAGGGTGAGGATCAGCCACCCTTAAAGCAGCGAAAAACGACTCGCGCGGCCTCTAGGGCGAGTGCAAAGCAAACAACTCAGTCCTCGGAGATTGAAGCCTGGCTTCCCGCGCCCATGCTTGGTGGTGAGCCCCTGAGGGCAGATGCATCCCTCAGGGATTTTAATGGTGGGATAGGGTGCCATATCGCATCCGTTATGGAAGAGACCCTTCTTCTTCCTCGGGATATGGCTGAGGTCAAAAAGATGAAGAAAAATGAGCTCTTCATGAATCTAAAAAGGCACCTGGGCATGGTATAGCACCCTTATAGCTTTATATGTTCCTCTCAGTTTACTTCGTTTCTGATTGCTTCTTTTCTCTTTTTGTTTTTGTATACAGATTGTTCAAGAAACTTTTACGCTAGAGGAGATGACCAACCACTACTATCTCCAGATGAACAAAGAGAGGGAGATCAGGATTGACACCTCTAAGACGCTCGCCGCCAGTGAGCTAAGCGTAGGGCAGTTGAAGCAAAAACTGGCGGGGGAAGAATCCGCTCGGCAGAGCGCGGATTCAGCTCTGTCCATCCTTCAGAAGCAAGTTGAGGACCAAGGGAAGAAGCTCAAAGATGCCACTGACCAACTGAAAGGTTCTAAGGAACAATTCTCAGCGCTGATGAAACAGTTGGAAGAAGCCCAACGGCAAAGGGGTTTGGCAGAAGAAGAAAGGGATAAGGCTGAGAGAGCAAGGGCCGAGGCTGAGAAAGCAAGAGACGAGGCCGAACAGCGGGGGTATGACGAAGGCGTAGCTGAGACCGAGGATAGTTTCAGGAAAGAGGTCCCAATCGTGTGCCGAGCATATTGTGCTCAGACTTGGGAAGAAGCTCTCAACCGTGCGGGCGTCGAGCCCTCATCAGAGCTGAGAAGTCCTGACAACATCTTTTTTCCTTCGGCCATAAGAGCCTCGGGCACCCCTTCTCAGCAACAAGAGGTTTCCTTTACTGCGGTTGGCTCATCTGAAGAGGCTCAAGGTCAGAATCTTCTCCCGGCTGGTCAGCAGAATCAGCCTAAAGTGTACGAAGCGGAAAGAGGGACCCCATTGCACGAAGTCACAGAGGTTCCTAAAGATGGGCGAGCTTCTCAAAGCTTCAAAGAGGACTTAGCTTCCACCGTTCTGCCTGCTGGGGAGACCTTAGAGGAGAAAGAGAAAGACAAGGATGTTCCTCTTCAGGAAACGGCCGACGTACCACCTTTTTAGATGTAAATGGAGTTAAACAAATAGTTGACGTATGCAGGGGGCAATTCCCCTTTTTTGGCTTGTATAAGACATTATGGGTTTTTTCTTTTTCTCGTATGATTTCTTGCATGAGTGTGTTTTCATATTTGCGTTATCTTGAACTATGGAAGAACAAAGTTTAACACTGCAAAGGGAAACCTAGTTTTACCTAGGCCAAATGAGAGCCAAGCCAAAATGGAAATCGTGTTTCGAATAATCCGTCCTCGGAGGTATCAACTGCCCTAAAATGCTTTGAGATGAGGCTAATAGAGTTTATCTTGGCATATAGGAGTGATCCCTTAGACCTCATTTAAGATGCAATAATTTTCATGGTGCGCACTAACCTCCACGCAGTTGCGGTCCGAGGACTTTTCGCGACTTAATATCTGCTTAACGCTTTGTTTCATCATTTGAAGTATCTGGTTTCCCCGGAGGCTTGGGTCCGAGGACCATACAACGTCTTGGTTCTGTCCAGTACCTAGTTTTCTTATTTTAAGTGGTTAGTTTCACCAAAGGCTGGTGTCCAAGGACCATACAATGCCTTGGTTCTGTCCAACGCTTCATTTTTGCATCTGAAGTATCTGGTTTCCCCGGAGGCTTGGGTCCGAGGACCATACAACGCCTTGGTTCTGTCCAGTACCTAGTTTTCTTATTTTAAGTGGTTAGTTTCCCCAAAGGCTGGTGTCCGAGGACCATACAATGCCTTGGTTCTGTCCAACGCTTCATTTTCGCATCTGAAGTATCTGGTTTCCCCGGAGGCTTGGGTCCGAGGACCATACAACGCCTTGGTTCTGTCCAGTACCAAGTTTTCTTATTTTAAGTGGTTAGTTTCCCCAAAGGCTGGTGTCCGAGGACCATACAATGCCTTGGTTCTGTCCAACGCTTCATTTTTGCATCTGAAGTATCTGGTTTCCCCGGAGGCTTGGGTCCGAGGACCATACAACGCCTTGGTTCTGTCCAGTACCTAGTTTTCTTATTTTAAGTGGTTAGTTTCCCCAAAGGCTGGTGTCCGAGGACCATACAATGCCTTGGTTCTGTCCAACGCTTCATTTTTGCATTTGAAGTATCTGGTTTCCCCGGAGGCTTGGGTCCGAGGACCATACAACGCCTTGGTTCTGTCCAGTACCTAGTTTTCTTATTTTAAGTGGTTAGTTTCCCCAAAGGCTGGTGTCCGAGGACCATACAATGCCTTGGTTCTGTCCAACGCTTCATTTTTATTTAAGGGACATAAGTAATGGAACTCCAATTATGCTAGGAAAGAAACATACGATAGAACTGTTTGTGTTAATAGTAGTACCTTCTTAAGTTGCTTACATTCCAAGGGTGGAGTACCCTCTTTTCATCAAGATCTTCCAAATAGTAGGCCCCAATTCCTGCTACAGATGTGATGCGATACGGTCCTTCCCAATTGGGCCCTAGCTTCCCCCAGGCCAGGTTTTTGGTATTCCCAACGACTTTTCTCAACACTAGGTCCCCTGGAGCCAGCGGCCTCAGCCTCACATTTGCATCGTAACCTTGTTTCAGCTTATGTTGATAATAGGCTAACTGGACCATTGCTCTGTCTCGTCGTTCGTCTATCAGATCTAGACTCTTTCCCAAAAGCTCGTTGTTGCCCTCTGAGGTGAAAGTGCTGGTCCTCAACGTGGGAAAGCCCGTCTCCAGCGGAATCACGGCCTCTGCCCCGTACGTCATTGAGAATGGGGTTTCTCCCGTTGACCGTCGAGGCGTTGTTCGGTAAGTCCACAAAACGTGTGGCAGCTCCTCCACCCATTTTCCCTTAGCATCGTCTAACCTCTTCTTGAGCCCATTTACAATGACCTTATTGACTGCCTCGGCTTGCCCATTTCCCTGTGGATAGGCTGGGGTGGAATATCTGTTCTTGATTCCCAGATCGGAACAGTACTCCCTGAAGGCCTTGCTATCAAACTGAAGCCCATTATCCGAGATAAGGGTCTGAGGGACCCCAAATCGGGTGACGATGTTCTTCCAAACAAACCTCTTGACGTCCACGTCTCTGATATTAGCCAGGGGTTCAGCCTCCACCCACTTCGTGAAATAGTCCGTGCCAACGAGCAGGTATTTCTTATTCCCGATTGCCTTAGGGAAAGGGCCAACAATGTCTAAGCCCCATTGTGCAAAAGGCTAAGGACTAGAAAGGGGGTTAAGGACTCCCCCGGGTTGATGGATATTTGGAGCGAACCTCTGGCATTGATCACATTTTTTAACATACTCCTGTGCTTCCTTCTACATGCCTGGCCACCAATACCCTTGAGTGATTGCTCGATGAGACAGAGACCTCCCTCCCGTATGGCTCCCCCAAATCCCCTCATGCAACTCCTCTAGGAGTGCCTCTGATGCTTCGGGGTGTACACAGAGTAAGTAAGGCCCGGAGAACGAGCGCCTGTATAGCTTTTTGTCCCCAGACAACCAGAACCGTGGAGCCTTTCTTTTTATCTTGTCAGCCTCCAGCTTGTCCTCTGGCAGTATGTCCTTTTCAAGGTATGCCTTTATAGGATCCATCCAACTCGGCGATGAACCGATCAGGTTGATCTGAACAGGATCCTCCGCTGTCGGAGAGGGTGAACTTAAATCTTCAACCACGATTATACGAGGTAGGTCCCGTGCCAAAGAGGTGGCAAGGGTAGCCAGAGAGTCTGCATGCGCATTCCCATTCCTGGGGACATGGGATAGTTTGAAGGATTCAAAGTCCTTTTGCATACGCCTAACTCGGCTCAGGTAGCCTTGCATCCTGGTGTCCCGAGCTTCCAGCTCTCCTCTGACTTGGCCCACGATTAAGCTCGAATCCGAGAACATCTCTACTGCTTTTCCTCCGAGCTTCGTGACCGTCGCCATTCCTGCTATTAGCGCCTCATACTCTGCCTCATTGTTGGTGGCCGGGAATCCCAACCTCAGAGACTTCTCCACAACGGTCATTTCGGGAGATATTAAGACTAGCCCCACTCCCGATCCCCTCTGGTTTGCCGCTCCATCCACGTATACCTTCCAGGGATGTGGACGTTGTGTGGATATGAGGCCCACCGATTTTTCCTCATGCCGTTCGGGCCTGTGCTTATTTCCTTAGGGCCCTCAGCAAACTCAGCCACCAGGTCGGCAAGCACTTGACCCTTTACAGAGGTGCGGGGCATATACTTTATATCGAAAGCCCCTAGTATTGTGCCCCATTTGGCAACCCTGCCCGTGTAGTCCGCACTCCGAAGTATGGCTTTGAGTGGGTATTGAGTCAAGATAACCACAGTGTGCGCCTGAAAGTAGTGGGGGAGCTTCCTCGTAGCGTGCACTACTGCCAAAATGGCCTTCTCCAAGGGCAAATACCGCACCTCGGCCTCATGAAGTGACTTGCTCACGTAGTATACTGGCCGCTGTACGCCATTATCCACTCGTATCATCACAAAACTAATAGCGTGGGTGGCTATTGCTAAGTAAGCAAAAAGAACTTCGTCTACTTTGGGGCTGGACAGGATAGGTGGCCGAGAAAGATATTCCTTGAGTTGCTGAAATGCTAAAGCGCACTCCTCAGTCCACTCAAATCCCTTCCACTTGTGAAGTAAGAGGAAAAAGGGTCTGCATCTGTCGGCTGATCTGGATATGAATCTGTTTAGCGCAGCGGTCATCCCAGTCAGTCTCTGGACTTCCTTAGGATTCCGAGGTGGCTGCAAGCTGTTTATGGCCTTAATCTGGTCCGGGTTCACCTCAATTCCCCGGTGGGTCACCATATAGCCCAAAAATTTCCCAGAGCTAACCCCGAAGGAACACTTGGAGGCGTTCAGCCGCAATTTATGTTTTCTCAAAACTTCAAAGGTGCCAATTAGGTCCGTCGTATGTACCGGCGCCTCTTTGCTCTTTTCCACCATGTCATCTATATAAATCTCTATACTTTTGCCCAACTGTGGTTCGAACATCTTTGTCATCATCCGTTGGTACGTTGACCCTGCGTTCTTCAAGCCGAAAGGCATTACCTTGTAGTGGTAATTTCCGTTGGGAGTAAGGAATGCTGTCTTCTCTTGGTCACCTAATGCCAATGGGATTTGATGGTAGCCCTGGAAAGCATCTAGGAAGCTCATCCGAGGATGGCCTACTGTTGCGTCAACCAGCCGATCTATGCGGGGCATAGGGAAAGGATCCTTGGGACAGGCTCTATTGAGGTCTGTGAAGTCGACGCATACCCGCCATTTTCCGTTCTTCTTCTTCACCACTACGGTGTTCGCTAACCACTGAGGGTAAAACACCTCTTTGATAGCCCCTGCCTGCTTGAGCTTGTCCACCTCGTCTTTAATAGCCTCGGCATGTAATTTCGACGGACGCCGAGGTGGCTGCTGCTTTGGAATCGCTGATGGATTGACATTCAAATGATGACAGATGAAGTCTGGATCAACCCCTGGCGCTTCATATGCGTTCCATGCAAACACGTCTATGTTCTTTCTGAGGACCTCAACCAGCTGCTCTTTCTCTGGCGAGGGTAATAGCGCCCCGACCTGAAAGTACCTTTCCGGGTCATTGCCGACGGTCACCCTCTCCAACTCCTCACACTCGGCTTCCCCTGCGGTATTGCTGGAGAAGGTTCCTCGGTCCCTTAATTGCTATAAATCATCCTCGGCCCTGGCCGACGAACCTATCTCAGGCTTGTGCTGAATAGCCGCTACCATGCACTGCCTTGCCATGGCCAGGTTTCCCAATATTTCTGACACTTGACCACCCGACGGGTACTTCACCTTCTGGTGAAGGGTGGAGGATACAGCCCCTAGAGTATGCAACCAAGGTCTTCCCAAAATAGCTGTGTAGGGGGAAAAAACGTCAACCACGATGAAATCCACCTCCACCACATCAGAACCTGCCTGCACAGGTAACCTAATCATACCCAACGGGATGACCGATCTGCCCTCGAAGCTTATCAATGGGGAGCTGTAGGCCGTCAGATCTCGGGGCGTCAAACCCAACCCCTTGTATAGGTCCGGATACATCACCTCAGCTGCGCTCCCTTCATCGACCATCACCCTCTTAACGTCGTACCCCCCGATTCTCAGCGTAACCACCAAAGCATCGTCATGCGGCTGTATAGTTCCTCTCTTGTCCTCCTCTGAGAAGCCTAGTACCAGTGAAGCGTTCAGCTTCGCTTTCTTTGGCGCTGCATTCGAGCTCCCCTCTATGCAATGAGACACGGACAGTATTCTTGAGGGACAAGACCCTGTCCTTCCTGGGGCCGCAAATATGACGTTTATGGTTCCCAAGGGGGCTCCCGAAGGGGCATTTCCTCTAAACGTCTGCCCTGCCCGGCTTCCTTGGGCACTGGTGTGGTGCAGAAGGTCGGTCAGCCTCCCTTCTCGGACTAGCTCTTCCAAGTGGTCCCACAAGTTTCTGCAGTCCTCAGTTGTATGTCCATGGTCCTGGTGGTACTGGCAATAGAGGTTTTGGTTGCGCTTCGCAGGATCCCCTGCCATCCTGTTGGGCGCTCTGAAGAAAGGCTCGTTTTGTATTTTTTCTAGAACCCGCTGGACTAGTTCTCGGAACACGACGTTGACCGCCTGGGGATTTGCAGATCCCGACTGCCCCGCAAAATCTCTCCGAGGTCGATTGTTATTATACCGATCCGACTTAAATTCCCTCCTCTCCTGGGGGATTGCCTTGGTCTTTCCTCTACCCCGTATCTGGTCTTCCTCTATTCTTCTAAACCTGTCAATCCTGTCCATGAGCTCTCGCATACTGGCAACAGGCTCACCAGTTAGGGAGCTCCTCAGCCCATGATCGATTTGAAGGCCCTCCTTGAAGGTGTTAATAGCCACCTTGTCGTTTGTTCCCTCTACCTCGTTATACATCTCCCAGTATCTGTCAGAGTATGCTTTTAGTGTTTCTCCCTCTCGCTGAGACATAGATAACAACGACCCCAAGGGCTGGACAACCCTTCTGCAGGTGATAAAGCGAGCCCCAAAAGCTTGGATGAGCCTTTCAAAGGAATCAATAGTGTCCTCCTCCAGGCCGTTGAACCACCTCATCGCCGCCGGGCCTAGGCTTAAAGGGAAAACCTTACACATCAGAGCCTCATCTCTAGAGTGAATGGCCATCCTCTGGTTGTAATGGCTAACATGCTCCACCGGGTCCGTCTGACCATTATAAATGGTGAATGTAGGTTGATGGAACCTTCGAGGAAGGCTTGCGTCATCTATACGTCGTGTGAACGGTGACCTGGAGACTTGACTTAGCGCCCTGTTCAAAGCCTCGTTCCCTAAGCCTCGTTGAGGTGGACTTTTGTGCGTCCGTCGACGACTGTAGCGCTCTTTACCGAGGGAAACAAGTTCACTGGGCGGGGTTCTGGACCTTCGCCTGTAACTTGTATCGTCTGACTCATCGGAGGCTGGCGTCGCTTCCTTATTCGTTTGCTTTCGTCGTTCATACCGCAGTTCCCTTCTTAACGCGTCAATCTCACGCTGCATGTCCTTGCCGTCCTTCGCATGGGAGACATGGCTCTTCCCCCGAGTTCGGCTCTTCTCCGTATGGGTTGTTCGCACACTTCCCTCGCGAGCTGCCCTTCGTTCGCGGTTCATCAATGGCGTGTCATGCTGGGGTCCCCTAGACTCTGCCTGGTGTGGGCTAGTGTCCATCTGCGGTGGTGGTCCTTCTGCCATCAGCTGTTACAACTGTCTTTTTCTACGGTCGGATCAAGCTCTTCCCACAGACGGCGCCAATTGTAGGGACTCAAAATGTAGTGGACCCTTAACAATAAAATTTGTAGAGTGCAGGCGTAAGAACTAGCTCCAGTCAATAGAAAAGGACGTCAATCTACCGCGGCAAAAGGAACTTCTTCCGTGTCAAGGGGACGGATGTTCTCTCTTTTCTTTTCTCTTAGTCCTGCTTTCAGCGTCCCTTTTCTTCCTCCTTTTTTCCAGTCCCCTATCATGTATCCTTACTTTTCTTTATATACTATCCCCTCTGTCTTGCCCTCACCGTACACGTGTAGGCTCCCTTCTGGAAATTACTTTATGTCCCATCCTGAACTTTCCGGATCCTCCGTCTAGTGGTTGTAAAGGCTGCTTAACTATTGTTCAGGTATCACCTCCACATTAATGCGGCCAGGGAGTTAGGTGGGATGCATTTAATGTGGAGGTGACACCTCTGTAAGAGACATTCGTTACCTTTTCCGGTTCATTCTTTGACCATGACCTAATAGTTTGGTTCGTGCGCAATTCCGTGATGCTTCTCGATAACTGGAGTGGTACGTTATATCCATTTCGTAAGCTGGTTTGGGAAACAGGTTTCATCCTCGGACTAGGAGGTGTCCTCGGCCAAATGAGAGTCCTCGGACTGGGCCGTTGGATCATGGGCCTATCTTCCCCGGATATTGTTAGCTTTTCGGGTGATTGGCCCCATAATAATAATTTGTGAATTAATTTTATTATTATTATTATTATTATTATTATTATTATTGTGTGTGTGTATATATATATCTTGAAATATTTGCTAGATTATATAGTAGAATTAATAATTTTTAACAAATTTTTTTTTTCCTAAGAGTATTTCATTTTAAGTCTATTAAACTATTAATTAAGAAAAAAAAAAAAAAAAAAAAAACTCTTTCTTATCTTTGCCCCTTACAAAACTAAACATGGGCAAGAATATTTTCTTTTCACTAAAATAAATAATTCATATTGCTTTCTTTGCCAACTGATAAAAGTAGCGCCCTCTCTCTCTCTCTCCATATATATATATATATATATATATATATATATATATATATATAACTTTCTTTTTGGTTTAAGATTTTCATATACTCTTATTAAGAGCCAATTTGCCAATGATCAAATATATTGGAAATTAAAATTTTCCAACCGTGGTAATTGAATAGGAAAGAGAAAAGTAGAGTTTTTCTACTATTCAACAGTTTCAACTTTTAATCTTCTATTTTAATGTTGTTTTTAATCACAAACCACTATATTATCATCTTATCTTATAGTTCTATCTCTTATAATGTATAGAAAAGTATGATCATAAACTTTTTTATTAAATACATTACTTATCTCGATATATTCATAAATATTTATCAAATCAAAATATACCTATTTAAAGATGCTTCATAAACAAAACACAAATTGTCATATTGAGAATGATTAACTGAACCAATTATTTATTTATTTTTTATTTTTTATTTATTTTTTTGAACTTGCATTAGATAACTTATCAACAATACTTTTCCACAAAAAGTGCAAATTTTTCCACCCAAAAAAATTATCAAAAACAAATATGAATAAAATCTCATAATTAAGCTTCTATATGCGCATCCTTATAAAAATTAAAAAGTTGGCAATCGTGGTAAGCATAAAACTTAAATCCACAAGTGCTATTCAATGTATACCATGTCTGAACTCCACCTTGCATCTAATTTGCAAGCATATATATTAATGACTTATTTTGTAGATACTTAGTATTGTTTACAGGATTTGTCACATTTTTTTTTTTTTGATAGATAATAAGAGTATTATTAAACAAACTGTAAAATAGAATAAAGCAAGTACAAGGTGTTCATGATGGTGAACACAAGGAAATGCAGCAAACAAACAAGCAAACAGCAACAAACAATAAGAAAAAACTTAAACTGCAATACTAAGAGAAGAAATAAACTCCAAGATAGTGGAACAATCCGAGAAGCCCCAATACCTAGACCAATCAAATAAAGTCTTCTGGCATAGAGCTTGTAATTGAGCCAAGGATTTCTCGGTATCCTCAAAAGAACAAGAATTTCTTTCGGTCCAAACAATCTACATCAAATAGCCAGGAACCATATTCTAAATGTCTGAATTAAATTTACCCAGCCAATTGCTCCAACAAAACACCAAGCTTTCCATAGAGCTTGGCATGACCCATTGGGTCCCAAAGATCTTAAACATATAAACCCATAGAGAGTGAGCTACAAGACAATGGAGGAGGAGATGATCCACAGTTTCCTCATTCCGATGACACATACAACACCGAATCACCAAAATGCACCCCCTAAGCATGAGATTATCCAATGTTAGGATCTGCCCATGAACCGCTGTCCACGCAAAAAATGCCACCCTCTTAGGAATTTTAGCTTTCCACACACCCTTCCATGGAAAATTGGAGGTAGCTACACCCCTCATATTATGGTAATAGGACCGGGTATCAAACTTGCCATTCCCATTGAGACACCAATGAGAAGTGTCACTCCCACCACCCTTAGGGATCCGAGATTGAATGAACTCAAGGAAAGAGAAGGCAGCCTTTAATTCCCTTTCATGAAAATCTCTATGAAATCTCAAATTCCAAATTCTATCGTTCCCACCCTCTTGGAAGCATAATACATTAGAAATGCAAGCTTCCTTGTCATGCATAATACATTAGAAATGCAAGCTTCCTTGTCATTAGAACACGCATACAACTGAGAATGGAGCCTTTACAGTGAGTTATCTCCCACCCACTTATCATGCCAAAAAAGAATACAAGTGCCATCACCCACCACTAGGGCCACATGTTTGGAGAAATTCTCCCAACCATCATGAATACCCCGTCACAGACCACATCCATGGGCCCTTCTACATATTTTAGTAGTCCACCCCTCTTGACCCTCTCCATATTTAGTTGCAATAACCCTCCTCCAAAGATGAGTGCCTTCTCGTCCAAACCTCCATAACCATTTCCCTAACAAGGCTTTATTAAAATGCACTAACTTCCCGATCCCTAAACCCCCCATATCTAACGGTAAACACACATTCTCCCAAGCCACCAAAGGATATTTGAAACACTCCTCTGAAGGTCCCCATAAAAAATTTCTCTAAATACGCTCCAATCTATCAGCCACAACTGCAGGGATGACAAATAATGATAGATAGTACGTAGGAAGGCTAGAAAGCGTACTCTTCAACAGGGTAAGCCCCCTTTGATAAATAAAGACGCTTCCAACTTGAGAGCTTCTTCTCCATCTTTTCCAAAATAGGATTCCACACAGAAGCTGTTTTGTATGGGGTGCCCAACGGCATTCCCAAGTATTTCATAGGCAGACTACCTACCCTACATCGAAGTATGGTAGCCAAAGCATCTATATTTCCAACCTCCCCATCCGAAACAATCTCACTCTTCCCCACATTAACTTTCAAACCAATAAAAGCTTGGAAGCAAGACAAAGCCAACCTAATGGACAACACCTGATCCCTAGAATCATCACAAAACAAAATGGTATCATCTGCAAACAGCAAGTGTGAAATGTGTACCCCCAAAGAGTTAGTTGGCCCCACATGAAAGCCACGAAGCAGACCACAATCCTCAGTTTTCTTCAAAATCCTACTTAGAACTTCCATAATTAAAAGGAAAAGAAGAGGGAACAGCGGATCACCTTGTCTCAACCCTCGCGAGCTTCCAAAAAATCCAATCGGAGAACCATTCACAATAATAGAGAAGCGAATAGTGGTTATACAAGCCTTAATCCACCCCCTCCACTTCTCCCCAAAACCCATCCTATCCAACAGATAGAACAAAGCATCCCAATTCACATGGACATAGGCTTTCTCAATGTCCAATTTGCAAACCACCCCGGGGACCTGACTCTTCAATCTGCTATCTAGGCACTCATTAGCAATAAGCACTGAATTCAAAATTTGTCTCCCACCAACAAAAGATATGAGACTATTTAGCACAACCCTTAGTCTATTTGCCAACACCTTAGACAGCAGCTTATACACACTCCCTACTAAACTAATAGGCCGAAAATCCTTAACATCAATTGCATTATTTTTCTTGGGAATTAGAGAGAGAAATGAGGCATTTAAAGACCGTTCAAACACTGAATACTTGCGATTAGTCTTTGATTTCTGTTCATGCATGTCTTTGTGGTTTTTTTTTTTTCATCTAGATGTATTCCTTTAACATGTGTTGGGACCATATTCAAAAACATTTGTATGCAAAACCAAAAATTAATACATTTTTCATCTAAATATAGAATTCATTGGTCTCTTTATTTAGTTTATATCTTGTCTTTCATTACGTTTATGATTGTTTCCTAAATCAAGAACTCATGATATGGGTCTTGCAGGTTGCATTCCCCAATTTGGAGTCATTGTTAATCTCCCATATGTCTAACCAGAAAATTATATGGCATGACAAATTTGCCCCTGGCTCTTTTACAAAGCTTCAGTCAATGAATGTTCAATTCTTTGAAAGTTTTATGAACATCTTCCAAGTTAATATGTTGTCAAGGTTCCAGAGCCTGGAGTCCCTTGTAGTAGATGATTGTGGTTCGCTACAAGAAATATTTGAATTAGAAGGGCAAGAAGTTACGGAAACACGAGCAGTAACAGTGACTTAGTTGAAAAATCTATTTATGCGTCGTCTACCGAAGTTGAAGCGTGTATGGAATAAGGACCCCCAGGGAATGTTCTCTTTTCCAAATCTACAAAAAATAAGTGTTTGTGAATGTGAGAGTTTGAAAAGTTTGTTTCCAACCTCAGTGGCCAGATGTCTCAAGCAATTGGACGATCTTCGAATAGCCGAAAGTGGGATTGAGGAAATTATTGTACAGGAAGAAGGTGCAAAAGAAGATGCAAGATTCGTGTTCCCTAAATTGACTTGCTTGATACTTCGAGAGTTGTCAAAGCTCAAGTGGTTTTACCGAGGGGTGCATACTTTCAAATGTCCGTTATTGAAATCCTTGGAGGTGTCTGGATCTAATGAAATTCAGATATTTGCTTCAAAAAATTATAGAATTCAAGAACAAGATGAGCAGAGTCAACTAGAGACATCCATTCAACAACCACTTTTCTTGGTTGAAGAGGTAAGAGACTAATGGTATAACATAAATTATAGCTGATCCCTCTCAAAAAAGAAAAACTGGTCTCAAATTTGAAATTTATTATTCATTTAATTACATTTATTTTTTAATAATTTGATTAAATTATGTATATTTTTAGAAAAATGGTATGCACACAATATTTTCATTACAAATTCTAAATGTTATTAGTTGTTTTGACGAGGCAAAAAAACAATTTAAGTTATAAATTCAAATTAGAACCAATAGCAACTTATCATTTATGATTTGTTGTGAAAATGTTGTGGAAATAACACCTCTCATATTTTTGTGATAAAAAATATGTATATGTGTACCTTGTTTTAATAAAATTTTATTGTAACAAAAGCCTATAGCACAAATAGTGTTATAAAAACATTAAAAATTAATTAATAAAAGTAAGAAGCAACCCGTATTTATAACCTAGCTATTTGGCAGGATCATAATGTGCTATTGTAATGAATTTATCTTTTGATGGCTCTTTCCTTGCATTGCTTGCCAAGTTGCCTCAAATGAAATAGCAATAATATAGGTACCTAGCTTATGCAATGTTTTGGTTTGTCAAAAATGCTGTCTCTTTAAATAGAATTGCTGTGATCTTTATTGAAGAAGAAAATGTGAGTATATGTTACAATGAGAGGTTCTGTTTCTTTATGTAGTAAACAGAGCAATCAAAAATGAGAAACTTTTTTTTTTTAATGAATAAAAAATTAGAAATTGATATCAAAAGTTTAACTAATCTAGTCATTTGAGAGAATTAATTGCTTCCTAATTACTTAAAATGAATTCACTGTGCAACCTCTCTTCAATGAAGAGGTAATTCTATTTTTATAATCCCCTGTTTTACTTCGTATATATCTTATTTTCTATTATTTGAGTTACTATGATTAGTTATGTTATTAACATACATGGAATGGACTTGCAAGTTGCATTCCCTAGTTTGGAAACACTGTATTTGGATCAGTGTGTGTTGGAAGCCATAGCAATGATTGGAGAGCTGAGAAATTTAGAAATTCTTGGCCTTCTTGACTCCAATGTTGAACATTTGCCGAGAGAAATAGTGTTTTTGACTCATTTACGGATTTTGGATTTGAGCAATTGTACTGAACTTATAGTGATTCCACCAAATGTCCTATCATGTTTGATACAATTAGAAGAGCTATATGTCGGCAATAGCTTCATTCAGTGGGACGTTGAAGGACTCAACAATGAAAGAGCTAGCCTTGCAGAGCTAAAGCATTTGTCACGGTTGACTACTTTAGAAGTACACATTCCAGATGCCAGCATGTTGCCAAAAGATATGTTATTTGAGAAGTTGAAAAGGTACAAAATAGTTGTCGGAGATGTGTGGGATTGGTCAGATGACCATGAACACTCAAGAGCACTAAAACTCAAGTTGAATACAAGCTTTCATTTGGAGAGGGGGGGGGGGGGGGGGATTAAAATGTTGTTGAATGGTATTGAAAATCTGTGCTTGGATGAGTTAAAGGGTGTTAAGAGCGTCATCTATGAATTAGATATGACAGGCTTCCAACAACTGAAGCATCTACATGTCCAAAACAATGTCGAGATCAAGTACATCATCAACTCGACTGGGATGGTTATCTTTGATGTTGTCTTTCCTGTCTTGGAGATACTCTCTCTCAAAAACATGATCAACTTGGAAGAAATATGTCATGGCCAAATTCCCTCAGCATCTTTCCGTAACTTAAGCATTATGAAAGTAGAACATTGTGAGAAACTAAAATTTATCTTCTCGTCAACCATAGCCAAGGGCCTTCCACAACTTCAAAAATTGGAGATACAAGAATGTAGCATAATGGGTGCAATAATCATAAAAGAAGAGGGCGAAATAGAAGACAGAGATATGATCTTGTTCCCTCAATTGCGTCACTTAGAACTCCATCGGCTTCCAAAACTCGTGAGCTTTTTAAACACACAAAAGTCAGTCATAAATGATGCTGGAGAAATCATTCCCAAATGCGAGCCGGATTTTCACATGCTAATCCTACAGGAATAGGTATATTAAAGTTTAGATTTGCATATAATGATCCCAAAGATGTGGCACACACCCACATAGATTGCTTGTCCAATTTGTCTGTGGAAAGCAACCAATTTAGTATTTTGGAGTAAATGCTTCTTTTTTCTACATAGCAGTGGTTAAATTCTTTACAACTTCCATATCAATATAAATCATGAACCATTAATACCCCAGTAAAATATTGATAGTCATTTATCTTCTGTTAATCGAAGTGTATAGTAAGTAACACACTAGTGGGTGCTTGTGACAGTCACATGACCTTTCTCTTGGGCAAACAATCCTTGGACATGTGAGAGAGACATGTGCCTCAAGTGAGGTTATAGCCTTATATATAGTTGAAAATTATTTGTGTCCTAATTTATGAATCTAAATTTGGAGTCCATTTGGCTTGTTCTTATTTGTTAAAAACTTTTACTTTTTGTCTACTTTTTCGTTTTTAGTTTTTTAGAAAATAAATCTACTTTTTCGTTTTTTGTCACATTTTTAACGCAAAAGTTACTAAAAACTATATGCTTTTTTATTTATAAACACTATGAAAATAAAGTTACTGAAAATAAGAGATTACCAGACACTTAAATACTGCAAATTTTAAGACTTGAAAGTAATTAATTGAAGAAAATAAGGCCGCACTTATTTTAATCACCCCTATTATTAATTAATTAAATATTTTAACGAGACTTTAAATAACTATTGAGTTTGGATGTAAAATGACTAGTGTATTGGGTATGGTCTCACCTATTAGCTATATAGCCAAATCAGTTTTAATGGAAAAAATTACACTAACCAGGTGTACTAAAATGACATTTTCTTGATTGTTTTGAATTGTACATAAACCTCCCTCAAAAAAGAATTGTACATAAACCTTCCCTGAGGACTCACATCAATATTTATAATTTATATAATAGAAAAAGTACAACATTTTAGCAAACTTAGTCTAGAATTCACCCACATCAAGTCATGGAAAGTTATGTAAAAATACATCATTGCTACAGTAACCATATAAATTTACACTAATATTAGTCATTTTATATTTAATTTTTATACTTTCTTTACATAACTCGAGGATGAAAAAAGAGAGATAATGGTGGTTGTTGTGTGTAAAGAAAGAGAAACAATTAAAAAAAATATCAAGAAAATTGATAATTTAATGAAATGTGGAATAAAATAGATGAATTTAATGTGTGGTATTTTGAAAAATGAGTAGATATAATAGAAAAAAGTAGGTTCTTATTCTAAAACTAGCCTCATTCTCTCTCTTTTTTTTTTTTTTTTTTTTTGGGTCTAGCGTATGTGAGATTAAGAATTAAGGAAAATGGAAATTAAAAAAAAGAAAAAGAAAAATTAAATAAAAGAAACCAGTGAGTCTTGATAAAGTAAAAAAAAAAAAAAAAAAAAAAGTTGGAATGTGGTCTTGAGTGAAATATCAAAGTGGACTGAGAAGTTTTTTTCTAATTTTAATTTTTGAATAAGTTTGTTTTGAAGACATGGATTAGTAGGATAGTGCCCTATTTTGTATGCATTTTAAGTGGAGTTGGAGATATATTTTTACTAGGTTATCCTCAAGCTTTTTTCATGTTAAAAGTAAGGTTTAGAAGTATTTCTGAATCACATAAAAGTCCAGTCTAAAGAGAGGAATCTTCTTATAAATAGTATAGATATAAAATAAAAAAATTTGCATGAACTGATACAAGTGCTTTTCAAAAATAAACTATCATCTCCCAAGTTTGAGATCAAGTGCAATAACTCTCATTGGCTAAGATTGAGAATTTAAAAAGAAACTTTCAATCTTAATTATTGAATAAAAAAATGAGAAAATATAAATAAGTTAAAATTAAAAAATAAAAATAGCAAAAATATTTTATTAGTAAAGAGGGAGTAATTGCACTTCATCTAAATCCCCTTGGCTAGGGTTGTCCATCCTGACCCGAGACCCGACACACCCACCCAAACCATCCAACCCAGACCGAAACCCACCCAATCTGCCGCCAGCGATAGTTGGTGGTGGATTTTTATTTTCAGAACCTGAATCCGATGAGTCGGTGGGTCTTCACATGAAAAACAGAGTCCAATCGATCCGACTAGATTGGAGATGAAGTTCGTCGAGATCTCGATGAAGTCCGTCAAGATCCGGCTAGATTTCGACGAGATCTAGCCAGATTTCAACGAGATCAGTAGAAATCCAGCAAGATTTCGACGAGATCCGTGGAGATCTCCACTGCTGACATCGAGATCTCCACCCTTGAGATTTGTTAATTTCGACCCGAAACAAATTGCTGTCAACCCAAACTGAAGTCGACTCGACATGTGGTTTCTGATGGTTGATGGTGGGTTAGCTTCTCTGCCACCCAAATCTGGCGGGTTGGTTTCGGGTTGGGCACAAACCCAACACGAACCGACTCGTGGACAGGCCTACGCTTGGCGTAACACTGTTAAAAGTCACTATCAAAAATTGATAAATTTATACTTTTTACCATCACTTTCCAATTGAAATAATCATTTACCCTTCAAAACCGTCGTATGGTTGCTTTTCTGTGTTCCCTTGTGACTGAAACCTAGTCCTTCTCTCTCGCACCCTTATGATCGAACCCCCTTTTTTGTTCTCCCTTTTCTTTGATTTTGATTTTCCCTCCCTCGGTCTCCAATCTCCCTTGAGAGTTGAGGTGTGAGTTTCGGTTTTATGATGTAGGTTTGGTGGATGGTGGCAGATTTCTAAAGGTGTTTGAATGAGTTTGACGTGTAAATAGATTGATTCCAAAGCTGGTGGTTGATTATACAAGGAGGGGTAAATCAGGTTGGTTCAACCATTGGCATATCGGGTATACAAGCTTGGACGATTCGGTGAATTAGATATTTGGGTTTTTCTTGAATTTTAGGTGATTGTTACTCGATGATTATAGGAATTCAAAATTGGAATCACACCTACCCAGGCATGTGGTATTGAAATTTATTCAAGTCTCTAATTAACATATATGTTTATGCTACGGCAGAACAGGTGGGTTGGTAGGTAAAGGCTGTTTTGGTACAGATTTGAATAACCAGTGCAGAAAATATACAATAAGTTTCCCGTAGAGCTACATGGAGATTGGACAGGAAGGTGTGCTGTGCCAAGGAGAAGAATAATTGGGTGGTAAACGAAAGAAGCTAGATTTGTCACAAATCCTAAATAAATCATCTTTCATTACTGACTTTTAAGAATGCTTAAGGGAGAAAGTGTAGTTTATTTTGGAAGAAGGAAAGTAAGGTCTGTACAGTCCAAAACAATAAGGAAAGTGTAATTTTAGTAACTTTTATTTTTTATTTTTGAGGGAAAGTAATTTTGGTAACCTCCCAGTGCAATTTTCCAAATTTTAATAAGATGTTCTTGTAATAAAAACTTATAGCACAAATAGTATTATTATACTACTAGACTCATCACACGTGCTTTGCGTGTGCAATAAGACTTTTTTTTTTTTATTAAGTGAAATACTCCCTCCTTTCTAATTTGTTTGTCTTCCATTCCATTTCGAAATGTCCCAAAATACTGTCCTATTTCTAAAATTAGAAGTCATTAATTTACTAATATTCCTATTATACCCCTACTTTATTTCCAAAACAATTTGAAAAGAAAACCAACAAATATTTAAAATATCAAACTAATTGGGCACCTTTTTAGTTGCTTCATTAAGAATAACTCTTAAAAAAAAAAAAAAAAAATTATCAAAGACTTAATCTTACATGCCATTCTCTCTTTATTTTTTTCTTTTTTCTTTTTCTTTGATGGGATCTTACACTCCATTCTCTCCAAATTAATGAAACCCCCCCACACCCCCCCCCCCCCCCCCCCAAAAAAAAAAAAAAAAAAAAAAAAAAAAAAAAAACTGAACGATCCACTCAGCTTACTTTGTCTTTATCAACTATCAAGTCACTCATCTTACTTTGTTTGGAAAGACAAGAATTGAAGAGAGGAATACTCTAGATCTATTTGCGTATGAGAATTTTATAGGCAATGAAATATTACAAAAAAAATTCACTTAGGAGTAATTCTTTTTTGCCGCCACCATTAAAAAAATTTTCAAGTTAAAAGTGAGATAAAGATAATTTCCTAATTTTTAGGATTTTGATAAAAGTTTGAAAGTCTAAAACTTATGAACTCTTTTAAAAATAGTAACTTACTTTTTTAATAAGATTTTGTTTTTAAATTTAAAATTATTGAACTAAAAGATAGGGGTATTTTAGAGAGTCTAAGAATTTGTGTGAGGGTATTTTAGTACGCAAAATGTTGAAAATCAAACAGGAAACCTTTATTAATAGTATAGATAATATTATTACAACAACAAAAATCAAACATTAAAATTCTTTAATTTCAAAATTTTTGAACCATCATGAAAATATCCATGTGGTTCTCAAAAAAAAAGAAAAAAAAGAAAAAGAAAATATCCATGTGGTTTCTCAAAAAAAAAAAAAAAAAAATGAAAATATCCATGTGGTGGGCACGTTGGTGTGAGGTGTGACGTATACACAGAAGGTTCCAGATTCAATCCATCATACAATTAGTTATTTAGACTTTTGGGATATATTATGGGTAGGAGAGTGGAATATTTCGACTAAAGGTTGGGACATCACTTCCCTATATTATAAATAAATAATTATTTTTTTTTAAATCTCAAAATTATGGGGTTAGCTATGTATCTCAAAAAATTTAAAATTTATAAATTAAGATGTAATTAACCTAGTTAAATAATAATAATAAATCACTATTTCATGCTTCATGTTTTAAGAAATATTAAGGCTAAATTGCAAACTACACCCTTTAAGTTTTAAAGTACTTGGATTTTATACCTTGAAGTTTCAAAATTAGGATTTTATTTCCTAAAGTTTTATTTCATTTGCATTTGCAACCCTTCTACCCATATTTTTTGTTAAGTGCCACAAAAACTTATCATGTGTGATGGAGTGTGAGCTCGTCAGTAACGTTCGTCAGATGGAGATGATTCTTCAGCCTTTAAAGATGGTCACCGGTGTGGTGCCTGCCACAACGTCTTCGATGCCAAAGTCAGTATATGAACTCTCTTCAAAGTAAAACAATGTAAAGATGAATAGAATGAAAGAAAATCTCTTGTTACTTGTATGTGTGTATGTACCTCATTCTTGGCAATGTGTGGGATTTATATATGTTCTTATGGCCTCTAGCCGTTGGAGTAGTTATGGAGGTCTTAATGCTCCTTTTGGTAATTGATGAGGCTGTATAATGTGTCATCAATGTCCTCCAATGAATTGTACAGTTGTCCCTATAACCGTTTTAGGTTTGATTGCCTGCACTGAATAGCCTGGATATCTTCGTCAGTAATGCATATAATTAACTCACCTAGCCAGAGGTTGGATTCGTCCGTATTGATGGGATCGTCCATGCCTGAACGAACTCGTCAGTCCCGTCAGTTGCCCCCCGATTCTGTGTTCGTTATTTAAATGACGACCATAGAATGTGAAGAGTTTGCAGTTTACGAGTGTCGTTTGGGATTTCTCTCCGTATTAAATGCAAAGTGGCGGCGTTTCGCAAATCGTGGCATACGTGGCACGTGTCAGTGGGTGGAGTTAATGCTTTGATTGGTGGGACTATTGGGCTTCCCGCTGGTTTTTCAGTTTCGCAAAACCTTAGTTTAAAACTTTTTCTTGTTCACTTTTTTCAAAAATACTTCAATCATTGCTCTGATCACTCTCTCCGGCGAACTCTCTCTGTAACTTCCCTCTGAACTAGCGAATGGTGTGGTGGTGTTCCCTCTGTTTGTTGCATTTTAAAGGTATGCCCTCCTTCTTTTCTCTTTATGCCATTGTTCTTGCTTCGCTACAACTTTGCCTCTGATTTCTTTTCTTCCTTTTCATTTTTTTGCTTGTTTCCAATTTCCTGGGGGTTTAGTTTGCCATTGTGCCTTTTTCTTGTTTTTCATGGTTCATAGTTCCGAGGTTAGGATAGCTTGTCCATCGATTTCGTTCCTCTTCGCTCGCTTAGGAGGGTCTTTAGGTATTTTTCCTCATATTGAGGACTTTGTTTTTGTGGGTAATTGTTTGAGCGTTGCATTGGCTGATTTGCTGCCTTTGCTTCGTCAATCGCTAGATTGGTTCGAGAACGAGGTTAGAGAGCAAGCAGAGATGTCAGAAGTTAGGTCAAGTGAGCTCGAGACTAGATTATCGTCCAACGGTGGTCCCGTGGAAGGAAATACAGCCGTCTCTAGTCCTCGGGAGGTTAGGGCTTTCTATGCTCTAGAGGAGGGGTGTGGGTTGGACGCTGATACCCTTGGGAGATTTAGGGACAGATTTCAATTTCTAGATAGGGTTA
The DNA here is from genome assembly GCA_023736055.1 of Quercus glauca. Taxonomy (NCBI): domain Eukaryota; kingdom Viridiplantae; phylum Streptophyta; class Magnoliopsida; order Fagales; family Fagaceae; genus Quercus; species Quercus glauca. The sequence continues at coordinate 27,509,620 of CM043325.1, read as the reverse complement.
GGGTTTGTCTGCCCAGTGAGCAGGATCGGGCATACCACTTCTTCCCAGGCGAAGTGTGCTTTTACAAGTCTGCTTTCACCTGTGGGTTGAGGTTTCCAGTCCATCCCTTCCTGATGGAGCTGTTGATCACTTTGGTATTGCTCCTGGGCAGCTTATGCCTAACTCATGAAGGATACTGATCAGTTGTATGGGGATTTGGCTGGCTTCCACTGACGGGGATATGCTCAGGGTTGATGAGCTTATCTATTTGTACCGTTTAAAAGCGTCCAAGGAGCATGGGTATTATGAACTGGTCCCTTGGGAGAGGAGAACTAGGATCGTCAAAAAGTTACCCTCGTCATTTAGGTACTGGAAGTCCAGATTCTTCTTTGTGTCTAGGACGATTTTGAGACTCCCTCGGGCGAGGTTTGGGGTGATCTCCCGAGGTTGCATCGTCAGTGGGGAACCCCGACCTTAGGTGCGTCAATACTCTTTTGTTTTTTTCTTTTTAACTTTACTGCGCTCGTCTCGTTGGTAGATTTTCTTATTCCTCCTTTTCTGCAGTTAAGAGACGACCGAAGTTGAAGAGCAGGTATAAGGAACGAGTGGAGAAAGCGATTGAATACGCGCAGACGATCGAGAGCTGGGACGACCTGGTGGATCCACGGACCCTTGCCTTCTATTGTCTCGGCCCAGAACCTTCTAACTTCGCCTTGAAAACTCTCGAGATTGAAGGAAAAAAAAGTAAGTGTTGAATTCGTTTATGCACACTCATTTTTTTTTTTTTAAACAAGTGTTTTCTTCCTGTAGAGATGACGACTAAATTCAACAAGGGCGTGTATGCCAAGATGAGGTCCAAGAAGGACGAGCCTTTATCGAACTTGGGGAAAAAATCAGTTCGTGTCACTGAAAAGGGTGGTCCCGTCCCTATAGCCTCCTCTGTCAGCCCAATCGCATCTGGGGCCTTAGTTACAAGGATAGCTTCCCCCACAACTTCGGTGGAGGAAATTGGGGGCACTCCAATCTCCAAGAGGCCGAGGCTGACGGAGAAGGAGAAGGAGAAGGGTGATCCTCGTCCATCCACGATCTGGAGTGATGAAAGGCTTGCAGTGGATCGGGCCCATGAGGTCGTGACGGCTGCAGACTTAAAGATCCTTTCTGGTGTCCCCTTCAGTGACGTGGCTGCTCGACACGTCCAAAAGCTTGTACAGGTATGTTTGCCTGTCAAACTTTTTTTTTTTTTTTTAGGTGCTGGGAGAGAGTATCCACATTACTTCAGAGTATCTTACGAAGGAGGCGAAGGTCACGTCTATTACATCCAGGATGGAGGCCTTGGAGGTAGAAAATTCTACTATGCGGAAGAATTTGATAGACTCCATGGGTGAGGCAGCATCCCTGAAGGAGAAGGTAAAGAAGCTGACGGACGATCTCAGGGTGGAGCATTAATTGACGCTTGAGAAGGATGAGTAGATCCTTTCAGCCAAGGAGAGCCTAAAGACCATCGCTGCTAGATCCGTGGAGGCCTTCCAAACCACTGACGAGTACAATACTGTGCTCTTCAGCTGGTATTTTAAGGGTTTCGAGTTCTTAAGGGGGTACCTTGTTAAGCACCCCTCTGGAGTGAATATGGAAGAGCTGGATCTAGAGGAGGTGGACCAAGAGATGGTTGCGGATAAGGCTGCTCAATCGTCTGCTACTGAGCCTGATGCTTCTGCTGACGCCCCTGCTGGTGCTGTTCCTCCTCATGATGCTCCTGATGACAATGCTGCTGGACGAACCTGACACTTCAAAAAATTTCTCTCTTTTTTTTTTTTTTTTTTTTTTTTTTTTTTTTTTTTGTGATGCCCTTTATGTTTGGGGTAGTTATGTAAATCTTTTATTTTCTATCTATTTTGGAAACAATGTTTTCAGCCCAGTGTTTATGGGCTTTTATTTGGAAACAATATTTTTAGCCCAGTGTTTATGGGCTTTTACTTGTAAAGGCAGTGGTGATCAAGCTTTAATTTAATTTGCTTTTTCTACATTTACTTGCACTTACATTTTTTTGATTTGATGTGTACCCGTCGTATTTGGCGCCTTGGTTACCCTTTTGATGTGTACCCATCGTATTTGGCGCCCTAGTTGCCCTTTGTATTTGTTTAGAAGTCCTTGCGTTATCAGTAACTTGCACCTTCTGGAGTGAAATTTTGCTACTTAGCCGTTTTTGGCTTTTTTACCCTTTTAAAGATATTAGTAACGTACATCCATCGAGGCGGAATCTTGTCACTTAACTACCTTTTTTAGGGATATTTTCGTTAGTAATGCACATCCGTCGAGGCGGAATCTTGTCACTTAGCCATTTTTGGCTTTTCTACCTTTTTAGGGATATTATCTTCGTCAGTAACGTACATCTGTCAAGGCGGAATCTTGTTACTTAGCCATTTTTGGCTTTGTGTGGATTTCTTCGTCAGTAACGTACATCCGTCGAGGCGGAATCTTGTTACTTAGCCATTTTTTGCTTTGTGTGGATTTCTTCGTCAGTAACTTACATCCGTCGAGGTGGAATCTTGTTACTTACCCATTTTTGGCTATGTGTGGATTTCTTCGTCAGTCAACCTGTTTTCACACAAATATTAGCTGAATAGCTCATTTATTGATTGTTAATGACGAATACATCTTTCTGTTACATCTACTGATGGTATTTCTTTAAATGCTTGATGTTCCATGGTCTTGGAAGTTTTTTCCCGTCTAAAGACTCCAGATGATAGCTGCCTTGTCTGGAGTAGTGAATGACTTTGTATGGTCCTTTTCATGTGGGGCCGAGCTTTCCTTGAGTTGGGTCCTTGGTTGCTTGGGTCACTTTGCGCAGGACGAGGTCTCCTATGTTGAGTCGGCTGAGCTTCACCCTTCTGTTGTAGTAGTCTGTCATTTTCTTCTGGTATTTTGTCATTTTGCTAAAGGCTTTGTCTCGTACTTCGTCAAGGCAGTCTAGATTCACTCGTAGTAGGTCGTCATTGTCACGACCCAAATCCATGAAACATGAATTTAGATGCATAACTACTTGCTGATCTTACATATACTCAATAAACATATTTAGTTTAAACATAATTCAATAAAACTCCAAATATGACAATGCTCTTGATCAATCTTTTACAATACTAAAATCCACAATTTAGAATAATCTCCAAATACTGTGAAATCTAAACCGGAAAAAAAAAAATATATATATAACTAATAATCTTTTAAGACTTCAAATATTATTGACTTCGCCTAAAGCTCCCATGCTCTACCTCGCACCTTACGAAGCAGTCCAAAGGTTATGTTCCCCAACTAAACTTTAATCTGAAAAATAATAATTGATGGGGTGAGCCACATCTAGTAAGTAATTATACAAAATACACAACAGGATAGAGTCAAGCCAAGCACGAGTATTTTGATTTTTCACAAACTCATTCAATGATATAAAAAAAAATAATCATTCCAAAACATATAATGAATTACTTTATACACATGTAATCACATCTTAAAATCATTAGAAAACACATACACATAATTGATCAGAGCACAGTGTTACATATACACATCACATATTCTCACATACAATCCTGTGAGCGGATACCAACATCTAACCCCTGCTGGTGAGGGATCAATACATATTCTCACATACAATCCTGTGAGCGGATTTACACATATATCTGATATATCTGATCAATTCTAAAAACACTTATTTTGAGTCATATATCACAAATCAAAGTTTATACGAAATATAATAATTTACTTGATATTAACAACTTCTTTTCAAATACAGAGGCATATCAAAGATCACAATATCGAATAGAACATAAATTAAAGGATGCTTGACTCTCTTAGGGAATGAATAAGAACTGAAGAGTTTATATAAGTATTTTACAATTCTTGAGTAAATCTGAAAATTAAATTTGTTAAAAGAAACATTTAAAATACCATTTGGAGAATAGGAATATGACTTTGAAATCACTCGGTTTTAACAAATTTAAAGAACAAGAACCTTTTTAGAAAACTTACTTTGAAGCTCAATTATTTACGGAAAATTGTTTTGTTTAGAAATCATCTTTTAAAAGAAATTTGGACGTTTAACACTTATTCAAAATTCGAAGTATCTCTTTAAAACATTATTTAATAGTCGAAAATGATGCAAAAATACTTTTGACAAACTTTAGAAAATATACGATTGAAATACAAAACTTTTAACTTCTAAGAACCTAATGGACAAAACTTGTGCATATTATGCATAATTACTTACAGCACTTGAATCGCTCTGAAAGTCCAGCCAAAACAACCTCCAAAAAGCCTCAAAATACTCTTAAATAAGACCTATATTCAATCATGAAAATTACTTAATATCCTCCACAAAATATAGAACTTATTAAACTATACAAACTGACTCACTAGTAAAATACTTTGCTGAACTAAATGACAGCACTAATGCAAAGTATCTCTACCCAACAATGTGTTTCCTTGAATTTATCACAACTCAGAGGCAGCAGCTACTTTAGGATTTAAGTTAATTACATAACCCCAAAAACGTTAAAGCCACCTAATATATATAACCACAATAGGAACCTTACAGCCTCCCCAAAATCTATATGTATATATATATATATATATATATATATATACATGTAACCACAATTGAAAGGTGAAAGCCTCGTGATTGAACATTGATTCGTGACTAGTTCATGGGTATACACGATAGCTAATTCTAGAATTTAGTGTATATATATATAAACCCAAGAAGACGTAAGGCAATATAAATGAAATGAGTTTTCGTAATCCGAGGCTTTATTTTGAAATACTCAGTGGCTACCTACGATTAATATACATATAACCAAAAGGAGATGTGAGGCCATAAACATAACCGTTCTCAATTCACAGCTTGAACTAGAACGCACACAGTGCGCCACTTGGGGTTTAATACATATTAACCCTAATGAAAACGTGAAAGTCCTATACATATATTAAGATTGCAATCCATGATAATTCTAAACCTTTGATTCTTTGATTCTAACAAACGAAAAATCATACCTGAAATTCTTTGGTTGCCTCTTTAATTAACTCCAAGGAAAACTCCTCCTAGCCTCTTTGAAAAAAAAACCTTTTCTATGAAAACCCTGACTGTCTCTTCCTCTACCCTGTAGTTTGTATTAGAGATATGGGCTTAGTGGAGTAGCGGGTTGCAACTATTTATAAAATAATACCTATGGCCCAACAATTATAATAATAATGGCCCAATAGTCTATTAAAAGGAAAACTTAATAATAACCTCAAATAAATATATGTGGGGGTATTACACTCTTCCCCTCTTAAAATAAGTTTAGTCCTCTAAACTTGACGTACCTCAATTAGAAAATAGATGGGGATATTTTTCTTTCATGTCTTCCTCTTTTTCCCATGTCGCTTCTTGGACTGTATGATTTCTCCACAACACCTTCACTAAGGATATTTTCCTTGAACGTAGCACTTGATCCTTCCTATCAAGAATCTGCACTGGTTGCTCCTCATAAGACAAGTCCTCTCTAACATTGATCGGCTCATATTCCAAAACATGTGATGGATCAGGCATATATTTTCGTAACACCGATACGTGGAATACATTATGAATATGTGACAAAGCTGGTGGCAATGCCAACCTGTAAGATACATTGCCCACTCTATCCAAGATCTCAAAAGGACCAATATACCTTTGACTTAATTTGCCTTTCTTCCCAAACCTCATCACACCCTTCGACGGAGACACCTTTAAGAACACATGATCCCCAACTTGGAACTCTAAGTCTCGCCTTCTATTATCTGCATAACTCTTTTGCCTACTTTGAGCAGCTAGGAGTCTTTCACGAATCAACTGAATCTTCTCCGTAGTCAATTGAACTAGTTCTGGACCAAGCAACTTCCTTTCACCCACTTCACTCCAACAAATAGGTGACCTACACTTCCGGCCATACAATGCCTCAAAAGGAGCCATCTCTATGCTGGAATGGTAACTGTTATTATAAGCAAACTCAATTAAAGGCAAGTGAGTCTCCCAACTACCTTTCAAGTCTAACACACAGGCTCTTAGCATGTCTTCAAGTGTTTGTATAGTTCTTTCTGACTGCCCATCAGTTTGAGGATGAAAAGCTGTACTAAAATCTAACTTGGTTCCCATAGCCTTGTGTAAACTGTTCCAAAACTTAGAGGTGAAGCGAGGGTCTCTATCAGAGACTATAGAGACAGGAACTCCATGCAATCTCACTATTTCCATAACATATAATTGAGCCAATCTATCCAATGAAAACGTAGTCTTGATTGGTAGAAAATGGGAAGACTTGGTCAATCTATCCACTATTACCCATATCGCATCATGACCCTTATCTGACTTAGGCAATCCAGTCACAAAGTCCATGGAGATGTGTTCCCACTTCCACTCCGGAATACTAAGAGGCTGAAGTAATCCAGCAGACCTTTGATGTTCAACTTTAACTTGCTGACAAATTAAACACCGGGATACAAAATCTACAATCTCTCTTTTCATATTATTCCACCAATACACTTCTCTGAGGTCTCGATACATCTTGGTGCTACCTGGGTGAACAGTGTATGCAGATTTATGCGCCTCCTCCATAATTTCCCTTTTTAATTCAGCATTATTAGGAACACATAATCGATTTCTAAATCGTAAAACACCATCACCATGAATTTCAAACTCAGCTCGGCTACCTTCCTTTACCTCTTCCATAATCTTTACCAATTTAGGATCAGAACCTTGAGCACTCTTCACCTTTTCAACTAAGGTAGGCTGCACTCGAAAATGAGCAAGAAGTACCCTTGACCCTTTAAATTGGAGTTCCACATTAATCTCCTTCAACTCTTCAAAAAAAAGTCTTTTCCTCAAAATTATACTTGCCATCCTACCAGAGGATTTTCTACTCAAGGCATCAGCCACCACGTTTGCTTTGCCTGGATGATAATGTATTGTACAATCATAGTCTTTCAACAACTCAATCCATCTCCTTTGCCGCATATTCAATTCTTTTTGAGAAAACAAATATTTCAAACTTTTATGGTCAGTGTAAATCTCACACGTCTCCCCATATAAGTAGTGCCTCCATATCTTCAATGCAAAGACCACGGCTGCTAACTCCAAGTCATGAGTAGGGTAATTTTGTTCATACCTTTTTAGCTGCCTAGAAGCATATGCTATCACCTTTCCATGCTGCATAAGCACACAACCAAGGCCTTTCTGTGAAGCATCACTGTAAATTACAAATCCTCCTGAACCCGTTGGCAATGTCAAAAATGGAGCAGAAACCAACCGGTCTTTCATTTCTTGGAAGCTCTTTTCACATTCATCTGTCCACAAGAATTTAGCATTCTTTCGGGTCAACCCAGTCAAGGGACCTGCTATAAGTGAAAAACCTTCAACAAACCTCCTATAATAACCTGCAAGACCCAAGAAACTACGAACTTCAGATACATTCGTTGGTCTAGGCCAATTTACCACAGCTTCCACCTTTTTAGGATCCACAAAAATGCCATCCTTAGATATTACATGCCCCAAAAACATTACTTCATCTAACCAAAACTCACACTTCTTAAACTTGGCATATAATTTTTGCTCCCTCAAGACCTGCAACACCATCCTCAAATGTTCTATATGCTCCTCCTGAGTTTTAGAATATACTAAAATATCATCAATAAAAATAATAACGAATCGATCCAAATAAGGCTTGAACACACGGTTCATTAAATCCATGAAGGCAGCAGGGGCATTAGTCAATCCAAACGGCATCACCAAAAACTCGTAGTGTCCATAACGAGTACGAAAGGCAGTCTTAGGTATATCCTCTTGCTTAACCTTGAGTTGATGATAACCTGATCTAAGGTCAATCTTCGAAAAGACTTTAGCACCTTGTAATTGATCAAACAAATCATCAATCCTAGGTAAAGGATATTTGTTCCTCACAGTGACCTTATTCAACTGCCTATAGTCAATGCATAATCTCATAGACCCATCCTTTTTCTTTACAAAAAGAACAGGAGCACCCCAAGGAGATACACTAGGTCGAATAAATCCCTTTTCTAAAAGCTCTTGCAATTGCAATTTAAGTTCCTTCAACTCTGTAGGTGCCATGCGATATGGTGCCATAGAAATAGGTGCAGTTCCTGGCACTAAGTCAATGGCAAACTCTATCTCCCTATCAAATGGTAACCCAGGGAGATCCTCAGGAAATACATCAACAAAGTCCCTCACAATAGGAATGTCATCAATCTTAACCCCTTCCTTCTGGTTATCTACCACATATGCAAGATAACCTCTACAACCTTTTCTAAGTAACTTATTAGCATGAATGGCAAAAATAACATTAGGCACAAGGCTCTCTCTTGACCCATGAAACACAAATTCAGGTCGACCTGGAATACAAAACACAACTTCCTTCATGTAACAGTCAACATTAGCATGATAAGCTGCTAACCAATCCATGCCTAATATCACATCAAATTCTTGAATTTCTAAGAGAATCAAATCAGCCAACAACTCATTTCCTCCAATCTTAATCACACAAGACTTACATATAAACTCAGCAACCATAGTTTCACCCAAAGGAGTAGAAACAGAAAGTTCAAAGTCCAACAATTCAGGCACACAATCAGCATATTTCATATAAGCACTAGATACAAAGGAATGAGTAGAACCAGGATCAATAAGAACTCGTGCATCATGAGAAAATATGGGGATGGTACCTGTTACCACTGACTTGGATGCCTTAGCATCTTGCTCAGTAATAGCAAACACGCGTCCTTGGACTTTTGGCCTTTGCTTCACATCAGTAGGCTTAGTCACCAACTCACTCTTCATGGCTGGACAATCTTTGATACGATGACCCATTTGACCACACTTAAAACAAGCCCCACTTTCACGATAGCAAACCCCCTTATGCTTTTTACCACACTTCTGACAAACCTCCATTACTTGTTGCACCATTTTAGTCTCTGGTTCGGCTGTAGTCTTCTTCTTAAATGGCTTATTGTGTTCATTCCCTTTATGAAACCCTTCAGTCTTAGGCCTTTTGTTATTCTGACTCCTAATCGTCTGATAGTCTTCACACTCCTTCTCAACAACCTTTGCAGTCTCCACAACCTCAGAATATGACTTCAATCGTAGGGCTGCCATCCTAGTTCTGATACTTGGTCGTAGTCCCCTCTGAAATTTCTTAGCCTTTCTAACATCATCAGCCACAATGTGAGGGGCAAATCGAGACAGCTCAGTAAATTTAGCCTCATACTGTAGCACTGTTTTATTCCCTTGAATGAGCTCCATAAACTCCACTTCTTTCTCATCTCGCACACTTTCTGGAAAATACTTTTCGTAAAAGGCATCAAGGAAAATACTCCAAGTCAATATCTCATCTTCCTCAAGTGGCAAGGTCTTTTTGGTAGATCTCCACCAATACTCTGCTTCCCCCTTCAGCATAAAGGAAGCAAAAGAGACTTTTTGCACTTCAGTACAACCAATCACATCAAAAATTTTCTCCATTTGCATTATCCAGGATTCTGCTTCTGTAGGATCAGGGTTGCCCAAAAATGAAGGAGGTCCCAATTTCCTGAATTGCTCAATAGTACATCCTTCAGTCTCAGCATCTTTGGGCTTAACTGTTCCACTAGTACTAACATGCTTCTCCACCACTTCAGCAAGACTTCTGATAGCACTTAAAACACCCTCAAGGCTCTCAGATTTTGGCTCAGAACTAGGAGTAGAATTTCGGGGTGGCATTTTCCTATAACCAAACAATCAACACCTTAGAATCAAATAGATCACAAGTAAAGTCATGATATACAAGATATACTAAACCATTTACTAATAATATTCTAAGCATGTAAGCATATAGCTTCTCACAATAATCAAACTCTCAAGACTACTTTTGCCTATGAATAATAATTCAAGCCTATTCCTCCACATCTTATAAAAATATCGTAGTCCTAATTGTCTACAGAATCATAACCTGGCTCTGACACCAACACTGTCACGACCCAAATCCATGAAACATGAATTTAGATGCATAACTACTTGCTGATCTTACATATACTCAATAAACATATTTAGTTTAAACATAATTCAATAAAACTCCAAATATGACAATGCTCTTGATCAATCTTTTACAATACTAAAATCCACAATTTAGAATAATCTCCAAATACTGTGAAATCTAAACCGGAAAAAAATATATATATATATAACTAATAATCTTTTAAGACTTCAAATATTATTGACTTCGCCTAAAGCTCCCATGCTCTACCTCGCACCTTACGAAGCAGTCCAAAGGTTATGTTCCCCAACTAAACTTTAATCTGAAAAATAATAATTGATGGGGTGAGCCACATCTAGTAAGTAATTATACAAAATACACAACAGGATAGAGTCAAGCCAAGCACGAGTATTTTGATTTTTCACAAACTCATTCAATGATATAAAAAAAAATAATCATTCCAAAACATATAATGAATTACTTTATACACATGTAATCACATCTTAAAATCATTAGAAAACACATACACATAATTGATCAGAGCACAGTGTTACATATACACATCACATATTCTCACATACAATCCTGTGAGCGGATACCAACATCTAACCCCTGCTGGTGAGGGATCAATACATATTCTCACATACAATCCTGTGAGCGGATTTACACATATATCTGATATATCTGATCAATTCTAAAAACACTTATTTTGAGTCATATATCACAAATCAAAGTTTATACGAAATATAATAATTTACTTGATATTAACAACTTCTTTTCAAATACAGAGGCATATCAAAGATCACAATATCGAATAGAACATAAATTAAAGGATGCTTGACTCTCTTAGGGAATGAATAAGAACTGAAGAGTTTATATAAGTATTTTACAATTCTTGAGTAAATCTGAAAATTAAATTTGTTAAAAGAAACATTTAAAATACCATTTGGAGAATAGGAATATGACTTTGAAATCACTCGGTTTTAACAAATTTAAAGAACAAGAACCTTTTTAGAAAACTTACTTTGAAGCTCAATTATTTACGGAAAATTGTTTTGTTTAGAAATCATCTTTTAAAAGAAATTTGGACGTTTAACACTTATTCAAAATTCGAAGTATCTCTTTAAAACATTATTTAATAGTCGAAAATGATGCAAAAATACTTTTGACAAACTTTAGAAAATATACGATTGAAATACAAAACTTTTAACTTCTAAGAACCTAATGGACAAAACTTGTGCATATTATGCATAATTACTTACAGCACTTGAATCGCTCTGAAAGTCCAGCCAAAACAACCTCCAAAAAGCCTCAAAATACTCTTAAATAAGACCTATATTCAATCATGAAAATTACTTAATATCCTCCACAAAATATAGAACTTATTAAACTATACAAACTGACTCACTAGTAAAATACTTTGCTGAACTAAATGACAGCACTAATGCAAAGTATCTCTACCCAACAATGTGTTTCCTTGAATTTATCACAACTCAGAGGCAGCAGCTACTTTAGGATTTAAGTTAATTACATAACCCCAAAAACGTTAAAGCCACCTAATATATATAACCACAATAGGAACCTTACAGCCTCCCCAAAATCTATATGTATATATATATATATATATATATACATGTAACCACAATTGAAAGGTGAAAGCCTCGTGATTGAACATTGATTCGTGACTAGTTCATGGGTATACACGATAGCTAATTCTAGAATTTAGTGTATATATATATAAACCCAAGAAGACGTAAGGCAATATAAATGAAATGAGTTTTCGTAATCCGAGGCTTTATTTTGAAATACTCAGTGGCTACCTACGATTAATATACATATAACCAAAAGGAGATGTGAGGCCATAAACATAACCGTTCTCAATTCACAGCTTGAACTAGAACGCACACAGTGCGCCACTTGGGGTTTAATACATATTAACCCTAATGAAAACGTGAAAGTCCTATACATATATTAAGATTGCAATCCATGATAATTCTAAACCTTTGATTCTTTGATTCTAACAAACGAAAAATCATACCTGAAATTCTTTGGTTGCCTCTTTAATTAACTCCAAGGAAAACTCCTCCTAGCCTCTTTGAAAAAAAAACCTTTTCTATGAAAACCCTGACTGTCTCTTCCTCTACCCTGTAGTTTGTATTAGAGATATGGGCTTAGTGGAGTAGCGGGCTGCAACTATTTATAAAATAATACCTATGGCCCAACAATTATAATAATAATGGCCCAATAGTCTATTAAAAGGAAAACTTAATAATAACCTCAAATAAATATATGTGGGGGTATTACAGTCATTGTCTTCTTCATTGAAAGCTTCTCGTCTGGTGCTGGTTATTCCTACTTCGACAGGGATCACTGCCTCTGTACCGTAGGTGAGTCTGAAGGGGGTCTCTCCTGTTGGGGTTCTGGCCGTGGTTTTGTAGGCCCACAAGACGTTGGGCAGCTCTTCTGGCCAGGCACCCTTCGCATCGTCCAGCTTAGTCTTTATGATCTTGAGCAACGTGCGGTTCGTCACCTCCGTCTGTCCGTTCGCCTGTGGGTGGCCTAGTGATGAGAACTGGTTCTTGATGCCCAAGCTTGAGTAGAAGTCCTTGAAACCCTGGCTATCGAACTGTCGTCCGTTGTCCGATATGATCGTCCGTGGGATCTCGAACCTGCAAACTATGTTCTTCCACATGAACCCCTAGATTCTGGCCTCGGTGATGGTCGCCAGTGCCTCTGCTTCAACCCATTTAGTAAAATAATCAATAGCAACTAGTAAGAATTTTACCTGACCTTTGCCTTGAGGCAGTGGGCTGACGATGTCGATTCCCCTTTGTGCAAACGGCCATGGAGATGTTATCGTCGTCAGCTTTTCTGATGGGAGCCGTTGAATGTTCCCGAACCTCTGACATTTGTCACATTTCTTGACGAACCTTGTGGCGTCATTTTGCATGGTTGGCCAGAAGTAACCTGTTCACATAATTTTTCTTACCAAGGATCTTGGGCCTGCATGATCTCCGCAAATCCCTTCATGGACCTTTCTCAGGACGTATTCGGCCTCTCCTTCATCAACGCACCTCAAGTAGGGCATGGAGAAACCTTTTTTGTATAAGGTATCATTGAGAATTGTGAATCTGGCGGATCTCTTCTTGATCTTCTTGGCTTCATCTGCGTTCTGAGGTAGGTGGCCATCTTGGAGGAAGGACATGATGGGCGTCATCCAGCTACTTGTTCCCTGGACTGCGAATGTTGAAATTTCTTCTATGCTGGGGTTTCTCTGTATCTCCATCAACAGGTCTGTCTTTGATTCTGTTTCTTCCGATGAGGCTATCTTTGAAACTTCGTCCGCAGCCATATTCTGGCTTCTCGAAATTTGGATGAACTCCGCTTTTTCGAACTCTTGAGTCAAGCGTTTCGTCAACCTGAGGTATTTCTGCATTCTTTCTTCTTTTGCTTCGTACTCTCCTCTGATTTGCCTAATTACTAGCTTTGAGTCATTCTGGACTAGCAGGTTCCTGGCCCCAAACTCTTTTCCGAGCCTTAAACCTGTCAGAATTCCTTCGTACTCAGCTTCGTTATTGGTGGCTAGGAATTTTAGCTGAACTCCATATCTCAATGTTTCTCCGTCAGGAGTGGTTATAACGACCCCTACTCCCCCTCTTTTTTGGGCTGACGAGCCATCGGTCTGTATCACCCATGTCTCGTCGTTGTTGGCAAGGCTCGGCTCGTCTGGATGGGTAAACTCGGCGATGAAGTCTGCCAGAGCTTGTACTTTGATGGCTGTCCTGGGATGGTACTCCACATCGAATTGGCTGAGTTCAATCGCCCACTGGACCATCCTCCCGACTGCTTCGGGCTTGTTCATAGACTTCTTGATGGGTTGGTCCGTCATTACTAAGATTAGATTTGCCTGGAAGTATTGCCTGAGCTTGCGCGAGGCTACTATCAATGCAAACGTGATTTTCTCAATCTTTGGGTACCTGAATTCAGCTCCTTGGAAAGCTTGGCTGACGTAGTAGACTGGGAGCTGTTTCCTATTTTCTTCTCTGATTAAGGTTGCGCTGACGGCTGTAGATGAAACTGCCAAGTATAAGTACAAGTTTTCACCTTCTTTGGACGGGCTTAGGAATTGTGGATTGCTAAGGTAACGCTTGAGCTCTTGGAATGCCGCTTCACATTCGTCGGTCTATTCAAAGGCTTGCTTCAGGGTCTTAAAGAATGGTAAGCATTTGTCCGCTGCTCTAGACACGAATCTGTTAAGAGCTGCAATCCGGCCTGTGAGCTTCTGGACCTCCTTAATGGTCTTAGGTGATGCCATATTGATTATGGCTTGCACCTTCTCAGGATTTGCTTCTATTCCTCTCTAAGACACCATGAATCCCAGGAATTTTCCTGAGGCAACACCAAAAACACACTTACTAGGATTCAGCTTCATTTGGTATTGCTTAAGGGTATCGAGTGTCTCCTTAAGGTCGTCCAGATGCGCAAGCTCTTCCTTGCTCTTGACGAGCATATCGTCCACGTACACTTCCATATTCCTGCCTATCTGCTTGACGAACATTCTATTCACCAACCTTTGATAAGTTGCTCCTAGGTTCTTCAGTCCAAAGGGCATCACCTTATAACAGTAGAGCTCCTGACTGGTGATGAAGGCGGTTTTCTCCTGATCCTCGTCAGCCATTTTTATCTGGTTGTATCCTAAGAATGCGTCCATGAATGTCAACAGCTTGTGCCCGGCCATGGAGTCTACTAGCTGGTCTATTCTTGGAAGAGGAAAGCTGTCCTTCGGGCAGGCCTTGTTCAGGTCCGTGAAGTCCACGCACATTCTCCATTTTCCATTTGCTTTCTTTATTAGGACGACATTTGCAAGCCAGTCTGGATAGTACACCTCCCTGATGAAACCTGCAGTCAAGAGTTTACTCACCTCGTCAGCAATTGCTTGGTCTCTTTCGGGTGCAAAGGTTCTTCGTTTCTGCTTGATGGGCTTCCTCTGTGGGTCCACATTCAATCTGTGTTGGATGACTTCTGGAGATATGCCTGGCATGTCGTCATGGCTCCAGGCAAAGACGTCCAAGTTCTCCCTAAGAAACTGAATGAGCTTCGTTCTCATCTCAGGACTTAGGGTCGTCCCTATTCTGGTTGTTTTCGTCGCTTCCCCTTCGATCAGCTCCACTACTTCCAGTGCTTCCACCTTTTCTTCCTCTTTTTCTTCTATTATCCACGTGTGGTTCTCCTTAGCTGCTAAAACAGCCTGGTAGCATTCTCGAGCAAGAACTTGGTCTCCTTTAACTTCATCAACACCATCTTCCGTTGGAAATTTTACTTTCAGGCAGTAGGTGGATGTGAACGCCTTCCACTTATTAAGCGCTGGCCTTCCGATGATGACATTATAGGACGAGGGACAGTCTACTACTAAAAAGTCTATCTGACGAGTCAGTTGCTTCGGGTACGTTCCCACCGTTACTGTCAGCGTCACTATGCCTCTGGAATATACCCTGTCACCGCTGAAACTGACGAGGGGGGAATCGAACGGACGTAGTCTTTTGGGATCCAACTTCAATTGTTGGAATGCAGGATAATAAATGATATCGGCAGAGCTACCGTTGTCCACGAGGATCCTTTTGGTGTTGAACCCTTCTATGGTAAGCATTATGACCAAGGGGTCATTGTGAGGCTGTTTCACTCCTCTAGCGTCATTTTCGTTGAAGGTCATATCCTGATCAGTTCGTCTGTACTTTGGCATGGGTGACATATGGACGCTATTCACTTGTCGTTGATGTGTTTTCTTCAATGACTTGAATGAGCCCTCCGTGATAGGCCCCCCTGCGATTGTCTGTATCTCCCCGATCACGTTTTGAAGAGGTTGGGATTAACGGCCGTTGCTCCTGGACGAGGACTCATGTTGGCCTTTGTTTTCATCTCGGAATTTATTGTGCTCTCCCTTCTTCACAAATTTCTGCAGCTTCCCCTTTCGTATCAATTCGTCTATTTGCTCTTTGAGATCCCTACAATCTTCGGTGTAATGGCCATGATCTTTATGAAATAGGCAGTACTTATTCTTGTCACGGACGTTAGGAGATGAGTGCAATGGTCGTGGCCACTTAAGGTAGTGCTCGTCTTTAATCTGCGTTAAAATTTTGTCAACAGGCATAACAAGAGGAGTGAATTTTACCGTTCGTGGACTTTTATCATCTTTCCTTCTGACTCCGTCATTGGTTCGACGATCCGGTCGGTCTCGCTTTTGTCCTCTACGGTCGTCTTCTCTTCTTTCCTTGTCCCTTGGTCTGTCCCCGTCCCTGATAGCAGCCAGTGCGTCCTTAGCGTTCATGTACTTCTGTGCCTTAAGGAGCATTTCAACCATCGTCTTTGAGGGGTTCTTCGCGAGTGAGGTAACGAGCTCCCTGGACCTCAGCCCTGCCTTGAAGGTTGTCAGCTGCACCTTATCGTCAACTTCGTCTACCTCCAGTGTCTCCCTTGTGAAACGTTTTACATACGACCTCAAAGTTTCCTTTTCTCCCTGCCTGATGGTGAGCAAGTGGTCCGCGGTCCTCTTTAGTCGTTGTCCTCCAATAAAGTGACGCAAGAAGGCGTTGCTCAACTGCTCGAACGTGTCGATGGACGATGTTGGCAACTTCGTGAACCACTCTCGGGCAGCCCCCCTGAGTGTAGTTGGGAAGGAACGACACAATATTTCATCTGGGGGCTGTTGAAGTCCCAGGGTTATTTTGAAGGTATTTAGGTGATCTTGAGGGTCCTTCAGCCCATTGAAGGGCTCGAGCTGAGGTAACCGAAATTTTGACGGCACTGGACAATCAAGGACTGCTATTGTGAATGGTGAATCCATCGCTCGGACCATTCGATCCACACTTCGCTCTGTTTTCTCCTTAATGGCATTCCTAAGCTCGTCCATTTCCCTCCTCATCTCCCTCAGCATGTCTGAGTTCTGCTCGGTTGGAGTGGTGGGCCTTCGAGGGTTACTTCTTCTATGACTATCCCCTTCGTCTTCTTGATTTTCCTTGGACCGATTTTCCTCTTGTTGAAGCCATAGCTTCATCTGTTGGTTCTGCCTAGTCAATTCTTCAACTGTGGCTGCAAGAGCCTGAATTTGCTGAGCTAAGGCTGCAGAATCTTGATTGGACTCCATCTGAAAAGAATAGTTGATCGGAAACTACTATTTCGAGTTTGAACACGAAAATGTCGTTTCCCACAAACGGCGCCAAACTGATGGAGCGTGAGCTCGTCAGTAACGTTCGTCAGATGGAGATGATTCTTCAGCCTTTAAAGATGGTCACCGGTGTGGTGCCTGCCACAACGTCTCCGATGCCAAAGTCAGTATATGAACTCTCTTCAAAGTAAAACAATGTAAAGATGAATAGAATGAAAGAAAATCTCTTGTTACTTGTATGTGTGTATGTACCTCATTCTTGGCAATGTGTGGGATTTATATATGTTCTTATGGCCTCTAGCCGTTGGAGTAGTTATGGAGGTCTTAATGCTCCTTTTGGTAACTGATGAGGCTGTATAATGTGTCATCAATGTCCTCAAACGGATTGTACAGTTGTCCCTGTAACCGTTTTAGGTTTGATTGCCTGCATTGAATGGCCTGGATATCTTCGTCAGTAATGCATATAATTAACTCACCTAGCCGGAGGTTGGATTCGTTCGTATTGATGGGATCGTCCATGCCTGAACGAACTCGTCAGTCCCGTCAATGTGTGTTTAGTTTGCCTAATAAAATAATGTGATGTTATTTGTGTAGTCTAAAAAAATTAAAAATGAGATGACATAATAAAAATAGCGTGAATTATTTTATTGGAAGAACTAAATATGCGTGACAAATTTATGTGACACTTAACAAAAAATAGGGACGGAGTGGCTACTGATGCAAACAAAATAAAAATTCAAAGGGTAAGATCCAAATTATGAAATTTCAAAATATAAAATTCAAGCACCTCTAAACTTTAAGAATGTAATTTGCAATTTAGCCAAATATTACTTTTTAGAGTTTGCATGTGTGTGACAACAAGTGTCTTCCATGAAACGTCATAAGTTTGAGTGCTTGAATCAACCTCACTAAAATAATTGAGAATAAGATGGTCTATCATAAACAATTAATAATAAGACTACTTATCATACCAAAAATGAGAAATTGAATTCGTAACTAATTAACTTAGCCGTTTGAAATTACTTACAATGAATTCTTTGTACAACCAATGGAATTAGGCAACGTGTCTAATTAAATCACAACTTGAGCTAAATGATCGCATGAGTAAACACAGGCATCATTTAAGTACTCCCAAGCCTTTACGGCATCGTTTTGAGTCTGGACTTCATCACCGTTTGTGGTCCGCGCCTTGTTGTATTAGGCAAATACGACACCGTTTTCTTTATTTCTTTTAACAAGTTTGCTGAAGTAGATAATTAATTGTTGTAGCAAGTTGTGTTCCCCAACTTGGAAACATTGAAACTGTCCTCTATACACTCTAAAGAGATGCTATTTCATAACCAACATCGAGCAACCTCCTCTTTCAAATTAATAGACCCGAGATTTCAAAATTTGCGTGACTTGAACGTGAAAGGCTTTGGCAATTTAAATTACCTATTGTCTTCTTCTACAGCGACATTTATGGTTCAACTCAAATATCTTAACATTGAGGACTGTAAGGTAATGGAAGAGGTACTACTCACAGAAGACTTAGGAGAAGAAGAAATAATTCCAAAGGTGTTGTTCTATCGACTGGAAGTCTTGATTCTTAAAGATCTTCCAGTCCTCAAAAGATTCTGTGTAGGAAGCAATATCAAATTTCCATCATTGAAGGTTATGGTGATAGAAAAATGCCCTAAATTGGAATCATTCATATTCAAACCTGTTAGTTCAAACATGACATTGAGCAAAGAACTTAAGGAAGTGAATTCAGAGGAGATCTCTCAAACTGCAATGCAACCTCTCTTCAATGAAGAGGTAATTCTATTTTTATTATCCCCTATTTTGCTTCGCATATATTTTTTTTCTATTATTTTTTTTTTCGCATAAGAAAGGCTTTATTAGATAAACATAACAGAGTCTTCAAACCAAACACTACATCTTACAGATACAGACCAGATACTACAACTTGAAACGATAAAACACAAACACCGGCACAAAATACTACAGATAAACCAACAACTAAAACGGATAAGAACAACAATCAAAATGCTGGCAGATCTTCAGGTGCACCTACGTCTGTGGGCTGATGCAAACCCCAAAGAGTCCCAAGACAAACATTTCCACAAAAAAGTGGGGCAAGTGTCGAACAAAATCTCCCTCTCGGGTTAAGAGGCTCCCCTCTTAGCCAGCACATCTGCACAGCTGTTGGCTTCCCTCCACACATGTTCAACGCGTGTCTCCCCATGTCTGTTGAGGAGCCACTTGCAATCAAAAACCAAATTAGAAAACTCTACAGGAACCTCAATATTAGTGGTCAACCATTTAGTCGCAATAAGGGAATCAGTTCGAAGAGTAACCCCTTGTATCCTTTGTACCAAGCCAGCAACAAAGCCCTCCTGATGCCCCATAACTAAGCCATGGTATTGTTAGTAACCCCTAGGCTTAACGAAAAGCCCCACAACCAAGCGCCGAATGCAAACTGTGCCAAACCCCCTGCAGTAGATGGACCTGGATTACCTCTTGAGCTACCATCTGTATTTATTGTGATATTTTTTTTTCCTATATGCGAGTTATTATGGTTAGATATGTCAATAACCCACATGGGATGGACTTACAGGCTGCATTCCCAAGTTTGGAAACATTGAGAATCTTGCACTTGGGAAACTTAAGAATCATATAGCATGATCAATTAGCTGAAAATCATATGGCATGCTCAAACAAATTGTGTTTTCAAAAAGAGGGATGCTACGTTTACAACAATTTTACAACATTTTTACAACAAATCAAAGGTGGTTAGTAGTTATTGGTTCAAATTTGAAACTAACACTAAGATTACTTTTTTACCCCAACAATAACAACCAGTAACAACCTGCCACTTAGGATTTGTTATAAAAATGTTGTAAAAATGTTATAGATATATCATTTCTCTTTCAAAAACGGCATATTTTTAAAATTGCTATTTTCTTTTCTTCTAAAAAAACGCACATTTTCAAATAATTAGTTAGTGCTTGCTTTATTCTTTAGCTGAATTTGTTGAATTTATATGATACATTTTGTACACATGCATGCATATCCACATTCAACACTCTTCTTGTCAGAAACTTGGCAGCAATAATGCGTTCTTGAGAGTGCTTAGCTTTCCCAAGTGTGATCCTATCGCCTTCCCCATCCAACAAGGAGAGTCGAGTCCACTGCTTTGACAGATCGTCCATGATAACAAGAATAGAAGAAAAAAGAAAACTAGTGCTGGGGAAAAGGAGTTTGGACAAAAGAATTGAAAGAGAGGGGGAAGAAGAGAACGGATGGGGAAGAAAGTGGAGAACAAGGGGGAAAACTGTATCCCAAACCCAAAAGAAGGAACCCACTAGCCCTAGTTGTAATAGTGTTACCACAAGAACAAAAAAGCCTATGATAAAGGGACAAAAAATTTCCACAGCCTAGGGGAGGTTTGGCGAGAGCCGGAGCTCTTCCCAGCAGCAGGGAAACTTACATAGTTGATCTTATGAATGAACGAGTAATCCAATCATCTAAGTAGACTTGATAAACTTTGGACCCATTCCTAAAAAAAAAAGAAAAGAAAAAAAGAAGCCTCTGGATCCAATCACAAAAAAAAAAAAAAAAAAAAAAAAAAAAATGCAAAGCATTTGGTGATTTAAAGAGTAAAGAGTTTGAGATGTGGAGTCAAATTTTCATTTCCCCTGAAATTGGGAGGAATAGGAGGGAATGAAATCATATTTAATGAATTTTTTACTTAAACTTCCAAAATACCCCTATATATTTAACTATTTATTTTAAAATAGGAGTCTAATAATAATATTGTTATAAAATGATTTCATTCCATTCTCTCTATGTTACTCCCAAACAAGATTGCCTACATTCCCTTCATTTTCATTCCTTTCCATTCTTTCATTTTAAAACATCTAATCAAGAATACTTAATTCCATTCCATTCTTTTCCATTAATTTTCCTTACTTAATTACATTCTATTCCATTTCATTCCATTATGAACTATCAAACAAAGCCTAAGGGTTAGGTAGGGATACAATATGTACAAAGGGGGACAAAATTAGTATAGGGGAAATCATGCATTTCAATCATGTGAGTTAAGATTAACTCATACCAGTTGAACTATTTCGAACTCATTGCATTAGAGACTATTGTTTAGAGTAGATGTGATACTAGTACTAATATAATCAATTGTTAAACAATATCCCAAATAATTTTATAAAATTTTGTGACTGCTTAATCATTTCTCATTATATGATTTAAAGTTAGTTCATCATACAATATATGGAATCTCTTACCTAAATAATTTGCCCTAAACTCACGAGATCTTACAAAAGCAAATCAAGCAATTCAATCGATTCTAAAAAAAAAAAAAAAAAAGATTCTCAAAAATGAAATTAAAAATCAAGCAATTCAATTGTTTTTGTTTTTATTATTTTGGTTATCTGAATTTCGAGATTACAGCTATCACATTTTATAAAGAATTGAACTTGAAGAAACTAACCTCTGTACTCCCATAGAATCTCTCTTCAATTAAACGATGGTTTGTTTCTTTTTTCCTCAATGCTTTCATTAGTTTGCTCCATGTTGTACTAGCCACGTGGTTTTTTAGAATATAATATAATTTTAACTTTTCCCATGTCTGTCTCTATTTCTTATTCCCAACATAAATCTTCTTTTTCTCTATTAGTTGGGAATATAAAGGCTATGTTATTGACTCACTCAATAAATATGTGAGAACTGTAGGTTGCATTTTCTAACTTGGAGAATATATACATCACTGCCATGGATAACCTGAAGATGTTGTGGCACAATCATCAACTCATTTCAGATTCCTTTTGCAAACTAAACAAGTTGACTGTTAGCGGATGTAAAAATCTAATTAACATTTTTCCGCCTAATATGTTAAGAAGACTCCAGAATCTTGAAGAATTGCAAGTAAGAGATTGCAATACAGTAGAAGAGGTATTTGACATTAGAGGGGTAAGTGTTGATGAAATATGTGATACGGTATCTACTCAGTTGAGAGTCCTGTGCTTATTCAATCTTCCGAAGCTTAAGCATGTATGGACTTTGGATCCCCAAGCAATTGTGACATTTCAAAATATGCATACTATTGAAGTTTCTAACTGTAAAAGTCTGAAAAGTCTTTTTCCAGTCTTAGTGGCCAAAAGTCTTGAACAACTTAAGTCGCTAACAATATGTGATTGCGGATTGGAGGAAATTGTTGCTATGGAAGAAGGATTGGAAATAGTGACTAAGTTTGTGTTCCCACGACTACTCTCTCTAAGTCTTTTTTCGTTACCTGAACTCAAGTGTTTCTATCCAGGAAAACACACTTCAGAATGGTCATCATTAAAATGGTTGTCTATATCTAAATGCGACAAAGTAAAGATTTTTGCATCGAATGAATTAAGCTTCCCAGAGATAGACGAGTTGGGCCATCATGTTCCAGTTCAACAACCCCTTTTTCTAATTGAAAAGGTATGGATTTGTACTTGTTTATTCGTTAATATGTATATAAGCATATAACACTCTGTATAATTATCCAAAAATTAAAATTAATACTGTAACAATTTGTTAATCAATAAGTCTAGGTACACAAATAATTCCACCAAAATGTTTGAATATTTTCTTCTTCTTCTTCTTTTTTTTTTTTTTTTTAAATCACATTAAAATGTTGAATTGTATAGGTTTTATACTTGATGGACATTGTTTGGTTGACATTTTTTTTTCCTATTAAAATGATTTCCATTAAATGCTTCATATAAATCTAAATGGAGCTCAGTAAATTAAAAATGATTTTTTTATTTATTCTTTTTGGGGTGCTTTTGAACTGCTTTTTTTTTTTTTTTAATCAATTTCTTTCGGTTACATGCCTTTAATTTTTCCCACATTAAGTGTGTGTTTGGTATTTGTTGGGAAATTTAGACCCCGGTTGATAGAATTAATCGAGTTTTAAATCCAAGTTGTTAATTAGATTTATTATCAATAAAACTTGTTAAAGCAAACAAACATCAATATCATGTCAAAAATCATGCAGCGGAAAAATAAATGAGACAAGATATGATGACCCAGGAAAACCAATGAAACCAACCAGTTTCATAGTAAAAAACCTGGGGGAAAACCTTCCCGAAAAGCAATCCACTATAGAAAAGAGAATTTTAAGATCTAGTACAAAACCTTTGTCACTAGACTCTACAATCCCCGTAGATGAACTCACAGCAGAAACCTTCTACCGCTTCAGAACCTTTGAACTCTTCAATATATGAACGCCACCCTTTGATGCACGAATCCCAAGTATGTGACTAACCAATTGCGCGGATCCCAGTACGCGACTTCAATCACCAACTAGAAGAAGATGTTGGCTGCAAAGTTCTTCACTTCATCAAGAATGAAGATCAAGAAGCACTTGGTTACAAAACCCTAAGGTGCAAAAACGCAGTAGCTTCTTTTTCAGAGAGAATAATCTTTTGCATATGTTCTCCTTGTATTCTCTTATTCTCTTGTGATACGGCCTCCAAAATAAGCCTTATATAGGTCTAGGGTTGTGAGAAAAGAAACCCTACTCAAATACATAAGCCTGGCCCAAAAATCAAAAAGCTGAAAATTCTGATTTCCCGTAACCTCGATCGATCGAGAGGTGTCGAGGAGGTGTCGAGGTTTAATGAATCTCAACAGATACAGCTATCGAGGAGGTGTCGAGAAGGTGTCGAGGGGACAGAAACTTTCTCGATCGATCCACCAGGTGTCGAGAAGGTGTCGAGATTGCGATAAGAAAAACACCTTAAAATCTCGATAGATAGCTAGCTGTCGGGGAGGTGTCGAGCAGCTATCGAGCTATCTATCCGCAGGTGTTGAGCTATCTGTCCAGCTTTATTGAACACCTTTTCTTCACTTGTTTCTTGGTCCAATCTTCATGGCTTTAATACTAGACTTGAACAACATGTTCCTTGAAGTATTAAACACATCCTAGATCTACCCAAATACAAGTAAAGTGCGTTTTGTCAAAGGATTAGCCAACTACATAAAATATGTCCTTAACAGTATTGGCCTAAAAAGTTAGCTTTTTTACTATTTGGCTTATTTTTTCTACTATTCATAGGTTTCACTGTACTATTTTAGCTACATTTTAGCTTTATCTATAGTACTTTCAGTAAAAAGTTTTCAATTTTAGTTAAGTGTCCGTTTGGCAAAGATTAATTTTGCCAACTTATTTTACTATTTAGCTTATTTTTACATTCATGGGTCCCATTGCACTTTTTAGTACTATTTATGGGTCTTATTGTACTATTTCAGTCAATTTTTATCTTTATTTACAATATTTTCAGCAAATTTTTTCAATTTCAAAAAAATAAGCGGATCCAAATGAATAGGTTGTTCTCAAATAGACACTAATTAAAAATACTTTCCCCCCTCCCCCCCTAAATGTGCACCACCGAGTCCTTGGTCCAATCATTTTTTTTTTAAACTTTGGTTACACGTTACACCACCAAATTTTTACAGCTATCCTAATGTGTGCAATACAATCAAAACCCTTCCTTCAGGTTCTGAAAAAAAAAAAAAGGCTTCCTCCATTAAGAATGACTTCTTCTTTCTTTCCTTCTTTTTTTTTGGGGGGGGGGGGGGGGGGGGGGTGTTAAAGTGCACCACCACTTCTAAAATGGCTGTCCATTAATTTTTTTTACCCTTTCTTTTCCAATATCCATTTTTTGTTGGTTGCTATTGTAAATTATTGTAAAAATATTGTGAATATAGTATTTTTTTTTTTTTTTCATATGAAGGTTGAGAGCTTACTAAGGCCTCGTTTGGGAGGAGAGAATAGAATGAAATAGAAAAGAATGAAAAGAATAATTTTAGAATATTCTTCCCTTCCTTTGTTTAGGAGTTTTAATGGAGGGAATGGAAAGTTCATTCCCTCGTTTGGGAGTTTAAGTAGGAGGGAATGAAATGGTTAGGAGTGAATACTCATTCCTCTCTATTCCCTTAAAATCTCAAATTTTGATTTTTCCTGAAATTGGGAGGAATAGGAGGGAATGAAATCAGATTTAATGAATTTTTTACTTAAACTTCCAAAATACCCCTATATATTTAACTATTTATTTTAAAATAGGAGTATAATAATAATATTGTTATAAAATGATTCCATTCCATTCTCTCTATGTTACTCCCAAACAAGATTGCCTACATTCCCTTCATTATCATTCCTTTCCATTCTTTTATTTTAAAACATCTAATCAAGGATACTTAATTCCATTCCATTCCATTCTTTTCCATTAATTTTCCTTGCTTAATTACATTCTATTCCATTTCATTCCATTATGAACTATCAGACAAAGCCTAAGGGTTAGGTAGGGATACAATATGTACAAAGGGAGACAAAATTAGTATAGGGGAAATCATGCATTTCAATCATGTGAGTTAAGATTAACTCATACTAGTTGAACTATTTCGAACTCATTGCATTAGAGACTATTGTTTAGAGTAGATGTGATACTAGTACTAATATAATCAATTGTTAAACAATATCCCAAATAATTTTATAAAATTTTGTGACCGCTTAATCATTTCTCATTATATGATTTAAAGCCAGTTCATCATACAATATATAGAATCTCTTACCTAAATAATTTGCCCTAAACTCACGTGATCCTACAAAAGCAAATCAAGCAATTCAATCGATTCTCAAAAAAAAAAAAAAAAAAAAAAAAAGATTCTCAAAAATGAAATTAAAAATCAAGCAATTCAATTGTTTTTGTTTTTATTATTTTGGTTATCTGAATTTCGAGATTACAGCTATCACATTTTATAAAGAATTGAACTTGAAGAAACTAACCTCTGTACTCCCACAGAATCTCTCTTCAATTAAAGGATGGTTTGTTTCTTTTTTCCTTAATGCTGTCATTAGTTTGCTCCATGTTGTACTAGCCACGTGGTTTTTTAGAATATAATATAATTTTAACTTTTCCCATGTCTGTCTCTATTTCTTATTCCCAACATAAATCTTCTTTTTCTCTATTAGTTGGGAATATAAAGGCTATGTTATTGACTCACTCAATAAATATGTGAGAACTGTAGGTTGCATTTTCTAACTTGGAGAATATATACATCACTGCCATGGATAACCTGAAGATGTTGTGGCACAATCATCAACTCGTTTCAGATTCCTTTTGCAAACTAAAAAAGTTGACTGTTAACGGATGTAAAAATCTAATTAACATTTTTCCGCCTAATATGTTAAGAAGACTCCAGAATCTTGAAGAATTGCAAGTAAGAGATTGCAATACGGTAGAAGAGGTATTTGACATTAGAGGGATAAGTGTTGATGAAATATGTGATACGGTATCTACTCAGTTGAGAGTCTTGTGCTTATTCAATCTTCCGAAGCTTAAGCATGTATGGACTTTGGATCCCCAAGCAATTGTGACATTTCAAAATCTGCATACTATTGAAGTTTCTAACTGTAAAAGTTTGAAAAGTCTTTTTCCAGTGTCAGTGGCCAAAAGTGTTGAACAACTTAAGTGGCTAACAATACATGATTGCGGATTGGAGGAAATTGTTGCTATGGAAGAAGGATTGGAAATAGTGACTAAGTTTGTGTTCGCACAACTACTCTCTCTAAGTTTTTTTTCGTTACCTGAACTCAAGTGTTTCTATCCAGGAAAACACACTACAGAATGGTCATCATTAAATTGGTTGTCGATATCTAAATGCGACAAAGTAAAGATTTTGCATTGAATGAATTAAGCTTCTCAGAGACAGACGGGTCGGGCCATCATGTTCTAGTTCAACAACCCCTTTTCAATTGTTGGGCCATCATGTTCTTGTTCAACAACCCCTTTTTTCTAATTGAAAAGGTATGGATTTTTCCTTGTTTATTCGTTAATATGTATATAAGCATATAACACTTAGTGTAATTATCCAAAAATTAAAATTAATACTGTAACAATTTGTTAATCAATAAGTCTAGGTACACAAATAATTCCACCAAAATGTTTGAATATTTTCTTCTTCTTTTTTATTTTTTTTTATTTTTTTTTAAATCACATTAAATGTTTGAATTGTATAGGTTTTATACTTGATGGACATTGTTCGGTTGACATTTTTTTTCCTGTTAAAATGATTTCCATTAAATGCTTCATATAAATCTAAATGGAGCTCTGTAAATTAAAAATGATTTTTTATTTATTCTTTTTGGGGTGCTTTTGAACTGCTCCATTTATTTTTCTTTTATCAATTTCTTTCGGTTACATGCCTTTAATTTTTCCCACATTAAGTGTGCGTTTGGTATTGGCCTAAAAAGCTAGCTTTTTTACTATTTGACTTATTTTTTCTACTATTCATGGGCCCCTTTGCATTTTTTGGTACTATTCATGAGTTCTATTGTACTATTTTAGCTACCTTTTAGCTTTATCTATAGTACTTTCAGCAAAAAGTTTTCAGTTTTAGCTAAGTGTCCGTTTGGTAAAGATTAATTTTGCTAACTTATTTTACTATTCAGCTTATTTTTACTACTATTCATGGGTTTCACTGCACTTTTTGGTATTATTTATGGGTCTTATTGTACTATTTTAGCTAATTTTTACCTTTATCTACAATACTTTTAGTAAAAAATTTTCAATTTCAACGAAATAAGCAGATCCAAATGAATAAGTCGTTCTCAAATAGACACTAATTAAAAATTCTTCCCCCCCAAATGTGCACCACCGAGTCCTTGGTCCAATCATTTTTTTTAACTTTGGTTACACGTTACACCCCCGAATTGTCATCATGCAATCAATACTATAAATTGAAATCTATCATATTAAAATTTTTTTTTTAAAAAAAGTAAAAAATTCAAAACACACCTTTAAAACCACTCCACAAGTGGCAAACTCTAGTTGAATTGGATTTTTTTTTTACTTCTTATATTTCCTTAAAAAAAAAAACACTTTGTGCATATTTGTACTCATATTTTTGCGCGTGAGTGATCTTGTTTAAAACCAAATCCCTTAAGTGGCATATTACGCTTCTCTCACCTACAGATCAATTGTTCATTTGTGGGTTTTACTCTTGAGACAGTGTTATATGCAATCATTACACATGATAATCTTTCGAGACATGTATCATGGATTGCACATTGCTCCCCTTTTAGATAGTCGAATGACTTAAACACAATGGCGGAGCTAGAGGGGTGGCAACTGCCCCCCTTAAAAATTTGAAAAAATCATTTTAAAGTAAAAACTTTTTGTCTTAGGTCTGATTTGGTGGGGTTCACGTTTTTCAAATTATTTACCACAATGTTATTAAAAACTGTTTTTTAGAATTCTGAAGACACGGATATTTTCAAAATACATGTTTTTTTTATGGAAAAAAATAAATTTGTTCAAAATTCTAAAATTAAAATTTTATTTTAATTTCTAAATACTCTATTCTAAGTTCTCTTAGCAAACACATTATTTATTTATTTATTTAAATGTGGGGTCCACATTTTTTTTTTTTTTTTGACATCGGGTCCACAATTTTAAAAATTTAAATCTTTGAAAATTGTTTTTGAATGATCTTATTCTTACCAAATGAGCCCAAAACCCACTGTTTTTTTTTCCCCGTCTCGCATCACAGGCTTTCGGCTTTCACACGACAAAGTCAATGATGGAAAAACTGAAGTCTTAAGATAATAATAATAAAAATTTACCTTTTGGTATTTGCATATAACTGATATAAGGCATTAAAAACCTCCTTGATGTATTTTGCATTCGGTATTTACAAGCAGCTCATCCACCAATATTTTTGTCTACTTTTTCATAGTTCCAAACTCTTCTAATGAACTAATGGCAACAAAAAAAAGCTCTCCTAACCCAAATTTTAACTAATTGAAAAATAAATAAAGAAATGTTGAATTCTACCATGAGATTTTAAAATGAGTGCAACTTTTCTCAAATTTTTTTTTAAGGAATCAAATTACATGTTTAAACATTATGTATTTTAGATTAATCTCTTAATTTAATTGTTATAAACTATAATTTGATTATATTTTTTTTAATGATATGAAACATGTATTTGTAGTTAATTGAGATTATGAAGAAACATGATCATAACAATGAGTATATATTGAATTCAAAACAAACTTGTATCGAGGTAGATTTTACAAATCTTCCCACAAATCCCTATCTAAGAAGAAAAATTTCTAATTACCATCCTAATAATAGAGATTTGTATGACAATCACATATCATAGTATTGTGTACCTATTGAGTTGATATCCTAACTTTGCCACTGGTTAGATACATTCAATCCCTACTGAAATATTTGGGAATATTATCCTAAACTTGCTTAGAGAACACTAACTTTTCCCTTCTTTTGTTCAATGCTTTGATCTTTCCCAGGATACATTGTCTAACCTTGAAGAATTGAAATTGGATTGGGATGATACCATAAATCAGACATATGATCGATTAAAAGCACAGTTCTCTTGCAAACTAAAAGTCCTCCGGCTGTACAGCAAAGATAGGTCAACAGCATTCCCTTGGGTATTTGTTCAAGGATTGTACAATCTTAAGGAGCTTGACATCAGTAATTTTTTCTTGGAAGAAATTTGTCCATGTGGAATTGTCGATAACGAAGGACAATATGCTGAGATGTTCGAACGTTTAACAACTTTACATCTATCTAAAATGCCCAAGTTGATGCATTTGTGGAAGGAAAACTCTCAACAAGGTAGAAGCATTCAAAATTTGGAATCTCTATATGTATCAGAATGTGGCAGATTAGAAATTTTGGTGCCATCCTCAATGTATTTCCAAAATTTAAACACTTTAAAAGTATCGAAATGTCACGGTCTGATTAGTTTAGCAACTTCCTCAACAGTTAAAAGTTTGGTCCAACTCAAAGCATTGACTATATCTGATTGCAAAAGAATGAGAAAAATAGTCACAAACGAGGGAGAAGGTGAAGCAGGAGATGAGATTTGTTTCGATCAATTGAATTCTTTGTCGCTTTATGATTTACCCACACTGGGAAGCTTCTTCCACTTGGGTAATCGCACCATGAAATTCCCATCACTGAAATATCTATATGTGACCAATTGCCCGGAATTGAAGATCTTCTCTAATGGAATCCTAAGCATGCCGAAGCTATATCATGTTGGACTGGACGGAAACTATTGGTCGGCATACCAAACAGGTCAATTCCCGGTGGAAGATGTGAATACCTTCATTAAAAGATGTTGGGAGAAAAACAATGATCCATGCTTGCGACAACTATTCACTCAGAAGGTATGTTGGCTATGTTCTCACGTTTTTATTTTATGTAATTTTTAAAAGCATTTTTGTTGGAGTTAACACAAGGAAAGTGACATGATGCGGATCCAGTGGTCACATATCCTAAATTCCAAGGTAACATAATGTTAATAATATATAATATGTATAACACTTGCAATTGTTAATATACTTTTTCACTACTGGTCGTTAAAAGGTGCATTTAAAAGGTGCAATGCACCGGAACGTGAATTCAACTAGTTTTAAAGTAGTTTATTTAATATTGAGTTAGTTTATACATTAAAAAAAAAGTGAATTTAACTGGTTTTAAATTAAAAGATAAATTGGTACAATTGTCATTCTACAAGTATAAGTACTTGCAGGGTGTGAGAGGGACAAGAGCCGAGCCGGGTTCAAGTCTCCAGAAGAGAGTTTTATAAACATATACACTTAGATTAGGTTAGAGTAGAATTCTATCTTGTATCAAAAAAAAAAAAAAAAACTTCCAAAAAAAAAATTAAAAGATAAAAGAAAAAGTTATTGACAAACACACGTGCCACTCCCACTTTGGCTGTTTGGCAATCATTTTTAGAAGGCTTTTGGTGGAATAATTTGCTTCCGCTGCCATGTATTATGCTTTTGGTTTCTTGGCAAGTTGAATCCAAATAAATAAGCTATATATTTATTGGTATACATTTTTTTTTTCTTTATTTTATAAGTGTTGGAGTTTGTTCTTATATTTACCATCTAGCTGACATAAATAAATTTCCATTTTATATATGAACTCATTTTTCTTTGATGGTGATGAAGTGCTCATTTCTCCTATATATAATAGCAAAATGATAATATTTTTTTTCACAAGCATATCTCACTCGTTTACACTGATATAGAAACACTAATTTAATCTTCTTCTTCTTTTTTGGTTTGACAAAAAAATATCTTCTTATTTTTGTTCTTGAGGAATTTGGTTAGAAAAGACTTGACATTTGTTCTTGTGCTTGTTGGATCTTCTGACTTAGGTATCAATTGCATTTATCATTGTATATAAGAATGAGATTGTTGATTATAACATGATCTAGTGTTATGTTGTTTTGGGATTAATTTTCTGTTTCATCTCTTTATTTTTTTGGATTAGTTTTCGTTTGGAGCATTAATTTGAACCTCTTTTATTGTAGACCAATGCAAGCACAAGCGAGGACGGAGAGGAAAATGATGTTGATGACTTGGAGGATAACTCAACGTAAGATTCAAGTAAGGGGAGACAGGAAAACGCTGGTGATAGCTTTGGAGGATGACTCATTAAGATTCAAGTGAAAATGGAGAGAAAAATACTTAAAATGACTTAGAGAATGACTCAAAGGAGGATTGATCTTATAATTTATTAATGATTGATTGCTAGAACAATATTACTTTTATTGTTGAACGAGTGATGTAGTGCTTTTTGTTTTTGGTTGCGATGTTAGAGTTGTAGACATTATTGGATGGATCAAAAAGTTCACCTTAATGCATTGGTGTGTTATAGATAAGGATGAGACTCATAGACTCATAGTAGCTTTGTCATGGGGCTTTGGAGCTAAGACAAGGCTATTATATAGTCCAAGAAATCATGACTTTTTCTTAGAAACTGTAGTCTCGTAGACAAATTGATGGATTACTTTAATCAGGTAGTGAATTTTGTACTCATCCATGCTCATCTCTAATTGGTGAAAACCATATAGCAGGATCCCTAGCTCATATCTAAGGGTAAGGGGTGAAAAACAAATATTCAGCCAAAAAAAAAAAAAAAAACTGAAGTGAAAAAAAAAATACTAGCCTACCATTAGTTTGGGTTGGTGAGGTTCTAAGTTATTTTACATTTTCTTTGCTAATGATCTTGCTTAGTATGTTTATATTTATTTGTTTTAGATGAAGTTATTGGGATCATACCTTAGACATTGGGACACAACAAAGGTTGATCAAGGTGCTATTAGGCCAAAAAAAAAAACAAGTGTGAGAATTGAGATTAAGCTATTAGGATGTGAATTTAATCATTGGTCTCAGTTAAACCCATGTTAAAAAATGGTTAAGTAGCACAATTAGAGGCCACCCCATTCAATTAAGTTGGTTTTGAGGCCTAACACTATCCCAAGTTTGTACCTTATCTTCTTGTTACTTAAATAATTGGTCTTTACACTCTTAATCAAGCTGAAAATAGCAAAATTTCTAAGAACGTATTGTTTTAAATGACATACAAGAGTGCCAAATTTGAATACAATGTAACAAGGCCTTTAGTAGGCATATCGGCATATCGCTACTCATTGCTGATATAACACAAATAGTGAAACACTTACCTGCAACACATTTTTCCTTTTACTAACAACCTAGCTATATATTAAATATTAGCCGCAGACCCACGCGATGCGTGGGAATATTATTAATGATCATTTGTGGATAAACTTATTTAAAAGTAAAAAAATTATAATAATAGTTCTTTGAGGATCATTTTGTGAATTGTCAAAAGAAAATTTTTATTGCTTAAATTAATAAACTATCATTGCTAAAAAAAATCAAAGAAATATAACACAACTTATCAAATTATTCAAACAAAATTTTGTCAAGAAATCATTTGAATCAGCCATCAAAATATATAGCATACCCTAGAAAATTCATAATTAAATATAATGTAAAGTAAAAATGGATTTTACAAAAATCAAACAATGAATTCAAATTGACATGATAAAAATAATAATAAAAATAGAAAAATAAAAAAGAAGACAAATCATGGTGTAAATTTTTGTGCTATTGAATATTACTCTCATACTTGTGGACTATATATTTTCATATATAGTAAGAATGTAACAATTATTTGAATGATTATTGTGATTTATTGATAATAATTAATAATAAAAAATTAAAACCTATTTTTTTTTTTTTTTATATAATGGTGGAGGCAATTGATTGTCATTTAATTTAATTAAACCAATAGAGAATATACTCCCATAGTCATATGTTTGAATTATTACCTAGGCAAACAAAGAGTCATTATTATAATATTTGATATATAACTTTTATATTTAATGTATCATTTTAGAAAAGACTTTGATTATCATTATTATAATACACTAGTCGCTAACCCGTGCGATGCACGGGAAAATTTGGAAAAATGTTCAAGAACTTCATTTTTTAAAATTCATCTTCCTCTAGATTGATGAAAACTATAAGATTAATTCCTAATATTCATGTACTTAAACAGCAAGTTTAAATGGTTAAATGTTGCAAGTTTGATGAATCCATAATCATAGCCTTTAAAAATACTCCATTCCAGACTTGCAAAAGCAAATTTATGAATCTTTATTCCTCCTTCAGCAAGCACAATTATTTTCCAATTAAATTGCCTTTCAAATAGTGTTTCTCATTATTGGTACATTTTGTAGTTGAAAAAGAGATATGCAAGTCTAATGTTTAGTTCATTTTGCAATGTTACATGCTAATTATAATTTCTTTCTAAATATTTGATGATTGATCTATTTAATGAGGCATGTTACATAAACTAATTCATAAAAAAAATGTTGAATGTTACTTGAAAATTCAGAAAAATGCTCAAGAACTTCATTTTTTTTAAATTCATCTTCCTCTAGATTGATGAAAACTATAAAATTAATTCCTAATATTCATGTACTTAAACAGCAAGTTTAAATGGTTAAATGTTGCAAGTTTGATGAATCCATAATCATAGCCTTTAAAAATACTCCATTCCAGACTTGCAAAAGAAAATTTATGAATCTTTATTCCTCCTTCAACAAGCACAATTATTTTCCAATTAAATTGCCTTTCAAATAGTGTTTCTCTTTATTGGTACATTTTGTAGTTGGAAAAGAGATATGCAAGTCTAACATTTAGTTCATATTGCAAAGTTACATGCTACTTATGATTTCTTTCTAAATATTTGATGATTGATCTATTTAATGAGGCACATTACATAAACTAATTCATAAAAAAAATGTTGAATGTTACTTGAAAATTTAATTGGTTGAAAACACAATCGGTGCTATCTAACAAATTTCCACTGTGAATTCATTAAAAATTATTAAAGTGCAAAACTCCATTTGAGACTAACAGGTATTTGCTAAACTATCTAGCCATGCAACTATATAAGTTGATCATGTATATATTGTGTGCGGGAATGTGGATATGCATACACAAAAACACAAAAAATTAAAATACAATTTCTATGTTCTTACTTCTCTATAAAAACTAAAAGGGAATAAAAACCAACATCAAAGTTGAATAAAAATTGTATTTGAAAGCATAATGTAAAAGACGTTTCCTATTAACTTATATCCCAAAATTTTAAGGAACATCTCAAGTAGTTTAGTAGCTAAACATAGCTTTTAGTAACTATAGCATTCAGTAAGAACTTTCAATATCTAGCCTAATTTTTTTTCAATAGGTAGCCTAATTTACATACATTATAGCTTAGCAATTGAGAGAATGCTTCCACTGAAACTTCTATGGCACCATCAAACCCCAAACTTGTCAACATGCGCTAATAGCCTTTGAGACATTTGTGACACTTGCTCTCAACCAAAATGTTTCCTCTTTCCTTTAGATTCAATTTTCCCACCATGTTCTATAATAAGTTACGTACATACAATCATCATAGAACTCCTAATCATAACTTGAGGCAAGATTTCAAGAACTCCATAGAACTCCAGTTTATGGTTTTCTGCCACGCTATTTATGTGGGGGATTGCACCATCAGGTACATAATTCAATGTAAACATTCGTCTCTTGTCTAAGAAAAAAGGGTAAATAAGCTTCAATTAAATTATTTCCATTTAAAATAGAATTTAGATGCATGTTTGATTCAATAACTCAGGAAAAAAAAATTAATAGGAGAAATTGAATATATTATGTTGACCCTATGACTATAAATAGAATCTATATAAGATTTCAAAGAAACTATTACGCATTTACAGCTTAATATATAAAGGAAAAACATAAACCTTGAGATAGAAGACAAGTAGCTCATCATCTTCGTCTAAGTCCCCCACATCACCATTCACATCTAGCAAATCAATACGAACTGCAAAACACAATCATAGAAAACTCATCAAATTTTCCCAAAAACTAAAACAATAGTGCAAATACAAAATAAGTTTGTCACTGAGTCCTTAACATTGAAACAGTAAGCACTAAAAATTAATAAATTAGAAAAAGCTTTAGAAAAATGCATTGAGAACTCTCATTTCCACCTTCATGTTTTTGTATTAAATTGATGTTAGTTGCATTGAAAACCATATATAAAATAAAAACTCATAAACAATTTGAACCCTTTAATTGTCAATGCTTGGTATTCTTCACAGCTTACTCTTACTCTAGCAGGTTGCCTTTTAAGTAAACCCCACAACCTAGCTAATTTCACCCCACATATAAGTATCTTAGCCTAACTAACCGTGATTAAAAAAAATATTAATCAAACATACAAAAAATAATAGTATGATATATTTGCAGAGATAAAAAGATAAAGATTAATGCTTGTACAAATCTTTTAAAAAAAATATGTATATAACTTGAATTAAATGTTACTTTTTATATATTACACCACATTACATAATATTTGAGATGGTACTGTTATAATGCAATTCATTTAACAATCTAACTTGCCTACTAATTACATCAAAAACCAATTGGCGTCCGAAACTGATGATAAGGTAGATATCATAGATTAAAACTCTCTAAAAAAAATAAAAAACTTGTCTACTAATTAAAAAAATTTAACAATCTAACTTGCCAAGTCATCACCAACCTCATTTTTTTTTATCTCCCTCTGTTTTTGCTATTTACAATTGATCATGTGTTTCCCCATTTTTTTCATCTTGTGAAGGCTTGAATGGACTGTTCTTCACTTAGGGTTTCAATTCTAAGAAACTTGTTTTGGTTCTATATTCTCTCGTACCGTGGGGAAGTAATTCAGTAACATTTCATATTGAAAATTAGACACTCTACATCCAAAATGGCCACAAAATGGTCATCCTCCTTGATCAAATCCAAGATGGGAAAAGAAATAAAGAATATGATACTTCTTGCTGAACTTAGTCAAGGTAGCTAGGATAGGGATAAGTTTGTTTTCTTTATAATAACAGAATCCTTGACCTGCAAAATTTTAAGCATATTTTTTAAGCTTACATATCACTGCACCTTTTTAATCTTCACACTCTGATATATGTAATTTATAAGTGGTTATATCATTTCATCATTAGACAATATCTTCAAATTTATAATCGATAGGTAGCACTTGGCCATTCTTGTGAGCTAGCCACTTGTAGTTTTTGCTTCAGCAAACAATTCTTTTCCAATGTTAAGGATACCCTACATATCATCCACTTTGGAGCCAAATATTATTTCAGTTATATAAATTGTTTGGCCAACAATGGAATTTCCTAGCAAAGCAATAGGAGTGTAATCCCTTTATATGGAAAGCTAAGTTGAAGTTTTCTAGAGTGGTTGAACATTTATTTCAATTTATATCCATGAGATGGCTAAGAATACAATCAAATAGACTCAAAGCTGGATTTTTTTACTGTTCACTTTGGAAGGGATATGGAAGGAGCAAGAGTGTCCCAGTGATAGAAGATTGGCTTTAGACTAACCTTTTTTTTTTTTTGGGTATACAATTTCCCCCTTTTTTCATCTTGTGAAGGCTTGAATGGACTGTTCTTCACTTAGGGTTCAAATTTTGAGAAGCTTTTCTGGGTTCTATATAATTTCATATCGTGGGGATGTAATTCAGTAAAATTTCATATTAAAAAATAGACACTCTACATCCAAAATGAACAAATCCAAGACAAGAAAAGAAAAAAAAAGAATATGATACTTCCTACTGAACTTAGTCAAGGTAGCTAGGATAGGGAAAATTTTGTTTTCTTTATATTAACAGAATCCTCGACTTGCAAAATTTTAAGCAAATTTTGGTGTTCTTTTATTATGTATACTTTATACCAAGAATAGCTCATTGCATCAAGAATTTGTAAAAAAGAATTTTTGTAGTCTATGAAATTTAGCTTGGTATGAGGTCTTTTTGGGTGTTTGAGTTTGGGCAAATGAAAATTTTACAGATCTAAAAAATTATGCATATGTTTCCTAAAATTTCCTATGGATCTAAGTAGAACCTTAATATTGTCCAAGCTTGTTTCACATAAATTCTCCCAATAATCTTAAGCTAGAAAAATATATCATTTCATCATTAAACAATATTTTCAAATTTATATTTGACATGTAGCACTTGGCCTTTCTTTGGAAGCCGAGACTGTTAGAGTATGCTGAAGTAGAAATTTATAATCGAGAGTTTATTAAATTTAGCTTTCCATATAAAGGGATTACACGCCTATATTCTTTTGGTTAAATTTAGCTTTACAAAACTGTTGAGCCAAATATTCTTTTGGTTACATAAACTATTCGGCCATAAGTCTTTTCCAATGTCAATGATACTCTATGAGAATATGCTTACAAATAAAAGTCCATCATCAGTTCATTCTTTAATTAGAGAAGTAGATAGATTTAAACAAATAAAAGTCCATCATCAAAGAATGAAAAATCTATACAAAACTCAATCAAATCAAATCAGGATTATAAAGAGATGCAACAAGTACAATAGGGACTCTACCCTCACACATGCAACAATGAAAACAATAGAGTTAGTTCGTGTGATATGTAGCTGGCTTTGTACCTGATGAACTCAGCCAACAGTTCTTTTGCAGTTGTCATGAATGTGTTCAATGCAATATTTTTATGTCTTTGTACAAACACACGGGTTTGTATAAACAAAATTTCATACACGCTCAACCATAATCAAGGGATACACTGCTTCCCATTGCTAACAAAATTTACTGGGGACACATTCACCAAGATATCAAAATCATATAAAACACACCCAGCAACTAAAATCAATGTTTCTATGTTTTTACACGTGCATAACCAATAGGGGTGTCCAACCAGACCCATCAATCGACCCACCCGCCCAACCCGACCGACCCGGACCGAGAACCGACTGACCCGATGCCGGCGACGGTCGGCGGCGGATCTCGGCTCCCAAAACCCGAGACCGGCGGGTCGGTTGACAGGTTAAAGCATGGAAAACCGATCTTCAACCGACCCGACCGGAAAACCCACCGAAAATAGCTTTCCCCGCCCATTGAAGTAGTTCGCCGGTCCATTTTGTCCAATCTGTCGAGATCCGGCGAGATCTCGTCGAGATCCGGCGAGATCTCGTCGAGATCTGGCCTGATCTCTTCGAGATCCACCGAGATCTCTTCAAGATCGGGCCTGATCTAGTTGGGATTTGCTGAGATTTCTTTAAGATTCGGCCTAATTTCGTTGAAATCTGCCAAGATCTCTTCGAAATTCGGTCAATCAAGCAAAAATAAGCAGATTTTGGCAAAATCTGGCGACAATTCACACAGTCCGAGCCCGACCGGAAAATGACAAAGTCAGACCACCAGAACCATTACCTCCGGCAGGTCGGCGGCGGGTCCAAGTTTAGGAGACCCGAAGTGATCGGGTCGGTTCCGGGTTGGGCACAAACCTGACCCGTGGACAAGCCTAATAACCAATGTGGTAAACAATAAAAGAGTCATACCCGATGCTGAAGATGCTTATACTCTTCTTCTAATAGTTCCATCTCCTCATCTCCATTGTTAGCTTCAGCTTCATCTCCCTCTCCTCATTCACTTTCTCTTTCTTCGTATTCAGACTCAGCTTCTTCTTTTTCATGCTCCAACTACATCATAAATGCTTAATTAACAACTCGGTTGCTACAAGAGAATCTGGGGTTTAGATATACTTAAACTAAATCATCCCAGTATTAATATACTCTGAGGAGAGGAAAAGAGGAAGGAGGGAAGACAGAGAGACTGCCATTACAGGCTTGCGCTAGCAAGCTGAAGGGTTGCCGTTGAAGAATTGTAACCATTGGAAAATTGAAACGCTGATGAAGGGTTGTTTTTCTCAAACCATGGAACACGATAGACCAAAAGGTGGGGAGACAGAAAGCTTTGCCGATTAAATTTGAAACTGTGAAACACAAAGGTCAAGCTTGGGTTTTTGTTGTAACCGTGAAAAAAATCAGGTTTGACAAAGGGATTTAGTTGAAAAGGCTTTGGGTTTGGGCTTGGGCTTTATAGTGGAATTAAATGTATAAGAAGTGGACTTTAGTTTGGAAATAAGGTTGGAAATAATTTTAGTTTTATTAGCATTTTAAAATTGGTAAAAACTATTTTAAAATTGAATGAAAAATTCAGAAAAGAGGTTGGGAATGACATGGCTGCTGACGTTTCTCAATGTGAGCGTAGCAACATTAATTGCTAAGTTTCAGCTTTTAGTAATATATAGATATAGATAGATTAGAGTCACAAAATATTTAGATAGTTATTCAAATATGATATGGATAATGAAAATAAAAATGCTGCTATAATTTCCCAAAAGAGTAGTAAACCCGTGTGTTTACAAAAAGAACACACCTAAATTGTCAGAAACAATACACCAAGAATGGGAAGAAATTAAATTGAGTATTAATTAACAATATTCTGTACAAAACACTTTCCCTATTTCATATGAGATGGTTGAGAGAACTTAGCGAAGGCAAAAAAATTTCTAAACCTAAGTTTCTATAACACATTGGACATATAGAGTCTTAATGTATGAAAGCCTATAACAGTTGAGAGAGGAAGCCTATAACACATTAGGCTTAGGCCAAACATTTCATACGCATTGGACTTTCATTCCAATCACATTGCAAACTCATGAACGCATAGAAACTTAGAGTGAGGAAGCAAAACATATTCTAATTTTACACACTATCTATAACACATTGTTACTAAGTAATCTATTTCTTTCTTCTTCTTTTTTTTTCCAAAAAGTAATTCAAGATTAATAGCTAACAAAAGCTGACTTTTTTTTTTTTTTTTTTTGGGAATAACTAACAAAACTTGAATTGCATATAAACTTGGCTTAAGGAATCCAAAATTCAATAAGTTGAACAAAATTGAGCAATATAAATCAATAACAAAGAACCCAATCACAAAAAGGATTAAAATTTAATGAATAATCTATGAAAATGAGAGGAAATTATGAACCCAAAGCAGTCCAACAAAAAAGAATATAAAAAAACAACTCTTGACGTTTTTGAAGGGCACCCATTTACAAATACCTCATGTAGAGGTCAAAGTTCAAATGCCCACATAAAAAAAACCTTAAAATTTCAAATATTACATGGGGCAAAAAGAGAATGCAACCACAAAATCACAGCAAAGAGCACAACTTTGAAGCAAACCCGCATACACATACCATATAAATAAACCTAATTCAAAAAAATCACATGAGAAAACCTCATAAAACCACCAAAAAAGCACCAACTAAGAAAAAAGAGTTTACCTTTGTGGGTCACAACCAAAAAAACCTCAAAACTGTAGATAACCATCAAATAAAAGCTAAGCCTTAGCGACAGATAGAGTGTCAAATTGAAATGAAAGTAGGATATTATTAGCTAGGTAGTGTAATGTGATTGGACATATAGAGTTGGGTTTTAGAGTGAGGAAGCAGAGAGCTAATAATCTTAACCATTGTTCTAATACCACTAGTCTTGTGCTTTTTGCAAGAGTTAAATCCAAAACTATTCCTCTTCCTTTATTTTTTTCTTTTTTTTTTTTTGAGGGACAACATGTCAAAACTTTTATTAAAATAAGCCCGATAAATCAGTTTGTAATACATAAAGAAATTGTGATGCAACATCCTCTATCCAAACTAAAAAATCTAGAATGCTAACTGCATATCTAGCCAGACTATGTGCTAAACTGTTGCCTTCCCTCTTTGTATGAGAGTAACGCAGCTCATCAAAATGTCGAGACAAAATCTTTGCTTCCTCCAAGAGTAGACCGCATGGTACCAAAAGGCATTCAACCTCTCTTAAACCTTTTATCACAGCTAAGGAATCGCCCACTAGCACAGCACACTTCACCCCCACTTCTAGTGCAAACGATAAAGCCCACCCCGCAGCCATTGCTTCAATGTCATCACTGCCTAGCACCTGATGCACCACCTTTGAACACGATGCAATTACTAGACCCCTGCTGTCTCTGATGACCACCCCAATGCCTGACTTTTTTTCCCTCTGGCAAACCGCACCATCAAAGTTAACTTTAAAGAAACTTGATGGTGGAGGCTTCCATCGACAACTAGTAGGCTGAGAGTGGTTCACTTGCGCACCGTGACTGACCTGTTTTGCGTGGAAATCAGCTAACCAAGTTCTAGAAATCTGGGTGATTTGATGGATGGCATCTGCTTGTTGATTAAGGCGGACCCGGTTCCGTTGATTGCATATGGACCAAACCATTACTGCGAATAACTCCAGCTGCTGGTTGTTCGTGATCAGCCATGACAGGAGTTCTTTGAAGTTGAAGAATTGGACACCGCTTCGGAAACTCCACAACTCCGATTCAGTCCACACCACATCAAGCTCAGGGCAAGTCCACAATGCATGGAGGGAATCTTCTGAAGCAGCACGGCATCTCACACATAATGCATCTTCCACTATTTTACGCCGATACAGTGAATGTTTTGTCGGCATGGCTTCACGACAAGCCCTCCACACCATTGTCTTTACCTTTTGTGGTACCCGCATAGCCCAAATATGCTTCCAAACCTGTGTGTCTCCGCTTGTGGTAACTTGTGCAGTTTCACACCATTCCTCTTCCAGTTAAGAGAGATAGAGAACATCTAACTGCTTGTACACGATCTCTTTGATTTCATTGGGATAGTGGCAACTGAACAGGTATGAAATGGTTGGGTTCAATGAGGAGAGAAAGAGGCAAGAAATGGGGAGATGGAGAGTCTCAAACATTAAAGAAGTTATATGGGAAGTTTAAAACAGTGGAGATAGGGAGTCATGTGTGTTATGGAAGCTGAAGTTGAAATTTTTAAAAAACTAATAGAAAAAGAATGAAAATAAAATATTTTTTTTATTAATAGAAATAATAACATGGTTGCTGACGTGGCTTAACAGGAGCGTAGTAACAATAAATACTACGCTTCAGCTTTTAGATATATATATATAGATATAGATGTGTTTAATATTTGTACTTACACAATGTGATGAGACCTTCTATAAAAATAGGCAAACTCAAATCCGGCCCCTTAGCTCCGAAATTTATCTCTTAGTAGAGTGGTCCTCTCACAAACATGTGGGCTCATGGATGGAGCTACATATGGACTAGGTGGGGTAATGGGCCCCCTAAAGTTTTTTTTTTAAAATTTTTTTATTATTATTTTTTTAATATTAGTATATAAGTAGGTACTAATTTTAGCAATTTTGTTCAATAAAATTACATTTTGTCCTCTCATAACAATGTAATCAATTCTTTTAAGAGTAATGTTATAGCCGCAAACTTTTTTACAACATTTTTACAAACTATTGAGGTAGCAAATTTTTATTGGTTTGCACACTTGCATCACTTTTTACTTACCAATAACCACTCACTACATTAGTAATTTGTAAAAAAATTTGCAGTTTTATCATTTTCCACCTTTTAAAAGCCATAAAAAATTAATATATTAAATCTAAAACAAAATATACAAGCCCCAAAAAATTAACCCAACAACAAAAATTACCAATAATAAAGCTAAAAAAAATTAAGCCTAATCACCCTATTTTACCCAAAACAAACAACTTGGCCCCTTAAAAAGTTTTAAACAAAAATCCTTAGTAGTAAAGCAATA
This sequence comes from Quercus glauca, assembly GCA_023736055.1. Taxonomy (NCBI): domain Eukaryota; kingdom Viridiplantae; phylum Streptophyta; class Magnoliopsida; order Fagales; family Fagaceae; genus Quercus; species Quercus glauca. The sequence continues at coordinate 27,466,485 of CM043325.1, read as the reverse complement.
AAGTCAAAGGCCGAAGACGCTGCACATAGTGAGCAACAAAGCCGCTCCCTAACTTCAAGTTCTACCTCTATCCCTATAAGGGCTTACACCATGACAACAACACTTTCCTTAAGAATAAGTGCACCCAAATCCCTATTTAGCCCCTTTCTTAAACCATTAGTTCTTCACTGTTTTTATGTTCTGATTCATTGATGTGGTATTTGTTCTTATAATATTTTTTGAAACTAATTTGTGAAGGTGTAGATGCTATTGCAACCTTATTGCCTTGAATTAATTAATAAAACCCTGACACCGCTGTGTTTGTTTCGGGTGTAAATAGAATTGGGAAATTATTTTATGCCCTGATGCGTGTATGGGTGCACATGCAAATAAGATCAAATTTTCAGTTTACTGTAAAATACCCCCAACTACTCATAAAACGTTTTAAACATCTATTTTGCCTTCATTCTATTTCCAAACTCACGCACCCGAAGAGAGAGAATTAGAGAGAGCTCAAAGGGACATGAGTAGAAGACAACCCAAGCAAGGTTCGCCGGTCAGATCGCGCCTTCCTCTTCCCCTCCACACGATGGTGAGTACTATTTTCCTTTTCTTCCTCAGCTTTTCTTCTCTCCTTGTCCATCCTCATCCCCTCCATCTTGCTTAAACCCAACTCTGATGAAGCAAGCCCAGATCTAGCAATGCATGTACCTGATCTACCAACTACAGCTAAACCTACACTGATTTTAGCATCCCAACACCCGATCTGTCCCACTCTGGACACTGTCTCCTCAAACCCACCACTCCCCATCCCTGTACCAGATCTGCTATATATATATATATATATGAATATATTTTTATATTTATTTGTATATAAAATATTCGTGCATAATGTTATCTGCAATAAGCGTTTGTGAAGGTATATGGTAGCTTGGGAATATCTTGGTAAACTGAATTTAGCTTGTTCTTGAATTGGGCTTGTTACAATATTTATGTGAATTTGGATGGTTTAACAAAAATTAAGATGGTTGTATATACTTATTGTGTTAGAGATTACGTTGTTGTGTTGGTTAACAAGGTTTGCTATGCTGTTTTGTCATTGTGCTGTTCTATACACTGTGTAATGTCTAAAATAGCATACTTGTTTATGTACCTCTTATACCACAGTGTTTGTTATTTTTAGATGAAAAGAGAAACCAAAGCAGCAATTCTTGCATCAATTGCATCTATCCTCCTTGTGGGGGTTGCATTGTTAAGGAAATTGCGACGTAGACGACTATGTAAGGCACCTTATATTAATCATGTAGCCAAAAGAGAGCATTACATAAATAGTATTCTTCATGGAAGTGAGAGACATTGTGTAAGCCAAATTAGGATGAAGCCTATAGTTTTCCACCAGTTATGTGACATCCTCACTTAGGGGGAGCACATATGGCGGACTGTTCACATGTTCGTTTAGGAAGCAAGTGCTAATTTACTTACACATAATTGGTCATAATGTGAGGTTCCGTGTAATTGGTAGTCAGTTCCATAGGTAGACTAAGGCTGTTCATAGATATTTTAGGGTCGTCCTTAGGGGGATTCTGAAATTATATAGAGCTCTAATAAGACTGCCTAGCGAAGATACACCTTGAGAGATAAGGGATAGTAGAAGGTTCTACCCATATTTTAAGGTAAATATTGGGACTTTGTGTATTTTTGTAATTGTAAAGATTTTGAGTATTTTTTTAAACCATTATATCTATCAAAAATTAGGATTGTGTTGGAGTAATAGATAGTACACATGTTCGTGCATTTGTGCCACCTAAAATACAAGGATGGTTTCATGGTCACAAAGATGGAACCACTCAAAATGTGTTATCTACCATTAGTTTTGACTTGAAGTTCTCTTATGTATTGGCTGAATGGGAAGGCAGTGTGCATGAATTTATATGATGCATTCACTAGGCTAGGGGGATTTTCAATTCCCGAAGGTATTATAAGATTAATTCACCTTTTGGGTTTATTAGTTTTAATAAATTTTTTTTTTCATTTTACTAAAGAATAGTAGTGATTCCGGTTTATTTTTCAATATATGTAGGTAAATATTATCTTGGTGATGCTGGGTATGGTAATAAAAATGGAATTTTGTCACCTTATCGGAGTGTTCGATATCATTTGAAAGAGTTTAGTGATCGTCCTCTTGAGAATGAACGTGAATTGTTCAACCTTCATCACTCATCCTTGAGAACTACCATTGAGCGAGGGTTTGGAGTATTGAAGAAACTTTTTTGAGTCTTGGATGTAGAACCATTTTGGTCTATTCAAACCCAAGTAGGATTAGTGTTAGCATTTTGTGTGATTCATAATCACATTATGGGGGTTGATCCAATTGACTATATTATGGAAGCTGCAATGAACCAAGTAGAGTCTAGCAATGGAGAACCGGAAACACGTTCACGTCAGGACTCCACTGAAGAAAGTAAAATGTGGAATGTTAAGGGAGATGACATATGCCAAGCCATGTGGTTTGATTATACCAGGTGTGGAGAGTAGTACTTTAAATATGCGTGATTTAGATTTCTATAGTAGTAATATGTAATGTCTTTTTCTATGATTGATGACATTGAGATTCTGAGAATTACTTACAATGAATTCTTTGTGCAACCTCTCTTCAATGAAGAGGTAATTCTATTTTTATAATCCCCTGTTTTACTTCTTATTTTCTATAATGTGAGTTATTGTGATCAGTTACGTTACTAACATACATGGGATGGACTTGCAAGTTGCATTCCCTAGTTTGGAAACATTGACAATCATGCACATGGAGAACTTGAAAATCATATGGCACGATCAATTAGCTGAAGATTCCTTTTTCAAGCTTCAATCTCTATTTGTTGAATATTGTGAAAATCTTGTGAACATCTTTGAATCTAATATGCTGACAAGATTCCAAAGTCTACAGAGACTTAAAGTAGCTTATTGTGGTTCACTACAAGAAGTGTTTGAACTTCAAAGGCACGATGTTAGAGAATCACATGTTGTGATAGCCATTCTATTGAAAGATTGATATTGCATCATTTACCAAAAATGAAGCAGGTATGGAATAAGGACCCCCAAGGAATTTTCTGCTTTCAAAATCTACAAAAAAATAAGTGTTACTAAATTTGAGAGTTTGCAAAGTTTGTTCCCAGCATCTGCGGCTAGATTTCTCATGCAATTGGAGGATCTTCGGATACTCGATTGTGGAGTGGAGGAAATTGTTGCACATGAAGATGGTGTAGAAGCAACAAAACGATTTGTTTTTCCTAAAGTAACTATCTTATTACTTGGTAAATTGCCAAAACTCAAGTGGTTTTGCCAAGGGTTGCATACTTCAGAATGGCCATTGTTGAAAGAATTGTGTGTATGTGGATGTGATCAAATTGAGATATTTACTTCAAAAATTTTGAACTTTCAAGAAACAGTTGAATAGAGCCAACTAGAGACCTCCATTCAACAACCCTTTTTCTTGGTTGAAGAGGTAAGAGGCTAATTTAACTACTCTTTTATAATATTTAGGTTTACGAGAAATAATAACTTTGTTTGGAGTAGTACTAGTCTCTCACGCAAAATACAAGTTTCAAACGCAAACTTCTCAGTAAAGGTCATATATCTATATACTTTTTCTTTTTTAACGAAATCCTTAATCAATATTCTTGCATCAAAATACAGGTACCTTTGGTGCGTTCTTTTTGGTCAACGTATCTAGAAATATGACAGTACTACAGGTGTCAATTTGTGACAAACTGAAACAATTGATCAACAACAACTACTAAATAATGAACATGGTTTTGGAAAAAGGCTTTTCTTGTATTACACCACTTTGCATTTGATTGACTAGTACTATTCGATAGAATTTACGAATTACAACATTGTTCTTTATTATGTACTTTCTTTGAATTTTTTTTTTTTTAAGTTTCATCTAGATATAATAAGGTTGGACCATATTCTTACCATCAATTTTAGAGACTTCACGGATATATTCCATTTCATTAATAAATCTATTTTCTTTTGTTTAATGCTTTGATTTTTATTTTTTTTATAGGGTACATTATTCCCTAACTTGGAGGTTTTGCTAGTGGGTGTAAATTACAAGATGAAGGAGATACAACGTGACCAACTTTTTGAAGAGTGCCTTTACAAATTAAAAGTCCTTCACGTGATCGACTATGTAGCTGTTTCTAATTGGATTACTTTTCTTAAAAGATTACACAATTTGGAGTAACTTTTTGTGGACTTTATTTCTTGGGAAGAAATATTCCCATAAAAAAGAACTTTTTGACATGGAAAACCATGCTACAATACTCGTACAACTAAGAGAACTAGAGTTGAACTACCTATGTTGACACATTTGTGGAAAGAAGACACTCAATCAAGCCCAATTTTGTATAATCTAGAAAATCTAAAGGTGTAGCTATGTGGCAAATTGAAAATTTTAGTGTCATCCTCTGTATTTTTCCAAAATTTGACATATCTAGAAATATTGAAATGTCATGGATTGATTAATCTAGTTACATCCTCAACAGCCAAAAGTCTAGTACAACTCAAGAAAATGAGTGTAAGTGAATGCAAAAGGATAACAGAAGTTGTAGTAGGGGAGGGAGGCGAAGCAAATGAGGTGATTACTTTCACTCAGTTGACAAACTTAAAACTTAATTACTTGACAAACCTCTCAAGCTTTTTCTCTGGAAGTTATTCCTTCGTGTTCCCATCTTTGGAAGAAGTGATTGTAAGGCAGTGCCCTGAGATGAAGAGTTTCTCTTGTGGAGCTATTAGGACACCAATGCTAGAAAGAGTACAAGCAACACAAGAAGATGAATGGCATTGGAAAGCTAACCTGAATACCACTATACATTGGCTATGGGAGAACAACTTATAATACCACCATGCAATAGTTCTTTCGAGAAAGGGTAAGTATATTATTCAACAAATCTCCTAATTTCCCACACCATGTACTTTAATCTTTTTAATGCAATAATGCATGAACACGAGCAACCTTTTCACTTTACCACTAGATAATTATCATAATAGAATTATGTGAACATTGCCAATATTTAGGAGCAATAGAATCCTTGTAAATTGCATAAAAATTTATCCATCATATATATTATTGCATCCCTTTGCACTTCATAAGCATACACAAAAATAATCTTATTATATTTAAAAGAATAATTATTTTTCCTTCATGATACTTTGAGTTCAACGGTTACAATGATTGATGTCTTTTCTTCAAAATGTTGTTTTCTATCACGCAAGGTTCAGAATTTTGAAGATGGAGATCATCCTAATTATGTGTTCAGAGGGTCGTCATCTCCATGGTTGTGGGAAAGTATAGAGTTCATTCATCTTTTTTTTATTCTGATATTGTTTCATTATTTTCTTGTTTTTCCATTTTTTTTTTTTTTTATAAAAAAAACAAACAAAAACAAAACAAAAAGAAGGTAGCTATAGTAGCAATAATAATAGCAGTACAACTACTTGTGTGATGCATTTCTCTGGAGTGTTATAAACTCCCTCTTCTTGGTGCAGAAAGACCATATCGCTATTTGAATGAAGTTATGCATATTATTTTGTTGAGTGTTATAAACTACATGCTATCTTTAAGTGTCAGGATTTTAGGTGTTTAATGGTTTATAATGAATTTCTAGTTGCTTATACTTTTAAACGTTTCTCTAACTCAGTCATGCATGCATGTATGCTCATAATGGACTCTGAGAGGGAGATAATTTGGGTCCAACACTATGAGGTTGTCATAGAAGCAGTTGCATAGATTGACATATCCAATTTGATATCCCTTGACTTTTGGCTTCGTGGTTACGAAAAACAAATGATCATGTATATGGTTGTGCAATTTTAGTTAAAGATGGTTAGAAGAAAATAATTTATCTTTATGATTTTAACCATGCATGAGTAAATTATCTTCATACTTGGTTAGTTTGCTCTCCCTATAATTAGTTTTGCTTTTGAATAAAATTTTCCAGTTCATCAAAAATGAAAAGGGTGTAAATTTTATTGAAAGATGGTAATGAAGATCATATTTATATTTCAACATACATGATTTAATGCTAGGTACTAATTCACAACTTCCTATTCTTATTCGGGCTTTTTGTATACATTTAGATTTTAAATGCTAATACTCTTTTCTAATTTCTCAAAACTTCCCATAATTTGCAAACTGCTATATTCCTTATAAAAATTACAATGAAAATATTTCAAAAACTATCAAAAGCTTCTACTCTTTCAAGTTTTAGCACTCAATGTCTCTTTGATTTAAAAACACAAATGATACAAGTACCCTTTTTCACCTGTGTTTTCCTCAACAAATTCCACCATGCTATTAAAAAACTTTTGAGGTCCTACGATTAAGCTTTTTATGCCCATATATACAATTGGTTGTACAGAATAACTGATTAAAAAATTAAAGAAGCATTGAACATTTTTTTTTCTACAGGGAATACGTTAACGAAGATTTATCATTCATGCCATAATTCAAATTAGCATGCTGAGTAAATAACCCATAGGATCTACTGAAGGTCAGGTGCTCTACAAACTTGGTGAAAAAAAATTTTAATTCCTGTGTTCATCTTGGCATGTCCTTCTGTAGAGAAGAATAATACCAACATGACATGCCATCACACTAACCAAGTGCACCCCAAAAAAACAAAAACAAAAACACCCGTCATATAGCACATCAAACCTGGCGTTAAAGCAGGATATATCTCAAGAAACCAGCAAAGTAGCCAAGGCCCAAGAGAAAATTCTACAACCGCATGATTAAAAACCACCAAAAGAGCAAAAGCTAAGGCTCATGATTTACAGATTATCAAAGCCAATCAATCAAGAAAAATTTACAGCTGAAAATAGATGCAGCATAATGCAGGAATCTATTAATGCATCCAACAGTGACATAGTAAAATGTCATTGTTTTGGAGACAATTCTTTGCCCTTGATTAAATATTGTTCATCAATCAGTTTTTTTTTTTTTTTTTTTTTTTTTTTGAACAATTTTTTTAAAGAATACATGATCCCACTTGCCAAAATCGTGTATTAGGTAATCCAAGGAAACTCTCCTAGTGGCGATGAACCTAGGATGTCTGGATCTACAACTCATCCCGAGCTTCTAACCATTAGGCTGCACCCTGACGGGTACTCATCAATCAGTTTTACCCTCCTGTGATCCAATCTCTTGCAAGTAATGTTCGGCTTCCAAGGTTGCCATGCAACCTGCATCATTAAAGAAACCAACTAAATTAAAGAAGACCCTTATACATATTCTGTGAAGAAAGCATAACTGAAGTGGAACAGGTCTTTTTATTTAAATTTAAAAAATAACTTAAATTGTTCAACGAAACCAAAATATTGGTGATAGAAACAGGTTATTGTTACAGTGGTAGATGCCATGACCAATGGTATAATGAAAACCAATGCTAACATGATTTCTAATTTTCCATTCGACTGTTCCAAAAATTGAGAATGAAACAGAAAACCAGCAGCAGCCTTTCTCTTCCCACCTCTCCCCAAAATCTTGGGACCGAAATGAACATTTCAAAAAGACGTGTTCCCAATAGCAGAATCACTTAGATTAGAGTTAGTAAGCAACAACCCACTATTATTTATATACCACTGCCAATTATTTGTATTATCTCAATTCTTATAGTCAATTACAGAAACTGTCAAATTTTATGCATCACAATGTAGCTAAATGATGAACACAAAACACTTTCTCACATCAATGTAATTTTTTTATTTTTTATTCTGAAAATCACATTTAAAAAGACAAAACAATCCAAGCCTAGTCAAGTATCTTGTGATAAGTTCAGTTTGTGAGATTAAAGTCATGCACAGGCTTAATTTACATTTGCACAAAAATCATACATACATGTCACTCAATCTCAGGTCACCAAGCACTAAAAAAAAGCCGGAGTCCAGCACAACCTTGAAGTGAACAACCCATTTGATCTGATTTTAAGGGGTCAAAAATGGGTGGGCAAAATCAAGTTCCAATATTCACATTTCTGAATACTCCATTTTCTTAAAAGCTAAGTTAGATCAGCTTGGGTTTACTCAAGAATGGGCTCAGCATCTCAAAAGAATGTGCTTGAATCAAGACTCCAACAGTCATCTCAAAATAAATCTTAAAATTTCCTTTTGATTATTATCAGTTTCATCGGTAAAGGGCAACTACATTCACTAATGTGTTGCACATGGAAAATACCATAATGCAACAAGCAAGTTAGAGACACTGGCAAATTTAGAAAGCATAAATATTCTCTGCTCTTGCAGTCAGACCCTTTATTATCTGGAGGGCAATTTGATCAAGAACAAAGAAACATGTGAACCAGAAACTCGCAGTTGAAATATGCTTCTGAGTAAGCAGTACAGAAGAGAAGTGAAGCAGGGAATTAAGTTTAGCATTATATCAATGAGATAAACATAATTTTGACCCAGCAAAAACAGAAACAGAAACAAACACACCTTATTACCCACACAAAACATATAATCCTGAATAAAATGAAGAAAAGCAGTGCTGCAAACATAAAAATTCTAAAATCGAAATTTAAATGATGAAGGGGGGAGATAGAGGATATTGACAAACCAGTTCCGGCAGCAGTAACGGCCTGCCTATACTTCTTATCCCGGACATCTCCAGCAGCAAAAACTCCATGCACGCTAGTCAGGGTGGTCCCTGGCCTTATGACAACATAGCCACCAGAATCAAGTTCCAGCTGACCATCCAAGAACTTGGTGGCTGGCTCATGCCCTATTGCAAAGAACAATCCCGATACCTTGAGATCTGAAACCTCCCCCTTCAGCACATTCTTCACCTTCAACCCCCCCAAGACCCTATTATTAGTGTTTTCGTCCCCATATGCCCCCATGACTGCCGAGTTTCATTGAACTTGAATCTTAGGATTAGTCAAGGCCCTCTGCTGCATAATTTTTGAAGCCCTAAATGTATCTCTTCTATGGATGATGTACACAATGGACCCATACTTGGTGAGGAATGTGGCCTCCTCCATGACTGAATCCCCTCCTCCAATTACTGCCAAGGGCTTGTCCCTGAAAATGGGTGCAGCACCGTCACACACAGCACAAGCTGATATCCCTCAATTCCAAAACCCTCCTGGACCCTCACCAGAGCCGGGGAAGTCTAATTGCTTGGCGACGGCACCCGTTGCCACAATGATAGAATCGGCAATGACAGCCTTAGAATCAGTGAAGACCTTGAAAGGGGGGGTGGAGAAATCCACCTTGTTGACAGTCTCGGTTAGAATCTGAGTGCCAAAGCGGAGTGACTGCTTGTGGCAGCAGTCCATGAGCTCAATGCCATTAATTCCATCTGGAAATCCTGGGAAGTTCTCCACGTCAGTGGTCGTGGTGAGCTGACCACCAGGGGCAATGCCATTGGCCATCCACCCCTCAAAGAGGATGGGTTTCAACTCTGCACGTGATGCATATATGGCAGCTGTGTGAGCAGCTGGGCCACTTCCAATGATGCACAATCTTGTTTTGAGGATATGGAGATCATCCATGGCCGAAGTCGAAGAAATGGCAGTGGCAGAGGAGGATGCTTGTCCAGGTGTGGAAGTGGGAGCTGCGGTGGGAGCAGCAAAGTTGGAGACCTTTTGAAAAAACTTGGAACCTCTTCTGAGTAGATTTAAGAGGTTGTTTTTAGGGCAATAACTCATAACTTTTCCTTTCTGCAGCCTCTATTGCTATAAAAGTTAAAAGCATGGTTTTGAAAACCAAAATGTAAAGAGAACAAAAAAAATAAAAAAGGAGGGGTTCAAGTTTTTAAGATTGGACCATTAGTATAAAATAATAAAGCATAAACAAGATAATTAAATTTAAACAATAAAAATTCTTTAAAGTACAACGTCTAAACAAACAAATAAATTTCACATAATAATATTACACATTAAAAAAAAAAAAAACCATGCGACTACAACAACAACAGCGACAATCACCACCAACAAGTCAATAAAAACAACCAACAGCCTTGCATGATATAGCACATCAGGAGGAATAACAAACAAACCTAAGAATTAAACAAACTTTGGATATATATATAAACAAAAACAGAACACCCACTAAGTACTTGATTTTCTAAAACAATGTGGTTCAAGTTGCAGCAAACCCTGAAATGAAAAATGAAGAAAAACGAACCAGACACAGTGACACACTTCAAACAAAAATTGAATAATTTAAACAAATGAAAACAAATTGAATCTATATTTAGCTAATTCCAGGTTACTTACATATAGTTAAAGATAAAATTAACAGGACCAAATAAAAAACACCAAATTAAGCTTTTTTTTATTATGGATAAACCTAAATTAAACTTGGAATTGTTTAAAGGGCGATTACATATTAAATTTGAATTATAGCACATACCCAAAAGAAAAAAGAATAACACTCAAATGATTTTAAGTTCTATGCCTTTAACAATGTGGGGTTGCCCTTCTGACGTATTATGGAAAAGAGTTTGATACACCCCACGTTTTCCTAAAGTTCAAACCTCAAATTAACAAGACACAACAGCTGATAAACAACAAGCTTCAACAAATGAAAACTCCCAATACCCACAAGTCGGTTTTTTGTCCTCTCAAGAGCCCACCTAAGATCATGTGATACAAAAACCCAAAAAGATAAAAGAATCCAAAACTAAAGAACCGAGTGAAGTAGATGAAAATGTTTACCTGCATGTCTAGACTTTCCAAGTTTCCAGTGAGCTATTCAGATTGGTGTTATGGAGGAGGAGGGTTGGTGGTTCCTTGGCAGAGGCGGAAGAAGAAAGAATAAGCTAATAGAGTTGGTTATCCATGACTTCTTGTGTTTGCTTTGCTTTGCTTGAGCGGTAGGTTTGGGCCTTGAGACAGAGGAAAAGAATGAATGCTAATGCTTATTGGAATACCGAAAGAACTACATAGAACATAACGGGAATCGCTGGGTGGTGGTGGTGGTTTTTTATTTTTTATTTTTAATAAAATAATATTAATATATTGAAGGTGGATTTACTGGCGGCTTCAGATATTTTATGGTTAATTGAAATTTATTTTTAGTTTTACTGTATTTTCAGGATATTTTTTCAAAATAACCAAATACTTCCAACAATTTCATTAGTTAGCAAGGTTTTGAAACTATTTAGTAATTTAATAAATCGAGTCTATGAGACTTGATTTTGCTCTTTGAAATCGAGCGAGCTGGAGTCAAGTTTCAGTTGGAAATTGAGTGTCTTGCACTCGAGTTTCATACTCGAGAGTGAAACACTCAAGTTCCATAGTAGAAGCACCAACCCAAAGCAAGGCGGAAACAAACTTCCCAAATCTCCCTACGAGGCTACGAAATCCAAAGACCCGAACAAGACAAGAAAAACAACGAAGATCAAACTTAGAGATGGAGGGCGTGGGTTTGTTGTTTTTGCTGAAGATCAAACGAATTAGAGGAAAACATAGAGATGGAGGGTGTAGGTTTGTTGTTTTTGCTAAAGATCTGAGGGCGTGGGTTTGCTGCTGAAGGGAGATTTGGGTTCAGAGCAGGGTGTGGGATCTGAGTTCTTGTTGCTTGAGTTTCTGCCATGTTTTTAATAGGGAACTCGAGTGTTTCACACTCGATTTCAAATTGAAACTCGACTCGTCCTGAATCGATTTCAAAGAGCAAAATCGAGTCTAAGGGACTCAATTTATTAGATTGTTAAATAGTTTCCAAACCTTGCTAACTAATGATATTGTTTGAGAGATTTGGTTATTTAGAAGAAGAAAAAAATCTGTATTTTCATGTGTCCATTGAGTTTTCATCCGAAAGCTCATTGTTAGAGCAACCATATCAATCCATGGATAATCTTGTAAAATACAAAAAGTAGCTCTTTTTACACATTTTGACCAAAAAAAACACCCACATTAGTGAGTGTAAAATTGTACAAAATTATGCATAAATATACAAGAGCTACAGTAACCGTGCATATATACACAGTTACTGAAGCTCTTCTATACATTATTTTAATAATTTCTAATTTCACTCATTTTTTTCTTTCTTCTCCATCTGCAAAACCAACGCCCTCATTATCTGCTTCTTCCTTTGATACACACACTCCCACAGATAAAATCAAAAATCAACCACAAAAATAAAAAAAATCAACCACAAAATCAACCACAGATACCACAAAACCAAACACACCCACACACAGACACACCAACAGAGACAGAGAGAGTGGATCGGCGTGCTTGGGTCGGAGTTTCAGATCGGCGTGCTTGGATTGGAGTGCTTGGATCGAAGTTCTTCTCACCGTGCTTGGATCAAAGTTTCAGATCGGTGCCGTGCTTGGACCGGAGTTTCAGATCGGCACCGTGCTCCCTGCTTGGATCGAATTTCAGAGAGGAGTTTGGAATAGGGAGGAGTTTCAAAGAGGAGTGAAAATGTTGGAATAGAGAGGAGTTTCAGAGAAGACTCTAGAATAGAGTCTCTTGAGTGGAGAGAGAGGGTTTGAGATAAAATAATAATAATAAAGTGAGAAAATGATTATTTAAATAAAACAGATGATAGAATAGATAAACTTATGTGGGTGTTTTGTAAAAATGGGTGTGTAAAATAGAAAAGTAGGTTTTTAATATAAAATAGAAAAAAAAAATTTACATTAACTGATGTGGTTGCTCTTAAAGTGGATGCACTTGTAATGGCAACCTTCTTTTCCTTTGAAAATGTTTATTTTGACTCTACCCACCCTCACAGTGCTCAGGGCCAGCCCTAGGCCTAGGCCATTTTGGCCTAGGCCTAGGGCCCCCTATCATGGAAAGGCCCCCCATATATGGCGGCAATAAATTTTTTTTTTTTATTAAAGAAAAATGTGAGTTAAGTGTACAATTTTTTCCCCAAGGTCTAAAATATTAGAGTTATGTTAGTATATTATAAGTTTTATTATATAAGTCTTATAAATTAACATGTCACCAATCAAATGAAATAATTCAATACTTATTTATTCTTTTGTTGAAGTGTCGCATCATTGTCACATCTGTTTGTAAGCTTTTTGTAATAAAATTTATAGTAAAATTTAGCATTTTCTCCATAAAAAATAAAACAATATGAATTAATAGAAATGCAACCTAATCTCCATTAAGTGAATGAAAAATTAATGCTAAAGCTAATACAAATTTTACAACAAAAATCTTACAAATTGATGTGACAGTAATATGATCGATGTCACTCAAACAGTATAATAAATGAATGTTTGAATAACTTTTTCTTTATTGGTAATATGCTAGTTTGTAAAACCTATATAGTAAGTGTAACTGTGTAAGGACCCGATTTGAGTACTTTACCCCAAAAGATGGATGGACTCAGGCCCAAAAAGCCCAAAACAATGAATTTGTAGAGAGAGGATTGGAAAACTAGGTTTTAACGAGTTGGACAACAAATATAATGGATTCAGGAAACAAGAAAAGGAAGATAAACTGATTTAAGCTAAAGAAAATTGTCCTCGGCATAGTCAGAGGAGATTAGTTCTTATATATTTCTTTCAAGTGTAATTACAAAGTCAATTCTTGATGGCTACAATGTTTCTCTCTTTTCTTCTTAATCCCCTTCTCTCATTGCTCCCTTCTTCTTTTATACTCTCTTCCCCTTTCATCTTTACCCTCCACTTGCAGACCAGATAGTTAGTCTTTGATACTTGTCCCATCAGCTCCTTCCTAAAGTCTTTTTGTAAAATTTATAGTAAAATTTAGCATTTTCTCCACAAAAAATAAAACAATATGAATTAATAGAAATGCAACCTAATCTCCATTAAGTGAATGAAAAATTAATGCTAAAGCTAATGCAAATTTTACGACAAAAATCTTACAAATTGATGTGACAGTAATATGATCGATGTCACTCAAACAGTATAATAAATGGATGTTTGAATAACTTTTTCTTTATTGGTAATATGCTAGTTTGTAAAACCTATATAGTAAGTGTAACTGTGTAAGGACCCGATTTGAGTACTTTACCCCAAAAGATGGATGGACTCAGGCCCAAAAAGCCCAAAACAATGAATTTGTAGAGAGAGGATTGGAAAACTGGGTTTTAACGAGTTGGACAACAAATATAATGGATTCAGGAAGCAAGAAAAGGAAGATAAACTGATTTAAGCTAAATAAAATCGTCCTCGACATAGTCCGAGGAGATTAGTTCTTATGTATTTCTTTCAAGTGTGATTACAAAGTCAATTCTTGATGGCTACAATGTTTCTCTCTTTTCTTCTTGATCCCCTTCTCTCATTGCTCCCTTCTTCTTTTATACTCTCATCCCCTTTCATCTTTACCCTCCACGTGCAGACCAGATAGTTGGTCTTTGATACTTGTCCCATTAGCTCCTTCCAAAAGTCTTTTCGTTGTAGTTGTAAAGTTGAATACCACTATTTAGGTATCACCTCCACATTAATGCAGCCAGAGAGTTAGCTGCAGAGCATTTAATGCGGTAGTAACAGCTTTGTCCTTAGATATTTTAGGACTCCCCCCTGTCCTATGTTTCTACAATACTTACCCGTACCAACAGAACTTCTTGGAACATTCCCCTGGATGGCAAACCACCTCTACGGACCTCGGCTTTGGATAGCTGAGGAGGCATTCATCTTCTGCCCACCCTCTTGGGCCATTATGACCAAAACTAACTTCTTCATTTACTAACACAAAATTCCTTGACAACGTTTACTCCTCCTCAAACGACACCTCGTCCTCGGCTTAGGCCTCAGTCCCAACATATACATGGATAATGAGCTCCTGGGCCCAATACCCCTACAGTAAGTATCATTAGCTCACTTTGGGTGAATTATCCATATTACTAAGTATGAATTAGTAATAAATTTGAAATAAAAATAAAAATAAAAACTAAATACTATTAAAGTGATATTCAGATATTAAAGGCCCTTTAAAATTTTCACCTTAGGCCTCAAATTATCTTGGGCCGACCCTGACAGTGCTATTATTATTGTTTTTTATACCATTTAAAGGGAGTTAGAAACAAAAGTTACAAAAAGGCTAGGTTGTACCAGCAAAGGTTCATAGGCACTCGAGTTGCCCTTTTAGCTACAAACCATATAGGTTTAACAATAAAATGGCCAAATGGGGCACTAAAAATATATCGCAGATAAGACTTGTTTGAGTTAGAAAATTTAGATCAGCCAATCTAGTATTATCTAGCCAATCTAGTGGCTTTTTCTTCCTAAAGGCTTGGACTACTCTTTTGCTATCACCTAAATTACACTATTACTAATGATGTTGATGTTGTATCCCCCAAACCCATTCGTCAGACGAAAACCTAAAAGCTAAACACAACCACTCAAACAAATCCAAAAAATTCGTTGCCAATGAAAAACCGAACGAACACAACAACTTATTGTTGCATGTCATTGCAAAAATAATTCACTCCTAACTCGTTCTAATTAATTAGAGAGTGTAGGGGCCTTTTTTGTGTTTTGGGTTGGGCTGGGTTGCCTCCTGCGGTGATGGGCCCGGGTATCTTTCTGAGTAGGAGAGTTGAGACCGGCCTAACTGTAACTCACTTTGGGCCGGCTTGTGCACAAACTGAGCCTTGTCTGCTAGGAACGTTCTCACAGTAAGCAGAGTTATTACAAAAAAGGTTATGGCAGGCAGATATAATAACAATAAAGAAAAACAGAGTACAACGGTATTTTCTTAATAACACAGTCCGAATAATCCTATGACAATCACAGTAATAACAATGGTAATAATAATAGTAAGAGCTTTTATAGAAAAGAATAACTGATTGAACGATGATGGAAGTTAATTAGAAAATAAACGTCAAGTCAAGTTTGAATCTGCAGTGGCAAAGAATCAAGGAGGAAGAACACTTCCTCTCAATGAAACTAATCTCCCAAGAGAATATCCTGCCGCGAGGATTAATAACTCTGAGGGAATCGGACTTAAGTGATAAATGCCTGAAGAAACTCCTTTTTGCTTAATTGTTTCTTAGAGAGTGGGATTTTGAGGTGGAGAGAAAAGAAACGATCTATTGGTGCATGCCCATTATCTTTACTCTTTGTTTTCTTATCTTTTCTTCTTTCCTTTCTTTTTTTTTTTGTTTTTCCCCTATTTTTTCCTTCCTCTGTTTTTTGGTCCCCTGTACAGGGCATGGCAAGGATCCTTTTATAGGGCCTGCCGTGATTGATTTTTACTACTTTACCCTCCAACGGCCTTTGTCTGGTCTGGGCGTACTTGCCGACCACCGTCTGTGTACTACTTACCCTCGCCAGACAAAGACAGGTTTGTGCTGTTTCTTAGTCCGCTGTGGCACTTTCTCCTGCCGCGGCATAAATGCTCTCTCTCTCTCTCTCCCTATGGCATGCACCCAACGTTCCCCCCAACCTTGCATCTTTTTGGAAGGTCTGTCATCCCAGCAGGACGTACCTCCCAAAAGGACTTAGACAGGGAACGTAAAATAGATCTTTTCCCCTCTTCCCACCACCAAACCACACCCTCCCTTACCTCTTACCACTGACCCATGGCCCCACCACGTCCCATATTGGCTGGGTACAGGCTGGTGGTGCCTGGGCTTTGCGCGTGCTTTCCTGTTATGTACGTTCAAAATCTACCTGCGGCTCATGTGTTTGTTGTGATCTGAAGCTTTGTTTGCATCGTCTGCCATGCTTCTTTGTTCTTTCATGTGGGTCGTTCTGTACATTTCACTGCTTCCCTTTGGGATTAGGCTTCTCTTAATACTGGGTTTCACATTTCTCTTAGCCCATTTCTTGGTTATACTCATGTTCTGTTTCATTACTTGGCATTTCCTGCCATGACGATATGTTCCTGCTAGGCCTCTTTTCAAGCTTGCCGTTTCATTCCTTCCCCCAGTGACTTAACAGAGCCACTGGTGTTCTCATTCATGGGCTCCATTGTCCCTTTCTTTTTCCCTTGGGCTTGCGGCCCATTTACTTCCTTTGGGCTTCCTCGGTCCATTCACTAACTTTGCATTCCCATGGGCTTTTGCTAACTTGATTGGACTTCCCCGGCCCAATCTCCTCATTCTCATCCTTGGGGTTTATGAGCTTGCCATCAACCCCTACTTTATTTATTTACATTGCTTTGGGCCTGCCGCGGCCCATTCTCACTTTTCCATACCACATACTGCCCATGGGTGTCATTCCTCTCTTTCCGAGCCCTTTGGGCCCATTTGCTTCCTCAAGACCAATTTATTCATGTTATAGGCCTGTGCTCTATTACTCCTGCCATCTGGGCTTAATAGTCTTATTTCTATGCCTGCCACTCTTATTGCCTGCTTTGCTGGGTTGGGCCTGCTTTACAAAAATGACCCTCAACAGAGAGAAAGGACAAAAACAGTGGTGGCATGGCTCTAAACGTGCAACAACAAACAGAGAACTTGTTTTGGGGTTTCGGATTGCACCTAGCCACCACAAGGTCCACAATCTAATGAGCCAACAACCGCAGTAAAGAGGGAGAGTCTGATGAGAGAGGGATTAGTTAGAGAGAAAAAAAAAAAAAACATTAATGATTCAATGATAATAATAATAACATCAAAATATTACTAAAATGCTATCAACTTATTTCCAAAAATGCCACCTAAAAAAAAAAAGCCGTGAAAACAACTCTCAAATTGTTCTTTCCTTAAAAAAAATTAAAAAAAAAAAAAAAAAAAAACTCTCAAATTGTTCTCAAAAAAGAAAAAACTGTTATGTACTGGGTGGATGGAAAATAATTGAGAGAAAATAAAAAAGAAAATGAGTCTATGTATTGTTTGGCAAGGAAGAGCGAAATAAAATTTTTCAGTGGGGCCTAGGCCCACACAAAATTTGTCTCTCCCATTTGGAGAGAAAACTAGCATGAAAACACTTGATGAGGGAGAAAGATAAAAGTAACCTTCCTTTCTGGCTCTTAATCTCACCCACCCCACCTAATAGTTCCCACTTTCCCACCTCTTATCATCAATCTTCTCAGACTTCTCTTCACAAGCCCCTTCACTGCCCAATATATTTTTTTTTTTTTTGAGGTGTACTGTTCAGTTAAAAACTTTTGCTGAACTTATATTAATTTTGCCCAATTAAAATCTTTTGCTTAGCAATATTAATTTTTTCCATGTTTTTGATGATGTTGCCTATGATTTTAACTAGATCTTTTCTACCCAGTATATATAATTTGTTGAACTTATATATTCAAAACTTTGTTGCCCACATTCCACGTTTTTCTTCCTATCAAAGTTTTTTTTTTTTTTTTTTTTTTTTTAGAATGTCTTCCTAGCAAAGTTAACACATAAGAGCATTCTTATCAAAGATTCTAAAAAATTTAGTATTTAGCATCTCAAAAACTAACTTTATAGCATTTAACATATCACTTTACAATATACCTAACATCAAAACTTCTATCTTTTTTACCACTTCAATAAAATATTATTTATTTATCAATTTTTATTATTTTTTATTTTCACCACCCAAGCCACCACAAACCCACACAACCAACAGCCTCCACCACTGGCACAATCCATAACAACAACCACGGCACCACCCAATGGCACAATCCATAGCAACAACCAAGGCACCACCCAACGGCACAACCAACCACCAACCTCCACACACAGCTCCACCCACAACACAGCCTTACTTTTCCCTCTCATCCTCTATCTGCCTCAACCCATGGCACACCAACCACTAGACCCACCACTGTTACCTAGAAACCCAACCATCACAAACCCACAACCAACGACCTTAACCTATCGACACAACCAACCTCAACTCACGACACATACCACAGCCTCAACCAACCTCAACCCATAGCCTCAACCCACAGTCTCAACCAACCCCAACCACCACAAACCCACCACCAACCTCAACCCACAACACAACCAACCACGGCACCACCGAGACCCATCAAGCAACCCATCGTCGCGCAGACCCATCGAGACCCATAAAGCAAACCTCCACTTGCAGTCGAACCCACCATCGTCGAACCCACGACCCACTTGCAATCATCAATGACCCCATTAGACCCACGAAAGGGAGAGTCTGAGAAAGAGAGATGAGAGAGAACGAGAATAAGAAAGTGAGAGTGAGAGTGATAGTCTGAGGAGAGAGAATTAAAAATATTAAAAAAATGATAACACCTTGCTACAATGTGCTCTCAAAAATAAGAGCACACTGTAGCAAGATGTCAAATTTTTTAGGATATAGCATTTTTGATGGAGCAGAGTTTTGTGGTTTGAGATGCTAAAAATAGCATTTTAGCACTTATAACATATTTGATAAGAGCATCCATAGCATATGTTGCAAAAAAAAAATGTCATTTTGACACACCAAAAGCCTACTATATTATTTTACCACATCATTTTACAACATCCCATTTATTAGATGTTTTATCATTCAATTCTATACATTAAAATAATATTTACTACACATTAAAATAATATTTACAACTCATCAAACACAATCAACAGACACCACACTGCTACCAACAACCAACAGCCACCACCACACAACCACTACATCCTCCACAACCCAAAACACAATTCAAAACAAACCAATAGCTCACCAACACCAAATCGGAAGCCCCACCACCACCACCACCTCAACCATAAACCTCGACAAACCCACCGCCTCCACACCCTCACCCACACCCACTTCCAAACCCAAAACCTTTATAATCCAAGTCAACCCAGACTCCAAACCCACCATCTTCCCCTTACACTCTCTGCTACCTCCACGCCACTCGCTCCCCTCAATTCCTCGACCTCAAAACCACCGACAACTCCGGCCTCCTCAAAGAGTCCGACTTTGGCTCCGACCTCGTCATCGTCGTCATCGACACCGACATTACTCCCAACCACAAAAGCTTCAACGACCAAGACCTCGGACCTATACCCACCCACCGCCGACCCATCCATCGGAACCCATAACTTAGCCCATCCGAACCCACCCAACTCCATCGGAACTGAACACAGCCAACACAATCTGAACCCACACATCACCGTCTAAACCCACCCATCAAACCCCAGTAAAAAAAAAAAAAAACAATTGCTAGAGAGAGATTGGCGTGGAAGTGATCATTAGCATCGGCGTCAGCGTGGAAGAGCAGTGAGGGTGAGAGAACAAAAGATGAAAGGTTGAGAGAGAGGAGAGGATTGGGGTTTGAGAAAAAAAAAAAAAAAAGAGAGGAAGAGACTGACGAAGAGATGAAAGTGAAAGATGAATAAAAAAATAATAAACCATATGCCATTGTTTGTCCGTACCGTGCCAAAATTGTGAAGGTATTGTAGCATGTTGCAAAAATTTGACACATTTAGCACGTTTGATAAAGAGGGTTTTTTGGTGTTTGGTGTGCCAAATGTGTCAAATATTGACTGACGGAGAGATGAGAGAGAAAGATGAATAAAATAATAATAAACCATATGTCATTGTTTGTCCATTCCGTGCCAAAATTGTGAGGGTACTGTAGCATGTTGCAAAAATTTGACACATTTAGCACATCTGATAAAGAGGGTTTTTTGGTGTTTGGTGTGCCAAATGTGTCAAATATTTGGCATTTGGCACATCTGCTGTGAATGCTCTTAAAATGCTCTAATACAATTTTTGTTGCCCATAAAATTTATATTATATATAATAATAAAGAAAAATAATATAAATTTACATGTATATGTGTTAATTTTTATATTATTTAATGAGTACAAATAAATTTATTTCTTACGTACTATGTAACAAGGGCATAATAGTTAATTTATATAAACTACATTTTCTATTTTCCCACTTTTCTCTTCAGCCAAATAAAAGAATTTTTCACCCTCCCACTTTTTTACCTTCCAACCAAATACACAAAGAAAAATCAAATCAAATATTTATCAACAAAAAAAAAAAAAAAAAAATCAAATATTTTTTATAAAATTTAAAAAAAATCAACAACAGAAAACTGCGGTTCTCTCCTCTTGGACTGTCTGATTTTGGGCTTATTATTATGACTATGATGGGCCAGACAGACTAACCGAAACACCATTTTCATGGCCAAAATGGCCCAATACCACTTTTTTTTGAAATTTTTAGCAAAAAATCACTGTTTCGGAAATAAATAGCAGAGTACCACTTTTTCTGGAAATCGAGTTTCAGAAACTCGAGTTCCCCTCAATTCTGCCACCATGG
The DNA here is from genome assembly GCA_023736055.1 of Quercus glauca. NCBI lineage: Eukaryota > Viridiplantae > Streptophyta > Magnoliopsida > Fagales > Fagaceae > Quercus > Quercus glauca. Next base: position 27,445,355 of record CM043325.1, on the reverse strand, counting down.
CATTGCTGACATGGAATTTCTATGATTAAAAAAATTTATGTGGTACTCGAGTTTGAGAAACTCGAGTTCCATGCAACACGATACTCGAGTATACCAAACTCGAGTACGTTTTATAAATAAAATGCAGGAAAAAAAAATTTACACAGTACTCGAGTTTGGAAAACTCGAGTACTGTGTAATTTTTTTTTTTTTTTTTTGTTTTTGTTTTTGTTTTTGTTTGGGGATAATGAACAAATAAACATAAATGTAAAAATAAGTGACTTTTTTATGTTTTTATTTATTTAAACAGAAGCATTGTAAAATATAGAGATTTTAATTTCAAAATATGAATTTAATTTCTACATTAATTAAAATTGTTCATTGTTTTCTCATAAAAATTGTTCACTGTTTTCTGTATAAACTATTTCTACGATTTTGCATAAAATTATTTTATGTTCAGCATTATTTAAGAAATTGTTCACTCTCTTTTCTGCATAAATTATTTTTTGTTTACTGTTTAAAAAATTGTTCATTGTTTTCTCATAAAACACCTAGTGAAATCGCGTTTTCTAAATTTAAACGCTAAATCTGAATGTTTTTTCATGTTTGAATTTCACAATAATCGAATATATTTTTCTGCATTGATAAAATCTGTTTCTACATTAATAAAATTTGCTCTTTGCACATCATATTTAATGTATATTCAAATCTACTTACTGCATTCATTAAATTTTTTTTTTTTTGCATTAATTAAAACTATTCACTGTTTTCTCATAAAAATTGTTCACTATTTTCTACAAAACCTATTTTTAGCATTGGCGCAGTTATTGCACTTAAATGGTTTTTGTGTTTTTTTAAATATGTAACCATATGTATAATGGACAAACTCCATGAAAGAAAAATGAATGATTCGTATAAATCACCTAATGGTAAATGCCTCGAAAAATTCGAATTTGTAAAAAAGTTCGAATTAGTTGAATGTAGAAATTCGAGAAAAATCGATGGAAAATCAATGAACGTACCAAATCATGAAGGTGTACATAAGATGTACAGATAGTCTAGACTTGTTGAAAAATTTTATTTCATTGAAGGTACAAAATAATGAAAATTCAATGGAAAAGTATGTACGTTAGATGTATAGATCGTATGAATTTGTTTAAAAATTTGAATTCTTTGAATGTACAAAACTATGAACACTCAGGGAAAAATTGTTTACATTAGATGTACAGATAGTACGAATTTGTTGAAAAATTTGAATTTGTTGAGTGTGTAAAATCGTGAAAATTCAAATGAAAATTGAAGAACATACCAAATTGAGTAAACTTAATGGAAAATTAATTACATTAGATGCACAGATCATCTATTTTTTTGCATTGATAAAATCTGTTTTTACATTAATAAAATTTGCTCTCTGCACACCATGTTCACCGCTTTCTCATAAAAATTATTCATTGTTTTTCGCATAAACTGTTTCTAGCATTATGCATAAAATTATTTTTTGTTCAACATTATTTAAAAAATTGTTCACTCTCTTTTCTGCGTAAATTATTTTCTGTTTACTATTTAAAAAATTGTTCACTGTTTTCTCATAAACTATTTCTAGCATTCTACATAAAATTATTTTCTGTTCAGCATTATTTAAAAAATTGTTCACTCTCTTTTCTGCGTAAATTATTTTCTGTTCACTATTTAAAAAATTGTTCACTGTTTTCTCATAAACTATTTCTAGCATTCTACATAAAATTATTTTATGTTCAGCATTATTTAAAAAATTGTTCACTCTCTTTTCTGCGTAAATTATTTTCTGTTCACTATTTAAAAAATTGTTCGCTGTTTTCTCATAAAACACTTAGTGAAATTGTGTTTTTTAAATTAAAAAGCCAAATATGTATGTTTTTTCATGTTTGAATTTCACAATAATCGAACTTTTTTTTTTTTTTTTGCTTTGATAAAATCTATTTTGATACACACTTTGTCAAAATTATTCAACAATGATGGATTGTGATTGGTTGTTTATCACTTTCTAATAAACTCACTATTTTTTCTACTTCACCTATAGTCTACCATGTAGAAGTATAGAACAAGTGTGACAAAATGAGTAGAAATTAGAGATGATTTGAATACAATGAATTGTAATGTATTGAAAATTTCCCTTTATTACATTTTATTATTATTATTACTCCTTATTTAGTTTATCGAAAAAGTTAAACATTTTTGGGTTTATCCAAAAATCTATGCCACAAAATACATGGTGGGAAATCTAGACCAAAGAACTGCCAAAATAAAAAATTGAGTGGCATTGTTGCTGTACTTAAATAATTTGTCACAAGCAACATAAATTACCAACCAACCAAAAAAAAAAAAAAAAATAGAAACTACATCCACCTAATCAAATAAAGGTAGTAGGTTGGGTTTTTAGTTTTCACATACAACTTCGAAGCAGGTTCTTGACCAAATATTTTGTTTTTCTTTCAATATCAGATTTGTTATATACTTTCCCTCTGTCTAGGGGCTGAGAGAATAGAATCTATATGTCTGGAAAAAAAAATGTTTGTAATAGAATCTATGTTGGTTTAATGGCTGCAATCGTGCCTGAAAAATAAAATAAAATGTAGCTCAATAATCAATTTTCTATTATGACTTTTACCTCAAAGCATGTTTTGAGTATCCGTTTGTGTGAGTGATTTTGAACTTGTTTCTGTGTTTTTTTGGTGTTTGAAAGTAGTTGTGTCTGTTAAAAGTACTGAATGTTGATGTTATGATCCTTAACACTCAAAACTATTTGTAAGATGGATTTTGGCTTAAGTAGGACATGATATACTGTTCACTATTTTCTGCATAAAATATTTCTAGTATTCTACATAAAATTATTTTCTGTTCAGCATTATTTAAAAAATTGTTCACTCTCTTTTCTGCGTAAATAATTCTCTGTTCACTATTTAAAAAATTGTTCGTTGTTTTCTCATAAAACACCTAGTGAAATCATGTTTTCTAAATTTAAACGCCAAATTTAAATGCTTTTTCATTTTTGAATTTCACAATAATCGATCTGCATTGATAAAATTTGTTTCTACATTAATAAAATTTGCTCTCTACACATCATGAGTTAGTACAAATTTAATATTGATGATTTTTGTCATTTAAAAGAAGGTCGTTTTTTCTTTTAATAGATAAATTGTATTTTAATATATTAAGAAATAATTATTTTGTATTTTTTTATTTGTTGATAGTTTCTTAATACTAAATAGATGATACACATTTTTTGTTTATATTTTAATCCCCTCAATCAAACTTCTATCTCCATCTCTGAATCCAAAATGGCCGAAACACATTGGAATGACCCTGAAACACATCGGAATGACCTGAAATTATTCCCGAGGTGGAACATGTGGTGCTACTACTGAAACAAAATGGTAATATAATAGCAATTTCTAAGGTTCTACTATTTTTAAACTTAGTTTCCGTTTATAGCTTATTTAGCTGTTTGCTAAACTTTCTGCTAAAAGTGTGCTAAAGTATATTTGTACTTCGAAAAAATTTGAAAATGTGAAAAATAATGCAGGAAAAAATGAGGTTTTAAAAAGCTGTACACAAAAACTAAAAGGTAAAAGTCGAAATTGATGCCAAACAGACTATGCAAATGCCAAACAGATTATTAAGAATTAAATCCTTCACTAACCAATATTTCACTATGCGAATGGCTCAATTTTGCTAGATAGTCCAGATAGATACAGACAGATGTTCAAAAGTTACAACTGTTTACTAGAATGCGTAAAAAGAGATCTATTAGATTCCCAAGATTTGAAAGATTCCCAGACAGACGCAGACAGACTATTACTCATTAGTACTAATTTCCATACCACCAACAGATTAACTTGAGTTCAATTTACCTACTCAAGTTACTTTACCATGGTTCATTTCACCTATAAAAGAGACGGACTATTATGACAGAAGACAAGTTTCTAAGATTCTAAGCTTTTAAGTTCCAAGTTTTAGAAAGCCTTTTGTAATAGCCTTCCATCTCTCTCAGAAAGACTTTGGTACTCTCTCCCCTCTTGTAATCTTGTAACCTTTCTCTTTAGACAGTTTTATTTGCAAGCTTGTATCAAAGACAGCAATTTGTTTTCAAGTTTATCAAAGACTGAAGTTTTTATTCAAGTAAGATTTTACTAGTTTAAGTAAGATTTTACTCACTACAAAAAACTTGATTTTTAACAGCGGTTGTAACCACTACTAAAATTTAAAAAAAATGCTGCTAAAAGTCATATAGGTCTATACCAGCGGTTTTCTAAACCACTGCTACAACTTGAATAACCGCTGTTAAGTTGCTGTTGCTATAGGTCAGTATAGGTTATAGCAGCGGTTTTAGGAATCGCTGGTATAGAAAACATCTATAGCAGCAGTTCTATAAACTGCTGCTAGAGAATTAAAAACTGCTAGTACACATAACTTTACATTTTGGAATTAATTATTTATACCAATGGATATGTAACTGCTGCTATAGATTTTTTAGTAGCAGCTCATAGAACCGCTGCTAGAGAATTAAAAACCGCTAGTACACACAACTTTACCTTTTGGAATTAATTATTTATACCAATGGTTATGTAACTGCTACTATAGATTTTTTAGTAGCAGTTCATAGAACCGCTGCTAGAGAATTAAAAACCGCTAATACACACGGCCCTTCCTTTCGAAATTAATTATTTGTACCAACAGTTATGTGACCGCTCCTATAGATTATTTAGCAGCAATTCATAGAACTGTTGCTAGAGAATTAAAAAAAACCGCTAGTACATAAGGCCCTTCTTTTTTAAATTAATTATTTATACCAGTGGTTATGTAATTGCTGCTATAGATTCTTTAGTAGCAGTTTTATAAACCGCTACTAAAAAAAATTAAAAATGTTTGTATACCCTTCCCTTATTTCTAGCATGAATTATTTTTAACAGCGATTTTGTGAATTGCTACTAGATATTCTTTAACAACAGTTTTATAGAACACTGCTATAAAAAAAAAAAATAAAAAAAAAAAACTGCTAGTTCTTCCATTCGTACACTTTGTTATAAATTAGTTATTGCAGCAAAAAACAACCACTACTATAGTTCCATACAGGAGCAGTTATAAAAACTGTTACTGAAGGTATAAACATTATTGAATATTACAAAAAAAAATTTTAATTAAAATTTTCCCTGAAAATTAGTAATATAACATATTTGGAATGTTATTAAAATCCACAATTCCAAAAATCAAAGTAATAAAATAATTGCAAATAGTTAATAATATTGATCCAAATGAAGAAATAAAACTTTACAATTCGAAGTTTGGAATCACAAATATTTTAATAAAAATATAAACAATATTTTTTGGTACTTAAGATAAGACAAGGATAAAATAATTGTAGACAACCTACAATAAAAACTAAGACTATAAATATTCCCTTTGAAGTATGCCAAAAGTCACTCCAGCATGAAACTTGGTCTCCCCTTATATTCCAATGTATTGTCATAGTTTCCTAGAATACAATAAACCATATATTTGCATTAGTGAAAACAATATATATATAGGCAAATCTGCGAGAATATATCAAATAGCTATTGGAAAAAAAATGATGACAAATACATATATTCTCATGTGCATTATTTTTATTGTATTACCTCTAAACCAAGAGTCAACAAGCTTAGCATAATCTTGGCGATTTACTATATTTGGAGCCTCAGCCACTATTTGTGTTGTAGTTTTTGACTTATCAAAGTGCTTTGCTTTCAAAGCATGCTTCCAATTCCTCCATTGATCACCCAATCTCTTTAAATTATGATGCTTGATTATCTCTCTTGCAATCTCATCTTGGGGGATGTCAAACTTTGACTGAAACACAAATACATATATTTAAAAAAAAAAAAAAAAAAACCATAACCACTAAGTAGAAGCATTCTTTCTATTAAAAAAGAAAATCTATGTAGAAGCATTGAAATTCTAGAAAGAAGTATAATATATGTTACTAAAATTTTAATACCTCAATTATATTCCAACAATTTTCTTTGTAGTATTTGGCATTGTACGCCAACTAACAACATTAATAGGACATAAGTGAGGGTTCGTTTTGACAATCTTTATAAATTGATTAAACCTATGGCTTTCATGTTTAGTAGGCTAGAAATAACAGTCAAAAGACAACTTAAATTTGTTTTTTCACAAAAAAAAAGTAGTCAACACCACAATCATACTTTAATTAAGTGTTATGTGCTACAAGGACTAAAAACATAAGTAATCATATTCATAGGTTGCTGTAATCATATTCATAAGACATTTTGGGTTTTTTTTTTTAAAATTTTTTTTACAAAAAAATTTAGTAATTAATCCTGAATGATTAATTTTCACTAATATTTGATTAAATTAGTATATATTCATGAAATTTAAGAATCACATGCACATATTCAAAGTCAAAACTAAGCCTCAATTCAGTCATTACTCATTTTATTAAAAAAAAAGCTAAATCTCAATAGATCAAGAAATACAAAAAAAAAAAAAAAAAAAAAAAAAAAAAAAAAAACCTAATCAAATAACTAATTAAAATTATTTTATTCTATTTATATGCTATATAATATATTTATTTATTTAATTAAAAAATGCATAATAGTTTTAAAATCTTGATGTTTACCTGGGGAGTAATGGTTAAAAACCATACATTCAATCACTCTTCAGTCTCCACTCTCTTAGATTTGGAGGAAATAGCAAATTCTCTGAGAAAATTGTAAAAAAATATTGGAGATTAAGAAAATTGATGAAATGGGAGACAAAGAGAGAGGGGTTAAAAACTCACCTGTGAGTAGTTGTTGTTACGACTCCTTCTACAAGAGTTTTCTTTTTCTTTTTCTTTTTCTTTTTCTTCTTCTTGAGGAGACTAAAAACTCTTTTAATTTTTTCTAAGCAATTATTGGCAGCTACAGGTTTTATTTTTTAACATGGCGGGTAACTAGAATTTTGAGATAAAGATAAAGAAGGTCAATATTAGAAACCAAGATAAGATAAGGACTCTTAAAAAGTTAAAAATAATAATACGTAAAAAACAAGATGAGATAAGAACTTAGTGGGTTAATAAAAAATAAATAAAAAAAGGAAGTAAAAAAAATATGTTTATTTGGGAGAAAAAAAAGGGAGATGAATTTCACTTTCCAGCACACGTTTATTTGGGAGGGAAAAAAAAAAAAAAAAAAAAAAAAAAAAACTTCCAAATCCAACACACGTTCATTTGGGAGGGAAAAAAATAAAAAAAGAAATTGAAAAACTTTCCAATTGGCAGGGTTAGAACCCACCTTTTCAAGGTAAGTGTCAGATTCAGTGGGTTAATAAAAAAAAAAAAAAAGAAAAAAAAAAAAGAAAGAGGAAGTAAAAAAATACGTTTATTTGGGAGAAAAAAAAGGGACATGAACACACGTTTATTTGGGAGGAAAAAAAAAAAAAAAGGAAAAAAGGGAACACTTCCAACACACGTTCATTTGGGAAGGGGAATAAAAAAAAAAAAAAACACGGAAAACGGCAAAAGAAACTTCCAGCACACACCTCTATTTGGGAGGGAAAAAAATAAAAAAGAAATTGAAAATCTTTGCAATCGGCAGGGTTAGAACCCATCTTCTCAAGGTAAGTACCAAAATGATAACCAATGGACTAAACACTAGTATTCTGACAAAATTGGAAATCTATTAGTATTAACTATAATTTAAAGAATTTGAAAAATTAAAATAGTTTATGACACCTACTAATTAATAAAAATATAAAATACATAAGCTTATATATAAATTTTTTATTATAAATAATATATTTAGCATTAATCATTATGTTTTATAGTTGAAAGAAACTTAGCCATTCTCAATATAACCAATATGGATTAATATTTTAATTTTAATTTTTTATATGTTTTATTATTCTATATTTTTATAATATAAAATTATTTTTAAAAATTATTTTATTTCTTTAAATTTTTAATCAAGATTGGTTATTTGTACAAAAGGTGGCAATTCGTGTTTGAGGGTCGGGTTCGTGTCTCGTCGAGCCATGAGTATTAGGTTATATGGGTTGACCCGAACTCGACCTGTTTAGTAAACGTGTCAGGAGTCCTCAACCCGAACACGACCTGTTTATTAAACAGGTCAACCCGACCCGACACATTTAACTCGTTTAATTAACAAGTCATATAAAAGTTAATGCAAATGAACCGTTTTTAATAATCTATTTGATTAACAGGTCATACTTAACATATATAATTTTTATCAATTCTCATATATATAAAATTAAAATACAATTACAACCATAAATATACTAATAAACATATGAAAATTACCATAAATTAAGCAATAATATCAAAATAATTAATTACTTTAAAAGCTAAATGGAATGAGCTCGCCCTGTATTGGAAGTAGATGCTGAATTTTCGTGGCAATTGCCATGATATACTACTGCAAAAATATGTACTTTGACCAAAAAGAAAAAAAAAAATTCATGATTTACTACTCTTCCAAACTAGAGAGTCTTGAGGCCTTCTAGCATTCAAAGAGATAAACTTGAAAACTAAAGCTTGAAAGGGGTAGAAAATAGAATCAATGAGAAATTATTTCCATGTTGGTAGATTGGAGGTTGAATTAATTAAATCAGATACTGTAACTTCAACAGGTAGACCCTAGGAAGCATGGGCACTTCATTTCGGTTATCGTACCAGTGTCACATTAGGTGTCATACTAGTGTCGTACTTACCATATCATCTTGTTCTTTTTCCAAAATTGCTTGTATGTTGTCATTTCGTTAGGGGCAGAACTACATTAGCACTATGGCCCCCCAAAATAATTAAAATATTTTAATATTTTTTATATATTAGTTGAGTTTTGTTTAAAGGATTCATAAACTAATTAGGAATTACCCCCAAAGAATTGACTAGCAGAGTAATAGTCCTAGTAATTATAGAATTAATGTATTTTTTTTTCTCATTTTCATTTATTTTAATTGTACGGGGCAAAAACCGAATAACTCTCTTGAGTTGGGCCCTTAACCTTTTTTTTTTTTTTGGTAAAGATGGGGTTAAAAGCTAACTTTGAAACAGTGTAAAGGAACTTAGAATAAAAATACTTAAAGGCTAAGAGATTTGAAAAATGAATAATACTCTTCTTTTATAAACTCTCATCGGTTTGTCTGAGGAAGACTACTTATACTCGAGGGTAATCACAATAATCTATCTCTAGACTTAATCTTCAAGTGTTTATAATATTCAAGTACAGGATGATAATATTCAAGTGTTTATTACAATAATCTATCTCTAGACTTAATTTTTTTTTCCATCTCTTAATATAATATATCTTTTCCCATTTAGAGGTCGATCGCTGCCATCTCAGCCATCCACTTGTAGGGTGGATGGTTCTTCAAGTGGGATACTTGTCCCATCTTCCCTTTCCCTTCCTTTTGAGAGTAAGATGTGAAGGTAATAGGCTGTCAAAACATTGTTCAGGAGAGTCATTTAGCTATATGTAAAGTTGTGATTTACAACTATTTTGTGTTGGCTTTAATTTCGAGTCAAATTTGATTGTAATTTTGTTCAATCTTATGTACCCTGTATTTTATGTGGGATTTCTTAGTATGGGTTGTGTGTGAGAAAGAGTGTAAAGACTCAAGATATCATTGAAGATCAAAGGAGTTTTTGCTGGTAGCTCATGAGAAGACTTCCTGCAAAGTGAAGCCATGTGCTCAGCACATGACTGGAATGCGAAGAGTCAAGACAAATGGTGACAACTGGTTTTCGCGAATATTTCGTGGGTAAAGCCTTCTTGCGAGATACCCGCAAAACATTCTGTTTTGTTATTTTGTCATATCTGATACACCATGTCTCTACTCATACTATTTATACTCACATTACCCACATATTGAGAGGAGTGCTTTTTTAGAGAGAAAACCCTAACTATAACCCTTGAGAGTTAGAGATTGTCATATCTCTACACAATCCATTGTGGTTTTCCTCAACTCTTACCTCTCCATATCCAAATCCTTGAGAGGTTGATAGCCCAAACACTTACCACACCTATTTTGAGTGTAAAGTGTGGTTTTGGAGCTGCTGGGAAGCATTGGAAGAAGTCATTTGTTTGGTGGATGCAATCGGGCTGAATTGCGTGATCCGGAGAGCTAGAGAAGACAAGGCTTTGTCAAGTCAATTAGTAGCAGGAGCTTGGAGGGCTCAAGTACATGAGGTAGACAAGGCTTGGAAGGTCTTTTGTTATTCGGGTACTCCAACTCATTCTCTCGTGGATCGATTTACCGCTTGGAGGGCAGCGAAGAGGTTTTTCACCGAGTTCTTCGGTTTCCTGTTCGATAACACATCGGCATGTTATCTTGTGTTTGCATTCTTTTTCCCTACTCTTTTAGCTTTCATTTTACTGATTGATATATAATGAATATGGCTTAAGGCAGTTTATTGTTTGTTCGCTTGCATTTACTCTATTCCCCACTTAATTTAAGTTAGAGTAAAATTAACCGAGCCGTAGTTGTAATTTTGGGGTCTAAACAGCTCTTGCATTTTCACACAAATTCGAGCTTTCACCATAAATGCAGCATGATAAGTTGGTGCAGTGCATTTAATGTGAAGGAGATGGTTGCTTTCTAAGTAAGCTTCCTCCAACCTTCACTTGGGGAAATTATTGTTCCTCAGCCAGATAGTATCCTTAGTGTAGCCTGATAGCCTTCATTTGCCTGTTTACATTTTTGAGCTTGTCCTCTTCCTCGACACAGACTTTTGGTTCAAACCTTCCTCGGGTTGGTATTGTCAGAATTCTAGATGAAGGTTTATTTTCAGACAGGTCTTCTATGGGCTAATTCCCTTGACCTCTGGGCCAAAATGCTTGGTTTGAGCCCATTCCCTTTCCTTAATACATAATTGGGCCCCTTTGGGCTCAACCTAGGCCCAATCCTCTTTGATTTTTCCTTCCTCCCACACACCCACATTAGTAATTTCATTTGCTTCTCAATAATGCACTTAAAGTTTTGGTTTATAATTTGAAGACTCCATTAGTTACATTGGAAGTTTTTTGGCCCTAGCCTTTAGACCAATGTCGATGTTAGTAGTTAGGTGATCTTAACTAAATTTGTTATATTATAAAAATAAAAAGCCTAGATCTCACCATGTTGCACTTGGCCTTAGTATGGTCGAAACCCATGGCAACAACTCAACAATAAGGACAGCGAATTTGGAACAATGGAATTTGCCCACCTCCATATAGTTACGTTATTATTTTTTTTAATGAGTAATTTTAATCAAAATAACAAACTATCATATTATTAGATTTTTATATTGGTCATTATAAATTATTTTATTTTTATAAGATTTTGGACTAATTGTTCCCGAAGTTATGATAGAAATATGGTACAAGTTAGTTTTAAGGCTGAAAAAATTGAGTATGTTGTTAACATAATTTTTTTTCATACTCCATATTTTATAGTCTTGACAACTAAAATTATTTGTTCTTATCTACGTTATCTATTATAAATAGAAGAAATTATCTGTTTCCATAAAAAATAAAATAAAAATTATTTGTTTCACCAAAAAAATTTTAATTTCTTATATAAAGCATGACCCACGTAATAGCCTGAAGATTATTTTGCTCTTCAATCGCTAGCAATCTTCATTTTGAAATAGATGTCTATCAAAAACTAATATCTTAAAAAAAAAAAAAAAAAAAAACTGTGTAACCGTTTGAAATTCTCTTTTATCCGTAATACCCAAGTCTTAGATATATTTTGGCGCGTATTCTAAAAAAAAAATAGATATATTTTGGCGCGGGCGCGAAATATTGCTTTGCCTTGCTTTCACTTCTCTTATGTCTCTCTTCCCTGTCTGTCTTTCACTTCTCTATCGCAAGGAGGAACTAATTTTTCAGAAGGTTTGTAATTTTTTCATCCATTTTTTTCCTCTTTCTAATGTCATAGATTGTACAGAGGTAGTCAAAGTATGCTAATATTAAGATAGTTGGGTCTAGCCTTACTCTGTATACTTGGCTTGGTCAAATAAAAGTTTCTATCGTTTCGGGTTCCAAAAAAAAAAAAAAAAGACTTATTTTAATGAAGGTTGTATGGTGTTTTCGGTTAAACATTGTTTGTATACCGTTTTGATTTATATGCTTTACATCTACTCATTGAAGTCTCTTGGCCTTGATGTCAATCACGAGAAATTGGCTTACAGATGTAATTGTGTATGGGTTTGATGAATAAATAAGATCCGGTCAATGCAATAGAGTAAATTAGAAAAAAAAAAAAAAAAAAACCTATAACTACACAAGGAAAATCAAAATCCTTCACACTCTCTAATCTTACCGCTAGCATTTGCTAAGTCGTTTCTTTCACCAGCGCGCATGAAAACTTGCTGTGTACACAAAAACCATGATTAGTATCAGTTCTATGTAACCCCACAACGCCAATTATCTGAAAAAGCATTCTTATTGGGTGATAAATTATTTGTTAGGTTTGCGTTATTGCTATACATTCCTTGTTGGATTTATGTATAATGAATATGTGATTTGTGTTGATAATTATCTATCATGATATTTTTCTAAATAGATATGGGAAAGAAACGGATTCGTATAGTTAATGCTGAAATTGAGCCACAGCCACAAGACCCATCACATGGGTCATTAGGGCCTAATCAGTCACAAGACACACTACCTCTTGATCATTCACTTGGCCCATCAGCTAATCGATCAAGTGCCCTATTGGCGCCTCAACCTCAAGCAAATGATAATTCAGATGAGGAATCTACAAATATAGAAGTTCAAATTACAGGTATTATGAAATTAAATAAATATATTTTATTGTAGTTATTTTTCACATGAAAATCTTAATTAAAAGTATGCTTTTGTTGTTGACCACATTTTTTTGTTTTTTTGTTTTTTGTATAAATAGATCATGCAGGTGTACGTAGCACACGTGGGATAACACGTATGTCTGAGATATGGAATTTAACTGATGGGAAAAAGGTTCAATTATCTTTTAATGGCTGTTTTCAACCAGTTGAACGTGAAGGTATTATTTTTAATCGATTTGTGGGCACTGTTGCAAGAAAGCCTAATTTATGTCCAATTAATTATCTTAATTGGCGTAAAGTGCCTAATGACTACAAAGAAAAATGTTGGACTATTATTGAGGTATTAAAATTCTAGTACCAAAAGCTATATTTATTTCTAAAATTTTAAATGTTTCTTTCATGTGGTTACATTTCTTTTTTTTTTTTGTATTTGTGATTCAGTCAAAATTTCACATTTCCAAAAATGAGGAAGAAAGAAAGATCATCAAACGTCTGACTTTAAAGGGTTTGGGTGAAAAGTGGAGGAATTGGAAGTGTGCCTTGAAAGCAAAGCATTATGATGAGTCAAAAACTGCGGCAGGGATAGTAGCTGAGGCCCCAAGTACAGTGAATCGCCAAGATTTTGCTACACTTGTAAACTTTTGGTTTAGTAGAGATGGACTGGTATAAATAACATTATCTTATACATTATGGCATCTAATGCTTTGGCAGAACACTTATTCGTAAATACAAATGAAAAGAAAAGTGAATTAACTTTAATTTTAATCAATGTGTTTTTATGTTGAATGTAGGAACGTAGTAGGGCTGGTAAGAAAGCCAGTAAAAAGAAAAAAGATGTACACACTGCAGGATCAAAATCTTATGCACAACATGCCTTTGATATGGTAATTACAAAGTTAGTACTTGGAAATAGTTTGTGTATTTTGCTTACATTCATTTGCATCCATTACATTTGTGATGCAGTTCAAAAAAGATGGGGTTGCACCAAATCGAGGGAACCTATATGTAAAGCTTCACAAAAAAAAGGATGGGATGCCCGTTAATGAGGATGCAAGTGAGAAAATTGTATGTGTCATCATATTTTTTTAGTATAAGAACTTTATTTCTACCATTCTCCATTTTTTTTAAAAACAAAATTTATAATTATTATCCTGATTCTTAGGACAAACTGAAGGAGTTAATGAGTCAAGAAGCTAGTGACTTGCCTGAAGGTGCAAATGGAAGTATAGCATGGTCTTCCACAGATGCGTTTTCTAAGGTAATGGGTAAAGAGAAACATGGTCGTGTGCGGGGTTTAGGATTTGGGCCAACTCCTTCTAACCGAAGTGGCTCAAAAAATAGCTGTTATGGAGGGATTAGGATAACTAGTGAAGAAGAGAGGTTGAAAGATGATAAGATACATCGCTTGACAGATAAACTATCAACCTTAGAAGATAAGTTGGCAATGGTTATGCAGCATATTCAACTCCCTGCTAATACTGATTCACAGGTTATAAATATGTGATATATTCTTTATGCTTTACATGTTTTGTTAGGATTACTAAATTATGTTATTTTATATCTTTATATTATTGTTTTACTTCATAATTTAGGACAAAGATGTGGCTAGTGGTTCCCCTCATCAACAATCTCCATGGCATCCCTTTGCTGCAACTGATGAAATGGAAAACTGAAGTAAGTTTTATTTTATTTTATTGTATTTCTTTCTAATTGATAATTGATCAACTTTTTTATTTTTTATTTCTTAATTTTTGATTTAGGATTCTAACTAGAAAGAAAACCACTTGATATTTTCAAATGTTATTCAATAGAAGTATTGTAAATGGCAACATACTTTGTCTAATGGAGATATATTGTTTCTGATATTACAGGAAAGATGACAATATATTGGAGAAAAAAAGAGGGAGCATTGGAGCAATAAAGAAGAAGCATATTTCATTGTTGTAGTGATTCTTGGTGATTAATGCTTTCAAAGGAGAATATTATGGCCTTAGTTTTTATTATCGCTTGCCTAATTAGTTTATGTTTGCTTGGATACCAAACTATATTGTTTTTATTGTTATGTGTCTAGATCACTATTTATTTTGGATTTTAAACAATATTATTGTCTGCAATTTCTTTGTCGATGTGAGTTTTTAAATTCTGAATTTGAAACAATATTTTCTTAGCTGATTTTATCCTATTCTCCTTTACTATGTTATTAGTTGATTTTGTCAAGAAACAAGCACAAGTTCAAATAGGACTTTTGCGTATGCTATATTTTTGCTCAAAGATTACCAATTGATTAACAACTCTCTTTATGGTCAGAATGAGTAGAGAAGGTTAATTTCTCTAATGAAAAGCAACAAACTTATTACTTATGAGTCATGTCTAGTACAAGCTGTGTTGTTGCTTTACAGTCATTAACATGTGTTTCTCTATGTACAAGTTATGATAGTAATATGGTACAAGTTAATTTAAAGATTAAAAAATTGGTAACATACTCAATTTTTTTCCATATATTTTGTAGTCTTGAGAGGTCAAATTATTTGCTCTTATCTATCTTATCTATTATAAGAAGGAGAAATTATCTATTTCTATCAAAATAAAATAAAAATTATTTGTTTCACAAAAAAAAAATTTGTTCAGATAAAATTACACCCACATAAGCAAGAAGATTAATTGGTTCTTCAAAAGTCGGCTCATGCTTGTGACCTTGCTATACACAAACAACAACAATCTAAGTACTAATTGGATTTGGCAACCCAATCCTAATATTAATGGGACTAGGATTTAATGTGGTGCAATCACGCTCTTCGGGACGTTGCCAATATATATATATATATATATATATAAAACTATATATATATATATTCTCACGCAATAGAATTCTACCACTAACTTTTCCTCAAAAAAAAAGAATTCTACCACTAACTAAAGCCGTATAACATCACGGGCCTGCTGGCCTAGTGGTACCCGGTCCTTATGGGATCTATCAACTCAGGGGTTCAATCCCCTGCATAAACACATATCTAGCAAAAAAAAAAAAAAAAGCCATATAACATCACATATTTATCCTTTAAAAAAAAAAAAAAAAAAAAAACATCACATATTTATATATTAGAGAAGGTCGGTTCATGCTTGTGACCTTGTTGCTGTACATGAACAACAACAATCCAAGATTAGAGCCCAGACTTGTACAAAGTCAAAGCCAAAACCAAATAGAAAAATAAATCCCTCTCTTTGGGACGTTGCCTCTCTATATACATATATACCAAGCACTCTCAATCTCTCTTTCTCTTTGGGTGTTCTGATCTCTCCGTCGAGGTAAATATTCTCTCATTCACGCTTTTGTTTTTTAAATAGTTTTGGCATATTTTGATTACAGCTTTAGCTTCTTCCTTGGTTATTTATTTCAATTTTGTTTATTATTGGTATTTTTTTATTTATTTTTTTTTGAATGTGTGGATCTAGGGTTTAACGTTTGTCTACAAAGCTAATGTCTTTCTCTATATTTGTTTTGTAAAGATTTTATTTTATTTTGTGTCTGTGACTGTTTATGGTTCCTTTCATTGTTTAGAATTCAAACCCAATAAAACTGAATGCAATTTTTCTCAAAAAAAATAAAAAATAAAAATAAAAATCAAACCAAACCAATTTCTTTGGACGGTGCTTTGATGTATACTAAAAGATTGATTTTTTCATGAGGACAGCTTTGGTTTGCTTTTTATGTTAAAATATCCACCCAATTGATGGTGCAAGTTAATGCTGAAATTGAGGTAGACAGTAATTGATGGTGCAAGTTTGTAATTTTTTGGGCAAGGATTTATCATGTTCCTACATTTAAAGGAGGTAGGCCTGATAATGGTGCAAGTTACGTAATTTAATGTTTTTGTTTATGGCCTTATTAATTTAATTTCAGCTTGATTTAATTTTTCTTGTAGAGCAATTGAAAACAATG
The DNA here is from genome assembly GCA_023736055.1 of Quercus glauca. Lineage (NCBI taxonomy): Eukaryota > Viridiplantae > Streptophyta > Magnoliopsida > Fagales > Fagaceae > Quercus > Quercus glauca. The sequence goes on along the minus strand of CM043325.1, from coordinate 27,428,607 downwards.
GATAAGAGCTGGATGAAAAAACCTAGGCATTCAAGAGAGTATGTACAAGGGATTAACGACTTTTTGAAGTTTGCATCCAAAGTAAAGACTATGGATGGAATGATTTCATGTCCTTGTGAAAACTGTGTGAATTCAACTATGCTTGCTGTCAACACTGTACGGGATCACTTAGTATCTTTTGGATTTTGCAATGGTTATGAATGTTGGTTTTTCCATGGAGAACCCTTGAGTACTACTGCAACAACTTCATGTGAAACTAGTACAAGTCATGTCCAAGAGACCTTGAATGCACAAGAATTCTTGAATTCACAAGACATTTCCACTGAATATGGTGATATACCTAATATGATGCATGATTTATTGCGTGGCCACATAATGAATGAATCTGGAGATAATAATAATTCTTCAGAACCACCAGATGAAGTCCCAAATGTGCAACAATCTAGGCAAGGTCCTAATCAAGATGCGCAAAGGTTTTACAGTTTACTTAAAGATGCTGATCAACATTTGTATGAAGGGTGCAAGAATTTTAGCAAGTTGTCTGCCATTGTGATTTTATATCAGTTGAAGTGTCTTAATGGCTGGAGCAATAAGTCTTTTACAATGTTGCTCCAAATTTTGAAAGATATGCTTCCTTTGGATTCTAAGTTACCGAAAGACACATATGAGGCTAAGAAAATTATTAAGGATTTAGGACTTGGTTATGAGAAGATTGATGCATGTATAAATGATTGTATGTTATTTTGGAAAGAGAATGCCAATGATGAACAGTGTAAAGTCTGTCATACTTCCAGGTGGGCAACAAATGAGAATGATAAGAAGAATAGTGGAAATGATAAGGAGAATAATGGGAAAGGTAAGGAGAATAGTAGGAAAGATAAGGATAATTTGATGAATGCTTCACTCAAGACAAGAAAGAAAAAAGCTGCTAAGGTTTTGCGTTGGTTTCCTTTAAAGCCAAGACTACAAAGGTTGTTTATGTCTCCCAAAACAGCTTCTTCAATGAAATGGCATGCTGAGGGTCGCACAAATGACGGAATAATAAGACATCCTGCCGATTCTCTTGCTTGGAAAACATTTGACAATCATTATGTAAATTTCTCATCTGACCCTCGCAATGTTAGACTTGGATTAGCAGCTGATGGATTTAATCCTTTTGGGAATATGAGTACTAGTCATAGTACATGGCCGGTTGTTTTGATTCCCTACAATCTACCTCCTTGGATGTGCATGAAAAGATCTTCTTTCATGTTATCCTTGCTTATACCTGGGCCAAGTTCACCTTTAAATGATATAGATGTGTATTTACAACCTTTAATAGAAGAATTGAAGGAATTGTGGGATGATGGAATATCAACTTACGATGTGTCTTCTAATGAGAATTTCAAGATGCATGCAGCATTGATGTGGACGATAAATGATTTTCCTGCATATGGTGATTTATCTGGTTGGAGCACTAAAGGGGCCTTTGCGTGTCCTTCTTGTAATTTAAATACTCGATCTCAGTGGTTAAAATATGGAGGGAAATATTGTTATATGGGTCATCGACGATTCTTGGAAGAAGATCATAGCTTCCGTAAAGATAGAAAATTTTTTGATGGGACCGATGAAATGGAAAAAGCCCCTGTTATACCATCTGGCATTGACATCATGGAACAAACTGAAGGCATTAATTGTATTTTTGGGAAGAAAAAGACCAAAGTCCAAAAAAAAAAGAGAAAGAGAAAGGAAGACGTAGACCAAGAACCAAAAGGATGGAAGAAGAGAAGTATATTTTTTGAATTGCCTTATTGGGAGAATCACATGTTGCGGCATAATCTTGATGTGATGCATATAGAAAAAAATGTTACAGATAATGTACTTGGCACAGTGCTAGAATTGCCACGCAAGACTAAGGATAACTTGAAGGCTCGTCTTGACCTAAAAGATATGGGTATAAGACATACACTTCACCCAGAAAGGAGGGGAGATGATAAGACATATATGCCACGATCTTGTTTTACAATGGTTCCAAAAGAAAAGGATAGTTTCTTGAGAGTTTTGAAGAAAATAAGAGTTCCAGATGGCTATGCTTCAAACATTTCACGTTGTATCCAACTTAAACAACGCAAAATTTTTGGTTTGAAGAGTCATGATAGTCACATTATAATGCAACAACTTCTTCCAATAGCAATAAGAGGAGCTTTACCAAAGAAAGTCAGTATGGCTTTAATAGATTTATCTTGTTACTTCAGAGAAGTATGTTCCAAAGTCCTACAAGTAGAAGATCTTGAGAAACTTGAGTCTCGAATTGCAATGACATTATGTGAATTGGAAAAAATATTCCCTCCTTCTTTCTTTACTGTCATGGTTCATTTAGTCATCCATTTGGCCACTGAAGCAAAAATTGCTGGACCAGTCCATTATCGGTGGATGTATCCCATTGAGAGGTAAGTCATAATTATTTAAAATTTCAATGAAATCCATTATTGCACTATTGATCTTCTGTTTCTAAATAGGTATCTCTTAAGACTTAAGTCTTATGTGCGTAATAGAGCTCATCCAGAGGCCTCTATTGCTGAAGGATACATTGCAGAAGAGTGCTTAATATTTTGCTCGCGATATTTGGAATCCATTGAGACAGTATTCAATAGACCCATTAGAAACGTTGATGATGCTACAGGAGCAATGTCGAATATTCAACTTGATTCAACTGAATGGGTACAAGCACATCGTTATGTTCTATTCAATAGCAATGAAATTATTCCATTTCGTGAGTAAGTAATATTGATAAATATGATTCATATTTAAGCATGTTAATTAAATGATAACTCTTAATAATAACACATGCTACACTTGTTTATATAGGTTACACAAGGAACGAATAAAGAGCAGAATACGTCCACGTCGCGTACCAGAAGGAGTTATTAATAAGATCCATATAGAAGAGTTTTGTGACTGGTTTCGAAATTATGTAAGTAATTCATTACTAATAATTTTTAGCATACAATAGAAGTAGTATAAGGGTTACTTAGCTCATATTGATATATCATATATAATTTTAGGTTGTGGCCATGAGTAATACTGAGAAGGTGAAACTTACTGATAAAGTTAGATGGCTTGCTGAAGGACCCAATACTGAAGCTAGACGGATGAAACGATATATTGTCAACGGTACTAAATTCCGAACTAAAGATTAAGAGGAAAATAAGAAAACTCAAAACAGTGGAGTCAGCGTAACAATAGAAGGAGGCATTACTTACTACGGTGTTCTATCTGACATAATTGAATTGAATTATTATGATAATTTGAGATACATATTATTCAAATGTGATTGGGTTGACGTTGATACAGGTAGGGGATATAAGATAGATGAATTTGGGTTCCCCCTTGTCAATTTTTCACATTTAATACATGTAGGGAAGAGAATGACAGATGACCCATTTATTTTGGCATCTCAAGCTTCACAAGTATATTATGTTGAAGATGAAAGAGACAAGGATTGGCTTGTTGTTGTCAAAACAAAACCAAGGGATGTGTTCGACGTTGGTAATGGCGATTTGAGTGATAATGATGTAGACATTTATTGTGATAATGAGCCATATGATATTGAAAATCCACCTAATAATGTGAATGACAACCTAAATTGGGCTCGAAATGATGTGGATGGAACCATAGTTGATACACCACTTCCACTTGATGAAGAGAATTTTATGGATGATTCTGAGTCTGAAGAAGATTACTAGTCACAAGAGGGAACGTGTTTCATTGTTTTAGTGATTCTTGGTGATTAATGCTTTCAAGGGAGAATATTGTTTCTTTGTAGCTTGCCTAATTAGTTTATCATTGCTTGAGTACCAGTCTATATTGTTTTTATTGTAATGTGTCTAGTGACTATTTTGGATTTGAAACAATAATATTGCTTGCAATATTTACTTTGTTAGTGTGAGTTTTTAAATTGTGGATTTAAAACAATATTTTCTTAGCTACTAGGACTAACCTTTTTGCCAAGGTGTATGAGCCATTTTATTTTCAAAATTTTTATTAGAGTAATACATAAATAGCATTATACCTGGTCCAATAGCTTGGAATTTATGCTCTTCTCATTTCTTTAGTGCTAGCTGAGTTCCCACATGATGGACAGGGAAACTTATTATTAGTTTTTTTTCCAATATTTCAATAATTTTAGCCAAGAATCTTGTAACTTAACTGGTTGCCACATTTCTAACAGAGACATCCAAGCTTCAAATCCCCCACCCCAACAATCGATGTATAAAAAAAATTATTTCAATAATTTTTCCAGTAAAAAAATTGTAATATTTAGTTATTTTATATACAAAATAGAAAGACAGTAAGAATATTGTAGTTATTTGATTATACTATATATACGCGCGTGTGTGTGTGTGTGTGTTTTTTTTTTTTTTTCAAAATTGAAAATTGCATGATATAGTAGCTAATATAGACAAGCATGTTTCATGCCTACTAAAGAAAATGCAAATATCATTTAATTTTTTTTTTTTTTTTACATTCTTGATTGTGTGTAACTAAATTTATTTTTTTCCTTTTTGTTGGACATTGTTTTAGTTGTTGTAAAACCAACTTGATTTGAGCAAGAATACCATATTTCAAACCAATTGTTTCTCACATATAAAAAAATTCAATTGTTTCTAGTATAAATCTTAGAAAAATGATATTAAAATTTAATTATGCTTAAAATAAATAATATAATAAAATAAACATATTTATTCTATTAGTAATCTTTCTAATCACATAGAATAAATACTAAAATGTTAGTTCTCCCCCCCCCCCCTCCCCCTCACTCACACACACACACACATATATATTACATGTCACTAAAATGAGTTAAGAAATTATGGTCTTCTCAATAGGTGTTTGATACCACACTAAGATTGCTGAGGATAAACATCTTCACAATTTAAACCAGTAGATAACAGTAGTACAATGGTTTGGGGGGTATTTTTATCATTTAGGGATTTTTTTTTTTTTTTTTTTGTTCATTGTAATCATTCCTAATGTATTTTGTAAATTTGGAGGTCTAGGGTTATATTGTTCATTTTGAAAATTTTTAAAATAGTTCTCTAGTTATGGACATTCTAGAGATATTTTGGTCAGTTTATAATTCTAGGGGTATTTGTGTCATTCTGAGTATTTTAGGTGTATGATGATCTCATTATGGTATTAGTTTTCTACATTGGAGTATATATAAAAAAAAAAAAAAAAATTGTAGTTTTGTATTTAGAAATCAGCTATAGAAGCACAAAAAATAAAGTATATTGTAGCAGTTGGGAAACCGCTGTAAAAAAAAAAGTATATTATAGCAGTTGCAAAAAAACCACTGCTACAAAGAGACTTATAGTAGCATTTGAAAATCTGCTACAATAAACCCATTATAGTAGCATTTTTTGTAAGTGCTACAAAAAAGACCACTGTTATAACTCATATTTTTTGTAGTGACTAGTTTCTATTTTCATATTCCACACTGTATTTTAACCTTATTTTGAATATATCTATTTTGCTATTTACTTCTTTATTATCTATTTTATCATTGTTTATGCTTCCATATTATTGCTGTGCTTTTTCCTGGATAGTCATTGCTATTAGAGCATCCAGATCATAAAACACCTAATGAACATTGAATAATTTATGCAGAAAAAATAGTAAACAATTTTTCAAATAATGCTGAAGAGAAAATACTTTTATGCAGAATGCTAAAAATAGTTTATGCAGAAAACAATAAAAAATTTTATCAGAAAATAGTGAACAGTTTTAATTAATGCAGAAAATAGATTTTATGAATGCAGTAAGCAGATTTGAATATACAGTAAACATGATGTACAAAGAGCAAATTTTATTAATGCAAAAAAACCAATTCGATTATTGTGAAATTTAAACATGAAAAAGCATTCAAATTTGGCTTTTAAATTTAGAAAACACGATTTTAATAGATGTTTTATGAGAAAACAGTGAACATTTTTTTAAATAATGAACATAAAATAATTTACACAGACGCCAACTATAGTCATACGAACCACATGCAGAAAACAGTTTGAATTAATATAGAAAACAGATTTTATGAATGCAGTAAGCAGATTTGAATATACAGTAAACATGATGTAGCACCAACTACGGCATTTGAAGACACGTTACTAGCCTGCTGCTGTAGCACCAACTGTAGTCATACGAACCACATGCGCCAACAGACTGTAGGTGAAGTAGAAAAAATAGTGAGTTTATTAGAAAGTGATAAACAACCAATCACAATCCATCATTGTTGGATAATTTTGACAAAGTGTGTATCAAAATAGATTTTATCCATGCAAAAAAAAAAAAGTTTGATTATTGTGAAATTCGAACATGAAAAAACATACAGATTTGGCTATTCAATTTCAAAAACACAATTTCACTAGGTGTTTTATGAGAAAACAGCAAACAATGTTTTAAATAGTGAACAGAAAATAATTTATACAGAAAAGAGAGTGAACAATTTTTTAAATAATGCTGAACAGAAAATAATTTTATGCAAAATCAGAGAAATAGTTTATGTAGAAAACAGTGAACAATTTTTATGAGAAAACAATGAACAGTTTTAATTAATGCAGAAAACAGATTTTATAAATGCAATAAGCAGATTCGAATATAGAGTAAACATAATGTGCAGAGAGCAAATTTTATTAACGTAGAAACAAATTTTATCAATGCAGAAAAACAAATTCAATTATTGTGAAATTTAAACATGAAAAAGCATTTAGATTTGGCGTTTAAATTTAGAAAACACGATTTTACTAGGTGTTTTACGAGAAAATTGTGAACAATTTTTTAAATAGTGAACAAAAAATAATTTATGCAGAAAAGAGAGTGAACAATTTTTTAAATAATGCTGAACAGAAAATAATTATTTTGTATTTTTTATTTGTTGATAGTTTCTTAATACTAAATAGATGATACACATTTTTTGTTTATATTTTAATCCCCTCAATCAAACTTCTATCTCCATCTCTGAATCCAAAATGGCCAAAACACATCAGAATGACCTAAAATTATTCCCGGGGTGGAACATAGGGTGTTACTACCGAAAAAAAATGGTAATATAATAGCTATTTCTAAGGTTCTACTATTTTTAAGCTTAGTGTCCGTTTACAGCTTATTTAGCTGTTTGCTAAACTTTTTGTTGAAAGTGTGCTAAATTACATTTGTACTTTGAAAAAATTTGAAAAGGTGAAAAATAATGCAGGAAAAAATGAGGTTTTAAAAAGCTGTACACAAAAACTAAAAGTTAAAAGCTGAAATTGATGCCAAACAGACTCTTATCTCTCTGAAGGTTTTATTTTTTTGCATAATTTTTTTCTTCTTTCTTAGATAGTTGTAATAAATAAAAGAGAGAAAAAAATGTTCTAGAATTAAATAATTTAGCAAGCAATAACTATGCAGTAATACCATATTTTTATTAGAATCCAACAACTCCTCAGCTATAATTTGTGTATGTATATTTTGCTAGCACATAGAGTATTAGAAGTGAATTTAACCCAACGAAAGATTTGTTAAAATTCACATCCAACAAAGAAACATTGCATGATGTAAAATAACTTAGAGTTACACAAAGTGTAACTAGGACCCAAATCCACATGTATATCATACTCTCAAATCTAACGCCGTCTCCATCTAAATAGTCTCCCCTCGATCTAGCTACCAAAAGCTCGAGCTAATGAACTCACATTCTTGTGTATTTTTTTTTAACACATCTGTATTTCCTACATCACCAAACAAAAAACATGAATCTATTAGGGCTGTTATTAGTTGTGTCCTGATCTGATCTTAATGCTAGCATTTTTTATGTTATTTTTGAAATAGAGTTTAGCAAGTCATCTTTGGTGATCTGGAGCTCCTCAGGCAATTTGCTAAGCAATTTGCAAGTACTTTCAATTCAGAGCAGACCTATAATTTGACTGTTAGGCTGCAGCAAAATGTCATAAGAACTGAACCATTGAAAAATATTGTTTTGTTCTTTTCAAATTAGTTGAGCAAGTTCATCTCTTCCTACTAAAATACACTAGGCAATTTATGTGTTTGTCGCAATTTGAGCTATTTTATGTTTTAGAAACTATATTTGTCTATACTTTGAACATAGTGAAATAATGGATTTGATAAACAATTTAATAAGGTGATTTGCATTATGATGGAAAGGCGTAATTCTATATATGTTAAATATAGTTTTTCTTATGTTCTTTATATCTTCCCTATTTACTTGTATTGTGGTTTGCTTCCAACAATTTTATTCTCTGATTGTAAACATTAGAAAGCAAGGTAAATGTGTTTCATTTATTTTCTCTTTTGTGTATATTATTCACATATTTCAATTAAGTAGTCAAAAGTAATTTGGCTGGTATTAAAGGTATTGTTCTTTAGTGCCAAATATTTCTTTGAATTGGAAGCCTTAAGGAAAAAATTTCATGAACAAGGAACCCTCATTTTTTTGGTATATTTTTTGTTCAACTGGCCGTTGGTGTTATATGGCTTGATCTTAATGAAAGATTTTTATCAAGACAAATTAACTGGGGTTTTTGTACAATTGTTTATCTCTGAGTTGTGGACTTCTTTTATTGTAATTTTGGATTGTTCTAGCTTCATGTTGAATGAAATTTCTTGAATATGCCAATGTACACATACGAGAGTCTTAGAGGCGTCGAGCACATCATGGTCGACAAACCTACAAAACTAAGTATAGATACCACCGCAATAGAGTTCATTTAAACATCAAATTTAAACATGAAAAAGTATTCAGATTTGGCTTTTAAATTTAGAAAACACGATTTCACTAGGTGTTTTATGAGAAAACAGTAAACAATTTTTTAAATAGTGAGCAGAGAATAATTTGCACAAAAAAGAGAGTGAATTTTTTTTTTCAATAATGTTGAACAGAAAATAATTTTATGCAAAATACTATAAATAGTTTATGCAGAAAATAGTGAACAATTTTCATGAGAAAACAGTGAACAGTTTTACTTAATGCAGAAAATAGTTTTACTTAATGAACAGTTCTACATTCAACTAATTCGAACTTTTTTACAAATTCAAATTTTTCGAGGCATTTACCGTTAGGTGATCTATGCGAATCATTCATTTTTCTTTCATGGAGTTTGTCCATTATTCAGATGGTTACATATTCAAAAAAACACAAAAACCATTTAAATGCAATAACTGCGCCAATGCTAAAAACGGTTTATGCAGAAAATAGTGAACAATTTTTATGACAAAACAGTGAACAGTTTTAATTAATGCAAAAAGAAAATTTTATGAATGCGGTAATCAGCTTCGAATATATAGTAAACATAATGTGTAGAGAACAAATTTTATTAACGTAGAAACAGATTTTATCAATGCAGAAAAACAAATTCGATTATTGTGAAATTTAAACATGAAAAAGTATTTAGATTTGGCTTTTAAATTTAGAAAGCACGATTTCACTAGGTGTTTTATGAGAAAACAGTAAACAATTTTTTAAATAGTGAACAGAGAATAATTTGCACAAAAAAGAGAGTGAATTTTTTTTTCAATAATGCTGAACAGAAAATAATTTTATGCAAAATACTATAAATAGTTTATGCAGAAAATAGTGAACAATTTTCATGAGAAAACAGTGAACAGTTTTACTTAATGCAGAAAACAGTTTTACTTAATGAACAGTTCTACATTCAACTAATTCGAACTTTCTTACAAATTCAAATTTTTCGAGGCATTTACCGTTAGGTGATCTATGCGAATCATTCATTTTTCTTTCATGGAGTTTGTCCATTATTCAGATGGTTACATATTTAAAAAAGCACAAAAACCATTTAAATGCAATAACTGCGCCAATGCTAAAAACAGTTTATGCAGAAAATAGTGAACAATTTTTATGACAAAACAGTGAACAGTTTTAATTAATGCAAAAAGCAAATTTTATGAATGCGGTAAACGGCTTCGAATATATAGTAAACATGATGTGTAGAGAACAAATTTTATTAACGTAGAAACAAATTTTATCAATGCAGAAAAACAAATTCAATTATTGTGAAATTTAAACATGAAAAGCATCCAGATTTGGCTTTTAAATTTAGAAAACACGATTTCACTAGGTGTTACATGAGAAAACAGTGAACAATTTTTTAAATAGTGAACAGAAAATAATATACGCAAAAAAGAGAGTGAACAATTTTTTAAATAATGCTGAACAGAAAATAATTTTATGCAGAATGTTAGAAATAGTTTATGTAGAAAACAGTGAACAATTTTTATGAGAAAACAATGAATAGTTTTAATTAATGTAAAAAAAAAAATTAATGAATGCAGTAAGTAGATTTGAATATACAGTAAATATGATGTGCAAAGAGCAAATTTTATTAATGTAGAAACAGATTTTATCAATGCAGAAAAATATATTCGATTATTGTGAAATTCAAATATGAAAAAGCATTTAGAATTGGCATTTAAATTTAGAAAACACGATTTCACTAGGTGTTTTATGAGAAAACAATGAACAATTTTTTAAATAGTAAACCGAAAATAATTTATGCAAAAAAGAGAGTGAACAATTTCTTAAATAATGCTGAACAGAAAATAATTTTATGCAAAATTGTAGAAATAGTTTATACAGAAAACAATGAACAATTTTAATTAATGTAGAAATTAAATTTATATTTTGAAATTAAAATCTCTATATTTTACAGTGCTTCTGTTTAAATAAATAAAAACATAAAAAAGTCACTTATTTTTACATTTATGTTTATTAGTTCATTATCCCCAAACAAAAACAAAAACAAAACCAAAAAAAAAAAAAAAAAAAAAAAAATTTACACAGTACTCGAGTTTCCCAAACTCGAGTACTGTGTAATTTTTTTTTTTCCTGCATTTTATTTATAAAACGTACTCGAGTTTGCTATACTCGAGTACCGTGTTGCATGGAACTCGAGTTTCTAAAACTCGAGTACCACATAAATTTTTTTAATCATAGATATTCCATGTCAGCAATGCCACGGTGGCAAAATTGAGGGGAACTCGAGTTTCTGAAACTCGATTTCCAGAAAAAGTGGTACTCTGCTATTTATTTCCGAAACAGTGATTTTTTGCTAAAAATTTCAAAAAAAAGTGGTATTGGGCCATTTTGGCCCCATTTTCATACTTCACAAAACGAAAAGCAAATCTAGAGAGAGAGAGAGAGAGAGAATGGGGAGAGAGGTGTCAAAGAGCTGCATGGATAGTCTACTAACCGAAATGGTCTCCTCTTACTGCGATCGCTTCTACGCCAATAAGCCTGACCTCGCCGCTCGTCGGATCGAAGCCATCGGCCTCCAGCTCTCCGAACGGTACACATCCCCACACCTTATCCCTTCCCCATATTTTTAATATCTGTCATTGCATAAATTTTAGTAATTGGGGCTTTAGATCTGAAAGAGTTTTTTAAAGAAATGTTTTATTTAGCTGTTTGGTTACTAAGAAAGTAAAGGTACTAGTATGATTTAGATTCTTGGTTGTTTGTTTGTTTGGGTTTGAGAAAGTGTTTAGGATCTACTCTACTTAGTCTTAGGGAATTATTATTTTAGTTCTAGTTTAATTTTTTCTAGTTTTCCTTAGTTAATGTACAAATTATTTAGGATTTAGGACCATGTGAATGAAACAGGTAAAAAAAAAAAAAGGAAAAACCAAATGGGAAATTTGATTAAATTGCTTATACATAATATGGATTTGCAAAATGGGATTACTTTTTCTTTTGAGCATTCACATTAGCACATCAGTCCGTCCGTGTATAATAGAACAAGGTGAAGAATTTACATAGTTTTGCCTAAAAATGACTCATATCAGTCTGTGTATAATTGTATAAATTTACCAGTTTGCCATGTAAATTTACACTGATACTATTTATTTTGCATTAAGTTGTTTATTCTTTCTTTATGTATCTTGAAGATGAAGGAAAAGAGCAGATGGTGATTGTTGTATGCGAAGAAAGAGAAAACAAATTTAAAAAAAAAAAAAGAAAAATTAATATTTTAATAAAATGTAGCGTAAAATAGATAATTTTAAAGTTGAAATATTTGTGGGGTCAAGAATCCAACTACAGCCCTTATAATTTACGTAGCAAATATTTGGAGAAGGCTCTTATAAAATATTTTATGTCATACTAAATGTGCTCTTTAAAAAGCTTGCTTTTTACAGTCGAAAGCTTGATTCTTAGCTAACCAATTGTGTGGTTACTGATATGGGGATGTACTAACAATTGACCACCACATGTGTGTATGATTATTTGAATTTGGTTGCAATTAAGGCATCGATGAGAAGCTGTTGTTTAGTTTTTTGCTCTTAAAATCTTGTCATGGATTTCTAGCTCTTTATTTAGGTGGGTAGCATTGAATCTAACATGAAAATATAAGGGAGTGGTAGAACAGCAGAAAAAAACTTTGTTTGAAGCTATCAGCAGCATATGGTTCATGTAATTAATTAGATCTTGTTACTTATAAATTATTACTGATATAGTAAGTTTTGTATGCATATTTGTATATATTAGTGATTATTTGATACTCGCTATAGTTCTCAGCATGCTTTACCATAAAATGCTGCTTGCAATAGTAAAAATACTATTTCTTTTTAGGTATACCATGGAGCGGCCTCGTTTCAGTGATCATCTAGAGGCAATCAAGTTCATTTGCAAGGACTTCTGGTCCGAGCTCTTCAAGAAGCAAATAGACAACTTGAAGACCAATCATAGAGTAAGTTCAAATATTTTAACTGATTATACATTATATGTTTTTGTGTGAATTTAAGAAAATAGATTTTTTTTTTTTTTTTTTTTTTTTCTTGTAGGGTACGTTTGTCTCGCAAGATAATCGATTTCGTTGGCTTACACATATGTCAGTTGATCCATCTCCTGAAAATGGAGATTTTGCTGTGGGTGTAATTCAAAAATAATTTCATACAGTATATGCATATTATGAAGATTGAGGAATTATAATTGTTTGGGAATGCGAGAGTTTGAAAAGTTTGTTTCCAGCTTATGTGGCTAGATTTCGCATGCAAGCAATTGGAGGATCTTCGGATAGTCAAATGTGGACTGGAGGAAGTTGTTGTATTTGAAGATGGTGCACAGAAGCAGTAGCAAGACTAGTGTTCCCTAAAGTAACTCTCCTGATGCTTAAGAAATTGCCCAAACTCAAGTGGTTTTTTCGAGGGGTGCATTCTTTAAATGTGATCAAATTGAGATATTTGTTTCAAAATATTTGAAAGTTGAAGGAACAGTTGAACAAAGCCAACTTGAGACCTCCATCCAATAACCACTTTTCTTGGTTGAAGAGGTAAGTGGCTAATTTAATTAATCTTTTAAAATATTTAGGGTTACAAGAAGTTATATATAACCCTGTTTGGAGTAGTAGTAGTACTCATCTTTCACGCACGAATAAAAAAAAAAAAAAGTGTTCTTAGTAAAGCTCATAAATCTATATACTTGAAACAAAATGTGTTCTTAGTTTTTTCGTCCACATGTGATTCAGGGAATGTGATAGGTTATAGTATTTTGTTTGGAATTGGAATAGGGAATGGAGAGTTGCTTAGAACAACTAATAGGTGGATAGACACCACTGGAAGAACACAGTTCCAAGAAAGCACACAAGGGCTTATTTTCATTCAAATCACAAAACTGATTACAATGAATTACATTCAAGTACTTATATTAACTGTTTGGAACTTGCAGCCTCAGCCTTTTAAGAGTCCTAATCCTATTAAGTACAGCCTCTACAATTATCCAAAAGTCTACTGAGTTAGTTACAAGAGATTAGGATAGTCTGCTGGATCCGAAACTGCGTGCAACCTCCTGTTTGGACACGAAATGGCATAACTAACTAACTACCTACAGCAGACAACTCCCAACTTCAGAACTCTCTCCAGTTGCCTCCAATTGCCATGCAACCACTTTAGGAACCTAATTAAGATCCTTAATCATCACATAGTTGGCTACACCCAGGATTGGAACTCATCATAAAAATAAAAAATAAAAAAACACCGCAAGATGCTCCTGCATCAACAAGTCTAGAAATATGGGAATACCACAGGTGATAAATTTTGACAACTTGAAAATATTGATCCCCAATAACTGCTCAATGATTAAAATGGTTTTCGAAAATGCTTTTCTAATAAAATAACTCTTATTCCACCTTGCATTTGATTCACAAAGTATATTTCTGATCATTTTTGGTAGACATCTTATATTAATTGTTCAATAGTATTTAGGAAATTTTCTTTTAACTTTATTTATTTATTTATATTTCATTTAGGTATATTCCAGTAATAAGTTGGGACCATATTTCTAATGGTATGAACTTAACGGATATAATCCATTTTGTAGCCCCTACTATGAATTTTATTGATTGGCCTAAATTGTTAAGAAATTAGATACTAACTCATATTTTCTTTTGTTTAATATTTTGATTTTTTATAGGGTCCATTCCCCAAGTTGGAGGATTTGAGATTGGGTGCAAATTCAACATGAAGGAGATATAGCATGGCCAATTTTCGGAAGAAAGCTTTTACAAATTAAAAAACCTTCACGTGGAAGGCTATCTAGTTGTTTCTAATTGGAGTACTTTTCTTGCAACATGACATAATTTGGAGGAAGTAGTTGTGAAGGACAGTTCCTGGGAAGAAATATTCCTATATGAAGAACTTTTTGGTCAGCAAAAACATGCTAGGATACTCCCAGAACTAAAAGAACTACAGCTGTTTGACATATCGTTGTTGAAACATTTGTGGAAAGAAGACACAAAACCAAGCCCAATTTTTCATAATCTAGAAAATCTATGTGTCACTATGTCGAAAATTGAAAAACTTAGTGCCCCCTTCAGTGTCTTTCCAAAATTTGACGAATCTAGAAATATTGAAATGTCATGGATTGATTAATTTAGTTATATCCTCAACAGCCAAGTCTGGTACAATTCTAGAAAATGAATGCAAGTGAATGTGAAAGGATAGCAGAAATTGTAGTATGAAGGAGGGTGAAGCAAGTGAGGTGATTACTTTCACCCAGTTGACATACTTAAAACTTGATTGCTTGCCTAAGGTGAAGGTCTTTTGTCATGGACCCTTATGGACACCAGAGCTAGAAAGAGTACAATCACCAATAGTTTTGTTGAGAAAGGGTAAGCATATTGATTTATTTGATGCATTGCTGCATGAACATGAGAAAACATGTTTATCACATAAATTACAGCCTAGCCTCAGCTCCTAAGAAGCTGCCAAGAATTTCTGTTTTCACTGATTAACGAAACCGCCGTGAATGTGATGGCTCATATTTTCTTGAGTGGTGAGTCTTTGTTTTTTAGCTTATAGGTCAAAAGTCATATTATTTCCTTCTTTTTTGTCCTGTATTTTCATTGTGGTGAGATCCGCTTGGTCACATCATTTTTTTTTTTTTTTGGGTGCTTTTTTATCATGATTGGTTGCTAACATTACATTGTTAAAAATTTAGAGTCGGTTTGGTAAAAGATTTCTAGTAACGTTGTTTGTATTTTTTGGAAATACGTGTGGGTGAAAAAATGTGTGAAAATATATGTAAATATTATATACTTTTAAATTTTTTATTTATTTATAAATATATTATAATATTTGAGCTGGTGTGCCTTTGCCAATTGCTTATTTACTAAAAGTTTTACTTTTTATCTCAATTTTATTTTTATTTTATTACTATAAATAATCTAATTTTTAGCTAGTTTTCATAAAATAAATTAACTTTTGATAAATACTCTCTTCGTCCCATTTTTTTTGTCCTCTATTCCATTTTGAGATATCTCAAAATATTGTCCTGTTTCTAAAAATAAAAGTCATTAATTTACTAATATTCCTATTATACATTTATTAATTTACTAATTCAATTTTTTGATAAATTTTTTTAAGGGTAGTTTTGGAAACTTATACATTTTTAAAAAGTAGACAAAACAATAAATGATGTTCCTTTAAAAAATTTGATCTTTCAAACAAGATAAAAAAAGTGGGACAGAGGGAGTACCATTTAAATGGAAATGAGATACCAAAAATAAGCAATTATCAAACAATCACTCACTACAAAAAAACTGGCCTATTGTGGCGGGGCAAAAACCGCCGCTAAAGGTCCATTTAGCCTATTACGGCAGGGGCTATTTGTCACACCCCGAACCGAACCCAAAAAGGTCAAAAGCATGAGAACATTGTCTCAAAGTACCTGTAGATCTTTCCTTTTTGACAAACTAATCCACAAAATCATAACAAGTACCAACATCAAGAGTTATCATAATAATTCCATTAAATATACTCTACAAGTAAGTCAGAGTTCTAATCAATAGTTACAAGGAACATTGGCCACAAAAGTATAGAAGTCTGAGTTTTAATTACATATCATCAGCTTGTCCCATCAGTGGGAAAATATCACAACCACTTTAATATACAAAAGAATGAATCAAACCTATTCTAAGATTTACACCATCTAATATACCCATTACAAAAGTTCAGCCTCTATCAGTTGTTAGTCTAACTACTATTAGCCATCAAAAAGCTGTCTCAAAAGACTGTTGCCTACTCTGAAAAGATTATAAAATAATGGAATGAGACAGAGCCCGGTAAGTAACATATTTAATGGGGGTGGGGGAAATGCAAGTTTCATATTCAATAATAATAATATGACAAGAATGATTTAATAATGAAATACAAGTTCCTCAAAGTAAATATCTTGAAACGATATACTATAATCTGTGAGCACTAATAATATAATTCCAAAACCATAAAATCTAACATATGGTAATTTATCTCAAATATACCACACTATCACATAAACTGGTCAGGGGATCCACTCATTCACAACTGGCATGATATTGTCCTCTCTGGTATGCAGACTCTTGGCCCCATGGACAGCAGCCTCACCCATACCCTCAAGGTTTTTCTCTCCCCCCATGGGCAGCAGAGAGAGCACGTCAAATAGGACCTCTCTTGCATGTGGTCTCTTGGCCCCATGGGCAGCAGCCTCACCCACACACAATCAATGAATCATCTTCCCCCCATGGACAGCAGGGAAGAACGCGTCGTCCAAAGTAAAAGGGTACTGACCTAAACTTGATTTCGCTGTCACAAAGACCACGAAAACCAAATTGGGTGATCACCGAGAAATCACACATGGCATGATGTTACAACAACATAAACTCACAGGTTACACTACTTTGAAACACATAGTTCATATCTAGGTAGTTTCAGAAAACCTTAAATAATCTAATTTCTACAAAGTTTGTAAGGTTTTCAACTTCATTCTTGTCAAGAGATTTTCTATCAATTTCCCACATAATAAGATAAGATAAGCATCTTTAAATTTTCTACTATACCATAAAATCTATGATTTCCCTATCAAAAATTAAATAAAAGATGCTCATTTTTCCGTATCAACAATTCATACATTTCCCCAAATGCAATACCAAATATGATGCATTTTCATATACAATCATATATATATATATATATATATATATATATATATATATATATATTAAGGTTACGACACAGTAATTTTTAGTAAAATATAATTTCCATAGGCAATTTCTAAAAACGTCTAACCCAAAACAACATTCATGTTATTTTTCAAAAATCCCATTAAAAAGCTACTTACCTCGCAACCGCAAAATCCTAATTCTCCAAGCTCTAAGGAGATTAGCTAGAACCTAAACAATATCAAGTAAACCTATCACAATCAGTATAGAGCTTGAAATTGCATCTAGCCACAATTTAGGAATTGCGAGATAATCACTTAATTAGGCAAACCTAGTATTTAACCTCATCAATAATAATATATTCCACTTCCATAGTTCCTCAACAAATTAATTCACAAGGCATAAACTCCAACTTATAGAGTTAACCCATTTAATATCATCTCCAACATTATGACTAGCTTCTATAAAATTTACACTACATCATTATGAGACCCATGAAAGCAAAATCATAATATCCTCCAAGACAAGAAATTTAGAACTTCAACTAACTCCAAATAAACCCAATGGCAATGGAAAAATTAAATTCACCAACCATCACATGTTATAACTTAAAACCCCTAAATTTTTCCATCATACATAAACCTTAAGTAGTCATCAATAGCACAAAATTTATACCCACCCATCAATTAATTCCACCAATACAAAACTCATACATAAAAACACATAAATATCACTTTCGATGCTCATAAATCACATGGGCATCATTATTAAAACTTAGATAAAAATAACCTCAAGAAAAAGTGCAAAACCCACCAAAAAGATGAGAAATTTTTACCTCAAAAAAGGATGTGAAGATGTTTATGGGTTCTCAACAATTTTCCGGTGATCTTGCCGAAAAAATGATGGTGGAAATGGTGATATGGAGGTGCCGGCAAGAGAATTTGAAGGAGTGAAGAGAAGCTGCCAGACGGGGAAATGAAAAAGAAGAAAAGGAAGGAAATGAGAAGAAAGGAGTCGGTCAAAGAGATAAGAGAGAGTGGGTAGTGGGGTTAGGTGGGGCTTGGCACGTGGGAAACCAAAATAAAATCTGGTCTTGAGTTTTGTTTTTTTTTTTTTTTTTTTTTTTAAAAGGCTGACTGGGACGTTACACTATTGCAGCGGTTCTACCTGCCAGTCTTGCGGTGCCACAATAGCTCTATTGCGGCGGTAACAAAAAACACCGCAATAGATCGCTCATTTAGCGGCGCTTTTGGCCTATTGCGGCGGGCAAAAAACCACTACCATATGAGGTTACCATTCAGGTCAAATGACCTTTTAGCGGCGGGATAGACCCGCCGCTATAGGTGACAACTTTTAGCGGCGAGCATTAAGCGCCGCTATAGGGCTTATTAAACAACAGACTCTACGCACCTTTTAGTGGCAGGCGAGCTATAAACGCCGCTATAGATCTCCAATTATTTCATAATTATAGTCCTTCAGCAGCAGTTTTTGCCTGCCGCTATAGGTTTTTTTTTTTTTTTTTCCTAGGTTCTAAAACCACATTTCTATTACAAATAACCTGTAATAATTTTAGCTCCACTTCCACAAATTTAACCAGATAACACCACAATTGTCTCAAAACTAATATTACATTAATTTGGTGGGAAGGAAATAGGGATGAAATAAAAATATACAATGGAAGGAATGACCAAAACGAATATTGCTTTGATGGAGGCAAAGCCTAGCATTATATTCCAATAACTTTTTTTTCCCAACTCCATTGACTCACTTTTGTCATCAATTATGGAGGAAAGAATAGAAAGAGAAAAGACAGCCCAAAATTTCCCTATACAACTCATTATGAATTTCAATCACAAAGCCATAGTAGAAAAGCATGTCATCAATTGTGTCTTTTAAGTGAAACAGACATCATTATAGTAATCTATATGATGCTTGATAAGCATGAAAGAAATCCTCTACATACCCCAGTAATTTCAATAATCATACAATACCATATCTATTTCTCTTTAAAAATATAAATGAAATGGAATAAAAAAAAAACATAAATCATTCTCATAGATCTTTTTTTTTTTTTTTTGATAAATCATAAATCATTCTCACAGATCTTATGAACCGATCAATGCAAATATCGAAAATGGGTCCCTTGCATAAAAATGAATCATGTGAACTAATCTAAAAATACATGTTATTACAGTATTAGTGCCACAGTACATAAAACGCAAGACTAATCTAGGATCTACTAGCTTTTAGCCTTTAGGATCTACTAACTTTCTCATAATGCCACAGTATGAGAAAGCAATATATTCTAGAAATTTCACAATTGTACTAACTTTTAGCCTTTTAGATCAAGTAGAAAGTACAAAGTTCCAAGTTGGCATCCCATAAACTAGACACATCTTTTGCTCTCCTCGACATGATGCCCTGACTCCTTATTAAACTAAAAGGCGACAACAAAAAATACCATTTCCTTAATCTATATATTTTCCCACTTTAAACTACTACAGCAACCAACAAAGAAAAAACCCACATAGGAGATTGTATCATTTTTTATATTAGTACCATTTCTGGGGTTATATCTTTTACAGCAGCTCCAGGACTCGCCACCACGCTTTGGAGCAAGAACTTGTCCTTGCATTGCATATCCGGCGGTACCTCCTTTTGAGCTTGCATTGTAACTGCATCATATATGAACTTCAAAGATAGAAACATAATATTGGTGACAACAATAGTTCTAAAGCTGAAAATTAATAACAGAGAAACTGTGACTAAGCATAAACTAATTAAAAAATAACATGTATTAAGCACAAAATTCAAGTATTTATTAGAGAGAGAGAGACCTATAACATCACAGGAAGACCTGGGCATCACAATTCCAGTATTGGGTCTCACACAGTACTTCTAATTGAAAATTTAATTCTTTGCCGTCATCGCAAAATTTTCTGAGTGACCAAACATAGCATCATTGAAATATAAAATTAAATTAAAAACAAAATACACATCGTCACATTAACCTTGAGTTTAGTGTACTTATCATAAAGCTTCGAATACAGAGCTTCCATCTGCAAAAAATTAATAAAGCAAAATAAGAATTACAGAATTTAGGTAAAAATAATATAAAATAAAAAGGCAATCTTTAATTTCTGAACGTGCAGGAAGCAAACAATAAAATTTTCATACACAATTGCAATTTAAGTGAATTCTCGAAATGGGTATATTTCTCAAAATGTTTAAATCAATTGTTTAAGACCCAAAATCAAAATCAAAATCAAAATCCTTTGAATCTTACTAGCAATTAATCAATTAATTATCTATTTAGTCAAAACCTTATATCTATTGAAACCATCCTGGCAAAATAGTGACCACATTTGAAATAATGAAATATTCAATCACTTTTTTTATGTAATTAGTTTCAAATCTTTTTATTTTTGGTGGGGGAGAAGTTAAAATGAAATTAAGTGTACTGCATCCAATGAACTGTAACAAAAAAATTCTCCACAAAAACAAACATGTTTCCAATAAATTAAGTGTTAACAGTAATAGAACAATTAAATGATTCCATGGCACAGGGAAAAAAAAAACTATTGGCTAACTTTGTTCCTTTTCAAAAAATTTACCAAACGTAAAGTAAATAAGTAACTTTTGGCTAATTGTGTGGAATCTAGAGCCCGTTTTCAATATACTAAAAGACAAGGAAAAGTTTAAAACTTTTAGAAAGCTTCTGTAAACTTTCAACAGCAAAATTTAGAGCATTCACAGCAGTGGAGCTAAAAATTTAGCTTTTTAGCTCCACCAAAAGTTACTTTATCTATTTTACCTACACACATGCTGCAGCAGTGGATTTATTTTAGCTTTCAACAGAATAAAATAATATAAACATCACAATAAAATAATATATCCACTACAATAAAATATATATCCACTACAATAAACAACAATCATAACCACTTACAACCGCCACCGCTGTCGCCGCCACTGTCGCTGCCGCCGCCACTGCCGCCGCCCCTGCCGCGCCATCGACTCTTCCACTGCCGTCGCCACCATATGATAGCAAATAATCATCTAGTGTAAACAAGTGATTTTTTTAACCCCCAAATTATATTTATACATTTTTTTTTTTACTAAAACAATTTTTCAATCATCATGATAGTCTATTATCGTCTCAATTGTCCGGAAGCAATCTTGGAACAATGTGAACTATGAAATGAAGGAACTTTATAAGAAAACATATAAAATAGAACACATATTATAACAGGAACAATGTAGCCCATACATTACTCACATACATAACTCAAACCAAATTACAATAAAACTCACACACTCGCACAAGTTCCTATGACTCATGCTTCTCAACATACAAAAAAGAAAGTTCCTACGACACGCCTTGCAATTGCCATAAATGTTCAATGAGGTCTGACTGGAGTTGAAAATGAATTTCTCGGTCTCTAATGTGTCTATGCCTCTCAATGTATGACATAAATCCATTACTTTGTTCATGTAACACTTGCAGAGGAGGATTATCCACTCCATCAACTTGTTCATAATCCAAGTCTACTACTTCATTATCATCCCGCTCATCTTCAACAATCATGTTATGGAGAATTATGCACGCTTTCATGATCTTTTGGAGTGTTTCAAGATGGAAAAATCATGCAGGTCCATGGACAATTGCGAAACGTGCTTGAAGCACTCCAAATGCACGCTCAACATCCTTCCTACACGCTTCTTGGGCTGCTGCAAATAATTTATACTTCTGTCCTTGTGGAGCTGGGATTGTTTTCACAAATGTTGCCCACTTTGGATATATGTGATCAGCAAGGTAATATCCCATTGTGTAGTCATGACCATTGATTGAAAACTGTACTGTAGGAGCACGTCCTTCAGCAAGTTCATTAAATACATGAGACCGCTCTAACACATTAAGTCATTATTTGACCCAGGTAACCCAAAAAATGCATGCCATATCCAAAGATCATATGATGCTATTGCCTCCAAAATAATAGTAGGCTCATGAATATGACCACAATATTGACCTTTCCATGCAGATGGACAATTTTTCCACTTCCAATGCATGCAATCAATTGAACCTAATATACCTGGAAAACCTCAGCGTTTGCCATGAGCTAACAGTCTAGCAATGTCTTCATTGTTTGGCTTTCTCAAGTATTCCTAAAAAAAAAACATCAATTACTGCAGTAACAAATTTTTTCAAACTTTCTAATGCAGTAGTTTCTCCAATCCGCATATATTCATCTATCAAATCACTCGATACTCCATACGCAAGTATTCTAAGTGCAGCAGTTATCTTTTGTAATGAAGATAAACTAAATTTGTTGGCACTATTTCTTTTTTGGACAAAGTAAGAGTCATGAGCTTCTACCTTAGATTGAATACGGAGAAAAAGAGAACGCTTCATCCGAAATCTCCTACGAAATAAAGTAGGTGGATATATTGGTGTGGGAGCAAAATAATCAAGAAAAAGCCTCTCATGGCCTGCCAAATGATTACGTCGGATAGAACGTCGACGTTTAGGTTGTGATGTTTCCATGACAAGTTCTTCGATTATCTCATCTTCATCTGAGTCATCAAAAATGAACTTGCGAACCAAATAGTGATTCATGGATGCAACCTTCAAGATAATTGGAAAGCAATTATTACTATAGATGAAAGATTAAAGCCAAGTGACATAAGCCACAACAAAATGAATATAACTAATTCACACACAAGTCACAACACAAACACAATTTTGTGCTTGCCCTCAAGCATTTATCAAATATAAGTATATAACCAAAAAATAAAAATTACTTTCAGTAGGACCAAGAAACTAATAAATGGTAAGCAAATAGATTCGCTTTCAAAAGATAAGTAAAATAAGAAATACTATGAATGCTCATTGTTCATAGATTTATTCTAAGACCTGTCATCTCAAAACCAAGAATTATATCAATGCCTATCACAAGACTGAATGGAACTTATCAAAAGATAAAAAAGATTGCACTTCAAGTCACAACATATACATCTAGTTTAAGATTAAAATCAAGTTACATAAGCCATTACAAAATACATAAAGTTACTACCAAAATACATAAAGGCCTACATAAGCCACTACAAAATACATAAAGTTACTACCAAAATACATAAAGGCCTGCATAAACCACTACAAAATACATAAAAGCCAAAACTACATCCAAAATGCAATCAACCACATTAATTACGTGAACTTCGTCTTGCCATGATTTCCTTTTGGAGTTGTTCATAAAAAGCTTTTTGTGCTTTAGTCAAGCCACTTGTATCTTTCATCATGATTCTCTCCTCCTCTAACCATTCTGTCATCTCAAATTTTTTCTTCTCAATCATGATTTTTTCCTTCTCAATCTTAAGTTTTTCATCATTTTTTTCCTTCTCAACCGAAGTTTTTCCCTCTCAATAGACATTTTCTCCTCTTCCAATCAAGTTACATTCTCAATCAATTTCAATTTCTTGGTCAAATATTCATCTTTTGTGGTGGCTTTTTTCTTTCGGATGGCCTTTTCGACCTTCCTACCAATAGGTCTCTCAAAATTGGAAAAGTCACCAATAGGCCTCTCAAAATTGGAAGAGTCACCAAGTCTGGACCCACAATCCCCTTCGCCAATAGATATTGACTCCGGAGTTGGAGGCACGAATGATCTCGATTTAGCACTGCTAGGATCGGCAAACTTTGGTTGGTCCTTTAACATGAGCCAACAATGGTCAAGAAGAAAGGCTTTCTGGTGCTTCTCTAAATACAAAGCCTTCGCATCGTTAATCTAAAAAAATTAAAAGAAATATAACATGATTAATATCTTCAAACTATTGGTGAATTGACATGTTAACACTATTGTAATATAATTTATACCTTATCTTCTTCGGTTGTACCACTTTGATAAAGTGCATTAACTTAAGCCATACACCCGGCAAACTTATTTGACCTTTCACTAATCACTCCCCAACGACTTAGCAAGGAGATAATAGTACGTGTGGTACCACATGTATTATACTTCTTGAAGTATTCCCAAACTTTTTTACGAAATGTATTTAGTGTTTGTTCATTACTATTTATGGCATCAACACTAGTATTAAGCCATGCTGCCACTAGGAGTTTATCTTCCTCTACACTAAAGTTAGTGCCTCGTTTTCCTTTTGTAGAAGAGTCATTTTCAACTTGAGATTGAGGTGGAGGTGGAGGTGGAGGTGGAGGTGGAGGTGGAGGTGGAGAATCAGAAACTGACAAAGGAGTATTTTGAGATGTTCCCAAAAATTGTGAGTCAATTTCTATATCCCCATTCATGATACCCGTAAAATATGATAGGTCTCTACGTAACTCAGTGTCTCTACCTGACTCCATAAAATTAGAAAAAAAAAAAAAAAAAGTAAAGTTCCCTGCACATAGAAAATTCCCAAACTAACATTTATATCAAAACTTAAAATACTTAGGATTATAACAATAGAACATGAATATGCATAAATACCTCAGCAGACAGAACATATCCAACAAAATCCAACAAAACATATCCAACAAAATCTACCCAAATCAGATGTGAAACATTAATAGCCCAACAAAATCCATATCACAAACCATCTTAATATCTCTACTCAGTACACACACTCACACTTATCAAACCATAATCATCATCAATCTACCAAAATTAGATATGGAACATTAAAAATCCTAAAAAACTGCCGTATTCATCATGATAGCAACTCAAAACAAAGACATATATCAAAAATCATATATCATCAAAACAGAGACATTCATCCATTTCTACCGTATTCATCCATTCCAAGCCAATAATCCAAAACAACAATAAAAAATCATATATCAAAAATAAAAAACAGAGACATCCACATGAAGTGGATCCAAATCAAAAACCCGAAGTGGATCGGCAGAAGAGAACTGACCTGAAGTGGATCGGTGGAAGAAAAGTGCGTCTAAGGCAAATCGGCAGAGTGAGCTTGAGAGACCGGAGTGAGCTTGTGCATCTGAGGCAGATGACAGTGAACGAGAGAGAGTAAATGAGAGTGAATGAGACCGGATTTGATAAAATGAAAAAAAAAAAAAAAAAAAGAAGCAAGTTTGTACCGGAGTGAGCTTGAAGATGGTCGGGCTAGCGGATGAGATTGGAGATGACGGTGAGCTTGAGAGGCTTAAGAGAGAGTGAATGAGACCGGACTGAGCTTGAAAATGGTCAGGCTGGCGAATGAAGATGGTCAGGCTGGCGAACGGCGAATGAAGATGGTTAGGCCGGCGAACGGCGAATGAAGATGGTTAGGCCGGCGAATGAGATCGGAGATGAGAAGTGAGCTTAAGAGGCTTTTGAGAGAGAGATGAACAAGAGAGAGTGAATGAGACCGGACTGAGCTTGAGGATGGTTAGGCCGGCGAATGAAGATGGTCAGGCCGATGTATGAGATCGGAGATGAGAGGTGAGCTTGAGAGGCTTTTGAGAGAGAGATGAACAAGAGAGTGAATGATGAGAGTGAATAGTGTTTGACAGGTTTTGATAAAATGAAAAAAAAAAAAAAAAAAAAAAAGAAATAAGTTCGACGGTGAGTAAAATTTTTTTTTTTTTTTTTTGCTTCAAGCTACAGTGCACATCTATCTATAAACGTGCAGTGTAGCAATTCATCTATAATTTATAACTATAGCTCCACTGCTGTAAGCCTTTTTTTGTGTTTTTGGAGCTAAATTTTAGCGTTATAGCATTATAGCTACACTGCTGTGAATGCTCTAATAAAGGATTATCTATGAAAAGGAGTATGACACTAGCTTTACGAATTCCCACCGTCTTTTTGTCTTATTGCTCAGACTAGATCTAATTCATTGCAATTAAAAAAAAAAAAAAAAAAAAATCCAAAACGCCAACTGAGAAAAATCCCAGATGGGTTTCACTGTAAAAAACCAAAATTATAGAATTTCAAAGATTTGAATCGGATCCCAACAAACTGAGAGACTCAAAAGAGTAAAAAAAAAAAAAAAAAACATAAAGATCAAACAAATGGAAGAAAGAAGTTGTTTTATAAAGTAAATGTAATACCTTTATGACCAGCTCTATATGGAACATGTAAGCCCTTTATGTTTCTCACTTTGGAACAGACAATATCCACGAAGTCTCACTGCACCCAAAAATCCAACAGATTCAAAAAAAAAAAAAAAAACAAACAAAAAAAAAATCCGAAAGAAACTTCTGTGATTCAAAATAAAATTAATCCAAACCTTTTTTCCATTAGATTTAAATCAAAAAAAAAAAAAAATACAAAAGAAACTTTTGCGATTCGAAATGAAAATCAAATATGAATTGAAGAACAAGTTGGAGAGAGAGAATGACTGGAGAGGGAAAGGGAAGAACGGCTGCTGTTGAAGTGAGAGACAATGCTGAAAAATAGGGTTAGTAGGGTTGTAAAGCAAACCCAAAACAACGTAGTTTTGGTAATAAGAAGGGAAAAAATAAAAAAGTACTAACAATGGGTTGAACCTAGGCTGACTGGTGGGAATACACATGTCCTTGCCGCTAGGATACCATGAAATTTCTTGATACAATTTGTACAGATTAATATTTAATATGTAATATAGAGATAGTAATAAAAAAGCTCTTAATATGGTTCGAACTTGGGCAAAATATTATCACATTCGTGCCTTACCAGTAACTAGTGTAATTATACATAAACATTCTATACATAAATGTTTTATAAATAATAATATTTTCTATTTTATAAACTTACCCTATATGTGACTAACTATGTTTACTTTTCCAATAAAAATAATAATTAAAAAAAAAACTACGTTTACTTTAAGAAAAAATAATATGATTAATTAGATGGTCAAATTGAGAGAATATATATAGCCATATAAGTACACAACATATGCCCATCATGTGACATTCTTTGATTTGAAATCTAACCGTTAGATTTGAAGAGTGTAATGAAAGGTTCATTCTGGTAAATTATGGTCACAATTAAACAGTTGGATTTAGAGAAATGCGCGGTCAATAACTTATTGCTGAATTCATATTTTGAAAATCCAATCGTTAGATTACATATTCTATATGTTCTTAACATGCATGCCAATTTTAATGCCAATCGGATGTAATTTACCATAGGATCTTTAAACTCATCTTTTATGCATTATTTTAAACTACAAAAACTTGAATTTAAACAATTGTTGATGACATGACTATTAATCTTTGATCATCTTGAAATTTTGTAAACATGAAAAATATATGAGGATAATGTAACCTAACGGTAGATTTGTCAAAATTCACATCGAATTAAGAAATATAGGGGTGGGATCAATTTACACTTGATATAACTCAAAAAAATGTTACACCAACCAATAACTTATTATTGAATTCATATTTTGAAAATCCAACCGTTAGATCATATTTTCTATATGTTCTTAACAGGCATGCCAATTTTCATGCCAATCAGACGTAATGATCTTTAAACTAATGTTTTATGTGTTATTTTAAACTACAAAAACTTGAATTTAAACAATTGATTGATGACATGGCTATTAATCTTTGAACACCATGAAATTTTGCAAGCATGAAAAATATATGAAGATAATGTACTCTAACGGTAAATTTGTCAAAATTCACATTGAATTAAGAAATATAGGGTTGGGTTCGATTTATACTTGATGTAACTCTAAAAAATGTTATACCAACTAATAACTTATTATTGTATTCATATTTTGAAAATCCAACCGTTGGATCACATTTTCTACATGTTCTTAACATGCATGCCAATTTTCATGACAATCGGATGTAATTTACCATTTGATCTACAAAAACTTGAATTTAAACAATTGACTGATGACATGTCTATTAATCTCTGATCACCTTGAAATTTTGTAAGCATAAAAAATATATGAAGATAATGTAATCTAACGATATATTTGTCAAAATTCACATCGAATTAAGAAATATAAAATTAGGTTCAATTTACACGTGATGTAACTCGAAAAAATGTTACACCAATCAATAACTTATTGTTGAATTCATATTTTGAAAATCCAACTGCTAGATCACATGTTCTATATGTTCATAACATACATGCAATTTTCATGCCAATCGGATGTAATTTACCATTTGATATTTAAACTCATCTTTATGCGTTATTTTAAACTACAAAAATTTGAATTTAAACAATTGATTGATGACATGACTATTAATCTTTGATCACCTTGAAATTTTGTAAGCATGAAAAATATATCAAGATAATGTAATCTAACGGTAGATTTGTCAAAATTCACATTAAATTAACAAATATAGGGTTGGATTCAATTTACACTTGATGTAACTCTAAAAAATGTTACACCACCCAATAACCTATTATCGAATTCATATTTTGAAAATCCAACCGTTGGATTACATTTTCTATATGTTCTTAACATGCATACAAATTTTCATGCAAATCCAATGTAACTTACAATTTGATCTTTACACTCATCTTTTATGCGTTATTTTAAACTACAAAAACTTGAATTTAAATAATTGATTGATGACATGACTATTAATCTTTGATCATCTTGAAATTTTGCAAGCATGAAAAATATATGAAGATAATGTAATCTAACGGTAGATTTGTCAAAATTCACATTGAATTAAGAAATATAGGGTTGGGTTCAATTTACACTTGATGTAACTTTTAAAAATGTTATAGCAACCAATAACTTATTGTGGAATTCATATTTTGAAAATCCAAACGTTGGATCACATTTTCTATATGTTCTTAACATGCATGCCAATCAGATGTAATTTACCATTTGATCTTTAAGTGGGAAGGAAAAAAAAAATAGTGGGAAATTTAAAGGTCTATTGTGGCGGTCCAACCCGCCGCAAAAAGGGGTATATATTGCGGCGGGTCAATGACTTGCCGCTATATCTAAGCTTAACGCCGCTAAAACAGGTCTATTGCGGCGGGTCATTGGCCCGCCGCTGTAGTACGCCACAAAATGCTAGAACTATTGCGGCGGGCATATAGAATGCCGCAATAGATCTCATGTACAGCGCTGGGTCAAAAACACGCCGCAATAGGCGACATATAGCAGCAATTTTTGCACCCGCTGCAATAGCTTGTTTTTCTTGTACTGACTTGATATTTATAGTTGAGTATAAATTTACGAGTAAACATTCCTAGATAGTTTACAAGGAGCCTAAACTCATCAAGAAGTTGCCCGGAATTTTCTATTTTCGCCTGTCAATGCAATCGGTATGAATGTGATCAATGATGGCTCATATTGGGTGGTTGGGTCGTATCTTTGGTTTTTGGTTCAAAACTCAAAAAGTCATATTATTATTATTATTTATTTGGATTTTCATTGTGGTGAGATCCGGTTTGGTCACATAATTTCTCTTTTGTCGGTGCCTTTTTTATTTTGATTGGTTACTACTTTCTTGTGCTTTTTATTAATGGGTTGTTTCCACTTTCCACCTAAACCTCCATGAATTTTCAGTTTTGACTTGTTCTTCGTCTTCCATGAGTCATTATTTTTTGTGCCTTCTTATCTCTCTCTCTCTCTCTCTCTCTCTCTCTCTCTCTTTCTTGTGTAATTTATTAATGGGAAGTTGTTTTATAAAGTAAATGTAATACCTTTATGACCAGCTCTATATGGAACATGTAAGCCCTTTCTTTTTCTCACTTTAGAACAGACAATATCCACGAAGTCTCACTGCACCCAATAATCCAACAAATTCAAAAACAGAAACAAAAAAAAAAAAAAAAAATCCGAAAGAAACTTCTGTGATTCAAAATAAAATTAATCCAAACCTTTTTTCCATTAGATTTAAATAAAAAAAAAATCCAAAAGAAACTTTTATGATTCGAAATGAAAATAAAATACGAATTGAAGAACAATTTGGAGAGAGAGAATGACTGGAAAGGGAAAGGGGAGAACGGTTGCTGTTGAAGTGAGAGACAAATGCTGAAAAATAGGGTTAGTAGGGTTATAAAGCAAACCCAAAACGACGTAGTTTTGGTAATAAGAAGGGAAAAAATAAAAAAGTTCTAACAATGGGTCGAACCTAGGCTAACTGGTGGGAATACACGTGTCCTTGCCGCTAGGATACCATGAAATTTCTTGATACAATTTGTACAGATTAATATTTAATATGTAATATAGAGATAGTAATAAAAAAGCTCTTAATATGGTTCGAACCTGGGCAAAATATTATCACATGTGTGTCTTACCACTAAACTAGTGTAATTATACATAAACATTCTATACATAAATGTTTTATAAATAATAATATTTTCTATTTTATAAACTTACCCTGTATGTGACTAACTACGTTTACTTTTCCCATAAAAAGAATAATTAAAAAAAAAACTACGTTTCCTTTAAGAAAAAATAATATGACTAATTGGATGGTCAAATTGAGAGAATATATATAGCCATATAACTACACAACATATGCCCATCACGTGACCTTCTTTGATTTGAAATCTAACCGTTAGATTTGAAGAGTGTAATGAAAGGTTCATTCTGGTAAATTATGGTCACAATTAAACAGTTGGATTTAGAGAAAGGCGTGGTCAATAACTTATTACTGAATTCATATTTTGAAAATTCAATCGTTGGATTACATATTCTATATGTTCTTAACATGCATGCCAATTTTAATGCCAATCGGATGTAATTTACCATTGGATCTTTAAACTCATCTTTTATGTATTATTTTAAACTACAAAAACTTGAATTTAAACAATTGTTGATGACATGACTATTAATCTTTGATCATCTTGAAAATTTGTAAACATGAAAAATATATGAGGATAATGTAATCTAACGGTAGATTTGTCAAAATTCACATCGAATTAAGAAATATAGGGTTGAGATCAATTTACACTTGATATAACTCTAAAAAATGTTACACCAATCAATAACTTATTACTGAATTCATATTTTGAAAATCCAACCGCTAGATCATATTTTCTATATGTTCTTAACAGGCATGCCAATTTTCATTCCAATCGGATGTAATGATCTTTAAACTCATCTTTTATGAGTTGTTTTAAATTACAAAAACTTGAATTTAAATAATTGATTGATGACATGGCTATTAATCTTTGATCAAGATGAAATTTTGCAAGCATGAAAAATATATGAAGATAATGTAATCTAACGGTTGTTAAAATTCACATTGAATTAAGAAATATAGGGTTGGGTTCGTTTTACACTTGATGTAACTCTAAAAAATGTTACACCAACTAATAACTTATTGTTGTATTCATATTTTGAAAATCCAACTGTTGGATCACATTTTCTACATGTTTTTAACATGCATGCCAATTTTCATGCCAATCGGATGTAATTTACCATTTGATCTTTAAACTCATCTTTTATGTAGTTATTTTAAACTACAAAAACTTGAATTTAAACAATTGATTGATGACATGTCTATTAATCTTTGATCACCTTGAAATTTTGTAAACATGAAAAATATATGAGGATAATGTGATCTAACGGTAGATTTGTCAAAATTCAAATCGAATTAAGAAATATAGGGTTGGGATCAATTTATACTTGATATAACTCTAAAAAATGTTACACCAACCAATAACTTATTATTGAATTCATATTTTGAAAATCCAACCGTTAGATCATATTTTCTATATGTTCTTAACAGGCATGCCAATTTTCATTCCAATCGGATGTAATGATCTTTAAACTCATCTTTTATGAGTTGTTTTAAATTACAAAAACTTGAATTTAAATAATTGATTGATGACATGGCTATTAATATTTGATCACGATGAAATTTTGCAAGAATGAAAAATATATAAAAATAATGTAATCTAACGGTAAATGTGTCAAAATTCACATTGAATTAAGAAATATAGGGTTGGGTTCGTTTTACACTTGATGTAACTCTAACAAATGTTACACCAACTAATAACTTATTTTTGTATTCATATTTTGAAAATCCAACCGTTGGATCACATTTTCTACATGTTTTTAACATGCATGCCAATTGTCATGCCAATCGGATGTAATTTACCATTTGATCTTTAAACTTATCTTTTATGTAGTTATTTTAAACTACAAAAACTTGAATTTAAACAATTGATTGATGACATGTCTATTAATCTTTGATCACCTTGAAATTTTGTAAGCATAAAAAATATATGAAGATAATGTAATCTAACGGTAGATTTGTCAAAATTCACATCGAATTAAGAAATATAGGATTAGGTTCAATTTACACGTGATGTAACTCGAAAAAATGTTACACCAATCAATAACTTATTGATGAATTCATATTTTGAAAATCCAACCACTAGATCACATTTTCTATATGTTCATAACATGCATGCCAATTTTCATGCCAATCGGATGTAATTTACCATTTGATATTTAAACTCATCTTTATGCTTTATTTTAAACTACAAAAATTTCAATTTAAACAATTGATTGTTGACATGACTATTTATCTTTGATCGCCTTGAAATTTTGTAAGCATGAAAAATATATGAAGATAACATAATCTAACGAGAGATTTGTTAAAATTCACATTGAATTAAGAAATATAGGGTTGGATTCAATTTACACTTGATGTAACTCTAGAAAATGTTACATCACCCAATAACTAATTATCGAATTCATATTTTGAAAATCCAATTGTTTGATTACATTTTCTATATGTTCTTAACTTGCATACAAATTTTCATGCCAATTCGATGTAATTTACCATTTGATCTTTACACTCATCTTTATGCGTTATTTTAAACTACAAAAATTTGAATTTAAACTGTATGGGCCCAGGTGGTGCGAATTTGTTTGTGTGATATAGGCATTGGGCCAACAATGGGGCCCAAGGGCCTAACAACTAGTGCCCCCGGGGGTCCCAACCCAAGTCCACCTATGGACGGGCCCGGTCCAAACGCCGTCCGAGGACCCAAACCTTTTGCCGAGCACAAGTATGACTGCTGAGGTGACTGCTCGGTTCATCTTGCCGAACATTGCTACATTTGTCCGAACGCATAGCTATACGATTGCCCGGTGGTACCTTGGGAGTAACGCTGCCGTACACGTTTGCTATGGTGGTGATCATTCCTAAAGCCACTCCCACCTAAACCTCCCCTAAACCCTCACGAGATTGGACCTCTCAATCCAATAACGTTGAGGGTAATCATGATTGCCCCACTAGTGATCTACTATAAATAAGAGAATCAAAGGAGAAGCGGGGGTTGGAAAAAAGAGGGAGGAAAAGAGATAGAGAATAGAGGAATGATA
The DNA here is from genome assembly GCA_023736055.1 of Quercus glauca. NCBI lineage: Eukaryota > Viridiplantae > Streptophyta > Magnoliopsida > Fagales > Fagaceae > Quercus > Quercus glauca. Next base: position 27,394,894 of record CM043325.1, on the reverse strand, counting down.
CATAGAGGGGGTAAAGAGGTATTCTTAAACAAAAGAGAAAAGTGATTTCATTGAGTCTCCTAGCTGCAAACAACCCAAAGTAGGAATCCATATCCCACCATATAAATAGATTGTGAGTTGAAGTGAGGCGCAGCTCATAAAAGTCTCATCTTTGCCCTGCGCAATTGGCGCTGTCTGTGGGAACTGCCTACAAAGCCGTAGTTCGATTGAGACTCGCATACGAGACTATGTCCGGAAGGCATTCGGCGAGCAGAGATGGAAGTGGTTCGGTGGGGTCTTCCTGGGGATCCTCCTGGCGAGAAAGAAGGCAAAAGAAACGTGAAGATGGGGACTGTGAACAAGAGGAGCTATCCGGTCTTGGAGATGGGTCATACCAAACGCAGCGGACAGTATCGAACGCCTCGGGCCACAGGCAATTTGATAAAAGGGATGAAGAACTCGAACAGTTACGAAGGCTGGTGAGAGATTTCGAGCTAGAAGCAGATGACGGACGACAAAGGAGGGAATGAGTAAACCGGGATAGGAGGGTCGGTGCCTGGGGAGATCGTTGGGGGACGGGATCTAATCAATCTGGGTTCTGTCGGAGGAGGGAACGTTCACGTTCGCAAGGGTCCCACCACCGCCGAGACAAATTGCATTCACGAGAGTCTTATCGTCGCCAAGATCGCTCACGGTCGCAGAGGCACATGGATCGAGGATTTGACTCACCCGAGGAGCGACGACCGCGTAACGCCGTCATGGACGCAATGAGCCGCGCCTTGCACAGGGTAGCTCGGTCCCCATTTTCGGACGAAATCGAGCACGCCGCGTTGTCGAACAAGTTCCCACGCCCCCCATTCAATATCTACGACGGGAAAGCAAACCCGGTTGAGCACGACAGCCATTACATCCACATGATGTCCCTGCATTCTCACAATGACGCGCTGATGTGCAAGGTATTTCCCTCCAGCCTTGGCCCAACTGCTTTGAGATGGTTTAACGGACTGCGGAAGAGATCCATACACTCCTTCGCCAAGGTCATCCAAGAGTTCAGTATCCGGTTCGTAACTTGCAGCCGAGTGCCGCAACCAGTTGACGCTTTGCTATCAATGAAGATGGGGGCAGGAGAGACCCTTCGTAGCTATGCCAGCCAATACTGGGAGCTTTACAATGAGATAGGTAGGGGCAACAAGAAAATCGCGGCAAACACCTTCCGGATGAGGTTGCCAGAGGATTCCGAGCTACGGGAATTACTTACAAAGAAGCCGCCCGAGGACATGAGGCAGCTCATGAGACGTATCGAGGAATATAAGCGCTTGGAAGATGATCGGTTGCAGAGCAAGGGTAAGGCCCCGGTAATAAATCGTCATCGGCAGGGAGGTTTCCAGCCGAGACCTCGGAAGGATTTGAGGGTGCAGGAACCATTTTGGCAAACGGGGGAGGTGAATGCGACGTTCAAGGAACCAGTGCACCGGATTGTGGAACGAATCAAGAACGAGCCGTACTTCAGATGGCCGAGTAAGATGGGAGGTGATCCATCTCGGCGAAATCAGAACTTGTACTGCACCTACCACAAGGACAAAGGGCACACCACCGAGCAATGCCGGGTGCTGAAAGATCATTTGGGACAGTTAGTGAGGGCAGGGCACCTGAAGGAATTCGTTGTGAACCCCGGTGACCAAGGAATCGGCCAAGGAGGTCAGCAAAGGGGGAACCCTCTCCCACTGCCACTCGAAATAATTGGGATGATCCTCTTGCCACCAAAGGGCGAGGCCACGATGAAAAGGGGGGTGTTAGCGGTCGCGCCCGTGAAAAAATCACTGGACGAGGAACCGGTAGAAAAAAAAAAAGCAAAATGCGTCAGGGAGGTGCTTGCCTTCGGAGAAGATGATTTAGAGGGCACAATACAGCCACATGAGGATGCGTTAGTAATCACTGCTCGGATAAACGGTTTCTTGGTGAAGAGAGTGATGATAGATCAGGGCAGTGGGGCTGATGTAATGTATCCGGACTTGTTCAACGGACTTGGATTGAAGAATCAGGATTTGACGAAGTATAACACGCCGCTGGTCTCGTTCGATGGCAGAGTGTTGATTCCGGAGGGGCGAATTTCCCTACCGGTAGCCGTGGAAGGAAAGGAGGTAAGGGTCGTTTTCATAGTAGTCAATTCCTTCTCACCCTACACGGCAATCCTTGGAAGGCCGTGGATCCACGCCATAAGGGCTGTCCTATCCACCTTACACGTAAAGGTCAAGTTTCCTACCGAGCAGGGTATCACAGTGGTGTGGGGGTGCCAACGAATGGCCAGGCAATGCCTCGTTGCAGCAGCAAATTGGGAGGACAAGCAAGCCGAACAGAATAAAGAGACCGAAGGAATGCCATTATAGCAATTACCGGAGCCCCGAGAAGATTCGGGTGCTGCTTGTGCCGAGGAGTTAATAAAGGTCAGAATACTTCCAGATACTGGCAAATACTTCCAGATAAGGGCTAGCCTAACAACCCAAGAGAGGGTAGAAGTGTTGTTGTTTCTTGTTCAGAACCTGGACGTGTTTGCGTCGAGCCAATATGAAGTGCCCGGGGTGGACCCTGAGTTTATCGTCCACAGGCTTAACATGGATCCGTTGTTCCCTCCTAAGAAGCAAAGGCCAAGGAGAGTAGCCAAGGAGCACGCTGAGGCTGTTAGGTCCGAGGTTCAAAAGCTGAAAGAGGCAGGGGCAGTGAAGGAAATCTTCTTCCCAGAGTGGCTCGCAAACACCGTGGTGGTGAGGACGAAGAACGGTAAATGGAGGGTTTGCGTGGACTTCACGGATTTGAACCGGGCATGCCCAAAAGACCCTTTCCCTATGCCCAAGATTGATCAGTTGGTAGACGCCACTTACGGGCACCCAAGGATGAGCTTCCTGGATGCCTTTCAGGGGTATCATCAGATTGCCCTGGCTGCCGAGGATCAGGAGAAGACTGCATTCATATCCCCTGACGCCAATTACCATTATACTATGATGCCATTTGGCCTGAAAAATACTGGGGCAACGTATCAGCGAATGATGAAAGGATGTTCCGCGACAAAATTAGGCGAACGGTCGAAGTATATATTGGCGACCTGGTGGTGAAAAGCAAACAGCAAGCATAGCATGTGGAGGATCTTCGAGGGGCGTTCGAGCTTGTACGGCAGCACAGGTTACGCCTTAACGCTGAAAAGTGTGCCTTTGGCGTGGGGGCTGGAAAGTTTTTGGGGTATTTAATTTCCAGCCGAGGGATAGAGGCTAATCCTGACCAGATCGTGGCCGTGAAGCGTCTCAAATCCCCGAGCAACCCTAAGGAAGTGCAGGTGATAACTGGGATGTTGGCCGCCCTTAATCGATTCATTTCTAGATTTTCGGACCGCTGCCGACCATTTTATCAGCTCTTGAAAAAATGGAAGGGGTTTCAGTGGGATGACGAGTGTGAAAAAGCTTTTCAGGATCTAAAGGAGTACTTGACATAGGCACCGATGTTGACAGCCCCAGAGCCCGGTGAAGACCTGTATATGTACCTCTTGGTGACTGATCATGCCGTGAGCGCTGTGTATTACGTTAGCAAGACCCTGGTTGACGCAGAAACTAGATACTTACCGTTGGAGAAGTTGGTTCTGGCACTAGTGCATGCCACTAGGAAGTTGCCTCAGTATTTCCAAGCTCATACCGTGTACGTATTGACCGAATATCCTTTGCAGTCATTGTTGAGAAGATCTGACTTCACGGGGCGGATAGCCAAATGGGGGACCAGGCTTGGAGCTTTCGACGTACGGTACAAGCCGAGGACCGCTGTAAAAGGGCAGGTATTGGCCGATTTTGTGGCTGAGTTTTCACCTAGGGCCTCGTACCAGATAGTTTGTCAGTTGAATTGCCGCCCATGGAAAGTATACGTAGACGGTGCTTCCAGCTCCACGGGGGCCGGTGCAGGGATTGTCAAAATTGGCCCCGAGGGGATATGAGTGGAGCACTCTTTCAAATTAGGCTTCAAAGCCTCCAACAACTAGGCGGAGTATGAAGTTTTGATAGCTGGGTTAGGCGTAGCCTCAAGCCTAGGAGCCCAGGATATTGAAGTATATTGGGATTCACATCTGGTGGTCAATCAGGTGCAAGGCAGTTTTGAGGCCCGAGATTCTCGGATGAAGGCATACTTGGAGCGAGTGAAGCAAATTATGGCCGGATTTGGAATGGCAAAGATAGTGCAGATAGCTCGGACATACAACAGGCACGCTGACTCCCTCATCACACTGGCATCATCAGTGGCCGAGGCTATACCTCGGCTGATCAGAATGGAGCTAGTCCCGAAACCGAGTATTAAGATGGCTGTTAATCCGGCAGTCGCAGCAATTACAATGCAGAAGCTTAGCTGGATGGATCCAATCATTGAGTTTTTGGCTGAGGACCGGCTACTGCCCAATGAAAAGGAAGGGGGTAAGATTCGCAGAATTGCCCCACGGTACTGGTTATCAGAAGATCGGAAACTGTATCGAAGGTCATTCGGTGGTCCGTACCTTTTATGCTTGCATTCGGACAAGGTGAGTGAACTCTTGGCAGAGCTACATGACGGAGTGTGCGGCAGCCATGCACGGGGACGGTCGCTGGCACACCGGGCAATGACTCAAGGATTCTGGTGGCCACAAATGCAGAAGGATGCCGCCGAATACGCGCGCAGATGCGAGCGATGCTAGAAACATGCTCCCCTGATCCACCAGCCGGCTGGCCATCTTAACCCAGTCAGCAGCCCCTAGCCATTCGTACAGTGGGGATTGGACATACTCGGGCCATTCCCGCAGGCAACGGGCAACCGAAAGTTCGTCCTTGTGGTTGTCAACTATTTTACCAAGTGGGCGGAGGCCGAAGCCCTGGCAAATATCCGAGACGTGGATGTGAAGAAGTTCGTATGGAAGAAAATTGTTACAAGATTCGGAGTGCCAAACTCTCTGATATCAGACAATGGGTTGCAATTCGACAGTCGGGCCTTCCAGGAATTCTGTATAGACCTCGGCATTAAAAACAAGTACTCCACTCCGGCATACCCCAGAGCAACAACCAAGCTAAAGATGTCAACAAGATAATTGTAAACGGGCTAAAGAGAAGATTAGAAGGTGCAAAGGGGAATTGGGCCGAGGAGCTTTCTAACATGTTGTGGGCATACCGGACAACACCGAGGAGATCCATAGGGGAAACCCCTTTCTCTCTCACCTATGAGGCCGAAGTAGTTATACCAACTAAGGTGAATATATGCAGCTCGCGAGTCGCTGGGTTCGACCCTAGCGTGAACGACGAGATGTTGGTTGAGAGTCTAGACAAGTTGGAGGAATGCCAAGAAGCTGCGACTATACGACTCGCCGAGTATCAACAGAAACTGGCCAGGAGGTATGACCAGGGCATGAGAGCAAGGAGGTTTGACGCCGGGGATTTGGTCCTGAGAAGGGTAGTAGGGCATATGTGAAACACACACGCCGGCAAGTTGGCACAGACATGGGAGGGACCGTACAGGGTTATCGCAGTTGCCGGGGCAGGGGCGTATTATTTGGAAGAGCTAGATGAGAGACTGTTGCCTCGGCCATGGAACGTTTAGAATTTAAAAAAGTTCTACCATTGATCAACCATACGCCCAGTACATGTTGTGCAGTACCCAATGTATATCTACTAATATTAAGTGTTTATTCGTGCAGATTTGTTGAGTCTGAAACCCGCACCTCGGTTCGATTCCCATCACCGAGTAGGTACAAACCTTAAACAGTACTCAAAGGGCGGAAACCTATCCCTCGGTTCGATTTCCATCACCGAGCAGGTAGAAACCTTAAAAATTTCTCTAAGGATAGAAACCTGCACCTCGGTTCGATTCCCATCACCGAGCAGGTAGAGACTTTAAAGAATCTAAGGACGGAAACCTACACCTCGATTCGATTCCCATCACCGAGTAGGTACAAACCTTAGACAGTACTTAAAGGGCGGAAACCTATCCCTCGGTTCGATTCCCATCACCGAGCAGGTAGAAACCTTAAAAATTTCTCTAAGGACAGAAACTTGCACCTCGGTTCGATTCCCATCACCAAGCAGGTAGAGACTTTAAAGAATTTAAGGACGGAAACCTACACCTCGATTCGATTCCCATCACCGAGCAAGTAGAAACCTTAAAAAATTCTCTAAGGACAGAAACCTGCATCTCGGTTCGATTCCCATCACCGAGTAGGTAGAGACCTTAAAGAACCTAAGGACAGAAACCTCCACCTCGGTTCGATTCCTATCACCAAGCAGGTACAAACCTTAAATAGTACTCAAAGGGTGGAAACCTACCCCTCGGTTCGATTCCTATCACCGAGCAGGTAGAAACCTTAAAAATTTCTCTAAAGACAGAAACCTGCCCCTCAGTTCGATTCCCACCACCGAACAGGTAGAAACTCTAAAGACTAATCTAAGGACAGACGAAAAGATAATCAAAATGTAGAAACCTCATGTTCGGCTATATCTCTTACACTGAACAGGTATGGAACCCAAGGCAAAAGATAGTTCCTAAGGACAAAAGCCCTCTGCCCGATTCTGTTTCAATCACCAAGAAGAATATGTGTATGTAACAATAATAATGATAATAAGAAGTAGGATAATAAAATACTCAAATTAAACCAAGCACTGAAAATAAACCAATTGTTTGGTCACCAAAAGCCGGTGACATACTGAACAAACCAAAGAAGAAAAATCAATGTTTAACCACCACAGCTCGGTGGTATAAGCAAAACAGTCACAAGGTCGAAACAAACTAGATTATCATAGAGACGGTTTTCATTCAGTAAGGTCCACGGGATGATCTCCTGTCCGAATCTCCGGTTGTTGGCTCTCAGAAGCAAGGTTTTGAAACTTCACATTTTCAATAGACAGGTCCTTGGCAATAGGATTACTGGTAGCCTCGGCCCCAACCATTTCCACATGGGCGTCTATCTGCTCCACCAGCTCCCTTAGACTGTCCGTCTCCTCCTCATCCCTAGGTCCGCGGAGGCTCTGCGTGGTCGGAGAGGCATCCGAGAAGGGAATCTTACTAGGGTCCCTTAGAGGAGAGTCGGCGGGCACTCCCAAAACCTGCAGGGCGGCTAGCTAGCCATCCATCATGAAAAGATAATCGCCGCGCTTCCTTGACCACCGGCTCCACCCCCTTCTCGGCGTCTGCAAACCCTTCGTCATACCATTTATCTTCCGCGGCCTCCAGAGCGGCACGCAGATCAGTCACTTCCTTGGTAAGGGAAGCAGACCGACTCACCTCCTCGGCTAACTTCAACTCCGCCTCATGATGTTTCACCTCCAATCCCGCCGACCTTTCTTTCGCCAGCACCTTGGCTTTATCAGTAGCAGCTGCCCTCTTCTCGGCGGCATTAACGACGTTAACTTTGTCCTTCGCCGATTTCACTGTTGCTTCCCTCCCGGTCCTCTCCCGGTCAACATCCTGGGCAAGATCCTTCACCCATTCGTTTAGGATGTGAGCGAGCTGGGCGGCCTGATGGAACAGGGATGGTTAGCATAATGTCATATGTACGGCAATTGTAAGAACTGATGAAAACAAAAGTGCAAGTAAGTTACCGCAATGGTGTGCCACTGAAGCCTCCTCCCCATATACTCGTCGGGCGCATCCAAGAAAGAGCTCACATCCTCGGTTAGAAGGAGACCATGCGCTAGGCATTGGGCAACATGGCCTCCTTCCCCCTTCTCCCACGCCCGTATGCAGGCATCTACGAGGAGAGGCTTGTCGTCTAATTCATAGGTGGGCTACCATTCCGGGATAGACCCGGAAAATGATGTCATGCTCGCCCCAACTTGTCCTGGGGGCTCCTGTATGGTGACGCCCCTGGACGGAACGGGGGGGGGGGGGTTTGGGCTTGAACGCCTCCTAGACTGGTTGAGGACTGTTACGCAACCTTTTACCTTTTCCGAGACCGCACAGGGGGAGGAGGAGGAGGATGTGCGGGGGTATTTTGGACTTGCCCCTGAGCAGGCTGCTGCTGCGCGGTTTGCCGAGCACCAGGTATGAAACGACTGACGGTAAGGGTTTTGCGAGTAGCCATCTCTCCACCACTTGGACGAGCTTGGGATGAACTACTTGACTCCGCCGCTGCTTGATCGGTTTCCTGTACGGGTGGCTCTTGATCGACTTGTTCGGTGGGTTCTGCCGGGGCCTCACGTTGAAGGGCTATGTGGGCAAGTTCATTGAGACGCCGAGATGCTATTTCTGCTGATTCGTCTCTTATGGGGGCAAGCTCATCCGAGTAGGTGTACCGCTGGCCAAGGTCGCGAGCTTCACCTACAGTGAGGTTGGCTGGGAGAAAGTTCGCATGGCGGACGTCTATATAGGAGAGAAGGGGGCTGTCAACTAGAAAGGCCTGACCAAAAAGCTGCCAAGTGGTGTACACAGGCTCTACGCTGAGGATGAGATGAGACGCCCGAAGCTGACCGTCACGGTGAACGAAAATTTCTGATTGAAGAACGAAATTCAGATCTCGTACGTGGACCGTTCGGATATCTTGGGTAAACACTGAACCGTCTACAACACAAGTGGAATAGGTTAGCATGAAAGTCAAGAAGATAACGGCAATAAGATAATAGGAAATAAGTCTAGTGATAACACCAACCCACTTCGCGCCACGACAGAGGAGGGGGAATATCCCCGGCAAACCAGTAGCCGCATACCTAAACGAACTCCCCGGCGGAGTTTCTGTTAGAGTCTGGCAGACAGGAAATCAATCGTATTCTCATGTCTCTGACTTTTAAGTAATAGTTAGTTTTCTTCTTCCCACACAAGCTGTACGTGTGGTTTATGTCATGATGGTCCAATTGCAGATCGAACGTATGATTTAACTTGCTTACGCAACTCACAACCCAGTAAAAATTTGGGGGGAGTTGATCGAGGCATAACCCGTAATACCTAAGGGCGCTAAGTAAAAGGGGATCAATGGGGAACCTAACCCTACCCTCTAGTATTGACATAAGCGGGAAGAAGGCAGTGTTTGACCCTCTATGGAGAGCGATGTCGCTTTCATGGCAGTACATCACATCCACATCATCGGGAATATGGTAATCTCATCTAAAGGTGACTAAGGAGGCTCTAGAGTTTAAAAGGTGAGCGTAACCCATCCCAAATCCTAAAGAATCAAAAGGAACTGGAAAGAAATAAATTGAAGCAGAGGAAAGGGGAAGGGGACTTACTTTTAGCACTAAGAAGGAGGTTGATTCTGGGGATTGATAGGCAACTAGTGCGATGGGTGCTCGGTGGAGAGAAATTTCTGAAACTGAGGAAGTGAAAAGTAAGAATGTGGGTTGGAGTGAGCCTTTTATAGGCACGAACTGGAGATGCGCGACGGTTGGTGGTGTATTAATGAGGGATAATTCGCAATAATGAAGTGTAATAAGGATAAGACCTTACGGATACCAAGGGCGTGAAACGTATTCACGCCTCGGTTCACGAACCGGCAGGCGAATATGGCTGCTAAGGTCAGAAGGCCAAGCACAGCACGCTTTTGAGAAGCGGATTCAATTAGTGTCTAGTCGCGTCCAGAAAGCGCGCCCTTTCAGTCTCCCAGGCGGGGGATTTTTCCCTTCTCCCAGTTCCCTTGATCCACGCCCGTCTAACAGGGCATGAATCATGCGGGGGGCTAATGTACAGGCCCAGGTGGTGCGAATATGTTTGTGTGATATGGGCCTTGGGCCAATAATGGGGCCCAAGGGCCTAACAACTAGTGCCCCCGGGGGTCCCAACCCAAGTCCACCTATGGACAGGCTCGATCCAAACGCCGTCCGAGGACCCAAACCTTTTGCCGAGCACAAGTATGACTGCTGAGGTGGCTGCTCGGCTCATCTTGCCGAACATTGCTACATTTGTCCGAACGCATAGCTATACGATTGCCCGGTGGTACCTTGGGAGTAACGCTGCCGTACACGTTTGCTATAGTAGTGATCATTCCCAAAACCACTCCCACCTAAACCTCCACTAAACCCTCACGAGATTGGACCACTCAATCCAATAACACTGAGGGTAATCATGATCACCCCACTAGTGATCTACTATAAATAAGAGAATCAAAGGAGAAGCGGGGGTTGGAAAAAAGAGGGAGGAAAAGAAATAGAGAATAGAGGAATGATACATAGAGGGGGTAAAGAGGTATTCTTAAACAAAAGAGAAAAGTGATCTCATTGAGTCTCCTAGCTGTGAACAACCCAAAGTAGGAATCCATATCCCACCATATAAATAGGTTGTGAGTCGAAGTGAGGCGCAGCTCATACAAGTCTTATCTTTGCCCTGCACATAAACAACTGATTGATGAAATGATTATTATTCTTTGATCACCTTGAAATTTTGTAAGCACGAAAAAATATGAATATAATGTAATCTAACAGTAGATTTGTCAAAATTCACAATAAATTAAGAAATATAAGGTTGGATTCAATTTACACTTGATGTAACTCTAAAAAATGTTATAGCAACCAATAACTTATTGTTGAATTCATATTTTGAAAATCCAACCGTTGGATCACATTTTCTATATGTTCTTAACATGAATGTCAATTTTCATGCCAATCAGATCTAATTTACCATTTGATCATTAAACTCATCTTTATGCGTTATTTTAAACTACAAAAATTTGAATTTAAACAATTGATTAATGACATGACTATTAATCTTTGATCACCTTGAAATTTTGTAAGCATGAAAAATATATGAAGATAATGTAATCTAACGGTTGATTTGTCAAAATTCACATTGAATTAAGAAATATAGGGTTGGATTCAATTTACACTTGATGTAACTCTAAAAAATGTTACACCACCCAATAACTCATTATCGAATACATATTTTGAAAATCCAATTATTTGATTACATTTTCTATATGTTCTTAACATGCATACAAATTTTCATGCCAATTCGATGTAATTTATCATTTGATCTTTACACTCATCTTTATGCGTTATTTTAAACTACAAAAACTTGAATTTAAACAATTGATTGATGACATGACTATTAACCTTTGATCACCTTGAAATTTTGTAAGCATGAAAAATATATGAAGATAATGTAATCTAACGGTAGATTTATCAAAATTCACAATGAATTAAGAAATATAAGGTTGGATTCAATTTACATTTGATGTAACTCAAAAAAATGTTACACCAACCAATAACTTATTTTTGAATTCATATTTTGAAAATCTAACCGTTGATCACATTTTCTATATGTGCTTAACATGAATGCCAATTTTCATGCCAATCAGATGTAATTTACCATTTGATCTTTAAACTCATCTTTATGCGTTATTTAAACTACAAAAACTTGAATTTAAACAATTGATTGATGACATAACTATTAATCTTTGATTACCTTGAAATTTTGTAAGCGTGAAAAATATATGAAGATAATGTAATCTAACGGTATATTTGTTAAAATTCACATTGAATAAAGAAATATAGGGTTGGATTCAATTTACACATGATGTAACTCTAAAAAATGTTACACCACCCAATAACTTATTATCGAATTCTTATTTTGAAAATCCAACCGTTGGATTACATTTTCTATATGTTCTTAACATGCATACAAATTTTCATGCAAATCCGATGTAATTTACAATTTTATCTTTACACTCATCTTTTATGTGTTATTTTAAACTACAAAAATTTGAATTTAAATAATTGATTGATGACATGGCTATTAATCTTTGATCACCTTGAAATTTTGCAAGCATGAAAAATATATGAAGATAATGTAATCTAACGGTAAATTTGTCAAAATTCACATTGAATTAAGAAATATAGGGTTGGATTCAATTTATACTTGATGTAACTCTAAAAAATGTTACACCACCCAATAACTTATTATCGAATTCATATTTTAAAAATCCAACCGTTGGATTACATTTCCTATATGTTCTTAACATGCATAGAAATTTTCATGCAAAATTCGATGTAATTTACAATTTGATCTTTACACTCATCTTTTATGCGTTATTTTAAACTACAAAAACTTGAATTTAAATAATTGATTGATGATATGGCTATTAATCTTTGATCACCTTGAAATTTTGCAAGCATGAAAAATATATGAAGATAATGTAATCTAACGGTAGATTTGTCAAAATTCATATTGAATTAAGAAATATAGGGTTGGGTTCAATTTACACTTGATGTAACTTTTAAAAATGTTACAGCAACCAATAACTTATTGTGGAATGCATATTTTGAAAATCCAACCGTTGGATCACATTTTCTATATGTTCTTAACATGCATGCCAATCGGATGTAATTTACCTTTTGATCTTTAAGTGGGAAGGCAAAAAAAATAGTGGGCAATTTAAAGGTCTATTGTGCTGGTCCAACCCACCGCAAAAAGGGGTATATATTGCGGCGGGTCGAGACCCGCTGCTATATCTAAGCTTAACGCCGCTAAAACAGGTCTATTGCGGCGGGTCATTGGCCCGCCACTGTAGTACGCCACAAAATGCTAGAACTATTGTGGCGGGCATATAGAACGCCGCAATAGATCTCATGTACAGCGGTGGGCCAAAAACACGCCGCAATAGGCGACATATATCAGCAGTTTTTGCACCCACCGCAATAGCTCATTTTTCTTATAGTGACTTGATATTTATAGTTGAGTATAAATTTACGAGTAAACATTGCTGGATAGTTTACAAGGAGCCTGAACTCATCAAGAAGTTGCCCGGAATTTTCTGTTTTCGCCTGTCAATGCAACCGGTATGAATGTGATCAGTGACGGCTCATATTGGGTGGTTGGGTCGTATCTTTGGTTTTTGGTTCAAAACTCAAAAAGTCATAATATTATTATTATTTATTTGGATTTTCATTGTGGTGAGATCCGGTTTGGTCACATAATTTCTCTTTTGTCGGTGCCTTTTTTATTTTGATTGGTTACTACTTTCTTGTGCTTTTTGTCAATGGGTTGTTTCCACTTTCCACCTAAACCTCCATGAATTTTCAGTTTTGACTTGTTCTTCATCTTCCTTGAGTCATAATTTTTTGTGCCTTCTTATCTTGATTGGCAGCTTGTGCTCTCTCTCTCTGTCTCTCTCTGTCTCTGTCTCTGTCTCTCTCTCTGTCTCTCTTTACTCTCTCTCTCTCGTGTAATTTATCAATGGGAAGTTGTTTTATAAAGTAAATGTAATACCTTTTTGACTAGCTCTATATGGAACATGTAAGCCCTTTCTGTTTCTCACTTTAGAACAGACAATATCCACGAAGTCTCACTGCACCCAAAAATCCAACAGATTCAAAAACAAAAAAAACAAAAAATCCGAAAGAAACTTCTATGATTCAAAATAAAATTAATCCAAACCTTTTTTCCATTAGATTTAAATCAAAAAAAAAAAAAAAAAAAATTCCAGGAGAAACTTTTGCGATTCGAAATGAAAATTAAATACGAATTGAAGAACAATTTGGAGAGAGAGAATGTCTAGAAAGGGAAAGGGGAGAACGGCTGCTGTTCAAGTGAGAGACAAATGTTGAAAAATAGGGTTAGTAGGGTTGTAAAGCAAACCCAAAACGGCGTCGTTTTGGTAATAAGAAGGGAGAAAATAAAAATGTTCTAACAATGGGTTGAACCTAGGCTGACTGGTGGGAATACACGTGTCCTTGCCGCTAGGATACCATGAAATTTCTTGATACGATTTGTACAGATTAATATTTAATATGTAATATAGAGATTGTAATTAAAAAGCTCTTAATATGGTTCGAACCTGGGCAAAATATTATCACATGCGTGTCTTACCACTAAACTAGTGTAATTATACATAAACATTATATACATAAATGTTTTATAAATAATAATATTTTCTATTTTATAAACTTACCCTATATGTGACCAACTACGTTTACTTTTCCCATAAAAAGAATAATTAAAAAAAAAAAAAAAACTACGTTTACTTTAAGAAAAAATAATATGACTAATTGGATGGTCAAATTGAGAGAATATATATAGCCATATAACTACACAACATATGCCCATCATGTGACCTTTGATTTGAAATCTAACCATTAGATTTGAAGAGTGTAATGAAAGGTTTATTCTGGTAAATTATGGTCACAATTAAACAGTTGGATTTAGAGAACGGCGCGGTCAATAACTTATTACTGAATTCATATTTTGAAAATCCAATCGTTAGATTACATATTCTATATATTCTTAACATGCATGCCAATTTTAATGCCAATCGGATGTAATTTGCCATAGGATCTTTAAACTCATCTTTTATGCATTATTTTAAACTACAAAAACTTGAATTTAAACAATTGTTGATGACAAGACTATTAATCTTTGATCACCTTGAAATTTTGTAAACATGAAAAATATATGAGGATAATGTAATCTAACGGTAGATTTGTCAAAATTCAAATCGAATTAAGAAATATAGGGTTGGGATCAATTTACACTTGATATAACTCTAAAAAATGTTACACCAACCAATAACTTATTATTGAATTCATATTTTGAAAATCCAACCGTTAGATCATATTTTCTATATGTTCTTAACAGGCATGCCAATTTTCATGCCAATCGGATGAAATGATCTTTAAACTCATCTTTTATGCGTTATTTTAAACTACAAAAACTTGAATTTAAACAATTGATTGATGACATGGCTATTAATCTTTGATCACAATGAAATTTTGCAAGCATAAAAAATATGTGAAGATAATGTAATCTAAAGGTAAATTTGTCAAAATTCACATTGAATTAAGAAATATAGAGTTGGGTTCGATTTACACTTGATGTAACTCGAAAAAATGTTACACCAATCAATAACTTATTGTTGAATTCATATTTTGAAAATCTAACCACTGGATCACATTTTCTATATGTTCATAACATGCATGCCAATTTTCATACCAATCGGATGTAATTTGCCATTTGATATTTAAACTAATCTTTATGCGTTATTTTAAACTACAAAAATTTGAATTTCAACAATTGATTGATGACATGACTATTAATCTTTCATCACCATGAAATTTTGTAAGAATGAAAAATATATGAAGATAATGTAATCTAACGGTAGATTTGTCAAAATTCACATTGAATTAAGAAATATTGGGTTGGATTCAATTTACACTTGATGTAACTCTAAAAAATGTTACACCACCCAATAAGTAATTATCGAATTCATATTTTGAAAATCCAATCGTTTGATTACATTTTCTATATGTTCTTAACATGCATACAAATTTTCATGCCAATCCGATATAATTTACCATTTGATCTTTACACTCTTCTTTATGCGTTATTTTAAACTACAAAAACTTGAATTTAAACAATTGATTGATGACATGACTTTTAATCTTTGATCACCTTGAAATTTTGTAAGCATGAAAAATATATGAAGATAATGTAATCTAACGGGAGATTTGTCAAAATTCATATTGAATTAAGAAATATAGGGTTGGATTCAATTTACACTTGATG
Organism: Quercus glauca; assembly: GCA_023736055.1. NCBI lineage: Eukaryota > Viridiplantae > Streptophyta > Magnoliopsida > Fagales > Fagaceae > Quercus > Quercus glauca. The sequence continues at coordinate 27,379,447 of CM043325.1, read as the reverse complement.
TAACTCTAAAAAATGTTACACCACCCAATAACTAATTATCAAATTCATATTTTGAAAGTCCAATTGTTTTATTACATTTTCTATATGTTCTTAACATGCATACAAATTTTCATGCCAATCCGATGTAATTTACCATTTAATCTTTACACTCATCTTTATAGGTTATTTTAAACTATAAAAACTTGAATTTAAATAATTGATTGATGACATGACTATTAATCTTTGATCACCTTGAAATTTTGTAAGCATGAAATATATATGAAGATAATGTAATCTAACGGTAGATTTGTCAAAATTTACAATGAATTAAGAAATATAAAGTTGGAATCAATTTACACTTGATGTAACTCTAAAAAATGTTACAGCAACCAATAACTTATTGTTGAATTCATATTTTGAAAATCCAACCTTTGGATCACATTTTCTATATGTTCTTAACATGAATGCCAATTTTCATGCCAATCAGATGTAATTTACCATTGATCTTTAAACTCATCTTTATGCATTATTTTAAACTACAAAAACTTGAATTTAAATAATTGATTGATGACATGACTATTAATCTTTGATCACCTTGAAATTTTGTAAGTATGAAAAATATATGTAGATAATGTAATCTAACGGTATATTTGTCAAAATTCATATTGAATTAAGAAATATAGGGTTGGATTCAATTTACACTTGATGTAATTCTAAAAAATGTTATACCACCCAATAACTGATTATCGAATTCATATTTTGAAAATCTAACCGATGGATTACATTTTCTATATGTTCTTAACATGAATACAAATTTTCATGCAAATCCGATGTAATTTACAATTTGATCTTTACACTCATCTTTTATGCGTTATTTTAAACTACAAAAACTTGAATTTAAATAATTGATTGATGACATGGCTATTAATCTTTGATCACCTTGAAATTTTGCAAGCATGAAAAATATATGAAGATAATGTAATCTAACGGTAGATTTGTCAAGATTCATATTGAATTAAGAAATATAGGGTTGGGTTCAATTTACACTTGATGTAACTTTGGAAAATGTTACAGCAACCAATAACTTATTGTGGAATTCATATTTTGAAAATCCAACCGTTGGATCACATTTTCTATATGTTCTTAACATGCATGTCAATCGGATGTAATTTACCATTTGATCTTTAAGTGGGAAGGCAAAAAAAATAGTGGGAAATTTAAAGGTCTATTGTGGCGGTCCAACCCCCCTCAAAAAGGGGTATATATTGCGGCGGGTCATCGACCCGCCACTATATCTAAACTTAACGCTGCTAAAACAGGTCTATTGCGGTGGGTCATTGGCCCGTAGTTGTAGTACGCCATAAAATGCTAGAACTATTGCGGTGGGCGTATAGAACGCCGCAATAGATCTCATGTGCAGCGGTGGGCCAAAAACATGCCGCAATAGGCGACATATAGCAACAGTTTTTGCACCCACCGCAATAGCTCGTTTTTCTTGTAGTGACTTGATATTTATAGTTGAGTATAAATTTACGAGTAAACATTGCTGGATAGTTTACAAGGTGTCTGAACTCATCAAGAAGTTGCCCGGAATTTTCTGTTTTCGCCTGTCAATGCACCCGGTATGAATGTGATCAATGATGGCTCATATTGGGTGGTTGGGTCGTATCTTTGGTTTTTGGTTCAAAACTCAAAAAGTCATATTATTATTATTTATTTGTATTTTCATTGTGGTGAGATCCGGTTTGGTCACATAATTTCTCTTTTGTCGGTGCCTTTTTTATTTTGATTGGTTACTACTTTCTTGTGCTTTTTATTAATGGGTTGTTTCCACTTTCCACCTAAACCTCCATGAATTTCCAGTTTTGACTTGTTCTTCGTCTTCCATGAGTCATCATTTTTTGTGCCTTCTTATCTTGATTGGCAGCTTGTGCTCTCTCTCTCTCTCTCTCTTGTGTAATTTATTAATGGGAAGTTGTTTTATAAAGTAAATGTAATACCTTAATGACCAGCTCTATATGGAACACGTAAGCCCCTTCTGTTTCTCACTTTAGAACAGACAATATCCACGAAGTCTCACTGCACCCAAAAATCCAACATATTCAAAAACAAAACAAAACAAAAAAATCCGAAAGAAACTTCTGTGATTCAAAATAAAATTAATCCAAACCATTTTTCCAATAGATTTAAATAAAAAAAAAAAATCTAAAGGAAACTTTTGCGATTCGAAATGAAAATCAAATACGAATTGAAGAACAATTTGGAGAAAGAGAATGACTGGAAAGGGAAAGGGGAGAACGGCTGCTATTGAAGTGAGAGACAAATGCTGAAAAATAGGGTTAGTAGGGTTATAGAGCAAACCCAAAATGACGTAGTTTTGGTAATAAGAAGGGAAAAAATAAAAAAAGTTCTAACAATGGGTCGAACCTAGGCTGACTGGTGGGAATACACGTGCCCTTGCTGCTAGGATACCATGAAATTTCTTGATACAATTTGTATAGATTAAAATTTAATATGTAATATTGAGATAGTAATAAAAAAGCACTTAATATGGTTCGAACTTGGGCAAAATATTATCACATGCGTGTCTTACCACTAAACTAGTGTAATTATACATAAACATTCTATACGTAAATGTTTTATAAATAATAATATTTTCTATTTTATAAACTTACCCTATATGTGACTAACTACGTTTACTTTTCCCATAAAAAAAATAATTAAAAAAAAAAAACTATGTTTGCTTTAAGAAAAAATAATACGACTAATTAGATGGTCAAATTTAGAGAATATATATAGCCATATAAGTACACAACATATGCCCATCATGTGACATTCTTTGATTTGAAATCTAACCGTTAGATTTGAAGAGTGTAATGAATGGTTCATTCTAGTAAATTATGGCTACAGCTAAATAGTTGGATTTAGAGAAATGCGCGGTCAATAACTTATTGCTGAATTCATATTTTGAAAGTCCAATCGTTGGATTACATATTCTATATGTTCTTAACATGCATGCCAATTTTAATGCCAGTCGGATATAATTTACCTTTGGATCTTTAAACTCATCTTTTATGCATTATTTTAAACTACAAAAACTTGAATTTAAACAATTGTTGATGACATGACTATTAATCTTTGATCACCTTGAAATTTTGTAAACATGAAAAATTTATGAGGATAATGTAATCTAACGGTCGATTTGTAAAAATTCCCATCGAATTAAGAAATATAGGGTTGGGATCAATTTACACTTGATATAACTCTAAAAAATGTTACACCAACCAATAACTTATTATTGAATTTATATTTTGAAAATCCAACCGTTATATCATATTTTCTATACGTTCTTAACAGGTATGCCAATTTTCATAACAATCGGATGTAATGATTTTTAAACTCATCTTTTATGCTTTATTTTAAACTACAAAAACATGAATTTAAACAATTGATTGATGACATGTCTATTAATCTTTGACCACCATGAAATTTTGCAAGCATGAGAAATATATGAAGATAATGTAATCTGACGGTAAATTTGTCAAAATTCACATTGAATTAAGAAATATAGGGTTGGGTTCGATTTACATTTGATGTAACTCTAAAAAATGTTACACTAACTAATAACTTATTGTTGTATTCATATTTTGAAAATCTAACCGTTGGATCACATTTTCTATATGTTCATAACATGAATGCCAATTTTCATACCAATCGAATGTAATTTACCATTTGATATTTAAACTCATCTTTATGCGTTATTTTAAACAGCAAAAATTTGAATTTAAACAATTGATTGATGACATGATTATTAATCTTTGATCACCTTCAAATTTTGTAAGCATGAAAAATATATGAAGATAATGTAATCTACCGGTAAATTTGTCAAAATTCACATTCATTTAAGAAATATAGGGTTGGATTCAATTTACACTTGATGTAACTCTAAAAAATGTTACACCACCCAATAACTCATTATCGAATTCATATTTTAAAAATCCAATCGTTTGATGAAATTTTCTATATGTTCTTAACATGCATACAAATTTTCATGCCAATCTGATGTAATTTATCATTTGATCTTTACACTCATCTTTACGCGTTATTTTAAACTACAAAAACTTGAATTTAAATAATTGATTGATGACATGACTATTAATCTTTGATCATCTTGATATTTTGTAAGCATGAAAAATATATGAAGATAATGTAATCTAACGGTAGATTTATCAAAATTCACAATGAATTATGAAATATATGGTTGGATTCAATTTACACTTGATGTAACTCTAAAAAATGTTACACCAACCAATAACTTATTGTTGAATTCATATTTTGAAAATCCAATCGTTGGATCACATTTTCTATATCTTCTTAACATGAATGCCAATTTTCATGCCAATCAGATGTAATTTGCCATTGATCTTTAAACTCATCTTTATGCGTTATTTTAAACTACAAAAACTTGAATTTAAACAATTGATTAATGACATGACTATTAATCTTTGATCACCTTGAAATTTTGTAAGCATGAAAAATATATGAAGATAATGTAAGCTAATGGTATATTTGTCAAAATTCACATTGAATTAAGAAATATGTGGTTGGATTCAATTTACACATTATGTAACTCTAAAAAATGTTACACCACGGATCAACTTATTATCGAATTGATATTTTGAAAATCCAACCGTTGGATTACATTTTCTATATGTTCTTAACATGCATACAAATTTTCATGCAAATTCGATGTAATTTACAATTTGATCTTTACACTCATCTTTTATGCGTTATTTTAAACTACAAAAACTTGAATTTAAATAATTGATTGATGACATGGCTATTAATCTTTGATCATCTTGAAATTTTGCATGCATGAAAAATATATGAAGATAATGTAATCTAACGGTAGATTTGTCAAAATTCACATTGAATTAAGAAATATAGGGTTGGGTTCAATTTACACTTGATGTAACTTTTAAAAATGTTACAGCAACCAATAACTTATTGTGGAATTCATATTTTGAAAATCCAACCGTTGGATCACATTTTCTATATGTTCTTAACATGCATGCCAATCGGATGTAATTTACCATTTGATATTTAAGTGGTAAGGCAAAAAAAATAGTGGGAAATTTAAAGGTATATTGTGCGGTCCAACACGCCGCAAAAGGGGTATATATTGCGGCGGGTTATCGACCTGCCGGAATTTTCTGTTTTCGCCTGTCAATGCAACCGGTATGAATGTGATCAATGATGGCTCATATTGGGTGGTTGGGTCGTATCTTTGGTTTTTGGTTCAAAACTCAAAAAGTCATATTATTATTATTATTTATTTGGATTTTTATTGTGGTGAGATCTGGTTTGGTCACATAATTTCTCTTTTGTCGGTGCCTTTTTTATTTTGATTGGTTACTACTTTCTTGTGCTTTTTTTTAATGGGTTGTTTCCACTTTCCATCTAAACCTCCATGAATTTCCATTTTTGACTTGTTCTTCGTCTTCCATGAGTCATTATTTTTTGTGCCTTCTTATCTTTATTGGCAGCTTGTGCTCTCTCTCTCTCTCTCTCTCTCTCTCTCTCTCTCTCTTGAGTAATTTATTAATGGGACGTTTCCACGTTTTCCACCATGAATTTAAAGTTTAAAGTTGTCTTTCATCTTCCTCTTCCATGATTCATTCTTCACGTTTTACATTCTGCCTACTTCCCTACCCTTTACGTTTCATTGCCAAACTTTGGTCTGGCTCTTCGTATTCAACTCTAGTAACTGTGAATTCACTTTGCACTCTTAAATCAGAGGAGTAAAGAGAGGTAAGTGCTTCTATTGTCCATCCTATCTCTGCCTTGCTTTATTACAAATTTATTGTTGTGACCAGATTTACTGGTAAATTATGGGAAATGTTAACGAGTGCCGTTGGGGCATTGGTTAAGAATCCATTTTAAGAAAGTTTTGATATTACTTTTACGGGAAATGAAAAAAACTGTCAAAATATTAATTGCTTTTTTTCCTTTTCCCATAAGAACTTTCTTTAATTGGATTGTTAACCAATGCCCTACTGCACTCGTTAACATGACCTGTAAATTATTACTATCCAAATTCCTTAATTCCCATACATTTTCCTGTGATTATAATTTTATTCCTGCGGCATATTTGTTATCGTGTTAATTCTCTTCTTGGTTTTTAACTATGTTCCTATTTTAGTTTTTTTTTTTTTTAGTTTTTATTTATTTATTTATAAAAAAAAATCTGTGCCTATTCTCTCTGGCTGCATATTTGGTGATCTTTTAACACAATGCTCAATTTTTAAAAAACACTTAAGGGCTTGTTTTGGAAAAATAATAATATTTTATTATTAATTAGTAAAAATTGTGTTGCAGTAAAATTATTCAAGAGAAGAGCTTCTCTTTGAAAATTATGTTTTATAACATGATTTCAAGTACTGAATTTTCAAATTTCAGTCTAAAATTGTGTTTTGAAAGTACGATTTCATTATAAACATATTGCATACTGAAATTATGTTTTGAAAACTCGATTTCAGTGCAAAATTTGAAATTCCCATGCTTCAAAGAGGTTTTTTTTTTTTTTTTTTTTTTTTTGATACTATGGAACCGGTGATTTGGAAAGGATTAGGAAGATAAATAGATTTTAAAAGTACCAAGGTCTAGGCAAAGTCACTTGAATATCAAATAAAGAGGGTTTTCATATGTCATCGAGTCAGTCAAAAATCTATTGTAATTAGAGTTGTAAATGATCAAAGTATTAAAATTTTAGGATTTTCCTTTTAGTTTTAATTCAAATAAGATTTAAACTCAAGTTTATCAAGAAATTAAATTATATGTTCAAGTTTGGTTCGTTTTATTGTCGAATAAGCTCCAACTTGTTCACAAGTTACTTGGCTTATTTGTTTTTCTCATATATAGTAATTGCTATGACTAAAACTTTTTATCTGGTCACAAATCTATACCAATTAGTAAATAAATTACTATTAGTATTATATTATTTGAATTACTTAGATAAAGGTGCGGTTTGGATTCGGCGTCTGCGTCTGGCGTTTGGCGTTTTGGTTTTTTTTTTTTTTTTTTTTTTTTTTTTTTTTTTTTTTTTTTTTTTCAGCCGCTTATGTTGACTCTGGGAGACAAAAAATACTGTGCATGAACAGTGCGTGCACTGTTCACACACTGTTCATGCACTGTTCATGCAATAAAAAATATTAAAAATGAGTCCCACGGAACTATTCACACATTTAAAAATTATTTTGCTACAGTGTTTTCAGTTTTCAGTTTTCAGTTTCAGCAACAATAAGTTCAATCCAAACGGACCCAAAATGATTTATGTTTCTAAACTTATTGAAACTAGATTTATTAGCATTGTATTGCTAAAAATGACTATTGATATTATCAATAAATTATAAAAAACTGTAGGGTCACAATTTGAAGCCCAAGCCCAAAAGAGATTGGGTGATGGCCCAATGAGCCCGATACAATGAATTTGTAGAGAATGGGTGAAATAGCTAGGTTTTAATGTGATTACCAACGGCTTATATGACTTTAACGAACGATCACGTAAGAATTGTATATGCAAGACTGGGAAAATATCAGGTTTGAGAAGGACATGCTTTGTATTCACTAATATCCATGCTTACAAGTATGGTTTAGACCCCCCATTCTTTCTGGGAGTCATTTTCATTATATAGGTCCCTTCTGGTGATCTTGGCCTTGCACCTGTTGCTCATCCGGACCTCCACTTGAGTACCTGTCCCATCAGACACCCTTTCTGGCTTTTTGTGAGTTGCAATGGCCAATGAGACACTGTTCAGAAGTCTGCTCCACATAAATGCGGCCAGGAAAGCAGTTGTAATGCATTTAATGCGGAGGTGACAGTCTTCCCTTTAGATGTTTTAGTGCCTCCTTTCTTCTCGTGGGTTAATGTGGTATACTTCTGACCCTGATGCTCGTGTAGAGGTCTTTCCTTTCAATGGAGTACGCGTCTAGGTTGCTTCAGACATGGCCGAGGGGACATTCCTCCTTGGACCACCATGTACTCCCACATTTCCCTACTTAGCTCTGGGCTGGGTCCATTTATAAATATTTGGTTCCCTTGGATGGGCTGACCCCCTCGGACTAGGCTCAAGGCCCAACACGCAAACTTGGGCCTATATTCCTATAATAGCCCCTCAAAACTCCGGTTTTTCCCTCTTATCCGAGGAGGAAAAGTGGGGTTTTGATTTTTAAAGGGTAAAGCCACTTGTTTTCCTAGTTCGCACGTGCGGGGACTTTGTTTTTCGTGTCCCATGACAACCACTGACGCTTCACGCCTCGCGAGGCATCATTAATTGCTACAGGCGGCTTGATGTTCCTTGCATCCAACGGTGAAAAGCAGATCCAATGGATGGGGTTTACTCTTGGATTTCGAACAGTGTAACCCCCATTTAATCTTGCCCCTTATATAAACCATCTGGCTAACTCCTTTTTTTCCATTTCACACATTCAAGCTCTCAAAGATTTTAAGCGCCCAAATTCACTAAACTCTCTTAGTCGCTCATCTCCCTTAAGTTGCTTCCCTTTAAAAGACTTCACAAGAGTTTCTTTTCAAGGTTCAGGCTTCAGTACACCGTCGTTGTAAGTACCCAGACCTTTAACTTCCTCTTGGCTAGGCTTCTCTGCTGAAAATTTCTCCCTTGTTATCCATATTCGAGTAGATGGGTAGGTTTAAACACTTAGTGGACTCTCTGTCTGACATGGAGGGTTTTAGGGCTAAGTATCGTATCCCACAGGGGGTGGGCTTAGAGTATTGCCCTTCGGAGGGGGTGCTCCTCGATAGGGATGTGGGATAAGTCGTCATTCCGATGATCGCCTTTATAGAGGGAGGGATGACGCTTCCAATAGGTGAGGTAACCAGGAGTTATCTGCGCAATCATAGGATATGCTCCCACCAGTGTGCCCCAAACATGTTTAGGGTCCTAGGGTGTGTAGACGCCTTGAACGCCCAGATGAATTTGGGGCTAACGTGGCATGACGTCGTCCATATGTACAAGTGCCACTACCTTGCCACTGCAGGCTACTACCTTAGATCCCAGTTCGAGGCTGTTAGGTTAATATCCTGTCTGCCTAAGTCTAACAAGGGCTTGAAAGATGATTACCGGATCGTCTCCGGGGCGTGGCATGACGGTCTTCCTTGCCCAACTTGGGAAGGAGAACTAGGTGAGGTACCATAGGATTAGTTTCTTTGGGCAAGGGATTTAGCCCGATTGCTTTTATTATAGTCCTTATCATTTGTGATAATCCCTGTTATCCTGACTGTGATTTTCTTCTCAGCTGTTTTTACAGATAGGAATTTCGTTGCTCCGAAACTCAGCTTGACCAACGTTCAGGCTCTCAACTACATCCTGAGGTCAGAAGTGTTCGTGAGTGAGGACGGGCAACTGCGCGTCGCTCATCTTATCCTAGATTACACTCCTTTTTCCCGCGACTTCCAAGACGTCGGTCAAACAATAAAGGCTGGGAGCTCTTGCTTGGCCCGAATCGATGTGTCAAAGCCGGGGTTTTTGGCATCCAGGGAACTCCCGCCTGTTTCGCTGCCCAGACTGCGTCCTATTTTAGAGGCAGCCATCCCGAGATAAGAGGTAGCCTCGGTGCAGTCATCTTTTGATGCTGAGATCGACCAGTTTCATTTCGAGGGTGATGAAGGAGAAGCCGTGAACCCTATTATTCATCTTGCAAGCTCCGAGGAGGAGCCGGATAGGCACTCAGCTGCCCACATTCCCCAGTTAGTAATTGCAAGGGTTGATTCAAGTTCCGAAGAGGAAGATAGGGGCATGGATCTTAACCCCAAAAAAGGCTTAAGGAGTCTTCTTGCTGCTAGGGGTTAAGAGGGATCGTCCAAGGACGCCCCTAAGTCCCAAGTTCCTCCCAAGCTTCCCCTTCCTTTGCCTCAGGTTCCGGTTGATCTTGGCCTGAAGCCCATGGTTGGCCTGTCAAAGAAGGGGCCAACCGAAGCATTTGAGGAAGGGGAGCTGGGTCCCGAGAAGGGGACAAAACAGCAGAAGGTGGCGAAGACCCGCTGGGACAAAAGGTCCACCTCGGTTGAGAGCCGAGAAGATTCTCTTGGGGCTGACGTGCGCTGAGCTCCACGCACGTGGTCCCTCAAACTCGAAGTGGATGGTGTCCCCATCCCCTACGACGCTTCAGTGCGAAATTATCGAGGGAGGCAAGCGGGCTACATTGCTGAGGCGCTGGAGCAGCCATTACTTCTTCCGAGGGACATGGATGCGTATAAGCGTTTCAGCCAACAAGAACTCTTTCTGTCCCTGAAGAGGGATCTTGCTATGGTAAGTAGTTGAGCTCTTTCTAGCCATGCACTCGTTTGACATTTCCTATATTTCACTCCTCTCATGTTAGACTTATGTTATTTTTATGCAGATCGCATAATAAGTATATGTGGCTGAGGATTGGGTCAAGGATGCTTGGAATCAGGCCAGAGCAGAGGCCCAATCCCAGTCCGAGACTGAAAAAACTTTGGAGGCACTTAGGGAGGACCAAGCCGTGCTGTCTGAGAAGCTAAAGGTGGCGGTCTAGGAAAAGAATAGCGCCGAGGCAGGTTTAAAGACGGCAGAAAGACAGGCTGAGGACCAACACTAGCAGCTGCATGTAACAAAGATAAATCTGGCTACGGAGAAGCAGTTGGTCCTGGACCTTAAGGCCGAGATCCAAAAGATGAAGGAGGCTGCTCAGTTAGCTAAGGAGGCATCCGAGGCGAAGAAATTAGCGTCTTACCTGCTGGGAGTAAAGGGGACACAGGTAAGACTGGCCGAGAAAATTTCTGTGGTTTGCAAGGAGTACTGTAGCATATCATGGGGTAAGGCCTTTGATGCTGCATGGGTCCCAGCAGACTCTATTCTGAGGCAACCTGGGAGCATATACTACCATCCAGAGATTCGTGAGCTCCCAGGTTCTGATCCCTCTCCTTCTGAGCACCAGCCTGAGGCAACTGAGCATCCCCTTGCAAGCCAGACCGCCCCCACTCCTGCTGAAGCTTCAAAGGGATTCGGCCAAGTTGATGATAAAGATGTTGCGTCCAAAGCAGAAGCAACAGAGGCTAAGGGTAAAAAAGCTGATCCCAAGGCCAAGGCCGCTGCTACTTCCAAACCTAGCCAAAGAGGTGATCCCCCAGCTTCAAAGACTTAGATTCAGCATTTCAAGTGCCTCCCTTCTTTTTGAAATGTAATTCTATCATTCAGTTTAATGAACTCACTCCCGTTGTGATTGATGAATAGATTTTTACTTTTGTTTCCCATATCTTCTCTTTATATGCTTGCAGACCCACTGTTATTGTCAATGATCCTTAATCACAAGCAATTTTTAACTAAGTATCAACAAAGGTCAAACTTAATGAAATCTAACATTGCACATCGTAAGAAATAAGAAAGGAGCCGTATAGGCCATAGGTTCTGTGTGAATACGCATAAAAACGTCATTGAAAGTTAACTATTCCAAATTATTTGGTCCAAGCACTATTGGGTTTTGATCTAGATATTTGTAAAGATGTTATGGGGTGTTAGCCTACTCAGATCACTTCGTCCAAGGACTGTAGGCATGAGTTAGCTTAAGTTTAAACGCCAAGAAAAAAGGAAAGATGACATTGGGTGTTAACCAACTCATATCATCTAGTCCGAGGACTACAGGCATGATTGAGTTTAAATTTAAACACTGAGGAAAGATGCCATCGTGTGTTAACCAACTCATATCATTTGGTCCGAGGACTACAGGCATGATTGAGTTTAAGTTTAAATAGTAAGGAAATACGCCATTAAGTGTTAACCAACTCATATCATCTGGTCCGAGTACTATAGGCATGATTGAGTTTAAATTTAAACACTAAAGAAATATGTCATTGCGTGTTAACCAACTCATATCATTTGGTATGAGGACTACAAGCATGATTGAGTTTAAGTTTAAACACTAAGGATAGATGCCATTGGGTGTTAACCAACTCATATCATCTAGTCCGAGGACTATATGCACGATTGAGTTTAAGTTTAAACACTAAGGAAATATGCCATTGAGTGTTAACTAACTCATATCATCTGGTTTGAGGATTACAGGCATGATTGAATTTAAGTTTAAACACTAAGGAAAGATGCCATTGAGTGCTAACCAACTCATATCATCTGGTCTAAGGACTACATGCATGATTAAGTTTAAGTTTAAACACTAAGGATAGATGCCATTGGGTGTTAACCAACTCATATCATCTGGTCCGAGGACTACAGGCATGATTGAGTTTAAGTTTAAACACTAAGGAAAGATGCCATTGAGTGTTAACCAACTCATATCATCTAGTTCGAGGACTACAGGCATGATTGAGTTTAAGTTTAAACACTAAGGATAGATGCCACTGGGTGTTAACCAACTCATATCATCTGGTTTGAGGACTACAGGCATGATTGAGTTTAAGTTTACACACTAAGGAAATATGCCATTAAGTGTTAACCAACTCATATCATCTAGTCCGAGGACTACACGCATGATTGAGTATTTGAGTTTAAGTTTAAACACTGAGGAAAGATGCCATTGAGTGTTAACCAACTCATATCATCTGGTTCGAGGACTACAGGCATGATTGAGTTTAAGTTTAAACACTAAGGATAGATGCCATTGGGTGTTAACCAACTCATATCATCTGGTTTAAGGACTACATGCATGATTGAGTTTAAGTTTAAATACTAAGGAAAGATGCCATTGAGTGTTAACCAACTCATATCATCTGGTTCAAGGACTACATGCATGATTGAGTTTAAGTTTAAATACTAAGGAAAGATGCCATTGAGTGTTAACCAACTCATTTCATGCACAAAGTATACATTGATCAAAAGAACGTTTATTAATAATATTACCTCTTCAAGTTGTTTACATTCCACGATTATGGTATTACATGCTCATCTAGGTCTTCTAAGAAGTATACCCCAATGCTAGCCACCGAGGTGATGCGATATGGCCATTCCCAATTGGGCCCCAGTTTTCCCCATACTGGGTTCTTTGCAGGGCCAAGAACTTTCCTTAAGACCAAATCACCAATGGCTAATGGCCTCACTTTAACGTTAGCATCATAACCCTTTTTGAGCTTGTGTTGGTAATACGCTAGTTGTACCATCGCATTTTACCTTCTTTCTTTGATCAAGTCTAAACTCTTCTCTAGTAAATCATTATTCTTGCTCGGACAAAATGAACTGGTTCTTAAGGTTGGGAGACCAGTTTCTAAAGGAATGACAGCCTCAGCCCCGTAAGTCATTAAAAATGAAGTCTCCCTAGTGGACCTACATGGAGTGGTTCGATATGTCCAGAGGATATGTGGCAATTCTTCCACCCATTTGCCCTTTGCGTCTTCTAGTCTCTTCTTTAGTCCGTTCACTATGACCTTGTTAATAGCCTCTGCTTGTTCGTTCCCCTAAGGATAGGCAGGAGTAGAATATCTGTTTGTAATTCCCAATTCACGGCAATATCTTCTAAACACTTTGTTATCAAACTGAAGGCCGTTGTCTGAGATGAGGGTATTGGGGACTCCAAACCGAGTAACAATGTTTTTCCAGACAAATCTCTTGGCATCTACGTTCCTGATGTTTGCTAGGGGCTCAGCTTCCACCCATTTGGTGAAGTAGTCCATACCGACCAACAAGTATCTCTTATTCCCTGCAGCATTGGGAAAAGGGCCACAATGTCCAAACCCCATTGAGCGAATGGCCAAGGGCTAGACAGTGGATTGAGGGCTCCTCCCGATTGATGTATGTTTGGGGCGAACCGTTGGCACTGATCGCATTTTTTTACATATTCGTAGGCTTCTCTCTGCATATTTGGCCACCAATAGCCTTGAGTGATGGCTCTGTGCGCTAGGGATCTACCTCTAGTATGACTTCCGCAGATACCCTCGTGTAGCTCCTCGAGGAGCATCTCAGTCGCTTCAGGGTGCACGCACAACAAGTATGGTCTCGAGAAAGAACGTTTATATAATTTCAGGTCCTCGGATAGCTAGAACCGTGCAGCCTTTCTTCGTATCTTGTCAGCTTTAGACTTTTCTTCAGGCAGTGTGTCTTCTTTCAAGAATAGCACCACCGAGTCCATTTAACTCGATCCTGCTCTTATCTGATGAACTTGGACTGCTTCTCCTCGTGGCCCTGTGGGTCTGCACAAATGTTCTACAAGGATAACCTGAGGAAGGCTTTGAGCCGAGGAGGTCGCAAGTGTAGCTAGGGAGTTAGCATGAGCATTTTTGCTTCTAGGGATGTGCGACAGGTTGAAAGATTCAAACTCTAATTGCAGGTGTTTAACTTACCTTAAAAACCCCCGCATTCTGTCATCTTTCACCTCGAATTCTCCTTTCACTTGGCCGACAACTAACCTTGAGTCCGAGAACATATCTACTACCTTTCCTCCCATTTTTCGAACCATAGCCATGCCCATCAGCAGAGCTTCATATTCAACCTCGTTATTTGTCGCCGAAAAGTCTAACTTCAATGACTTTTCAATAGTGACCTTCTTTGGGGATACAAGCACTAGCCCCACTCTGGAACCCTTGTGATTTGTTACGCCGTTGACGTGTACTTCCCAGGGTGAGTGACCGTGCTGGGAGATCAAGCCAACCGATTTTCCATCCATGCTCTGTGCTGCTGTTACTTCTTTTAATGAGGGCTCTGTGAACTCGGCCACCAAATCTGCCAGGACTTGGCCTTTAACCGAGGTGCGGGGCATGTATTTAATATCAAAAGCCCCTAGAACTGTGCCCCATTTCGCGATCCTTCCCGTGTAGTTGGCACTTCTAAGTATGGCTTTAAGTGGAAGTTGTGTGAGGACGACGACCGTATGTGCTTGGAAATATTGGGGTAACTTTCTTGTTCCATGCACTACGGCTAGGATGGCTTTCTCCAAGGGTAGATACCGAACCTCGGCCTCATGCAGTGACCTGCTCACATAATAAACTGGCCGTTGTACACCGTTATCAACTCGTATCAACACTAGACTCACAGCATGAAGGGCCACAGCAATGTAGGCAAAAAGGACTTCATCATTTTCAGGACTGGACATAATGGGAGGCCGAGAGGGGTAATCTTTAAGTTGCTGGAAGGCCAAGGCACACTCCTCGGTCCATTCAAATCCCCTCCACTTATTCAGCAACTGGAAGAACGGTCGGCATCTATTTGCTGATTGGGAAATGAAACGATTCAAGGCCGCAGTCATCCCGGTCAATTTCTGAACTTCCTTGGGATTCCGAGGAGGTTGCAAATTGTTGATTGCTTTGATTTGGTCGGGATTCACCTCAATTCCCCTGTGGGTAACCACGTAGCCCAGAAACTTGCCTAATCCTACACCAAATGAGCACTTAGAAGCGTTTAAGTGCAACTTGTGCTTTCTAAGGACTTCATAAACGTCTCTGAGGTCCCTAATGTGCCCGAATATGATCTTGCTCTTCACCACAATATCATCAATATAAACTTCTACGCTCTTGCCCAATTGAGACTCAAACATCCTCGTCATCATCCTTTGGTAGGTAGCTCTTGCATTTTTTAGACCGAATGACATTACCTTATAGTGGTAATTCCCAATGGGGGTGACAAAAGCAGTCTTTTCCTGATCGTCCAAGGCTAGTGGTATTTGGTGGTATCCTTGAAACGCATCCAGGAAGCTCATCTGAGGGTGGCCAACAGTTGCATCAACCAGCTGATCAATTTTTGGCATAGGAAATGGATCTTTTGGACAAGCTTTATTCAGATTAGTGAAGTCCACACACACTTGCCATTTTTCACTCTTTTTCTTTACCACTACAGTGTTAGCCAACCAGTCAGGATAAAAAACTTCTTTGATTGCTCCGGCCCGCTTGAGTTTCATCACCTCTTCCCTAACAGCTTCTACATGCTCTTTAGATGGGCATCGGAGCGACTACTTTATGGGAATGATAGTTGGATTAATGTTTAGATGATGGCAAATGAACTCTGGACTTACTCCCGGGGCCTCGATAGAGCCCTATGCAAACACATCAATGTTTCCTCTGAGGAATTCCATAAGCTCTGTCTTTTCTTGAGGAGGCAGCTGGGATCCGACATGAAATAACTTTTCTAGATCATTACCGATAACAACTTTTGTCAAGTCTTCGTATTCTGCTTCCTCAGCTGAGCCCCCGGTAGTCAACACCGAGGGTTTTAACTACTATAAATTTTCTTCACTTTAGGCCGAGGGTTTATGTTTATGTCGTATCGTGGCCACCAAGCATTGCCTGGCTACCAATTGGTTTCCCAAAATCTCCCTGACCTATCCTCCGGACGGATATTTGACATTTTGGTGCAGAGTAGAAGAAACAGCCCCTAGTGTGTGTAGCCAAGGCCTAGCCACGATGGCGGTGTAAGGTGAGTAAGCTTCCACCATGATAAAATCTACCTTTACTATTTCAGGGCCAGTTTTGCACGGGTAACCTGATTTGGCCCTTTGGGATGACCACCTTCCCGTCGAAACTTACCAGAGGAGAGCTGTAGGGCATCAGGTCATCGAGTTTCAAGTTCAGCCCCTTATAAAGGTCGGGGTAAATTATCTCAGCACCACTGCCTTGGTCCACCATCACTCTCTTCACATCGTACCCCCAAATCCTTAGAGTGATCACCAAAGCATCGTTGTGGGGCTGGATGGTTCCAACCTTATCTTCGTCCGAGAAGCCTAATACTGGTTGGATTTCGCTTTCGGCCCTCTTTGGTTCTCGGGCAACATCCTCGGCATGTAGTTGGGCCACAGACATGACTCTGGACGGGCAAGACCTAGTTCTCCCTAGCGCGGCGAAGATAACATTTATTGTACTTAAGGGGGTTCTTGAGGAGCCCTCTCTCCAAGTCCCTGAGTTTGCCTGCCTCCCTTGACCATTGGAGCGGTGCAGGAATTGTTTTAGTTTTGCCCTTATGGACAAGCTGGTCCAAGTGACCCCACAGACTTTTGCAATCCTCAGTGGTATGTCCGTGGTCCTGATGGTACTGGTAATAGAGGTCGTGGTTGCGCCTTTCAGGGTTTCCGACCATCCTGTTTGGCCTTCTGAAGTAGGGCTCATCCTTAATCTTCTCTAGGATTTGATGTACCAGCTCTCGGAACACCGCGTTAACTGTCGGTAGGTTTGCCGGTTCTGACTGTCCAACCGAATCCCTCCGTGGCCTGTTGTTACTGTGCCGATTCGACCTGAAATCCCTCCTCTCTTGAGGGATAACCTTATCATTTCCCTTCCCCTACTACTGGTTTTCCTCAACCTTTTTATATTTATCGATCCTGTCCATCAGTTGGCGCACACTAGTAACTGGCTTACCAGTTAGAGACTTTCTCAGGCCGTGATCAGCTGGCAGGCCGAGCTTAAAAGAGCTGATAGCCACTTCGTCAAAGTTGCCATCCATCTCGTTGAACATTTCCCAATACCTATCAAAATACGTTTTCAAGGTCTCACCCTCTCGCATGCTTAAGGATAGTAGGGAAGCCAAAGACCGAGGACCCTGCGACATGTGACAAAGCGGGAACAGAATGCCTGAGTAAGCTCATGGAAGGAACTTATAGAACCTGCCCTCAGGTTGTCAAACCACCTCATTGCGACTGGTCCCAAGTTGGACGGGAAAATTTTGCACATCAAGGTCTCGTCCCTGGAATGGACAGCCATCCTTTGATTGAAATGGCTCACATGTTCCACAGGGTCCGTTCTGCCGTTATAGATGGTGAACATGGGCTGATTGAAACATCGAGGGAGTTTTGCATCCTCAATGTTATGTGTAAAAGGGGACTTGGAGATTTGGTCCAGGGCCCTGCTTATGGCGTCATTTCATATGCCTCGAGGCGACAGGCTTCGACTCCGCTGTTGATGATGATGCTCTTCTTCGTAGGAGAAGGATTCGCTGGGTGGGGTTCGAGTCCTCTGCCTATAATTAACGTCTTTTTTGTCATTGGAAGAAAAGTCTAAGTCCGGGGAAGCTGGCTTTCTCTTTGCATGGCGTAGTTCCTTTTTTAACCGGTCAATCTCCAGTTGCATGTTTTTCCTATCGTTTGCATGGGAAACATGGCTCTCACCTCGAGGGCGACTCCTGTCAGGGTGTGCAGCGTGGACACTTTCTTCATGGTCACCTCTCCGCTCAAGGTTAAGAAAGGGATCATCGCGTTCAGAGCCCCTTGATTCTGCTTGTTGTGGACCTGGCTTTGCCATGGTTAACCGTTGTCCTCACTATTACACAAGCTGTTCCCACAGACGATGCCAATTGTAGGGTTACAATTTGAAGCCCAAACCCAAAAAAGATTGGGGTGATGGCCCAATAAGCCCGATACAATGAATTTGTAGAGAATGAGTGAAATAGCTAGGTTTTAACATGATTACCAACGGCTAATATGACTTTAACGAACGATCACGTAAGAATTGTATATGCAAGATTGGGAAAATATCAGGTCCGAGGAGGACATGCTTTCTATTCACTAATATCCATGCTTACAAGTATGGTTTAGATCCCCCATTCTTTCTGGGAGTCATTTTCATTATATAGGTCCTTTCTGGTGATCCTGGCCTTACACCTATTGCTCATCCGGACCTCCACTTGAGTACCTGTCCCATCAGACACCCCTTCTGGCTTTTCGTGAGTTGCAGTGGCCAAGGAGACACTGTTCGGAAGTCTGCTCCACATAAATGCGGTCAGGAAAGCAGTTGTAATGCATTTAATGTGGAGGTGACAGCCTTCCCTTTAGATGTTTTAGTGCCTCCTTTCTTCTCGTGGGTTAATGTGGCATACTCCTGACCCTGATACTCGTGTAGAGGTCCTTCCTTTCAATGGAGTACGCATCCAGGTTGCTTCAGACATGGCCGAGGGGACATTCCTCCTCGAACCACCATGTACTCCCACATTTCCCTACTTAGCTCTGGGCTGAGTCCATTTATAAATATCTGGTTCCCTCGGATGGGCTGACCCCCTCGGACTAGGCTCAAGGCCCAACACGCAAACTTGGGCCTATGTTCCTACAAAAACTATTTTGATATCTTAGGAATTTATTTACAAACTTGCACAAATATATATTAAATTTAAACTAATATATAGGAGTGTCAATGTTCAACCCAACCTGTGAACACGACACGAACCCGACACGGGTTTTTTTGGGTTAGGGTTAGGCCTTAATGGGTTTGGGTCATATACGGGTCGACCCGAAAGCGACACGATAAGAAACAGGTCATAAACGGGTCAACCCGTATAACCCGCAATAGACATGTTTGACACGCTAATTTATTTGTGTCAATCCGAAATGACCCACTTAACACAACTCGTTTAACTCATATAACAAATAAATATTTATTTTATTTTAGATTTTTCAAATATCTTTTATATCCAACATATATTTTAAATTTAAAAAGAAAAATAAGTAATTACAAAATTTTACAAGGGATATAATTGGAAATTGAAACTTTACAGACCTTAGAACTACTAATACTTTTTTTTTTTTTTTTGGGCATAGAACTTACACAAATGAAATTGGATGAGCTTGTGGAAGATGTTATGAATTTGGACATCAACAAAGAATCTATGGATGATAATCGTGGTCATAGTCAGGATTAGTCTACTGTTTGCTCAAATTCTTTCAATATTGATACTTAGCATTTAGCGAGTTCCAAGAATATTATATTTTTGTTGAACTATGTTATTTTATTTTTGTGAAACTTTGTTATTTTGAATTTAAGTTGAAGTGTATGCACTTCTTTTGGAGTGTAAAGAACTTATTTCTAGATGAATGTTATATTTTTGTTGAACTATATTATTTTGAATGTGGGTTGAAGACTTGAAGTGTATGCACTGCTTTTTGGGATGTAAAAATAATTATTTCTAGATGGATGTTATATTTAATATTATACAGGTTGAAATGGATTGTGTTACATTCGTGTCAACCCAACACGACTCGTTTATTAAGCGTGTCAAATGAGTTGGGTCAGGTCAACCCGCCTTATTAACAGGTCGGGTTAGGGTTGAAGGATCATGACACGATTATTAAATGGGTCGGGTTAGGATTGAGGGATCATGACACGATTATTAAATGGGTCGGGTTAGGGTTGAGCCATTTAATCAAATACCCCTATCTCGACACGACACGAACCCGACACGCTAACCCGAATTGACACCCCTACTAATATATATATAATTTAACTCTATGTTTTTTTTACAAATCTATAATTTATATAAAATTGAAGATGTTTGACTTTTAATTGACCTCATAATATTTTGCAATATTAACTTTTGAAATTTTAAAATTTACACATGATATATATATATATATATATTCAATTTAAATTTTATTTTATATTTAAACATTTCATTAGATTTTTAGTACATATATTTTCTTTAAATAGTGAAGTATATAATTTTTATATATACAAAATTATTATAAATGGCTAATGCTAGGATATATAATTCCATAAAGAAACATATTCATAATAAATGTTATATTAAACTTTCTTTTGCAATACACAGAGTACCAACTAAACTATGAACTTGCTCATCTCACAGTTGAGTATAAATTTACTCGTAAACATGTTTACCGCATAAATTACAGCCTAGCATGAACTTAGAAGAATTTGCCAGGAGTTTTCTGTTTTCACTGATTAACGAAACCGGCCGGTTTGAATGTGATGGCTCATATTTTGTTGAGTGCGGAGGTCACATCTTTAGTTTTTAGGTCAAAAGTCATAAATTACAGCCTAGCATCAACTTAGAAGAATTTACCAAGAGTTTTTAATTTTATATGATGGGATCCGGTTAGTCACATCATTTTTTTTTTGTCTGTGCCTTTTTATTTTGATTGATTGCTTGTGCTTTTTATATTGTTTCTTTTGAGTAATTTATTGATGGATTGTTTCCACGTACTTTCCACCTTCTCCACCATGAATTTATTGATGCATGATTCATGCTTCATGCTCTACGTTCTGCCTTCTTCCTTACCCTTCATATGTTTCATTGCCAAACTTGTTTCTAGGTCTTCGTATTCGAGTCTACTAGTGGCTGTTCATTCGCTCTGCATTCTTCAATCAGAGGAGTAAATAGAGGTACCTGCTTCTACTTACTGTCCATCTTTCCTTTGCTTTACAAACTTATTGTTGTGACCGGATCAACTGGTTCATTTTACTATCCAATTTATATATATCTTAAAGTTGAAACTGGAAACGTAGTATTTATTATAAGGTTGGTAAATTATTATAAATTCATTTATTGTCAATCAAGATATTAGTGAAAATATGCTTTTCATCAATAAATTTTTCTCTCTTTCTCTCTCAATTTGTTTTTCATTTTTTTTTTTCTTGTATCTATATTTTAGGTTGATGAATTTGTGTTAATTATAATTCTACTTTGAGCTGATGCGATTTAATTTTGTGTTAGTTTTGTGTTTTAAGTTGTTACATTTTTTTATTCTCTTTGATTGTTAAATATTATCCTACGACATTATACACATAGTATATAATAATATAATATTATTATATTTGTAGGGTCACAAATTTTTGGCCCAGGCCTAAAAATTATTTGGACGATGGTTTGGTGAGCCCAGTACAATAAATTTGTAGAGAATGGGCTAAAAAGCTAGGTTTTAGTGATTTGCAATAACGGTTAGTAAATATTTCAACGATGAACAAGTATGAACTACACGTAAAGCTTAATGAAGTAAATGTCCAAGGAGATAGATTATGAATTAATACAATAGTTCTGAAAGTTGGTACAGCTCTTAATGCTACAGTAATTCCTTCTTTCCTTTCTCTTTTCTATTTTCTCTCTCCCAATTCTTATGGGAGATCTTTTACACTATATAGTTCTTTTCAGGACATCCTGATCATACACTTGTTAACCATCTAAACCCTCACTTGAATACATGTCCCATCAGACATCTTCTTTTGTTATCTGTGAGTGGTGGTAGCTGAAACTGCACTGTTCAGGGGTCTTCTCCATATAAATGCGGTCAGAAAAGTTGCTGCAGTGCATTTAATGTGGTGGTAGCAGCTTTTCTTTGAGATATTTCTGTATTCTTATCACCTTTGTACTTGCCTGAAGTTCACTTTTATCGTTGGAACTCCTTGGGAGGTCACCTAAATCGCCCAAGCACTTGTCTGACCGATATTCATCCAATCCGAGAAGGACAACCTCCTCGAACTATATCCCTCCATCCTTTCCTTGCATGGTCCTGTATTCCGGGGCCTCTCCTAATTATTTACTCCTCCTCGGACGTATCCACATTCACGAATAGGGCCTAAGGCCCAGTATACAGGTTTGGGCTCTTACCCCCCACAATAGCCCCTCAAAATTTCAATTTTTCCCTTGCATCCGAGGAGAAAAAATGAGATTTTGATTTGCTTTAGAAATGGGGGTTAGAGATGTAAAAATACCTGAGTTTACACGCGTGGGAACATGGTTTTAGGCGCTTCATCATTGCTACTGACGTTTCGGAATTCACGCAGCGTTGTTAATTACTCCAGGCGGCGTTTTGTCCTTTGCATCCAACAATGATGCATTAATCCAACGGCTGGTATTTTTCCTCAAGGTTTGGGCGGTATAACTCCTACCCACTTTTCGCCTTCTATATAAAGTCTTGGAGGAAATCATTTCTCATTTACTTTGCGAATTCTCAAGCATTCCAGCGATCCTCAGCACTTCAACACACAAAGCATCCTGAGACACTAGGCCTCCCATAGTCATTTTTCTAGTAATCCTTGCGAGCTTTCTCTAAAAATTTCAAAGGTCGTAACACACCTTAGATCGTGTAAGTTTTAATTTATTTAAACCTTCAATTTCTCCTCAGCCAGTCTTCTTGGCCTTCAAATTTTCACTTCTTCGCTCGTTGATTTTAGTAGCCCCTTTTTAGCTTGTAAAAATGGGCAGGTTTGCGCACCTAGTGGACTCTCCTGCCAAGATAGAGGCTTTTAAGGAAAGATATCATATACCCTAGGGGGTCGATCTACGTTACTATCCCACAGAATGAATAGAAACCGACCAAGATGAGGGAGAGGTTGTTATCCCCATGATAGCCTTTATAGAAGGGGGAATGACCCTTCCAATAGGCCGGGTAACAAGAGATTACCTTTTCAATCATAGGTTATGCCCCCACCAATGCGCACCCAACCTATTTAGAGTTTTGGGTAGCGTTGATGCTCTCAATGAGCACCTGGATTTGGAGCTTACATGGCACAATGTGGTGCACATGTATGAGTGCCATTCCCAAAAAACCGCCGAATACTACCTTAAATCCCGCTCGGACGTGGTAAGGATGATTTCATACCTACCTAAATCAAAATAAAGGCATGAAAGATGATTATCTTATAACTTCAGGAGCGTGGCACGATGGCGTTCACTGTCCCATCCAAGCAGGAAAGCCAGGTAGGATACCTTAGAATTAGGCCCCTTAGTGATAGACTTGAGCTCAATCCCTCGACCTTGTTTAGTTTCCCTTCTTTTCGGTCTTTTATGATTACCGCTTTTAATTGCTTAACCGTCTTTTCCCTCGGCTGTGTTCGCAGATAAAAGGCACGTAGCCCCTAGGCTGAGCTTGACCAACATTCAGGTCCTCAATTACTTGCTGAGATCCGAGATCTTTGTTAGCACGGACAAGCAGTTACAGGTTGTACACTTAATATTGGATTTTAAGCCCATCTCGGACACATTCCTGGATGTTGGCAATGCCATAAGATAAGGTGATCCGCGGAAACATCGGATTGACGTGTCTCGGCCCAATTTTTTGGCATAGGACGATCTTCCGCCTGTACGACGTCCAATCCCAGAAGGTGTTCCTCTGGTCGTCCCCCCGATTCAACAAGTTCCCTTCGGAGTAGCAGCAGCCGAAGAAGGTGTTGTCTCCTCCAGTGCCTTGCTCGAAGAAGAAATTGACAAATTTCAATTCGAAGAAGAGGAAGCACAGGGAGTAGGAGCAATTGTGATATCAGAGGCAGAAGAAGAACCGGATAGACATTCAAGTGTTCAGGCCCCCGCACTTGTAATTACTTGTTTGAAGGATTCTTCGGACGAAGAGGCAGAAGAGATGGCTCCAAAAACATATGGTAAGAGCTTAAGGGAACTCCTGAAGGGGAGGAACACGGCACCTACCCCCACAGAAGCCAAAAAGTCCAAACCTTCGGCAAATCTCCCTTCTCCTCCCCCTCAGCTTCTTGCAGACCTTGGACTAAAGCCAATCCCAGGGCTGAGGAGGAAGAGACAACATGAAGTCCCTAAAGAAGCGAGATAGGCCCTTCGAAGAGAAACAAACAGCAGAAGGTGACTAAGGACTAGCGGGGCAAAAGGTCCTCTTCTATTGAGAGCCGAGAGGATCTCCTCGAGGCTGATGTGCGCCGACCACCGGGCATATGGTCTCTTAAGCTAGAGCTAGATGGTGCTCACCTTCCTTGGGATACTTCAGTCAGGAATTATCAGGGAGGAAAGGCAGGTCTTTTTGCTAAGGCCTTGGAGCAACCACTCCTCCTACCAAGGGATATGGACTCTTACAGGCATTTCAATCAACAAGAACTCTTTCTTTCTCTTAAAAGGGATCTGGCCATGGTCAGTGATTTGTTCCGCTTCTCCAAGTAAAGCATTGATCATTTTTACTTCTCTCTTCTTTGTTTTACACTAAATTTTTCCATTCTCTTATGTAGATTACCTAACAAGTTTACGTGGCCGAAGAGTGGAATAAGGATGCCCGTAATGAGGCCAAGATGGATATTAATTCATAATCTATCTCCTCAGACATTTATTTCATCAAGCTTTACGTGTAGTTCATACTTGTTCATCGTTGAAATATTTACTAACCGTTATTGCAAATCACTAAAACCTAACTTTTTAGCCCATTCTCTACAAATTCATTGTATTGGGCTCACCAAACCATCGTCCAAATAATTTTTGGGCCTGGGCCAAAAATTTGTGACCTTACAATTGGCGCCGTCTGTGGAGAGAGCTTGAGTGATAGTGAGTATAACGGCTAACTATGGTAAAGCCAGGTCTACAACAAGTAGAATTGAGGGGTTTTAAACGCGGTGACCCCTTCCTCAACCTTGAGCAGAGAGGTGACTGCGAAGGAAGTGTCCACACCTCACACACTGACTAGAGTCAACCTCGAAGGGGGGACTATATCTCCCTTGCAAATGACAACAAGAACATGCAGCTAGAGATTGATCGATTAAAGAGAGAGTTACGCCATGCGAAGAGGAGAAAGGCTTCCACAGATTCGGACATTTCCTCTGACGATGAAAGAGACGCTGATTATAGGCATAGGTCTCAAACCCCACCCAACGAATTCCTCACATATGAAGAAGAGCATCATTGTCAACAGTGGGTGTGGAGCCCATCACGCCGGAGCGTAGGAAATGACGCTATGAGTAGGGCCCTGAAACAAATCTCCAGGTTGCCTGTCACGCGTAACATCGAAGATGCAAGACTCCCTTGACGCTTCCACCAGCCGACGTTCACCATCTATAACGGCCGAACAGACCTTGTAGAACACGTGAGTCATTTCAACCAGAGGATGGCTGTCCATTCCAGAGATGAAGCCTTGATGTGCAAAGTTTTCCCATCCAGTCTAGGACCAGTCGCCATGAGATGGTTGAACAGCCTGAAAGCAGATTCTATAAGTTCTTTCCAAGAGCTCACTCAGGCGTTCGGTTCCCACTTTGTCACATGTCGCAGGGTTCCTCGGTCATTGGCCTCCCTACTGTCCTTAAGCATGCGAGAGGGTGAAACTCTGAAAACATATTCAGATAGGTACTAGGAGATGTTCAACGAGATGGATGGTGATTTTGACGAAGTAGCCATCAACTCCTTTAAGCTCGGCCTCCCAACTGAACACGATCTAAGGAAGTCTCTGACGGGTAAGCCTGTTACGAGCGTGGGCCAACTGATGGACATGATTGATAAGTATAAAAGAGTCAAGGAAGACCAGTAGCAGGATAAGGGAAAGGATAAGGTTATCCCTCAAGAGAGGAGGGATTTCAGGTCGGATCGGCACGACAACAACAAGCCGCGGAGAGATTTGGTCAGACAATCAGGGTCGAAAAATCTTCAGACAATTAATACTGTGTTCCGAGAACCGGTGCATCAAGTCCTGGAGAAGATTAACAATGAACCTTTCTTCAAAAGGCCAAACAAAATGGTGGGAAACCCTAAAAGGTGCAACCACAACCTCTATTGCCAATACCATCAGGATCACGGATATACCATGGAGGATTGTAGGAGTCTGTGGGACCACTTGGACCAGCTCGTTAGTGAGGGCAAGTCAAAACAATTTTTGCACCATGCCCATGGTCAGGGGAGTTAGGCAAGCACAGGATCCCGGAGAGATGATTCCTTAAGACCACCCTTGGGCACGATAAATGTTATCTTTGCTGCACCTAGGAGAACTGGGTCTTGCCCATCCAGAATACTGTTCGTGGCTCAGTTGTCCGCCGAAGATGTTAACAGAGAGCTGAAGAGGGCTAGAAGGGAAATTCAACCAGTATTGGGCTTCTCGGACGAAGACAAAATTGAAACTATTCAACCCCATGATGATGCTTTGGTGATCACCCTCGGTATAGGGGGGTATGATGTGAAGAGAGTGATGGTGGACCAAGGTAGTGGTACTGAAATAATGTACCTCAACCTTTATAAGGGGCTAAACTTAACACCCGAGGACCTGACGCCCTACAGCTCTCCCTTGGTGAGTTTCGATAGGAAGGTGGCATCCCGAAAGGCCAAATCAGGCTGCCCGTGCAAACTGGCCCAGAAGTAGTGGAAGTAGATTTTATCGTGGTGGACGTTTACTCGCCCTACACCGCAATCGTGGCCAGACCTTGGCTTCATACACTAGGGGCTGTTTCTTCTACCCTTCACTAGAAGGTCAAATACCCATCCGAAAGATAGGTTAAGGAGATTTTGGGAGGCCAATTGGTGGCCAGATAGTGCTTGGTGGCCGTGATCTAGCATAAACCTGAAGCCGAGTCCTCGGCCCATAATGAAAAGGACTTATAGCAGTTAGAATCCTCGGTGCTAAATGACGAGGACTTAGCCGAGGGAGTAGAATGTGAAAGCTTAACAAAGGTCGTTATTGGTGATGATCTGGAAAAGTTCTTTCAAGTTGGATCCCAGCTACCTCCTCAAGAGAAGGAAGAGCTGATAAAATTCCTCAGAACAAACATTGACGTATTTGCATGGGACTCCATTGAGGTCCTAGGAGTGAATCCAGAGTTCATTTGCCATCACCTAAACGTTAACCCAGCCATCATTCCTAAAAAACAACCGCTCCGACACCCATCCAAGGAACATGCAAATGCTGTCAGAGAAGAGGTGATGAAACTCAAACGAGCCGGAGCAATTAAAGAAGTATTCTACCCTGAATGGTTGGCTAACACTATGGTGGTGAAGAAGAAGAGTGGAAAATGGCAAGTGTGTGTGGACTTCACGGATTTGAATAAATCTTGTCCAAAAGATCCATTCCCTATACCTAAAATAGATCAGCTAGTAGACGCAACTGTTGGTCACTCTCGGATGAGCTTCCTGGATGCATTTCAAGAGTACCACCAAATACCACTGGCACTGGACGATCAGGAAAAGACTGCTTTTGTTAACCCCCATTGGGAACTACCACTACATGGTAATGTCGTTCGGTTTAAAGAATGCAAGATGTACTTACCAAAGGATGATGACAAGAATGTTTGAGTCACAATTGGGCAAGAGCGTTGAAGTCTATATAGACGACATGGTGAAGAAAAGCAAAGTCATATCCGAGCATATAGGAGATCTCGGCAATGTTTTTGAAGTCCTTAGGAGACATAAGCTGCGCTTAAACGCTTCCAAGTGCTCGTTCGGTGTGGGATTAGGCAAGTTCCTGAGCTAGATGGTGACTCATAGGGGAATTGAAGTAAACCCCGACCAGATCAAAGCAATTAACAACCTGCAACCCCCTCGGAATCCCAAGGAAGTCCAGAAACTGACTGGAATGACTGCAGCCTTGAATCGTTTCATTTCTCGATCGACAGATAGATGCCGACCGTTCTTTCAACTGTTGAATAAATGGAAGGGATTTGAGTGGACCGAGGAATGCGCCTCTGCCTTCTAACAATTTAAATATTTCCTCTCTCGGCCTCCAATTATGTCCAGTCCTGAAGTGGACGAGGTCCTTTTTGCCTATATCGCTGTGGCTCCTCATGCCGTAAGCCTAGTGTTGATACGAGTTGACTGTGGTGTACAGCGGCCAGTTTATTATGCGAGCAAGTTACTACATGAAGCCGAGGTTTGATATCTACCATGGGAGAAAGCTATCTTGGCGGTGATACACAGTACACGAAAATTGCCCCATTATTTCCAAGCACATACAGTTGTCGTCCTCACCCAACTTCCGCTTAAAGCTGTACTCCGAAGTGCCAATTACACGGGGAGGATTGCGAAATGGGCCACGGTTCTAGGGGCTTTTGATATTAAGTACATCCCCCGTACCTCAGTCAAGGGCCAAGTCCTTGCAAAATTGGTAGCCGAGTTTGCAGAACCACCAGTAGAAGAAGTAATGTTAACAAAGAACATGGATGAAAAATCAGTTGGCTTGATCTCCCAGCAAGGCTCCCCCCCCTGGAAAGTGTACGTTGACGGTGCAACAAATCATAAGGGTTCTGGAGTAGGGCTAGTGCTGGTATCCCCCGAGAAGATCACCATCGAAAAGTCGTTGAGGTTGGATTTCTCAGCTACAAACAATGAAGCTGAGTATGAAGCCCTGCTGATGGGAATGACCATGGTTTGGAAAATTGGTGGGAAGATAGTGAAGATGTTCTCAGACTCAAGGTTAATCGTCGGGCAAGTGCAAGGAGAATTCGAGGCGAAAGATGAAAGAATGCAGGGATATTTGAGGCAAGTTAGACACCTGCAATCAGGGTTTGAATCTTTTAACTTGTTGCACATCCCTAGAAGCAGTAACGCTCATGCTGACTCCCTGGCTACGCTTGCTACCTCCTCGGCCCAAAGCCTTCCTCGGGTTATCCTCGTAGAACATTTGTGACCCTACAATATTATATAGCATAACTTGGATAATTTGATGTTTATTGTTATATATTTTAGTTTTACTCTTTTTTCCTCTTATCTTATTCTATTGAACATTTAAATTCAGTCATCTCCTCCATATCATTAAATAATGCTGCAAAAATCAAGAAAATGACTAAACACACACCTGCCTTCCTTTACCATATATTAAGGGAATCAAAATATTTGTGTGATAAAGGGCCATGTAGTTTACAATTTAGATAGCATTCTTGATTGTGTCTAGGCCAATAGGTTAAGCAATTTGTATACTTAAATTAAAGGCTACTGTGAATAAACTTTTTGAATCAAGACTAAATGAATATGGACTACTATATATCATATAGATAAAAACCTTTATCATAGATATATTAAACATTTTTTCCACAAATTTAAATCACACGAACTTAATAATTTATATTATGTGTTAGCATCATCTCTACTTCTTCTTATTTTTCTCAAAAATATTATGTATCATCTTTAAAGGATGCCAACAATATTGATCTCATGGGAAAAGTTACATAAAATGTTGAGAAAAAAAATATTTTCTATTACAATCTATAAATTTTTTTTAAAAATATTTAAACCTTTCTATTTTTTATACCACTGACGTGTTTTACAGCTACCACATGTGGTAACTTAGGGTATGTTTGGTAGACTGTAACAGACACTGTAATATAATAGTTACTTATATGGTTTAGTTATTCAATAGTTTGGTTATGTTTTTATTATAGGGAATAGTCATTCTTTATGAATAACGATTCTTTAAAATGAGGAATAACTATTCATCTTTAAAAGGGTTGTAATAATTATTTCTTAGTAAGTGTATTAATTTCTAAAATTAATATATTTCCAAATAAACAAATTTTCCATATGGACATAACAATTATGAAAATAAAAAATCATAAAAAACTAACTAATCTCTCTTTCAAATTTAAAAATATTATTTTCTAGGAAATATAATTATATGAGTAAGATATTTCCTAAAATATATCTTTAATTTGATTTAAAATGTTTTTATTCCATTGTCTTCAGGGTTCTATTATTGTGTTGTCACTAAACAAATGAATAGGAATAAGCATTATATTACACCATCTTGTATTCCTCGTAATATCTATTCTCATTCCTATGTAATTATTATTACAATTTGCCAAACGTGCCCTTAAGTATTAATATTCTTAAGTTGTTTTGGCAAAAAGAAAAAAATTAAAAGGTTGTCACAAAAAAAGAAAAGTTCATGTAAAGTTTTTTGCAAAATGAAATACCAATTTTGTAAGGCCACCAACTTGATGATTTACAAAAGGTGGAACCACTCGCAAAAAATTTTCCATAGTTATATAGTTCCAGCTAAAGCAATCCAGCATACTTTTAGTCTTCAAAAAACACATGTCTATGAGTGGTTAAACGTTCATCTTAGGTAGTTTTAAATTTTCATATAATTTTACCTTTACATATTCATCTACTCTATTTTAGATTTTTCTCAAAAAAAAAAAAAAAAAAACTTTAATTTAGATATTTATAAGTAAACAACGAAATAATAATGATTCAAGAAGAATAAAAAAAAAAAATATATCTATACATATTCATTTTGTGCAGTTGTAATTTTACATATAATTTTGCATTTATATATTCATCTATTTTGATTTAGATGTTTATAACTAAATAATGAAATCTATGAACAAGGTAATTGAAACAATCATATTTTTATTCTTCAAAAAGTCACCAATTTTTTTTATTTCAAAAAAATACTTTTTACATTTCCTTGGAAATTCATTTAAAAAAAAAACTTTGACATACCACTAATCTAACCATTTCATACATTAAAAAAAGTTTAAGGCTCATTATAACTTTCGTTAAGATATTATGGATGTCTTAATTGATTGAGACTAGACTAGAGAAATGCCTTTTATATTTCCTTGTAAATTTAGAAGAAAAAAAAAATGACATTCCACTAACGTAACTACATCTATTACTATTTATTTTTTTTATACAAGATAGAATTTCTACTCTAGTATAATTTAAGTGTATATGTGTGTGAAACTCTTTTTTAGAGACTTAAACTTTGGCCCTTGCCCCCCACACCCCACAAGTACTTATATTTGTAGAGCTCCCTCCATGATATATATTTTTTATTGACAACCATAAAAATTACAACTAGCAATGGAACATACAAAGTAATAAAGAATAAATGAAAGAAGAAAAAAAGAAATGAAATTAAATGTCAATTAGTAACCGTTAACTGGAAAATAAAAGTGGTTAAGAGGAGTAAAAAATAAATAAAGAAGACCAATAAAGAACATTAAAAACTCTACAGTGCAATAAAATCAACCATTACATTTGCTTAATTAAATCAATAATCAACAATTAAATACATTAATACAAAATTTAAACTTAAAACTAATCAAACTCTAACTAGGGAAATTATATTTCCTATCATAACTAAAAATGAGATATTCGCCAATAATAATAGAAATTATATAAGAAATAAAGTTGGAAAATTCTATAACAAGTTATTGAGTGGTGTAACATTGCTTAAAATTACACAAAATGCAACTTGATATCAACCGGTAAATATATGATAATAGGAAGAAACATTACAGATGAGATCATGACAAATATGACAAAACCAATTAAAAAAAAAATTATTTCTTATAAAATTTAGGGATCAAAATAATATTTTATCTAAAAAATTGACACGTACAGTATGCAAGTCTGCAACTGGTTTCCTTAATTCCCAAGCATTTCCCCTATGACTTTATTCCTGCTGCACAATTGTTCTTAATATTAATTATCTTCTTTAGTTTTAACTTTGTGCCTATTTTAGTTTTTTTATTTTTTTTTTTTTTCTTCTAATTGTTCCTATTCTCCCTGCTTCCAGAAAGGAGCGAAAGAAAACGACCCCTCTCCAACAAAAAAAAGAAATAAGTGATTTAGAAAAACAAAAATGAAAGAGGAAAAAAATACAATGAAGTTGAATTTAACTTGGTAGGATATATGATACTATAAAACTTTATAAGTTCTTCTTGAGTGATGCTTTGATTGGATATCAGATATGGTTAATTGGTTGCAAAAACAACAAAAAGAACTTCGACCTTTTATGGCACAAGTTCCACTGATAAAATAAATCTATCTGAATTTTCTTATTTTAAATATAACAATTTTAACATTGGCTTAAAAGATTTTTGTTTTCCCTTTTACTTTGTGTTTTAATGATTTTGTTGAAGTTAGCTGAAGACGTAAGTTGACAGAAGTACTTTTACTAATACACAAACAAAGTTTTGGGCTAAGTCCGCGCTATCCCTAGTGTCCCCTCCCTTGATTCTTTCTAATTTTTATTTAGATGCAAAACATGTATTATTCAAAATCCAAATAAATAACACCTGTCATACATCCGGAGAATTAGAGAATTATGTAGTGGATCACCTTCCTGTCAAAGTATAAAATTACTTGAATAGTAAAGGTCTTTCTGGCTGTATATCTTCTTTCATAATAAAAGGATGGCTCAAAATCATGGGTTCAATCTGTATACTATTACGCATATAATTATAAAATGTTTTTTATTTGTGATGTTATAATCAAAAAATAAAAATTATATAAACTATGTTAATATGTGAATAAATAAAATCAAGAGACAAAACTTACAAACCCTGAAGAAAATACAATGGAAAAACTTATTTATGATTCGGTGCAGTGTTTAATGGTACATACATAAGATAAAGTTTGTTCCTTCAAGTGGTTTTTTTGAATCTCTTGGACATTTCTCTCTCAAGATATGGTCAGATCTTACGCTCAAAAAAATCATTGCAATATCTGTTATTCTTTTCCATAAAAAATTTCTAAAAATATTGTCTAACCGGCCAACACACACATCCTAGTCTAACCCAGCTTGCACGTGTGTGAGCAAGCCCACTTGAGGTGTTCCTCCACTCCTCACTTCCACAAAAGTAGGGTGCCCCATGGGAACAACAATGTCCAACGTCTTGGTATATAAACCGATAAAAAGTTTATAATCTTCCCTATGTGGGACTGCGTTTTACCACTTTTACTCATATTTATTAGGTATTTTATTATTCACTCTTTGACAATTTAGAGCAATTGACCACGTGATGTTATTCTTCTCAAGGAGGAGAACATGACTTGATTTAGATCCAACTCAAAGGACGAGAGTGGATCTCAAGTAACCTGTGTATTCACTAGAAAAAATAGTATATGTAATACATGCTTAATTGATAAGTATAAACAAATATAAATTCAAATCAGAAAATTTGTAGAAAATAACTTGCTTAATTTAATTAGAATTTGTTGAGAGAATATCAAACATAATTTCATCAAAATTTGTTTAGTGTTGGCTTGTTTTAACAAAAAAAATCAGTGAGTTTTAGTTAGTTTAAACTAAACATAATATTAAAAGTCAATGTAAGTTAGATTTGGGGTCATGTTGAAAATCATCTGGTTTTTTTTTTTTTTTTTTTTTTTTTTTTAATTTCATGAAAATTGATAAATTGATTTTTTTGTTTAGATGTTGATGTGGCATTTATTATTATTATTTTAGCAACCATGATAGCGTGAACAATACACACCATTTATCACATAGGCAATTTTGTTAATAAGCTGATAGTAGGGACTAAATTAATTGCAAATTTAAAATAATATAGATTAAATTAATTACTATTAAAAGATAAGGATCATGTTGACTCCAAACCCAAAATATAGGTACCGAGTACTTTTGCCTCTTTTTTATAAGCCACTCTATTGTAATTTATTTGGCTTTATTGATAGCTGCGCTTTAAGCAATCAAAGGAGCTAAGTATGAACGCCCAAACTTCATAATAGAAAATGCGAAATGGCCTTTTGACCTTTCTTTCCCTCTACTTTCTCTATCCCCCGTCTTGCCCTTTTTTTGGTTTTCTTCTTTCTTTTTTGCCCCTTCTTTGTCTTTAGGAAGTCCAGTTTTGTTACTGTCAAAGAATGCTTCTCCGCACAAAGAAAAAGAAAATATGTGTGTATTTTGTTAAGAGTATTGAACATACCTAATTAAACAAATTTCCAAATCCGTTTGCACGATTGCAGAAATCATAACAGGAATGGAGATTCCAATTTCAATTGCTGCAAAGATCGCCGAGTACACAGTTGAACCAGTTGGACAGTGGCTATGTTATTCATTTCACTTCAGCACCAACATTGAGAATATGAAGAATAGGGTCATGGAGTTGAAGGCTGCTAGAGATAGGGTGCAACATCGTGTTATAGAAGCTATAAACAACGTTGAAGAAATTGAAGTTGACGTTAACATGTGGTTGACAAAGGTAGATGACATTCTGGGAAAGGCCGATGAAGTTCTTGATGATGAAGAGAAACCAAAGACAAGCTCTTCTAAAATGGCATGCCTGAATATGAAGCTAAGGCATAAGCACAGTAAAAAGGCAAAGAAGATAGCGCAAGAGATTGATGAACTGAAAAATTGCAGATTTGACAAAGTTTCCTATCGTCCTGCTTCAAAGGGGTCAGTGACTACGGCAAATATGGATAACATTACGTTTGAGTCAAGAAGGTCGACTGTGGAGGAACTTATGGAGGCATTGGTAGATGCTAATATCAACATGATTGGGGTGTGGGGGATGGCTGGTGTGGGGAAAAGTACACTGATAAGAGAAGTTGCTATGAAAGTGAAGGAAAAAAACTTATTTGATGAGGTGGCCATAGCAACTGTGACACATAAACCCGACTTAAGACGAATTCAAGGAGAAATTGCAGACAAACTAGATCTAAAGCTTGATAAGGAAACTTTAAGCGGAAGAGCAGATCTTTTAAGAGAGAGGTTAACAAAAGACACAGAAGACAACAATAAGAAGATGCTTGTTAGAGCAGATCTTTTAGGAGAGAGGTTAACAAAAGACACAGAAGACAACAATAAGAAGATACTTGTTAGAGCAGATCTTTTAGGAGAGAGGTTAACAAAAGACACAAAAGACAACAATAAGAAGATACTTGTTATCCTAGATGATATATGGGAGAAACTTGATTTGAATGAAATAGGAATTCCTTATGACAGATGCAAAATAGTGGTAACATCTAGGAATAGAGATATATTGTCTTCTGAGATGGGAACCCAAAAGGATTTTGGGCTTGAAGTTCTACCCAAAGAAGAAGCATGGCACTTATTTAAGAAGTTGTCAGGTGATTCTCTCGAAGAATCGAATTTGCAATCCAAAGCAATGGAGGTATCCATAGCGTGTGCAGGTCTACCTCTCGCCCTTGTAACAATTGCAAAGGCGTTAAAAAATAAGTGTTGCTTCGAATGGGAAGATGCCCTACAGCAACTACGTCGGCCCTCACCTCGAAACCAGAAAAGAATGCAGGAAGTTATATATTCAACAATAAAGTTGAGTTACAATCATCTTGAAAGTACAGAGCTCCAATCTTTCTTTTTGTTCTGTGCTCAAAATCAAGTTTCTTCTATCATTTTTTATCAAGACTTGTTAAAAAAATGTTTTGGGCTGCGTTTATTTGATGGCGTTGGTACATTGGAAGAAGCAAGAAATAGAACATATACTTTGGTTCGTAGCCTCAAAGACTTTGGGTTATTGTTAGATGCTCTTGATACTAGTCAGTATTTTCGTATGCACGATCTTACTCGTGATGTCGCCCTCTTAATTGCATATGAGACTCAAAATGTGTTGACGATGAGGGACGAGGGTCTAGTAGAATGGCCAGATGAGGACGATATGAAAATGTGCACATCAATCTTTGTTTATAAAAGGGATATTCATGAACTTCCTGACAAGTTAGAATGTCCAGAACTAAGATGCTTACATGTGCATGCCAAAGATCGAGAGGGTTCTTTTAAAATTTCAGACACATTGTTTAAAGGGATGAGAAAGCTAAAAGTTTTAGATTTGACTTATATGCGACTTTCATCACTTCCTTCCTCACTTAAGCTACTAACAAACTTGCGAACATTGTGTCTGGATCAATGTGTGTTGGGAGACATAGCTATGATTGGAGAGATGAAAAATTTAGAAATTCTTAGTCTTGGTCTCTCTGAATTTAAACAGCTGCCAAGAGAAATAGGGCTTTTGACTCATTTACGGATGTTGGATTTGAGCCATTGTAAGAAACTTCAAGTGATCCCAGCCAATGTCCTATCACGCTTGATACTATTGGAAGAGTTATATGTCGGCAACAGCTTCACTCAGTGGGAGGTTGAAGGACTCAACAATGAAAGAGCTAGCCTTGCAGAGCTAAAGCATTTATCACGACTAAGCACTTTAGAAGTACACATTCCAGATGCCAACATGATGCCAAAAGATTTGTTATTTGAGAAGCTGAGAAGATACAAAATAGTTATAGGAGATGTGTGGGATTGGTCTGACAAACATGAAAACTCAAGAGTACTAAAACTCAAGCTGAATACATGCAATCAATTGGAGAGTGGAATCAAAATTTTGTTTAATGGAATAGAAGATCTGTGTTTGGACGAGTTAAATGGTGTTAGAAGTATTGTATATGAATTGGATATGAAAGGCTTCCAACAACTAAAGCGTCTCCATGTCCAAAACAATGCTGAGATTAAATATATCATCCACTCAAGGGGGTTGGTTATTGATGATGTTGTATTTCCTGCCTTAAAGATATTTTTTCTGAAAAACATGATCAACTTGGAAGGATTATGTGATGCCCAACTTCCCTTGACATCCTTTCGTGACATAAGAATTATGAAAGTGGAACATTGTGAGAAACTGAAATTTGTCTTCTCGTCATCCATAGCTAAGGGTCTTTCACAACTTCAAGAATTAGAGATAAAAGAATGCAACATCATGCGAGCAATAGTTGTTAAAGAAGATGGTGAACTTGAAGATAGAGATGTGACATTGTTCCCTCAACTACGTCGCTTGAAACTACAATGTCTTCCAAAGCTCGTGAGCTTCTTAAGCACACAAAATTCTATCATAACTGATGTTGGAGAAATCATTCACGAGGGTGAGCTGGATTTTCAGGAGATCCCACATACAGGCATGCAACCTCTCTTTAATGAAGAGGTAAGTCTATTTCGCTTATCCCCTGTTTTGATTTTGCATTTTTTGCATTCCTAACTTAGGAGTTAGGAGTCTTTGGCCTCTCTACTTTTTGTCTTGATGAACCCTGCATTCGTAAAGTTTAGTGCTTTGGAAACCTGATAGTACCATATATGGGAATTGTGGTAAGCTATAAAATTTGATGCAAAAAAGCTAATCAATGTTTATCTTGTCTTTCTAAAATTATTTTCTTATAAATGACACCACCTTGCATTTGATTTGCAAGCATCATATATTTTTCTTTAATCTTTAATTATGTTAATTTTTCGTTTGTATTTTTCACCTAGATAATTACTGTAACATGTTGGGACCATACTCATAAACAATTGTTCACAAAACCATGACTCCACCATGAAATCGTGGATATAGCACCTCTCATATTTTTGTGATAAAAATGTGTATATACATAGCTTGTAATAATAAAATCTTATTGTAATAAAAGCTTATAGCAATGAAATTCTAACAGAGAGAATCTAACAGTGTTTAGCTAGATTGAAGAACAACAAACAATTGCAGAGAGAGAAGAAAAGGGTGAAAGAGAGAGAAGAAAAGGGAGAAAGAGAGAGCGATATCAAAGAGAATTGTATTTGACCTTGCTTAATTACATTCTAGTGCTAGATACAGTATTTATACAAGTAAATCTCCCTAACTGAATCAAACAAAACCCCTGGAATTACGGATTAGATCCGTGAAAGGTGGAGTTTGTTGAGTTGGTTGATCACAGCTTCCTAACTGAAATGCCCGCCAATACCAACTAATTCTTGAATCTTCAATAGGACACCGTTTGAGCAATACCAATTCATTAGCTATTTACTTGAATGAAACGATGCGTCTGTCTGCCTTTTGTTTGCAGACTTAATGAAAAAGTGTGTTTAGCTTTATCATCTTCAACATATAGCACAAATAGTATTATTAAAACATTAAAAATTAATTAATAAAAGTAAGATGCAACCTGTATTTATAACCTAGCTATTTGGCAGGATCATAATGTGCTATTGTAATGAATTTATCTTTAGATGGCTCCTTCCTGACATTTCTTGCCAAGTTGCCTCAAATGAAACTTTAGGTTTGTCAAAAATTCAGTCTCTTTAAATAGAATTGCTT
Organism: Quercus glauca; assembly: GCA_023736055.1. Lineage (NCBI taxonomy): Eukaryota > Viridiplantae > Streptophyta > Magnoliopsida > Fagales > Fagaceae > Quercus > Quercus glauca. Next base: position 27,341,256 of record CM043325.1, on the reverse strand, counting down.
TGATCTTTATTGAAGAAGAAAATGTGAGTATATGTTACAATGAGAGGCTTTGTTTCTTTATGTAGTAAACAGAGCAATCAAAAATGAGAAACTTTTTTTTTTTTTTTTATGAAAAAAAAAAAAAAATTAGAAACTAATATTGTCTTTAATTCCAAACCACTGTATTTTCATCTTATGGACCTATATTCATTGACATCGTTTATAGGATTCATGACATTCTTCATTACTCTTTAAGTTTTGTTCAAGTCTTCGTTTTTTTTTTTTTTTTTTTTTTTTTTTTTTTTTTTTTTTTTTTTTTTCACCTAGATAAATTCCTTTAACATGTTGGGACCATATTCACAAAAATTTGTATGCAAAACCATAAATACATTTTTCATCCAAACATAGAATTCATTGGCGTCTTTCATTAGTTTTATGATTGTTTCCTATATCAAAAACTCATGGTATGGGTCCTGCAGGTTGCATTCCCCAATTTGGAGTCATTGTTAATCTCCCATATGCCTAACCTTGAAATTATATGGCATGAAAAATTCGCCCCTGGCTCTTATACGAAGCTTCAGTCAATGAATGTTCAATTCTGTGAAAGTCTTATGAACATCTTCCAAGTAAATATGTTGTCAAGGTTCCAGAGCCTGGAGTCCCTTGTAGTAGAGGATTGTGGTTCGCTACAAGAAATATTTGAATTAGAAGGGCAGGAAGTTACGGAAACCCGAGCAGTAACAGTGACTCGGTTGAAAAAACTATTTATGCATCGTCTACCGAAGTTGAAGCGTGTATGGAATAAGGACCCCCAGGAAACGTTCTCCTTTCCAAATCTACAAAAAATAAGTGTTTGGAAATGTGATAGTTTGAAAAGTTTGTTTCCAACCGCAGTGGCCAGATGTCTCAAGCAATTGGACGATCTTCGAATAGCCGAATGTGGGATTGAGGAAATTATTGAACAGGAAGAAGGTGCAAAAGAAGATGCGAGATTCGTGTTCCCTAAATTGACTCTCTTGATACTTCGAGAGTTGTCAAAGCTCAAGTGGTTTTACCAAGGGGTGCATACTTTGGAATGGCCGTTATTGAAAACCTTGGAGGTGTCTGGATCAAATGAAATTCAGATATTTGCTTCAAAAAATTATAGAATTCAAGAACAAGATGAACAGAGTCAACTAGAGACATCCATTCAACAACCACTTTTCTTGGTTGAAGAGGTAAGAGACTAATGGTATAACATAAATTATAGCTGATCCCTCTCAAAAAAGAAAAACTGGTCTCAAATTTGAAATTTATTATTCATTTAATTACATTTATTTTTTAATAATTTGATTAAATTATGTATATTTTTAGAAAAATGCTACGTACACAATATTTTCACTACAAATTCTAAATGTTATTGGTTGTTATGACTAGGCAAAAAAAAAAAAAAAAACAATTTAAGTTATAGATTCAAATTAGAACTAATAGCAACTTATCACCTATAATTTGTTGTGAAAATGTTGTGGAAATAACACTTCTCATATTTTTGTGATAAAGAATATGTATATGTGTACCTTGTTTTAATAAAATCTTATTGTTACAAAAGCTTATAGCACAAATAGTATTATAAAAACATTAAAAATTAATTAATAAAAGTAAGAAGCAACCCGTATTTATAACCTAGCTATTTGGCAGGATCATAATGTGCTATTGTAATGAATTTATCTTTTGATGGCTCTTTCCTCACATTGCTTGCCAAGTTGCCTCAAATGAAATAGAAATAATACAAGTACCTAGCTTATGCAATGTTTAGGTTTGTCAAAAATGTTGTCTCTTTAGATAGAATTGCTGTGATCTTTATTGAAGAAGAAAATGTGAGTATATGTTACAATGAGATGCTCTGTTTTTTTATGTAGTAAACAGAGCAATCAAAAATGAGAAACTTTTTTTTTTTATTAAAAAATTGAGAAACTGATATGATAAGTTTAACTAATCTAGTCTTTTGAGAAATTAATTGCTTCCTAATTACTTACAACGAATTCTCTGTGCAACCTCTCCTCAATGAAGAGGTAATTCTATTTTTGTAATCCCTTGTTTTACTTCATATATATCTTATTTTCTATTTTGTGAGTTACTATGATTAGTTATGTTATTAACACACATCGGATGGACTTGCAGATTGCATTCCCTAGTTTGGAAACATTGACAATCAAGCACATGGAGAACTTGAAAATCATTTGGCACGATCAATTAGCTGAAGATTCCTTTTTCAAGCTTCAATCTCTATTTGTTGATCAATGTGAAAATCTTGTGAACATCTTTAAATCTAATATGCTGACAAAATTCCAAAGCCTAGAGAGACTTGATGTATATGATTGTGGTTCACTACAAGAAGTGTTTGAAATTCAAGGGCACGATGTTAGAGACACACATGTCGTGACAGTCATTCCTTTGAAAAAATTGTATTTGCGTCATCTATCGAATATGAAGCAGATATGGAATAAGGACCCTCATGGAATTTTCAGCTTTCCAAATCTACAAGTAGTAAGTGCTTGGGAATGTGAGAGTTTGCAAAGTTTGTTCCCAGCATCTGTGGCTAGATTTCTTATGCAATTGGAGGATCTTCAGATAGACGATTGTGGAGTAGAGGAAATTGTTTCATGTGAAGAAATTGCAAAAGCAGCAACAAGATTTGTTTTCCCTAAAGTAACTCTCCTAGTACTTTGTAAATTGCCTAAGCTCAAGTGGTTTTGCCGAGGGGTGCATACTTCAGAATGGCCATTGCTGAAAGAATTGGAGGTGTCTAAATGTGGTCAAATTGAGATATTTACTTCAAAAATTTTGAACTTTCAAGAAGCAGTTAAACAAAGCCAACTAGAGACCTCCATTCATCAACCCCTTTTCTTGGTTGAAGAGGTAAGAGGCTAATTTACTACTCTTTTATAATATTTAGGTTTACGAGAAATAATAACTTTGTTTGGAGTAGTACTCGTCTCTCACGCAAAAAATAAGTTTTAAACGCGAAGTTCTTAGTGTTAGGTTCTAGGGTCTTAGGATTTTATGTATTTAGAACTCTAATTTGTAATGTTGGCAAACCAAGATCAAAACAATGTATTTAGTCTTCTTTAGGCTTGCTCAAAGTTGGTTTATTATTGTAAAGTTGGAATCGAGTGGCTGCAGAAGTACTTGAGACTTTCGGCCTGGCTCGATCGATCGAAGGATAGACTCGATCGATCGAAAATCGCACAGGTTGATTTTTCTGCAGAATTTCCAACTCAGCCCTACTTCATTAAACGTTTAGGGTTTTATGTTTTTACCCTAGGTATATAAACAAAACCCTAGCCACATTTTTGATAGCACTCCATATTGTATTGTTACTCATACATTACTGTTTTGTGTGAATCTCTTGTGAGATCTTAGAGGAGCTTTCCTTTACACAAAACTTAGGGTTTTCAAGGTAGAGATGATTTCAACATCTTGAAGATCATTACAGTTGCAACCATTGAAACTTAAAGAAAAACAAGCGGGGAGCTTGTAGCTGATTGAGGAATTCAAGAAAGAAGTAGTCCATAGATTCGGAGCTTGCACGTGGTTGTGTCAGGAAGTTCTACTGGTGGGTAGCATTAGGAAGTCGAGCGGGGAGCTTGTAGTCCTTTTGTAAGAACTTCAATTCTTTCATAGTGAATTCTGGTTTGCCTTGAGGATCGGTGGGTCAAATCCTCCCCAAGTTTTTACCGTGTGGTTTCCTGGGTAATTATATCATTGTGTTCTTTATTATTTCCGCTACTTTATATGTTTAATATACATGATATGATTATTTGATTGTTTTAACCTAGAATTGTTTAATTTGACTAAGTAACAACTTGGCTAATTAATCTAGGCTACGTAATCTGGTTGTTTTTAAGGGGTCTAAAACCGTTCACTTAGTAAAGGTCATATATCTATATACTTATTATTTTTTTTTTAACGAAATTCTTAATCTATATTCTTTGGTCAAAATATAAGTAGCTTTGGTGTGTTTTTTGGAAAATTCTTAGGTACTCCTGGAGCATGGAGAAATGTTGCTCCCTTCTCTCACATTCGTGAATTTCGTGGTAGACCCCAGCATGAATTTAATGAGTGGACCCCACCATGAATGTGAGAGGAGAGAGCACCATTCTCCATACTCCGAGAGTACCTAACAATTATGCTATAATACATATACAACATTCTCCGAAACCATCTTACATAAAACATTACAATATTATCTATGCATCGTACGGGTAACTTACTAGTTAATATAATGGTTGAATGCCCTAGTTGAATATATATTGAATGAACTTATAGTTTTCCCTTTATTCCTTTGCTAGCACTATGAGTAAATTTCTTATAAGGAAATCACATATATTGCAAGATTCACATTCTAAGAAAATTCATATTCACTTGAATAATCTTCGTTCAAATCTTAGGCTATGAGAAAATATTTCATCTTTTTATCCTAATAATCAAGATGAAATAAGAAAAGCATATTTACAAAGAGATTCTTGTCAACCTCTTGGCCATGTTTCCCTAAAAAAAAAATAAAAAAAATTAGTGGAGCATTGCGTCTATTTAACTCTGATTGGTTTAAAGAATACAAAAATTAGTTGGAAAATATCATAAAAAATGAAGATGCATTTTGTTTATATTGTTACTTATTGAGGCAAGTTATTAGTAATTGAATGGGAGATCAATAGTTTAAAAGAAGTGCTACGTCCGTAACATTTTCACAATACTTTCATTTTAAATATAAAAATTTCCTAAATCAGTAGGTCAAATACTAATACATTAACCAATAGGCTATGCTCATTTTTTATGTCTGTCTTGGATTTAATATTTTATTTATTTACAATTTAGATTATAGTTTTCCAAATGATTATATTGCCCCCCTAAATCTATTATTATTTGATAATTTTATTTGAGGTTCAAGAACTATGTTTTTTACATGTGAATATACAATTTATTAATTTATGTTGAAAATGATTTTATTTTAGATAATTTTTTTTTTTATTTGAAAGATTACTAAGCACAAATTTTTTTTTTCCACTTGTTTATTCTTTATTATTTTCTATTAACCTCATAAAAATGGTGAACATTCACTTGAAAGTTTTGTAATTTTTTTAGACTTATTTTTAGTATAAATTTGTTAATGTTTGTCGCTTTAATACATTTATTTGTATTTTATTATTATTAAATTAATTATAACATCATCGCGGTTCGACCTCGGTTGAACCTCGGTGCAAATTCTATGACGTCAGTACAAATTCTAAATGTTAGGTTGTTATTGTTTATTATAAGTGGGCAAAAAAAAAAAAAAAAAAAAGGTTGTATATTCATAATAGAACTAATTGCAACTTATCACCTATGATTTGTAGTGGACATAGCACCTCTCATATTTTTGTGATAAAAATGTGTATATACATAGCTTGTATTAATAAAATCTTATTGTAATAAAAGCTTATAGCAATGAAATTATAACAGAGAGAATCTAACAGTGTTTAGCTAGATTGAAGAACAACAAACAATTGCAAAGAGAGAAGAAAAGGGTGAAAGGGAGAGAAGAAAAGGGAGAAAGAGAGAGAGAGAGAGATATCAGAGAGAAATTGTATTTGATCTTGCTTAATTACATTCTGGTGCTAAATCTCCCTAACTGAATAAAACAGAACACCTGGAATTACGGATTAGATCCATGAAAGGTGGAATTTGTTGAGTTGGTTGATCACAGCTTCCTAACTTAAAAGCCCGCCAATGCCAACTGATTCTTGAATCTTCAATAGGACACCGTTTGAGCAATACCAATTCATTAGCTATTTACTTGAATGAAACAATGCGTCTAACTGCCTTTTGTCTGCAGACTTAATGAAAAGGTGTGTTTAGTTTAATCATCTTCAACATATAGCACAAATGGTATTATTAAAACATTAAAAATTAATTAATAAAAGTAAAATGCAACCCATATTTATAACCTAGCTGTTTGGTAGGATCATAATGTGCTATTGTAATGAATTTATCTTTAGATGGCTCCTTCCTCACATTGCTTGTCAAGTTGCCTCAAATGAAACTTTAGGTTTGTAAAAAATGTTGTCTCTTTAGATAGAATTGCTGTGATCTTTATTGAAGAAGAAAATGTGAGTATATGTTACAATGAGATGCTCTGTTTTTTTATGTAGTAAACAGAGCAATCAAAAATGAGAAACCTTTTTTTTTTATTAAAAAATTGAGAAACTGATATGATAAGTTTAACTAATCTAGTCTTTTGAGAAATTAATTGCTTCCTAATTACTTACAACGAATTCTCTGTGCAACCTCTCCTCAATGAAGAGGTAATTCTATTTTTGTAATCCCTTGTTTTACTTCATATATATCTTATTTTCTATTTTGTGAGTTACTATGATTAGTTATGTTATTAACACACATCGGATGGACTTGCAGATTGCATTCCCTAGTTTGGAAACATTGACAATCAAGCACATGGAGAACTTGAAAATCATATGGCACGATCAATTAGCTGAAGATTCCTTTTTCAAGCTTCAATCTCTATTTGTTGATCAATGTGAAAATCTTGTGAACATCTTTAAATCTAATATGCTGACAAAATTCCAAAGCCTAGAGAGACTTGATGTATATGATTGTGGTTCACTACAAGAAGTGTTTGGAATTCAAGGGCACGATGTTAGAGACACACATCCCGTGACAGTCATTCCTTTGAAAAAATTGTATTTGCGTCATCTATCGAATATGAAGCAGATATGGGATAAGGACCCTCATGGAATTTTCAGCTTTCCAAATCTACAAGTAGTAAGTGCTTGGGAATGTGAGAGTTTGCAAAGTTTGTTCCCAACATCTGTGGCTAGATTTCTTATGCAATTGGAGGATCTTCAGATAGACGATTGTGGAGTAGAGGAAATTGTTTCATGTGAAGAAATTGCAAAAGCAGCAACAAGATTTGTTTTCCCTAAAGTAACTCTCCTAGTACTTTGTAAATTGCCAAAGCTCAAGTGGTTTTGCCGAGGGGTGCATACTTCAGAATGGCCATTGCTGAAAGAATTGGAGGTGTTTGAATGTGGTCAAATTGAGATATTTACTTCAAAAATTTTGAACTTTCAAGAAGCAGTTAAACAAAGCCAACTAGAGACCTCCATTCATCAACCCCTTTTCTTGGTTGAAGAGGTAAGAGGCTAATTTACTACTCTTTTATAATATTTAGGTTTACGAGAAATAATAACTTTGTTTGGAGTAGTACTCGTCTCTCACGCAAAAAATAAGTTTCAAACGCGAAGTTCTTAGTAAAGGTCATATATCTATATACTTATTTCTTTTTTAACGAAATTCTTAATCTGTATTCTTTGGTCAAAATATAAGTAGCTTTGGTGTGTTTTTTGGAAAATTCTTAGGTACTCCTGGAGCATGGAGAAATGTTGCTCCATTCTCTCACATTCGTGGTAGACCCCAGCATGAATTTAATGAGTGGACCCCACCATGAATTTGAGAGGAGAGAGCACCATTCTCCATACTCCGAGAGTACCTAACAATTATGCTGTAATACATATACAACATTCTCCGAAACCATCTTACATAAAACATTACAATATTATCTATGCATCGTACGGGTAACTTACTAGTTAATATAATGGTTGAATGCCCTAGTTGAATATATATTGAATGAACTTATAGTTTTCCCTTAATTCTTTTGCTAGCACTATGAGTAAATTTCTTATAAGGAAATCACATATATTGCAAGATTCACATTCTAAGAAAATTCATATTCACTTGAATAATCTTCGTTCAAATCTTAGGCTATGAGCAAATATTTCATCTTTTTATCCTAACAATCAAGATGAAATAAGAAAAGCATATTTACAAAGAGATTCTTGTCAACCTCTTGGCCATGTTTCCCTAAAAAAAAAAAAAAAAAAATTAGTGGAGCATTGCGTCTATTTAACTCTGATTGGTTTAAAGAATACAAAAATTAGTTGGAAAATATCATAAAAAATGAAGATGCATTTTGTTTATATTGTTACTTATTGAGGCAAGTTATTAGTAATTGAATGGGAGATCAATAGTTTAAAAGAAGTGCTACGTCCGTAACATTTTCACAATACTTTCATTTTAAATATAAAAATTTCCTAAATCAGTAGGTTAAAATTAACCAATAGGCTATGCTCCTTTTTTATGTCTGTCCTGGATTTAATATTTTATTTATTTACAATTTAGATTATAGTTTTCCAAATGATTATATTACCCCCCCTAAATCTATTATTATTTGATAATTTTATTTGAGGTTCAAGAACTATGTTTTTTACATGTGAATATACAATTTATTAATTTATGTTGAAAATGATTTTATTTTAGATAAATTTTTTTTTTTTATTTGAAAGATTACTAAGCACAAATTTTTTTTTTCCACTTGTTTATTCTTTAGTATTTTCTATTAACCTCATAAAAATGGTGAACATTCACTTGAAAGTTTTGTAATTTTTTTAGACATATTTTTAGTATAAATTTGTTAATGTTTGTCGCTTTAATACCTTTATTTGTATTTTATTATTATTAAATTAATTATAACATCATCGCGGTTCGACCTCGGTTGAACCTCGGTGCAAATTCTATGACGTCAGTACAAATTCTAAATGTTAGGTTGTTATTGTTTGTTATAAGTGGGCAAAAAAAAAAAAAAAAAAGTTGTATATTCATAATAGAACTAATTGCAACTTATCACCTATGATTTGTAGTGAACATAGCACCTCTTATATTTTTGTGATAAAAATGTGTATATACATAGCTTGTATTAATAAAATCTTATTGTAATAAAAGCTTATAGCAATGAAATTATAATAGAGAGAATCTAACAGTGTTTAGCTAGATTGAAGAACAACAAACAATTGCAGAGAGAGAAGAAAAGGGTGAAAGGGAGAGAAGAAAAGGGAGAAAGAGAGAGAGAGAGAGAGATATCAGAGAGAAATTGTATTTGATCTTGCTTAATTACATTCTGGTGCTAAATCTCCCTAACTGAATAAAACAGAACACCTGGAATTACGGATTAGATCCATGAAAGGTGGAATTTGTTGAGTTGGTTGATCACAGCTTCCTAACTTAAAAGCCCGCCAATACCAACTGATTCTTGAATCTTCAATAGGACACCGTTTGAGCAATACCAATTCATTAGCTATTTACTTGAATGAAACAATGCGTCTGACTGCCTTTTGTCTGCAGACTTAATGAAAAGGTGTGTTTAGTTTTATCATCTTCAACATATAGCACAAATGGTATTATTAAAACATTAAAAATTAATTAATAAAAGTAAAATGCAACCCATATTTATAACCTAGCTATTTGGTAGGATCATAATGTGCTATTGTAATGAATTTATCTTTAGATGGCTCCTTCCTCACATTGCTTGTCAAGTTGCCTCAAATGAAACTTTAGGTTTGTCAAAAATGTTGTCTCTTTAGATAGAATTGCTCTGATCTTTATTGAAGAAGAAAATGTGAGTATATGTTACAATGAGATGCTCTGTTTTTTTATGTAGTAAACAGAGCAATCAAAAATGAGAAACCTTTTTTTTTTATTAAAAAATTGAGAAACTGATATGATAAGTTTAACTAATCTAGTCTTTTGAGAAATTAATTGCTTCCTAATTACTTACAACGAATTCTCTGTGCAACCTCTCCTCAATGAAGAGGTAATTCTATTTTTGTAATCCCTTGTTTTACTTCATATATATCTTATTTTCTATTTTGTGAGTTACTATGATTAGTTATGTTATTAACACACATCGGATGGACTTGCAGATTGCATTCCCTAGTTTGGAAACATTGACAATCAAGCACATGGAGAACTTGAAAATCATATGGCACGATCAATTAGCTGAAGATTCCTTTTTCAAGCTTCAATCTCTATTTGTTGATCAATGTGAAAATCTTGTGAACATCTTTAAATCTAATATGCTGACAAAATTCCAAAGCCTAGAGAGACTTGATGTATATGATTGTGGTTCACTACAAGAAGTGTTTGAAATTCAAGGGCACGATGTTAGAGACACACATGGCGTGACAGTCATTCCTTTGAAAAAATTGTATTTGCGTCATCTATCGAAGATGAAGCAGATATGGAATAAGGACCCTCATGGAATTTTCAGCTTTCCAAATCTACAAGTAGTAAGTGCTTGGGAATGTGAGAGTTTGCAAAGTTTGTTCCCAGCATCTGTGGCTAGATTTCTTATGCAATTGGAGGATCTTCAGATAGACGATTGTGGAGTAGAGGAAATTGTTTCATGTGAAGAAATTGCAAAAGCAGCAACAAGATTTGTTTTCCCTAAAGTAACTCTCCTAGTACTTTGTAAATTGCCAAAGCTCAAGTGGTTTTGCCGAGGGGTGCATACTTCAGAATGGCCATTGCTGAAAGAATTGGAGGTGTCTGAGTGTGATCAAATTGAGATATTTACTTCAAAAATTTTGAACTTTCAAGAAACAGTTAAACAAAGCCAACTAGAGACCTCCATTCATCAACCCCTTTTCTTGGTTGAAGAGGTAAGAGGCTAATTTACTACTCTTTTATAATATTTAGGTTTACGAGAAATAATAACTTTGTTTGGAGTAGTACTCGTCTCTCACGCAAAAAATAAGTTTCAAACGCGAAGTTCTTAGTAATGGTCAACGTGTGTTTTTTGGTGTGTTTTTTTTTTTTTGGTCAACGTGTCTAGAAATATGAAAGTACTATAGGTGTCAAATTCTGACAAATTAAAACAATGTATCGGCAAGAACTACTAAATGATTAACATGGTTTTGGAAAAAGGCTTTTCTTGTAAATGACTCTTACACGATTTTGCATTTGATTGACTAGTATTTACGAATTACGAAATTGTTCTTTATTATGAGCTTTCTTTGTTTTTTTTTTTTTTTAAAAGTTTCATCTAGATATAATGACCATATTCTTAACATTAATTTTAGAGACTTCACGATATAATCCATTTCATTAACACGGCCTATATTTTTGTTTGTTTAATGTTTTAATTTTTATAGGGTACGTTCCCCAACCTGGAGTATTTGATGTTGAGGGAAAATTACAACATGAGGGAGATACAGCGTGGCCAGTGTTTGGAAGAGTGCTTTAGCAAATTAGAAGTCCTTGAGGTGTTGCCATTTGCCAAATTGACAATTTTATCGCCACCCTCAGTCTCTTTCCAAAATTTGACAAATCTTAAAATATTGAACTATCATGGATTGATTGATTTAGTTACATCCTCAACAGCCAAAAGTCTGGTACAACTCAAAGAAATGAGTGTCAATGAATGCGAAAGGATAACAGAAGTTGTAGTGAGGGAAGGAGGTGAAGACAATGAGCTGTTTACTTTCACCCGTTTGACATGCTTAAAACTTGATTGCTTGCCAAACCTCACAAGCTTTTGCTCAGGAAGTTATTCCTTTAAGTTCCCATCTTTCGAAGAAATAAGTGTGAGGCAATGCCCCGAGATAAAGATTTTCTCTAATGGAGCCTTTGGAACACCAAAGCTAGAAGTACATATGACAAAATAAGGTGGATGGTACTATGATGATACCGCCAAGCAATAGTTCTTCAGAGAAAGGGTAAGTATATTATTCAATAAAATCTCATAATTTCCCACACCGTGTATTCTAATCTTTTTTATGCATAAACACGAGAAACCTTTTCACTCTTGTAGTGGATACTTATCATAGTAGAAATATATTAATATTGCATGAACACTGCCAATTTTTAGTAACAGTACAATTCTCATAAATTGCACAAAATTTTCTTAAACCATGCATATTATTGTGTCCTGATGCACCGCATAAGCACACAAAAAAAAGGATGATACTTTGCTGTCAACGGTTATAATGATTGATGCATTTATCTTCAATATGTTGCTTTCTATTACACAAGTTTTAGAAGTATAAAAAAGATGGAGATTAATATGCAGCAGTAGGAATGTGGCATGTAATTATAGATTGTAATACTGAGGAACATGCTTTTTCTCCTGAAATCATTTGGTCAGACGGTTGTCATCCCCATGGTTACAGTAATGAATAGAGTTCATCCATTTGTTTTTGTTCTGCTAAGAAGAAGAAGTAGTAGTAGTACATTGTATTTGTGTGATGTTTTCCTCTTTGGATTGTTATAAACTACCTCTTCTATTGGGTTAAAATGGATTGACCCCGGTTAATTAATTCAATTATCCAAGTTGATTAATTAGGTCAAATTATATGTAAATCCTAGAGGCACCAACAAATCATCAAATAACTAATATGCAGCGAAAAACAAATAACTCTGTGATTTGTTGACGAATTGGGAAAACCTTTCCTGAGGCAAAAACCCCACTGGGTGAATTTAAGATCACCACTCTCAAGAATCTACTAATCAATAATTAAACAGTTATAAATATGAGAAATCTTACCACTACCTTGGTTTATCCCAAAATACCAACCTACAATTGAACCTTTGCTTCAATACTCAATTAAACTTGATCTTATATACTGCGAATAAAACATAACCTAAATGGAACATGTCTTATTAATTAAATTTTAAAAGATAACTTTGGTTGTATATTGGGGACAGAAAAAGGTTAAAGCAACAATGATATATGCCATGGCCAATAGTTAATGAAAACCATTGTTAACATGATTTCTACATGACAGTCAATGAACGAGAATGTTCTCTCAATTCTTATACAGAAACTATCAAATTTAATGCATCCCAATGTAGCTAAAAGATTTACACAAAAAACTTATCCACTTCTATGTAGTTGTTTTTTTAATCAAATTTAAGAAACAAACAATCCAAGCCTAGTCAAGTATCTAGCAATACATTCAGTTTGTGAGATTAAGGTTATACACAGGCTTAATTTAAATTTGCACAAAAATCATACATACATGTACACTCAATCTCAGGTTACCAAGCACTAATAGAAGCCAGAGCCCAGCTCAAGCTTGGAGTGAAAACCCATCTAATCTTAATTAAGGGGTCCAATAATGGGTGGGACAAAATCAAGTTCCAAATATTCACCTTCGATGAATACTCCCCCAAGTTTCCAAAACCTAGGTTGGACCAGCTTGGGTTTGCTTGAATAGGTTCAGCATCTCAAGAGAATGTGCTTAAATCAGGACTCAATAGTCATCCACTTGCATGTGAAAGATGGTGATCAAGCCATGTCCAACAGATCATAAACAAATTAATTTCTTTGCAACCCTAGAGCACAAGTTTCATCATTTTGATTAAAGAAAAAAAAAAAAGCATGTGATCACACGAGGTGGGACTAATTTTATTTGTAAATCCACAAACATAGATTGGGCAAGAAATAGAAATTTTGTAGAACATTCTTAACTATATCCCCTATTAGGAGTGAGGTAAAAAAAAAAAAAGCTTAGAATTTCTTTTTTATTTTTTTATTTTTTATTATTAGTGTTAGGACATATGTGTTCACATGTTAAGAACATATGTCATAATTTATGTAAATTGGCTAATCCTTTGACAAAACGTACTCTACTTGTAATTGGGTAGTTCTAGGTGTTTTTAATACTTCAAGAAACAATGTTTCAAGATCAAGTGTTGAAGTCATCAAGTCTGTCCAAGAAAAAGCAAGTTGAAGTGCAGAATTTTTAAAGCTCGACACCTGCTCGACACCTACCTCGACACCTGCTATCTGTCGAGAATTAAAAAGTCAGAATTCCAATCTGATTTTCTTGGGATCCGTGAATGTGTTTTTGGGCCTTCTTTTCTTCTAACCCTAAACATATTTAAGGAGTGTTTTAAGAGCCGTCAACAAAGACACAAGTTGCATAAGTATTGAGAAATCCTTGTTCAAGCAAATTGTGCTCTAAGACGAAGTTCTTAACCTAGTTCATCTTCTTCAAGAAGTTGCTGTGTATTTTGTACCGTAAGGTTTTATGACCAAGCATCTTCCTGATCTTCATTGCATAGGATGATCTGAAGAACTTTGCAGCCAACCTCTCTTCCTAAAGTTGGTGTTTGAAGTCGCGTACTGGGATCCGCGCATCTGGTTAGTCACGTACTTCGGAGCCGTGCATCAAAAGGGGGAACTGTCGCTACAGATCAAGTCCAATTGGGTATTGGGGTAAGGGTTCAACTGTAGGTTGGTAAGGTACTTGGGATTCCTTATTTGTAACCGCTTGATTTGATAATAGTGGAGTTTCGGGAGTGGTGACCTGAAAATCACCCGGTGGGGTTTTTGCCGTTAGGGTTTTTCCTCATTCGTGAACAAATCACCATGTCTTTTATTTTTCGCTGCATATTTAGTTATTCGGTGATTTGTTTGTGCTGCCACGTATTTGCATGTTAAATTGATTAATTAATAACTTGGCTAAATTAATTAATTAGTTTAAATCACAAGGGGTCATTCAATTTGTGGCCTGTCAAGTGGTATCAGAGCAGGCACACTCTGATTAGGTTAAATCTTTGCTGTGTTGATCCATTGACCCCTGTTTGTCATGGCTATGACCAGCTTCAAGAGATCTATGTTTTCAAATACATCTTGTTTTTCTAATCACTATTTATTTGAGTGTCTCAGAAAACACAAGTCTAAAAGTTATTTGAATTCACATGTAATGAGTATGGTAAAAGATCTCAGTTTGGCTAAGAAGAAACTAGACTGTCTCAGAATGAAAATGTGCAAAGGAGTTCGTCTGAGAAGAGTAAAAGTTAAAGGCTTATCTAGCAGAAGGCAGTTAAGAGAAAGAACCATTCCCTCTGATTTGTCATCCAAGCATGAAGTGTGTTTCATGATGAAGTCTGCATTCAAAGTAATGGATACATGCCTTTGGTATCTTGACAGTGGTTGCTCAAGACACATGACCGGAGATCGATCCCTCTTCAAGATCTTTGAGCCTAAGAAAGGTGGTAATGTGACCTTTGGTGATGGAAGCAAGTCACAGATTAAGGGGAAAGGAATCATATCTCTGCCAGGACTGCCGGACATTGCAAATGTTCTCTATGTAGAAGGACTAAGGGTGAATCTACTGAGCATCAGTCAGATATGTGATCAAGACTTCATGGTACTGTTCTCAAAAGGAAAGTGTCTTGTCATGGATGAGTCCGGAAAGAAGCTCATCAGTGGGGTTCGTACTTTGGACAATTGTTATGGATTGGTTCCTGATGTTGATATAGTGTGTAATAGCATTCATCTACCAAATGAAGATCTATGGCACCAACGAATGGGACATGCTAGTTACAAGCATTTGTCCATTGTCTCTAAGCATGAATCTATCTTAGGGATACCAAAGCTTAGTAGAATGAGCAATGTGGTATGTGGACCATGTCAACTTGGGAAACAGACAAAAGCTAAGCATCCAAGCACTTTGGCATCCGCTACCTCCAGACCGTTGGAATTGTTACATTTAGATCTTATGGGTCCAACCAGAACTGAGTCTCTTGGTGGCAAGAGATATATCATGGTAGTGGTAGATGGCTTCACCAGATACACTTGGGTCATCTTACTTCGATCCAAGTCTGATGCTCCCGAGCACATTGAGGCCTTGTGCACAAGACTGCAGAATGAAAAGAGTTTGAAGATTGATCGAATTCGAAGTGACCATGGTTAAGAATTTGAGAACTCATACATGGAATCTTTCTGCTTGAAATCAGGTATATCTCAAGAATTCTCTGCACCTATTACACCTCAACAGAATGGTGTGGTAGAAAGAAAGAATAGAGTTATTCAAGAGATGGCCAGAGCCATGTTGCATAACAAAGATGTGGCTCGAAACTTATGGGGAGAAGCCATAAACACTGCATGTCATACAGTGAATAGGGTGTACTTTAGACCCGGTACCAAAAAGACTCCCTATGAGTTGTGGAAAGGAAGAAAGCCAAATGTAAAGTATTTCAGAATCTTTGGAAGTACTTGCTTCATCCTCAAGGATAGAGAGAATGTGGGAAAGTTTGATTCCAGGAGTGATGAAGGTATATTTCTGGGCTACTCTTCTACCAGCAAGGCCTATCGGGTATACAACAAAAGGACTATGAAAGTTATGGAGACTGTAAATGTTGTCATTGATGAGTCTTCAGAGTCTAATTCGGAGAAAGGCATTGATGAACTTTCCAAGGAAATTCTTCCCCTTGAACCTACGGAAGTTCAAGACATTGTTGATCGAGAACCTGCATCTCCTATTGCTCCCGGTACTCCCAGTGTTGTGGAAGAGTCTGCAGAAATTCCGACTTCACCTGAGTCTGAATCTCTTCAGGAAAAAGGACCTTCCCCCAGAATTAAATTGAATCATCCTCCAGAAGTTATTGTGGGAAATTTGAATGAACTCACGTTAAGGAAACGAACAGTTGATAAATGTGTTGCTAACTTTGTGTCTTATTCTTGCTATTTGTCACAGGTTGAACCCAAGAAAGTGGAGGAAGCACTACAAGATGAAAGTTGGGTTGAAGCAATGCATGATGAACTGCTCCAGTTTCAGAGGAATGATGTTTGGACTCTTGTACCTAGACCAGAGGGCGAGCATATCATTGGTACAAAGTGGATTTTCCGCAACAAGACCGATGAAGAAGGCAATGTGATTCGAAATAAGGCTCGACTTGTGGCTCAAGGATACTCTCAAATGGAAGGAGTAGACTATGATGAAACATTTGCCCCAGTTGCTCGTATGGAGTCCATTAGAATTCTTCTTGCCTTAGCATGCCAATTGAAATTCAAACTTTATCAGATGGATGTGAAGACCGCCTTTTTGAATGGGCTACTTAAAGAGGATATGTATGTGGCTCAACCAAAAGGATTCATTGATCCACACTTTCCTGATCATGTGCTGTATCTCAAAAAGGCACTTTATGGGTTGAAACAAGCCCCTAGAGCTTGGTATGACAGACTCACACAGTATCTGGTGTCGCATGGGTTCACAAGAGGAAAAGCTGACCAAACTCTCTTCATCAAAAAGGAAGATGGCGAGTTGATAGTTGCTCAAGTGTATGTTGATGACATCATCTTTGGATCAACTAAGGATGAACTTGCTCATGACTTCTCAAAGCTCATGCAAGCCGAGTTCGAGATGAGCATGATTGGAGAGCTGACTCACTTCCTTGGATTGCAAATTCGTCAGCAAGATTCAGGTATATTTCTATCTCAATCTAAGTATGCTAAGAATCTTGTGAAAAAATTTGGTTTGGATTCTGCTAGTTCTGTTCGTACCCCTATGAGCCCCAATGTTAAACTCACTATAGATGTGTTAGGCAAGAGTGTTGTTCCTTCTCTTTATAAAAGCATGATAGGTAGTCTTCTTTACCTTACTGCTAGTAGGCCTGACATTAGCTATAGTGTTGGAGTGTGTGCTAGATATCAAGCAAATCTCAAAGAATCACATATGACTGCTTTAAAAAGAATCATAAAGTATGTCAAAACTACCGCTGAGTTCGGTGTGTGGTACAGCAAGGACACTAATAATGTCTTAGCTGGATATTCCGATGCGGATTGGGCTGGGAATGCTGATGATAGGAAGAGTACTTCGGAGGGGTGTTTTTATGTAGGCAACAATCTTGTCTCTTGGATGAGCAAAAAGCAGAACTCCATCTCTTTATCCACTGCTGAAGCTGAGTACATTGCTGCTGGTAGCTGTTGCACATAACTCCTCTGGATGCAAAAACTCCTTCATGATTATGGTATTTGTCAAGATCATCTTACTATCTATTGTGACAATACCAGTGCCATAAATATCTCTAAGAATCCGGTTCAACATTCTCGAACCAAACACATAGAGATTTGACATCACTTCATTAGGGAGCTTGTCGAAGATGGTACTCTCACTCTTGAGTTTATTAACACCGATGATCAGAAGGCTGATTTGTTTACCAAACCTCTTGACAGTAAATGTTTTGAATTCCTTCGTCAAAACATTGGTGTTATCTCCATGGATTGATTTCCCTCTCCTCTTCCTATTTCTCATGCATTTGCATCTAGTTTTATGCATTGTGCTTTGTTAACATGTTTTTGTGTGTTTACTTTCAGTTTTGTTTATTTTGTTTTTGATATAAAAATAAAAAAAAAAATTGAAAAATTGAAAAATACAAAAACAGTGTGTGTTTTGTGTACTTTGGTACTTGTGTACCTTAGATGGCCAATGAAACAAAGTTTTCTAAACTTTGTATCTCTTGTAGCTTAGATGAGCATCTTTATGCATAACTAAGCAAGTGAGCTTTGTGGCTCGTGTTTGTGATGAGTAAGATTAGGTTATTTCTTAAACTTAACACTCATATCACTCTTTTTGACGGGTAGGACTAGAAAATCCTAAGAGAAAGGCATAAATAACCATCTCACCACTGTTGCCCGCCAATTATTAATGACATCTGTATGCTTCGGCATAGCAAAAGTGTGATGTCAATGACATTTGTGTGCTTAGGCATAGCAAAATTGAAATGTCAAAATATCAATGGGTATTTCTTTTCTTTCTCATAAACCCATGTATGATATGTGTAAAAAGAAAATATGCAAAGAAATAAAAAGCAAAAAGATTAAAAATGCTTTAAAATGGTTGCAAGCGTGTATTCTAGGAGATGTGGGAGTTATAGGATGTACCTCAAAGGTGATAGTCCCCATCAAACAGTTATGATTGTGTGTGAGTTAAAGTTATTTTCTCATATCTCAGATCGTCATAACATGTATACACATATGCAATCTTGCGATGTTTTTCACACACAACACGCAATATTCTTTGCTACTATTGATACATGTGCAGGTACAATGTGATTTGGCCATCACAAAGGTTTTACATGTGCTTTTGTATGCTCACTAAACTGTCATGACCTATTTTTGAAATATAAAATTTGTTAGACTTGTTTAGTGTGTGTGTGTGTTTTGGGAGATCCATGTGCTTAAATTTTCATTGAGAGATGATTTTTGAGAGCTTTTTATGTTGATTGGATCATGGTTGAGGTGTTTGTCTTGATTGCATTCATGTCTGTGTTTTTCACTTCTCAAAAAACTGCTTTGAAAAGCTGGCTCGACACCTCCTCAATACCTCCTCGATACCTGGTCAGCTGTCGAGCTTCTAAGCCTTTTTCTTATCACAATCTCGACACTTCCTCGACACCTGGTGGATCGATCGAGATTCTCTCTGTCTCCTCGATACCTTCTCGACACCACATCGATCGATCGAGCTTCTGGTATTGGTTCAGCTGTTTGGTACCTCGATACCTCCTCAATACCTTATCTGTCGAAGGCAAATTTCTCGACACCTATCTCGACAGCACCCTCGATACCTCTCGACACCTCAGCTGTCGAGATTTACTGAGATGTCTATAAATGCTTCTGTCGCGATTTCTCTCTCATTTTCTCGATCTCTCTTCGATCTGTCCGAGGCAGTTCGTCTTCCAGAGCATTTGTCTTCACTCCAACCTTCATCCAACGTGATTTCTGGCACTTCCTTGCTTCGAATCACCTGGTATGATCTTGTTATCATTTGTTCTTTATGCATTTCATGATTTTGAAACTTAGGTTTTAAAGTTTATGAAAATTTTGGGATTTTTCAAAATTAATGAGTTTTTATTGAAATTTTAGGTTGGTTTTTCAATAAAAAGTGTTTAAAATGTCATGCATTGCATTCCATATGCATTAGAATGATATTTTCATGCATTTAGTTGTGTGATTCTTGTATGTGTGCTGCTAGGATTGGATTGGGCTGAGCCCATGATGTCTTTTATGTTTGCATGTCACATAACCATGCATTCCCATGCATACGTCCATTTTGTTCAAGATATTATCATATTTGAACTGTTTGGGACTTTTCTGATTGTCTCCCTCTCTATCTCTTTTCTGATTCTTTTACGTTAGTTGCATCTATGGCACCTAAACGTAAATCCACTCCGGCTCGGAACCCTCTGCGTTCTGGAGCTTCTTCATCTTCTGATACTGCTCCTCATACTCTTCGGTTCCGTGATGTAGATGCCCAAAAGGCGTTTACTGAGAACTTTTCTAAACGAGGTGTTCATTCGGAACGCCACGTTGTTCTGGCGGACTTCGCCGACACTGACCTTCCCTCTGTCATTCACAGTAGGGGATGGGAGTCACTGTGTGACGTCCCGGTCACTTGTCCTCTCGTACTTATTCAGGAGTTTTACTCCAACATGTACGGGATTGATCGTTCAGTACCTCTCTTTCATACTCGCGTTCGAGGTACGCGCATTGCTGTCACACCGCAGCTGGTTACGGATGTGCTTCATGTCCCTAGGATAGAGTTTCCTGACTATCCTACTTGTGAGCGACTGAGGACTGTGTCCAAGGATGAGCTCATTTCTGCTTTTTGTGAGCGCCCTTCTGAGTGGGGTGAGCATATGTACACATCATGTAGACCTTTTGCTAAAGGTCCTAGATTCCTTAACATGGTGATGACCTTTGTACTTCATCCTCTTTCTCACTATAACTCTATCACTGAGCCTCGTGCTCGTTTCTTGTTATCTCTACTTGAGCATCTCACGATAGATTTTCCTTCCCACTTCATTTTCTCTATCATAGATGTTCATTTAGATGCGGCGTCCCGTGATAAGCTCATCTTTCCTTCCGCTATCACGAGGATACTACGCCATTTTTCCATCCTTTTCCCTGTGTCCGACCACTTCACACACATATCTGCCATAGATGCCGCTACCGTAAAACGTAGTCAGGCACAGTTCAGGTCGAGACAGCCGGATTCCACTCCGCCCTCCCATTCGGCTCCATCCAGATCTGCTCCATCTACATCGACTCCTCTTCCTTCCTCAGGCGATGTATCTCTTGGAGATATTATGGCGCAGCTGCAGCGCATGGATGCTCGCCTTGATACACTTACCACTGAGTTGTATCAGGTGAACGTTCGTGTTGGTCGTATTGCACGACGGCAGGCGACCATGGGTGGTTTTGCATCTGAGGCTTCTCCTCCACCACCTCCTCCAGTTGCTTCAGATTCTGCTACTGAGGATGATGATGCTGATGGTGATGACGATGATGCTTCTGATGATGATGATGGAGATACTGGCTCTACTGATGAGATGTCTACATGACACTCTACTCTTTGTCACTCGTAACAAAAAAAGGGAGTAGTTTTGGGATTATGAGAGTAGTCATCTTAGGAGGAGAGTTAGTATAGGACATTTTTGTTAGGGGGAGTGTTCATATATTTGAGGGATGTAGTGAGGCTTTAGATGTATTTTTTCTTTTCCATTTTTATAGATACATTGGTCTTGTATATCAGTTTACATACATTGTACTTCTCTTTCTATATATGTGGATGTATGTTTTTCTTTCACCTATCTCTTCATGTGTTGTTTCTTTTCTCTCTTTATACACATGTTCTTTATATTTGTATGCAATCTAATTATTTCTGTTTCACACAAGATACCTTGATGAGTTTTGTTTAAAAGTGTTTCAGAAATACAGGTTGTCAAAGTCTACTTGCCATAAACTCTCTTTTTGCAAAGTTCTTCAAGAGTTTGTGTTAGGATAGATTTTATTGTATTTAACAAGTGAATATGAGTTGAGTGATTTATGACTTCTCTCATATGTTCATTTGTTTGTTGTGGTTTTGTCACGGATTGCCAAAGGGGGAGATTGTTAGGACATATGTGTTCACATGTTAAGAACATATGTCATAATTTATGTAAATTGGCTAATCCTTTGACAAAACGCACTCTACTTGTAATTGGGTAGGTCTAGGTGTTTTTAATACTTCAAGAAACAATGTTTCAAGATCAAGTGTTGAAGTCATCAAGTCTGTCCAAGAAAAAGCAAGTTGAAGTGCAGAATTTTTAAAGCTCGACACCTTCTCGACACCTACCTCGACACCTGCTATCTGTCGAGAATTAAAAAGTCAGAATTCCAATCTGATTTTCTTGGGATCCGTGAATGTGTTTTTGGGCCTTCTTTTCGTCTAACCCTAAACATATTTAAGGAGTGTTTTAAGAGCCGTCAACAAAGACACAAGTTGCATAAGCATTGAGCAATCCTTGTTCAAGCAAATTGTGCTCTAAGACGAAGTTCTTAACCTAGTTCATCTTCTTCAAGAAGTTGCTGTGTATTTTGCACCGTAGGGTTTTGTGACCAAGCATCTTCCTGATCTTCATTGCATAGGATGATCTGAAGAACTTTGCAGCCAACCTCTCTTCCTAAAGTTGGTGTTTGAAGTCGCGTACTGGGATCCGCGCATTTGGTTAGTCACGTACTTGGGAGCCGTGCATCAAAAGGGGGAACTGTCGCTACAGATCAAGTCCAATTGGGTATTGGGGTAAGGGTTCAACTGTAGGTTGGTAAGGTACTTGGGATTCCTTATTTGTAACCGCTTGATTTGATAATAGTGGAGTTTCGGGAGTGGTGACCTGAAAATCACCCGGTGGGGTTTTTGCCGTTAGGGTTTTTCCCCATTCGTGAACAAATCACCATGTCTTTTATTTTCCGCTGCATATTTAGTTATTCGGTGATTTGTTTGTGCTGCCACATATTTGCATGTTAAATTGATTAATTAATAACTTGGCTAAATTAATTAATTAGTTTAAATCACAAGGGGTCATTCAATTTGTGGCCTGTCAATTAGTTTAATCAGTAAAGGGAAACTACATTTACTAATGTGTTGCACATAGAAAATACCATAATGCAACAAGTAAATTAGACAAACTGGCAAATTAAGAAAGCATAAATCTTCTCTGCTCTTGTAGATCAGGACTCTTTATCATCTCTGTTCTTGATCAAAATAAGGGCAATTTGATCAAGAACAAAGAAACATGCAAGCATGAATTTATATCAATTCACCAGTATTGCCAATTTTTTAAATATTTTGGGTAAATTACAAAATTGCTCCCTATCTTTTGCATCATATGTCAATTTAATCTCTGACCTTTTAATTGAATCAATTTGGTCCTTAACATTTCGGTGTTATGTCAATTTCGTCCCGCTCTTAAATGTTGGACCAAAATTGTTGATATATGTAAAGGGCTCAATAAAAATTTATTTTTCACTTGGAATATCACATCATATTGCATTTTTTAAAAATAATTATATATATAAAAAAAAAAAAAAAAAAACAACAACAACAACAACACAAAAACAGACTGGTAAAGTCTTTTGTTGGGTTTTTAGACCTCTTAAAACAACAATTGGATTAACTTAATTAATTAGCCAAGTGATTAACTTAGTCAAATTATGCAATTCTAGGTTAAAACAATCAAACAATCATATCATGTATAAAGCAGCGAAAAAGTAAAGAACTCAAGATATGATGACCTAGGAAACCACACGGTAAAAACCTAGGGAGGATTTGACTTAGCTATCCTCAAGGTAAACCTAAATCCACTAAGAAAGAATCGAAGTTCATATAAAAGGACTTACAAGCTCCCTGCTTGACTTCCTAATGCTACCCACCGGTAGAACTTACTGACACGACCACGTGCAAACTCCGAATCCACGAACTTCTTCTTTCTTGGATTCTCCAATCAGCTACAAGCACCCACGCTTGTTATTCTTTAAGCTCCAATGGCAGCAACTGAGTTGATCATCAAGATGTTGAAGTAATCTCTACCTTGAAAACCCTAAGTTTTGTGTAAAGGAAAGCTCCTCTAGATCTCACAAGAGATTTACACAAAACAGAAAAGTATAAGCAACAATACAACAGGAGCAACTCACAAAACATGGCTAGGGTTTTGCCTTATATACCTAGAGTAAAAACATAAAACCCTAAACGTTTAATGAGGTAGGGTTGAGTTGGAAATTCTGCAGAAAACGCAATCTGGCCGACTTTCGATTGATCGAGTCTATCTTTCGATTGATCGAGTTTATCCTTCGATCGATCGAGTCAGGCCGAAATGCACTAATACATCTGCAGCATCTCGATTCCAACTTTACATGAATTACACAACTTTGAGCAAGTCTAAACAAGACTAAACATATTGTTTTGATCATGGTTTGCCAACATAACATATTAAAGTTCTAAATACATAAAATCCTAAGTTTTTAGAACATAACATCTTTGATCTTGAATAAGAGATCTAGAATTCAATATTCGTCTACACCAAAAACTGACTGGTGTCTTGGTCTAATTATATTTGGGACTCATAAACAATAGATCAAATCATCAGACCTCATCAAACCTCATCGCTCTCACTCATCCCTCTATAGCCAACCTCACACACTCTCTCTCAATTTCAGCATAGACCCCGTACTAATACGATAGGTCTAGGCTCATAACATCGAATCTACAAAATGGGTTCACCGATTTTGAGTGTTGGTGGGTCTCTGACTCAGATGGGGGTTGGGTTTCGATTGGGGTTGGTTTCCAAGGATTTTTTATTTCAGAGTTTGGTTCTGGGTTGGATTTAGATGGACTTCAATGCTATTGTATAATTTTTTTCCTTCATTTTCTTGCAAACCAAACAAAGGTTGAGAAAGAAATTCTGAGTTTTGTGTTTGTTTTTTATTCAAAGAAAATATTATGCCATTTTTCAAGGAAGATTAAAAATTGTTTATTTGCTGTAATAGATCCCTGGTTGTGGAAAGATTTTCTAGATGCTTGTTTATCCATTCATGTGTAATTTACCTTTTTTATTTTTTGGGTTTATAATTGGCCACTTTCTCACTCACAATTGAATTAGTCATTGTTGGATTTGTAGTTTATTCAGTATAATATGAAAACAAGCAATTTTTACTGAATAAATATTTAACAAGAGAAGTTAATGAATATGCCCTCGAAGTGTTTGATAGAATACTTTAAAGAAAATATCAGGTCTTGGAAACTTGCTTTGATTTGATGATTGTTGAGAATTATTTTACTTTCCTGTAAAATGGATACCAATGAAAAATGAAAATTATTTCATTATTCTGCTTATTTTTGCTACTATTTATGGGTACATTGCACTTTTTAGTACTATTCATGGATCCTATTGTACTATTTCAGCAAACTTTTACCTTTATCATACTTTCAGCAATAAGTTTTCAGTTTTAGCAACATAAGCGGAACTCCCTTTCTAAATAACAATAAATATCAAAAAATTTAGTTAGTTTCCATGTTTCAAAATAATGTTGAAAACTAGCATCTCAAGTGTCTAAAACTTGAGTTCCAAGATGAAATTCGAGTTTTTAAGTCTCGATTTGTAAGAGAAAGGCTGAAAAATTCACATGAAAATTGATTTTTAAAGACTCGAGTTCCATAAATTGCAGGAAAACGCCGCTATAGGGCTCTAAAACGTCACTATAGGGCTTAAAAACGCCACTATAAGGATCCCTGAACCTGGTATGGGGTGAGCACACTTATAAAAAAATTTTGCAGGAAAACGCCGCTATAGGGCTTTAAAACGTCACTATAGGACTTAAAAATACCACTATAGGGC
Source organism: Quercus glauca (assembly GCA_023736055.1). Lineage (NCBI taxonomy): Eukaryota > Viridiplantae > Streptophyta > Magnoliopsida > Fagales > Fagaceae > Quercus > Quercus glauca. The sequence continues at coordinate 27,315,966 of CM043325.1, read as the reverse complement.
AAAATTTTTTTGCATGGAACTCGAGTCTTAAAGACTCGAGATTTATGTGTCAACCAAACACTCACAAAGTGAGTCTTTGGGACTCGAGTTTTAATATGGATCTCGAGTTTCTAAAACTTGAGATGCTATTTTTCTTAATACTTTCAACCGTTGCCTAACTTACTACATTGAATCTCTATTAATTGCTACTCTGCAAATTCCCCCAAAATAAGCGGTATCCAAATAGACCCTTAATAGAGAAAAACAATTTGATTTGATGATAGTTGTTTTATTTTTATTTTTTTTGGGATGTGGAATATCTTTTTATTATTTCATTTAACACGTTAGCTTTTTTCAAACAAATGCATAATAGTAAAGGCTAAATTGATATGGTATTGAAAAGGTTGGGGATTAAATTTATACAATTAAAAGGTTATATACTAAATTGACATATATTGCAAAGAATATGAACTAACTTTGTATTTTTTTTTTCCTGAATGCTTTTTTGTTTTTAATCTGATTTTGTCATATGTCTTGGGTCCCACCCTACTCCCCAATTTTGGGTTTTGTAGGGAAGAATTGTCCTGGTATATCATATATGTTATTACTAATTTGTTTCAGGGAAGAATTGTGGGTTTTAATTAGCTCAACTGTTAAAGTCTTTAATGGTTGAATAAGAGATGGTTTAATCCTCGCCTACACCAAAAACCAATTGGTGTCTTGGTCTGATGATAAACATCATCAGAAGTGGACGTTATAAGTTGAAACTCTTTCAAAAAAATAAAAAATAAGCATAGGACACCAAATTTGCTTGCAAAATATCATACGGTGGTTCTTATTTTATCGGATCAGGTTGCTTAGGACGTTGATGAAAGCAACAGCGAAGGATGTGTGAACTTGGTTTGATTTCAGGTTGGGCTTGTGTGGTTTGAGTAGATGAGTTATTTTCCCAGTAATCTGACTTGATGTATTTTTGGATTGGGCTGTCTATTACGAGTTGGACATGAGTTGTTGATTAAATTGGTTTGGGCCGATATTGATGGGTTTGTGTGTGTGGGCTGACTGGGTATGTGCCTTCAAAGTCGGCCTGGCTATGAGTTTGTTTGAAGCTGCGCTTGTGAGAGTTGGGCTTTTTTTTTTTTTTTTCCTCGAGAATATCTCAAATTTAACACGTTAATCCAATTGCGCAACCAATTCGGAGAGAGAGACGCTCATCCATGACAAGAAACCCATGACACAGATTCTTAACCAAAGCTTGTCAGAAGCATAGTAAATAAAATATGTTGCGTACTTAAAGTGGGTGGGGAAAACAATTATCATTAACCGGATAAAACACAATGACTTGCCTTAAAAAAAAAAAAATAAAATAAAATAAAATAAAAAAAAAAAAAAAAAAAAACATAGTTACTTAAAAGAGGCATATTTTTATAATCAAAAGTATAAAGCACATTTTAAATAATTTTTGTATTATATTCATACAAAAATACTTAAATTTAATAATTTTTTGATATATATATATATATATATATATTTGTTTATAATCAAATTTTGATACTTTTATGGATACTGCAGTTGATTATTATAGGTTTAAAGCGTATTACCATATATGACAATAATTATAAAAAAAAAAAAAAAATTTATGCATCAGTTATATTTTTACCATTTACATTAAACATAAATATTTTATATTTTTATTATCGTTTATATTTTTTTTTCTTTGATCTATTAAGACTTTTCTATAATTTGTATGATTAGGTCTTAAGTTCATATGTTGGTCTCTATGTGCGTACGCACATGAATTATATTTTAAATAAAAAGTTAAATGGTTTTAAATGATAATAATATGAGAATATAATTAAAGTTGTTTGTTATTTTTTTTAAAGATAGTAAAAATTAAATAGAATATATGCTAATTAATTTTTTTTTCAAATATATGTTATACTCATTTGTATATCTATTTACGTTTTTTTCCCCATTTTATTAACGAATTTTTGAAGCATTTTTAAAAATATTGAAACAAATATACCATCTATACATATTTTCATTCAAGATGTTGCTAACTACAATAAGAAGAAGATTATACATACAAGGAAAATGCTAAAATTATAAACTATTTTACAAATTGCTAATGTAATAAGTAGTTATTGGTAAGTAAAATGTGATGTTAGTAATAGGCTCAAATGAGAATAAGTAAGAATATGTTTTTGTGAAAATTTGTAAAAATATTGTAAAATAGTTTGTGCCTGTAGCATAAAATGCTAGATATATGAATTATTTTACAATATTTTTTACAAACTACGAATGTAATAAGTAATTATTTGAAAGTAAAGAAAGTGATATTAGTGGTGGGTATAGATAAGAATTAATAAGAACTGGCCCATTAACATTTTATAAAAATATGATAAAGTAGTTTATGCTAACACTAAACAATATTTCCAAGAAGCCAAAAATTTATGAAGCCCAACTCTTTAGTACACGCTAGGTTCCCACATGTTGGGAGATCGTGTTTCTCACGAATATCAAGCATGTCAATGTTATAAAAATAATTTGTTTTATTGGATTGGCATCTTCTAAAGTTGCAAAGGTAATTAAACCTTCAAATTTGCAAAAAATCCTTATAATTCATTATGAAATAATTTATTCAAATTGGTTACTGTGGGGCCCAAGAATTAGGTGACCCTGGCCCACTTCGTACCAAGCTCAAGGCCCATGCCGAGGAGGAAGAAAACTTCCAAGGATGACGTGAAGAGGTCTGAATCACCCAAGATGATCGTCGAGGACAACCATGTCCTCGACCAACCCAAATTAGAGGAGGGAGAGCCAACGCCCCATCACAGACAGCCCCCAGAGCACCCCATGAGAAAGAACGAGTATAATGTGCCGATCATGGGAGGACGGTGGAAGAGCAAATCCAAGACAAACTGTCATCTCCACATTAAATGCCCTCCGTTGGCATTCTGGCCGCATTAATGAGGAAATGACCCCTGAACATTACAGTCTTGGTAGCCGCAACTTATAGAAGGATAAAGAAACGGCTGATGAGACAAGCACTCAAGTAGCGACCTGCCTGGTCAACAAATGTAGGGCTAGGATCGACTGAAAAGGGGTATATAATGCAAGAAGTCCTCCAGAAAGAGGGGAGGGGGGGGGGGGGGGAAGAAGGAGAAAATACGGCAACACTCCCATGACCCCTGTAACCATGCATGGAGGAAGCAATAAGAACTTCCAGCCCTTAAGAAGAAGGCCGAGGAACCATATCTTACTCTTTAGCTTACATTCTTGTCGTTCAACCCATACGCTATCCTGTTTAGCTGTTGCAATCTTTACTAGGGCCTAGTTCTTGAACTCATATCCTACAAATTCAGTGTACCAGGCTATCTGGGCTTGAGTCCATCTCATCCCAGGGGTGCTTTCTTTGCCGATGTGGGACTAAGGTGTCAAGCCTTACACTACAAGGTCAGCCCTTGGTGGGATGAAAATCCTGAACCCCCGCGTCACATGGGAAAAGCCCAGCTCTCATAAGAATCATTCAATACTCCCTAGAACAAAGCTCTTCGGATTATATCGAGAATAACTTTTCCTAGATAAACTCAGTTCATCTCTGTTTGATTGTCATGAACACCATATTAACTGTTGTCCACGCGTTAAAGCCTAGCTCTTTGACCCACTCTCTACAAATTTATTGTATTGGGCTAGCTGGGCTTGGGTCAACTTCCTCCAAAGGAAAGGTGCTCAAACTCGGTCCCTACAGTTACATAAACAAAAATAAAATCAGATAATAAAATCATTTTGTCAATGACGTGATTCAATTTTAACCATAAATTAATATTGAATTACTAGAATTTTAAAATTTTAAAGTTGAGTTAATTTAAAAATTTTAAAGAATCCTAATTTTTAAAAAATAATATCATATCATTAAGTTGGTTTTTTATTTATTTATTAAATGAATAATCTATACTGTATATAAGAGAATTCCCCTATTTCAACTGGACTTTTTTTGTGATTCAAAAATACCCTCATTAATGAAGGGTAACTTCATTTAAAAATAGGGTCATAATGTCAAATAACAAATTTCATTTTGAATTCAAAAAGAAAACTCCTAAAATTTAGAATTTTTCCCCTTCACGTTCAAAAAAGAAATTATAGTTACGGCTTATCTCTAAAATTTATCATTTTTATTTGTTTGAAAAATAAAAATATATTTCTAAATTATAATAGATACAAATTATTAATTTTTACCTAAAAAATAAAAGAGTATCTAAGCACATATGTGAGCTCATGCTCATAGGCTAGTTTATATATAAGCAGATTGGCAAAATCGGTAGATTAATTCGTGAAGTGAAGGTTACGGATTTTCAAATATTCTTTACTTCCTTAAGGAAATTAAACTCTTCTAAATCTGCTTTCCTTCTTCAGTGATATTAAGAATAATATATTTTCTACCACCGCGCTCCCTTAGTATGGTGATCACTTCAAAAGTATAAGTTCTTATAGGTTGTGGGAGGCAAGGGGTAGAGTTCAAGTTTCCAAGAGAGAGACTCACACACATATACACTTAGATTAAGTTAGATTAAAAATTCTATCTTGTAAAAAAAAAAAGAAAAAAAAAAGAATAATATCTTTTCTTTGGTGAGTGGGACAGAGCTTTTTGCTCTCGTTGCTTTTTTGGGTTTGTGACGAATAAAAACCGTTATCATTATTCTTTGCGGTTTATGGTTGGTGACTTGACGGGCCATATCATTTGCCTTTTGTTTGGTGGCTTTCATTTCGATTGGTTGAACGTGCCTTTATGATAGGCCTTCAAAAAGAAAAAGAATCTGCCTTTAAATACTGTTATTGGTTGTCTGTGCCTTTAACTCTCCGGCATATTGCTTTTATTGTTTGCGTGTGCTTCTTCCTCATAATTCATTCTCCAAGCTCTACACACTTTGCCATTTTCGCTGTAGTGCTGTACTTAAATGTTTCACTGCGAAACTCTGATCTTGGTTTCTTGATTCATTCCAGTGGCAAATTTCGTTTTGCACTCTTTTAAGTCTCAGTTGTAAAAGAGAGGTACGTGCTTTTAGTAATCATGTTGCCTCTTGCTTTGCTTCTCTGTATTTTCTTTTGTCTGAAGTTCAAATTATAGTACAGTAGTATCCGAATTCTTTATTTCCCTATGATTTGATTCATCTACCGCATCTTTTGTTCTTATTTATTTTGAAGGAATTCTATGAAATTACATGAACATAGCTCAGCTCATTACATTGATTTTTTTTTTTTTTAATAATTTCATCATTAGAATGGAGATTTGAACTCTGAACATTTCCGTAAAAAAAAAACACTGAGAGATATAGCTGATGCACAGGACTCTTAACATTATTATTGAATTTTGATGTGGAAAACGATTATTATGCAAGAAAATAGAGATTAATTTCCAATAACTAAATCTCCTTATTTGGGTCCTGAAAAAAAATAAATAAATAAAACTATCCTTTTTTGGGCATGTGATATCTATAGATTGGCTTGTAATCTCTCAATTTCCATCATTCTTTTTATTTGTGCCTACTCTTCCTGCCAAAAAAAAGAAAAAGAAAAATAAAGCTTGTGTTTGGGGGTCTTTTTGTAACCATGACACACGATGTGTTTGATAATACTCACACCAATGGGTTGCTTGTTAGCCACTATTGCTGCATTTTCTCCTAGGCACAAAGATAATATGATGAGTGGTAAAAATAGTGAATTAATGAGAAAAATACTCTTCTTAAGGCATTCACATCACTCTCCTCATATTTTTAGCTAAACTAACTAAAAAAAAAAAAACTTTACTTTTACTAGTTTGGCTATCCATGTCATTTATACACACTATGGTTTTCAAACTAAGACTGTTCAAAGAACCAGTAGAGGGAAAGATTTAAGGTTTTTAAGATCAAACCTAGCTTCAATCGAGGTCGAACTGCAATGATGTCATAATTGATTTAATAATTAAATAATATGAAAAATTAGCAACATAGACTAAAATAGTATTTATAGTTGATTAATTTTATATGGATCAAAGATTTAAAAAATTCCTTAATTAATTACAAATTTTATATAAATATTATCCTACTCTTAGTTTAAATATTTCAACAAATCCATATTTATAAAAATATTTCAAAAACTTTAATTTGCTAATATAATTGAAAAAAAAATTGGATTAAAAAAGACTTTATTGAATAGAGAAACAAATTACAAACAAAGACTAGCTTCCTCCCTAACAAGAAGAACAAAACACAAAGGGCAGCTACCCCAACCAAAGGAAGCAAAAAAATTACAAGTTAAAGACCACAAAACTAGGGAGTGAGCTGCCATATTAGCTAGCCCAGGAACCTAAGAGATAGAAACATTAGAATAGGTTACAAGAAGAGATTGCATGTCAGCTAAGATTGAAGCAATTCTCCAAGGCGGGGGCAAAATCAGCTCATGAATAGCATCATGACAAATCTTAGAATCTGTCTCAATTATAAAATTCTCAGTCTCCAACTTAGCAGCCAGTGAAAGAGTCCATCAAACAGCTTTGGCCTCTGCCTGGAGAGGGAAGGTGGTTTTTGCTTTTTGGAAGCAACCAAAAACCAATTTCCCTCTCCAATCTCTAGCCACCAAGGCTAAGAAGGAATAATTTGGACCAATAGTTGCATCAACATTAATCTTGACAAATGAACGCCTTGGAGGGGACCAAGTCTGCAATGGATGATTGGTGTTTACAAATGAAATACCATCCAGTCTCAAAATTTTGAATTCCATAAATAACTTCCAAAATCTAGAGATTAGTTCATAACATCTAAAGGAAAGGTCTTCAAAAATCACTTGGTTTCTCAACTTCCAAATTCCATCACAAAGAATGGCTCCAAATAACAAAAGATCATTCTTCTTACTAAGCTGGTTGGTAAATGGGGGAGAATACAAAAATTGAATAAAATCCACTACCGAAGATAACCCAAATGAATCCATTCTCCCACCAACTATTGAAACACACTACTTATGCTACTAGGCAAAGAGCAAAAAGATGAAGGGTGGATTCCATTTCCAACCTATAGAGAGGACAATAAACATCACCAATATCAACAAATAATCTGGATAGGACAAAGAACTATTTAAAGAAATGGAATAGGGAGGTTTTTGGCATTGTCAGGGAGAGAATTAAGTCGCTTCAGGCTAACATTTTTGAGATTCAACAAACCCCCCCCCCCCCCCCCCCCCCACACACACACACAAAAGAAAACTTAGAATTAGAAGTTGCTTTTAGTCTTGACCTCAATGATTGGCTTCTGAAGGATGAGCTGAGATTAAAGCAAAGTCAAGAGAATTATGGTTGAAAGAAGGTGACTGAAATTTGAGATTCTTTCACCTCTCCACTCTTGTTTGGAGGAGAAGGAATTGCATTGAGGAAATCAAATTAAAGGATGGATCCTGGATAAATAACAGGTCTGGCATTCGTAGTTATTTTAGGAAAATTTTAAGACTCTGTATCGATCCAATGATCCTCAAATTTCTAGAGACCTGGAGAACTTAATTGCCCCTTGCATTTCTAAGGAAGAAAATCAAGAGCTTTGCAAAATTCCATACAAGAAAGAAATTCGAAAGGTGGTTTATGGAATGAAGTCATTAAAGGCTCTTGGTCCAAATGGTTTCCTAGCTTTTTTTTATAAACACTACTAGGAAATTGTTATAGGAATACTCAAAACTGTAAAACTAGCACAAAAGTGCAATTAAGGAAAGAAAAGAAAATGTATACTAATGCAATATTGACATGATGAGAGGGCAAAGATCTTTATTTAATTTAAAAAAAAAAAATCCCTATTCTCGTGGGTGCAAGCGCCCGCGACAAGTGGTTTCTTCGTGGGAAGTACACCTCAACCTGGGGTGGACCAGGTAGAGAGTGAAAAATGGAGTCGCCACCTAGACTAAGTGTAGAAACCATATACAAAGCACCCTTGTGGAAGGACTGATCTTTACCAGGGCACGTGTCTGGAGTTTAGGTATGAGGAGGGGAACGTGTTAGGCACCCAACCCGTAAGTCGGCCTTCACTCATTGTGTTCCAAATCCTAATCCTATCAAATGGTCTTCTAATAGGTTATTCTATACACAATCACACTTAAGCCTATCCTAACATGCATATAACACACAACACGACATCTCATCATGGTATAAAAGTAAAGGAATTCAAATAAAACAAGTCAAATCAATTAAAGTAAATCAAATATTTAAGGAAACAAAACATGTCAAATATATCATGGAAAAGTCAAACAAAAAAATCTTGGCAAGCAATTAATTAAAATATTCTAACCTAATTAGAGTCAAACTGAATAAACAAACATGGAAAATACCACAGCAAATCAATGATGCAATTAAAACAAAGATCCTGCAATTTTTTAGGTCAACATGCAAATGCATCTTTATGAGCATGTGTATGCACCTCTAAGCATGTGTGCGCATGTTCACTTAGAAACACAAATCCAAAAATGTTCACATGCTCAAATAGATCATCACATGTTCATAACTTCATATATCAATTCAACTCCTCAATCAAAACATGATAAGACACAAAAAATCAAAATCTATTCCTAAACATGATCAAGAACAAAGTAAAAATAAAACAAACAAATCAATGTCTATTTCTAAACATGCATTAGATCCATCATTTAGTGAAGAACAACAAACATAAAGGAGGCATGTTCATACATATCCATTAACTTGATACTTAGAACATAATATTACACAAAGGATCAAGACTAAACAAATCAAAAATAACTTCTAAGCATGCATATCATATATGTTGTGCAGATAGCACCATAGGACTCAAATTAATAACAGTAAATAAGCAAAAATTAAATAACAAGCACACACAAAGAACACAAGAATTTACGTGGTTCGGCAAACTGCCTACCTCCACAATGACGACAAAGAAATTTCACTATAAAATAGGAAAATACAATAGTGCACAATAACACTCTCAAGAAACTCAAATCCCAATACACCCTAACTCTCTCTCACCCACAAGACAAGAAAACACTATGCTTCTTCTTATGCAGCTGCTGCTAGGTTTTTAGGAATTACTCTAATTCTCTCACTATATTGCCGTTCTAACACAAACCTAATATATATATATATATATATATATATATATATATATGTTATAGGTTGGTTGTACTAGGAATTATATTCTTAGTTGTATTCGGTCAACTGTGATCGACTTAGACTGACTTGGGCTTGTGGCAATTCAAGCCACCACACACACGGGCCCATTTCAACAAATCTCTACCTTGGCTTGAATTGATCAAGCTACACGAGCAAACTCCTCCATCACCTCCACCTTAGCCCTATAAGGGCTCACAAGTTGCAAACACCAATCAAGTCCAAGCAGTGCTTAAACTTGTCTGTTGGAACTGGCTTTGTTAACATATTAGAGGCGTTCTCACTAGTGAGAATCTTTGACAAAGAAATATCACCAGATGAAACCCATTCTCTGATCTTGTGATACCGCACAGCAATATGCTTTGTTCTTGCACGATATACTTGATTCTTCGCCAAATGAATTGCACTCTGACTATCACAATGTAGCACCATGCTATCCTGCTTGAAACCAAGCTCATTAAGCAGACCACTAAGCCAAACGACTTCCTTTCCTGCCTCTGTCATCGCCATATATTATGCTTCTATAGTGGATAAAGCAACTACATCTTGTAGTGTAGACTTCTAGCAAATTGGGCCACCAGCAAACCTAAACACATAGCCTGTTGTGGACTTTCTAGAATCAAGGTCCCCTGCATAGTCGGAATCCACATAACCCATAGCTTCTGTACTAGCTCTCTGATCAAATAGGATACTGAAATCGCGAGTGCCTGTAAGATATCTAAAGATCCACTTTACTGCATTCCAATGCTTTTTGCCTGGATCTGCCATATACCTACTAACCACACTGACTGCATGAGAAATATCAGGCCTAGTGCACACCATCAAATACATGAGACACCTAACTGCATTCGCATATGGCACTTTAAACATATACTCTGACTCCCCATTTGAACTTGGACACAAGTGTGAGGACAATTTAAAATAGGCAGAAAGCAGTGTACTAACAGGTTTTGTATCAAGCATACTAAACCTCTCTAACACCTTCTTAAGATATCCCTTCTGAGATAACCATAATTTACCAGTCCTTCTATCTCGGTGAATTTCTATCCCAAGGATCTTCTTGGCAGCTCCAAGATCCTTCATGTCAAATTCACTACTCAACAAAGACTTCAACTTCACAATTTCTTGCTTACTCTTTGCAGCTACTAACATGTCATCAACATATAGAGTAAGAAATATATAAGAGCCATCAGTAAGTACTCTAAAATAAACACAACAGTCATAGTCACAGCGCATGTACCCATGTGTGACCATGAATGAATCAAACCGTTTGTACCATTGCCTGGGAGACTGCTTCAAGCCATATAATGATCTCTCCAACAGACAAACATAATCTTCCTTGCTAGGTTCTTTGAAACTTTCGGGCTGTTGCATGTAAATCTTTTCTTCTAAATCTCCATGGAGGAATGCGGTCTTCACATCTAGCTGCTCTAACTCCATGTCATGCATTGTCACAAATCCTAGGATTACTCGAATTGAGGTGTGCTTCACAACTAGTGAAAAAATGTCATTATAATCAATTCCTTCTCTCTGTGAGTAACCTTTAGCCACTAACTGTGCCTTGAATTTTTCACCTTCCTTTTCTGACAATGCTTCTTTCTTGCAGAATATCCACTTGCAACTAATAGCCTTCTTTCCCTTAGGCAATTTCACTAATTCCCAAGTCTTATTCTTCTGTAGTGACTCCATCTCTTCTGACATTCCTACAAGCCATTTATCATTGTCTTTCCTATTTGTAGCCTCCTTGAAAGTGAATGGATCTCCACCGTTGGTTACGAGAGCAAAACTAACCATGTCTTCAAAACCATATCTCTGTGGTGCTTTGTGAACCTGCTTCTCTCTACCTTTAGCAATTGAATAAGACTCTTCTTGTTGCTGCTGTGGATCAATCTTAGCATCACCCTTATCACTGGGTGAACTATTCTTGTCAAACTCCACCTCAATAGTTAATTTCTTATGTGGACTATCATCACATGTCTTTGCTTCATTCTGTTTCAACATAAAGGCTTCATCAAATATGACATATCTGCTAGTCACAGTTTTCTTTGAGATTGGATCCTTAAGCTTGTAGCCTTTAACACCTTTTTCAAAACCAAGAAATATGCATTTTATTGACTTCGAATCCAATTTAGAACACTCTCCACTCTGCACATGCACATAAGCTGGACAACCAAAGATTTTTAGACTCTAATAATCAACTGGTCTATCTGACCAAACCTCTTCTGGAATCTTGAAATTTATGGCTGATGATGGAGATCTATTAATAATGAAGCTTGCTATGTTAATTGTCTCTGCTCAAAACACCTTAGGCAACCCTGCATTCAATCTCATGCATCTGGCTCTTTCTGCTAAGGTTTTGTTCATTCTCTCTGCAACCATTCTGCTGTGGAGTTCCTTTAACTGTGAAGTGACGAGTAATGCCTTCCAATTCACAAAATCTTATGAATTCTTTATCTCTATACTCTAGTCCATTATCTGATTCTCAATCTATGCTTTCCACTTTTTAAATATGCCAAACACATCAGACTTATGCTTTATAAAATAAATCCATACGTTTCGAGAGTAGTCATCAATGAAACTGACAAAATATTGAGCACCGCTGTGAGAAGAAACTGATATTAGGCCCCAAACATCTGAATGAATGTAGTCAAGAACACCCTTACTTGTATGAGAGCCAGTTTTGAAACTGACTCTATGCTGCTTCCCATACACACAATACTTGCAGAAGTCTAGCTTGCATGTCTTCACCCCTTTTAATAAATTTCTCTTGTGCAACTCTAACATACCACGTTCACCAATATGGCCAAGTCGCATATGCCATAATTTTGTGTCGTCAGTGCTGGACTCCACCGGAGTGGTGACTGCAACTCTTCCTACAATTGTGTTCCTAATCAATATGTAAAGCGTGCTTATTTTCTGTCCCTTCATCACCATTAAAGCACCTTTGGTAATCTTCATGATTTCACCCTTTGATGAGTATGAATAGCCCAAATCATCCAATACTCCTAAAGAAATTAATTTTTTTTTAAGATCTGGAACATGTCTGACATTACTAAGAGCTCTCACAACTCCATCAAACATCTTAATCTTCACGGTACCAATCCCAATAACTGGGCATGTAGCATCATTACCCATTTGGACCATATCACCGTTGTAAGGCTTATAAGTGTCAAACCAATCTTTCTTTGGAGTCATATGATATGAGCATGCTGAATCTAAAACCCAAGATTCCCATAGAACATTGTTACTTGATGAAACTGAAAGTAAATCTGCACCAACTTCACTGTCATCTGATGTTTCTTCAGTAACACTAGCTGATTCTAGGGCCTTCTTTCCATTCTTCTTCTCCTCTAAATGCTCTTTCAACTCTTTACACTAATTCTTGTAGTGCCCTTTCTTGTGACAATAAAAACAGTCTACATCTTTCTTTGCACGTGATTTAGACTGTGATCTATTCTTGTTGGAGTTCCGTCCTCTTGACCTGCTTCTACCCCTATTGCTTGAATCAAACTTTACAATAAGTCCATCAGCCTGAGAACTATCGCCATCTTGCTTCATATTTATGTGTGACAAGAGAGCATTAGTCACCTCCTCGAGTACTATAGTCTCTTTTCTGTACATCAATGTAGTCACTAGATGATCAAAAGAAGTAGGAAGCGATGCTAATAAGAGTAACGCTTTATCTTTGTCCTCATAATTCACCCCAAAACTTGACAATTGGGTATTCAACATATTAAATGTGTTGAGATGCTCCAACAGATCAGAACCCTTCTTCATATGCAAACTATACAATTGCTTCTTCACGTACAACTTGTTCGTCAGATTCTTTCTCATATAAAGTCCTTCTAGTTTTTCCCAAACCTCCTTTGCGGTCTTTGCTTCTAAGATGTTGTGAATGACCTCATCACCTAGGTTGAGACGAATATCGCTAGCTGCTTTCTCATCCATCTCTACCCATTCTACATCCTTCATCGTTTCTGGTTTCTTCTCCTTCCCAAGCAAGGCTTTATGAACTCCTTGTTGAATTAGGAGATTCTTCATTCGCCTTTGCCAAAGTGAAAAATTTCCCTTACCACAAAACTTCTCTACATCATACTTTGTGCTTGACATCTTTCCTGTATACTAAGGATTGAATCCTAACCTAGCTCTGATACCACTTGTTGTGCAGATAGCACCCCAGGACTCAAATTAATAACAGTAAATAAGCGAAAATTAAATAACAAGCACACACAAAGAACACAAGAATTTATATGGTTCGGCAAAATGCCTACCGCAACGGCAACGACGGAGAAATTTCACTATAAAATAGGGATATATAATAGTGCACAAGAACACTCTCAAGAAACCCAAATCCCAATACACCCTAACTCTCTCTCACCCACAAGACAAGAAAACACTATTCTTTTTCTTATGTGACTGCTGCTAGGTTTTTAGGAATTACTCTAATTCTCTCACTATATTGCCATTCTTTTTAGGGCATATGTTCATGAAACCCGTTGAAAACTGCCTTAGAAAATTTCTGGAAATTCAAGTTTCACGAGTTTCGATCAATCGAAAATTAGCTTCGATCAATCGAGTGAAACAGTAACCAATCTATCTTGATCCGATTGACATTCGATTGCTAGTCGATTGATCGAATGCTCTTTTTCGATCGATCGAGAAGCGATCGAGTATCAATCGAGCCAAGCAGATTTTTTTGTACGAATTTTTAATTTTTTCAACCGATCGAGAAATAAATTCGATCGATCGAAATCTGTATAATCTGAATTTTTCTAAGTGTTTTCACAATAAAGAAAGAGCAATGCAATGTGTAATTAGATTACACATGGTTCTAACTAAAAGACCTAATAAGATCAAAGATATTAGTTAAATAGAACTCTTAGTCCTAAATAGTTTGGGACTTGTCTATTAAGAAACATTCTAATGAGATTGGAATTGTTGTATGATTAAAAGTCCTTAACTTAATTTATTTTAATTAGAAGTTTTAATGAGATTAAAGCTTAATTAAAAGGTATGTAGTTTCTAATGAGATTAGAATTCTTAATCAAATAAGTTAAGGATAGAGTTCTATAAAACTAATTTTTGATCCATTAGTGTTTAAGGAATCCTAAATAGTTTAGGACTTCCATTTTAGTTTGTGATTCTAATAAGATTAGAGTCTTCAACAAGTGCAAGGTTGTTAGTTGTGATGGGATCACAATTATTTAAAGAAAAACTCAAATAATGAGTGGGAGTAATGAAATAACCCTTTTGTTAAGTTTATTGTAATGTGAATAGATACCTTGTCTTGATTTCGAGTCTTGCATTCCATGCAGAGGGTATTTACTTCACGGATTACAAAGTTAAACTTCTTTGTGATTGGGCAAATGTTCGTTACGTTATTGTGACGTGACTTAGTTACATCACATTGAATTTAAACAATTAAGCACATTTGATGTGTAGGGTTAAAATTGTGATTAGATCATAATGATTTCATGACAATCCACTTGTTTTAAAATTTCTAGTAAGAGAGAGATACAAGGGTTGGATCTCACGGCCTCCATTGTCGGTTCATAGTGGTGTGGGGTAAACATCTCGTCTTGGCCTCGAGCCTTGCGTTCCATGCGGAGGATGTTTATTTCATGGTACTACAAGATTGAATTTCCTGGTTTATAGTGGTTCGATCAAACACCTTGTCTTAATTTCGAGCTTTGCATTCCATGCGGAGGGTGTTTTTATCATGGTACTACAAAATAAGCTTGTTAAAGGGATGAAATGTGGCTACACATGATTCTAGACAATGGTGTACACTAGACTAAGTTTAATAGTATCCTCTATGCTGAGTTCTTGCTATTATTACTTAGAGGCCAAAGGAAGAACGACAAATTATTTTTGTTTGGTAAGAGTTACCATGATAGCATTAATAATGAGAATAATTCTCGCCTGATCATAGTGGTTGATATTCACTCTATGCTGAGGAATATTAA
Source organism: Quercus glauca (assembly GCA_023736055.1). Lineage (NCBI taxonomy): Eukaryota > Viridiplantae > Streptophyta > Magnoliopsida > Fagales > Fagaceae > Quercus > Quercus glauca. Next base: position 27,300,867 of record CM043325.1, on the reverse strand, counting down.
TTGCGAGATTAAGTTGTCATTGCACCTAATATAGTATGGTTTTTGGGTTTCATACTATATGGTTATGGATGCAAAATATAATGTCCCTGTAATTATGTTCATAGTCTCAAAATAAAGTTGTCATAAATTTTGTTCTCTAGCTACTATTTTATTGAATCACATTAACTAAGAAATAATTTTGGACATGGTGCTTAAAGGAGTTGAAGTACATAAATATGTTTTGATTCAACATTGTCATAATTTCCGATGCATGATGCATTGATGGAAGATAGCTAATAATATGATCATAGTTTCCATTGAAATGCTAAGATGTTCATTGACTTCTATCTCAATTGTGCTACAGCATGAGATGTAAGAATTAGTACTAGACCTAGACTTTATATTAAGTCTAAATGAGATGTTTGGTATGAAATATCGTGCTACTATAAGTCATATTGAGTGCCAAGAAAAGCTTAAGGAGTTCCAATTCCACATCATTTTATGAAAATATTTTATTTTATTATATGAATTGGAATTCTTGGATGTAGAGATTAATTGTTAATCTCATATGGATATGATCCACAAGTCCTTGTTAGAATAATTTGATCAATTCAGATTGTTTTCAAAATAAATTCTTTTTATATTATTTGAATTGATGAGTGAGTTCTATGCAATGGAAGACATCCTAAAAGCTAAGGCTAGGATCAATATGATTTAATTCAAATTCTTAGCCTGAATCGAAAGGTAAGGGTGATAAGAAGAAGAATTATAATACCAAACAGTTGGGTAAAAAAGTTGTCCTAGTAGTTGCCAAAAGGAAATTAGACTCAAAAGTATGACCAAAGAAAAGTGTTTCTGGTTTGGTTAAACTAAGCTTTGTCCATGATTGTTTTCTAGATGGAGATTTACATGTTTCACTTTTAAAGAGAAAATTTTCATCCTTTGGTATTGTATGTTTTGACACTTATGTCTAGATCTTATTAATCTAAATGGTATTTAAGATTGGTGAAAAATGGGCTTTTAGAACCATTATTTTGTTATATTCCCAGTCTATGAATTTTATTTAGAGGATAACGTGATCTAGGACTCCTTTATTGTAAAGGAATATAGTATTAATGACTTCTTTAAGTCAGTGCATACATGAAGGAGGAATAAGACTCTTTTAGAAATAGTAAAGTACATTATAAGTATTTCCATTTGCTTATTTCTTTTGGAGATATACTCTAATAATTACTATACATTTTCTAAAATTGATTTGAAAAGTTTGTTCCTATGACATTTATCAAATTGTAGATTGGGTGAAAACCTAGTATATTATACTTCCACTTTTGGAGATGTCCAGCACTTGTGCTAGAAAGGAAGTTTGACAAATTGAAATCAAAAAGTAGAAAAATGTGTGTTTATGATGGTTATCCAAAAGGATTGGTAGAAGATTATTTTGGTGGTCATAAAGAAGACAAGATGTTTGTAAAGTACAAATACAAAGTTCTTACAAGATGTTTGTACAGTACAAATACAAAGTTCTTGATGATGACTATGTGAATAATCTTAAAGAATTGTTCTAGAAGAAAATGTCAGAATTTTTTGTAAGACAACTATAAAGTACATTTAGAAATGAGATGGTTGTATTAGATAAGCCACAAGGTATTATTATATATAAATATAGCTAGTACACTGGTACAATATTGTAGTAGGAGGATTGTAAATTCATACTTTTGGGATAAACTTTTGAAGTCATTCCACAAGAATATGAATTTGATCCTCGGTCCTACGTAGAGGCAATAAATGATATGAATATGAATTACTGGATCAAGGTTATGTGAATAGAATTAGATTCTATTTAAAGTCTAGAACTTGTAGAGACGCCTATTGGCATTGAGCCTATTGTTCTCAAATAGGTCTACAAGTAAATGAGATTGATAGATTTGAAGGTGCAAACCTTCAAAGTCAAGACTAATGGCGAAAAGATTTATTCAGAAAGAAATGGTTCAACTATGAAAAGATTTTTTCACCAATAGTCAAGTTTGACTCTATCTAGATTCTCTTATCCATTATACTTCATTTGGATGAAATATGGCAATGGATATCAAAAAAGCTTTTTTTAGTAGCAATCTTGAAGAAGACATCTATATGATGTACCTAGATTTGTACATAGCAAAGAACCAATAATGATTAGTATGTAAGTTGCTTAAATTCTATTTATGGACTAATGCAAGCATATGAATCATAAAATATCATCTTTGATCAAACAATCAAATTGTTTGATTTTGATTAAGTATTAAAAGGCCTTAGGTGTGTAAAGCTATATAGAATAATAAATCTCTTAATGTATGTTGATGACATTCTAATCATTTAGAATGATGTAGATTTATTGTCATCAATAGAGGTTTTGTTGTCTAGTCCAGATTGATATAAAAGTACTTGGGAAAGACTAGTCACATCCTAAGAATTAAACTTTGTTAAAATTCAGAAATTAGGATGTTGGGTCTATTTCAAACTGCTTAAATAGATTAAATTCTAGCCAAGTATAGCATGTAATACTTCAAGAAATGATTCTTTCATTTTTTAAGTTTGAAGTTCCTTTATATAGGACTATAATCGTAAGACATATAAAAGGAAGAGCATATTAAGACAGTTCCTTATACTATATCAATAGGAAGTCTTTATGCTATGCTATATACTAGGCTAAATATTTATTTTGAGGTGGGCATGGTAAGCAAATATCAATTGAATCAAAGATCACTTAATTTAGTGGAAGTAAAGCATATACTCAAATATCTTAGGAGAGTGAGGGATTATATGCTTGTCCACAAAAGTGAGGTTTTGATAGATACTGGATATACAAATACAAACTTATAGTTTGATTGTGATTCATGAAGTTGGACTTCAAGATATGTGTTCATCCTAAGTGGTGAAGATACACATTAAGCGTAAGTATTATCTCATTAGAGAGATATGAGTACTTGAGAAGTAGTAGTAGAAAAGATAATTTATGTAATAAATCTGACTGAAACTTATTTCCAAGCCTTGCCTTAGAGTGACTATGAATTACTCTAAAGGGAGATAAGTATCGGATATATGGTAAATTGTCTTTGAGGGCAAGTGGGAGATTGTTGGGGTTTATGCCCTAAAATCCAATTTATTGGCATGACATAAATAATTAAATTGTTTAATTATATGAGACTTTTTATAGATAAACTAATGAGACATTATCTTAGTCTATGAGATGCATAGTATGTGATTTAGTCACAGAAGATATAAATCACAAGTTCTTTGTAAACTCAGAATTTTAGTTCGTAGTCGGTGATGAAATTAGGCGTTTCATCTGCGAAGACTATAACATATCAACTACGATGATTTGTCTTGATCATGGAAGTAGAGACTTCTAGTTGATATGTTGATATGTTTTAAGAGTTAAGACATATTGACTGGACCGCTGTGAGATTTATTATTCTCCTAACGACTGTCAAATGAATAATAAATCACATGACTACTATTTATATGAACTCTAAATCTTGAGAGAATAATGGACCTGATCATGAAGTGTAGGTTGCTTTGATATATCAGGAGTGAGATCTATGAGATACGGTCAAAACCTCAGTATGTTGAGCAGCCTCATTTAGTGTTGATAGAACATATATTCTTAAGATAGAATTCATAATCACTTAACGGAAATATAAAATATTCTCTTGAGATAAATTTAATGGGTTTGGTTATTCAGAGTGTTGGGCCCAACCACTTTAGTAAGGAATTACTAAAGTTTATATATTTATGAAATTAGATTTCATAAATATATAATGAATAACGTAAAGGATTAAACTGGGTACTCAAGGATTAGGATGTAGTAATCTACAAAGTGGCAGGCAACATTCATGACTTTGTATTACTACGAATATTTTAATGAAGGGGTTGCATGTATAATAAAGTCTTGGGATATAATTTATAGATAAGGCCTAGAATGCAACTATATTTATATAGTGGTATTAAATATAGTTAATGGTAACTTTGAACTTGTCAAGAGTTGATAGAAAAGCCCAAGGCCCATTGGAACTAGTGTCTTATTGGTCCCTTTTGGTCCCACTCTAAGCCACACACTAGAGCCCAATTGGAATGGCCCAAAAGGCTAGCCCAATTAGATAATCAGTTGTATATAAGGAGAGAAACATATAGAATTTTATTAAGGCTTTTTCATGAGGGTTTTTCATGAGACTTTTCATTAAGTCTTTTCATGAGAGTTCTCATAAGAAATGAAATGGTTTGTATGTGAGTGTTAGACACTCTTTATTCTTTTCTTGGAAACTGATTGAGAGACCACACATCTTGGGCATTAAGTGGAATTGGAGTGAAGATTAAAAGTCTTCCCAAGAAGTTCTGATTTTCAGTTTTGAATTTCACCGCACTAAGGTACGCTTTCTTGTTTTCAAATTCTGAAACTTACATAGTACATGTTATTAATTGCGAATGAAGTAGATCCGTTAATTTTTCCGCTGCGTATGTTTTGTATGCGATACAAACATGTATTTTTCCAACAAGTGGGAGATTGTTAGGGTTTATGACCTAAAATCCAATTTATTGGCAAGATTATAAATAATTAAGTTGTTTAATTATATGAGACTATTTATGAACTAATGAGACATTATCTTAGTCCATGAGATGCATAGTATGTGATTTATGCGAAAAGTCACAGAAGATATAAATCACAAGTTCTTTGTAAACTCATAATTTTAGTTCGTAGTCGGTGATGAAATTGGGCATTTCATCTGCGAAGACTATAACATATCAACTAAGATGATTTGTCTTGATCATGGAAGTGGGGAATTCTAGTTGATATGTTGATATGTTTTAAGAGTTAAGACATATTGAACTGGACCGCTGTGAGATTTATTATTCTCCTAACGACTGTCAAATGAATAATAAATCTCACGATTTCTATTTACATCAACTGTAAATCCTGAGAGAATAATGGACTTGATCATGAGGTATAAGTTGTTTTGATATATCAGGAGTGAGATCTATAAGTTACGGTCAAAACTGTATGTTGGGCAGCCGCATTTAATGTTGATGGAACATATATTCTCAAGATGAAATTCATAATCTCTTAACGGAGATATAAAATATTCCCTTGAGATAAGTTTAATGGGTTTGGTTATTCAGAGTGTTGGGCCCAACCACTTTAGTAAGGAATTACTAAAGTTTATATATTTATGAAATTAGATTTCATAAATATACAATGAATAACGTAAAGGATTAAACCGGGTACTCAAGGATTAAGATGTAGTAATCTACAAAGTGGTAGTCAACATTCATGATTTTGTATTACTACGAATATTTTAATGAAGGGGTTGCAGGTATAATAAAGTCTTGGGATATAATTTATTAATAAGGCCTAGAGTGCAACTATATTCTTACTGTGGTATTGAATATAATTTGTTAGGTTCTAAATGTTTAGAACAATTGGCAAATCGTGAACACAAATTTGTCTAGATATAGATCTTAGAGTCTATAGGTTTTATTAGACAATGCTCAAGGTGATTCAAGTCAAGATTCAAGAACATACAAGCTGCAGGAAGAAGACTTTATATTCTGCCTGGTTCGATCGATCGAAGAACAGGCTCGATCGATCGAAAATCGTATCTGCAGAATTTTAAGTCGGCCCAAACAGCAGCTTAAGCCCATTAAGGATTAGGGTTTCAGATCTACTTCTCCCACTATATAAAGGAAACCCTAAGCCACATTTTTGGGACTAGAGAGAGAGAGATTAGAGTGCCTCTTGTGCTTCCTTTTATTGGGTTTTGTACCCAAACCTCTCTAAGTCTTTGTTACTCATATTTGCTGTTTATGTGAATCTCTTGTGAGATCTTTGAGGAGCTTTCCTTCACATAAACTTAGGGTTTTCAAGATTGAGATTACCTCAACATCTTAATGATCAACTTGGTTGCTGCCTTTGAAGCTTAAAGAATATCAAGCGTGGGTGCTTGTAGCTGATTGAAGGGATTCAAAGAAAGAAGTAGTCCGTGGACTCGGAGCCTGCACGTGGTCGTGTCAGGAAGTTTTACTGGTAGGTAGCATTAGGAAGTCAAGTGGGGAGCTTGTAAGTCCTTTTATAAGAACTTCAATTCTTTCTTAGTGGATTCCGTTTTGCCTTGAGGATCGGTGGGTAAAATCCTCCCCAGGTTTTTCCGTGTGGTTTCCTGGGTGATCATATCTTGTGTTATTTATTATTTCCGCTGCTTTATATGTTTTATATACATGATATGATTATTTGTGTGAATCTCTTGTGAGATCCTTGAGGAGTTTTCCTTCACACAAACTTAGGATTTTCAAGGTAGAGATATTATCTACATCTTGATGATCAACAAGGTTGCTACTATTGGAGCTTAAAGAAAAACAAGCGGGGAGCTTGTAGCTGATTGAAGAATCCAAGAAAGAAGGAGTCCGTGGATTCGGAGCTTGCACGTGGTCGTGTCAGTAAGTTCTACTGGTGGGTAGCATTAGGAAGTCAAGCGGGGAGCTTGTAAGTCATTTTGTATGAACTTCGATTCTTTCATAGTGGATTCAGGTTTACCTTGATGATAGCTAGGTCAAATCCTTCCCAGGTTTTTACCGTGTGGTTTCCTGGGTCATCATATCATTGTGTTATTTATTTCCGCTACTTTATATATTCTTGATATGATTGTGTGATTGTGATAACCTAGAATTGCTTAATTTGACTAAGTTAATCACTTGGCTATTAACTAGGTTAATCCAATTGTTGTTTTAAGGGGTCTAAATTTTCATCACAAATCATGCAAAGTTTATGTTCAAATTAAAGCTCAGGATGTGTAATTTCCAATGAAACAAACCTCGATCAAAAAGTCTTTGTGGTTAAAAAGTTAAGATCAAAATAGTGAGAAAAAATTATTTTTCAGCATTGTTTTCAAAGTGATTTGGAGCACTTTTGAGTTATGATTACTTTCAAACTATCAAAATAACTTCAATTGCCCTTTGTAGACATGTTAAGCTCATCATTGGGATCGGGGACTAAAGTTTATTAACTGGATACAAAATGAGGTGTCTACAATTCTCCAAAAACAAAACCACTCTCAATGTGTCAAACTTGAGACTTTATTCCCATCTCATTAAAAAATTTAGAAGTTAGAAATTTGAAGCAACCTTCTCTCACTCTTCTCTCTTTCTCCCTCTTTATTCTTCATGCCCCAATCTCTCCAAAACAAATTTGAACCTCCCAAAACAATAAAGATCCAAGGACTGTGAGCTATTGGAGCTAACACAAGAGATTCATGGGGTCTTGGGCTTCAGTCGGAAACCAACAAGATATTGCTCCATGACTCCATCCAACCAAAAAGGACTGTCTACTAGCCATTTTTTAGAGAAGATTTTTGGGGTAGTCTTTGAGGTCTAACCAGTGAACCTGTGCCTAGTTTAGAAACCTAGGCAGTTTAATCGCGGGTAAAGAGGTTCATAGAAAATTTTAATTTTCAGGTTTTCTTAGTTTAAAAAACCTGAGGGATGAGTCTGACTGTTCGGTTCGGTCCAGGTTTCAAAACCACGATATGCACATCAAACTTACTAACTTAATACTTTATTTCTTACTTCATTTAAATTTTTTTTCTCTCCCCTCTCTCATTTCTCCCCTATCTCCAACCCAACCACCGCAACGCCGCTACCACCTCAACCCACAAAACCATGTAACTCATCAACATTGGATGATGAGCATTTATTAGCAATTACATTGAATACAGTATTCATTTATGCATATAAATAAAATAAGAATAACCTCAAACCCAATTATTTCACATTGCTTTTTTAACGTGCTAAAATATGATATACTGCTTATTGCCAAAAAACCACACAATTACATATAGATTTTTCAAAACAACTACTCTATAGATTTACTGCTCATGAGTGTTTCTTTACTTATGTGAACTAATGCAGCATGGGCATACATTATTGAGATATATGACCTTGCGAAAAATCACATCCTTAATTAAGACATTAATCCTCAAAGATAAACCCTCCACTCCCTTCCCTTCCTTTCTACACATTCAAACCAGGCCAAGTTGCTAATTTTACATCCTCTCAGCTATGGTTGTCAAAATCCAGATTCTATGTAAGATCGTTGGAGATAGGTGGGATCGTAAATCATAGGATCTAATCGTGAATCGTAAGATCTGATCGTGAATCGTAAGATCCTACATTATTTGAGAAAAAACAAAAGAAACAAATTAGTATGTTAAATAATCACATAAATTATACATTCACAAAAAATCAAAAATTTGCATCCATTTGATGTAATTACCATGTATCATTACATCCATTTGTAAGCATCATTTAAAATGTCAAAAATCTCAAAACGTAACACTCTATTGGGATGTTATTTTTTGTTTTTTTTCAACTAACACTCTATATCGCTACATTAAAATAGCAAAACTTGATCTATTAAAATATTATTTTCATTTGGGTCCAACTGAACCTTCTGTTAGGTTAAAGAAGATTACAAGAAACCAAAATCGTTTGGAATCGTCAGAATCATACAATCCTGAACGATCGCTAAGATCCTTGAAAGATTTAGATCGTTTTGGGCAGGTGAGATCGTAAAATCGTAGGATTGTAAGATCCAGATCGGGATTTTGACAACCACGCTCTCAGCTACACCATTGTTAACCAGTACTCTCTATTGTCTACTATATATTATTGAATCTTATATCCAAAAAAAGAACTCTACTAGTTTATGATCTTTCTCTCAGTCACCATTATTTCTGTAAGTATACCACATTTAGAGAGACAATTGACCCATCCAATTAGCAGATGGCATTATGCTTTCTAAGCCTTCATATGCCAACTACAAATCAGAGCAACTATAGGTCTACAACACCGTGATCTCACCTTCAATCTTATGACTAGACAAAAGGAGGCCACATTGCTTATGACTAGAGAAATACCAAATGTTCAATACATTTCAACAAATTACAAAACCAAGCAGTAATCAATAGAGACGATATAGAAAAATAATGTACAAATATTTGAGTTACATGTAGAATTGTGCCCCTTCATGATTCATACTAGCAATATTGAAAATGGGTAAAGAAAAATGATAACTTTAAGCAACAAATCACATCTTAGCTATTGAAACAGATACTCTAATTCAAGATTAATGAAAAATGAGTCATAATAATTTAATCTAACACATCTAAGCACACTCACACCACATGCCCGCAGCCCACCAAACCCACACACCCATAGACAAACAAACCCACAAGCCAGAGACCACTCATTGGTACATGGTAAAAATACCCACACTCAATTGGGCATCATGCCCATCATCAAGCATATTGGGGAAAAATCAATCAAAGCATAAAGCAATAAAATTTGGGGAAATTTCAAACCAAATCTACAGTACCTGAGTTTATGGGTTTCAATCTATGCTCAGCAAAAACTTCCTTGCCTGCATCGGTGAGATCGACCACCTCCTCCTTATTGAAAATGGAGCAAACTCAAGAGCACCAAAGTTCACAGTGATCAAAGAGAGAGAGAGGCAGAGAATGAGAGAAGAAAGATATAGAGAGAAAAGCACAGAAAAATAAATGCATTATCTGTCCATCGAGGAATAATCAACGCTAATTGTAGAAGTGTGCAAAATATCCGCTTGACTCGCCAACTTGCCTGACCCACAACTAACCTGCCCGCTCCATGCGGGTCATCAAGTTAGGTGGTTTGGATTAGGCAAAAAGCAAAAAAATTTGAACAATATTAATAATTCACAAAAATTTTATTGAAAAGTATGTCTATTAACAATTAAGTCCATCAAAAACTATCAAATATACTTAAAACACAAATAACATTCAGATTATTTTGTTTTTCACATAGATTGTTATAATGCTAAATTTTTATATTTTCTTTTTTTGGTTAAAAAAAGATTTGCATTATTAAATACAAATAAGTCTGTTACAAGTATTACCCTCTACATCCAGAGGTAATAAGTCTCCACCATAAGCAGTGGATTATAAAACATCTATTGCCTTTCTAAGAGCATCAGCACATCTATTGCCTTTCCAATAGGTGTGCACAATCCTTCTGTTTTGGAACTTAGTCAGTTGGATCCTACAATTAGAAAACAAAGGCTCCAAAGCTTTATTTTCGGCAGAGTTATGAAAAAAGTGAACTAAGGATAGATCATCCAATTCCACATTTTTTTTTTTTTTGAGAAGTCAACTTATATTAACCTGATAAAGCGGATAAATCAGTTTGAATAAAATGAAAAATTGATGGTGGAACATTCTCCATCCATACAACAGTATCTGACAAGCTAAGCGTTAATCTTGTCAAACCGTGTACAACTTTGTTACCCTCTCTCTTTGTATGAGAATATGATAATTAGATTAGAGATATTAAGATCTTTGGCTAGATCAAGGCTGTCTCTAAGAGTCCACAGCTCTGCAATTTTGAGTATCGATTGAGATCATAGGTTAACTATTTTTTTTTTTAAATCATTGATAATGGAGTTTTCCTTTAAAGTAAATAATGTTAATATATAATTTTAATACAGTTCTAATAAGTTACATGAAGAAATGATGTCTTACAACTATAATACTTACATTGAGTCACATAATGCAAATATAATCTGTACGATTTGTAAGGTTGAATTTAATCAACCATCTTGTTGGCTTTATTCCGTACCAAATTTGCTTGTAATTTAGCAATTAGTAATCCTGTATTTAGGTGGGAATCATGTAAGGGTAGTGTGTGAGAGAGTGTGAAGAAATGCTCAAAACTGTGCAGTGAAGCAGGGACTCGCGGCTTGATCTCGCAGGTGGCTCGCGACTTGTAAGCTGCCAAAAGATGCACACAAGTGAAGCATGCAAAGAAGCTGAACCGTCATGCTAGCTATAGCATTACAGGACAAAAAGTCCAGACTGGCCATTCAGTTAGCTCACGGCTTGAACTCGCGATTTAGTCAAGTCGCGAGGCTAAGTCGCCAACCAGCTCTGTTTTGGAAAAATGACTCTTCGCATTCCAAACACACACCAGTATAAATACCCCTTGTACCCACGAAATGTAGAGAGCTTCCAGAGAGAATTTTAAGAGAGAAACTCTAGAGAAAAACAAGATTGACTTATCCACAATCTTTATTTAGAGACTCTTCAAATTCCTCTACTCTCACCTTCTCCATTGTTACATCCTTGAGAGGTTCTTGACCAAATCATTTTCTCACCATACCCACATTTGTGAGAAGGCTTTTTGGTGCTTTGGGAAGCAGTTAGGAAGGGACCAATGGTTATTGGTTGATGCTATGGGTTATAGCGGAATCCGATAAGCTAGAAAAGACAAAAGTTCGGCGCAACCTCATTGGAGTAAGAAGCTTAGAGGGCTTAGGTACACTGGGTAGATTAGGCTTGGAGGGTCTTCTGCTGTTCATGTATCCCAACTTCATTTTCTAGTGGATTATTGATCGCTTGGAGGGCGGCGGAGAGGTTTTACGCCGAGGGCTTCGGTTTTCTCTTCGATAACACATTGTTGTGTTGTTCTTGTGTTTGCATCTCTCTTCCATTAATCTTTGCCATTTAATTTCTGCTGTGGATGTGATTTTATTTGGTTTGGATTGTTTATCAATTCTATTATAAGCTTATATTCATTTTCCGCACATATATTGTTTAATATTAAGCTTGAATTGGTAATTTGTAAATTGGGGGTCTAAACGTTTAGGAGTGTTTTATACACATATTGAATATTCACGATTCAACATTAATTTATTAAAAGTATGGTTGATTGTAATATAGAATAAATAATAAATTTTATTTTAAATTTTGGGCAGTAGACTTTTAATTGGAATAGTAATTATAAATATTTTGAAATATTGGCAGTATAGTTTTACTTTGAGCAACTAAGTTAATTAATTATTTCAATTTACTTGTTGTTCACCATATGACAAAAAAGAGATTTTTTTTTAATATATAACATATAATTTTATTGTTAATATTTCTTGTGACAATAATTAAATAACGGATTTCTATATAATTTCACAGTTCTCGTTTTAAAAAAGACTTTTTTTTTTTTTTTGAATTTTAATATTACCATTATCCACTCCGTTTTCTTTTTTCTTTTCTATTTTTTTTTTTTTTTTGGAGATAAATGATGCAAAACTCCAGCTTTCTAACTTTGTACACTTTGAATATTCAGAACTAGGCCGGGCATGACTCGATGGGCTGGTGAAGCAATTAACTCAGGTGTGAAATTCAAGCTCTAAAGTTTGATTGGTGTGGTCCGTCGGTGCACATCCGATTCATTGTTCATACGTCATGGCCGTTTTTCCATCATTAGACCTTACTCCAAACTCTCTGCCTAATCATATTCAATTTTATAGAAAGAGAGATATGTGCTGCTGCTGGTCCCTATTTTCACTTTGCTTAAGTTGGATTCCTTTCACTTTGCTTAAGAGAGATATGGGTTTGAGTTTGTGTTTACTTTCACACAAACCGAAAAAGGAAAGGAAGAAAAGAACCAGAAGGAAAAGAGGACAAATATATTGAAATAAGAATGGAGATTGTTATTTCGATTGCAGCAAAGATAGCTGAGTACTTAGTTGGACATTGTCTAAGTCATTCTTTTCTCTTCTGCAACGACATTCAAAATATGAAGAAACAAGTAACGATGTTGCAAGCTGCTAGAGATAAGGTGCAACATTCCGTTGATGATGCCATAAGAAGCGCAGAAGAAATTAAAATTGATGTTCACAAGTGGTTAGAAAAGGTAGATGTGACTTTGGGAGAGGCCAAGGAAATTCTGGAAGATGAAGAACAACGAAATACGAGATGTTCCGGTTGGGCATGCCTGAACTTGAAGCAATGTCATCAACAAAGTAAGAAAGCAAAGAAAATAGTACAAGGTATCAATGATGCCCTAAAAACTGACATTTTTGACACAGTTTCCCACCGTCCTGCTTCACATGCTAATTACATGACCTTTGAATCACGAATGTCAATTGTGAAGGGACTTATGGAGGCACTACGAGATACTAATATCAACGTTATTGGGGTGTGGGGGATGCCTGGTGCAGGGAAGACTACAATTGTGACCGAAGTTATTTGACGAGGTCGCTATGGCTGCTGTGATGCAAAGCCCCGACTTGAGAAGAATTCAAGGAGAAATCGCGGACATGCTAGATCTGAAGTTTGATGTGGAGAGCTCTGTACCTGGAAGAGCAATTCGTCTACGAGAGAGGCTAAAAAGAAACAAGAAAGTACTTGTTATCCTAGATGATATATGGAATAAACTTGATTTGGAGGCGATAGGAATTCCTTGTAATGGATGTAAAATATTGTTGACATCCAGAGATAGAGATATATTATCTTGTGAGATGAACACGCAAAAAAATTTTGAGCTTGATGTTTTATCCCCAGATGAAGCATGGAGCTTATTTGAGAAGGTGGCGGGTGATTCTCTCAAAGGTCCTAATTTGAGATCCATCGCAACGCAGGTGGCTGAAGTGTGTGCAGGATTGCCTCTCGCAATTGTAACAGTTGCAATGGCATTAAAAAATAAGAGTTTGTTTGAATGGGAAGATGCCTTACAGCAACTAAGGAGGCCCTCCCCTTTACACCTCACAGGAATGCAGGCTGCTTTATATTCAAAAATAGAGTTGAGTTACAAACATCTTGGAAGTCCAATGGTCAAGTCCTTCTTTTTGCTATGAGGTCAAATGGATTCTACCATTCACTACCGGGACTTGTTAATATACTGTTTCGGACTGTGTTTATTTCCTAGCATCTGTACATTGGAAGAAGCTAGAAATAAAGTATCTACTCTGGTTCGGAACCTCAAAGACTCTTTGTTTGTTGCTAGAAGACCCTCATACGAGAGAGTATGTCCGTATGCATGATCTTGTTCGTGATGTCGCCATATTAATTGCCAAGGCTGAAAATATGTTCTTGATGAGAAATGATGATCCAGTAAAATGGCCAGATGAAGATGCAATAAAAATGTGCACATCAATCTCTGTATATGCTAGGGATATCCATGAACTTCCTGACGGGTTGGTATGTCCGAAGTTAAAACTCTTGAACGTGGATGGCAGAGATCGAGATTTTGAAATTTCAGATCCTTTTTTTAAAGGAATGAGGGAGCTCAAAGTTTTAGATTTGACCAGAATGAGACTTTCATCACTTCCTTCATCAATTAATCTCCTCACAAACCTACAAACATTGTGTCTGGATCAATTTGATTTGAAAGATATTGCAGTGATTGGAGAGTTGAAAAATCTAGATATTCTTAGCATTTTGTACTCCAAATTTACACAGTTGCCAAAAGAAATAGGGCTCCTGACTCGTTTACGGTTGTTGGATTTGTCAAATTGTACCAAACTTAAAGTGATTCCACCAAATGTCCTATCACGCTTAGTACAATTAGAAGAGTTATATGTCTGTAAAAGCTTCACTCAATGGGAGCTTGAAGGAGTGACCAATGAAAGAGCTAGTCTGGCAGGGTTAAAAGCATTTATCGTTGTTGACCGCTTTAGAAGTAAATATTCCAGATGCCAACATACTGCCAAAAAATTTGTTGTTTAAGAAGTTGAAAAGGTACAAAATATTTATAGGAGATGTGTGGGATCAGTTTGACAAACCTGAAAGCTCAAGAGCGCTAAAACTCAAGTTGAATTCGAGCTTTGAATTAGAGCAGGGGATCAAGATGTTGTTGAGTGGAATAGAAGATTTGTGTTTGGATGAGTTAAAAGGTGTTAAGAGTATCGTATCTGAATTAGATAGCAAAGGCTTCGAACAACTGAAGCATCTACATGTCCAAAATAATTCTGAGATGAAGTACATCATCCATTCAAAGGGGTTGGTTATAGCTGATGTTGTCTTTCCTGTCTTGGAGATATTTTCTCTCAAAAACATAATCAACTTGGAAGAAATATGCCATGGACAAATTCGCTTGACATCCTTTCGTAACTTAAGCATTGTGAAAGTGGAACATTGTGAGAAACTAAAGTTTATCTTCTTATCATCCATAGCTAAAAGTCTTTCACAACTTCAAACATTAGAGATAAGAGAATGAAGCATCATGGGTGCAATAGTCGAAAAAGAAGAGGGCAGAATAGAAGACAGAGATATGAAGTTGTTCCCTCAATTGCGTCGCTTACTACTACATTGTCTTCCAAAGCTCGTGAGCTTCCTATGTACACAAAATTCAGACATAATTGATGCTGGAGAAGTCATTCCTGAAAGCGAACAGGTACATTAAAGTTTATGAATTAAAAGGTTGCTAGTCCAATTTGTCTATAGTAAATAACCAATTAATAGCAATTTGGGTTATGTATACCAAAGTAATTAATGTTTAGTATTTTAGAGTAATGCTCCCTTTTCACACAACAGTGGCTAAATTCAAAATAATTAAGGTGCACTATTTATGTGAGGGAAAAATTAACCTTAGAGCATTAAATAATTTTTTCTTATACTAGCATAAGCAGATTTTTATTTTCATAACCTAACTATTCTTTGCACAATTGCACCTTCCAAACGTAACGCTCTAAAAAAAATCGTGGACCATTAGAAACATGGCAATGCTAATAGTCTCTATTATCAATTGTTTTTTGAGAATTTATTATCATTTTTTTTATAAGCGTATTACCAATTGTTAATTGAAGTAAATGGGAAGTAATATATCAGTGGGCACTTGTGACACACATATGCTTTCTCACGCATAAATAATTCATGGACACGTGAGAGAGACATGTGCCTCAAGTGAGTTTATAGGCTTATAGCTAGAGAATATTAGTTGGGTAAGAAAGGCTACGTATGTCACAGAATTTAATAACTTGTGTCCTACTTTATGAAGCTGATTTTTTTTTTAATAATTTTTTTGAAGCTAAATTTAAATGTTGCATCTTTATTAGGACTTGAAAGTTATTAATTGATGAAAACATGACTACTTAGTTTCAATGTTAATTGTTTGCAAATTTGAGAATACAAACCTTCAAGAGCCCTATAGCTTAATTTCATAGTCTTGAGTTTTCAAGAAAGACGTCTGGGTTCACATTCTTCCTTTGCCAATTGCAACTATATCGAAAAAAAAAAAAAGACTTTAATGCCCCTCCCTCATTTAGAACATAAAGTCATAGTTTTAAAAACCGAAACCGTCTGAGAACTGAAAAAAGGGACTACTTCCTAATTTTTTTACCTGTTTTTTATTAGTTTTCGATTTTTACCCTGATGGAGCGTAAGCTTGTCAGTTACGTTCGTCAGACAGAGATGATTTTACAGCCTTCAAGGATGGTCACCGGTGTAGTGCCTACCACAACGCTTCCGATGGCAAAGTCAGTGTCCAGAACTCTTTTCAAAGTAAAGCAATGTAAAATAAACAGAACGAAAGGAAATCTCTTGTTACTCGTATGTGTGTATGTACCTTATTCTTGGCAATGTGTGGGGCTTATATATGTTCTTATGGCCTCTAGCCGTTGAAGTGGTTATGGAGGTCTTAATGCTCCTTCTGGTAACGTCTGGGGCTGAATAATATGTCATCAATGTCCTTCAACGGATTGTACAGTTGTCCCTGTAACCGTTTTGGGCTTTGATTGCCTGTATTGAATGGTCTGGATTTCTTCGTCAGTAAGAATATAACTGGCTTACCGAGACTGAGGTTGGATTCGTCCGTCTTGATGGGATCGTCTGTGAGGGATGAGCTTGTAGTCCCGTCAGTTGCCCCCCGATTCTGTGTTCGTCGTTTAAATGACGATCACAGAATGTGAAGAGTTAACAGTTTTTGAGTGCCGTTTGGGATTTCGCTCCGCATTAAATGCAAAGTGGCAGCGTTTCGCAAATCGTGGCACACGTGGCACGTGCCAGTGGGTGAGTGAAGTTAATGCTCCGTTTGGTGGGACTATTGGGCTTCCCACTGGTTTTTCAGTTTCCCAAAACTCTCAGTTTAAAACCTTTTCTTGTTCACTTTTTTCGAAAATACTTCAATCATTGTTCTGATCAATCTCCGGCGAACTCTTTCTACAACTTCTCTCTGACCGGCGTGGTGGTATTCACCTTTTCTGTTGTTTTTTAAAGGTGCGCTCTTCTTCTTTTCTCCCCTTTCTTTATATGCCATCGTTTTTGCTTCGCTACAGCTTTGCCTCTGATTTCTTTTCTTCCTTTTCATTTCTACTTTTGCTTCGTACTCTCCTTTGATTTGCCCAATTACTAATTTTGAGTCGTTCTGGACTAGCAGATTCCTGGCCCCAAGCTCTTTTCCGAGCCTTAAGCCTGTCAGAATTCCTTCGTACTCGGCCTCGTTGTTGGTGGCTGGGAATTTTAGTTAAACTCCATATCTCAATATTTCTCCGTCAGGAGTGGTTATGATGACCCCTACTCCCCCTCTTTTTTTTGCTGATGAGCCGTCAGTCTGCATTACCCATGTCTCGTCCGTGCTGGTAAGGCTTGGCTTGTCTGGATAGGTAAACTCGGCGATGAAGTCCGCCAGAGCTTGTGCTTTGATGGCCGTCCTTGGATGGTACTCCACGTCGAATTGGCTGAGTTCAATCGCCCACTGGACCATCCTGCCTGCTGCTTCAAGCTTGCTCATAGACTTCTTGATGGGTTGATCCGTCATTACTAAGATTGGGTTTTCCTGGAAGTATTGCCTGAGCTTGCACGAGGCTACTATCAATGCAAACGTGATCTTCTCGATCTTTGGGTACCTGGACTCAGCTCCTTGGAAAGCTTGGCTGACGTAGTAAACTGGGAGCTGTTTCCCATCTTCTTCTCGGATCAAGGCTGCGCTGACGGCTGTAGATGAGACTACCAAATATAAGTACAAGTTTTCACTTTCTTTGGATGGGCTCAGGAGGGGTGGATTGCTTAGGTAACGCTTGAGCTCTTGGAATGCTACTTCACATTCGTCGGTCCATTCAAAGGCTTGCTTCAGGGTCTTAAAGAACGGTAAGCACTTGTCAGTTGCTCTAGACACGAACCTGTTAAGGGCTGCGATCCGGCCTGTGAGCTTCTGAACCTCCTTGATGGTCTTAGGTGATGCCATGTTGATTATGGCTTGCACCTTCTCGGGATTTGCTTCTGTTCCTCTCTGAGACACCATAAATCCTAGGAATTTTCCGGAGGCAACACCAAAAACACACTTACTAGGATTCAACTTCATTTGGTATTGCTTGAGGGTATTGAATGTCTCCTTAAGGTTGTCCAGATGTGTGAGCTCTTCCCTGCTCTTGACGAGCATATCATCGACGTACACTTCCATATTCCTGCCGATCTGCTTGACGAACATTCTATTTACCAACCTTTGATAAGTCGCTCCTGCGTTCTTTAGTCCAAAGGGCATTACCTTATAACAGTAGAGTCCCTGACTGGTGATGAAGGCGGTTTTCTCCTGGTCCTCGTCAGCCATTTTTATCTGGTTGTATCTTGAGAATGCATCCATGAATGTTAGCAGCTTGTGCCCGGCCGTGGAGTCTACGAGCTGGTCTATTCTTGGAAGAGGGAAGTTGTCCTTCAGGCAGGCCTTGTTCAGGTCCGTGAAGTCCACGCACATTCTCCATTTCCCATTTGCTTTCTTCACTAGGACGACGTTTGCAAGCCAATCTGGATAGTACACCTCTCTGATGAACCCTGCCGTTAAGAGTTTACTTACTTCATCAGCGATTACTTGGTCTCTCTCGGGTGCAAAGGTTCTTCGTTTCTGCTTGACGGGCTTTCTCTCTGGGTCTACATTCAGCTTGTGTTGGATGACTTCTGGAGATATGCCTGACATGTCGTCATGACTCCAGGCAAAGACGTCTAAGTTCTCCCTAAGGAATTGAATGAGCTTCGTTCTCATCTCAAGGCTCAAGGTCGTCCCTATTCTGGTCGTTTTCGTCGTTTCCCCTTCGATCAGCTCTACTGCTTCCAGAACTTCCACCTTTTCTTCCTCTTTTTCTTCTACTATCCACGTGTGGTTTTCCTTAGCTGCTAAAATAGCTTGGTAGCATTCTCGAGCTAGAACTTGGTCCCCTTTGACTTCACCAATACCGTTTTCTGTTGGAAATTTTACCTTCAAGCAGTAGGTAGATGTGGACGCCTTCCACTTGTTGAGTGCTGGCCTTCCAATGATGACATTGTAGGATGATGGACAGTCTACTACCAAAAAGTCTATCTGACGAGTCAATTGCCTCGAGTACGCTCCCACTGTTATCGTCAGTGTCACTATGCCGTTGGGATACACCCTGTCGCTGCTGAAACTGACGAGGGGGGAATCGAACGGACAAAGTCTTCTGGGATCCAGCTTCAATTGTTGAAATGCAGGAAAGTAGATGATATCGGCAGAGCTACCATTGTCCACGAGGATTCTCTTGGTGTTGAACCCTTCTATGGTGAGCATTATGACCAAGGGGTCGTTGTGTGGTTGTTTCACTCCCCTAGCGTCACTTTCGTTAAAGGTCATATCCTGATCAGTTCGTCTGTATTTCGGCAAGGGCGTCATATAGACGCTATTCACTTGTCTTTGGTATGTTTTCTTGAGTGACTTGAACGAGCCCCCGGTGGTAGGCCCCCCTGTGATCGTCTGTATCTCCCCGATCACATTTTGAGGAGGTTGGGGTTGACGACCATCGCTTCTAGACGAGGACTCGCGTTGGCCTTTGTTTTCATCTCGGAACTTATTGTGCTCTCCCTTCTTCACGAATTTCTGTAGCTTTCCCCTCCATATCAATTCTTCTATTTGTTCTTTGAGATCCCTACAATCTTCTGTGTAGTGGCCATGATCTTTATGAAATCGGCAATACTTACTCTTGTCGCAGACGTTTGGGGACGAATGCAATGGTCGCGGCCACTTAAGGTAGTGCTCGTCTTTGATCTGCATTAAAATTTTGTCAACAAGCATAATTAGAGGAGTGAATTTTACCGTTCGTGGATTCTTATCGTCTTTCCTTCTGACTCCGTCATTGGTTTGCCGATCCGGTCTCTCTCTCTCTTTTGTCCTCTACGGTCGTCCTCTCTTCTTCCTCTGTCCCCGGGTCTGTCTCCGTCCCTGATGGCAGCTAGCACGTCTTCAGCATTCATATACTTCTGCGCTTTAAGGAGCATTTCAGCCATCGTCTTTAGGGGATTCTTCGAGAGTGAGGTAACGAGCTCCTTAGACCTCAGCCCTGCCTTGAAGGTCGTCAGCTGCACTTTATCATCAGCTTCGTCTACCTCCAGTGTTTCCCTTGTGAAACGTTTTACATACGACCTCAAAGTTTCCTTTTCTCCTTGCCTGATGGTAAGCAAGTGGTCTGCGGTCCTCTTCGGTCGTTGTCCCTCAATAAAGTGATGCAGGAAGGCGCTGCTCAACTGCTCGAATGAGTCGATGGACGATGTTGGCAACTTTGTGAACCATTCTCGGGCAGCTCCCCTGAGCGTAGTTGGGAAGGAACGACATAATATTTCATCTAGGGGCTGCTGAAGTACGAGGGTTGTTTTGAAGGTATTTAGATGATCTTGAGGATCCTTCAGCCCATCGAAAGGTTCGAGCTGAGGTAGCCGGAATTTTGATGGTACTGGACAATCGAGGACTGCTGTTGTGAATGGTGAATCCGTCGCTCGGACCATTCGATCCACACTTCGCTCCGTCTTCTCCTTGATGGCATTCCTAAGCTCGTCCATTTCCCTCCTCATCTCTCTCAGCATGTCTGAGTTTTGCTCGGTCGGAGTGGTGGGCCTTCGAGGATCACTTCTTCTATGACTATCCCCTTCGTCCTCATGATTTCCCTTGGACCGATTCTCCTCTTGTTGAAGTCGTAGCTTCATCTCCTGGTTCTGTCTAGTCAATTCTTCCACTGTGGCTGCAAGAGCTTGAATTTGCTGAGCCAAGGCTGCAGAATCTTGGTTGGACTCCATCTAAGAGAAATAGTTGATCGGAAACTACTTTTTCGAGATTGAACATGAAAATGTCGTCCCCACAGACGGCACCAAACTGATGGAGCGTAAGCTCGTCAGTTACGTTCGTCAGACAGTGATGATTTTACAGCCTTCAAGGATGGTCACCGGTGTGGTGCCTGCCACAACGCCTCCAATGGCAAAGTCAGTGTCCAGAACTCTTTTCAAAGTAAAGCAATGTAAAATAAACAGAACGAAAGGAAATCTCTTGTTACTCGTATGTGTGTATGTACCTTATTCTTGGCAATGTGTGGGGCTTATATATGTTCTTATGGCCTCTAGCCGTTGGAGTGGTTATGGAGGTCTTAATGCTCCTTCTGGTAACGTCTGGGGCTGAATAATATGTCATCAATGTCCTTCAACGGATTGTACAGTTGTCCCTGTAACCGTTTTGGGCTTTGATTGCCTGCATTGAATGGTCTGGATTTCTTCGTCAGTAAGAATATAACTGGCTTACCGAGACTGAGGTTGGATTCGTCCGTCTTGATGGGATCGTCTGTGAGGGATGAGCTTGTAGTCCCGTCATACCCAAACCTATTTTGACTCTAATTCTTAGTTGAACCAGCTGGGCCAGTCCGATTTTTAAAACAATACATAAAGTATAACATTAAGTAAGAAAGGATTTTTATTTAAATTTTTCTTTCAACTTCTTGTGTATTGTTTTTCAAAAAAAAAAAATCTGAATTGAGTATGGTCCCACATATTAGTTTTGTGTATGGGTTTTAATAAAATCTTCTTGGAATAAAAGCTTATAACACAAATAATATTATTAAAAAATTAAAATAATAAAAGTATCTATAATAATAATAATAATAATAAGTATCCTGTATTTATAACCTTTTTTTTGAGGGGGCTGTATTTATAACCTAGTTAGTTAAAAAGATCACTATTCTTTCATGTTTTAAGAAACTCCATTTTTAGAATCCCCTCTTTCTCACTCCAAAAAAAAAAAGTGTAGATATGTGACAGGATCATAATGTGCCTTTATAATGAATTTATCTTTTGATGACTCTTCCCTCTCTTTGCTTGCCAAGTTGCCATGCCACTATGTTCAAATAAAAAATTTGGTGATTTCCTCAAATAAAATAACAATAATATGCGTACCCTAACTTATTCACTATTTAGGTTTGTCAAAAATACTCTCTCACTATAAATAGGATTTCTGTGAGAGTATATGTAATTACAATGAGAGGCTTTTTTTTTTTTTTTTTTTTGAGAAGACAGTGAGAGGCTCTGTTCCTTTATATAGAGAACAGAGTGACCTAAAATGCTTGAGTGAATTCACTGTTGTTGCAGAGGCTCTGTGTCTAACTAATCTAGCCATTTGAGAGAATTAACTGCTTCCTAATTACTTTAACCAATTGAATTAGAACACGTGTCTAAGCAAATACTAACAACTTGAGCTAAATGAAAAAAAATGATCACGCGTGCGTCACTTGAGCTAAAACTCTCTAAAAAAAAGGTACTCCCAAGTCTTTACGACATCGTTTTGAGTCTGGACTTCATCACCGTTTGAGGTTTGGGCCTTGTTGTATTAGGCAAATACGACACCGTTTTCTTCATTTCTTTTAACAAGTTTGCTGAAGTTGATAATTAATTGTTGTTGCAGGTTGTGTTCCCTAACTTGGAAACGTTGGAATTGTCCTCTATACACTCTGAAGAGATACTACTTCACAACCAACATCGGGCAAGCTCCTCTTTCAAATTAACAGACTCGAGATTTCAAAATTTGCGTAACTTGACCATGAAAGGCTCTGGCAATTTAAAATACCTATTGGCTTCTTCTACAGCGACATTTATGGTTCAGCTCAAATATCTTGACATTGAGGACTATAAGGTAATGGAAGAGGTACTCCTCATAGAAGACTTAGGAGAAGAAGAAATAATTCCAAAGGCGTTGTTCCCTCAACTAGAACTCCTAATTCTAAAAGATCTTCCAGTCCTCAAAAGATTCTGTGTAGGAAGCAATATCAAATTTCCATCATTGAGGAGAACCCTGCTGATGGGGAACTCTCTGAAGATGCAGATCTTCAAGAGGCCTACAACAAACTTTGCAAAATTGCTGCAAAGGATGCTATGAAAGTTGATCTAGGCCTGAAAAAAATTGATGCTCTTGAGCTTGAAAAGAAGAACTTGCTTATAAAATTGTTTGATGCTAATGATCTTTTGAATAATGTTAAATCTGAAAACATGCTTTTGCTTGATAAAGTTAGAACTTTGGAACATGATTTATCTGTTGCTAGATCTGCTAGTTTCTAAACTTGATCACATGCTGAATGTTCAAAAGTATCATTCTGATAAAGCTGGGTTAGGATATGTTGAAAGCATCTTTGATTCTAGACCCCATTCCACTGTCTTTGTTCCTTCTTCTTCTTCTGTACCTTCCGTGAGTGAGGTTGTGAGTGAAACTATTAAACCCCCTGTGAGTGAGGTTGTTAAACCTGTAGAAGTTTCACCACCAAAGAAGATTAGGGTAGACTTAAGAAAATCGAAACTTAAGGAGCCTACCAAACCTAAGGACAAGATGCATGGTAAACCTGCTTGGGTTTGTCATTATTGTGGTAAGTCTGGACATATCCATCCTAACTGTTACAAGCTTCAAGCTGATAAGAGAGCAAAAAGACCAAAAGTGCCTGTGCCTCAAGCACAAGATCCTATGGCACTAATTGATGAATTGGTAAAGGCGTTAAACCTTTATTCCAATTCTGGAGTTGGGAATCACTCTAATGTGAATAAGAACTCCAATGCTCGGGGTGCATCTAAAAAGTTTTGGATGCAAAAGACTCGAAATAACTGAGTCTTTCTGACATGGTCCTTGTGCTTCATTGCTCTATTCTGTTGTGACCATTGTTCTTTGGTTTTTGAGTTTTTCTTTTGTTCTAGGACTTGCATTGCATTACATACATGCATTTCATTCTAGGATTTATTTGTTTTCTCTTTTAATAATAATAATAATAATAAAAAGGAGAAAGCAAAATCTTTGTTGAACACTATTTTTCTTGATTTCTTTGAAAACAAGGTTGGTCATTCTTTTTACACATGTCATGTCTTGTGTACCTTGTTTAACTTTGATGAACTTATTTACTGCACTTGACTAGTTGAAACTTTGTAGTGCATGTTGTGTGGGAAAGATGTGTGTGGTTCTTAATCACTTTGCCTTAATCATGAAGTCACATGTTGTTGACTGACGGACTTGATCCTTTTGAGAAAGGTATAAATAACCATCTCACCACTGTTCACTAGCCAATCATGAACACCTTAGTGCATATCATAAGATTTAGTGCTCGAGAAAGTGTGGCACATGCACAAAAAGAACATAAGGTGTAGCCTTAAATTAAATTAAAACTGGTGTGTACTATTAGGCTTGATGCCAATTCACTTAATTCAAACCGGTGTGTACTATTAGGCTGAATGCCATCTCACATAAATAAGAGGCAAAAATGCAAGAAACTTACATGATTGCAAGCTTTTGTTCTAGGAGATGTGGGAGTTATAAGATGTAACTCTTTAGGTGATAGTCTCTTTTAAATTCTATGTGATGAATTGTGTAGACTGTGTTTGATTGCTATTCACATATCACCTCACATGTATCTCAAGTCTTTGCTAGTTTCACACACTACACAAGTTACTCTTTGTTAAACACTGTACATGCTAGTGTGTGTGTTTTTGGTCTGACCAACCAAGTTTGAAAATATCTTGAGATTTGTGCACAACATATTTGTTGCTTGAGAAAATTGAATGAAGGATGATTGAAACTTGTGTTTGAGAAAATTGGGTTTAAAATTTTGGGTTTTTGAAAAAGCATTTCATCTCATACTCATGCATTTTGATTTCATTGTTCAAATGCTTTGAGGAGTTGTTTTTCAAAATTGGGTTTGCATTTTTCAAAACAGTGTTTTTTCTCAAAATTTAGTGAGCCTCTGCCCATTTCGATCGATCCAGTGTGTTTTTCGATCGATCGAAAAAGTGTCTCAGAATGTGTTAAAATGACTGTCACATTCGATCGATCGAATGTATTTTTTGATCAATCGAAGATCGTGGAGAAGCTTTTTTAAAAGAACAAATCTGACTTTTTCAAAGTTATTCAAACTTTTTCAAAAACTTTTCCTTTTCTCTCTCCGACGAGGCAAGCTCATTTGGTCAATTTTTTGTCGTTTTCCTCCGGATTTTTTGCACAATCTCTCTTTCCTCAAGCCGGTATGTCTGTTTTGCCCTTCCTTTTCAATTTATTTTCACATTTACATGCATTTTTCATGCATTTTAAGGGAGTTTTTCGGAACTTTCTCTATTTGGGTTTTGTGATGATTCAGACCTAATTGTATGAAATTGATCAATGGGTTTTGGTGGGGACACACTATAAACATGTTCTTAATAGTTTAATTTGATCAATTTTGAGTTTTGTGATCAATTGAAAATTCTAGGGTTTATGTTTGGTCCGAATTGGGGCTTTTGTGAAATTGAGTTAAAAATGATGAAATTGGCTTTATGTATTGATGTATTTAGGCATTATAATCATTGTATTGTGTTTTGTAATGCTTAATTCCTCATTTTGATGCAAAATTTTTCAAGTGGTTTTCAAATTTTTAGGGTTTTTGTTAAGAAACTCTATGTTCAAGCCAATTTTGTGAATTTGAACTTAATTTGATCCTGGTTACTGCATTAGTTCATGCATCATAACATTGTTAATGGTCATGCATCATATAGATTTTTATTTTATATTTTTTTGTGCTAACTTGCAGTCTGCCCTTGGTTTTGTTTTTGTTCTTTTTGGTTTTCTCTTTGTGTCTCTGTCCTTTCCTTAAAACCATGCCTAGGAAGACTAGAGCCCGTAGGACTATTCCCTCTCCTTCTCCACCCCCACCTTCTTTTGATAGTGAGAGGTTTCCCAGTGAGAAGAACCAAGAGACCTTTGAGACTTTAAACCTTAAGAGAAAGGTTTGGGCTGAGCGTTCTGTCATATTAGATGAGCTAGATCCTGTCATTAGGGCAAATTTTGAGCGTAGGGGTTGGTTGCCTTTGTTAGCTGTGTCTGACCCTCCACCTTCGACTACCTTGATTAGAGAGTTCTTCTCGAACCTTTCTGTCCACGTCTATGATTCCAACACTCTAGTTAGGAGTTGGATACGAGGTGTAGAGTACTCCATTACTCCTCAAGTAGTGGCTGATGCTCTTGAGGTACCGTTGGTTAGGCATCCTGTCTATCCCTATGATGAGTCACCCGAGTTGAGTGATGTCATGTCTTACATCACTGGGTCATCTATCCAGTGGGGTTCTGATCCTAGGATCACCACCACTGAGCTTCCTGAGACTACCTATCTCTTCTTTAGGATAGCATGTCACTCACTCTGACCCATTTCTTATCTGCACACCATTCCTCTTGAGAGGTGTGTATTTTTGTACGCTCTTGTCACTGATGCTCTTATTAGTTTTCCCCATCTTTTTCTTCGTTCTTTGAACGAAGTTTATAGGAGTTCATCTACTGCTCATGCCCTTGTCCATCCTATTTTCATTCATAGAATTTTACTTTATCTTGGTTTAGAGGATTTCTCTGCTTCTGAGCCTATTCATGTTATAGGTCCTATAGGTGCGTCTTTTCTTAGACAGAGGGCCACTCATCTGCGAGCTAGTTCTAAACACCCTAGGTCTGAGCCATCTAGTAGCGTTCCTCCTCCTCCTTCTTCTTCTACAGGTCCTGCTGGTGAGGCTGTTCCTGATCCTGTAGGTGCTGCTGCTGTTCCTCCACCTCCTGCGACTGACTTCGATGTTCGTCGTACTTTGGAAACTGTCATGACCGTTCAGGCGGCTCATGGTCAGCTTTTGGTGGATCTGTTCGATGAGATTCGTGCTCTGAGAGCGGATTTGGCGCATCTTCGTTCCTCCTCACCACCTCCTTTTGATGATGGCCTATGATGTCCTTTGGCATTCCGTCACAAAAAGGGGGAGTAGAGTTTTGACTTGTAGAGGAGTTTTTGTAGTTAGGGGGAGATATTTTTTGTTAGCATGGGATATTTTTGTGGAGTTTATTAGATTATATCTAGGTGCTTCACTTTGTATATCATTTTTGGGGATATTCATGTTATAGGGAGTAACATTGATTGATATATTGATATACATGTTTTCTTTTGATTCTTGTTGTCTTATGATTCACTGCTTATTGATTTATATTTATGAGTTGATTCATTGATATATATCTTTATTTTGTGTTGTGTGAATCTTACAAGAATATTATACCTGTTTATATACTATTTCCTGCCACACATGCGTTTATGTGTTTGTTGAGTATTTCAGGAATATACGGGTTGATTCAACAAAGCTGCTGTCTACACTTGCAACCGATGGATGGTAGTTAGGGTTGAATTTTTAGTTTATGAGCATTATTTTGTAAAGGGCTTTTTACTTGTAAACTTTGAGCTTTTAATTTGTGTTTTGTCACGGATTGTCAAAGGGGGAGTTTGTTAGGTTCTAAAGGTTTAGGATTTTATGTATTTAGAACTCTAATTTGTAATGTTGGCAAACTATGATCAAAACAATGTATTTAGTCTTGTTTAGGCTTGCTCAAAGTTGTTAATATATTGTAAAGTTGGAATCGAGTGACTGCAGATGCATTGGAGCATTTCGGCCTGGCTCGATTGATCGAAGGTTAGACTTGATAGATCGAAAGTCGGCCCAGATGCGTTTTCTGTAGAATTTCCAACTCAGCCCTGACTCTTTAAACGTTTAGGGTTTTATGTTTTTGCCCTAGGTATATAAGGAAAACCCTAGCCACGTTTTTAAGAGTTGCACAAGTTGTATTGTTGCTCATACATTGCGGTTTTGTGTAAATCTCTTGTGAGATCTAGAGGGGCTTTCCTTTACACAAAGCTTAGGGTTTTCAAGTTTAAGATTACTTCAACATCTTGATGATCAACTTGGTTGCTGCCTTTGAAGCTTAAAGAATATCAAGCGTGGGTGCTTGTAGCTGATCAAGGGATTCAAAGAAAGAAGTAGTCCGTGGACTCGGAGCCTGCGCGTGGTCGTGTCAGGAAGTTTTACTGGTGGGTAGTATTAGGAAGTCAAACGGGGAGCTTGTAAGTCCTTTTGTAAGAACTTCAATTCTTTCTTAGTGGATTCCGTTTTGCCTTGAAGATCGGAGGGTAAAATCTTCCCCAGGTTTTTCCGTGTGGTTTCCTGGGTGATCATATCACTGTGTTATTTATTATTCCGCAGCATTACATTTTTGATATGATTATTTGATTGCTTTAACCTAGAACTGCTTAATTTGACTACGTAACAACTTGGCTAATTAATCTAGGCTACGCAATCTGGTTATTTGTAAAGGGTCTAAACCGTTTAGATTCAATTAATTTCATGTTTGATTTTGGTTTAGTTTTAAGGTATTTATAATTGGTTTTGGATAATCAAGGTTTAGAAATCTTAAAAGCATTGGAATTAATGTGTCCAATGTTTGCTTCATCTTTGTTGCCACAATTGTGCACTTCTAGAGGACTTTTTTTTTGATAATCCACTTATAGAGGACTTTATAACAGTTATTTTTCCCCACAAATTTGAGAAGAGTTAGATGAATTTCTCAAAATTGGCTCTTTAAACGAAAGATGGCAATGTATTGTGGCACAATTTAAAGCCAAAAGAACAGTTAAATAGACCTATTCTAATAGATGGGTTCGTGCTCTGCACCCATCTCCTCTCTCTGGCATCTGCTGTTTGTATTTGTGCTCTTCCCCCATTTCCTCTTTGCAACATATACGGAAGGTTTGCATCATCTCATTGTTTCTTCTCCTATTCGATTAGCATCTTCAATCTTCAATATATCTATGTTTTAACTTAAAATCTGATGCTTATATTTCAATTGTTTTTCTTCTTGAAATACTCTTTATGCAGTTTATGAAATACTCTTTATGCAGTTTAGAGTTTATAAATACAAAAACCCACAGAAAAAGTAATGAGAGAGAGAGAGAGAGAGAGAGAGAGAGAGAGAGAGAGAGAGAGAGAGAGAAATGGTGGTAAGGCACAAAGGTAATGACATAGAGATAAATTTCAGACCACCACCATAGTTGGTCTCCAACCACTGAAAATTGAGCATTAAGTATGATTTATGTTTGGGTATTTGGTTGGATTTAGGCATTTGGGTTAGATTTGGTTTTGATTCAAGTATTTGGGTTAGAAAATTTGAATTTTTTTTGTTTGAGTTTTTGTTTTTTATTTGGATATTAAGAATTGAATTGGCTTTGGAGCTGTTCTGTAATTAAGTTTACAATCTGCATAGTGAGGGGACGAAAGAATTCAAAGTGTGGCCAATGTTGCCAATCATATCTTCTTTGCTGAATACAGCTTCTCTGCCTACAACAATTTGTCACTAAACATGCATTTATATTTTTATGTCTTTCTTATAAGAGTTAATCTATACTTTTTCCTATTTATTTATAGGGCATCTATTGGATGTTTCTTTACATATATGTTTTTTTAATTTTTTTAAAATATAATTGCTTAAGTGTATATTGCCATGATCAACACAAAGATTAATTAATCTTTCAGATGACTTGGAAGTAGTGAATCCAACTCTTAAAATTTGTGTTTCTCCTCAAAAAATCTAAACATGTGCGCATTCTCAAGGATTGATTCATTTATGTTCAACTTGCCCATTTTTGAAACTCACGGATATATGACAAAAATAAGGATACAGTTGAGTTTTTGGTGATAGATGAATTTATATAGTTCTTGACAATTTTTTTTTAGTTCCATTGACACTTAATAGGATGAAAAATGAAATAGTTGGGTATATTTCTAATCAATTAGCTATAGGAAAACAATTTTGATTAATTTTTTCCAGTTTAGTGGTATCATCTTAATATCTTTTGGTCAATTTTTTGTTTATAGTTTGTGAACATTTTTTTTTTCTTTGATAGGTAAGTTTGTGAACTTTCTTTTGCTAAAGATCTATATGTTAGTAGTGTGTTTGGTTTATTGCTTTAGTATGAACTTGCAATTCTTTCATATGACTTTTAATTTTACTTCCATTGCTTCATCCTTTCCCTGTAATTAAGGTTGTGATGATACGTTAGGAAATTTGCCCACTTAAAAACCTACCACGCTTACAATTTGAAAGTTACAAAATACCACACGTTGCATTGTTTAAGGCTTTAAATTTTAACTATTTATTGTGCAACCTACACAGTTTAAAACAGAAAATATGGTTAGATTAAAAGAGAGAGAGAGAGAGTCTGATAAATAGAGAGAGAGAGAGAGAATGAGTCGATTAGGCACAGAGAGTGGAGAGAAAAAAAAACTAAGAAATCTGCCCTCAACTGCGTCAAGCGACAATCCAAGCCTCTGCCATCATCAAACCCATTCCCTCCACCGGTAAGTCTCTGTTTTTTTATGTTTTATTTTATAATTTTTTTTTTAATTTTTTTAAAAAATTTAGGATCAAATTTGATTTAGGTCTAGGTATTTTGACTGGATTGGATTGCATTAAGTTGTTTGACTTAGATTTGGTTTTGAATAAGGAATTTGGATTAAGAATGGTTTTTAATATCCGTTATTTGTGTTGGATTTGGTTTTCCTTTGGGATATTTGGGTTTAATTTATTTTGAGTATATCTCTGCACTTTAAAGCTTTCATTTTATTTATTCTATTTTAAATTTTTTGTTGAAACATTTTTTCCCTTTATAATTTCATTTCCCATGTTTCGTCTAGCATTGTTATGAAGTTTTTCCAGTATATACTTCTCTATATTAGATTTTTTCCCCATATAGTTCATATATCGCAGTGATTGTGTCAATTTTATTTTTAAATTGTATTTCGTTGGTATACACACACTTTGTAATGTAGAATGAGGTTTGCCATATTTGATCAATAAGGCTAAGATTGCAGACTTTGCATCTGAATTGGATTTTCGTTCCTATTTATTGATAACAGATGAAAACAAATACATATAAGACAGCCCTCAAATCCAATTACAGAGGAAAGAAGAAGCTGAAAACAGAAAGAACAAGAAGCTAAATACAGTAGAGAAGTATAGACCAATAGGTATGCTTAGAGAAATTCAGAGCAACAAGTATGCAGATTACAGAAAATACAGACCAACAGGTATGTAGAGAAATACAGACAGTGACAAATATTTTTAGATGTCAAATATAATTAGAGCTTCGAGTCCCAATATTTATTTATTTCAAATATTTGTTTAATGATGTGCCCCACCTGTTTTTTAAAAGAATTGAATCAATAAAATTTTCAGAAATTGTTGATTCCTTTGAGACATGAGTTTAATAATATGAACAATTTGAAGAACCCTTTACTCTTTAGCTATGGAATTGTTGTTTTAAATTTTAATGCGTTATCCTTTCTTATTTATTCATTCATATGCATTTAGTTTCTTGCTCTTTTCATGTTTGATGCATCTTAATTTGTTATAATATTTTGCTATCTTGGAGGGTTAGTCATGTTGTTTAAGTGTTTTCCACTAGAGTCACTAAGTACATTCTCATGTTTGTAAGATTTCAATTTAACTTTTCAAAGTACAGAATTTTAAAATCTTTCACTGGGTGAATTTCTAAATGCTGCTCAATGACATTTTGTGTTTGTAAGGGCATTCAAAAATCAAACAAAGAGGTACCTCAGAAGATTTTTGAAGGCGTGAGAAGGTTTATTTACACCAAGGACCGTGAGCAAGTCCAAGGATGAGGCTTTAGGCTTTTTTTTTGGAGTAATGTTTGAATTTCATAATTAATTGTTTTGTTTTGATGCTAAGCAAAAAAGTGAAGTTACCATGTCAGCTTTGTTTATATAAATTGATAGTTTTGTTTGATTGAGCTTAGATCATTTGAAGGTTTTTTTTTTCCTTTTTTTTGACAATTTTCTTTACTGGGATGTGGTACAATTCAAACTTTAATTTCCCTTTATCTCTGTTTTTACTTTTCACTATACTCAATTTTCTTTACTAAATTTGCTGTGAAAAAAATGTTTTTTTTTTTTTAAACTTATATTGACATTGACTTGACTTAATTTCAATTCAATTTATTTTCCATTTTTATAATTATTCAATCTTTGTTGTGAAGTGTCATAGTCATTGGGTTTCCCCCCCCCCCCCCCCCCCCCCCCCCATTAATTTACATGTAAGGGTTTGTTATGGCTTGAGCCACATAGTCTAAGGAAGTTAAAACACTTTAGTGAGAGTTTTGTTTTTGTCTATGTGTCCATATGTATGCTTTATTCTTTGGTTGATTTATTAATTATTTCCCTTAATGTGCTATATCATAATAGGTTGATGTGGTATATCATAACAGGTTGGTGGTTGCTTTTTCATCATGATCAGAAGGTGAAGATAGAAATTACCCTCATCAATACTTGTTGTGTCTTCATCATTATCACAATATATAAATAGACTTCTATTTTTTTCCAAACCTCATCTTGCTTGACAAACCTTATATTTATCCATTTGTACCACATATTTATCTATTGATTTTTTATGTATATAATTTTTATGTTAAGTTGTTCTATATAGCTATTTTAGAATTGTTATGAAATATTGTTTCTGTAATTAAAGTTTAACAGTTTAACGTTGGGTTATTTTAACAATCAGTTAACTTATACAACATGCCCTAGAAGAATTTTAATGTATTTCATTGTCTTCTAATAAGTAAAATATAAATTATTGTATTAGTCACATAACTATTATTGTATAAATTTGTTACAGGCATAGCCAGTTTTGTAGAAATTATTGTCCTGCTACTAAAAGATTTCTTAAAAAATTAGTTTACTCAAACATATAAATTTCAGCTGCTGCATAAAATAAATAAATAAATAAATAAAATTCACAACTCCAAGAAAAACTCAGTGATGACACAATTTTTGCTCTAAGTAAACTGAGTCCAACTAAAATTCTACTACTCTGCTATTTGAGAATGCTGAAATCAATCTAAACTACTGAAGTAAAAAATGAAAGAAAAGACAAAAGAGAGAAAAGAAAAATCCAAGTGCTCACACAAATGAGTTCTATTGAAACTCTCTAAATAGATGAAAAGGAATTAGAATCAATGTGTTTAGAATATGCAACTACAACCAAAAGGCAAACCACAAAAAAAAAAAAAAAAAAAAAAAAAAAAAAAAAAGACAAATTATTTTAAACAAGGAGATGTCAATAATGTTTAACATGAGTTAAGTAATTACATATTTTGGACCTCAAACACACTAATATGTGTATGTTAGATTACACGTAAATAATATAAACGATGTTTTGAATTATATAAAAACACTTTATAGAAACAATATTTTTTTTTTAATATTCTTTATATTAGACTTTAACTACGAAGATTAATGAAAAGGCTGGGCAATTGAGTTATCTTTAGAAAAATCACGTAAATGAGCAATTTATCTGTATGTTTAGCTATCTGTTTTCATGAAATTTCAAGCCAATTTAGTCACAAGTGAAAGGAAAAGAGTTGAAAATATATATGATAAATTTAAGAAAAAAAGAAGATGAGAAATAGAAAAATATACCTTTGATTGGAAGTATTTCATCTTTTTGGTTAAAATTAGAGTGACAATTTCTTGAATACAATAATTTTTTTCATAATAGCTACTATTTAAGGATCTATTTTTCATTTTCTCATACATGTGGTGTGTATGTGGGAAAAAGGGATTTACTTTAACTGTGATATCAAATACTTCAGCTTCTTTCTCTTTCAGGTTTGTTTTCTTTTACTAATTTTTTTTCCTGTTTTTTATTTTTATTTTTTTATTTCATTTTTTTGCCAGCATTGTATATTATTGTCATTATTAACATGATGAAGCATCGTATTGAGGTTATCTAATAAATGTGTTAGATGAAAATGACATTACCACTTTTATATTTGAGGAGCAATCGGTTATATGATTTTATTCTAAGGTCATAATTAAATTTTATGTCTTTGATTATTAATAAAGTGAAATTTTGCCCAAAAAATATGAAATAAAGGCAAAATAAAGGAAAGTCAAAGAAATTTCAAAAAAAAAATTAGACAAAATAATAGTTGTTATAGCAATTGCAAAAAAGATCTTGAGTTATGTCACATTTCTAGGTCTTGGAAGTATTTTATGT
Organism: Quercus glauca; assembly: GCA_023736055.1. NCBI lineage: Eukaryota > Viridiplantae > Streptophyta > Magnoliopsida > Fagales > Fagaceae > Quercus > Quercus glauca. The sequence goes on along the minus strand of CM043325.1, from coordinate 27,266,931 downwards.
GTTTGGATATTCCTTCTCTAGCAAATGGCATTTTAAAGATTATGAGAAATTTTATCATTAGCAGAATCTATATTATATTTTAGTTATTCACTAGCAAAAAAATTAACATATTTAGTGGTAGTTAAACAGTTATTAGAAATCACAAAAAATGTTGGCTAGAGTAAAAAATATGAGGAACCTTTGTTTCAACCTATATGCATTGATTTGAAGGATAAGACATACTCTTTCAAGTCTATCTATTTTTTTTTTTTTTTTTTTTTTGTTCTATACCTTTATGAAATTCTGTGTCTGGTACTTTATGCTTTTGTTAGTACTATAGGTTAAAAATGTGACAACATGAATGTGTAGAACTTTTGAACATTTGGATTTCTATATTAAAACCATGCAAGTTTAATAAGTATTTGAAATTTACAAGAGACATGAAATGATTCCTCTTTTTTCTTTCTACACATTGTATAATACATTTGATTAAATCAAATTTATTATTATTCTCCTTTTTCTAATTTTTTTTTTTTTTTTTTTAGGAAAGCATTCAAAGATGAAAAGTAACCAAAAAAAAAAATTTGAAAGTGCAATATAAGTTGCTTTGTAAGGATTTTAAAGATAAAACATAACAAATAAATAAAATAAAAAATTCCCGCGCATTGCACGAGTTAAAAGCTAGTATATATAAAAGCAGAGACCTCATGCGAGAGAGCATGAGGTTCTGCCATGTGGCGCACTCTATGAAGAGAATTGAAATACCCTTAAGCCACATTAGAGATAAGAACAAATTTAAAAGTGGAGACTCTTTATTTCTTTTGGTTCAATGTTTTAAGACTATTTTTGTTACATTATTATTCAATGTTTTAAAACTATTATTTGTTTCATTAGGTACAATGTTTCAAAACTTTTCATCTCTCACACACACAAAAAAACTCTTCGCATTTCCATTCCCCCTTTTCACTTCTACTCCTTTATATACACATGTCCATAGCCTTTCATACCATCCCATCTCAAATACACTTAGACAAAAAACGATGTCATTTACTTTCAACCTTTCAATGACACCTACATAACTCCAACATTGTAGTATCATTTGATCGTAACCCGTATGAGTAGGCTATGACCAATGAAGTGGGCTTGCGTTTTTTATTTAGTGACAGTAGCTTACGGTTTTGATGTTGAAGTCAGACATTGTAGATTTTGTGAAAATTATGATTTGCTTGGAGTCTTTGGATTTTTGAAATTTTGGTTTGGGAAAGTTATAAATGTATTTTTTTTTAAACTAAAGAAAAAGAAAAAGAAAAAGAAATATTCTAATTGATTATTTATGAAGTTAGCTTTTTTTTTTTTTTTTTTAAATTGTGTTAGAATTTATAATTTGTAGGTTTCTTTGTAAGTTTATTTTACTGCTATTTTGTGCGGTACGAGTCATAGTGATAAAAACAAAAATCGATGGTGATTTAAAAGTGTTTTTCACTTTTTTTTTTTTGGATACGAAGCCCAACTAAAAACAATTGAATTTTGATAAATGAATGTGTTTTTAGTAAATTTCTCTTTGTTTAATCACATTCTCTTTATATAGATACTTACAAATGATTTCCTTAATTTCATTGAGATAATTAATTGGGTGTTTGTGATCAAGGTCTCTATGTTTGGTTGTGAGAATAGAGTGGTTAAAAAAGTGTTTGGTAGATTGCTGAAATTTATGTAATTTTAGAATATAAAAGTATTATATACATTAAATTCTTATTTGTAGATTTCAGAATCATTTAATCAGTTTGAAAAATAAAATCTACTTTTAACAGTAAATATTATAATATATTATAATCTTACAGTGTTATACAATTTTTTTTTAAAGAAAATATGAATTAAGAAAATGAAATTTCAAAATTAACAATATTGTGGGCAAGCATAAATATTATACAAAAAAATAAGTATTAAGTGTCATATGTCCCTCTTTCTCTTCCCTATTGTATATCATGTTTCTTAATTAATAAAATCTATTATCGTTTTCTCTCAAAAAAAAAAAAAAAAAAAAAAAAAGAAAGTATTTTATGTAGATTTAAATATACATATAAATAATTTCAAATGAAATTGTAAAGTAGTCCGCGCATCATGCGGGATATCATCTAGTTGAAACAATTGAACGACAATAACTACTAAATGATGAACATGGTTTTGGAAAAAGGCTTTTCTTGTAAATGACTCTTACACCACTTTGCATTTGATTGACTAGTACCGTTCGATAGTTTTACGAATTACAACATTATTCTTTATTTTGTACTTTCTTTGGTTTTTTTGTTTTTTGTTTTTTTTTTAAGTTTCATCTAGATATAATAAGGTTGGACCATATTCTTACCATTAATTTTAGAAACTTCACTGATATATTCCATTTCATTAATAAATCTATTTTCTTTTGTTCAATGCTTTGATTTTTCTTATAGGGTACATTATTCCCTAACTTGGAGGTTTTGGGATTGGGTGGAAATTACAAGATGAAGGAGATACAACGTGACCAATTTTTTGAAGAGTGCCTTTACAAATTAAAAGTCCTTTACGTGATGGACTATGTAGCTGTTTTTTATTGGATTACTTTCCTTAAAAGATTACACAGTTTGGAGAAACTTTTTGTGAAATTTATTAGTTCTTGGGAGGAAATATTCCCATATAAAGAACTTTTTGACACGGAAAACCATGCTACAATACTCGCACAACTACGAGAACTAGAGTTGTTTGAACTACCTCTGTTGACACATTTGTGGAAAGAAGACAGACAACCAAGCCCAATGTTTCATAATTTGGAAAATCTAAAAGTGTCGATCTGTGACAAATTGAAAAATTTAGTGCCATCCTCAATATCTTTCCAAAATTTGACAAATTTGGAAATATATAAATGTCATGGATTAATTAATTTAGTTACATCCTCAACAGCCAAAAGTTTGGTACAACTCAAAAAAATGAGTGTAAGTGAATGCGAAAGGATAACAGAAGTTGTATCAGTGGAGGGAGGTAAAGTGAGTGAGGTGATTACTTTCACCCAGCTAACATACTTAAAACTTGATTGCTTGCCAAACCTCTCAAGCTTTTGCTCAGGAAGTTATTCCTTTGAGTTCCCATCTTTGGAAGAAGTAATTGTGAAGCAGTGCCTTGAGATGAAGACTTTCTTTCATGGAGCTTTAGGGACACCAAAGCTAGAAAGAGTACAAGCGACACAAGAAGATGAATTTCATTGGAAGGCTAACCTAAATACCACCATACATTGGCTCTGGGAGAGCAAATATAATACCACCACACAATAGTTCTTTTGAGGAAGAGAAAGGGTAAGTATATTATTCAACAAATCTCCTAATTTCCCACACCATGTACTTCAATCTTTTTAATGCAATAATGCATGAACACGAGCAACATTTTCACTCTCCCACTAGATAATTATCATAATAGAATTATGTGAACATTGCCAATTTTTAGGAGCAATAAATTCTTTGTAAATTGCATCAAAATTTATCCATCATACATATTATTGTGTCCCTTTGCACTTCATATGCATACACAAAAATAATGTTATTATCTTCGAAAGGATAATTATTTTTCCTTGATGATACTTTGAGTTCAACGGATACAATGATTGATGCTTTTTCTCAATATGTTGTTTTCTATCACGTAAGGTTCAGAATTCTAAAGATGGAGATCATCTTAAATATGAAGCAGCGGGAACGTGACTTGTAATTGTAGTTTGTGGTACTTGGAATCATGTCTCTTTCTCCTGAAATCATGTGCTCAGAGGGTCACCATCTCCCATGGTTATGGAAACACATAGAGTTCATTCATCTTTTGTTTATTCTAATATTGTTTCATTATTTTATTATTTTTCCATGTTTGAAAAAAAAAAAAAAAAGGGTAGCTGTAGTAGCAATAATAATAGCAGTACTACTACTTGTGTGATGCATTTATTTGGAGTGTTATAAACTACCTCTTCTTGGTGTAGAAAGACCATATCACTATTTGAATGAAGTTATGCTTATTATCATGTTGAGAGTTATAAACTACATGCTATCATCAAGTGTCAAGTTTTTAAGTGTTTGATATTTTATAATGAATTTCTAGTTGCTTATCCTTTTAAACGTTTCTCTAACTCAATCATGCGTGCTCACCCATGCACATAATAGACTCCGGGAGGGAGATAATTTGGGTCCAACAATATAAGGTTGTCATAGAAGCAGTTGTATAGATTGACATATCCAATTTGATCTCCCTTGATTTTTAGCATCGTGATTATGAAAAACAAATGATCATGTATATGGTTGTGAAATTTTAGTTAAAGATGGTTAGAGGAAAATATTTTATCTTTATGATTTTAACCATGCATTAGTAAATTATCTTCTCTTCGTAAATTTGTAAACAATTGTATGTAATTGAAATCCAAATGAATATTTTATGGAGCAAGAAAAGAACAAATAGCAACATTGATGACCAAAATAGGAAGAATGCTGTTGTTAAAAAAAGAAAAGAAAAAAAAAAAAACAAAAAACAAAAAACCCTGAAATAACCATAAATCTCATGAATCAAAGATCCACAAGCTCTATCTAATGAAAGGGTGTAAATTTGCACCCCTGGAGAATTAGAGGCATTTGCACTGATATTTATTGCGCTCTTTATCAAATCCCTCAGTGCTCTGTTAATTGGATTTCTAAAGAAGCAAATATAGCAATTCACACATTGGCAAAGTGGCCTTTATTGAACAATGTCCATGGTTCTTTTGATTTTGGGCAACTTGTATCTGTTATTAGGTTGGAGGCTAGTTTGCTCTCCCTATAATTAGTTTTGCTTTTGAATAAAAATTTCCAGTTCTTCAAAAATGAAAGGGGTGTAAATTTTATTGAAAGATGGTAATGAAGATCATATTTATATTTCAACATACATGATCAAAATTATCTTCGTTTTATTTTTCCCTACTTACAATAAGTGGGGAGAGGTGATTCAAATCCAGGTTTTACCCAGAGAAAGAGAGAGAGATTTTAATGCTAGGTACTAATCACAACTTCCTAGTTCTTATTTGAGTTTTTTTGTATACATTTAGATTTTACATGCTAATGCTCTTTTCTAATTTCTCAAAACTTCCCATAATTTGCAAACTGCTAAAAACAAGGATTCCCTATAAAAATTACAATGAAAAAATATTTCAAAAATTATCAAAAGCTTCTACTCTTTCTAGTTTTGGCACTCAATGTCTCTTTGATTTAAAGACAAATGATACAAGCACCTTTTTTGACCAGTGTTTTCCTCTACAAATTCCACCATGCCATTAAAAAACTTTCAAGGTTTTCCCCTACAAATTCAACCATGCAATTAACAAACTTTCAAGGTCCTACAATTAAGCTTTTTCTGCCCATATATACAATTGGTTCTACAGAATAACTGATTAAAAATTTAATAAAGCATTAAACATTTTTTTTCTGCAAGGAATACGTTAACAAAGATTTATCATTCATGCCATGATCCAAATTAGCATGCTGAGTAAATAACCCATAGGATCTGCTGAAGGTCAGGTGCTCTACAAACTTTGTGAAAAAAAATTTTAAGTCCTTTGTTCATCTTGGCATGTCCTTCTGTAGAGAAGAATAATACCAACATGACATGCCATCACACTAACCAAGTGCACCCCAAAAAAAACAAAAACAACTGTCATATAGCACATCAAACCTGGCGTTAAAGCAGGATATATCTCAAGAAACCAGCAAAGTAGCCAAGACCCAAGAAAAAAATTCTACAACCGCACGATTAAAAACCACCAAAAGAGCAAAAGCTAAGGCTTATGATTTACAGATTATCAAAGCCAATCAATCAAGAAAAATTTACAGCTGAAAATAGATGCAGCATAATATAGGAATCTATTAATGCATCCAACAGTGACATAGTAAAATGTCATTGTTTTGGAGACAATTCTTTGCCCTTGATTAAATATTGCTCATCAATTAGGTTTTTTTTTTTTTTTTTTTTTGAACAATTTTTTAAAAGGATATACAATCCCACCTGCAAAAATCGTGTATCAGGTAATCCAAGGAAACTCTCCTAGTGGCGATGAACCTAGGATGTATGGATCTACAACTCATCCCGAGCTTCCAACCATTAGGCTCCACCCTAACGGGTACTCATCAATCAGTTTTACCCTTCTGTGATCCAATCTCTTGCAAGTAATGTTCAGCTTCCAAGGCTGCCATGCAACCTGCATCATTAAAGAAACCAAGTAAACTAAATAGAGAAGACCTTAACACATATACTGTGAAGAAAGCATAACTTAAAGAGGAACAGGTCTTTTTATTTAAATTTAAAAAGATAACTTAAATTGTTCAACCAAACCCAAATATTGGTGACAGAAACAGGTTATCGTAACAGTGGTAGATGCCATGACCAATGGTATAATGAAAACCAATGGTAACATGATTTCTAATTTTCCATTCGACTGTTCCAAAAATTGAGAATGAAACAAAAAACCAGTGGCAGCCTTTCTCTTCCCACCTCTCCCCCAAATCTTGGGACCGAAATGAACATTTCAGAAAGACATGTGATCCCAATAGCAGATTCACTTGGATTGGAGTCAGTAAGCAACAACCTACAGTTATTTATATACCACTGCCAATTATTTGTATTATCTCAATTCTTATAGTCAATTACAGAAACTGTCAAATTTTATGCATCCCAATGTAGCTAAATGATGAACACAAAACACATTCCCACATCAATGTAATTTTTTTATTTTTTTTATTCTGTAAATCACATTTAAAAAGACAAAACAATCCAAGCCTAGTCAAGTATCTTGTGATAAGTTCAATTTGTGAGATTAAAGTCATGCATAGGCTTAATTTACATTTGCGCAAAAATCATACATACAAGTCACTCAATCTCAGGTCACCAAGCACTAAAAAAAGCCAGAGTCCAGCTCACCCTTGAAGTGAACAACCCATTTGATCTTATTTTAAGGGGTCAAAAATGGGTGGGCAAAATCAAGTTCCAAAATTCACATTTCTGAAAAGTCCATGTTCTTAAAAGCTAAGTTAGATCAGCTTGGGTTTACACGAGAATGGGCACAGCATCTCAAAAGAATGTGCTTGAATCAAGACTCCAACAGTCATCCAATTGCATAGAGAGATGGTGATCAAGCCATGTCAAACATATCATAAATGGATTACTTTCTTCGCAACCCTAGAGCACAAGTTTCATCATTTTGATTAAGAAGAACAAAAAAAGTACATGGTCACACAAGGTTAGACTAATTTTGTTTTTAAATCCATAAACATAGAATGGGCAGTAAACAAAACTTTTTAGAACCTTCTTAACTATATACCTATTAGGAGGGAGTCAAAAAATAAATCTTAAAATTTCCTTTTGATTATTATCAATTTCATCGGTAAAGGGCAACTACATTCACTAATGTGTTGCACATGGAAAATACCATAATGCAACAAGCAAGTTAGAGACAATGGCAAATTTAGAAAGCATAAATATTCTCTGTTCTTGCAGTCACTCTTTATTATCTGGAGGGCAATTTGATCAAGAACAAAGAAACATGTGAACCAGCAACTCGCAGTTGAAATATGCTTCTGAGTAAGCAATACAGAAGAGAAGTGAAGCAGGGAATTAAGTTTAGCATTATATCAATGAGATACACATAATTTTGACCCAGCAAAAAACAGAAATAGAAATAAACACACCTTATTACCCACACAAAACATATAATCCCAAATAAAATGAAGAAAAGCAGTGCTGCAAACATAAAAATTCTAAAATCGAAATTTAAATGATGAAGGGGGGAGATAGAGGATAATGACAAACCAGTTCCGGCAGCAGTAACAGCCTGCTTATACTTTTTATCCTGGACATCTCCAGCAGCAAAAACTCCATGCACGCTAGTCAGAGTGGTCCCTGGCCTTGTGACAACATAGCCACCAGAATCAAGTTCCAGCTGACCATCCAAGAACTTGGTGGCTGGCTCATGCCTATCACAAAGAACAATCCCGATACCTTAAGATCCGAAACCTCCCCGCTTAGCACATTCTTCACCTTCAACCCCCCCAAGACCCTATTATTAGTGTTTTCGTCCCCATATGCCCCCACAACTGCCGAGTTCCAAAGAACTTGAACCTTAGGATTAGTCAAGGCCCTCTGCTGCATAATTTTTGAAGCCTTAAATGTATCTCTCCTATGGATGATGTACACAATGGACCCATACTTGGTGAGGAACGTGGCCTCCTCCATGGCTGAATCCCCTCCTCCAATTACTGCCAAGGGCTTGTTCCTGAAAATGGGTGCAGCACCATCACACACAGCACAAGCTGATATCCCTCGGTTCCAAAACCCTCATAGGCCCTCTCTAGAGCCTGGGAAGTCTAATCGCTTGGCGACAACACCTGTTGCCACAATGATAGAATCGGCAATGACAGTCTTAGAATCAGTGAAGACCTTGAAAGGGGTGGTGGAGAAATCCACCTTGTTGACAGTCTCGGTTAGAATCTGAGTGCCAAAGCAGAGTGACTGCTAGCAGCAGCGGTCCATGAGCTCAATGCCATTAATTCCATCTGGAAATCCTGGGAAGTTCTCCATGTCAGTGGTCGTGGTAAGCTGACCACCAGGGGCAATGCCATTGGCCATCCACCCCTCAAAGAGGATGGGTTTCAACTCTGCACATGATGCATATATGGCAGCGGTGTGGGCAGCTGGGCCACTTCCAATGATGCACAATCTTGTTTTGAGGATATGGAGATCATCCATGGCCGAAGTTGAAGAAATGGCTGCGGCAGAGGAGGATGCTTGTCCAGGTGTGGAAGTGGAAGCTGTGGTGGGAGCAGCAGAGTTGGAGGCCTTTCGAAAAAACTTGGAATCTCTTCTGAGTAGATTTAAGAGGTTGTTTTTAGGGCAATAACTCATAATTTCTCCTTTCTGCAGTCTCTATTGCTATAAAAGTTAAAAGGCATGGTTTTGAAAACCAAATTGTAAAGAGAACAAAAAATAAAAATAAAAAAGGAGAGGTTCAAGTTTTTAAGATTAGACCATTAGTATAAAATAATAAAGCATAAACAAGCTAATTAAATTTAAACAATAACAATTCTTTAAAGTACAACGTCTAAACAAACAAATAAATTTCACATAGTAATATTACACATTAAAAAAAGAAAAAGAAAAAAAAAAAAAAAAAAACCATTCGACTATAACAACAGCAGTGACAATCACCACCAAGTCGTCAATAAAAACAACCAACAGCCTTGCATGACATAGCACATCAAGAGGAATAACAAACAAACCTAAGAATTAAACAAACTTTGGACATATATAAACAAAAACAGAACACCCACTAAGTACTTGATTTTCAAAAACAATGTGATTCAAGTCGTAACAAACCCTGAAATGAAAAATGAAGAAAAACAAACCAGACACAGTGACACACTTCACAGCAAAGATTGAATAATTTAAACAAATGAAAACAAATTAAATCTAAATTTAGCTAATTCCAGGTTACTTACATATAGTTAAAGATTAAATTAACAGGACCAAATAAAAAACACCAAATTAAGCTTTTTTTTACTATGGATAAACCTAAATTAAGCTTAGAATTGATTAAAGGGCGATTACATATTAACTTTGAATTATAGCACATACCCAGTAAAGAAAATTCCCAAAAGAAAAAAGAAAAACCCTCAAATGATCCTAAGTTCTACGCCTTTAACAATGTGGGGTTGCCCTTCTGACGTATTATGGAAAAGAATTTGATACAACCCACGTTTTCCTAAAGTTCAAACCTCAAATTAACAAGACACAACAGCTGATAAACAACAAGCTTCAACAAATGAAAACTCCCAACACCCACAAGTGGTTTTTTTTCCTCTCAAGAGCCCACCTAAGATCATGTGATACACAAACCCAAAAAGATAAAGGAATCCAAAACTAAAGAACCAAGTGAAGAAGATGAAAATGTTTACCTGAATGTCTAGACTTTCCAAGTTTCCAGTGAGCTATTCAGATTGGTTATCCATATGACTTCTTGTGTTTGCTTTGCTTGGGCGGTAGGTTTGGGCCTTGAGACGGAGGAAAAGAATGAATGCTAATCCTTCTTTGAATACCGAAAGAACTACATAAAACAAAACGAGAATTGCTGGGTGGTGGTGGTTTTTTATTTTTTAATAAAGTAATATTACTATATTGAAGGTGGTTTTTTATTTTTTAATAAAGCAACAATAAATATAAAAAAATTTAATTAGTTGTCATGTTTCAAAACAATGCTGAAAACTCGAGTGTCTAAAACTCGAGTTCCAAAACAATGCTGAAAACTCGAGTGTCTAAAACTCGAGTTCCAAGATAAAATTCGAGTTTTTAAGTCTCAATTTGTAAGAGAACGGCTGAAAAAATCCACACAAAAATAAAGTTTTAAAGACTCGAGTTCCATTAATTGCATGAAAACGCCGCTATAGGGCTCTTAAACATCATTATAGGGCTTAAAAACACCACTATAGGGCTCCCTGAACCTGGGATGGGGTGAACACACTTATAAAAAAATTTTGCAGGAAAACGCCGTTATAGGGTTTTAAAACGTCACTATAGGACTTAAAAACGCCACTATAGGGCAAAATTTTTTTGCATGGAACTCGAGTCTTAAAGACTTGAGATTTATGTGTCAACCAATCACTCGCAAAGCGAGTCTTTGGGACTCGAGTTTTAATATAGATCTCAAGTTTCTAAAACTCGAGATGCTATTTTTCTTAAAACTTTCGAACGTTGCCTAACTTACTACATTGAATCTCTATTAATTGCTACTCTGCAAATTCCCCCAGATTTACTAGCTGCTTGAGTCATTTTACCTTTACGGTTAACTCAAATTTATTTTCAATTTAACCGTATTTTCATGTGTATCTCAACTAGGGGTGTCCAAACAAAACCGGGACCCAACCCACCCGACCAAACCATCCGATCCGGCCTAAAAACCGGCCGACTCGATGCTGGTGACAGGTCGGCGACAGATCATTGCTCCCTGAACCCGAAAACGGCGGGTTGGTTGGCGAGTTTGAGGCTGAGAAATCGATTTTCAACCGACCCGACAGTATACTAACTGGAAAGCATCGATTTTCTGTCCGATCTAAGGAGATCCGTTCGAGTTAAGGCGAGATCTCGTCGAGATTCGACCTAATCTCTTTGAGATATGCCGAGAACTCATCAAGATCTGGCCAGATCTCGTCAAAATCCACTTGATCTCTTCGAGATCTGTCGAGATCTCGCCAAGATCTGGTCAGGTCTCGCCATATCCAGCGGCTTTTGGCAAAATCCAGCAGTTTTTCTCATAACCCGAAACCGACCAATGACCGATTTGTACCCGATGAAAATTTAACCACCCGAACCGACTTCGTTCATCGGTCGGTGGCGGGTCTATGCATGGAAAACCCGAAATGAACGGGTCAGTTCCGGGTTGGGTACAAACCCGACCCGGGTTGACCCGTGGACAGCCCTAATCTCAACACCCATAAGGCTATAAAATATTTTCTCAAATTTGATTACACTTGAGACAAATACATCCTAAATCCAAAAATCTCAAATTAAATTCATCAATTTATGAAGTACCCATGATGTCCCATTGTTAGAAAATTATCTAGGTATTCCTAAGTAGGGTGTCTTATTATATGAAGAAGTCTTTTATAACCATTCCTTCCTTAATTTTGTCCATTTTCGATAGTCATAGCATAACAGATACTGTAACAATGGAGTGCGAGAATCTAAGGATTTGTATCTATGATACTGTCCATTTTCAACAGTCATAGTATAATAGATACTAGAACTCTAGGGAAGGTGTTTTTCCATATAAGGACATTCATTTGTCCATCATATAATGTGTTTTTCCATATATTTGGATGATCGAGCTAAGGGAGGACCTCCTGTTAGAAAACTTCCATGTTGGATAAGCAATACCCATTAATAATAATTATTTGTCCACATTTTTTCCCAAAAAAAAGGGTAATCTATTTAACTAGTAATTATTGCCAAGTCATACCAAACATGAGAGTTGGAATATATGAAAGAGGATAGTAAAGAAAAGGAAAATAAATTTTAATGAAAATTATTGGAATTTGACAAAAATTGGATGAGTTTTTTTTTTTTTTTTTTTTTTTCCTTTCACATTTGAATAAAAACTTTGTCCGATTTGTAAGAAATAAAGTTTGTCAAATATTTTTGGGAGTATTATAGAGCTTATTACTACTTTAGAAATGTTTCGGATGGTATTATAATTAGTAATACATGAGATGGAATATGTATGATACGAGAATATATATGCATATCCCTAACTTGAAAATTTCAAGCAATGTTTTAATTTTTGAAGCAAAATGTAATTTTTGAAAAGTTGCAATTATTTGTAGACAGTTGAAGGAATGGACATTAGTTTTTTTTTTTTTTTAATTCAATAGTTGAGGGTGGAGGAATATGAACCCTACATGTTTAGATGTTTTTGTTGAAAACACTAGGAGGTAGTAGGTACCAATTGAACAACAAAAATGATGACGAACAAACATTAGTTATTCATAGAAATAACTAAGATGGAATAGTAGTATTTTGTAGAGCCTATTTGCTAAATGGAAAATAATTTTTGTGTTTTCGATTTTTGTTTTATAAGTATTTTGGTAGAACTGTCCCCAAAACGTATTTTATCACCTCAAAACACAAATTCATTTATTTGGCATTATTTTCTCATCCCAAATTTTCACCCAATTTTCTCTTCTTCCCATTCAATTCTCATTTTCTCTTCCAATAAAAAATTACCACCACCCACAATAGTCCAACACAATTACCAATGATGTCAATGTTGCAACCCCAAACCCATTCGTTAGACGAAAACCTAAAAACTAAACACAACCACTCAAACAAACCCAAAAAACCCATTGCCGTTGAAAAACCAAACAAACCCAACAACTTATTGTTGCATGTCATTGCAAAAATAATTCACTCCCAACTCGTTATCATTAATTAGAGAGAGAGGACAAAAACAACTGTGGCATGGCTGCAAACGTGCAACAACAAATGTAGAACTTGTTTTTTGGTTTCGGATCGCACCTAGCCACCACAAGGTCCACAATCTAATGAGTCAACAACCATAGTAAAGAGGGAGAGACTGATGAGAGAGAGATTAGTTAAAGAGAAAAAAAACATTAATGATTTAATAATAATAATAATAATAATAACATCAAAATTTACTAAAATGCTATCAACTTGCCACCTAAAAAAAAAAAAGGTTGTGAAAACAACTCTCAAATTTTTCTTTCCTTTAAAAAAAATAAAAATAAAACTCTCAAATTGTTCTCAAAAAAGAAAAAAAAAATGTTATGTACATGGTGGATGGAAAATAATGGAAAGAAAATAAGAGAGAAAATGAGTTTGTGTGTTCTTCGGTAAGGAAATGGGAAATAAAATTTTTAGGTAGGGCTCATGCATTTTCCACCCAGGTCCATACAAAATTTGTCTCTCCCATTCGGAGAGAAAATTGGCATGGAAACACTTGATGAGGGAGAAAGACAAAAGTAACCTTCCTTTTTGGCTCTCACAGTCTCGCCTATCCCACCTAATAATTCCCAGTTTCCCAGCTCTCATCGTCAATCTTCTCGGACTCCTCTTCACAAGCCCCTTCACAACCCAGTTTTTGTTTTTTTGAGGTGCATTGTCCAGCTAAAATCTTTTACTAAACTTATATTAATTTTGCCTAGTTAAAATCTTTTACTTAGCAATATTAATTTTGCCCACATTTTTGATGATATTGCCTGTGATTTGAACTAGATCTTTTCTGTCTAGTATATATAATTTGTTGAACTTATATATTCAAAACTTTTTTACCCACGTTTCATGTTTTTGTTCCCAGTAAAGTTATTTTTTATTGGGGTAATTTCACATAACCCACATGTGGTTTGGGCAAAAATCACTTTGCCTACCCGTGGTTTGAAAAGTGTCACTTAACCCACCTGTAGTATGTTTCGTTTGTTTTCCGTAACCCACCTCTGTTAAAATCAGGGGTAAATAGGTATTTTTGCTCAAATTTTATGTCTCTCTCCTCCCAAAAAAAAAAACACTAAAACAAGAGAAAATAAGATCAAAAGATGCTATTTGTAAGAATTTAGAAACTTGTCTCAAGAACTCCAATAAATCACAAACTATATTTTTGTAACACACTCATAAGAAAATAACACAAAATGAAAATTTTCTTAACCCATTAACTTATTTTCTTCTCTATACATTAATTTATTCCTCACGCTCTTTCTGCCCCTCTCTCTCTCTATTCTATCCATGTCTCTCTCGTCTCTCACACTCCAATTCAGATCGTCGGCAGCTTTGGGTCATGGTGGCTTGGGTGATGACTGTGGAGGAGCACGAGTTGGCTGTGTTGGTTGGGTATGGGTTTTGAGGATGAGCATGGTGTTGGATTGGGTCTGGGTTTTGAGGAGAAGCATGACGTTGGCTTGGATCTGGGTTTTGAGTTATGTTTTCTTCTTCTTTTTCAATTCAATTTCTTTCTTTTTTAGCTTTTGATTTTCTTTTCACCTTTACTGTGGATGGGTTGGATCTTGTGCAGAATTATTTTTATTTCTATTTAAATTCTTTCTCTAGCAAAAACAATCCCAGCAACCAAAACTCAAATAAAATTCCGAAAAAAAAAATCTCAACAATCACCAAAACTTAAAGCAAACACATGAACCAAGCCTAGCAACCACCACGACACAGATCGCATACCCAAACCATAACCCACCACTGTACTAAACCTAACAACCAACGCCACAATGAGACACCGATCTGCCACATCTCCACCACCCTATGCACGCCGATCTCAACACCACGATCTGCCAAACGCCCACGTCCCACACCGGTAGACCCACTCTAGTGAAGTGTTTTGAGAATTGACAAGGAGTTTGACTGAGAAGAGGAAAGAAAGAGTGAGATAAATTTTCACAAAACCCTCCCTTTTCCACCACCTCAAGCACGCCAATCTCAACACCATGATCTGCCAAACGCCCACGTCCCACGTCGGTAGACCCACTCTGGTGAAGAGTTCTAAGAATTGAGAGGGAGTTTGAATGAAAAGAGGAAAGAAAGAGTGAGATAAATTTTCACAAAATCATCCCTTTTGATGTTGTTTCTCTTGCATTTTTGTGCTATTTTTTGTTTTGGGAGGAAAGAGACATAAAATTTGAGCAAAAGTACCTATTTACCCCTGATTTTAATAGAGGTGCGTTACAAAAAACAAACGAAACATACCACATGTGAGTTAAGTGACACTTTTCAAACCACGGGTAGGCAAAATGATTTTCGCCCAAACCACATGTGAGTTTAGTGTAATTACCCATTTTTTTTAATTATTTTTTAGAATGTCTTCCCACAAAGTTAACACATAATACAATTTTTGTTGCCCATAAAATTTATATTATATATAATAATAAAGAAAAATTATATAAATATGTGTTAATTTTTATATTATTTAATGAGTAAAAATAAATCTATTTATTACCTATTATCTAACAAGGGCATAATAATTAATTTATATAAACTATATTTTCTATTATTCCACTTTTCTCTTCAGTTAAATAAAAGAGTTTTCCACTTTCCCATTTTTTCGTCGTTCTAACAAAAAAAGTGAGAAAAAATCAAATATATTTTAAATAAAAAAAATAAAAAACAGAAAACTGTGGTTCTCTCCTTGGACTATCTAATTTTCGGCTTATTTATGAATACGATGGGCCAGACAGAGTAACCAAAACACCATTTTCATGGCCAAAATGGCCCTTTACCATCAATTTTCGAAATATTTGGCAAAAAAACACTGTTTCGGAAATAAACAGGAATCTACCACTTTTTCAAGTACTTGAGTTTGGTGAACTCGAGTACCCTATTTTATAGTTCCACCGTGGCTGTTGAGCTGGAAATTGGCGATTAAAAAAAATTAAGTGGTACTCGAGCTTGGTAAACTCGAGTACCATGCAACACTATACTCGAGTTTACCAAGCTCGAGTACCTTTTATAAAAAAAATACAGAAAAATTTTTTTCTACAGTACTCCAGTTTACCAAACTCGGGTACTGTGTAATTGTTTTTTTTTTTTTTTTTTTTTTTTTTTTTGCTTGAGGATAATTGACAAATAAACATAAGGATAAAAATAAGTAGCTTTTCTATGTTTTTATTTATTTAAATAGAAGCATTGTAAGATATAGAGATTTTAATTTTGAAATATGAATTTAATTTCTACATTGATTAAAATTGTTCATTGTTTTCTCATAAAAATTGTTCACTATTTTCTGTATAAAATATTTCTACGATTTTACATAAAATTATTTTCTGTTCAGCATTATTTAAGAAATTGTTCGCTCTCTTTTTTGCATAAATTATTTTCTGTTCACTATTTAAAAAATTGTTCACTGTTTTCTCATAAAACACCTAGTGAAATCATGTTTTCTAAATTTAAACGCCAAATCTGAATGCTTTTTCATGTTTGAATTTCACAATAATCGAATATGTTTTTCTGCATTGATAAAATCTGTTTCTACATTTATGAAATTTTCTCTCTGCACATCATATTTACTGTATATTCAAATCTGCTTACTGCATTCATAAAATCTATTTTTTGCATTAATTAAAACTGTTCACTGTTTTGTCATAAAAATTGTTCACTGTTTTTTGCATTAACTATTTCTAGCATTGGCGCAGTTATTGCACTTAAATGGTTTTTGTGTTTTTCTAAATTTGTAACCATATGAATAATGGACAAACTCCATGAAAGAAAAATGAATGATTCGTATAAATCACCTAATGGTAAATGCCTCAAAAAATTTGAATTAGTTGAATGTAGAAATTCGAGAAAAATCAATGGAAAATCAATGAACGTAGCAAATCGTGAATGTGTACATAAGATGTACAGATAGTCTAGACTTGTTGAGAAATTTAATTTCGTTGAAAGAACAAAATAATGAAAATTCAAAGGAAAAGTATGTATGTTAGATGTATAGATAGTATGAATTTGTTTAAAAATTTGAATTCATTGAATGTACAAAACTGTGAAAAATTAAGGAAAAATTGTGTACATTAGAGGTACAGTAGTGCGAATATGTTGAAAAATTTGAATTCGTTGAGTGTGTAAAATCGTGAAAATTCAAATGAAAATTGAAGAGCATACCAAATTGAGTAAACTTAATGGAAAATTAATTACATTAGATATACAGATCATCTATTTTTTTGCATTGATAAAATCTGTTTCTACATTAACAAAATTTGCTCTCTGCACACCATTTTCACCGTTTTCTCATAAAAATTGTTCACTGTTTTCTACATAAACTATTTCTAGCATTTTGCATAAAATTATTTTCTATTTAGCATTATTTAAAAAATTGTTCACTCTCTTTTCTGCATAAATTATTTTCTGTTCACTATTTTAAAAAATTGTTCCCTGTTTTCTCGTAAAACACCTAGTGAAATCGTGTTTTCTAAATTTAAACATCAAATCTGAATGCTTTTTCATGTTTAAATTTCACAATAATTGAATTTGTTTTTCTGCATTGATAAAATCTGTTTCTACGTTAATTAAATTTGCTCTATGCACATCATGTTTACTCTATATTCGAATCTGATTACTGCATTCATAAAATCTGTTTTTCGCATTAATTAAAACTGTTCATTGTTTTCTCATAAAAATTGTTCACTATTTTCTGTATAAAATATTTCTACGATTTTACATAAAATTATTTTCTGTTCAGCATTATTTAAGAAATTGTTCGCTCTCTTTTTTGCATAAATTATTTTCTGTTCACTATTTAAAAAATTGTTCACTGTTTTCTCATAAAACACCTAGTGAAATCGTGTTTTCTAAATTTAAACGCCAAATCTGAATGCTTTTTCATGTTTGAATTTCACAATAATCGAATATGTTTTTCTGCATTGATAAAATCTGTTTCTACATTTATGAAATTTTCTCTCTGCACATCAAATTTACTGTATATTCAAATCTGCTTACTGCATTCACAAAATCTATTTTTTGCATTAATTAAAACTGTTCACTGTTTTGTCATAAAAATTGTTCACTGTTTTTTGCATTAACTATTTCTAGCATTGGCGCAGTTATTGCACTTAAATGGTTTTTGTGTTTTTCTAAATTTGTAACCATATGAATAATGGACAAACTCCATGAAAGAAAAATGAATGATTCGTATAAATCACCTAATGGTAAATGCCTCGAAAAATTCGAATTAGTTGAATGTAGAAATTCGAGAAAAATCAATGGAAAATCAATGAACGTAGCAAATCGTGAATGTGTACATAAGATGTACAGATAGTCTAGACTTGTTGAGAAATTTAATTTCGTTGAAAGTACAAAATAATGAAAATTCAAAGGAAAAGTATGTATGTTAGATGTATAGATAGTATGAATTTGTTTAAAAATTTGAATTCATTGAATGTACAAAACTGTGAAAAATCAAGGAAAAATTGTGTACATTAGAGGTACAGATAGTACGAATATGTTGAAAAATTTGAATTCGTTGAGTGTGTAAAATCGTGAAAATTCAAATGAAAATTGAAGAGCATACCAAATTGAGTAAACTTAATGGAAAATTAATTACATTAGATGTACAGATCATCTATTTTTTTTGCATTGATAAAATCTGTTTCTACATTAATAAAATTTGCTCTCTGCACACCATTTTCACCGTTTTCTCATAAAAATTGTTCACTGTTTTCTACATAAACTATTTCTAGCATTTTGCATAAAATTATTTTCTGTTTAGCATTATTTAAAAAATTGTTCACTCTCTTTTCTGCATAAATTATTTTCTGTTCACTATTTTAAAAAATTGTTCACTGTTTTCTCGTAAAACACATAGTGAAATCGTGTTTTCTAAATTTAAACATCAAATCTGAATGCTTTTTCATGTTTAAATTTCACAATAATTGAATTTGTTTTTCTGCATTGATAAAATCTGTTTCTACGTTAATTAAATTTGCTCTATGCACATCATGTTTACTCTATATTCGAATCTAATTACTGCATTCATAAAATCTGTTTTCTGCATTAATTAAAACTGTTCATTGTTTTCTCATAAAAATTGTTTACTGTTTTCTGCATAAACTATTTCTACGATTTTGCATAAAATTATTTTCTGTTCAGCATTATTTAAAAAATTGTTCACTCTCTTTTCTGCATAAATTATTTCCTATTCACTATTTAAAAAAATTGTTCACTGTTTTCTCGTAAAACACCTAGTGAAATTGTATTTTCTAAATTGAAAATCCAAATCTATATGTTTTTTCATTTTCAAATTTCACAATAATCGAATCTGTTTTTCTGCATTGATAAAATCTATTTTGATACACACTTTGTCAAAATTATCCAACAATGATAGATTGTGATTGGCTGTTTATCACTTTCTAATAAACTCACTATTTTTTTCTACTTCACCTACAGTCTACCATGTAGAAGTATAGAACAAGTGCAACAAAATGAGTAGAAATTAGAGATGATTTGAATACAATGAATCGTAATGTATTGAAAATTTCCCTTTATTACATTTTATTATTACTCCTTATTTAGTTTATCTAAAAAGTTAAACATTTTTGGGTTTATCCAAAAATCTATGCCACGAAATACATTGCGAGAAATCAAGACCAAAGAACTGCCAAAATAAAAAATTGAGCGGCATTGTTGCTGTACTTAAATAAGTTGTCATAAGCAGCATAAATTACCAACCAACCAAAAAAAAAAAAAAAACAGAAACTACATCCACCTGATCAAATAAAGTTGGTAGGTTGGGTTTTCAGTTTTCACATACAACTTCGAAGCAGGTTCTTGACCAAATATTTTGTTTCTTTAAAGCCTTTCAATATCAGATTTGTTATATACTTTCCCTCTGTCTAGGGGCTAAGAGAGAATAGAATCTATATTTGTTATATACTTTTCTGCGTAAAGTATTCTCTGTTCACTGTTTAAAAAATTGTTTGCTGTTTTCTCATAAAACACCTATTGAAATCATGTTTTCTAAATTTAAATGCCAAATCTAAATGCTTTTTCATTTTCGAATTTCACAATAATCGAATCTATTTTTTTGCATTGATAAAATCTGTTTCTACATTAATAAAATTTGCTCTCTACACATCATATTTATTGTATATTCAAATCTGTTTACTGCATTCATAAAATCTGTTTTTTGCATTAAGTAAAACTGTTCACTGTTTTCTCGTAAAAATTGTTCACTGTTTTCTGCATAAACTGTTTTTAGCATTGGCGCAGTTATTGCACTTAAATGGTTTTTGTGTTTTTTTAAAATATGTAACCATATAAATAATGGACAAACTCCATGAAAGAAAAATGAATGATTCGTATAAATCACCTAATGGTAAATCCCTCGAAAAATTCAAATTTGTAAAATAGTTCGAATTAGTTGAATGTAGAAATTTGAAAAAAATCGATGGAAAATCAATGAATGTACCAAATCGTGAAGGTGTACATAAGATGTACAGTTAGTCTAGACTTGTTGAGAAATTTGATTTCGTTGAAAGTACAAAATAATGAAAATTCAATGGAAAAGTATGTACATTAGATGTATAGATCGTATGAATTTATTTAAAAATTTGAATTTGTTGAAAGTACAAAACTGTGAAAACTCAAGGGAAAGATTGTGTACATTAGATGTACAAGCAAATTTGTTAAAAAATTGTTTGATGTTTTCTCATAAAACACCTAGTGAAATCATGTTTTCTAAATTTAAATGCTAAATCTAAATGCTTTTTCATTTTTGAATTTCACAATAATCGAATCTATTTTTCTGCATTGATAAAATATGTTTCTACATTAATAAAATTTGCTCTCTAAACATCATATTTATTGTATATTCGAATCTGCTTACTGCATTCATAAAATCTGTTTTTTGCATTAAGTAAAATTGTTCACTGTTTTCTCGTAAAAATTGTTCACTGTTTTCTGCATAAACTGTTTTTAGCATTGGCGCAGTTATTGCACTTAAATGGTTTTTGTGTTTTTTTAAATATGTAACCATATGAATTAATGGACAAACTCCATGAAAGAAAAATGAATGATTTGTATAAATCACCTAATGGTAAATCCCTTGAAAAATTTGAATGTGTAAAATAGTTCGAATTAGTTGAATGTAGAAATTTGAGAAAAATCAATGGAAATTCAATGAATGTACCAAATCGTGAAGGTGTACATAAGATGTACTGTTAGTCTAGACTTGTTAAGAAATTTGATTTCGTTGAAAGTACAAAATAATGAAAATTCAATGGAAAAGTATGTACATTAGATGTGTAGATCGTATGAATTTGTTTAAAAATTTGAATTCGTTGAATGTACAAAACTGTGAAAACTCAAGGGAAAGATTGTGTACATTAGATGTACAGATAGTACAAAATTGTTGAAAAATTCGAACTCGTTGAGTGTGTAAAATTGTGAAAATTCAAATGAAAATTGAAGAACATACCAAATTGAGTAAACTTAATGGAAAATTAATTAGATTAGATGTACAGATCATCCAAATTTGTTTCCAAATTTGAAGTCGTCAAATGTACAAAATAGTGAAAATTTGATTTAAAACTATGTACTAATGTACTAATCATTCTGATTTGATGAAAATTTCAAAATTGTCGAACATACAAAATCGTGAAATCTTAATGGAAAATCGAAATTGTTGAATGTACCAAATCGTGAAAAATCAATGGAAGTTGTGTACATTAGATGTACAAATATTCTGGATTTGTTGAGAAATTTGATTTCGTTGAAAGTACAAAATCATGAAAATTCAAGAGAAAATTGTGTACATTAGATGTACAAATCGTTCAAATTTGTAAAAAACAAAATTTAGATGTACAGATCATTCAAATTTATTGATTGTATAAAATCTTGAAAGTACAAAATAAAATTGTGTAAATTAGATGTACAGATAGTCTGAATTTGTTGAAAAGTTTGAATTCGTTAAATGTACAAAATCGTGAAAATTAAATGGAAAACTGTGTACTAATGTATTAATCATCCGAATTTGTTGAAAAATTCGAAATCGTTGAATGAACAAGATCGTGTAAACTCAACAGTTAATGAACAGTTAATCTTAAGATTTGCAAAAATTGAATGTTCATAATCATCAGTTGTCAGACATTAACAACAACATTTTGTATTGCACAGAACGTGTAGACATTAACAACAGCGTCTAATGTTCGTAGGTAGAAATTTTTGGAAATCATCATTACTTGAATCTGAGAAGTCTGAAATATCTCTTTCATCATCTAATGCGATAACTTCATTAATAGACTTGATGGCTCGCTCTTGCGCCTTCCCCTTTAAATGCTTCTTAACCTTTTGGATTGCATAAAAACGGTCTAATCGCCTTTGCATTTAATTGTTCTCTTGTTTAAGACGAGCAAGTATGTTGGCAGGTTTATCTCTAGGTAACTCGGCTGAGCGTGCCTTAGGAACTCGTAACCCATGCCATCGACAATACACCTCCAACTCACATCTCTTCTCGTATAGGGTTGATCATGGTGGTTCTGCTACGGTGAACTCTATTGCGGTGGTATCTATACTTGGTTTTGTAGGTTTGCCAATCATGATGTGCCTGACGCTTCCAAGACTCTCGTACATGTATATTGGCATATTAAGGAAATCTCTCTTCTTTCCAACCCATTTCCCTCCATAGTGTTCTGTGTATGTTTGTAGTTGTTGATCTGCTGGAACTTGAGATAATCCATTTGTTGAAGTAGATCCAAACTTGTTTCGCATTGTACGATTTGATGTTGAGGCGTTGCGACTCATAGCTTAGTCAATCTACGAAGTTAGTGGGGTAGAAATAAGATCATTATTACGGTGCATTTATAACCTCAATTCATGTTCCAAGCATTATAATTTTAGCTATTAGGGCTTGTCATGTCAATACAGGCTGAAAAACACTACATGAACAGGATTTTAAATGTTCTCAATGTCACAGTGAGATTTGAAGATGTCGGCAGTAGTTGCAGTGTTCTTGAACAGAGTATCGTATTTAATTGACATGGTGCTATGTCCCTGGCACCAGGGTATGATTATTCATATATTTAAGTATTCATGTGAATGTGGATGATATGACTGTAATATAATAGCTATTTCTAAGATTCTACTATTTTTAAGCTTAGTGTCCGTTTACAGTTTATTTAGCTGTTTGCTAAACTTTCTGCTGAAAGTGTGCTAAATTATATTTGTACTTTGAAAAAATTTGAAAAGGTGAAAAATAATGCAGGAAAAAATGAGGTTTTAAAAAGCTGTACACAAAAACTAAAAGCTAAAAGTTGAAATTGATGTCAAACAATGTGTTCTTTCCTTGCAATGCTCTGATATTATGCTCTCAAATATCAGAGTATTGCCGAGCTGTTGAGCAGCACGTGTGAAATTGTGCCGAGCTGTTCATACAATCTGTTTTCTGCATTAATTCAAATTTTTTTCTGCGTGTGGTTCGTATGACTATAGTTGGTGTTTGCATAAATTATTTTCTATTCACTATTTAAAAAAATTGTTTGCATTTTTCTCATAAAACACCTAGTGAAATCGTATTTTCGAAATTTAAAAGCCAGATCTGAATGCTTTTTCATGTTTAAATTTCACAATAATCGAATTGGTTTTTTTACATTAATAAAATTTTCTCTCTGAACATCATGTTTACTATATATTTGAATCTGTTTACTGCATTCATAAAAACTATTTTTAGCATTAAGTAAAACTGATGTAGAACAGACAGCACATGCCTTCCTTGAGCAATAGGGGAGCAGGAAGTCACAACGCAAGATCAAAGGGGGGTGGCAGTAGGGGCCATCGGGGTAACAGTGTCGGAATTGCATGAAATTTGGCAGGTTGAAGGGAAACGACGTTCTGATCCAGATTCATGTTACCATGAATGTCGCCAAAATTTAGGCGAATTCCTTCATTAAGGCCCCGATAACAGTGTTTTTGCTATTTATAGTAAAATTTATTTTTCCTTAATAACTTTTAATTTAAAAGTCAGAATAAGGTCCCGTCTGTTTTGGGACGACCCTTAAGGTCAGTAGGTTATGATTCTGCATTTAACTCAATTTTGCCATTTTTGGTAAAATTCGGTAATTTTGTCACCTAATCGCGTAATTAGTGCAAATTAGGGTTTTAGACGTTTCCTTAGTGTTTATATGTTTTGTAGCCGTCAGAGGCAAGTTAGTTGATTATCAATAAAAATTCAGACGTTTTGTCAAATTTTCTTCTGGTGGATTCCAGTTTTATCTCCTTGTGGATTTAGGGAAACCCCTCGTGGATTCGAGGTTTACTACCAGAAACTAATAGTTTAGTTTCTGTTCCATCAAGAGAGCATCGTGTGTGCTTTTCTTCAGGCTTCTGCGACATCAAAAACTGTCTAGACAAATCAAGACAGTCCAAACAAATACAAACAGATGTTCAAAAGTTACTACTGTTTACTAGCATCCGTAAAAAGAGATCTGATAGATTCCTAAGATTTGAAAGATTCCCAGACAGACGCAGACAAACTATTACTCATCAGTACTAATTTCCATACCACCAACAGATTAACTTGAGTTAAATTTACCTACTCAGGTTACTTTACCATGATTCATTTCACCTATAAAAGAGATGGACTACGAAGACAGAAGACAAGTTTCTAAGTTTCTAAGATTCTAAGCTTTTAAGTTCAAAGTTTTAGAAAGCCTTTTGTAATAGCCTTCCCTCTCCCTCAGAAAGACTTTTGTACTCTCTCCCCTCTTGTAATCTTGTAACCTTTCTCTTCAAACAGCTTTATTTTCAGGCTTATATCAAAGACAGCAATTTTTTTTCAAGTTTATCAAAGACTGAAGTTTTTATTCAAGTAAGATTTTACTAGTTTCTATTTTCATATTCCATACTCCATTTTAACCTTATTTTGAATATATCTATTTTGCTATTTACTTCTTTATTATCTATTTTATCATTATTTATGCTTCCATATTACTGTTATGCTTTCTCCTGGGTAGTCATTGGTATTAGAGCATCCGGATCATAAAACACCTAATGAACATTGAATAATTTATGCAGAAAAAACAGTGAACAATTTTTCAAATAATGCTAAAGAGAAAATACTTTTATGCAGAATGCTAAAAATAGTTTATGCAGAAAACAGTAAAAAAATTTTATGAGAAAATAGTGAACAGTTTTAATTAATGCAGAAAATTGATTTTATGAATGCAGTAAGCAGATTTGAATATACAGTAAACATGATGTGTAGAGAGCAAATTTTATTAATGCAAAAAAACCAATTCGATTATTGTGAAATTTAAACATGAAAAAGCATTCAGATTTGGCTTTTAAATTTAGAAAACACGATTTCACTAGGTGTTTTAGGAGAAAACATCGAACAATTTTTTAAATAGTGAACAGAAAATAATTTAGGCAGATGCCAACTGTAGTCATATGAACCACATGCAAAAAATAGTTTGAATTAATGCAGAAAATAGATTTTATGAATGCAGTAAGCAGATTTGAATATACAATCAACATGATGTAGCACCAATTGTGGCATGAGTAGTTTTTTGAAGACACGTCACCAGCCTGCTGCTATAGCACCAACTGTAGTCATACAAACCACATGCACCAACAGACGCCCCTGTTTCACACGTGCTACTCAACAGCTCGGCATGATTTCACACACTGTCCAGTCATATCATCCATATTCACATGAATACTTAAATATAAGAATAATTGTACCCTGGTGCCAAGGACATAGCACTGTGTCAATTAAATACGATACTCTGTTCAAGAACACTGCAACTACTGCCAACATCTTCAAATCTCACTATGACATTGGGAACATTTAAAATCTTGTTCATGTAGTGTTTTTCCAGCCTGTATTGACATGACAAGCCCAAATAACTAAAATTATAATGCTTGGAACATGAATTGAGGTTATAAATGCACCCCAATAATGATCTTATTTCTACCCCACTAACTTCGTAGATTGACTAAGCTATGAGTCGCAACGCCTCAACATCAAATCGTACAATGCGAACCATGTTTGGATCTACTTCAACAAATGGATTATCTCAAGTTCCAGCAGATCAACAACTACAGACATACACAGACCACTATGGAGGGAAATGGGTTGGAAGCGTCGGGCACATCATGGTCGGCAAACCTACAAAACTAAGTATAGATACCACCGCAATAGAGTTCACTGTAGCAGAACCACCATGGTCAACCCTATACGAGAAGAGGTGTGAGTTGGAGGTGTATTGTCGATGGCATGGGTTACGAGTTCCAAAGGCACACTCAGCCGAGTTACCTAGAGATGAACTTGCCAACATGCTTGCTCGTCTTGAACAAGAGAACAATCAAATGCAAAGGCGATTAGACCGTTTTCATGCAATCCAAAAGGCTAAGAGGCATCTAAAGGGGAAGGCGCAAGAGCGAGCCATCAAGTCTATTAATGAAGTTACTGCATTAGATGATGAAAGAGATATTTCAGACTTCTCAGATTCAAGTAATGATGATTTCCAAAAATTTCTACCTACGAACATTAGACGCTGTTGTTAATGTCTACACGTTCTGTGCAATACAAAATGTTGTTGTTAATGTCTGACAACTGATGATTATGTACATTCAACTTTTGTAAATCTAAAGATTAACTGTTCATTAACTGTTGAGTTTACACGATCTTGTTCATTCAACGATTTAGAATTTTTCAACAAATTCAGATGATCAATACATTAGTACACAGTTTTCCAATTAATTTTCACGATTTTGTACATTTAACGAATTCAAACTTTTCAACAAATTCAGACTATCTGTACATCTAATTTACACAATTTTATATTGTACTTTCAAGATTTTATACAATTAACAAATTTGAATGATTTGTACATCTAAATATTGATTTTTACAAATTTGAACGATCTGTACATCTAATGTACACAATTTTCTCTTGAATTTTCACAATTTTATACTTTCAACGAAATCAAATTTCTCAACAAGTCCAGAATATTTGTACATCTAATGTACACAACTTTCCATTGAATTTTCACGATTTGGTACGTTCAACAATTTCGATTTTCCATTAAGATTTCACGATTTTGTACGTTCGACAATTTTAAAATTTTCATCAAATCAGGATGATTAGTACATTAGTACATAGTTTTAAATTGAATTTTCACTATTTTGTACATTTGACGACTTCAAATTTGGAAACAAATTTTGGATGAGCTGTACGTCTAATGTAATTAATTTTCCATTAAGTTTACTCAATTTGGTATGTTCTTCAATTTTTATTTGAATTTTCACGATTTTACACACTCAACAAATTCGAATTTTTCAACAATTTCGTACTATCTGTACATCTAATGTACACAATCTTTCCCTTGAGTTTTCACAGTTTTGTACATTAAACGAATTCAAATTTTTAAACAAATTCATACGATCTATACATCTAACGTACATACTTTTTCATTGAATTTTCATTATTTTGTACTTTCAACAAAATCAAATTCTCAACAAGTCTAGACTAACTGTACATCTTATGTACACCTTCACGGCTTGGTACGTTCGTTGATTTTCCATCAATTTTTCTTGAATTTCTACATTCAACTAATTCAAACTTTTTTACAAATTCGAATTTTTTGAGGGATTTACCATTAGGTGATTTATACGAATCATTCATTTTTCTTTCATGGAGTTTGTCCATTATTCATATGGTTACATATTTAAAAAAACACAAAAAACCATTTAAGTGCAATAACTGCGCCAATGCTAAAAACAGTTTATGCAGAAAACAGTAAACAATTTTTACGAGAAAACAGTGAACAATTTTATTTAATGCAAAAAACAGATTTTATGAATGCAGTAAGCAGATTCGAATATACAATAAACATGATGTGTAGAGAGCAAATTTTATTAATGTAGAAACAGATTTTATCAATGCAGAAAAAGAGATTCGATTATTGTGAAATTCAAAAATGAAAACGCATTTGGATTTGGCGTTTAAATTTAGAAAACATGATTTCACTAGATGTTTTATGAGAAAACAGCAAAAAAAATTTTAAACAGTGAACAAAGAATAATTTACGCAGAAAAGAGAGTGAACAATTTTTTAAATAATGATGAACAGAAAATAATTTTTTGCGGAATACTAGAAATAGTTTATGCAGAAATAAGTGAACAGTATATCATGTCCTACTTGAGCCAAAATCCATCTTACAAACAGTTTTGAGTGTTATGGATCATAACATCAACATTCAGTACTTTTCACAGGCACAACTACTTTCAAACACAAAAAAAAAAAAAAAAAAAAACACAGAGACAAGTTCAAAATCACACACATAAATGGACACTCAAAACGTGCTCTGAGGTAAAAGTCATAATAGAAAATTGATTATTGAGCTACATTTTATTTTATTTTTCAGGCACGATTGCAGCCATTAAACCAACATAGATTCTGTTACAAACATTTTTTTTTCTAGACATATAGATTCTATTCTCTCTCAGCCCCTAGACAGAGGGAAAGAATATAACAAATCTGATATTGAAAGGCTTTAAAAAACAAAATATTTGGTCAAGAACCTGCCTTGAAGTTGTATGTGAAAACTGAAAACCCAACCTACCACCTTTTTTTGATCAGGTGGATGTAGTTTCTGTTTTTTTTTTTTTTTTGGTTGGTTGGTAATTTATGCTGCTTATGACAACTTATTTAAGTACAGCAACAATGCCGCTCAATTTTTTATTTTGGCAATTCTTTGGTCTAGATTTCCCGCATTGTATTTCGTGGCATAGATTTTTGGATAAACCCAAAAATGTTTAACTTTTTAGATAAACTAAATAAGGAGTAATAATAATAATAATAATAAAATGTAATAAAGGGAAATTTTCAATACATTACGATTCATTGTATTCAAATCATCTCTAATTTCTACTCATTTTGTCGCACTTGTTCTATACTTCTACATGGTAGACTGTAGGTGAAGTAGAAAAAATAGTGAGTTTATTAGAAAGTGATAAACAACCAATCATAATCTATCATTGTTGGATAATTTTGACAAAGTGTGTATCAAAATAGATTTTATCAATGCAGAAAAACATATTCGATTATTGTGAAATTCGAACATGAAAAAACATACAGATTTGGATTTTCAATTATTGTGAAATTTAAATATGAAAAAGCATTCAGATTTGACGTTTAAATTTAGAAAACACGATTTCACTAGGTATTTTACGAGAAAACAGTGAACAATTTTTTTAAATCAAGAACAGAAAATAATTTACGCAGAAAAAAGAGTAAACAATTTTTTAAATAATGCTGAACAGAAAATAATTTATGCAAAAAAGAGAGCGAACAATTTCTTAAATAATGCTGAACAGAAAATAATTTTATGTAAAATCGTAGAAATAGTTTATACAGAAAATAGTGAACAATTTTTATGAGAAAACAATGAACAATTTTAATCAAAGTAGAAATTAAATTCATATTTCGAAATTAAAATCTCTATATCTTACAATGCTTCTATTTAAATAAATAAAAACATAGAAAAGCTACTTATTTTTATCCTTATGTTTATTTGTCAATTATCCTCAAGCAAAAAAAAACAAAAAAAAAACAAAAAAAACAAAAAAATTTACACAGTACTCAAGTTTGGTAAACTCGAGTACTGTAGAAAAAAAATTTGCTGTATTTTTTTTATAAAAGGTACTCGAGCCTGGTATACTCGAGTATTGTGTTGCATGGTACTCGAGTTTCCCAAGCTCGAGTACCACTTAATTTTTTTTAATCGCCAATTTCCAACTCAGCAGCCATGGTGGAACTATAAAATAGGGTACTCGAGTTCACCAAACTCGAGTACTTGAAAAAGTGGTAGATTCCTGTTTATTTCTGAAACAGTGTTTTTTTGCCAAATATTTCGAAAATTGATGGTAAAGGGCCATTTTGGCCTAAATCCCTCTTCTCTGCTCTGTTTTCTCATTTCTACTAGCCGTTGGTTAGTTTTAGTGTTTGGGTTTTGAAGAATTATAAAACCTACATTCTCAGACTCAGAGGAAGACTTGTTGAATTACTTTCCATTCTCCTTTCCAGCAGGAAACCTTTTCTCTCTCTGTTATTTGTTGTGCTTTCTTTATTGTGTTTCTATCTCTGAAACTCACAGAGAAGAGAATCATTTGATTTTACAATGATGGAGACTTGTTCCGACTCTCATTCATCTCCTAAGAGATTACTTTGTGATGTTGGGTCATTTGATTTGGATGTACTGCTGAAATATTTCATGCCAGAGAAGGGAAAAGATGCAATGGAGTTGCCCAGTCAAAGGGTTTTGATGAAACTCTTTCTATTTCACTGCCTCGCCAACACATCAGATCAAACTCCCTTGCCACTGCCACTGGTCACAGAAAACGACGACACTCCTTTGGAAGAGAAGAAGCTCCAATATCGTTTTAGACCCACTTGGGGTGCCAACCACAAAAGATCGAATCTTGGTTCTTCTAAACCTCATTCCAATTCCCAATTGCCAAATTTGAACATCAAAAGGAAGAGGTTTTCTCAACCCACTGCCACTGCAGATCTGGAATTGAAAGCTTCTCTACTACAAGAAGAACCAGAACCAGAGGCTTCTGCTGCACCCAAGATAGTCCCAAGGCTCAAAATCATTCCACCAAAGAAACCCCATCATTTGGGAAGCTCTTCTGCTTCACCCATTGCCATTCCTAACTACTCTGCATCAGTGCTATCTAAAGAAAAGTCTTCCCTACCCACACCCAAGAGGCAGAGGATCAACCCCACATCCACATCCAGAGTCATTCAGCAAGCGGGTCCTGACTCACCACCTGTCTTGTCCATCCAATTTAAACACAAAATTGATGAACTCAAATGTAAGGATTTGAAGCTTGTTATCCAGAAGCAGTTGTCCCTAACCGACATGGACTCTTCCTCTGCTTGGCTTTCCATTCCAAAGGGTCAGATGAGGGCTGACTTTCTCGCACAGGAGGACCAAGAGCAAAGAGAACCAAATAGCACCAGTTCCAAAGGAATGCAAGTCCCCTTGATCGAGCCCAGTCTTGCAGATTCAACCATCATATTGAAGAAGTGGAAGTTGGGTAGCGGCATCTCCTACGTCTTTGGCTCTGGGTGGCAAACAGTAGCGAAGAAGAATTGACTCAAGGCGGACGATATCATACAACTTTGGTCCTTCATAGTCAACCAAAGACCCTGC
Source organism: Quercus glauca (assembly GCA_023736055.1). Taxonomy (NCBI): domain Eukaryota; kingdom Viridiplantae; phylum Streptophyta; class Magnoliopsida; order Fagales; family Fagaceae; genus Quercus; species Quercus glauca. The sequence continues at coordinate 27,235,717 of CM043325.1, read as the reverse complement.
TTGGCCCTTGTTAAGCTTTAGATTTCTTAGTTACAATTTTTTTTTCATCTCATTTTTCCGCTTATCATGTACTTGGACTTGGTACAGTTTTTTTTTTTTTTTGGTATTTTGCCTTCAAACTTTTCGTTTGAATATGGCATTTTTATCCTCAAGTTACAAAATTTGAGGTATGATATTTACTGAGTACTTTTGTAATTCCCTTTTAGATATAGTGTTATGCTAATAGAATAGTCAAGTATGTTCTTCTTCTGTTCATTAGTTGTGCTTATTGAGTTGGAACATGGGATGTGAACAGATTTTATCAATAGTAATTCAACCTTCTTCTTGTATTCCCACTCCCATTTCCACTGGCTGGCACCTGCAAGTTACAAAATATAATTTTGCCACTTAAATTGGATACAATTTGATGCAAGCATTTACCTCTAATAACTTGTTTATTTATCAGGCCCAAACAATATAAATACAAAACCATCACTTGCATTTTACTAGTATGTTTTGAAATGTTAGTGGAAGCTTATTACTAGGATGTTTTGAAATGTTTAGAAAGGAAGAGGAAATAGGTAACACTTATTGCAGACTTTGCCTTTTCTGCTTTATGGAAGGTGTTTTTGCCTTTAACCCAAAGTTAGAAGCCTGGAAACTATTGTACCACAAAATGTCTTTATGGGTTATGGTTACAAGATTTTGGACAATTTCCAACAATTAACTGATATTTCTTCGCTTGACTAGTAATGAGGCTGTAGTTTACATCTACTTTTATTCAATTCGTTCTCTAGTTAGCTGGTACAGTTGTATCAGTCAAATGATGCGCCTATTGACAAGAGAAAGATGCCTAGACAAACTGCACCATAGTTCCAATTACCAATTTAGTTAGCATTTTTCTAATACCAGATTTTCTCAAGACAATTGTACTATTTCTCTTGGTAAATTATACCTTACAACTATTTTTCACTACTTTTGCGTTTAATAATGTTAATTAATTAAATCATAGTTGATGTCATTTTTTTCATGTTGTGCAGGTGAAAGTACTAAACTATAATCATGGGCGGCTCTAGGAACAGTTCAGGGGGTTCAAATGAACCCCCTGAGCTGGCCAAAAAAGAAAAAATTTATATATAATTTTTTAATTTATTTTTTAACCCTCTTAAAATAAAGTTTTGAACCCCCTAAACCTAAAATTTTTTTAAAGCCTAGTTGAAATGAACTTGATTATGATTATCTTGACAATATTTTGGTCTTAAAAAAAAAAAAAAACTCAATATCAAACCAATTTTTCCTAAAATATGGGAGAAACAGTAAGCCTAATAACAAAAGTATAAATTTATTCTTCTTAAATTAAAAAAAAAAATTCATTTAGATCTTAAAAATTTGAAATAAACTAATACATATAAGTTTATTGTATTTAGATCTTGCTTGGAGTTTACTTAACAACAATAATTCATATGTTTATAGTATTTAAAAACAATAAATAATTTTCAAGATTTAATCTTAGTAACAATAATTAGAATTTTTATTATATTAATAAACTATTATAAATAAATAAAAAATCGTATTAATAAACAATATACATTAAACTTATAGTTTATCTTATATGAAAAACGATATGTTCATTATACTTTCACAACAAATTTTAAGTAACAAATGTTACTGGTTATTACTGATAGAAAAAAAGTAATTTCAGTAGTGAGTTTAAATTAAAACTAATAACAAATTATCACCTAAAATTGTTAGAAAAGTGTTATGAAAATTTTGTAAATATAGCACTTTGTAATAAAGAAATCACGTAGACTGCAAAATTCATTTTTTACCCAAAATGCATCTTCTTATTGACCCCTCTAAAAATATATCCTGGAGCCGCCACTGACTATAATTTACCAAAAGAAATAGTAGCATCAACACCACTATTGAGGCCAAAGAAACACAAGTTTGTTTCAAATCAACCCGGGTTTCATTTGGTGCAAAGGAATCATCATTCAGTTGTAAGAAGTCAAACCAAAAAGTAGTAGTTGATGCTACTGCTCTTTCCAACAAGATGACTCCTATCAATAAGTCCAGGACAATTGTTCTTAATACCATAGAGAATGTTTGCAATTGAAAACATTTTTCATAAATCATTTTATGCCAAAACAAACGGACAATAAATAGTTCTATATCAATGACTTTATGATTTTATTTACTTGTCCTTACTTATGTTTTCTTATTTTTTTTATTATTTTTTAATATAGATGCAATAAGATTTGTATTTTTGACATTTGCTCCATGATAATTGCTTTTTATTATAAGATCAAGACATCAAATTTTTTTTTTTTTTTTATAGGAAAAAAAATTTTGATCAAGACATCAATTAGTTTTTAGATTAGGTGGAATTTATATTCAAGTCCCCTTATTTGACACCAAGATTTTTTACTTTTTATTTTTATTTTATGAGAACGAGAAATTTTACTTGTTGAGCTAACTAGTATTTACTCATTTTTAAAATTTTTTTATGGAGGTTTAGTAAATTTTAGGTGTATTTTTGAGATTTAGGAAAAGGAGACACAAGGAATCCTATTCCAGTCATATACAGAGATTATTTTACTGAAAATCATGGAGATATTTGTAATTTGTAATTCAAACTACAAAATTCTATGATTAAAATTTTAAATTCAAGATTAACTTGCCGTCTTTGATCAGCCATGAAATTATATTAAAATTGGATTAAGTTGTAGAAAGTAAAATTTTCACAAACATCTTTTCTTTTTATACATTAAACATAAAAATAAAGGGGTTAATTATAATTATTCACCTAAACAATGAGATATTTGTAATGTTTACTTAATTTAAACAACAAAATGATACAAATTCTTCCTCACTTATTGTTCCTATTCGACATTATTTTAAAGGAAAAGATTATATTTTTCATTGCAAAATATCAAATGTTGCCGGTGGTTCTATCTAGGGCTGTCCACAGGTCGGGCCGGGTTGGGTTTGTGCCCAACCCAAACTCGACCCGAATGCATCGGGTGGGGAAAAGTTTAACCTGTAACCGACCCGAACAGAGTTTCGGGTCTGTTGGTTCGGGTCGTATCAGTTTCGTGTCCATATCGGTCGGTTTCGGGTTTGTTGGGGTGGAGCAAAATCTAACTGGATTTTGGCCGAAATATTGCCGGATCTCTTCAGATCTGGTCGAATCTCATGAGATCTGGCTAATATTTCCCTATATCTATAAAGATTAGGTTGAGATCTTGATCGATTTGGCCGAAATTTGCCTATATTGTCGGACTTAAGAGTTTGGACTTACCGGTCTTTAGCCGAGTTTGTGATTTCTGATGAGGGAAGAACAGCTCATCGAGAGGGTCGGGTTTGTCAGTTTCTCAAACAACCAACCCACAACTCGAACCGATGATCTCGGGTCCTTGCATTGGCGACCTGTGTCCGATCGAAACCAAGCTTTGATCGGGCGGTTTCGAGCAAAGATGATCGGGTTTTGGGCGGTTTTTTGGGTTTGGGCAGGTCGTGGACAGCCTTAGGTCTATCATTCCTCATTGATTCCACTATGAAACTTTGAAACTAGGCTCATCTTCCATTGATCCAAACTATCTCTTGGCTTAAAGACTTAGGCAGTGTTTATTTTGGGTGGTTTGTGGGGATGGAAAAGGGAGGAGAAAATTGGGGGATTTTGGGTCGGAATAGGGTGTTTTCTCTTTGGCCTGCCAAAATTCAGCCTTTCAAATTGGGGAGAAAATGGGGACGAGAGTGGGTTTGTTAGAAATTACCCATTTTCTCTTCCAAATCAGCCTTTCATTTTCTCTTTTTTATTCTAACAATAAATTTTTTTCCTTAATTTATAAAATATTATTTTTTAAAATAAAATAAGCGAGCATGAGAGTAATTTTTACTAATTCTATTTTTTATCTTCTCTCTTTATTTTTTTTTTCAACCAAACAAAATTTTTTTTCTATTTCTCTACTTTTTCCACCCTCAACTAAATATACATGCATGAGGAAAATCTTTTTTATTGCTCCACAATTTTCTAAACTACTTTTCCATCCCCCAACTAAATGAAGCCCTAGGCATATTCGCTATTTGAAGAGCAACAACGTTCTCCTCTGGTTTGATATGCACATGCTCAGTAGTGTTTTTGCATCTAACAATAGGTGTCCGAAAGTGGCATCATCTTATGTCTCTACTTCTAATTCTTGTGTAACCACGGCGGCCAGCGCTATCTCCCCCTAGTTCAATCTCTGTGAAGCCCAGCTCTAAAGTGATGACATTAAAAATCTCAAATCTTCAGCTTATTCTTATCCCAGAATTGCATGGTAAGCATCCTCTTCCTTCAGTTTGCATATAGGACACCAAACTTTGTGTACTAGTTCCTCTTCGAGCAAGGTTGCATGTTTAGTGTTGGGATAATATTATGGCAAAACCTCCACGTGAATAGCTTTAGCTTGTTTTTAAGTTTCATCCTCCAGATCACGTTCCATATAAAGACAAATTGAGAAACTCTATCTCAAGATGAGTTAGAAAGAGATTTTGTATTTACATATATAGGTGAAATACATGCTGAATCAGTGAGAATTTAATACACAGTAGCTGTTTTATTCCATTGTCAGAGGCTGGAATTGTGGAAGATATGATGCAGAGAATTGTGAAGGAGTTGATTCAGAAGCTTTCCAAATCTGTTGGAGCAGATTCTGCAGTAGCTTCCATATCAGTACCTTTCCAAATCTGCTGATGTTGACTTTGTTGTAGATTCCAAATCTGTTATGTTTTCACCATAACCCACCTGCAGTCTCTCTCCATTCGAGCTTGTGCCTTCATCTTGATGTTTTCGGCCTTCAATCAATTGGTAAGCACTAAGCACTTCAGCTTCTCACCAAAAATGTCATACGTGGAATGTGGTCATTGTTGTTGTTGTCGTTAAAATTATTCTTATTCGACATTTTTCTTCTTGTTGTAGTCGTTGTTATTATTATTATTTCTATCTATCTTCCTCTCTTAATTTGCCTCTCCCTTCGGTTACGAACAAGCTGAGAATTCAGCCACGACTATTACAATACAATTTCAAGATGCCAGCTACAACTAATACATCACATTCTTTACTACGTCTCTACTGCATGCTTCTATAATTGAGAACAAAAACACTAAATAGAGATTAACATAACTGTACCAATCCGATTCCCACATGAACTCAAGGAAATCTGGCACACTATCAAATAAGAGGTAACACATCATTTTTATTCATTGAAATACACCTACTTTAATCTCCAATTATAATTTTTATGTTCTGTCTTCTTGTTTGGCTATGGGAGTGACAATCTGGGCACGAAGCAGTAGATGACGGTAAGAACAAAACCTGTTGCAGCTCCAATTTCAAATGGTAGAGCAATAATTGTCATTTTTTTCTTCCTAATAGGAGTCTGTTCAGACAGACAAGTACAGTACTTTGCATGACAGAGACCATTGTTTCCCTCGAAGCTTGTACTCGGAAAAGTATCGAACTAGCCTCCTTTAGGGATTTCCCCACACAAATTATTATAGGATACGTTGAAAGTCGACACAAAGCTAAGATTTACCAATGAATGAGGAATTTCACCTGATAGTTTATAGCGAGACAAATCAAGTTTCTCCAAGCTTGTCATCCCTGATAAATCATTTGGAATAGGGCCTGATAGATTATTCTCTTTCAGGTTCAAAACATGGAGCCTTTTCAAATTCCAAAAATCTGGCCAGATTGGGCCTTGGAGATTGTTGTAACTCAAGTCTAAATTTGGTCGAAAGCTTGAAATCTGCCTATAACTTAAGATTGGTCCACCTTGTCGAGCAGTGTAAAGTTGAAAGCTTGAGACAGGCTCTTCTCTTGTGATATTCCTACTTATGAGGCTCTGTAGTTTAGTCAAGCTCTTTGGTATCTCACCTTTGAGAGAGTTATTAGACAAATCCAAGTAAAAGAGAGATCCAAACATTCCGAACCATGATGGTATGCTTCCACCCAAACGATTCCTTGAGAAATCCAAAAGCTGCTACTTGTGACAACTACTCAGCCATTGCAGGATTGAACCTTTGAGTTTAGAATTGGCAAGAATTAGACTTTTGAGGTTTTTGAATTGCAGATTCACGTCATTAGGCATTTGTTCATCATGAAAATTCATTGTAAGGACCAGCATACTTAACTTCTCGGAATGTTGTAGAATCCTGAGAGCTGATAATAAATTACTAAGGCTAGTGTTTGACAGCGGAGAAATTTTAGAGCCTTAAAATTCTTGAAGTTATTGGGAAGTTCTCCACTGAGGCTGTTGCAGGCAAGATTGAGTGTTTTCAGTCTGCTGCACGAGGAAAGACCATCAGGAATTGGACTGTCGAATAGTTAGGATCAAGGCCTAGGGAGACAAGATTTTTCATAGCAGAACAGTTGAGATTGATTGGACCACTTAGAGAGTTGTTCAAAATTAACATTTGAAGTGATGGGGAATTTACCAGCGAATTAGGCAAATGATCAGTGAATAAATTTGACACGGCTAAGAAGTGCTCAAGCCTTGCAAGGTTCCCAAAAATGTCTGGAAGAACACCAGAAAACAAATTAGAGGATGTTAGGAACATATGTCATTTAGATTGGCTAATCTTTTGACAAAACGCACTTTACTTGTAATTGGGTAGATCTAGAATGTATTTAATACTTCAAGGAACAAAAGTTCAAGTCTAAGTGTTAAAGCCATGTAAATTTGTCCAAAATCAAGTGAAGAAATGCTGAATTTTAAAACTCAACAGATAGCATCTATCAAGGTCTAAAAGACAGCTTTTGCCCGATGCTCGATAGCTGCTTGATAGATAACCTATCTATCGAGATTTACAAAAATCATTTTTTCAGATCTGATTTCACACCAATCCATGTATATTTGTTTAAGCTTTCTTTTCTCACGGCCCTAAACATATATAAGGATTATTTTAAGGGCTATCACAGCTGATGCAACTTCAAGGAACACCAAAAAAAAAAATTAGAGGATGTTAGGATATATGTGAATCGTGTTAGGAACATATGTCATTTAGAATTGGCTAATCCATTGACAAAATGCACTTTACTTGTAATTTGGTAGATCTAGGATGCGTTTAATACTTCAAGGAATAAGAGATCAAGTCCAAGTGTTAAAGCCATGCAAATCTGTCCAAGAATCAAGTGAAGAAGCGTTGGATTTTAAAGCTCGACAGCTAGTTAGCTTGATAGATAGCATCTATCGAGGTTTAAAAGGTAGTTTTTGCCCGATGCTCGATAGTTGCTTGATAAATAACCTATGTATCAAGGTTTATAAAAATCAGCTTTTCAGATCTGATTTCACACCAATCCATGTATTTTTGTTTAGGCTTTCATTTCTCACAACCCTAAACATATATAAGGATTATTTTAAAGGCCATCACAGCTAATGCAACTTAATGCAAAAGTTTTTCACAAGCATAATGTGACCGGAGACATATGCCCTAGTTCATTTTTCTCTTGAAAAAGCTGTTGCGTTTGTACGTCGTAAGGTTTTGTACTCAAGAAGTTTCGTGATCTTCATCGTATTGATGAACTGAAGAACTTTGCAGTCAACATCCTTTTCAAGTTGGTGGTTAGTCACGTACTTGGATCCGTGCATCAAAAAGTTAGTCACGTACTGAGAGCTATGCATTGAAAATGAGAGATTGTCACTACAGAACAAGTCCAATTGGGTATTGGGGTAAGATTTCAATTGTAGGTTGGTATAAGGTACTAGGATTCCTTTACTTGTAACCACTTGTTGTAATAAGAGTGGATTCTCGGGAATGGTGACCTTAAAATCACCCAGTGGGGTTTTTGCTTTGGAGGTTTTCCCTATTTCGTAAACAAATCACCATATCAACTTTATTTTCTGCTGCATATTAACTTAGTTGGTGGGTTGTTTGTGCTACCATGCGTATTGCATGTTAATTGACTTAATTAATTAACTTGGCTAATTAATTGGTTAATTTATCACAAGGGGTCAATATATTCTTAGCCTATCAGAGGAGATATCCACTTTGACAAGGTTAGAGATGTTACCAATTCCCTTACTTAGTGGCCTAGATATCCTATTACCCTGAAGATTCAGTTCACTAAGATTTTTTAGCTGGAAAAGACTTCCAGGCAAACTCCCTAATAAACTATTCTCGTATAAAGAGAGATAATGTAAGATGGTACAATTTGCCAAATCTTTTGGAACTTCTCCAGAAAAATAGTTATTAGAGAAATTAAGCACTTAAATTTTTGTAGATATTGTACACATACCTTTGTTGTTGATGGACCCAACAAAAGCATTGCTGCTTATGTCTATGATCTCTATGTTTTGCAAATTAAACAACTCATCAGGAAGGGACCTCCCAAGGAAATTATGAGACAGGTTTAGAACTCTCAATTGATTCAAGTTTGCCAAGGATCCACAAATCTTCCCAGAAAGTTATCCAATTTTTTGGGAAGATTTGTGGATCCTTGGCAAACTTGAATCAATTGAGAGTGCCAAACCTGTCTCATAAACTATTAAAGTTAATTATCATACATTACACATACGTCTTTATGTATTATCCAATTTTTTTTTTTTTTAGTAGTTTCATTTCTTTGTTTTCTTTTACCTATATGGAAAGGAAGACAAAAAAGATATGTTTAGTTTTTAGTTATTTATTTATTTTGATATATATATATATATATATATATTTACTAGTTTGGGTTGCACGTGCCGCCCTTTTTGTGAGAAAATTAAGATGTAATTTTTTTTAAGAAAAAGTACAAAGTTATGTACTTAAATTTAAAATAGCTTTTTAGCATATGAATATCTATTTACTATGACAATTTCTTAGAACCTATTTGCTAAATGTAATATCTACTCTCTAAAAAATTATATTAAGAATGATAATGAATGTCATTATCTTTCAACAATAAACAGCTAAATTTTGATAAGACTACATTATAACAATATATAAAATTTCGCGATGAATGATAATATATGCTACAATTGAAACTCTTAATTAAATGAAATACTTGCAATCATCTGCAATGAAGATTTTGTTATCCATTCATACTTCTCTCCATAATTGTCAGTATCGTACGATACGCGATACGTATCGTATCGTGTACAAAAAGTTTCGTAAGTGCTCATGAAACGTCCGATACTTAGGTGTGTATCGTATGAATCGTATCGTATCAGTGAATCGTACGTATCGTACGATACATAGACATGTGGGTTTAAAATGGGTTTTTTTGTTAAAATTTGTGGTTTTATTTGATTTAAACAAGTTGTTAGACTTTTTTAACACAGAATTATTGGGAAACTTAATTGAGTCTAATGAAATAGCAAGTCCATGAATTTTTTTCCTCCCTTCTCTTTCTCCTACAAAATTTAGACTATACTCATAACACTCACTTTCATATGTGCAAATTTATTTTCTATGCTATTAATAATGTATTAAATGAAAATATAATTATTTTTTTATTTTGTTATTATTATTTTGAGTCTAATAGAATGCCAAGAAAAAATTATTAGAAAAATAAAAGTAAATGTTGATAATAATAAAGAAAATGTCTATGAAAAAATAATTTTGCAAGATACTGAACATGATGATAACATTGACTTAAATGGAGTTGATTAGCCAAGATGATGAAAAAATATTATTATTTTGGTTCATATATCATGTATTAATTTTGAGTTTAATCAATTTGAATGTGCATGTTATAAACATGTAAGTTAATCTGATTTATTTAGTTAGCTTTGTTAAATTTTATTACATAAGTAATTATTAAATTGGTCATTAGTTGAATATATTTTGAATTTATAATTAATATACCTTTTATATATGTATATCTATAATTATTTTATAATTTTATTAGGTGTTTGTGTAACTTACGATACACGATTCGATACGATACATGATACAAAAAAATAAAAAATCGATTCACGATACTATTCACGATTTGACAACTATGCTTCTCTCTTTATTTTCTTATTTTATGAGCATAACTATGATGTTTAACTTAATTTTTAATATGAAAAACCCTTTTAAGCAAGAAAATAAATTAAAAAAGAACAAGGTAACAAAAGACATATGCCATCAAAGTTTCCATTAGATAAAATTATAAGTATAGAAGATTTAAAATTAATAAATTAGTGTTTTCTAGGTAAGAAATAGAACACCATATATCACCATTCTCACTTTCAAGGCATGACTATCACATAAAATTCAAAATACACGAAGAAATTTTTGGGACATTGAAATTCAATGGGGTGTATTTTAGACATTTTCACAATAGAATATTTTAGAAATCGTAAGATTTCGTTAGGGTTTATCTAAAAGTGTAACAGTTGGGGTATATGCTACTTTTGCTTCCAAGTTCCAAGCCAACTGCCCTTCTGCCAAAAACAGTGGAATTATGACATGTGACACCAGTCCAAGTGCAACAATCAGGAAAGGCAATGCTGTTCCACCCACCAATTGTAGATTTTAAACAACTTGAAAAACCATTCAAGGCTTTCAAGTCATTTGGATTGCATGTCAATGTCTTTTAGGTCCTGTAGCTCCAAACTGAGAGCTATTAAAACAAAGGACAAACAGAAACATTGGAAGCTCATTCTAGGTGGATACCAAAGAGATACAAGAGAAAAGAAAGCAATATGCAATATGTATGCGATTTTGGCACAAAAATGCTAAGCATATAAAATGTTACAAATGCTGAGTTGAACATAACTTATCAATGAAGTTGTCAAAAGTTATTTTAATTTACTTCCTTTTAAAGGAGTTTCAAGTTTCATATGAATAGCACCTTCAATTTTAAAATTTCTTATTGTCGTACACCTTTGACGTGATGGTCACCTAAGAAGTATGTGTGCGGATTTGGGTTTAGGTGCGGGTGTAGTGTAGCAACATGACAATTTTTGAAAAAGTAAAACACGGGTGCGGCAGAATACATTTATTAATTAATTATTAAAAATATTTTTATTTATATTTTCTATATATTACTAAACATTTTTTCATATAATGGTAAACATATATCAATTTAAGAGTAATAGTAGATAATAAAGTGAATACATGTTACTATATTAGTATTTGTTTTTTGAGAAAACTATATTAGTATTATTATTTAGTAATTAATAGAATAACATTTTTACTAATTGCTATTATAAAGTCAAGTAAACTAATGAGTTTAATATAGTTTAAAAAGAAAATCATAATAAATGAGATTATAGGGTTTTTTTGAAATATAAAAAAATCATTAATGGCATTTTTGTAAATAAAGTTGACATTTTGAGTAATTAGAAACTAGGAAACTTCTTGAAATTTTTTTCCCAAACCCATCCACATGAACCACTCAACCACATCCACTCTCTCACCTACCCACTCTTTCTCATATACCCAATCCGTCATTCTCTCTGTTCTTATTTTTCTTTTTATTTTCTTAGTTTCTTTGCCGCCCCTGTATTGTATTGTGGAAAGGTAATGGCTTCAGACTTCAAGTGCATTTCAGGTTTTTGTTCTCATCTTGTTCTTATTTTTCCTTTTCTTTTGTTCTCTTTTTCTTCTGATTTTTTTTTCCCCAAAGATTTTGGACCGAATTGAATTGTGTTGGGCTGATTTGGAAATGAAAAAAAAAGTTTTGGCCACAGACACACGTGCAGTTGCGTCCATGGCCACAGCACATCTGTGCATATCCGACTCGAGTGCGCCGGCCCAATTGGTGCACCCATACTTCCTAAATGTTCACTCCACAAGTGTAAGTTCTTGTGAGGGCAAGGGCCAAAATACAAGTTTCTTAAAGGAAGCTTCACACACATATTAATATACACTTGAATTATTCTAATGTAGAATTTTATCTCAGGTATAAAATAATAATAAAAATTTAATTCCTTTCAAGTGATTGAGTTAAATTTTTTGAAGTCAAGCACTATAAAAAATTAAAGAAAATGATTGAAAGTGAAAAAAATCCTTTTTCTTCACTACAAATCAGTGTGAACACATGAATAAAATAATATATTCACTACAAAGCATTGTAAACACATGAATAAAATAATATATTTAATATAAAGCAGTGTGAACACACAATTTAATAATACTTTTGGTTGTGCATTGTAGCTGTAGAGCCAAATTTTTTGGCTTTGACTCCACTAATGTAGCCATAAATTTGTATTTAGTGGTGCTAAAAATAGTAATATAGTTTTTTAGCACCACCATTACTAATGCACTTACTTAAAATGATTGGAAGTGAAGACAATCTTTTTTCTTTGATCCTATAGTCATGGGCGGCGTTACTTTATACTTAGGGGGTTCAATTGAACCCCTGACTTGAATTTTTTTTTTTAATTTATATATAATATTTTTTTTATTAGTACAATTTGTCCTTGAAGATATGTTTGCACACCCTGACTTAACTCTTGCACACCCTAACAACATATTAGTCCAGCCCAAAATCAAACAACAACAACAATCACAAGTCTCTCTAAGAGTGAAAAGAGACTGTTTGTAAGTCGTAAATGTCTCTCTTTATTATAACCGACGCCCCTGTGCTTCCTAAATGTTCACTCCACAACTATAAGTTCTTATGGGGCAAAGGCCAGGATACAAGTTTCTAAAAGGAAGCTTCACACACATATTAATATACACTTGAATTATTCTAAAGTAGAATTCTATCTCAAATATAAAATAATAAAAAAATTAATTCCTTTCAAATGCTTGAGTTAAATTTTTTGAAGTCAAGCACCTTAAAAAATTAAAGAAAATGATTGAAAGTGAAAAAAAAAAAAAAAAAAATCTTTTTTCTTCTATCCCGTAGTCCTAAAGCTTGTCTTGAGGCATTATGAATGATCATGTGACTCATTTGTTGATCAGAGGCTTCACTTACGCTCCGTTTGTTTTGATGTAAAACATTTGCAGAAGTAAAATATTTTACATGTAAAATATTTGCAGGAAAATATTTTTATTTTACTGTGTTTGGTAGGATACATGAAAATGCTTCGTAAAATATTTTTAACACAACATAAAGTAGAAAAAAAAACTATTAAAATATTAAAAAAAATTTATTAACCTCTAAAAAAATACATAGAGGCCGATGAAGGAGCATCAAAGTTAGTAAAAAATACTGCTCTTTACTTAATTTTGAACAAACTTTCTGCCAAGATCTATAAAAGTTTTTGCTCACTTTACAACAAACAAATTCCTTTACTTTCTTAAGTGAAGCCGATGTTAATTTCTTATTCAAAAAGTTGGGCAAGTATCAATCTGGGATTAGAGTTTAGAAAGCTAGCAAGAAATTGAATCTGACAATCATGAATTCAGGTTCAGGAGATCTGGGAAATGTAATCTCACAAAATTGCATAACTAGTACTATCTTGATTAACTTTATGTAAGTACTTTGCGAAAAAGTATACATTGGAGACGGGAATTAAATTGCTTCAGTTATCTTCTTCTCTTTAGTCCTTTTGGCACAATACTTCATCCCGTCTTTGAGAATATATACATATATAATGTAATCCTTTTTCATTTGGATAGTGCTCCGCGCATATACCTAAAAAGAAAAAGGACTCATCAAAAAAAAAAAAAAAAAAAAAAAAAAAAAAAAGGACAAAAAAAGGATAGTGTTCTACTTCCGTTACACTACAAACTTTATTCAAAATCAAAGTTATAAAATACACTTTAAAGTTAAAATGATTGGAAGTGAAGACAATCTTTTTTCTTCGATCCCATAGTCATGGACGGCATTACTTTATACTTAGGGGGTTCAATTGAATCCTTGACTTGAATTTTTTTTTTTAAAGAATTTATATATAATATATTTTTTTGTTAGTACAATTTACCCTTGAAGATATATTTGCACACCCTGATTTAAATCTTGCACACCCTGACCACATATCAGTCTAGTCCAAAATCAAACAATAACAGCAATCACAAGTCTCTTTAAGAGTGAAAAGAGACTATTTGTAAGTCGTAAATGTCTCTCTTTATTATAAACTAGTATGTAACCTGTACTTGCGCACAAGAATGACGAATTGTAGCTATGCTGTTGATGTTAGATTGAATTATTAAACATATAGGACATAGTTTGACCAGGACATTTGGAGGTATCAAAATAGTTTTTCTTGACAATTTTCATGATATTGGTTACACCAATTTTCTCGTTACATAGCTATTACATATATGATTTTGAAAATCACTATTAGATATTACAAATACAATATTATTGAGGTACAAATTTTTGAGCCCTAATTTCCTTAACTCACTCACAAAAAATATATACCCACACGAGCCCATAAGCTATTTTGAGCTCACATAAATATTCCCCACAAATACTTCCTATATAAGCCTCATAAATTACCTCGAGTCCTCTCACAAATATTACCCATTATATCCTACATATTATCCAACTTAGATTTTCCACAAAAAATACTTATCACATTATTACCAAAATTGGGCCACAAAATTACACTATCTCCACAAAAAAGCCCAAAAGCCCAACAGAACTCTCTTATAAAGTCCGTCGCTACATGGTACCTTTACAAAGCCCATTGCTACACGACACCTTTACGAAGCCTGTTGCTACACAGCACCTCTAAAGCTCATTGCTACACTGCACCTTTACAAAGCCCATTACTACACGGGCACCTCTAAAGCCCGTTACTACACGGCACTCTTATAAAACCCGTTGCTACACGACAATATTTTTACAAAATCTTAAATTATTTTACAAAGCCTAAATACTAATTTGGCACCTATTTTATAAAGTCCAAATACTAATTTGACACCTATTTTTATAAAGCCCAAATACTAATTTGTCACCTATTTTAATAAAGCCCAAATGATAATTTGACACTATTTTCATAAAGCCCAAATAATAATTTGGCACTATTTTTATAAAGCCCAAATAATAATTTGGCATAAAGCCCAAATAATAATTTCGCACTATTTTCATAAAGCCTAAATGATAATTTGGCACTATTTTCACAAAGCCTAAATACTATTTTGGCAACTATTTCTAAAAGCCCAATATTATTTTGGCAACTATTTCTAAAAGCCCAATATTATATTGACACCTATTTTAAATATGCTAAAGTCCCTCAATCAGGGGAAATATAATTACTCATCTCTCAAAAATATTTCTTTTACAAAATTCATGGGAACTATACTTATTTTCCCATAACCAATCAACTACAAAAGCCCATATATATTACCGATGGCAAAACCATTCATTTTTGTAGGGATGACCAAGCCCAAAGAAGCTCAACTATAAAGCCCAGCTGAGCCAGCCTAGCTCATACACAAATCCCAGCAGCTAAAGCTCACATGAGCTGACCAACTAGATTTCAGCACAACTTAACAACTGTAGCCCAATGCCATCAAGTTCCAACTTGTCCAATCAGATCAGAAGAGGACACGTGTCCATCAGGGGGTTAAACCCTTCCTTCACAAGATGAAATTCCATCATTTCTCATGTGACATAAAGCTGAAGTGACATGACAAAAAGTTAGGAAGTTTCAGCCAGCTGTCCCTTCTTTCTTCTCCAGCCCATATGGTCAAGAACCAAGAGCAGCCATGACCAGGCCATGAAAGCTCCTGAAACAACTTGAAATTAATTCATTTTCATACAAAAAACGTGTATTCTCTAGTTCATGGACCAAGCACATGAACCCCAAATGAGAAAATTTAGGGAAATGTGGTTTGGCGGGCACGAAGGGGATCCCAGCAGAGTTCCTAGCAAGGGCTCTACGGTTGACACCTGGCTTGGGGTGATACAAACTGCCATAGGGAGCTTTGATTCTAGCAGTAGCATAACCAAGATCATTAGCCTATGCATGCTTTAATCCCATCAGCTAAGGCCAATCAGCATTCAATGCTAAGTCAAAATCCCAGCTGTTATTACCCAAAACAGCAAGAACCTTCTAAAAGTTAGGCTTACCACTCTTAGCTAAAATCCTAGGAACGATTCTCTAAGGATTTTCTGAAGATTGAGGAAGATTTAGCTGACATTATTTGCTAATTACCCCCTGAAACTCAACTATAAATGGAACTCTCCATTAATGCTTCACCAAGACACTGAGAAATAGACCCATAGAGAGGAACTCTTCATTAACTTCTCTGTTTAATCTTCTCAAAGCTCTAGCAAAGTTCTAGTCACCGAGTTCTTAGCTTCAAGCTTAGAAACTAAGTTCTTTAGCTCCTAGTTCAAAAACACCCCTCATACCTCTACTTAAAAACACTCAGCTACCCCCAGCAGAAAGTCCCAGCAGCTTCACTGAACACTCTCTCTCACTGCTCATACTACCTGAAATGTCCCTCATTACTCACTACTCATATCATATCCAAGAGCATGCCTTGACACCATAATCATCTTGCTGTGCTAGCTGGAATCTCTCTCTCTCCCTTCATCTCATACTAAGTTTTCCTCATTATTTGTTATAATGGAACCCATGATAATTACTTATTCATTTACTATTGAAGGTTATGATATAACTGTTACTATAGAATTTTTCCCTTATATTGTTGTATTAGAAGACTTTTCTCCAGAGCTAACGGATGATGAGTTTGAAAATGTAGATATTTTCCTTAATTTGTGAAATAGCTAACAACTGGAGTTTTATTTTGTTCTGTCTTGCTTTACCACTAGGATATTTTACTGCAGAAACATTTTACCGCTGGGCTATTTCTTGCAATATGCTTTTTAATCATGTTGATGTGTCTGATGCAGGGATTATTTATGGGCCATTCTTGTCAGTCTCAATCTAGGCCCAAGGCATAAAATACAGTGAATTCTTTGGATCTTCACCGATAGCCTTTGGGCCATGCATCGAGCCCATCGTCGAGTTTCAATTTAGGCCCCCGACCCAACATAAATCTCATTTGTCAAAAGGAAAACTTTTTCGCCCCCGACAAATATCAATTCATAATTATTGTTTGTTAAATTCTACTAAATACAACACAAAATAAAACAATAAACTAGTCAAATAGTATCTCCTAAATTGAAAGGGTATGTGTTTATGGAATCATTCAGCACAATTATAGTTTGTTACGTTTAATATCTTCATATAAAAAATATATGAATAAAAAGGGTATAAAAAATATGCACACTAGTTCAATAAAAAAAAATAGCAAAAATCTAAACATTTTAATTTGTATGGAAAACTAACAAAAGCAAAATTCAATTTTAATTCTAATTAAATTTTCTCTAAACTTTAATTAATATATATATATATATATATATATATATATATATATATATATATATATATATATATATGTAAGGACCAAAAAGAGAGTGATACAAAATCTGTTGTAAGTAACGAGACAAGCTTTCCCTTCCTTAGACCCAATACAATAGAATTTGGTAAGAGATGGGCTAGAACAACAAGCATCCGATCCCCCTCAAAGGCCCCAGCCTTCCCCTTTATATAGCCCTTGGCCTTCTGATCTGCTCCGTCCATCTTTAGCTGTCCCTTGCCCAATTTTCGACACTTGTCACCTATCTTCTTTCCAGGAGCAGGCGGCAGTATTAGCTGGTGCAGCTGTGACGGGCATCATTTCAGGTCACCTCTTCATTTAATGCGGCTGACAGAGCTGGTGTGCGCCATTTATTACTGACATGACTGGGGGCTACTGCCCTGACGACCGCCTGTCTGCCACTGTCCTATGCCTCCCTCAGCTGAGGAGGCTTTCCCTTTGGCGCTTGACGTAGTGCTGCGTAAGGTCTTGCTCTCTCCTCGGGAATCATTGCTCTTCGGGCCCCTGCCAGTCCCTTGCTCGGCCAGGTGCAGGGCCCATCCTATCCCTCATTGGAACTCGGCCCATTAGCTCAGCCTCCTTGGATTCCTTTCTCGTTCCTCCGGTGCCCACAATAGCCCCCTAAAACTTTCACTTATTTCGTTTGGGGCATAAGTGAAATTTTAACTCCGCGGATGAGTCGTATGTGTCGTATGTATTCACACGAGTCAACATCTTTTCAACTGTTATTCGCACGCCCCTGATGCTTCAGAATCCGCGAGCTCCCATTTATGGCGTCAGGCGGCTGCTTGTCTCCCCACGTTCAACGAAATGATTGGGATGTGGCCCTCACTCATCCTCATTTATGGGAGGGAATTTTACCGCTCATTTCTGCCTTCTATAAATGGAGCGATTAGGGCAGGAGGTGGTTCGTTTCTGGCATTTTTGGCTTTCTTACTTTCGCGAAGAGAGATTCACTCCCGAGGAGTGCTTTTTGACTCTCACAGTAGGTGTGTTGGTTTTCCTTCTTGTTCCGATCTTTTTTCTCTCCATGGGTAGGTACGCTAGGCTGGTAGACACCGAGGAGGCTAGGATGGCTTTTAGGGCCAAGTACAGGATTTCCGACAACGTGGAATTTAGGCATTATGAGGAGGGTGAGTGGCTGGTCATGGATCGCCCCCCTGAGTCAGTAGTTATCCCCATGATCGCCTTTATCGAGGGTGGGATGGAACTTCCCATGGGCCCGGTGACCAAGGATTACCTTATCAACTTTAGGCTAACCCCAACCCAGTGCTCCCCCAACATCTTTAGGATCCTCGGGTGTGTAGAAGCCATCAATCGTAGGATGGGGATCCGTCTTACAAGGCATGACGTAAATTGAGTGTACAACTACCAAAAGAGGGAAAAAACCAAATACTATATGAGGAGTAGGATCCCCGCCATTAGGTTAATCTCCTGCTTGCCCGATTCGAGCAAGGGCATGGATGAAGACTTCCTTCTCGTCTCGGGCGAGTGGCACGATGGGCTGCACTGTCCCACCCAGGAGGGGGAACCAGGTAGCATTCCCAAGGGCTTGGGTCACCGTTTTAGAATTTTCCCTTTTTTTCTTTAGAGAAGCTTCTTCCTAGGCATCGGCTTCTCCTTTTTCTTTTTATGCCCTTGTTTTCTTTTATCTTTTTGCTAACGATAACTTCATTCTTTCGTGGCAGACGAGTATCACACAGCCCCCGCCAGACACTTGGTGAACTTCGCCGATCTAAATCGAATTCTCAAGTCTAAGATTTTTCTTCATCGGGACGGGCAACTCCGAGCCGCGCACGTCATCCTTGGCTACACTCCCTCAACAAAACGCTTCCAGAGTCTGAAGAACGTCATCAAGGCTTGTAACCCGCGCCTGGCTAGGATAGACGTTGCCATTCTGGGGTTTTTGCAGGCAGGACCTCCTCCCGAGGGTACACAAGACGCTCAACTCCCTGCGCCCCTAGCCGCTCAGCTCTTGTACGCCCACGAACCTCCCTTACCATCAAACGAAGAGGCGGAGGGATCTACATCGACCTCTGTCCAAGAAGTGACCGAAAAGGACTTTGAAGTCTTTAATCGCCCCGACGCTCCGAGCGCATCCTCAGCATGGTCATTATCGACTGTGGGTTTTCAAGAAAAGACACCCAATCTCCTGGCGCTACTGTCGGCCCATGCTGGGGGGTCCTCCTCGACGGCGGTGGTGCCACCTCACCCGCCAACTCCCATTGCTTCTCGCACATCCCCAGCTGATGCCGCGGATGAAAAACGCAAATGTGGTCCCAATGAAAAAGGGACAGCCACGCCCGAGGAGGGGGAGATATCCGTGCCCCCAGCCAAAAAGCCCCGACCCGGCAAAGGTCAATCGAAGAAGAGGCCCGACCCCGTTGTGCCCTCGAGGGAGAGCGGTGAGGAGCAGACTAGGAAAGCTTCCGTCTGGAGGCCATCCTTCACTCTCAACTCAAGATCTCCAGTGCTGGATGACGCCAACCTGAGGGACCCCTCCAAGGGCAGTTCAGGCCTGGTGGCTGAATGCTTGGAGAGAGCTCTGTGCCTCCCCGAGGATATGGAGGAGTTGAAGTCCTTCAGGAAGAGGGAGGTCTTCCTTTCCCTGAAGCAGGATCTGGCTAAGGTACCACGAACGCCCTTTCTAACTTCCTCATTTGTCAAGTGTCTTTACTTTGACTGTTTATTCTCATTTCTTGTTTCCCCTTCTTGCAGGCCGTTCAGGCTGCCTTTATGGCAGAAGACTGGGTTGATCACTCTCTGGATGTGGCTAGGAAATCTGAGAAGGCCTATGAGACTGCCGAGAAGGCCAGAGCTGAAGCAGAGAAGAAGCTGAAGGACACCCTCTCCCAGCTGTCTGAGGCCGAAAAGGCTTTCCGCGATGCTAACTCCGCCCTAAAGAGTTTTGAGAGGCAGGCTTCTGATGCCTTGGTGGCCCAGAGAAAGGCCGAACGCGCCCTGGCACTTTCAATGGTAGAGTTGAAGCAGGCGAATCAGAAGCTGGCGGATAAGGACGCCGAGAAGGCTTTGGCTGAGCGGGAGCCCTATGATGCGGGCATGAACAAGACCGCCGCCTCTCTTACTGCCCAGCTCCGCGACGTCGCTCGCGCCTTTAGCCAAGAGGTCTGGGGGGAAGCGCTGAATGCAGCGGGCGTCAGTCCTGATTCGGAGCTCCGTGCTCCCGACCGGGTTTACTACCCTCCAGCTCTGCGCTTGCCGCATTCGGGCCCCAGCCCTCCCTTGGATCCGAGCCCCACTCCTCCCGTAGATCCGAGCTCCGTTCCCCCCGTCTCTGTCGAGTCCCTGAATCCTCCTTCTTCTCCTGCTTCATCCAAGGGGTTACCTCCTCCAGAAGACGTGGTGGACCTGGAAGCTGAGAAGGGGGTGCCAGAGGGGGTTCCTTTGAAGAAAAAGAAGGATAAGAAGGAGAAGAGCTCAAAGGACAAGGAGCCCCAAGCTTAGCTTTTCTCTTTTCTTTTTGTATGCCCTTCCCTTACGGAATTTTGTATCAAGGCACCCTTTATGTAGCAGCCCCTCCCTTTTTCTTCCTCCTTTTGTAGCCGGGGCTTTACTCCTGCGTTACTTCTTCCTAGGACTTAGAATTTTTCTTGCAAATGTTAACTTCCCCTAAGCCTGTGGCCGAGGAGCCAGGCAAGCACTAGGTTCTTTTTAACACTTAGAATTTTTCTTGCAAATGTTAGCTTTCACGAGCTTGTGGCCGAGGAGCCAGGCAAGCACTGGGTTCTTCCTAACACTTAGAATTTTTCTTGCAAGTGTTAACTTCCCCTAAGCCTGTGGCCGACGAGCCAGGCAAGCACTAGGTTCTTTTTAACACCTAGAATTTTTCTTGCAAATGTTAGCTTTCACGAGCTTGTGGCCGAGGAACCAGGCAAGCACTGGGTTCTTCCTAACACTTAGAATTTTTCTTGCAAGTGTTAACTTCCCCTAAGCTTGTGGCCGAGGAGCCAGGCAAGTACTAGGTTCTTTTTAACACTTAGAATTTTTCTTGCAAATGTTAGTTTTCATGAGCTTGTGGCCGAGGAGCCAGGTAAGCACTAGGTTCTTCCTAACACTTAGAATTTTTCTTGCAAGTGTTAACTTCCCCTAAGCCTGTGGCCGAGGAGCCAGGCAAGCACTAGGTTCTTTTTAACACTTAGAATTTTTCTTGCAAATGTTAGTTTTCACGAGCTTGTGGCCGAGGAGCCAGACAAGCACTGGGTTCTTCCTAACACTTAGAATTATTCTTGCAAGTGTTAACTTCCCCTAAGCCTGTGGCCGAGGAGCCAGGCAAGCACTAGGTTCTTTTTAACACTTAGAATTTTTCTTGCAAATGTTAGTTTTCACGAGCTTGTGGCTGAGGAGCCAGGCAAGCACTAGGTTCTTCCTAACACTTAGAATTTTTCTTGCAAGTGTTAACTTCCCCTAAGCCTGTGGCCGAGGAGCCAGGCAAGCACTAGGTTCTTTTTAACACTTAGAATTTTTCTTGCAAATGTTAGTTTTCACGAGCTTGTGGCCGATGAGCCAAACAAGCACTGGGTTCTTCCTAACACTTAGAATTTTTCTTGCAAGTGTTAACTTCCCCTAAGCCTGTGGCTGAGGAGTCAGGCAAGCACTAGGTTCTTTTTAACACTTAGAATATTTCTTGCAAATGTTAGTTTTCACGAGCTTGTGGCCGAGGAGCCAGACAAGCACTGGGTTCTTTTCCTAACACTTGTAGAGAGACAGAGTCTAAACACCAAAGCTGAAGATTTCCATTAAAAATAATATTGTCGCAAATTGTTTACATTCCATGGGCGGGGGATTACATTTCCATCCAGGTCCTCTAACCGATAAGCTCCGGTTCCTACAACGGAGGTGATCTTGTATGGTCCTTCCCAATTAGGACCCAGTTTACCCCAGGATGGGAGCTTGGCCGTCCCCACTATCTTCCTCAAAACCAAGTCTCCCAAGGAGAGGGGCCTGTGCTTGATCCATTTATCATATCCCTGTTTAAGCTTCTGTTGGTAATGAGCCAATTTTACCATGGCGACGTCTCGTCTCTCTTCGGTCAGGTCTAGGCTGTCCAGAAGCAACTGACGGTTCCCCTCGGTGCTGAATTGGTCAGTCCTTAAAGTTGGAAATCCAGTTTCTATGAGAATCACTGCCTCCGAACCGTAGGTTAATGAAAATGGGGTCTCCCCCGTGGACTTTCGTAGGGTGGTGCGGTATGTCCACAGCACGTGGGGCAACTCGTCAACCCACCTCCCCTTCGCGTCGTCCAGCCTCTTTTTAAGTCTGGCGACTATAGCTTTGTTGGTGGCTTCGGCCTGTCCATTGCCCTGAGGGTACGCTGGCGTGGAGTACCCATTCCTGATTCCTAGCTCTCCGCAATATCTTCTGAAAGATTTGCTGTCAAACTGGAGCTCGTTGTCCGAGATCAGGGTGTGTGGTACTTCGAATCTGGTGACGATATTTTTCCATATGAACTTCTTGGCATCAACATCTCTAATGTTGGCAAGGGGCTCGGCTTCAACCCACTTAGTGAAGTAGTCCGTGCCGACGAGTAGCCACCGTCGATTGCCCGGGGCCCGAGGGAAAGGACCCACTATGTCCAAGCCCCACTGGGCAAAGGGCCAAGGGCTAGACAAGGGGTTTAGAACTCCTCCCGGCTGGTGTATGTTGGGGGCAAACCTCTGGCACTGATCGCATCGCTTAGCATAGTCCTGGGAGGTCTGGTGCATTTTGGGCCACCAATATCCCTAGGATAGGGCCCTGTGTACCAGGGATCTTCCGCCAGTGTGGCTTCCATAGATGCCCTCATGTAGCTCCTCGAGCAGAGGCTCCACGGCCTCCGGGTGTACGCACAGCAGATATGGGCCCGAGTATGAGCGCTTGTAGAGCTTATGCTGCTCGGATAACCAGTAGCGCGGGGCTGTTCTCCGTATCTTTTCCGCCTCTCCTTTGTTTTTTGGCAATGGTCCCCCTCTCAAGAAGGCCACAATAGGATCCATCCAGCTTGGGCCTACGCGAACGCTGCATACCCCTACCACGGGCATCTCTACCAAGGCGGGCTTGTTGACCTCCTCCACCAAAACGACCCGAGGCAGGTTTGACTCTAACGAGGTGGCTAGCATGGCTAGGGCGTCTACATGCGAGTTCTGGCCCCTCGGGACCTGTTCCACCTTGAAATCGTCAAAATGACTCTACACGCTTCGCACCCGGGCAAGATACCTCTGCATCCTCTCATCTCAGGCCTCAAACTCCCCATTAATTTGGCCAACGATTAGCCTAGAGTCTGAATACACCTCCACCATCCTTCCTCCAAGCAGTCTGACCAGGTTCACTCCTGCCAACAGGGCCTCGTATTCGGCCTCATTGTTGGTAGCCGGGAAACCTAGTCGTAATGATTTTTCTATTATTAGTCTCTCGGGCGTGATCAGCACTATTCCCACACCAGCTCCCTTTCGATTGAAGGCCTTATCCGCGTAAACCCTCCACACGGGGGCAGTGGCAGCCGACGAGATCATCAGGCTTGTGGTCACGCTTGCCTCTTCTCCTACGCCCTCGGCGAACTCTGCTACAAAATCCGCTAGGACTTGGCCCTTTACTGCCGTGCGGGGTAGGTACTTAACATCATAGGCCCCGAGCCTTGTGGCCCACTTGGCGATCCTGCCCGTGTAATCGGACTTTCTCAGCAAGGCCTGAAGTGGCAGCTAAGTTAGCACCGCCACTATGTGGGCCTGGAAATAATGCGGGAGTTTCTTGGTCGCATGTACAACAGCCAGGACTGCTTTCTCCAGCGGGAGATAGCGCATCTCCACCTCCTGCAAGGACTTGCTGACGTAGTAGACCGGCATTTGGACCCCGTCATGGTTTCTGACTAATACGAAGCTGACGGAGTGCCCTGTGACCGCCAGATAGGTGTAAAGTACTTCCTCCTTGTCTGGTCAGGACAGGATGGGTGGGTTGGACAAGTATACTTTGAGATCTTCGAACGCTCGGGTGCACTCTTCGGTCCACTTGAAGTCCTTCCATTTATGCAGTAATTGGAAGAAAGGGCGGCACCTGTCCGCGGACCATGAGATAAATCTGCTTAATGCCGTCGTCATCCCGGCCAGCTTCTGTACCTCCTTCGGGTTTCGGGGGGGATGCAAGCTGTTAATAGCCCTAATTTGCTCTGGGTTAACCTCGATCCCCCGATGAGTGATCATGTATCCCAGGAATTTGCCCGAGCTTACCCCGAAAGAGCATTTTGAGGCATTGAGCCGCAACCTGTGCCCCCTGAGCACCGCGAAGACTTCCGATAAATCTGCAAGATGGTCCTCGGCCCTTTTACTTTTGACCACCATATCATCTATGTATGCCTCCATGTTTCTCCCGAGCTGCTTTTCAAACATACGCGTGATCATCCTCTGATAAGTAGAACCGGCGTTCTTGAGGCCGAAGGGCATCACCCGATAGTGGAAGTTGCCATTGGGGGAACGAAAAGCCGTTTTCTCCTGGTCGGCCACAGACAGGGGAATTTGATGGTAGCCTTGGAATGCGTCCAGAAAACTCATCCGAGGATGCCCCACCGTGGCGTCCACTAACTGGTCTATCCTGGGAATCGGGAAGGGGTCCTTTGGGCAGGCTTTATTGAGGTCGGTAAAGTCCACGCACACTCGCCACTTCCCACTTTTCTTCTGCACCACCACAGTGTTAGCCAGCCAATCGGGGTAGAAGATTTCCTTGATTGCCCCGGCTTGCTTTAACCTGCTCACCTCCTCCCTAACCGCCTCGGCGTGTGCATCAGATGATCGCCGAGGGGGTTGTTTGCGGGGGACCACCGCAGGATTTACGTTCAAGCGGTGACACGCCAGCTCGGGGCTGATCCCGGGGATGTTGCTTGCCTCCCATGCGAACACATCCAGGTTTGCTTTCAAGAACTCCCCCAACTCCAATTTTTCTCTGGGTTATAATCACGACCCTATCTGAAAATACCGCTCTTCGCATGTACCAATCAACACCTTCATCAGTTCCTCGGACTATGGTTGCGACGCCTCGGCTGGTTGCTTGGGGGCAGCCCCCTGTAATTGCTATTTGGCCGTATTTCTATAACTGGGGGTCGGGCCAAGCAAGTGTTGCGTAACAGTGGTCGCCAAGCATTGTCGGGCCATCGCCTGGTCCCCCACCAGTTCTCCTACTCCCCCATGAACGGGGTACTTGACCTTAAGGTGCAAGGTCGAGGGTATAGCCCCAATGGAGTGCAGCCAAGGCCTGCCGAGGATGGCCGTGTAGGGGGAGAAAGCCTCTACTGCTATGAAGTTTACCAGGACTTCCCTGCCGTCAACTTGCACAGGGAGCTTGATTCTTCCCAAGAGGACCACCGTTTTTCCGTCGAAACCCATGAGCGGGGAATGTCACGCTTCCAGGTCCTCGGGTTTTAAACCCAATCCCCTGTACAAGTCGGGATACGTCACGTCAGCCTGGCTTCCCTGGTCAATTAGTACCCTTTTGACGTTGTACCCCCCGATTCTAACAGTGACGACCAGGGCATCCTCGTGCAGTTGCTGGGTTCCCCTTTTATCTTCCTCGGAAAAACTTAGGTCGGGGATCGCCGTCCTTGATCTTTTGTTATGTCATTCTTCCTCCCTGGGGTTCGGCCCCCCACCACAGACAGGACCTGGGGGCTCGGCACGGCACCCACACCTGTTCCAGCCAGAATCATGTTAATGGTACCCAGGGTCGGTCGTGAGTGGTCGCCCTGGTGAAATCCCATCCTCGTGGGCTCGTTCTGCCCCATAGGCTGCTGCAGGAAGCGACCAAGTTTCCCCGCCTTCGCTAATTGGCTTAAGTGACTTCTCAGTGTCCGGCAGTCGTCCGTCTTGTGGCCCTTATCCCGATGATAATGGCAGTGGAGGTTTTGGTTTCTCTTGGTTGGATCCCCGCCCATCCTGTTTGGCCAACTGAAGAATGGCTCGTCCTTAATTTTTTCAAGTATCTGGTGCATTGACTCCTTGAACAGCGAGTTGACCATATGGACCCCTTCTGGGGCCTGCCGACCGGGGAACTCCCTTCGCGACCGGTCGTTATGGTACCCCCCCTCCCCGAGGATCTCTCCTTTCTGGGTACAACCCGGCCTTGCCTTTCCCTTGGAGTTGGTCTTCTTCCAATCTCTTGTAGGTTTCTATGCGCTCCATGAGCTGGCGCATGTTGACGGTGGATTTCATTGTCAACAACTTTCTAAGGTCGTGGTTAGTCGGAAGGCCGACTTTGAAGGTCCTTACCGCGACGTTTTCGAATTCACCGTCCACCTCGTTATTCATTTCCCAGTAGCGGTCCGTGTAGCTTTTGAGGGTTTCCCCTTCCCTCATTGCCATGGATAGCAGGGCGTCCAACGGTTTAGGTGTCCTGCTACAAGTGATGAACCTCGTGCCGAATGCTTTAGTCAACTCTTGGAAGGATCCTATGGATCCCTCGCCCAATGCGTCGAACCAGCGCATAGGCTGGAAGGGAAGACCTTACACATGAGCGCCTTGTTGCCAGCGTGTACGGTCATCTTCTGGTTGAAGTGGCTTACATGCTCCACCGGATCCGTTCTCTCGTTGTATATGGTGAATGTGGGCTAGGAGAAACGATGAGGGAGCCTGGCCTTGTTAATCCTCCTGGCAAAAGGCGACTTGGAGATTTGCCTCAGGGCTTTGCTCATGGCATCATTTCTCCTGTCGTGACGAGAGGGCGACCTCTCGTGCCTGCGGTTGCCCTCGTCCGAGGTGTCTAAGTATGTTTCACTAGGCGGGGTTCTGGATCTGCGCCGGTACGGTGGGTCTGGGCTTCCCCGTGAACCCTCACTCGACGCCGCTGACGGGCTCCTTCTATCACGTTCTTTTCGTCTCAACTTCTTACGTAAGTGATCAATTTCCTGTTGTAGCGCTAGTGTGTCCTGCCTACGTTGGGCTCGACTCTCATGGTGGGGGCGGTCCTGCCCTGCTCGCTTCAAACGGCGCGGCCCTGCTGGCGTGCTAAGGGCTCGTCGCCTATCCCTCCTGCGTTCCAGGTTAAGGAAAGGGTCCCCTCCCCTTAATCCAACCGACCCCTCCTCACTTCTGCCCTCATTTGCCATTGCTACACAAGATATATCCGCAGGTGCTTGTTGTTCCCACAGACGGCGCCAATTGTAAGGACCAAAAAGAGAGTGATACAAAATCTGTTGTAAGTAACGAGACAAGCTTTCCCTTCCTTAGACCCAATACAATAGAATTTGGTAAGAGATGGGCTAGAACAACGAGCATCCAATCCCCCTTAAAGGCCCCAGCCTTCCCCTTTATATAGCCCTTGGCCTTCTGATCTACTCCGTCCATCTTTAGCTGTCCCTTGCCCAATTTTCGACACTTGTCACCTATCTTCTTTCCAGGAGCAGGCGGCAGTAGTAGCTGGTGCAGCTGTGACGGGCATCATTTCAGGTCACCTCTTCATTTAATACGGCTGACAGAGCTGGTGTGCGCCATTTATTACTGACGTGACTAGGGGCTACTGCCCTGACGGCCGCCTGTCTGCCACTGTCCTATGCCTCCCTCAGCCGAGGAGGCTTTCCCTTTGGCGCTTGACGTAGTGTTGCGTAAGGTCTAGCTCTCTCCTCGGGAATCATTGCTCTTCGGGCCCCTGCCAATCCCTTGCTCGGCCAAGTGCAGGGCCCATCCTATCCCTCATTGGAACTCAGCCCATTAGCTCAGCCTCCTTGGATTCCTTTCTCGTTCCTCGGGTGCCCACAATATATATATATATATATATATATATATATTACATAGTCATGGTATATTACATAATAATTTTATTGGACTCTTCGTTTTCTACACTAAATTAACTCATTTAGCACAAAAATTAAAAAAAATTTAGATTAGATGTGACACGTAGCACAAAACTAAACTCTAATTGAAATTCAATTTATACATTGAATTAACTTACTTGGCACAAAATTTTAAAATCTAGATTAGATGAGACACGTGGCACAAAATTAAACTCTAATTGAATTCCAATTTGAAATCTATTTGGATTTTCTCTTAACTTTACCTATTATTATATAATATATATAGACTAATAAGTTACCCGTGCGATGCACGAATAATGTTTTAATATTTTATGTAAGATGATTTGGGAGAATATTATATATGTACTATAGCATAATTGTTGTAGAATTCATTAGTAATGAGTTCATCATAAAAACAATTTTGGAGGAATATTATAGATTAAAAGTTGATATAGAATGTGGCTTTCTCTTTCTCCTTAATTCTAAAACAAAATACACATTTCAAACACTCACAGTCAATTACATCATTTATAAAACCTACAAATCCACAACGTCCGACCTTAATATGAAAATCATAATCATTGTTATCACTCAATATAAAATTCAAGTCTTCCTTCCTTGGTTGTAGCCAACTCATATAGGTTAAGTTTAGATAAAACAACAATGTTAGAGCTAAGTAAGTGTCGTCGAAAGATTAAAGATAAATGACATCATTTTTGGTCTGTGTATTTGACATGGAATGGCATGAAGGGCTATGGGTAGGTATATATAACGGGGTAAAAGTGCAAGAGGGGAAAATGGTGAATTAAAAAGTAAAGAGTTTTGTGTGTATGTGTGAGGAATGAAAAGTCTTAAAATATTGAACCAAAGAATACAAAGAATATTTAACTTTAAATTAGAAAAGTCTTGAAATATTGAACCAAATGAAACAAAAAGTCAATATTTAATTTGTTCTTATCTCTGATGTGGCATTTGAGAATATTTCAATTTTCTTCACATAGAATGCACCACTTAACAAAACCTCATGTTTTCCTACATGAGGTCTCTGCTTTTATATACATATATATATATATATATATATATATTGATTTATATTATGTGTGTGTGAGTGTGTCTCATTGTGTGTGTTATTTTTTATTTGTTATTATGTTATTTGTATGAATTGTGATGTATGTTAATGTGTGTTGTGTACTATAAATATAATATAACTTTATGTTAGAGAGTTAATGAAGCAAATAAAAAAAAATTGGAAGAATATTGTAAATCGGACGAAAGATTACAGTGAAAAAGTGTAATTGGCCCTTACTTTAACTAGGAGCCGTTTTAGTTATAGCATCAATGAAGATCCCAAGTCACTTTCAATAATGGTTAGTCTCCAATCTTTAGCTTCTCAGCTTAGACATTAAATGACCGGAATGCTTCTGCAGATTATTGATAGCACATGGAAATCTAATAAGTACACTATGATTTGGAATTTTTTTTTTTTTTTCCAAATAACATTAAATATAAAAAAATTTAGTTAGTTGTCACATTTCAAAACAATGTTGTAAACTAGAATCTCAAGTGTCTAAAACTTGAGTTTTTAAGTCTCGATTTGTAAGTGGTGGGAACTGATGTGGAAGAAAATCCACATGGAACTCAAGTTTGTAAGACTCAAGTTTCACTTTTAAGACTCGAGTTTTAAAGACTCAAGTTTCACCATTTTAATTACTTCTTCTTCCTTGCGTTCTTCTGAGTTTTGACCTAGTGTTCTTCTTCATGCAGATCTAAAGACCAGATCGTCCAATCGCTCACACAGCGTTCAATCGTCCAATTGGAGCTCCAGCGTTCTTGGTTCTTCCTCTGTTCTTCATCTCTGTTATTCGTTAGATTGTTCCTCTGTTCTTCGTCGTCAGATCGTTCTTCCTGTTCTTCTTCAGGTTTGTTGTTCCTCAAGTACCAAATTTGAGTCTTAAAGACTCGGTTTTGCTTTTTAGAACTCGAGTCTATAAAACTCGAGATCTATTTGGCATCATATTTCAAACTCACCAAGTGGGAATTGAGTCTTTAATTCTCGAGTTTTAGACTAAAATCGAGTCTATAAAACTTGAGATGCTAGTTTGCAATTTTCTTCCAACTGCATGTTAACTTATGATATTCTTTCTTCTCACTCTGCTAGTCTGCAAATTCCCTCCTCTGATTTGTCCATCAGAATCACAAAGAATACTGGCTGTGTAAGCCTATCTATTACCAACACTCTAGCATCACAGTTAATCTTAAGACTAAAATTTAATGGTTTTAACTATGATTATTGAGTATTGAGAGAAACAGATCCGGATCAGGTGCAATAGTTGGGCTTAATGAAGCATGAGTTACAATTTAAGATACTAAGCGTGCATTATTATTGTTATTTCTCAATCTATCTTTCTCTCTCAAGTTGCCTCTCCCTTCATCAGTGCACCTATCCTTTAAAAAAAAAAAAACAAAATGTTGAATAGGTGAAGTAGATACAAATTCTTGAATATATTTATTTCACATTTCACTTGCAGTGAAGATGTCGTGCTACACTCTTTACTGTTTTTGTGTGTGTATAATCAAGAATTTCATTGAAAGCTGAAAACAAGAGCTGAAAACCAACAACACATTACAACAAGCTGAGAAGATAGCCGCAACTAATACAATACAATTTCAACATACCAGCCATAGCTAATACAACACATTCTTTACTGCGTTTCTACCGCATGCTAAACAGAAGCTTTAATTAACATAACTGCACCATTTCCATATGAACTCAAGGAAATCTGGCACACTATCAAATAAGACAATAAGAGGTAATACAAACATATTATTTTTGTTCTTTACAATACACCTAGTTTCCTATTATAATTTTTATGTTCTGCCTCTTGTCCGGCTATGGAAGTGACAATCCGGACATGAAGTAGCAGATTACAGTAAGAACAAAACCTGTTGCAGCTCCAATTCCAAACGGTATACCAATAGTTGTCATTTTTTTCTCCCCCGGAGAATGAAGAGTCTGTTCAGACTGACAAGTACAGTACTCTGCACTACAGAGACCATTGTTTCCCTCAAAGCTTGTATCTGGAAATGTATAAAACTGGCTTCCTTCAGGGATTTCCCCACACAACTGATTATAGGATACGTTGAAAGTTGACAGAAAGCTAAGATTTACCAAGGCACGAGGTATCTCTCCTGATAGTATATTGTGAGATAAATCAAGTTTCTCCAAGTATGTCATCCCTGATAAATTATTCGGAATAGGGCCTGACAGATTATTCTCTTTCAGGTTCAAAACATGGAGCCTTTTCAAATTCCCAAAACTAGGCCAGATTGGGCCTTGGAGAATGTTGTAACTCAGGTCTAAAGTTGGTCGAAGGCCTGAAATCTGCCTATAACTTAAGCTTGGTCCACCTTGTCGAGCAGCATAAAGTTGAAAGCTTGAGACAGGCTCTTCTATTGTGATATTCCCAATTATGAGGCTTTGTAGTTCAGTCAAGCTCTTTGGTATCTCACCTTTGAAAGAATTATTAGAAAAATCCAAGTAAAAGAGAGATTCAAACTTTCCGAACCATGATGGTATGTTTTCACCCAAATGATTCCAAGACAAATCCAAAAGCTGCAACTTGTGGCAACTACTCAACCATTGTGGGATTGAACCTCTAAGTTTACAATTGGCAAGAATTAGACTCTCAAGGTTTTTGAATTGCAGATTCTCATCATTAGGCATTTGTTCATCATGAAAGTTCATTGTAAGGACTATCATACTTAAGTTCCTGCAATATTGTAGAATCTTAAGAGTTGATAATATATTACTGAGGCTAGTGTTTGACAGTGAGAGGTGTTAGAGCCTTCAAATTCTTGTAGCTGTTGGGAAGTTCTCCTCTGAGGTTGTTGCAGGCAAGATTGAGTGTTTTCAATCTTCTGCAGGAGGAAAGACCATCAGGAATTGGACCAAGGGATAGGTTACTACCAAGGCCTAGGGAGACAAGATTTTTCATTGCAGAACAGTTGAGATTGATTGGACCACTTAGAGAGTTGTTGTTCAAATTCAACATTTGAAGTGATGGAAAGTTTACCAGCAAATTAGGCAAAAGACCAGTGAATGAATTTGACATGGCTGAGAAGTGCTCAAGCCTTGCAAGGCTCTCAAAATTGTCTGGAATAACTCCAGAAAACAAATTAGAGGAGATATCCAGTTTGACAAGGTTAGAGAGGTTACCAATTCCATTACTCAATGGTCCAGATATCCTATTACCCTGAAGATTCAGTTCACTAAGATTTTTTAGCTGGAAGAGAGTTTCGGGCAAACTCCCTGATAAACTATTCCCGTCAAAAGAGAGATGATTTAGGAAAGTACAATTTGCTAAATCTTTTGGAACTTGTCCAGAAAAATGGTTATTAGAGAAATTAAGCACTTGAATTCTTGTAGATATTGTACGCATAACTTTGTTGTTGATGGACCCAAGAAAATCATTGTTAGTTAAGTCTATGATCTCTATGTGTTGCAGCCTAAACAACTCAGCAGGAAGGGTACCCCAGAGGAAATTATGAGAGAGGTTTAGAACTCTCAACTGATTCAATCCTGCCAAAGATTCACAGATCTTCCCAGTAAGTCTTTTGCTACCAATTTCCAAGCCAACCACACTTCTGCCCGAAGCAGTGGAATTATCACAAGTGATTCCAGTCCAAGTGCAGCAATCAGGAGATACAGTGCTGTTCCACCCAGCAATTGCTGACTCTAAACAATTCGAGAAACCAGCCAAGGCTCTCAAGTCATTTGGATTGCATGTCAGTTCCTCAGATTTCAGGTTCTGTGGCTCCAAAATGAGAGTCAATAAAACCAAATATAAACAGAAACCTCGATAGCCCATCCTAATATGAATCTGAATCCAAAGAGACACGAGAAAAAGAAAGTAAAAAAGCAATGCGTATGCTATTCTGGCACAGAAATGCTAAGCATATAACTCTCTCACAATATTTGTCATGCTCACGTTACAAATTGTGATTGGAACATCACTCTAAACGGTGACACGAGTCAACAGTATTGTCTAGTAATGTACCAATCAAAATATATCACTGCAGCTGATGGTAAATTTATTGTTTCTAGCAAGAGGGTCTAATGTTCTTCATTTCTGCGTATTTCCCCCCATTTTCTTATCTATATTTGTGCTTTTGGTTCGACTTGATTATTGAGTTTATTTAACTTATTTGTTTGCTTATGTATTGGCAGTATTGCTTTTTAAATCCTTACTTTTCTTACCTTTTCAAGTATAAATATTCTCTTGCCCAGTTTCAATAAAATAAATAAATCCAAACCAACACTATCCCCCACAAGTCTCCCGTCTCCTCCTCCTCCCCCCCACCCCCCCCCCCCCCCCCTTCCTTTTTTCCCTCCCCATTGTCTTCTTTTTTCTTCTTCCTACAATGTTTGCAAGCAGTTGCCATAATGACATTCTTGCAGTGATTGGTGAATGGTGACAATTTTCAACTCCAAGACCATGTCACTGTGCTACTTTTGTACAATTGACAACTTCAACCGATGATTGAGCTCGGTAGTATTTTGTTCAATTGGGTTTCATTGGATAAGGGATCTAGGGGATGGGCTTGATGGCTTTGTTGCTGCTAAAAAAAAGTTTTCCTCCAAATTTAGGAAAATCCTTTAACCCACTACTTGCCAATTGATACATGCACACATCATTTATTTAAGGAGTTATCTAATTTGTTTAAATAATGAGGACAATAATGTAGTTTTTTAATTTCTTTTTTGGGTGTTTTTTAAAGATTTAAATTTAGAAATTAATACATCGTATTCGTTTGAAAATTACTTATTTCTAGTACCTTATTTAATGTGAGACAAAAAGTTAAAACTTAGTGTATTTCTAATAAGTTTAAATTTAAATTATTTGAAATAAAACTAATATAAAAAGTAGTGTGAGACTTATAAATAGTATATAAAATAAACAAAAAGTCTCTATCCAAAAAAAAAAAAAAAAAAAAAAGTCAGCTTAGAATCAAATGTTATATGCACACTTGTTTTTTTTGTTTTGTTTTGTTTTTTTTTTTTTTTTTTTTTTGGGTGTTTAACAGTTGAAATTTGTTTGTGCATATACATGGAAATTGTGAAAATTTGGTAGAGGTGATGAACCCGTTCAATTTCCTTTGTCCAGGCAAGTCTGCGCTGGACGAGGGGAAGCACCATTTAAATCATAATAAATGGAATGCTGCTGCACATTAATGAATGGAAGAAACACGGCAGAGACATCGAATCCCCTCATTCAAACTGCTTAGGGACGTTACAAGAATGACATTGATACCACTATTGAATGCCACCAATAGCTAGAAAGGAAAGCCATATATATATATATATATATATATTGTAAGGCCTCAATTTGCTCCCAAAGCCCAAATGAAGGGTCAATGACCCAAAGAGCCCAAAACAATGAATTTGTTAGAGAGTGGGCTTGAAGATGAACTTTCAATGAGTTTAGTGATTAGCAGTTAAAGTAGGTTAGTTAGTGTTGGAAAGAATGAAACAAACAGTTTTAGGCAAGAAAAGTTCTCATCGGTCAAGTCCGAGGATGGTTTGTTCTTATTTACTTCTCTTAGACTTATACAAAATTACAATTCTTGAGTCTATAGTGATTTTTCTTTAGATTTTCTGATCATCCCATTGTAATGGGGGTTTTCTCATTTATATTCTCCTTCCTTCTTTCATCTCAGCCCTCCACGTGTAGATTAGATTGCTGGCTTTGATACTTGTCCCATCAGCACCTTCCTAAAGTCTTTGGGGGTAGCTGTAAGGCTGAAGATTACTGTTCAGGTATCACCTCCACATTAATGCGGCTAAGGGGTTAGATGCAAAGCATTCAATGAGGTGGTAGCAGCTTTCTTCTTAGATATTTCCCACTCTCTTTTGTCTTATCCCCATCTAATGTTTATCCTTATCAGCACAATTGCCTGTTGCCTTTGTTCTAAATGAAGGATTGGACCTCTGACCTCTACTCTGTTTAGCTGAGAAGGTGCTTTTCTTCGGACAACATTTCCAGCTTCTTATGACCAGACTTCTTCCACGACCCATGAAACTGTATGCTTTCGTTAGTATTTACGTATCCTCGGGCTATCTGATGTCCTCGAGCATGGCCTACGACCTAATACCTATATCTGGCCCTTCATCCTTACAATAGCCCCTCAAAATTCCACTCTTTTGCTCCAGGGAAAAAAGGGGCATTTTGACTTTTTTGCCAATCACCCTTCCCATTTTTACGTCACTTCTTTCTATGCAAGTGTCTTTTCAATTGCAAAGAGGCACGCTCCTAACGTTTTGGCATCCGGGCCGCTTAAGCATTTACTTCATACGGCGCCCTGTCCCCCATATTCTACAGTGTGATGAAGATCTTACGGTGGAGGAACTTTATGGGGATTTGGGCAGGAACTCTCCTGCTTACTTTTTCCCATCCTTATATATATTGCTCGAAGATTTTGGCTATTCCACTTTTTGCATCTTCAACTCTTAAGCATCAGTCTGAAGAGCCCTTCCACATCTTTGTAAGTTACCTTTAGTGTTCCTTTTAATTTTAGGACCTTTTCTTCCTCGGCCTCTTTAATTTACACTTCTTCACCCTAACACCTTCTTATACCTTTCAAATGGGTAGATTCACTAGCTTAGTAGATACTCTAGAAGGTATAGAGAGTTTTAAAGTCCATTACTGCATTCCAACTATGGTTTCAATTCGGTATTGCTGCCAAGGGGAATGGCATACCATGAGACAAGAAGGGGAGGTAGTAATCCCAATGATTGCCTTCATAGAGGGAGGGATGAGAATCTCCATGGGTAGAGTTATTAGGGACTACTTGATCGCCCACAGACTTTGTCCCACCCAATGTGCCTCCAATGTGTTTAGGAACCTAGGTAGCGTAGATGCTCTTAATGAAAAGATGGGTATGAACCTCACCTATCATGACGTTAACTGGGTTTACAATCTTCAACACCTCAAAGGCCAGGGGTATTATCTGAAAACTAGGGTCCCTAAGGTCAGGCTTATATCGTGCCTCCCTAATACCAACAAGGGTATGGACAAGGACTTCTTGATTGTCTTAGGGAAGTGGCATGATGGACTTCATTGCCCACACGAGATGGTAATCCAAGCGGGGTGTTTAGGTTTAGGCTTACTACTCTAACAATACCTCTTTTTTCACTAACATCTTTTGTCTTTACTTCTTCTTTTCCAATTTTGTAAATTTGTTTTTATTTATGTGACAATTTCTTATTCTAACAACATCTTCATTTTTGATGAATTTGTAGATAAGTACTTTGCAATCCCCAATTTCAACCTTCTCAATGAGCTTGACCTGACAAGGATACTCAAATCCGAGATCTTCGTCCACACTGGCAGATAACTGCGAGCTGCTCACATAATCCTTGGCTACAACCCTATCTCCTTGAGCTTACAAGCCCCCAAGTACATGATAAAGGAGAAGGATCCTCGGCTGCAGCAGATCAACATTGTCGTACCCGGCTTCCTTGCTAGTACCCCTCTAGAAGGCACACAATTAGTGAAGTTACCTTTCCAGTGTAGTGCCGAGGAAGAGGCAACCTCCTCTCACCTAATTCCTCAAGAAATGGCCAAGGTAATGGAGGTTTCAGACTCCAATGAAGATTTTGAGGTTTTTGACCAACTTTAATCTCCAGAACCTTCAGGCCTAACTTCAGCCACCTTCCTCCCACACAAGTTAGCAGCGTCCAAGAAGCCCCTAATATACCCGATGCAATGGTGCTACAACGCAAGTCTAAAACAAGCCTTCTTGAGCTTTTTGAGTCTCATGCAGGAGGCACGGTGCCCGAGGTGGCTATCTAAACCAGGCCTCCAACTCCTATTCCTGCCCAAACTTCCCAGCCTGATCCTGTAGATAAGAAAAGGAAATGGGACTGAAAGGCAAAGATGTAGTTGAAGAGGGAGAGGTTGTCCTCTCCAAAAAGCTCAAGCCCTAGAAAGGGGCCAAAATAGCAAAGGGAGCTCAAACGAGGTCTTCTAGAGAAGAGGTGGTTATGGAGAGAGGACATGACCATTGTCCAAAGGTCCAAAGCTAGAGTCCTCCCTTGGTGTTGAATGGTGCTCCATTTTTCCTGGACTTCTTTATCAGGGACTTCTAGAAAGGGAAGGCTAGTTATGTGGCCGATGCTTTAGAGCAGCCACTGTTGTTGCCTCAGGATATGGTCTACTTGAGGACGATGAAGAAACACGAAGTGTTTCTAACCTTGAAGAGGGACATGGTGTTAGTAAGTTTTTATTTATTTATTTTTATACCAAAGGCAATTCAAGACGTGCACATGGCTGAGGAATTAGTAAGCACCTCCCACAAGCAAATGAAGGAGGAGGAGGGACAGCACATAGCTGCCGTGGAGGCCTTCACCTTGGCCGAGCAGAGGATCAAGGACCTCAATACTAAGCTAACTGAGGTCAACAGGGAAAGAAAAAGTGTCGAGGCTACTCTGGAAGGAGTCGAGAGGCAACCAGAGAGCCAGTGCCAGCAATTGCGTCAAATTGAAGATCAGCTCATTGTAGCCAAAAAGAAGATCGGAGCTTTAAAGAAAAAGCTAGAAGAAGTAGAGAAAGTTGCAGAAAGAGCTAAGCAAGAGGGATATGATATTGGGGTAGTTGAGACCGAGGAGAACCTTAAGGCTCAGGTTACTGGGCTGTGTAAAGGCTACTGCCTCCAGGTAAGGAATGGAACTCTAAACCAAGCCGAGGCAGATGCTTCTTCTCCATTAAGGAGGGCAGAAAATGCCTTCTATCCCTTAGCCTTCCAAGTAGTGGGTCCCTTTAACTCCCAGGCAGAGGCTGCTTCCAAAGCTT
Source organism: Quercus glauca (assembly GCA_023736055.1). Classification (NCBI taxonomy): domain Eukaryota; kingdom Viridiplantae; phylum Streptophyta; class Magnoliopsida; order Fagales; family Fagaceae; genus Quercus; species Quercus glauca. The sequence goes on along the minus strand of CM043325.1, from coordinate 27,197,878 downwards.
CTGAGCTTAACAAGGACACTTCTGGCAATGCCCCTCTGTCTTTCACTGTTCCCTCTAAGGAGGCCGAGCAAGCTGGTGCTACAAAGAAAGAAAAAGAGCCAGCACAGGAGATAGCCCTTAGCCAGCTAAGTTGCCACTTGCGCCCAAAGACTCCTCAAAGCAGAAAGGAGCTTCCTAGAGCCAAGAATTGGTGCTGGTCACCCTCCCCTTAACTGCTAAGGAAGACCCTAAGGGCAAGGGTACAGCCTCTACAGCAATGCCCGAGGTGCCTGCCAAGACTGCAGCAAAAGCCCTTCCTCCCCCCAAGACCAAATAGGATTATAATTTTATTGTTCCCTTTTACATGTATCTTTCTTTTCATTTATTACTATATATATATATATATATATATATATATTTTTTACATGTACTTGCCTTTTCAATTCTTTCCCCAATGAATGGTAACAAGTTTCTCTAGATCTTCAATGTATTTATGTTGAATCAAAGGCTAACTCATTACTGTTTACAATCTCATTGATGCAAGCCTAATATACAATCTTTTCTGATTAAGATATAGCATTGCTTCTTACCTTGACAAGTGTTTATACAATTTGTAATTTAATCATCAGATCTTATGCAATTAGTAACTTAACAAATTAACTTTCAGGTGCTTGATAATTGATAGTTTGCAATTTAACTTAGAAACATACTATGTGTACCTAAAATACTCAGCTCAAAAGGTTAAGCATAATTTAAGACTCCATCCCTAACTCCAAATAAATGTGTAACATTAATTTGTCTAAGGCATGCAGCTTGAGGAGACTAATGCATCCCAAGCCTCAATTAGAAGTTTAAGTAACAGATGATATTAATTTACGCAAGGTATGAGGTCCGAGGAACCCAGACATAACCAATATTTTGTTTAACACTTAGAGAAATAGGCAATGTTAATTTACCCAAGGTATGTGGTCTGAGGAACCAGGCATGACCAAGGTTCTGTTTAATACTTAGAGAAATAGACAATGTTAATTTATCCAAGGTATGTGGTCCGAGGAACCAAGCATGACCAATGTTCTGTTTAACATTTAGAGAAATAAGAAGTATTAATTTACCCAAGGTATGTGGTTCAAAGAACCAGGCATAACCGAGATTCTGTTTAATACTTAAAGGAATAGGCAATGTTAATTTAGCCAAGGTATGTGGTCCGAGGAACCAGACATGACCAAGGTTTTGTTTAACATTTAGAGAATAAGAAGTATTAATTTACCCAAGGTACGTGGTTTAAGGAACCAGGCATGACCGAGGTTCTGTTTAATACTTAATTGAATAGGCAATGTAAATTTACGCAAGGTATGTGGTCCGAGGAACCAGACATAACTAAGGTTCTGTTTAACACTTAGAAAAATAAGAATTATTAATTTACCCAAGGTATGTGGTCTGAGGAACTAGACATGACCGAGATTCTAATTAATACTTAAAGGAATAGGCAATGTTAATTTACCCAAGGTATGTGACCCGAGGAACCAGGCATGACCAATGTTCTATTTAACACTTAGAGAAATAAGCAATGTTAATTTACCCAAGGTATGTGGTTCGAGGAACCAGACATGACCAAGGTTCTGTTTAACACTTAGAGAAATAAGAAGTATTAATTTATCTAAGGTATATGGTTCGATGAATTAGGCACGACCAAGGTTTTATTTAATACTCAAAGGAATAGGTAATGTTAATTTAGTCAAGGTATGTGGCCTGAGGAACCAAACATGATCAAGGTTCTATTTAACACTTAGAGAAATAAGAAGTATTAATTTACCTAAGGTATGTGGTCTGAGGAACCAAGCATGACCGAGATTCTGTTTAATACTTAAAGGAATAGGCAATGTTAATTTACTCAAGGTATGTGATCTAAGAAACTAGGCATGACCAAGGTTCTGTTTAACACTTAAAGAAATAAGCAATGTTTATTTACCCAAGGTATGTGGTGACCAAGGTTCTGTTTAACACTTAGAGAAACAAGAAATATTAATTTATCCAAGGTATGTGGTCCAAGGAACCAAGCATGACCAAGGTTCTGTTTAATACTTAAAAGAATAGCATATACAACATATAATATTATAAACAAAAATGTGGCAGAGTTTCCTTTCATTAATAGTAATACCTTCGTAAGTTGTTTACATTCTAAGGGTGTAGTACAACATTTTCATCTAAATCTTCTAAAAAATAAGCACCAATATCAGCCATCGAGGTGATGCTATATGGCCCCTCCTAATTGGGCTCCAGCTTTCTCCATGAGGGGTTCTTCGCAGTACTTACAACTTTTCTCAATACCAAGTCACCATGTGCTAATGGTTTTGCCCTTACATATGTATCATACCCCTATTTGAGCTTCTATTGATAATATGCTAGTTGAACCATGGTAGCTTCTCTTCGTTCCTCAACCAAATCTAGGCTTTTCTCCAATAGCCTATCATTATTATTTGGAGTGAACAAGCTCGTCCTCAGGGTTAGAAATCTAGTCTCTAGAAGGATCACAGCCTCGGACCCATAAGTCATTGAAAATGGTGTTTCCCTAGTTGACCGACGAGGAATAGTACGATATGTCCAGAAAACATGTGGTAATTCTTCCACCCATCTACCTTTTGACTCATCCAATCTCTTCTTAAGTTCGTTTACTATAACTTTGCTGACTGCCTCAGCCTACCATTTCCTTATGAATAAGCTAGAGTTGAATATCTATTTCTAATGCCCAATTCACAGTAGTATCTCCTGAAGGCTTTACTATCAAACTGAAGCCCATTATCTAAGATGAGGGTGTGAGGAATCCCAAACTAAGTGACAATATTCTTCCATACAAACTTCTTTTTATCCAGATCTCTAATTTTAAACAGTGGCTCAGCTTCCACCTATGTGAAATAATCAGTTCCAATTAGAAACCATCTTCGGTTTCCTACAGCTTTAGGAAATGGTCCTATAATGTCCAAGCCCCATTGAGCAAATGGCCATGGACTAGACAGAGAATTGAGGACACCTCATGGCTAATGAAAGTTCAGAGCAAATCTTTGGCGCTGATAACACTTCTTCACATACTCCTGTTTTTCTTTTTGCATACTTGACCACCAATACCCCTGGGTAAGGGCCCTATGGGATAATGACTTGCCCCCTATATGACTTCCACAGATCCCTTCATGCAATTCCTCTAGAAGTGGAACCACTGCTTCGGGATGGACACAGAGCAAGTATAGTCTTGAAAAGGAACATTTGTACAACTTTTGCTCCTTGGACAACTAGAAATGAGGAGCTTTCCTCCGTACTTTATCTGCCTCTCCCTTCTCATTAGGCAGAATACCTTCCTTGAGAAATAGGACCAAAGGATCCATCCAGCTAGGCCCAACCATGATCTGGTGAACTTGGACCTTTTCCTTCTTCTCCTTGGTAGGCTTATGCCTTCAACGAGTATAACTTGAGGCAAGCCTTGTCCAGAAGAGGTTGCTAAAGTAGCCAGAGAATCAGCATGTGTATTTTTGCTTCTTAGGATTTGTTGCAAAGTGAAAAACTCAAAATTTGATTACAAGCGCCTAGCTTGATTCAAATATCCTTACATTCTCAAATCCCTAACTTTCAACTCTCCCTTAACTTGGCCTACCATAAACCTCGAGTCCGAGAACACTTCCACTGTTTTTCCTCCCATTTTCTAAACCATGGCCATCCCTACTAACAAAGCTTCGTACTCGACTTCATTGTTCATGGCCGAGAAACCCAACCTTAAAGATTTCTCAATAGTGATCTTGTCTAAGGACACCACAACTAACCCTACCCCAGATCCTCTCTAATTAGCTACACCATCAACATACAATTTCCAAAGTGAGGATCCTTATAGAGAAATTGTTCCAACTGGTTTTCCTCCCAAGTTTTGCTCCTCATCTTCCATTTCTATTAGAGATTTAGTAAATTCTACCTCCAGATCTGCAAGAACTTAGCCTTTAATAGTGGTCCAAGGCATGAACTTAATGTCAAAGTCCCCTAAAATTATCCCTCACTTGGTAATTCTCCTTGTATAATCAACCTTTCGGAGCAATTATTGAAGAGGAAGTTAGGTTAAAACCACAATTGTGTGAGCTTGGAAATAATGAGGGAGTTTCTGTGTAGCATGTACCACAGCCAAAATAACATTCTTTAGAGGCAAATAACGAACCTCTGCCTCGTGTAGTGACTTGCTCACATAATAGACTGGCATTGTACTCCATTGTCCACCCTTACCAGTACTAGACTAACTGCATGGGAACAAAAAGAACCTCTTCCTCCTTAGGCCTGGACATAATAGGTAGTCAAGAAAGATAATCCTTCAACTGCTGAAAGGCCAAAGCACATTCTTCTGTCCAGTTAAATCATTTCCATTTGTGCAACAATTAGAAGAAATACCTACATTTGTTTACAAACTGAAAGATGAATCGGTTCAGGGCTGCAGTCATTCTTGTCAACTTCTGGACTTCCTTGGGATTTTGAGGAAGTTGTAAATTATTGATGGCCTTAATTTGACCAGGATTGGCTTCAATTCCACGATAAGTGACCATATAACCCAGAAATTTGCCTAAACTAACGCCAAAAGAACACTTAGAAGCATTAAGGCATAGTTTGTGCTTTCTCAGCACTTCAAAAATACTTCCAAAGTCATTCACATGCCTGGAATCTACCTTACTTTTCACCACCATATCATCTATGTATACTTCCATATTCTTGCCAAGTTGAGGTTCAAACATCCTAGTCATCGTCCTTTGATAAGTGGATCTTGCATTCTTCAGTCCAAAGGGCATTACTTTGTAATGGTAATTCCTAGTGGGCGTAACAAAAGCAGTCTAGAGCTAATGGTATTTGATGATACCCCTGAAAGACATCTAAAAAGCTTATCCGAGGATGACCAACTATTGCATCTATCAACTGGTCTATCCGAGGTATCGGGAAGGGATCATTTGGGGCAAGCTTTGTTTAGATCTGTGAAGTCCACATATACTCGCCATTTCCCATTCTTCTTCTTTACCACCACCGTGTTGGCCAACCACTCAGGGTAGATTACTTCTTTTATTGCTCTTGCCCACTTAATTTTAATCACCTCCTCTTTAAGAGCATCAGAATGTTCTTTGGAAGAGCACCGAGGTGATTGCTTCTTAGGAGTGATAGACGGATTCACGTTTAGATGATGACAAATGAAATTTAGATCCACCCCGGGAGTTTCATAAGCACTCCACACGAATACATCAACATTCTTCATGAGGAAAACAACCAGTTCTCCTTTCTCCCGAGGAGGAAACTGAACTCCCAATTGGAAAAACTTCTCTTCATCATTATCAATGATGATTTTTTCTAACTCTTCATACTTTGCCCCTTCTACCACAACATCCGAGGACAGGACTATTCTCATTAATTGTTGTAAATCCCTTTCTGTAGAGGTCGAGGATTCACCTTTAGATAGATGTCTAATTGCAACCACCAAACATTGTCTAGCCATAAACTAACTTCCAATAAACTCCTTAACTTAGTCCCTTAAAGGATACTTCACTTTTAAGTGCAAGATGAAAGAAACAGCTCCTATGACATAAAGCCAAGGTCTCACCATAATAGTAGTATAGGGGGAATATGCATCTACCACAATAAAGTCTACTTCCATGACCTCCGACCTTGCCTGAATAAGTAATTTGATCTAGCCTTTTGGGATGACTGTCTTTCCATTAAACTTCACTAAAGGAGAATCATAGTAGGCCAGGTCCTTAAGCTTCAACTTAAGCCCCTTGTATAGGTCAGGGTATATGATCTCTACATCGCTTCCTTGATGTACCAAAACCTTTTTCACATCATACCTTCCAATCTTGAGGGTAACCACTAGGGCATCATCATGTGGCTGTAGGGTTTCCACCTTATCTTCATCAAAAAAGTTTAGAGCTGGTCAGACTTCCATTCTACCCCTCTTAGAATTAGGGGTCAAGTCCCCAACATGTGGCCAGGCTATAGACATCACCCTGGATGGATAGGACCCAGTCCTACCTATGGTAGCAAGAATAACACTGATCGTCCCTAAAGGCTGTCTCGGAGTACTAACCCTCTGATGTATCAACCCTGCCTGGCTCCCCTGTCTATTAGGCTGATATGAGAATTGCTTCAGTTTCCTAATTTTGACCAACTGCTCCAGGTGATCCCATAAAGTCCTACACTTTTCAAAAGTGTGTCCTCGGTCCTGTGGTATTGGGAATGAAGATTTTGATTGTGCTTCGTGGGGTCCTCCCACCTTATTTGGCCATTTGAAGTATGTCTCATTCTTTATTTTTTCAAAGATTTGGTGCACAGGCTCCCTAAACACAGTATTAACTACCTGGGCAGTAGCAGACCCAGTATGCCCAGTGAAATCTCTCCTAGGTCGATTATTGTTATACCTCTCCAATTTGAAATCCCTTTGGTATTGAGGAATTACTTTAGCCTTCCCATTTCCTTATTGTTGATCCTCCTCGACCCGTTTATACTCATTAATTCGATCCATGAGCTGACATACGCTTCTGGAAAGCTTTCTTGTCAAAGACTTCCTTAAATTGTGCTTGACAGGCAGGCCGACCTTGAAATACCTTATTGCTACATCATCAAGATTTCCATCTATTTCATTAAACATCTCCCAGTACTTGTCTAAATACGTCTTCAGTGTCTCTCCCTTTCGCATGGCCATAGACAGTAGGGAATCCAATGGACGAGGAACCCTACCACAAGTAACAAAACGGGCTCCAAATGCCCTAGTAAGCTCCTAAAAGGAGTTGATTGATCCTTCCTTCAACCCATCAAACCACCTCATCACTACTAGCCCTAAGCTAGATGGGAACACCTTGCACATTAAGTCTTCATTCTTTGAATGAACAACCGTTCTTTGATTGAAGTGGCTGACATGCTCCACAGGATCCGTCCTAACATTATACATGGTAAATGTTGGCTGAGTAAACTGCCGAGGAAGCTTTCCCCCTTCAATCCTCTGTGTAAATAGTGATTTAGAAATTTGGCGCAAGGTCCTGCTCATAGCATCATTGCCCAGGCCCCTGCGAGATAGGCTTCTGCTTCTCCACCTATAATGGCGATCCTCATCACAAGAAAAGGACTCACTAAAAGGAGTCCTTGATCTATGCCTGTAACTATCATCATCATCATTAGAGGGAGACTCTAAGCTTGAAGGAGTCCTTCTCCGTTGCTAACGGCGTAACATCCTTTGTAGGTGTTCTATCTCCGACTACATGTTTATGGTGTTTTCTCCATGGGACACATGACTCCCACTTCTAGAATGACTCCTACTTGTATGGGTGGTGTGTACACTAACGTCACAGTCTCTCCTTCGTTCAAGATTAAGAAATTGATATTGACATTGGGATCCCACAGATTCTTCACAGTTTGGCCCTGAACCTACCTTGGTTTGATGAACTCAAGAATGTTCAAATTCCCACAGAAGATGCTAATTGTAGGGCCTTGATTTGCTCCCAAAGCCCAAATGAATGGTCAATGGCCCAAAGAGCTCAAAAAAATGAATTTGTTAGAGAGTAGGCTTGAAGATGAACTTTCAATGAGTTAAGTGATTAGCAGTTATAGTAGGTTAGTTAGTGTTGGAAAGAATGAAACAAACAGTTTTGGGTAGGAAAAGTTCTCCTTGGTCAAGTTTAAGGATGGTCTGTTCTTATTTCCTTCTCTTAGACTTATATAAAATTACAATTCTTGAGTCTACAATGATTTTTCCTTAGATTTTCTGATCATCCCATTGTAATGGGGTTTTTCTCCTTTATATTCTCCTTCCTTTTTTCATCTCAGCCCTCCACATGTAGATTAGATTGCTGGCTTTGATACTTGTCCCATCAGCATCTACTTGAAGTCTTTGAGGGTAGCTGTATGGCTAAAGATTACTGTTCAGATATCACCTCCACATTAATGCGGCCAGGGAGTTAGATGCAGAGCATTCAATACGGTGGTAGTAGCTTTCTTCTCAGATATTTCTTACTCTCTTTTGTCTTATCCCCTTCTGATGTTTATCCTTACCAGCACGATTATCTGTTGCCTTGTTCTTGATGGAAGATTGGACCTCTGACCTTTACTCTGTTTAGCCGAGGATGTGCTTCTCTTCGGACAGCGTTTCCAGCTCCTTGTGAACAGACTTCTTCCACGACCCATTAAACTGTATGCTTTTGTTAGTATTTACCTGTTCTCGGGCTATTTGATGTCCTCGGGCATGGCCCACGGCCCACGACCCATTAAATTTTGGAAATCATTATTGCTTATATTATAAATTGCCCATTATTATATTATAAATTGCCTATTAGTCAATCAATTACCTACTTAGGGCCCTCTTAAAAACTTAACCAGACTTGCTTATCACCCACTTCCAGAATTCTGTCAAAACTGTTGAACAATTCTACACTCTAGCGCATCTACGTAGCCATCCATAATCTTATGGACATGACTTTGTCCATGAATTATGCTAGGGACACAACCTTTGACATAATTTTGTGCCACAACTCGCCATATGACGAGCTGTGATTGGTAAGGATATGTCCCCACATGGCCCACTGACATATCTTTACCAATCACAACTCACCATGTGGTGAGTTGTGGTACAAAGTTGTGCCAAAAGTTGTGTCCCTAACATAATTCGTTCGTCCATACTTACGTAGGTTTACTGGCACTAAAATCAAAGTCTTCAGATTTTGGTAAATTAAAAGATAATGAAAACCGAGGTCCGAAGACTCTGAACCTAATTGCTATAATCCAAAAAAAAAACCACTTGCTAGAATTGCATATATAATTACATCTCTTATTAGTATAGTACTTTGCATTCTCTAATTTCATCTCCTTGGCAATTGGCATCCACCTTAAATGGTCTTCTGACGTATCTATTTGTTCTTTGTTTTGATGGTTCTAGGTCTAAGTCTCCTACTTGTAGAAATTGGTTAAATATTTTTTGAATAAATTTGGGAAATTTTTATTGCTTATATTATAAATTGCCCATTAGTCAATCAATTACCTACTTAGGGCCCACTTAAAAACTTAACTAGACTTGCTTATCAACCACTTCCAGACTTCTATCAAAACTATTAACAATTCTACACTTTGGCACATCTACATAGCCATCCATAATCTTATCAACATGACTTTGTCCATGAATTATGCTAGGGACACAACCTTTGACATAATTTTGTGCCACAACTTGCCACATGACGAGTTGTGATTGGTAAGGATATGTCTTCACATGGCCCATTAACATACTTTTACCAATCACAACTTGCCATGTGGCGAGTTGTGGTACAAAGTTGTGCCAAAAGTTGTGTCTCTAACATAATTCGTTCGTCCATACTTACGTAGGTTTACTGGCATTAAAATCGAAGTCTTCAAATTTTGGTAAATTAAAAGATAACGAAAATTGAGGTCTGAAGACTTCGAACCCAATTGCTATAATTCAAAAAAAAGAAAAAAGAAAAAAAAAAAAAAAAACCACTTGCTAGAATTGCATATTTAATTACATCTCTTATTGGTATAGTACTTTGCATTCTCTAATTTCATCTCCTTGGCAATTGGCATCCACCTAAAATGTTCTTCCGACGTATTTGTTTGTTCTTTGTTTTGATGGTTCTAGGTCTAAGTCTCCAATTTGTAGAAATTGGTTAAATATTTTTTGAATAAATTTGGGAAATTGTTATTGCTTATATTATAAATTGCCCATTAGTCAATCAATTACCTACTCAGGGCCCACTTAAAAACTTAACTAGACTTGCTTATCACCCACTTCCAGACTTCTGTCAAAACTATTAACAACTCTACACTTTAGTGCATCTACATAGCCATCCATAATCTTATCAACATGACTTTGTTCATGAATTATGCTAGGGACACAAACTTTGACATAATTTTGCGCCACAACTCGCTACATAACGAGTTGTGATTGGTAAGGATATGTCCCCACATGGCCCACTGACATACCTTTACCATTACAACTCGCCATGTGACGAGTTGTGGCATAATATTGTGCTAAAAGTTGTGTCCCTAACATAATTCATTTGTCTATACTTACGTAGGTTTCCTGGCACGAAAATTAAAGTCTTCAGATTTTGATAAATTAAAAGATAACAAAAACGGAGGTCCAAAGACTCTGAACCCAATTGCTATAATTAAAAAAAAATAAAAAAAACCACTTGCTAGAATTGCATATATAATTACATCTCTTATTAGTATAGTACTTTGCATTCTCTAATTTCATCTCCTTGGCAATTGGCATCCACCTAAAATGTTCTTCCAACGTATCTGTTTGTTCTTTGTTTTGATGGCTCTAGGACTAAGTCTCCAACTACCAAACCTGAATTCTGAGACATTGACATGCAATCCAGATGACTTGAGAGCCTTGAATGGTTTCTCCAATTGTTTAGTATCAACAATTCCAGGGTGGAACAACACTGACTCTCCTGGTTGCTGCACTTGGACTGGTGTCACCTGTGATAATTCCACTGGTTTTGACAGAAGGGTAGTTGGCTTGGAACTTGGCAGCAAAAGACTTTCTGGGAAGATTTGTGGATCCTTGGCAGGCTTGAATCAATTGAGAGTTCTAAACTTCTCTCATAATTTCCTTCAGGGTTCACTTCCTGATGAGTTGTTTAGTCTGCCAAACATAGAGATCATAGACATAAGCGACAATGCTTTTGTTGGGTCCATCAACAACAAAGGTATGTGTACAATATCTACAAAAATTCGAGTGCTTAATTTCTCTGATAACTATTTTTCTGGACAAGTTCCAAAAGATTTGGCTAATTGTACTTCCCTACAACATCTCTCTTTTGATGAAAATATTTTGTCAGGGAGTTTGCCTGAGAGTTTCTTTCAGCTAAAAAATCTTAGTGAACTGAATCTTCAAGGTAATAGCATATCTGGGTCACTAAGTAATGGAATTGGTAACCTCTCTAACCTTGTTAAACTGGATATCTCCTCTAATTTGTTCTCTGGAGTTCTTCCAGACATTTTTATGAGACTAGCAAGGCTTAAGCAATTCTCAGCCAGGTCAAATTTATTCACTGGTCATTTGCCTACTTCTTTAGTAAACTCCCCATCACTTCAAATGTTATATTTGGGCGAAAACTCTCTTAAGTGGTCCAATCAACCTCAACTGTTCTGCAATGAAAAATCTTGTCTCCTTAGGTCTTGGCTCGAATCTGTTCCACAGCCCAATTCCTAATAGTCTTTTCTCCTGCAGAGGATTGAAATTACTCGGTCTTGCGCGCAACAACCTTAGCGGTGAACTCCCTAATAACTTCAAGAATTTGAAGTCCCTAACACACCTCTCACTGTCAAACACTAACCTTAGTAATATATTATCAGCTCTTAGGATTCTACAACATTGTAGGAATTTAAGTATGTTGGTACTTACAAAGAATTTTCATGATGAACAAATGCCGAATGATGAGAATCTGCATTTCAAAAACCTCAACAGTCTAATTCTTTGCAATTGTCAACTCAGAGGTCCAATCCCGCAATGGTTGAGTCGTTGCCACAAGTTGCAGTTTTTGGATTTGTCTTGGAATCATTTGGGTGGAAACATACCATCATGGGTTGGAAAGTTTGACTCTCTCTTTTACTTGGATTTGTCAAATAACTCTCTCAAAGGTGAAATTCCAAAGAGTTTGACTGAACTTCAGAGCCTAATAAGTGGGAAGGTCACAATAGAAGAGCCTGTCTCAAGCTTTGAACTTACTGCTCTACAAGGTGGAAGAGTTTTGATTTATAGGCAAATTTCAAGTTTTCGACCAACTATAGACCTGAGTTACAACATTCTCCATGGCCCAATCTGGCCAGGTTTTGGGAATTTGAAAAGGCTCCATGTTTTGAATCTCAAAGAGAATAAATTTTCTGGCCCTATTCCAAATAATTTATCAGGCATGACAGGCTTGGAAATACTTGATTTGTCTCACAATAAACTATCAGGAGAGATACCTTATTCATTGATAAATCTTTGCTTTCTGTCAAATTTCAACATATCCTATAATCAGCTGTGGGGGAAAATTCCTCAAGGAGGCCAGTTCGATACTTTTCCGAATACAAGCTTTGAGGGAAACAATGGTCTTCGTTATGCACAGTGTACTTGCCAGTCTGAACAAATTCCTGTCCTTTCTATAATGGAGAGAAAAAGGACAATCATTGGTCTACCATTTAAAATTGGAGCTGCAACAGGTTTTGTTCTTACTGTCATATGTTGCTTCATGTCCGGATTGGCACTGCCAAAGCCGCACAAAAGGAAGTACATAAGATTTGTTACCTCTTAAGTGACAGTGAGACCAGATTTCCTTGTGTTCATATGGAAATCGGATGGGTACAGTAATATTTCTTTTTTAATCATACAGTTATATGTAGCTTCAATTGTGGCTGGAGCTTTAGTTGTACTCTTTTTTTTAATCATACAGTTATATGTTTTCTTATTTTTTATGATATGAAAATGAATGTGTTTACTCTTTTATTAATAACTAGTCGCATACCCACGCGTTGCGCGTGATAATTTTTTTAGTATGGTCTCATTAAATATTTTATTAATACTATAATTTTAGTTATTAACCATTAGTTTTTCATTAGTTTTTAAGTTAATAAAAACCTTACATATACTTTTTTTACCTTTATACACACATACACACGCACACACATATATATATAGTGAATCTTTACACATACCTTAAAGAAAACTTTATATATTCCCTTTTTTGGATGCGTAAAATTATAGACTACTACTCTATAATGATAATGGCTAATTAATTTTATATATATTTTTTAGTGATCTCATTTGTAATGCTTCTTACCATTATCATATATTTACTAATTGATAATTTGCATAACAAAGACGATAAATGAGAGGTAGCATTGTTCATTAGATTTTCGAAAGTAATAGTGTATGAAAATTATATATATATATATATATATATATATATATATATATAGGTATTCAAGAATTCTTTGGCTTTTTTGGCTTGTTTGCCTTGCCTTGCCTTTGGCTTGAATTCTTTTGTCCCACATTGGAAAGATCTCTTTCCTCTTTCTACCTTATAAGGGATGAACCAATGGAGTTAGAGTACCATAGTTTGGTGTGGGACAGAAGAATTCAAGCCAAAGGCAAGGCAAGGCAAACAAGCCAAAGCCAGAGGCAAAGAATTCTTGAGTACCTACAATATATATATATATATATATATATATATATATATATATATTATAAATAAGGTTAAATGAAATGTCAAAAAATGGATTTTTAAATTTTCTAACTTTATTTATTATGTAATTTCTACTACTATCAGAGAACATCTCTTTTTTAGGTATGATTAATATGATTTGATTGGTTAGAGTTTGATTAGTTTTAAATTTAAATTTAGTACTATGATTGTATTTAATTGTTGATTGTTGATTTAATTTTTAAGTGATTTTAATGGTTTATGTTACTACACTGTAAAGTTTTTAATGTTCTCCACACGATAATCTTTATTTTATTTTTTACTTCTCCTTACAACCTCTTTGTTTTCCAATCAACGATTATTAATTGATGTTTGGTTTTTTTTTTTTCTTTATCTACTCTTTATTACTTTGTATTGGTTTTTTTCTATACCATCTCTCTCTCTCTCTCTCTCTCTCTCTCTCTCTCTCTCTCTCTCTCTCTCTCTCTCTCTCTCTCTCTCTCTCTCTCTCCATTGGCAACTTATCGTTTTCCAAAATTTGATGATGATTCTATGACATTAAATATGCATTATTAGTTTTTTTTTTTTTTAATTTAGTGTTTCTAACTTGATTTATTTTGTATTTCATTCTTTCTTTGATGCATTGGGTGTGAGAATGAGTGTTTCTCTAGCATTACTCCACTTAATGCGGACAATTTTATTTATTTATTTAAGGCAAAATATTATATTTTAAAATTTTTAAAATAAAAAAGGAGTGGAAATATAAATTATTTAATGATATATATGGGGGATGTGGCTGAATTTAAATGTTAAATAAAATGATATGAGAAAAAAAAATACATAACAATTAACACTAACTTATCCAAATAATTCTATGTAATATAATAATAGTACATTCTTATATACTATTTTTAATTATTTATAATGCAATATGATAATATTTAATAATCAAAGTCATAAAAAAAAAAATTTTTAAAAAACTTAAAACACAAAACTAAGTCTCATCAACCAAGTAGAGTTCTAAAGAATACAAAACTTTATCAAGCTAAAATAGAGATGCAAGAAAAATGAAAATAAAAATAAGAATCCACCAAAAAATTGAGGGAGAAAGAGTGGGAAATAACCACTTTTTTGTGAGAGAAAATTATATAAAGAATGGAAGAGTGAATGTCAAATTTATACTAAGAGGATGATAATAAAAAGAAACAAAATAAAGGAAGATAAAAGGAAAGAGGAAGAGTGATATCAAGGTAGAATGCTTGGGGAGATGAAAAGGTAAAGAGAAGGAGAAAAGTTGGAGAAAGTGTAAATGTTAAAAAAAAAATTAGTACAATTTGATGAGCACAATTTTCTTTTATTTGAATTTAAGTAAAATATTACATTTTTTATTTTTTAAAACAAAAAGAGAGAGAAAATATAAATAATTTAATAATAACGAGGATGTGGTTGAATTTCAATATTGAGTAAAATAGAAGAGAAGAAAAAACTAAGAAAAATTAAAAGATATAATAATAAACACTAAATTATCAAAATTATGCTATGTAATGGAATACTATTTTCTTTTTATCTACTATCTTTAATTTTTTATAATGTAATCGGATAAAATTTAACAATCAAAGAGCAAAATAATAATAATAATAACTTAAAACATAAAACTAAATCGGATCAACCTAAATTAGAGTTCTTAAAAACACAAAAATTTATTAACCTAAAGCAGAGATGCAATAAAAAATAAAAATCCACCAAAACATTGAGAGAGAGAGAGAAAAAACCTTTTTGTGAAAGAAAACTATGCAAAGAATGGAAAAGAGTGACAAATTTATAGTAAGAGGAAAGGGATATGAGAGACAAATAAAAAAAGATGAAGGGAAAGATGAATAGCAATATTAAAGTAGAGGGTAGTGGGGAGATGAAAAGGTAAGGGAAGAAGAAAGGTTGAAGAAAGTGTAAATATTTAAAAAATAAATGAATGTAAAAAAAAATTATAAGAAAATTGGAAATAAAAAAGAAATATATATAGATGTTAAAATCGACAAAGATGAATATGTAAAGTCAATAATCTATTTATATATATATATATTTTGTAAAAAAAAAAAAAAAAGGAATAAATGACGTGGCGATGAGGTGGCGCAACAGGAGCTCAGCAGCAATAAATGTCACGCTTTAGCTTTTAGTAATATATAGATATAGACTAGTATGTAACTCGTGCATACGCATGAGAATTTGAACAATATTGATAAAAAGGAAAAAAAAAATTGAAGAATTTTATCAGTTATCTCTATGTCCTCGTCAACTTAAAAAATTCTTGGAAATAATGTTCATTGGATGTGATATCATGATACCATCTTCGTCTTCTTACACATTTATATCTATGTTCTCATCAACTTCAATATGGGGATTTTAACACCTCAGCACAATCACCTAAATGTACAACCTGCCCTCAATATGAAAGATTTAAATAATTAAAAAAAAAAAAACAACAAACAAACAAACAAACAAAAATTAGTGTCAGGGTTTTCTTGAGAGAGAGAGAGAGAGAATGGGCTTCTGTTTATACTTAACATGTTTTAACTATTGCAAAATATTGAAACATATATTATATAGAAGGAGAAAGAATCGATAAATCACAACCCAATCATGGATTTTGGCATTTTTTTATATTTAGTCCTATGTGTTAAAGTGGCTAAAATATTAAAACTCCACAAATCTTTAACAACATAAATTTGTTTACAATCAGGTTGTAGAAGTATAGCTCTTATACTTCCAAATATGTATCATGGAACTAAGGCATGGTGTTGCAAATATCACCTACTATGGAAAATTAGTAACAACAGAAAATATTATGGTCCATAGATACAGTTGCACATATTTAAGAGATTAAATTCTAGAAGGATGTGGTGTAAAACTCATGTTTTACATCCTCCAATCCCAACATGCCACAAAATTTATCACATATTAAACAATAGGCACAACCACACTCAATTAATTCAAATACCTATATGAAAATCTAACTCAAGTAGGAGTTAATTGATATGTTATTTAATGTGGCAGGATATATTGAGTTTTAAGTAAATAGTAAATGTAGCAATTTCTAATTGGATGTGTAAAACATGGATTTTTTGTGTTAGAACCCCTTTCCCTCTCCCTTGTATGTGTGTGTGTGTTTGTTTCTCAAAAAAAAAAAAAAAAGATTCACTTTAAAATAAGTAAAAAGAGACAAAATAAAACAGTACTCACTTCATTGTCCTTCACTTTTAGCCCATTATTTCGGTTGAGATAGACTAATTAATGTCATGTTCTCCTTTGATATTAGAGACTTGAATCCAATTACTTTGTCCAACCCAATATATACTTCTATTGGTACTCGCATTTAACATAATTTTTATTCTTCTTAATTCAAGCCAGCTTCAAATCCGAGACATCATTGAGCATTCATTCCTTATTCTCCAACTTTAGCATGCTTGATGGGGATCAATTAACAAAAGTGAGCATTTGGAAATTTTCTATAGCTAGATTGACCCCTAATTGAAAATAAATGGAGACCATATATTAAGGGTCTGTTTACAATTTGCTTATTTAACTGAAACTTTTTTTTTTTAAAAAATACAAGATAGAATTTCTATTCTAGCATAATCTAAGTGTATATGTGTGTGGAACTCCCTCCTAGAGACTTGAACCCCGACCCTTGCCCCCCACACCACACAAACACTTATAATTATGGAGTGACCACCGCACCAAGAATGAAACTGAAAACTTTTTGGTGAGAGTACTATAAAAAAAGTAAAAGTTAGCTAAAATACTACAATGGGATTTATGAATAATACCAAAAAGTGCAGTGAAACCCATGAATAGTAGAAAAAATAAACTAAATAGTAAAATAAGCTGGCTTTTTAATCTGAAGCCAAACACACACTAAATGAATGGAGCAAAAGTAGCACTTGATCATAGTATATTTAGAATGAGTTCTAAAGTTCTCTTCTAATGTCAAGAGAAGGGCTATCTAGTGCAACTTATACTTTTATAATCTTGCCACCATTCCTTGCCTAAGAAGACTTTTGAGGCTTCTATTCCTAGGAATTTGTAATTTTTCTGTCATATATCTAATTATATATTAAAGAGAACACCCCAAGTAAGAATCTAGCAAAGACCAAGAAGTACTCATTCTTAGCATGTTAGCTGCCAGCCCTTCTTTATTACTCTTGTGTGACTATAGAGAATGTTCTGAAGTCATCTTCAGTAGGAGCTGTTAGTTAACAATTCAACCATGGATGATGGATACCTTAATTTAATTTTTTTATGAACACATGGAAGAAGAACAATTGAATGCAGCCAAATGACAAACCAATTGAAACTTCTGGTTTTGTTGCTGATGCTGTAGTTAATGATTGTGGCTCCAATATTATGATGGTTTTATTATTCTAAAATGCTATGAAATTCACATGAAATAAAACAGTACTGTGATACCCTCCACTCTATTTAGAGTTCTAGCTGGCCAAAACAATTCCATTAAAATTTTATGGGTAGGAATAAAATGGACAATCTACCAATCCTAATCCATTTCAAAACACTCCAATAACACAGTGACTCAGTGTCCACTATTTCTGGTAGTTCCAATATTATGACACTAATAATTTGAATTACCCACCACCCTTTTACCACTTTAGTACCAAATCCCACACACAAATTTTATATTACCTCAATATAAATAAAACTAAACCATTGAAGTTGCAAAGATCAATAATTGAGACAAACTCATCACTCTTTCAAATTAAGGGAATGAAAACTAAATGAGAGAGAGATGAACCTTAGTGAGAATGATATTGAAAAGATCCATCCCTGCTTTTGAACCCCCAATCGTTGTTTGGTGCCTGAAATTTTCATAGGAAAAAAAAAACTAAGTTTGTAATGGTATGGCAGGTAATTGGGTAAGATGATGGACCGTTTGAGTGAGGAAAAAAATAAACCTCCTTTGAGTATGTATGGCTAGTCTACAAACTCTATCTATCTCTGTTTTTAATGTGGCTAATAAGGGTAACAGATAGGAGAGAGAGAGAGAGAGGATTTACACTTACATGATGGACCACCAAAGCTTGTTTGAGGATGTATCTCTCTATTCTTTGAATAGAATCTTGTCAAAGGAGGGTTAGTCAAGTCGTTATTAGCGTCTATGGAAGTGAAATTTAGTATTTTGTGATATTTGGAAGAAACGAATATTACATAAAAGATTAAGTTTGAACCCGAAATTTTGAGAGAGAGAAGAGTACCAGTGGAGTTGCAATTTGTTACTGCGTTGATCATTATCTGCTACTATCTGTTGTTGTGTTGATCATTAACATATGGTTCCATAGTTGTAGGACTTTTAATTTTTAGATGAGGTCTATCCTTAACACATTACCATTAATTTCCTCTACATTGAGTTTCCTTTTGCGTGGAAATAAAGGGTGGGAAGCTTAGGCGGAGGGGGAGTGGGTCGACCATCTCTCTTATTTTTCTCAGTTTCTTCCCTCCAGAATTTTCTCTCTTCTTTAGAGCACCATTTAACGCTTGCTTCATTTGACTCCGCGCTATTTGCATTGCTGTAAATACAATGAATATTTGGATGGATATTTATGATGTGATCTTAGCTTTGGCACCAAAATTAAGAAATTTTTTGACACATATGACACAAAATTGGACTCTAATTTCATATTTGAATTGAACAATTAGAAGGATAATTATGGTGTGGTTCTCGCATAAATCTAGATACATGACACAAAATTGGAACTCTAATTTAGAATTTTAATTTGAGTTTCTCTCAGTTTCACATATTATTATTATTATTATTATTATTATTATATAGACTAGTAGTGAATCTCACACATTGCGCGTAATAAATTTTTTAGGGTGGTTTCATTAAATTTATTTATTATTTCATTTTCAACTAATTTAATAAATAGTAATGTAATTTATAATCATATTTTAATTTATTATAGGGACAATCACAAATGTAATATATATATATATATATATATATAATTTTTGTTGTACCAAATCAAAACAATACAATTTTTCTCAAGAATTCAAAAGGTAAGTTAGCAAAAATATTAAATTTTTAATAAAAATTATTTATAATATTTTGTGTATCATTAAAAATTATATAAAATTTGAAAAATTTTCTTTTAGTTTTAAACAAACTTTCTCAAACTAGAAATTTTCTACTATACAATCAAAAACACCGAGAAACTTATCTAAAAAATTAATAAAAATCAACAAAACTATAATTCCAAAAATCAAAATAAAAGATTGCAACTCTTTTTCCTTAAAAAATAAAATAAAATAAAATAAAACCGAAGAGTACAAATCTAAAGGGGAAAAGTAGAGAAGTTTGTTTGAAAAAAGAAATATTGTGTTAATGTTGTCATAATCTAATCTAACATCTAATCCAACATTTGGAAAATGAATAGATAAATAAATATTATTAAACACAAAATAGAATTTTTTTTTCTTAAAAATCTCAAAGAACACAATAATGAAATAAAGAAGATAAAAAAAATATAAAATTTTCATAAATGATTAAAACAATTACTTAAGCATCTAAGAACATCATATAATAAAGACATAACAATTTGCTGCTAATATATTTAACATAATATTTACAAACAATGAAAAGAAACTGCACAAAGACCATTGTCTTCAACTACACAAACTGTTCTTCATCAACTTGTCCAGATTATCCTATAGTTTTCCAAATAAACTAAAGTCTGACAACACAAAATATGACATATTATAATATGATTTTTCCCCAATTTAGATCAACATCAACATCATTCATTAAAAGTATTTAGTGTTGTAAATAAAATGATAAAAAAAAAAAAAAAATACTTGCATCAAGGAACACATATGAATTAGTTAATAATAGGACAATAAGGGAACGAATCTCTAGTAGGAGAACCTCCTATGAGCAGTGAATATTCTTTTATAGAAAATTTTTAAATAGTTGAATTCTAAAAAACAAATATTCATCAATCTAAGGTAAAGATACAGGGAAAAAAAATTCCAACAAAAAATTTAAAAAAAAAATTGTGAGAGAGAGAGAGAGAGAGAGAGAGAGAAATAACCTTTTTTGTATGAGAAAAATATGCATAGAATGGGAGAGAGTGACAAATTTATAGTAAGATGATGGGAAGAAGAAGAGCCAAAATAAAGTAAGATGAAAGGGCAAAATAATATGTAAAGTTAAAACTGCTCAAGATGAATATATATAGACAATATATTTATATATTTAATATTGTAAAAAAATTAAAGGTAAAAAATAAATATGAAAAAGACTAATTATGTGGCCAATGACGTGGCAATGAGGTGGCTTAACAGGAGCGTAGCAGCAATAAATGCTATGCTTCAGTTTATATATATATATAACTAGCAATGACCCCGTGCAATGCGCGAATAATGCTGTAAGTTGTTTTGTGAAAAGCTTATATAGAATGTTCAAAATAGTTTTAAAATACTAACATGAAGTAATGTTACGATAGCATGAAGAGGTTTTTGTTAAAATTAATGATGTAATACCAAATTAAGGGGATGAAGAATTTAGACTATAGAGAAAATGTTAAATAAATTAGAAAATAGTTATTATGTGCTGTAATATCTTCAGGAAAAAAAAAAAAAAAAAAAGTGGTGTAATAAGTTGATTGTTTGTTTAATCTTTTTTTTAAAAAAATTTTAACCAGAATTTTTGTTTCTTCATTGGCTTGGAGTTAGTACAAAAAAAATTGTAATTTCATGTTAATGTTTAGTTGGTGTGGAGGGATGAGCATGAACTTGGGCCGAGAGCTAGAGGAACAACAGATGGCCCAAAGATGTGGATGTAACAAAGAGGCCTAGGGAATCAAAGATAACTACCCAGGGTGAATCCCATGGAGTTTTGGGCTAATTACCATTACGAAGGTTAGTTATTAAGGTAATAAGCAAAGCCTTTCCTATAGCAGATATACAGGGAACCACGTGAAGAGATAAGAACCACTAGAGTAGTTACCTCCGCATTAATAAGATGTTTTCACCTAATCTCTTCCACATTAAATGCTAATTGACTGGCTTGAACAATGAAAACAACCCCACAAGTCCTATTTCATGATGAAAGAGTGGTGAAACAGAGGAGTGATGGGACAAGTATCCCCAAAATCCAACTGGGAACGGGCAAGCTGGGGAGAGAGGGAAGGAGAAAATGTCTATAAAATGAGGGGAGGTGCAACAAGTGAGGAGATTCAGAAAAAATTAAGAGAAAAGACATAGAGAAGAACAAGAGAGAGAAAGTTGTAATAGCATAATAGGACTAAGAGTTTTTAGCTTTCAATCCTATCCCTTGTACCTCGGGAAAGTTGTTCTTTCATCAATAAAAGCCTTTTTAGCTTTCTTACGTTTTCCCTTTCATAAATTAATTATGTAAGTCATCTTCATTGTCGCTATCTTCATAGTGGTTGTTATTGACCCCCACAGTTGGCTTATTGAAATATCATTCCAAAATTTATGATGCCATGTTTATTTTATTGAATTATAATAGTGATAGGTTAAACACTCGGTGAAAATAGTAATATCCTATTAATAGAATTTTATTATAATCCAAAATATGTAAAGAAGTTGAGGTGGAAAGCTAAATGAAAAATTACTCTAACAAAGCGTCACATGATAGAATTGCATGGTCTCCCATATAAGGTTTTTACTTTCTTATATAATTTAAAAAAAAAAAAACCATATAAAATACTTATATATATACATATATAGTGCAAACTTATAGATAGTTAATGTGTATTTACTCCATTGACACATTCAATGAACTAAACGTTTTATATAAATGCAAACTTTGATGAGGTGAAAGATTAAATGAAAGTCTTAAAGAATGGGTCACTTAGCATAACCTCATACTCTCCCACATGAGGTAGCTGCTTATATATATATATATATATATATATATATATATATACCAAAAGGGGGGGTAAGTTACAAACAAAGGCCGATCGAGGCCATAACAGAAAATAAAAGGCCGATTGAGGCCATCTGGTTACAACTATGAAGACCGACTAAGGTGTTACAATTGTGAACTAGGGTTGCCATCTGTTTACAAGATTAAGGGTTGTAAAGAGAAGGGAAGTATTTGGGAATGCTTCCTAAAACTGGAACTTCCACTAAATTGGACTTGCTTCAGAACTGATCTTGAGCTGCCTTATATAGACTGAAGGGAGTCTTGGATGTTGTTGAAGATTGTTGGAAATCCGAAAGGTAAAATGCTTTTACTTGGGTGCAAAACCTTTTCAGCCGAAAGCAAATACTAACTTCTGGATTATTATGCTGAGTTCTGTTCATGAATAGTAACTGTTACTATTCATGAATAGTGTTCTGTCTCCTTGCTTTTTCGGGGTACTGTTCAGTGATTGTTGCTAAATAGTAGCCTGTCTGGAATCTACTGGGTGCGGGTACTATTCATTGTACAGTGACTGGTGCTGTAGATGAATAGTAACCATTCTGAAAACTATACTAATCGTCATCCAAATTGTAGCCATCGTATGGATCTTGTGAATCCTGGAAGGGGTCAATTGGACAATGGTTGACTGAAGCTTCTGAAGAGGCAGGAGAAACTCTTTCTTCTGATTCTAACTTCTCAGCTTGGATTTGCAATTGCTTGGCAAGATCTTTTAGTTCCTTGCTAGATTTTCCAGCAATCTGGACGGAGTCTAGGCTTGACTGGGATCTTGTATTGTAAGCAATGGCTTTATGAATTGGAGGAGGGAAGTCCTTATGAATCTGATTGATGACAGTATTAATCCTAAAACTGTCCCACCATTTTACTGAGAATTCCCTATCCAATAAGTTGGAATTGATCTTATAGTTCCACATACTAATCCAGTGGATCCTATACATGACTGTCATATGCAGAATGGCTGGAAACTGGGAACCATGGTCTGAGGTTTGCAATCTAGAACTAAAATACCTAAGGGCATCCTGTAAAGGTTCAGGGAGGACCTGAGGAATTGATCCAAACATCTCCTACCACTTTAGGAACCATGAAGGTATTGAACTGGAGAACTGCTTATCAAACATTAAGAACCAAGAATGATCGAAGTTCTTGTTCTTGTAAAAAAGAACCTTCTCAAAGGCGTCCATATAGTCATAGTAACTGTAATGGAGTTCTGAACTTGTGAGAACTTTAAGCTCAGAGGGGTGCTATCCCCAATCTGCACAACTTACAAAACCTGTGAAGATGAACTTGTCATAAAGCACTTATGAGGGGTTCGTCTTGTTCATGATATTTTCAATTCAAGCAGACTTTTCCTGGATGAGGATGCTCTTATAAAACCTAATATTTTTCTCTGGGTGTTTTGGGAGGAAGTGCCAACCTTGGGGTAAAACTTCCATGGCCAAAGCTAAAGGATCAATTATATGAACTAAGTGGGGTTCAATATAAGAGATGTGCTAGACACAAGGTTTCTTAACATAAGAAGACCTTTTTATTCTGGATGGGTAGGAGGAAGAAGGCTTTTGAGGTATTATGGGGCCAAAAGGTTCTTCTATTGTGTATGGGGTGATGGTTCTTGGAGGAGGGGTGGTTAAGGCTGAACTATAGCTAGGTTGACTATAGGGTGGCCTCTGGTAATTTGGTTTCGGGATTGTGGAAACCACATATCTGTTGGCTAGAGATGAGGGAGAGAAGGGAACTAACTGACTAGGAGGGTTCTTTGCCTGACTGGTACTACTGGTAGTTTGCTATTTAGGCAACTTTGGGGGTTAGGGTTGTACGGGTTTTTCCCGAACATCTTGGTTTGGACTCTGCAAAAAATTCACGAGTGAGGAAGTCAGGGATACTATTTTGAGTTCCTTCAATGAATTCAAAATCAAAGTCAAAAACTAAAAGGATGGCTTGCCATCGTGCAAAAATTTGTTTTGATGCAATGTTTTGAACATCTTTTTCTAAAACATGTTTTGCAGATTTACAATCAATCCTTATAAAAAACTTTTGATTCAAAAGATCACTTTGAAATTTTGAAATGCATAGTACTATAGATAAAATTTCTTTCTTAATAATATTGTAACTAATCTGAGTGGGAGTCCAAATTCCTGAATGAAAACATACTATCTGTGTGGGGGAAGTGGGACTGACACGCTGAAGGAGAATGCCACCATAACCAATGTTAGAGGCATTTGTCTGGACAATCTTGAAGGAATTGACTAAGGGAATTCCAAGACAAGGGAGAGTCAAGACATACTTTTTGATATCTTGAACGACCGTAGTATGGGATAGAGTCCAAGGAGGTGGATTGGTTCGAAGTCTATCAAACAGGGGTTTGCATTGTTGCCTGAGATTTTGATAGAAATTAGAAATGTAGTTGAGAGATCCTAGAAATCGCTAAAGCTAGGTTTTATCTAGGATTTCATCTGGAAACTTTTCAGCAAACTGGATAGCTCTATCTATGGGTTTGATGACACCATGATGAATATCAAAACCTAAGAATCGCACATGAGTTTGGAAAAGCTTGATCTTTGGGGCTGAAACAACAAGACCATTGAGCTTGATGGTGTTGAAGAATGCTCACAAATGTTTCCAATGTTGGTTCAGTGATTCTGAAAAAATGAGTACATCATCAATGTACACAATTGCATGACTGAAGAATGGATTAAAAATCTCATTCATGATGTTTTGGAATTCAGAAGGTGCATTTTTTAGACCAAAGGGCATCACATTCCACTCGTAATGGCCAAAGGGTGTGGTGAAGGCTGTCTTGTACCTATCAGATTCTCTGATTTGTATCTGCCAAAAACCACTCTTCATGTCAAACTTACTGAAAACCATTACTCTACTAAGCCTATTGACTAAGTCTTTTTTGTTTGGGATTGGGTATCTTACCCATTCTAAGACTTTGTTAAGGGGCTTGTAATTGATGACTAGTCTAAGGACACCTCTTTCTATCTCAGCGTTTTTCTAGACATAAAAGGCTGTACAAGACCATAGTGATCTAGACTTTCTGATAATTCCTTTTTTAAGGAGGTCCTCTATTTCTGCTCTGCAAGTATCCATGAGTTCTTGGTTCATTTGGATAGGTTGAGCTTTGGTAGGGATGTCATTTTCTTGGAAATCTTTGATATAGGGGAGAGTAACTTCATGTCTCTTCCTATGCCAAAAAGCTGTGGGTAGATCAGAGCTGACTTCCTGCTTAAGTTTTGATTCAAACTTTCTAATCTCTGTTTAGATGTCTTTACAGGCTAGTTGTTCCTCAACTTGCTTGTACCTTAAATCATCCTTAAGATACTTAAGATGATGGGTCTTGGCACTAATTAGGTTCAAGGTCTTGAAGATGGAACCATCCTGGAGGGTGCTAATTTCTCTAGGTTCCAGGCTCCTAAGGAACTTAAACTTAACTAGCTGGCCAAATGGATGGGTAGTGATTCCTTCACTATCCATAATGAAAGGATACAACAGACACATGAACGGGTTTCCTAAGATGACCCTATCTATCATATTCTTAACAAGGACAAATCTTGTCTTAAAGCATATGTTGTCCTGGCACACATGAGCTTTTGGGATTTTGAATTCAATCTGCATTTTTCCTCCACTCCCAGAAGTTAACATTTCTCTGGTCTTTCTGAAGTACTTAGAGGGGATGATTCCTTCTTGAATGCAATTGAGATCAGTGCCTGAATCTATTAAAGCAAAGACCTCAAATTCAAAATCTTTGCTGATGACAATCCTGACTTTGGAGTGCCATTTCTAGAAGTTAATCCTATTGATGTTTACTAAGAACTTGTCACTGGACGGTTCTTGGACCATATCGGTTGTAGGGTTAACTGTTTCATCAACTTCATCATCAGAAAGGTTTTGAAATGAGGTTCCTTCCTCATTGCCTTGATGAGAAGTGTTTTCCAAATGTTTAACTCTTTGATTAAGGAGATTATGATCAACCCTAAAAATGGTTAGTTCTGGCTTAAGGGTTCTAACCTCAGATTTGGTTTCCTTGATTTCCTTTTGAAGGTCGTTGACCGTAACTTCCTTCTTTGATTTGGTAAACCTATTGTAGATTTTCTCCAAATCAACTTTGGGTTCCTGAAACCTAGGTTCGGGTTTACTGGTTTCCCTAACTAAGGTTGTACGGAATTGGATAAGCCTTTGAGCTTTGATGACTGGGTCTTCGATCTGTTCTATGAGATCTAAGAGGAGCTCTTCTTGCTTGGTGAGGACATTGATAGTCTTGTTTCTACAACAACTATCTTTGCATGGTATAGGTTCATCTAGGCCGCTAGAGGAGCTAGAGGGGGCTCTAGAGGTGGATGAAGCCTGGTAAATCTGGCGGATCTCTTGGTCATTAGAACTATTGGGAGACTCACTTTCTGAGTGGTCGAGTTCTAAGAGTTTGAAGATCTCATCCTTACTAGTTTGGTCACTAACAAGGGTGTTGATAGGGGTGTCTAGGACCCGCTCGACCTGCCGGAAGCGCTCGACCAGCCGCCACTCGAACCAAAAGCCGACCGACCCGAGCACCACCGCGGTTGGTGACGGTTTTGTCCAACGAAACCAAACCCTTGTTGATTCGAGTTTCGGTTTCACTTCTCTCAACCCGCCGGAGCCGACCCGACCGAAGAATAGGTAGATTTGTTTGATTTTCCTCCTTTTCTCTCTCAGATCAACCCAGTTTTAGTGGAAATCACCCTTTCTATGTCCAAATCCGGTGGAGATCTCGAGTTCTTCACCTAGATCTGGTGGAGATCTCAAGATTTTCGTCCAGATCGAGTGGAGATCTTGAGTTCTCTGCCCAGATCCAGTGATGATCTTGCGATTTTCGCTCAGATCAGGTGGAGATCTCGAGTTCTCTGTCCAAATCCGGTGGCGATCTCGTGATTTCCATCCAAATCCGGTGGTGGTTGATCATTTACCACATTCTCTCGGTTTTAAGCGGAACAACTCGACCCGCCAGAGAATTTAACTTAATTCGACCCGTAGGTAGAATAGGCCAGTTGTGGGTCCACCGATCTGCCACCCGATGGAATCGGGTCAATTTCGGGTTGGGCACAAATCCGACCCAAACTGACCCGTGGACACCCCTAGGTGTTGATAAAGGATTTGGCCTTAGCTTTGCACTCTTTTCTAAAATGACCTCTTTTTCTACAATTGTAGCATTTTCCTGATGCTTGTGGAATGGATTTCTTCTTCCTTCCTTTCTTATAGAAATCATTGTCCTTAAATTTCTGACTTCTATAATACCTAGATGATGTCTTTTTCCTGTAGGGTTTCTCAGAGGGTTCTTTTCCTCTGTACTTGGATTTCCTCTTAGGGATAACTGAGGGTAAGCCATACTGTGTACAAAAGTGTCCTACTTCGTACTTGGCTTTTCCTTTGCTGGTTTTGCTCTGGATTTTGAGATCTCTGCACATCTTCATTCCTTCACTCTGGAGTGTGCTAGAGATGTCACCGTAGGTTAGGTTATCATAATCTATGACACCTGGAGGGCTACAAAGGGTTTCTTTGACCTTTTCGCCGAACAATGTGGGTAAGCCATTGATAAACTTCTCCTTCCAAAATGGAGAGTTACAATCACTTTTATGCATGACTCTAGTAGTGAACACATCTTCATACCACCTAAAGTCTCCAAGGGTTTTACATCTAAGGTTACTCAACTGATCATAAATCCTAGATGTGATGTTGCTAGGTTTTCCTACGAAGTGTTTCATGATCATATAGGTCAAGGTGTTGACCCCGTCGGGAATACCTTTACCTATGCGCTCGTCAAAGATGGGGGTTCCTTCCTCATTTTTTTTAGATTGCATTCTTGATGTCTTCTCTAGATTCTTCTATTAGGCAATTATTCCACCATTGCAGAAGTTTTCTTGTGAATCCTAAGGCTATAAGCTTTATGACCTCTTTGTGGGGGCGTCCTTCATCAAGGTAGTTGTTGGCCACCATGGTCAAATGCTGGATCTTGTTTAGGATTTCTTGTTCGGATAAACCATCTATGTTCCACTCATAGAGTTTACTAGAAGACACTGAGAACTGGTTGTTAACATTCCTTTCCTCGAACTAAAGGTCAGAGCGTGTGGGTCTGGGATACCAATTCTTAGGGTTACCTTTGGATGGGTAAGCCTTTTTTACCTTTAAACCTTGAAACTGGTTTTCTAGATGTTCTATCTCCTTTTCACCGTCTGAGGAGGTTTTGCTAGAACTGCTAGATGCTGTGTGGATATCTAGAACTTTAAGCTGAGGAGGTTTCCTGGATGAAGAGGTGACTGGTTCCTTTTTCTCCCTAAGCTCCTTAAGCTTTTGTTCAACAACTTCTAAGGCTGTGAAGTCCTTAGGTTTGTCTAAGACAACTAACTGTTTGGGATATCTACTGGTCGAGGTGATGTCTGGTGAAGGGGTGATTGGTTCCTTCTTCACTAGTTCCTTGAGTTTCTGGGTGACTATTTCTAAGGCTGTTTTGTCCTTAGTCTTGAGGTTGGTATGCCTAGTTATGGGAAGCTTAACTAAAGGCTTCTCTAGGGTTTGGATAGGTTTGCTAGGGTTTCCTGGCTGGAGGATAACCTTATTTTCTATCCAATCTTCAATCCTATCAAGCTGTTTTCCTATAACACCTAAACACTGGTTGGTGTAGTTGTTCTGCTCTATTACCTTCTTAACTACCTTTTCTCCATTGGTAGGATGCTTGAAGGGAGAAGCTACTATATCGGTTCCATGGTGTTTGAAGGATATGTTTTTCTAGGGAGGATGACTAGACCGAACAACTTCCTTGTTGCCTTTGTTGTCTAAGTCTATCGTCTAGTTAGTTTTGGTGACGACACAATACTTTTTGTGCCATTCAAAACGGCTCTCAATGTATTCAAAGAAAGGGACATTACTGCATATCTCCTTCATGAATTCTTTCCATTTTTCCAAAACTTCTTGCTTTTGTTCCTTAGTGTGGTTGGCTCTATAGGCTTCTCTTTTGACTCTGTTTTTCTCTAAGTTAAATTATTTGCCTAGGGCAACTAGATCAGGGGTGAACTCTTTGCTTAAAACCAAAAGCTGGTGATCTACTTTAGTTTCATGCTGAAGAGAATCTTCGAAGTCCGTTTCTGAATGGTAAGGGGGTTTCTGACTTTTGTTATCATCTTCCTGATCGACAACTGAGTCTTGTCTGGCTGTGTAGCAAGGTGTGCTAACCTGGGATTTGGTTCTAACACCTTGGAGCTCTAGTCATAAATCTCTTCTAGATCGGGGAAAGGGTGCTAGAGGTCTGGATAAGCTACACTGGGATGCAGGTCTATCTCTAAGAAGGATAGGTGGCTGCCTAATGGGTTGGTGTAGATCTACTAGGGATCTAAACCTAGATTCATCATAACCTAATGGTGAACCTAAGGGTGTTCTAAACCTAGACTAGTCAAAACTAAGTCTAACCGTACCATCGGCTAGTTGCTGGACAAAGTCTAAGTCAGGATTCTAGGCTAGATCCTAGATCTGTAGAGGAAAATTCTCATTCTCTAGAGTCCAATTTGTGGGAAATGTGACCTCGGACCATTTCAGGGTTCTGGGTACCTGAATCTTGGATCTAGGGTCAGTGGTTTGGATGAAAGTGGTTTCTCCCATCTTTCTGTTGTCAATAGCTTGAACATTTATGTTCGTCCTGATGCACTTATAGTAGATCATGTATATCAAGGCTAACTGGTAAACTCCTTGTATCATGAGGGTACCTTGGGTCTTGATATTGAGGGTGAGAGTTTTCATGACATGCGGATCATGAAAAGCAACTGTGAGGTTGGGAAACAGTCGAAATGAACTGGTCCACCACTAAGACTAGATTTTATGGTTCCTAGGAGACTATCATCAAACCTGATGTGTCTGGTGTCTCTAAGGGCTATAAGGATTGAGCAATTCAACCCTTTTCTGATTAAAGGTTTAACTCCAACTTGGACTAAACCTATGTGGATGTAATTGTGTCCTTCCTTCTTGTGTGTTACAAGGCTGAAGGTGAAAACAAGTAGCACATCTTGTACTCCTTGTTGATTCCATAAACCTGTTCAACAGTCTTGACATGGTAATCTGTCTTGAAAGCCTTTTTCAAGGACCATGAGGACTTATAGATCTTATGGGTGGGAATCTTAGGGATATTCCAATCTCCTAGTTTTAGATCTAGATCTGATAACTCATAAGACTCAGAATTGAGTATTCCACTTTCTTGAGGAATCTCTGGGAGGGATGATCTCTGACTGGTAATAGAGTTACTTCTAAACAACCTATTCATAATTCTGGATAAAACCTGGGTTAACGATTACAACCTAATCACCTTTATCCTCAACAGACTGGATCTAACCTTTAGATCTGAAACAGAGTGTTCAACAAGACAAATGCCTAATCACGTGCAAACTTCAACCTCATGCTGCCACAATCCTTACACTGGTAACGATCCTTCCGCTCACGCCCTACTGCCAGGACTTATTGTTTAGTACAGGACAAACACTTAGCCTGGGACATACTGGACTTACTGGGTTGATTGAACAACACAGATCTGGTCTTACAAGTCTCAACAATACACATCTGCAACAAACTTTGGGGCAAAACACAGGATAAAGAGAAAGTAGATAACTAGGATATAACTAGTTAACTCAAACAGATAACACAGAATGATAAACAAATAGATTCAGAAGGGAGGCTTAGCCTACGACCAAAAGAAATTACTGTACCAATAAACAATGATGGCGAAGAGATAGTAGATGAAGAATGTGATAAATGGTAATGGAAGAGTTATCAAAAATTAGATGTAAAACAGAATAAAACTATCAGGAGATATATTCATGAAGATAATCAAAATAATCTTTAATGCGGAAAATAATGGATAACTATGGCTGGTATTACCGCCAACTTGATTGAAAATAAATGTAACTTACAACAACTTATCGGCCATCTTGGCTCTGATACCAAAAGGGGGGGGTAAGTTATAGACAAAGGCCGATTGAAGCCATAACAGAAAATAAAAGGCTGACTGAGGCCATCTGGTTACAACTGTGAAGACATATATATTTATTGGCTAAATGATGCCCCATATGATATCAATATGCAGATACTTTACATTTTTTTTTTTTTTAGAATCCTTTACAATTTCATTTGAAATTATTTTTAGGCATATTCAGACTTACATTTAATACTTTTGTTGTTGAATAGCATTTATGTTTGCCCACAATATTATTAAATACTTTGAAGTTTGATTTTCTTAATTCATATTTGTTTTAATTAAAAAAAAAACTGTATAACACTATCATATTATAATATATTATAATATTTACTAGTTAGAAGTAGACTTTATTTTTTAAACTAATTAAATAATTTTTAAATCTATAAATAAAATTTAAAGTATAAAATACTTTTGGTACTCTAAATGGTGAAACCCAAAATAGGGGGATTGTTAAAATAAATGGTGAACATTTTATTTTATTCTTTTGGATGATAATTGTTAAAGGCCTCTATATAAAGGATTTATCTGAATTGTTAAGAAAAATCTTGGTTAATTCAATTTTTGAGCTAAAACATATCCAAGATTTATACTTTCATGGGGGAATTGGTAATGAAATGTCCAGACTATAGAATGCATGTATTGTGCTTGTTAAAGTTAAATATTCACGTACCACACAATTTTGAAAGTCTTTACATGTTTACTATTTATGTATTACACATTTTAATTGCACTTGGAGATCTATTGAAGAAAAGAAAAACTTTTAAAGTACTTTCTAACTCTACTATACTAATGTTTTGGTTTTTAATTTAAGTACATAAAATTAATTTTTATTTGATGAAATTGCAAATATGCTCATGTTAATTTTTTTTAATGGAAGTTGTAGCTTTAGATTGCAATAAAGTTTATAGCTAAACTTTGTCCATAATTTTATTTGACACTATATTTGTGGTTTCAAATTAAAACCCTGTTTTACATTTAAAACAGTGGTCATTATCCAAATTAAAGACAAAACTTAGATACTCCCTCTATCCTCTATTAAAACCCTTGTTTGTCCTCTATTCCATTTTGAGATGTCTCAAAATATTGTCCTATTTCTAAAAATAAAAGTCATTAATTTACTAATATTTCTATTATACTCCTACTTTATTTTCAAAACTATTTGAAAAGAAAACTAACAAATATTTAAAAAATCAATTTAATTGGGGCACCTTTTTAGTTGCCTCATTAAAATTAACTCTTTTAAAAAAAATTGATATATTTATTTAAGGGTAGTTTTGTAAACTTATACATTTTTATAAGGCAGACAAAACAATAAATGATATTCTCTTAAAAAGTTTGACTTTTCAAACAAGACAAACAAATTGAGACGAAGAGGGAGTATAATTTTTTAGGTACTGCTTGTTAGATTCCCCAATTAAATCATTTCACTTAATCCAAATAAGCACAAACGGTGTCAACTCTAATGTGGTGGACAATTTTTTTTTTTTTTTAAACAACAACAAAAATATGAGTCTTTTGGCTGAATATTGGTGAATCTCGAGTTTATTTGCGTTATGGTCACTGTTCCAAGTTATTTAGGGAATTGAGGAAAAAGAGTGAATTTCGGCAACAGTGTCGCCGAAATTCTAACAAAAGTATGAGAGAGAAAGAGAAAAAGTAGGAGATAGAAAATTTTAAATTTCGGCAATGGCATTACCGAAATTCCTACTGCCCAGATGTGAAGTGCTCAAAGTGTGCTAGGGTGCCCAAAGGAAACCAATTGTGGCAATGGCATTGCTAAAATAGGGGGAAAAATTTTGGCAAATGTGGCAATGCCATTGCCGAAAATGGGAGGGGAAAAAAATAGTGGTTGCCGAAATTTGGGGAGGAATTAAAAAAAAAATTGCTACATCCACAATATTTTTATAACATTTTCACAACAAATCACAGGTGATTAATTATTATTAGTTTAAATTTGAATTTAACGCTGAAATTACTTTTTTAATCCAAAAATAACAACTAGTAACAACTTGCCACTCAGGATTTGTTGTAAAAATTGTGTGCACATATCATTTTTCAAAAAAAAAAAAAAGTGGAATGGATTTGTGGCAATGGCATTGCCAAAATAGAAGGGGAAACAAAAATATTGCAATTGGTTTG
This sequence comes from Quercus glauca, assembly GCA_023736055.1. NCBI lineage: Eukaryota > Viridiplantae > Streptophyta > Magnoliopsida > Fagales > Fagaceae > Quercus > Quercus glauca. The sequence continues at coordinate 27,164,619 of CM043325.1, read as the reverse complement.
TGGCGATGGCATTGCCGAAATAAAGGGAAAAAAATTGTGGGAATGAATTTGTGGCAATGGCATTGCCGAATTTGTAGGGGGGAAAAAAATTGTGGCAACCAAGTTGCCGAAAATGGAGGGAAAAAAAAAAGATGCTACGTTCATAACATTTTTCACAACAAATTACAAGTGGTTAGCTATTATTGGTTCAAATTTGAACCTAACACTAAGATTACTTTTTTTTTTTCCCAATAATAACAATCAGTAACAACCTGCCACTTAGAATTTATTGTGAAAATGTTGTGGACATATCATTTCTAAAAAAAATTATGGTGCTGAAATAGAAGGAAAAAAAAAAAGTGGCAAATTGATTTGTGGCAATGGCATTGCCGAAATAGAGGAAGAAAAAAAAAATGCAATGCCACTTTTTCAACAATGCCATTACCACAAAACAATTTGTGGCTTTTTTTTTTTTTTTTCTCTTCTATTTCGGCACCACAATTTTTTTTAGAAATGATACGTCCACAATATTTTCACAACATTTTTACAACAAATCCTAAGTGACAAGTTGTTACTAATTGTTATTATTGGGACAAAAAAGTAATCTCAGTGTTAGGTTCAAATTTGAACTAATAACAACTAACCACTTGTAATTTGTTGTGAAAAATGTTATGAACGTAGCATCTTTTTTTTTTTCCCTCCATTTTCGGCAACTTGGTTGCCACAATTTTTTTCCCTACAATTTTGGCAATGCCATTGCCACACATTCATTTCCACAATTTTTTTTCCTTCTATTTCGGTAATGCCATTACCACAAACCAATTGCAACATTTTTTTTCCCCTCCTATTTCGGCAATGCCATTGCCACAAATCCATTCTACATTTTTTTTTTTTTTTAGAAATGATATGTGCACATAATTTTTACAACATTTTTATAACAAATCCTAAGTGGTAGGTTGTTACTGGTTGTTATTGTTGGATTAAAAAAGTAATTTCAGTGTTAAATTCAAATTTGAACTAATAATAACTAATCACATGTGCTTTGTTGTGAAAATGTTGTAAAAATATTGTGGACGTAGCAATTTTTTTTTAATTCCTCCCCAGATTTCGGCAACTACTATTTTTTTTTCCCTCCCATTTTCAGCAATGGCATTGCCACAATTGCCACAATTTTTTCCCCCTATTTAGGCAATGTCATTGCCACAATTGGTTTCCATTGGGCACCCTAGCACACTGAGCACTTCACATCTGGGCAGTAGGAATTTCGGTAATGCCATTGCTGAAATTCAAAATTTTCTCTCTCCCACTTTTTCTCTTTCTCTCTCATACTTTTGTTAGAATTTTGGCAACACCGTTGCCGAAATTCACTCTCTTTCCTCAATTCCCTAAATAACTTGGAACAGTGACCATAACACAAATAAACTCGAGATTCACCAATATTCAGCCAAAAGACTCAAAATATGATGGCAAGAGTACCGACTGAGCAAAAATATAGAGTAAAATGGAAAAGGTAAAGGCAAACAAAGTCGCATAGCTATAAGTGTGTTAATCGAAGACACAGCCAAATCCACCATGGCCAGCTACTTAGGCTTTTCTCTCAGCCTCCTACGACTCACAACAGCAACAGTAGTCTTCCACTCGGACCCGCATCGCATCACTACCTCTCTCTCTCTCTCTCTCTCTCTCTCTAAGCCCAGACCCAAAACCAAGATCATCCTTCAAAGCCACAGCCAGCTCATCGCCACCACTCCAAGTCGTGGTTCTCTTTTGTTTTCTCTCATCTCGATTTGTCTCCGCTTCTCTCTCGCTTTTAAATTATGTTAGATCCTCTGATCTCTCTCTTCAATCTACTCCATTCGATCTATATCTTATGTGCTAAATTTTCAATAATTGAATGGGTCTATGTTTGGACTTATCGGCTTCAAATGGGCCAACTGGGAATGGTTGTGTCTTCGGCTTCAGTTTTTAGGTTTTTTTTTTTTTTTTTTTTTTTTTTAAGGCTTCAAATGGGATTTTTAACGAGAAACACACAGTGTTTTAATGTCAGTTGGTGAATATGTCCAAGAGGCACATGACTGAATTTCAAAATAGGAACCTAAGATACAAGACATAAGGAACTATAACTAAGTTTTGTTCTTATCCAAAATATTTTCCCAAAACATTATTTTTAACAATAATAAATAGAATAATATTATTTTTCCCTAAACGCATGAGGGATGAGTATCATTTAACGCCAAATTCAAAATGATGCACTCTAACCACCGCACACCTTTGGTACGATGATCACTTTACAAGTATAAGTGCTTGTGGGGTGTGGGGGGTAAGGGCCGAGATTCAAGTCTCCAGGAAGAAGTTTCACACATATATACACTTAGATTATACTATAATAGAATTCTATCTTGTGTAAAAAAGAAAAAAATGATGCACTCTATTGTCATATGCTTTGAATCAGCACCATATTTGTGAATTTACATGTTGAGACTTAGGATTATATTTGTATACTATAACCTACACCATATTTGTCAAAGAGACCCAGGCCCAAGCCCAATGCCAATCCCATATCCAAAATCTACATAAAAGGGTAAATTATATCAATTAGGGTTTACGGCGACCCATCTGTAATCTGAATCTCTTTGTTAGGGCCTTGTCAATCTTGTTAGGTTTATGCCAATGAATGACACATCCATTTTGAGAAGAACCCAGTGGCACCTAAGGAGGAAGTGGACAAGGTGCACCACAAAAAAAAAAAAAAAAAAAAAAAAAAAAAAAAAAACCCTATTGCAACGAAATTTTTGGTTACAATATGATGTGCATTGATAATAGCTTAATTTTGCATATTTATATCATTGTTAGAAAGCATTATCATACTTATTTTGAGTTAATTCATGCATTTTATATTTGGGTTTAGAATAATGCTAAATAATCAATTTTGTACTTAATCTCTCTCTCTCTCTCTCTCTCTCTCTCTCTCTCTCTCTCTCTCTCTCTCTCTCTCTCTCTATATATATATATATATATATATATATATAACCAAAGCCTCTGAAACTCTCACAATTTTCCATGTCAGCACAATATTTAAATAAAATTATTTTTGTTTAATCCAAACTTAACAAGGAGTGAAATTTTATTTCTCTAACAAGTCCAACTTAAACTCAAACTCATCATTATCATTTTTTTTAAAACAAAATTATTTTTGTTTAATCCAAACTTAACAAAAAGTGAAACTTTATCTCTCTAACAAGTCCAACTTAAACTCAAACTCAAACGTTAATAATTTATATTTTTTAATTTGATTTAGTTGTTTGGTGCTATACAACCACTATACTTAAAAGAGACCTAAATTATCACCTAAAATAATGGAATATATCTCCATTATACGGAATACTTTATTTTTTTCTAGAGCGGACCAATTCTATGCATCTTACCCAGCTAGAACCGAACTCTTAACAGACACGGCTAAGGTTTGTGAAAATAATAGTATGATTTGAGATTTGTACTTTGTTGTTTTCGTATGTGAGTTATGGTTGTTTTAAATTGATATTGCACTAATCTTTGATATCTGATATGGTTTTATTTATTTATTGGTGGTTATATTTGAGTTTGTGATTCATTGGTAGTTATATAAAGCTGCACTTGGCAGTTGCTTTGAAGCAGAAGAGTGGGGTCCAATTGAGTATTGCATCATGGGGAAACACTTTAAGCGTTAAGGGTTTTTTTAAAACTGAGTAGAGGTATGAGCTCTTCTTATATTATTTTCTTCTCTTCAACTTTGTTAAAATATATATACATACATATATATATATATATATATATATATATATATATATTATGGTTTTTCATGTATTTTTTAAATACTAATTTTCGTACATGAACCACCAAACTCTCTTTAGCCATTTTTTACAAGATAAAAAAGCTTGCAATAATTGAAATGTAACCATCTTTCTCTTATATTTCTCTATTGCTTAGTCATATATATTTTGTTTTGTTTCAATAAGTCTTTCAAAAGTTTTAACGTATGAATTTTTGAGTTATTTTTTTGCAGCATCTGAAACTGTTCGACAAATTTTTTGTAAGCCATTGCACATTTAAGCAATGGCTTCTTCATCAAATTGTAACACAATTGAAGTCATACAAGAGCAAATCATGCAATGGTATAATTTCTTAAATTTTTTATAAAATTATTTTAGTCTACCTCAAAAATAGGTAGGTACCCGTGCATAGCACGGGTTAGTGACTAGTTGAATTTTATTGCGTAAATTTGTCTTTTGTAGGAGAATGGAATTAATAAGTGAATTTGTGCAAAGAAGAAAGCTAATGGACTTTACTTTTACAAGGGCCATGATGAACTTAAAGAAGGCCAACCCAATTAAATTTAAGTCCAATTGGAGCAAGGAATCCAATGAAATTTGCACCAAATCCAAGTCCAATTCGGATTAGAATTCCAGCCTGCATATCAGTTAGTGTTTTTGGCATAACTTTTGGCTCAGATGTCCAATCGAAATGATTCAAGTTGGGCTGGAAAGTTAACTTAAAGGGCTACAACTTTGTAGTTTACCAAAGTCCAAATTCTAAAGTTAAATGGGCCAAAATCATCGGTTAATTGAAGCCTAAAAATTTGGGATTTTCTCCAAACGGAAATTTAACTTGTAATAGGATTCCTTAACCTATTTAAAGGCTCTTTAGGGCAAATTTCAGGGAGGCTAGTGCTAGGGCTGGGATGCAAAACAAAAAATTGGAGCAAGAGGCAGTGCCACATATGGCTTCTCTGTAGCTTTTCACCATGATAGCATTGTGACTTTTTCTGTCTCTATTTTATTTGTCTAGTTTAATGTTTAGTATTTTATTCTTGTGTTTTATTTCAATTACATGAGTAGCTAAATTTATAATTAGGGTTGACAATGAAACCTTGTTAAGGATTATCAGTAATATTTATGTGATTTAATTTTTCCCACAATAATTGTTCTTTAATGATTTAAATTGTTCTTACTTCATATCAATTGACTAAGGATTATCAATTGACTAAGATGAGATTCTATCATTCCTCATTGATTCCACTATGAAACATTGAAACTAGGCTCATCTTCCATTGATCCAAACTATCTCTTGGTGTGAGAGACCACACCCCTGGCCCCTTTTTATTTGGTGTTGGGCCAAACCCACGTGAATGGGTGGAATCGTGTTATTGCTTCTCAAAATAGAAGTTCGACTGATTATGTTTTCCCCTTTAAATTAAGGGTTTTACAATAAAGTCGTCACTTATTTAATTATTGGAAAAAATAAGAAAACCATAATTGAAAAATTCATCATTTTATTAATTTGAAATTGAATTTACATTGATCATAGGAAATTACATGGCTTTGGTCCTAGATACAATCTAAGATAAAGTATATGGCTTTGTTTCCTAGTTATAATCTAGAAATTGAAAATTACAAGGATAAGCATTGATCTATCAACCCTTGATCTAAGCTCGGAAGCTATGTTACAAGGTGGGAATGTGTTAGGCACCGACCTTGCCCGGTGAAACCAGTCTTCTAGACTATGGTGGCCAACATTCATATCATATCATCTAATATGTTATCAATCAATTTGCATGTTAAATTTAATGTGTGTGCATGTGATAGTCCCTAATTCAATTTATTAAGCATTGCATTTGGATTGAAAAATAAATTCTAGTGAATATGTGTGGATGGTGATATCCTAGATTCAAGGATTTGAGAGTTATGAAACAAAAATGTTTTTCATATTTTCTTCATATGGATTTAAGATCAAAACTAGTGTTATGCATGAACATGTGATGAACAACCAAGAACATGTGAAGAACACATATGAACATTTAAAAACATTCAAAAACATTCAAAAATATTCAAGGAAATTAAGTTAACACTAGCATGCTCTAATCTTAATCTCATCATAATAATATAAAAAACAAGTTAGGGGAAGAGATTATACCTGCATGCAAGATCCACACGGTGGAGGAGGAGACTCTTGATGGAGGTCCTAAGGGTGGAGTAGAAAAGAAGAACTAGGAGAGAGAGAGTAAGCGTCACTCAATACCTTAAGTCTCAGGAAGACCAAGATATGACAAGATGTGAGCGACTGCGACCCTGACCCGCCAATTTGTTTCTCAAACTGGGCCTAACCCGCGCGAACGGGTGGGATTGTGATGCTCAAAATGTCGAATTCACACCTCCCCTAGATCGAGGGTTTTACATGGAGTCGCCACTTATTTAATTTAAATGGAAAAATAAGAAAACCTTCACTATAAAAAAATGCTTCTATTGTATTAATATATATAACAATTTACATCAATCTTGTAACAAAAATTTACAATGCTTTTTTAGTCCTAGATACAATCTAAGACGTAAATTTCATTACTTTGTTTCCTAGTTACATTCTAAAAAAAATGTAAAATTGCATATCCTAGTCTAGAACCCTTGATCTTGGTTCGGAGGGTAATTTACAAGATGGGAAGGGATTAAGCACCCATCTCACCCGGTAAAATCGGTCTCCTAGGTTAAGGTGGCCAATATCATGTCATGTCAAACAAATACAAACAATATATCATATAAACATGTTAATTTGCAAGACTTGTAAACAAATATGTGTTGGGGAATTTGACATAAAGAGAAACAAAAAGTGAAATTTGTTAGATAACAATTTAAATGTAAAGAAAGCATGAAAGTAATAGCATGTTCATCCAAGAATTAATGTAAACAAGGAATTCTTAGCCTAGACATGTTCATATAAGCATGTGAAGGAAAACAAGATCGTCATGTTATTTGTCATCAACATAATTGCAAAAGTAAATTTATTTTTAGACCTACCAATCATCCAAGTAATCATGAGAAGAACAAAGAAAATCACCCAAACATGTTCATCCAAGTATTTAAGCGAAAACCATAATGTTAATTAGACCTATTCGTCTAAGCATTCAAAAAAAAGAGAAATAACTAGCTAGTAAGCATGTTATGAAAAGCAAATAATAACTTAGAAGTGTTCATCCAAGTATGTGAAGGAAAACAGAGAATTGTCATGCTATTTTCCATACACACAATTGTAAAGAGAAAAAGAAAACATTTAAGCATATTTGATCATCCAAGCAATTATGAAAAAAAAAAATAAAGAAAAATCCCTTAGACATGTTCATCTAGAGAAAATCAAAATACTTAGACATGCTCGTTTAGGCATTTAAAAAAGTAAAACAACTACCTAGACATGTTCATCTAAGCATTCAAGAGAAAGTTGCACATTAGCCTAGAAGTTTTTATCTAAGCATTCAAGAAAAAGTTGTGTATTAGCGTAGAAGTGTTCATCTAAGCATGTAAAAGGAATATTAATGAGATATATAGGCATGTTCATCCAAGCATATCATGAAAGAAACAAATAATGACTTGGAAGCATTTATTCAAGCATGTGCAGAAACTTAAAGAGCATAATTAACTACTTACCAGCATAGAGCATAAATTAAAAGGGGAAGTGATCACTTAAAGGGCTAAGGAGAAATCAAGGAAGTACTAAACTACAATCAAAGTAAGAACAATGGTTACACAACAGCTTTTCTTTTCTACTTTCTCACTAGCTCTCCAGAGGGAATCGGGGGTCAGAAAATGGAAGAGGTCTTCTCTATTTACAGGGGAAGGGATGGCTTAGCTTTAAAGCTAACTTATTAGCTTTCTTCTGAAACTAAGGGAGGAGATAAACCTGTTTAAATGAGCTGGAACGGATTTGATGTTGATCCCCATTTGAATTTTGAAAGGAAGTTGAAGATGATGCTGAACTTGTGTTATATTCTGCACTTGTGTTATATTCTGCACTTGTTTCGTATTTTGGCTCTAACTTTTTGCTAAAATTCCAATTGATTCACGATTAGTGTTTACTGAAAGGAAATTCAATTCTCTACAACTTTCCCAGAAATAGAGAAAACTAAATTTTAACGTTTTCTAGGCCAAAAATGCGATTTAAGTTGCCGCTGAAAATAGTAACGTTTTTTTAGCGTTTTTTAGCTTTTTGAAAATTTTCATAGAATGTATCTGTTTTCCTATCCAACTTGTTTTTCAAAAGTTTTCTTCTGAAACTAAGGGAGGGGATAAGCCTATTAGATAAGCTTGATCAGATTTGGTGTTGTTCCTCATTTGAAATTTTGAAAGAAAGTTGAAGATAATGCTGAATTTGTGTTATCTTCTGCACCTTTTTCGTATTTTGGCTCTAGCTTTCTGCTCAAAATTCCAATTGATTCGGGATTGGTGTTTTCTGAAAGGAAATTCAATTCTTTACAACTTTTCCAGAAATAGTGAAAACCAAATTTCAAAGTTTTCTAGGCCAAAACTGCGATTCAAGTTGCTACTGAAGATAATAATGTTTTTTGACCATTTTTCTGTTTTTTTTTAATTTTATCATGGATCATATCTTTTTCCTTCCAAATTGTTTTTTTCAAAAGATCAGATAAGATGCCATAAAAGGAAACATTTTTTTAAATAAATAAATAAATATAATGAAATCCAATCAACATTCACACTTAATTAATTTTAAATTAATTTTTGTTGGAACCAATCAAAATTAAGTGTTTAAAATAGGACGCGATCGGGCCCATTGTGTAAGTGAGTCATAATTATTGAAAATTGTTTATATAATAACTTTTGATCAGGTGGTCCGATCAAAACCCATGACATACCATTATGATCATTAGAGCATCAAAATTTGTTTTGTATCACAAATCTGAAAATTTACTTGTTGAAATTACGATCATGACCTTAGTGCAACATTACTGTTTTAACCTTAATATTAGTTAAATGCAAGTTGTAAAATGGGGTGTCTACACAATACTACTCTACTTCATTAAAACTCAAGAGAGGAGAAAATAGGGGGTTTTTGTCTCTTGGAATGGAGGAGAGAGGGGGTTTATATAGTAGTGGTAGAGAAAATATAAATGGAATGTCATTTAATAAGGGTTGACAAAGGATAAAAAAGAATCATGAACCTAGACCCTATTTTAGACTTTGGGGAAAGCTAATGCATTAAATTTAGAGATTGGTGGGAGTGATGAGCAAGCAAAATTCGGTTTTCTCGTAGCTACTGTAACAGCCTACAGAGCCAAATTCAAAAAATCATATCTTACTCAATTCTGATTAGAATTGTCTCCTTCTTGTGCTCAAATTGAAGCTCTGAATGTCTAGTTTCTAGGAAAATTAACCTCATCCACAGATTCAAAATATTCTAAGAGATATCAACGAAATTGTTAGAAAATAATTTCAGCATAATTAACATTAATAGGCCCCAAATTAATTTCCAATTAACATTAATAGGCTCCAATCACTTCCATTTTAGACTTAATTAATTCCAAATTTACTCTAATTAAAAAGATAATTGCACAAATTACTCATTGGATAATTAATGTTTGACTATCTAATTAATTAAGTGTGTGCAACCTTACCATAAAATGTAGTCCTAACCAATCAAATTATGACACATCATTAACCTCAAATTGATTATAATTATAACCAATTGGAATCAATTGTTCATAATCATATATAGTCGGACTCAAATTGTGATAGTGCATCTCGGCCATTAAAATTTGATTTGATGATAACTTTCAATCTGTTGGTCCAATTAAGGTCAATTTGATTGTTACAACATTAAGATCATTTTGATGAAATGAAATGAAGGATATAGTCACCATTTTACCCTTTATGTGAGGTTAAATCCGAGTTGCAAAATGGGGTGTCAACACTTGGCTTAAAGACTTAGATAGTGTTTGGTTAGGGTGATTTGTGTATATGGAAAGGGGGAGGAGAATAAATGGGGATTTTGGGTGAGAATGTGGGATGGGTGTTTGGTTGAGAGGAGAAAGGGGAGGAGATTTTGGTGGAGTAAGGGTGTTTTCTACTTCTTCTTTTTTTTTTTTTTTTTTTTTTTTTTTTTTTTTTTTTTTTTTTCTTGATAATCTGCAATTCATTAAAACAAAGACGAGAAACAAAGGGGGGAATCCTCCTTACAAGCTGCTAACAAAGCAGAGGGAAGGTTTTCGGAATTAAAAAAGCAAGAGGAATTAGAACTAAGAGCAAACTTAGCTGTTGTGTGGGCAGCAGAGTTACAGAGTCTATTAACCCAAAGAAAAGAACAAGAAGAGAAAACACCAACTAAAACATGAATATTATCTACAAGAGTGCAGATGGACCAGTTTGGAGTTCAAGAGGGGGAGGTGAATGCATCAAAACAAGACTTTGAATCCCCTTCGAAGATGACATGGAACCAACATTCTCGCTTTGCCAGCTACACCAACCATAGAAGTGCCTCAATCTCAGCTTGAACCAGGCTGCGGGTTGGCAAGATTCTAGCCCCAACCTTAATGACAGCTCCAAGGTAATCTCTAGTAACTACAGCAAAAGCTACTTTGCTGGTAGAAATAGTTGCATTAACGTTGATCTTTATGCTGCCAGGAGGGGGTGGAACCCAGCAATACGGAACAGGGGAGGGTGTGGGATGAGGCAGTCCAGAGAGGACAGTAAGGTACTCTTGAAACCTGTAACGGATGCTCTGAATAGCAGCATGTATGTATATATTGGCTTTACGGTGAAGCACCAGGTTTCAAACACACCAAATCTCTTCAAGAGTAAGCGCCAGGTTTAGGGACATTGTCCAAAGTCCATGTGCTTGACAGGAAGCAGCATAAGGATTTAAAATAAGGTTAATGATGTCCTCCGTGGAAGAGACCGTCTGCTCGTCTGATTTAAAACCCAATATGAGACAAATCATATAGATTTGGCCACTGGGCATTTGAAGAAAAGGTGGCAAGGGTCCTCGATATCGTGATTACAGAGAACACACTCCGGATTCTCAGTGCCACACCAAGAAGAGATGTTCTCTCTTGTGGGAAGGGCGTTGATTCCCACCCTCCATAGAAACTAGGGGTGGCAAAGTAAGCCCAAACTCATTTGCCCACTCAAACCCGCCCACTCTAATTAAACCCAAACCCACCCAATTATTAATTGAGTTAAATGGGCATCAACCCAATTAGACCCAGTAATAATTAGGTTTTAACTAAAGACCCATCGAACCCCATTTAACCCAAAAATAATATACCCAAACTCAACCAAGCCCATCCCAAAAACAAAAAAAAATCCAGCCCTCACCTCAGACGTTTCTGGGTTAGGTTTTCATTTTCCCTCATTTTCCCTTATTTTCTCAGCCTCCAATCACCAGCTAAAATAAGCTTAGGAAAACAAACAAACCAGCATAGGTTTTTTCCAGAATCTCCAACTGCGAAGCGGTCTTCATTTTCCGCTTCGTCTTGTTCTCAACCTCAGGCGGCTTCTTCTTCTCTCCTTCAGAACCAGTAGCAACCTCCATTGCCGACGATCAAGCTCACCACCAAAAAAACCCTAGAAATCAAACATCATCGAAGCTCAAAAACTAAGAAATTATATATAATTTCCACAAAAAAAACACATACAAAATATCTCTTCAACTCTAAGCTAAAAGAAAAAGGAAAAATTTTTCCAATTTCTCGCTCTAGAAATAGAGTTTTCTCTCTCTAAAACAAGGTACTGCTACAAGTTCTGGGGTTTTACAGGAAAAGCGAATATAAATTCAACGAGTTCTTTAGTTTCTCTCTCTAACGATTTGGGTTTAAGTCAGATGATGATGTGATGAATGCATTGATTACCATGTATGTGAAATGTGGTGATGTTCAAAGTGCACAATTGGTAGAGGAGGCAAACTTTATTTTTACCTTTTTGAATAAACAAGATCCATGTTTTATTTTAATGGGTGAACTTTTTAATAGCAAATAGATGTTGGTTTCTGATTGGAAGTGTTGAGTCCAAATCTTCATGGCTCCCACTTAGTTGCCCTATTGAGGAAATGCCACATCAAATTTTTTTCATTAGAAGGAAATATTATACTTATAGATTATTCATCATAAAAATTACAAAGTGGATTCATACACTTTGTCACCATATATGTTGTTATATTTTTAATCACGAAGGTCCATTGAAGCAATAACACATATGCATAATAACTTTATTTTTAAGGAAAAGAATTTCGAAACATTAATTTCGATAGAAATCTTAAGCATATCATAAATAAATAAAAAATTAGAGTGTCATAGAATTTCTTAACAAAATCAATGCACCTGCTCAAAAAAAAAAAAAAAAGATGAAAAAGAGATACAGTGTGCTTGTACTTGGTCCTTTTTTTGGGGTTTGGGGGTATTTTGGTCATTTTTTGGGTTTCGGGGGGTATTTTGGTCATTTTTTGGATTTCGGAGGTATTTTGGTCATTTTTTGGGTTTCAAGGGTATTTTGGTCTTTTTTTTGGGTTTCAGGAGTATTTTGGTCATTTTTTGGGTTTCGGGTGTATTTTGGTCATTTTTTGAGTTTCGAGGGTATTTTGGTCATATTTTGGGTTTCGAGGGTATTTTGGTCATTTTTTGGGTTTCGGGTGTATTTTGGTCATTTTTTTGGGTTTCGAGGGTATTTCGGTCATTTTTTGGGTTTCGGGTGTATTTCGGTCATTTTTTGGGTTTCAGGTGTATTTCGGTCATTTTTTGGGTTTCGAGGGTATTTCGGTCATTTTTTGGATTTCGAGGGTATTTTGGTCATTTTTTGGGTTCAGGGGTATTTTGGTCATTTTTTGAGTTTTGGGAGTATTTTGGTCATTTTCTGGGTTTTGGGGGTATTTTGGTCATTTTTTAGGTTTTGGAGGTATTTTGGTCATTTTTTAAGATTTTAGAATATTTTGGTCATTTTTTACGTTAGTGGCATTTTGGTAATTTTGATAATTGGGTAATTAGGTGGGTTGGGGTTTACCCATAATAATTGGGTTGAGTTGAATTTGGGTTAAAAACAATTAGTTAAATGGGTTTTAATCGGTAAATGGGTTTTATATACCCAACCAAATTATGCTCATCCCATACCCACCCATTTGCCACCCCTAATAGAAACACTTTAATTCTCTCAGGAGCTTTAAGTTTCCATAGCTTCCTCCAGCACACATTTTAAGGGTATATAGATGGTGGGAGAGGGTTTAAAGCGTGAAGCATCCCTTGGAATCTAAGGGTGTTTTCTCCTTGGTCCACAAAAATTCAGCTTTCCAAATTGGGGAGAAAATGGGGGAGGAGATGGGGTTTGTTGGAAATTACCCATCTATACCCTCCCCCCTTCCCCTCAAACTATGTGAGTTGATTCTTTTCTTTTTCTCTTTTTTATTCCAACAATAAATTTTTTCCTTAATTTAAAAAATATTTTAAAAAAATAAAATAAGAGTACATAAGAGTTAATTTATACAAACTCTATTTTTTATATTTTCATTTTTTTTTTTAACCAAACAAAAAAAATTTCTATCTCTATTCTTTTCCACCCTCAACCAAACATAGATGAGAAAGATCTTTTCTATTGCTCCTCAATTTTCAATACCCTACTTTTCCATCCTCCAACTAAACAAAGCCCTAGGCATATCTACCATTTGATGAGCAACAGCATTCCCCTCTGATTTGATATGCACATGCTCTGTAGTGTTTTTGCATCTACTAATAGGTGTCCGAAAGTGGCATCATCATATGTCTCTACTTGTAATTCTTGTGTAACCACTAACCACAGCGCTAACTCCCCCTAGTTCAATCTCTGTGAAGCTCAGCTCTAAAGTGATGACATTAAATCTTAAATCTTCGTCACATGTCTCTTCGAGCAAGGTTGTGTTGGGATGATATTATGGCAAAACCTTCACGTGAATAGCTTTAGCTTGTTTGGAAGTTTCATCCTCAAGATCATTCCATAACCCACCTGCAGTCTCTCTCCATTCGAGCTTGTGCCTTCATGTTGATGTTTTTCGTCCTTCAATCAATTGGTAAGCACTAAGCACTTCAGCTTCTCACTAAAAATGTCATATGTGGTATGTGGTCAGTGTTATTGTTGTTATTATTATTCTTATTCAACATTTCTTCTTGTTGTAGTTGTTATTATTATCATTTCTCAATCTATCTTCCTCTCTCAATTTGCCTCTCCCTTCGGTACGGTTATGAACACAAATCAGTGGACTTATCTTTAAAAAGGAAATGTTGAATAGGTGAAGAAGATACCAATTCTTGAATATATTTCACATTTTCCCTGCAGTGCAGATGATAGTTACATTCTTTACTGTTTTTGTTTTTTGGATAATCAAGAATTTCATTGAAAACAAGCTGAAAAACCCAGCCACGCTTTACCAAAAGCTGAGAAGTCAGCCACACCTAATACAATACAATTTCAACATACTGCCTATAACTTAAGATTGGTCCACCTTGTCGAGCAGTGTGAAGTTGAAAGCTTGAGACAGGCTCGTCTATTGTGATATTCCCACTTATGAGGCTTTGTAGTTCAGTCAACCTCTTTGGTATCTCACCTTTGAGAGAGTTATTAGACATATTCAAGTAAAAGAGAGATTCAAACTTTCCAAACCATGATGGTAGGCTTCCACCCAAATGATTCCATGATAAATCCAAAAGCTGCAACTTGTGGCAACTACTCAACCATTGCGGGATTGAACCTCTGAGCTTACAATTGGCAAGAATTAGACCATTGAGGTTTTTGAAATGCAGATTCTCATCATTCGGCATTTGTTCATCATGAAAATTCATTGTAAGGACCAACATACTTAAGTTCCTGCAATATTGTAGAATCCTGAGAGCTGATAATATATTATTGAGGCTAGTGTTTGACAGTGAGAGATGTGTTAGAGACTTCAAATTCCTGTAGTTGTTGGGAAATTTTCTACTGAGGTTGTTGCGGGCAAGACAGCGTTTTCAGTCTTCTGCAGGAAGAAAGACTATTGGGAATGGGACCGTGGAATAGGTTAGAACCAAGGCCTAGGGAGAGAAGATTTTTCATTGCATTAACAGTTGAGATTGATTGGACCGCTTAGAGAGTTGTTGTTCAAATTTAACATTTGAAGTAATGGGGAGTTTACCAGTGAATTAGGCAAATGAACTGTGAATAAATTTGACTGGCTGAGAAGTGCTCAAGCCTTGCAAGTCTCCCAAAAAATGTCTGGAAGAACTCCAGAAAACAAATTAGAGGAAATATCCAGTTTGACAAGGTTAGAGAGGTTACTAATTCCATTACTCAGTGACCCAGATATACTATTACCCTGAAGATTCAGTTCACTAAGATTTTTTAGCTGGAAGAGACTCTCGGGCAAACTCCCTGATAAACCATTGTCATCAAAAGAGAGATGTTGTAGGGAATTACAATTTTCCAAACCTTTTGGAACTTCTCCAGAAAATTGGTTATTAGAGAAATTAAGCACTTGAATTCTTGTAGATATTTTACACATACCTTTGTTCTTGATGGACCCAACAAAAGCATTGTTGCTTAAGTCTATGATCTCTATGTTTGGCAGACTAAACAACTCATCAGGAAGTGACCCCTGAAGGAAATTATGAGAGAGGTTTAGAACTCTCAATTGACTCAAGCCTGACAGGGATCCACAAATCTTCCCTGCAAGTTTTTTGCTGCCAAGTTCCAAGCCAACCACTCTTCTGCAAGAAACAGTGGAATTATCACAAGTGATGCCAGTCCAGGTGCAGCAACTAGGAGAGGAAGTGCTGTTCCAACCAGCAATTGTTGACTCTAAACAACTGGAGAAGCCATTCAAGGCTCTGAAGTCATCCAGATTGCATGTTAGTGTCTCAGAATTCAGGTTCTGTAGCTCGAAACTTAAAGCCAGTAAAACAAAGGACAAATAGAAACCTCGGAATCCCATTGTAGTTGGATGCCAAAGACATGCAAGTACAGAAAATAAAGTAATATGAAATATATTATGCTCTCTAGAGGGTTGCCATTCGTTATCTTGTTTCTCTCTCCTTGTCAGTTAATATTTCCTAGGAGTTTGAAGCTTTAAATAAAGTTTCAATCTTTAAATAGGACTTTCATTTTCGTCCCAATAAGTCTATGGAGTATGGACAGAACCATGTTAATAAGATTAAGATGGATGGCTCTGAGTGCGGCATTGCTCAACAGTTAAGACATACTTGTGGAAGTGGGTGATTGGTAGGTCTGGTTAAGTCTTTTTTCTTTTTCTTTTTTTTTAATAATTTAGAAGCCTGGTTAAGTCTTTAACACGGGTTTTAGTAGGTAATTGATTGACCAATAGCAATCTGGGAGTAATCTATACGTGAGAAGCACCCCTACAGAAACCGTTTCACCGATTTTTTTGTACAAATTGTAAAAGAGTAGTGTTTATTATTTAAGCCCTAGCTAATCTCTTCTCTATGTATTTTTTATTTTTATTTTTTGAAAAGCCTGGTTAAGTCTTTCAAGTAGGTAATAGATTGACTAATGGGCAATCTGGGAATAATCTATACGTGAGAAGCACCCCACAGAAACCGTTTCACTGATTTTTTTGAACAATTTTTAAAGGAGTAGTGTTTATTATTTAAGCCCTACTCTCTTCTCTATGTATTTTTTATTTTTATTTTTTGAAAAGCCTGGTTAAGTCTTTCAAGTAGGTAATAGATTGACTAATGGGCAATCTGGGAGTAATCTGTATGCATGAAGCGATCCTACGGAAACTATTTCACTGGTTTTTGGAACAATTTTTAAAAAAGTTAACCA
This sequence comes from Quercus glauca, assembly GCA_023736055.1. Taxonomy (NCBI): domain Eukaryota; kingdom Viridiplantae; phylum Streptophyta; class Magnoliopsida; order Fagales; family Fagaceae; genus Quercus; species Quercus glauca. The sequence goes on along the minus strand of CM043325.1, from coordinate 27,148,054 downwards.
AAATAAGCCCTAACCTCTTCTCTATGTTCTTTGGGGATCATTAAAGAATGTATTTAATTGTCTCGCATTTCCTTTATGCACTCTCAGTACACATCAAGTGTCACAATATTAAATGTGGACATTCCTGAAAAAGTGGATACTTAGTGTGAAAGTGTAGATTTATCTTAAGAAGTGTATTTCACATAGCATGAAACGATAATTTTCCTCGAAGGATTAAACCTGATGATGCACTGAATTGTCAATGAGCCAATTGTCAAAACTCGCAATGCTAGGGTACCTAAAGAGTGAAATTCCTACAGAATGCACCAGTGTGGTGTCAGCCAAAAACCCTCTAAAATGCAAAAAAACTTTAACAAAATAAGAGAAAAGAATTTTAAGCAATAAACTATATAACATATACTATACTCATGCCAACGTGGTAACTGACTAAGTGAAACTAAAAAGTGATCTATTTAGAGCAGCAAATTGATGCACAATCTCAAGTTTGGAGAATTGAAATAGTGAAAAGTGATGGGTAAAGGAGTGTGAATCGGCAGAGAAGTGAGAGAACAGTGCATTTTGAAATTTAAAAAAAAAAAATTAGGTTTTCTCTAATTTAAATTATCATATTATCACACACTAAATAATAAAGAAGTCAATGGGGGGGGGGGGGGGGGGTGGACCTATTAATATAATTTTATACAATTAAAAAACCAAGCTAGGTTATTAAAATCCAGTCGGGCCACACGATTTGCTTAAAACTAGCCAAGTTTTATCGGTTTTGACCAGGTCTTATACACATCCGATCCAATTGATGACTCGGACCAGTCTATCTACTGAGTCATTGGGTTACCAGGTTGGGCCGGGCTGAATAACACTTATATATATTATAAAAATTGGATCCTTACAACTTATGAATACACAAAATGGTAACACATGTCTCTTTGACAATACATAAAACAATGACACATATCATCTTTGGTAACTTCCTCTATTTATTAAGTATGATATATGGAAAATAACACCACCACGTGGAAAACAACTGCTGATGAAAGATTGGGAGAATATTGTAAATCAGATGAAAGAATATGGTGGGAAAGTGTAATTTGCCCTTAATTTAACTCTGAGCCATTTTAGTTATAGCATCAACAAAGATCCCGAGTCACTTTCAATAATGGTTAGTCTCCAATCTTTAGCTTCTCAAGTTAAACATTGAATGACTGGTATGCTTCTGCAGATTATTGGTAGCACATGCAAATCTAATAAGTACACTCTGATTGCTTGTCCATCAGAATCACAAAGAATACTGGCCATGTAAGCCCATCTATCACCTACACTCTAGCATCACAGTTAATCTTAAGACTACAATTTAATGGTTTTAACTATGATTATTGAGTATTGAGAGAAACAGATCTGGATCAAGTGCAATAGTTAGGGCTTAATGAAGCACGAGTTACAGTTTAGAAAACTAATCATGCATTTTAATAGTTTAGGGAGACAAGTGTAATTGAGGTATAATTTAGGATAGTAAAATATAATTTTCCCTTATTATTATTGTTATTTCTCAATCTATCTTTCTCTCTCAATTTGCCTCTCCCTTCATCAGTGCACTTATCCTTAAAATCAAATAAAATCAAATCAAAAAATCAAAAATCAAAATGTTGAATAGGTGAAGTAGATACAAATTCTTGAATATATTTATTTCACATTTCACTTGCAGTGAAGATGTCGGGCTACACTCTTTAATGTCTTTGTGCGTGTGTGTATAATCAAGAATTTCACTGAAAACTGAAAACAAGAGCTGAAAACCAGCAACATATTACAACAAGCTGAGAAGATAGCCGCACTAATACAATACAATTTCAACATACCAGCCATAACTAATACAACACATTCTTTGCTGCGTTTCTACTGCATGCTAAACAGAAGCTTTAATTAACATAACTGCACCATTTCGGTATGAACTCAAGGAAATCTAGCACACTATCAAATAAGACAATAAGAGGTAATACACACATATTATTTTTGTTCTTTACAATACACCTAGTTTCCTATTATAATTTTTATGTTCTGCCTCTTGTCCGGCTATGGAAGTGACAATCCGGACATGAAGCAGCAGATTACAGTAAGAACAAAACCTGTTGCAGCTCCAATTCCAAACGGTAGACCAATAGTTGTCATTTTTTTCTCCCCCGGAGAATGAAGAGTCTGTTCAGACTGGCAAGTACAATACTCTGCACTACAGAGACCATTGTTTCCCTCAAAGCTTGTATCTGGAAATGTATCAAACTGGCTTCCTTCAGGGATTTCCCCACACAACTGATTATAGGATACGTCAAAAGTCGACAGAAAGCTAAGATTTACCAAGGCACGAGGTATCTCTCCTGATAGTTTATTGTGAGACAAATCAAGTTTCTCCAAGTATGTCATCCCTGATAAATTATTTGGAATAGGGCCTGATAGATTATTCTCTTTCAGGTTCAAAACATGGAGCCTTTTCAAATTCCCAAAACTAGGCCAGATTGGGCCTTGGAGAATGTTGTAACTCAGGTCTAAAGTTGGTCGAAGGCCTGAAATCTGCCTGTAACTTAAGCTTGGTCCACCTTGTCGAGCAGCGTAAAGTTGAAAGCTTGAGACAGGCTCTTCTATTGTGATATTCCCAATTATGAGGCTTTGTAGTTCAGTCAAGCTCTTTGGTATCTCACCTTTGAAAGAATTATTAGAAAAATCCAAGTAAAAGAGAGATTCAAACTTTCCGAACCATGATGGTATGTTTCCACCCAAATGATTCCAAGACAAATCCAAAAACTGCAACTTGTGGCAACGACTCAACCATTGTGGGATTGGACCTCTGAGTTGACAATTGGCAAGAATTAGACTGTTGAGGTTTTTGAATTCCAGACTCACATCATTTGGAATTTGTTCATCATGAAAGTTCCTTGTAAGGCCCAACATACTTAAATTCCTACAATGCTGTAGAATCCTAAGAGCTGATAATATATTACTAAGTCCAGTGTTTGACAGTGAGAGCTGTGTTAGAGACTTCAAATTCTTGAAGTTATTAGGGAGTTCACTGCCGAGGTTGTTGCGGGCAAGATTGAGTGCTTTCAATCCTCTGCAGGAGGAAAGACCATCAGGAATTGGACCAAGGAATAGGTTACTACCAAGGCCTAGGGAGACAAGATTTTTCATTGCAGAACAGTTGAGATTGATTGGACCACTTAGAGAGTTGTTGTTCAAATTCAACATTTGAAGTGATGGGGAGTTTACCAGCGAATTAGGCAAAAGACCAGTGAATGAATTTGACATGGCTGAGAAGAGCTCAAGCCTTGCAAGGCTCCCAAAAATGTCTGGAAGAACTCCAGAAAACAAATTAGAGGAGATATCCAGTTTGACAAGGTTAGAGAGGTTACCAATTCCATTACTCAATGGTCCAGATATCCTATTACCCTGAAGATTCAGTTCACTAAGATTTTTTAGCTGGAAGAGAGTTTCGGGCAAACTCCCTGATAAACTATTCCCATCAAAAGAGAGATGATTTAGGAAAGTACAATTTGCTAAATCTGTTGGAACTTGTCCAGAAAAATGGTTGTTAGAGAAATTAAGCACTTGAATTCTTGTAGATATTGTACACATACCTTTGTTGTTGATGGACCCAAGAAAATCATTGTTACTTAAGTCTATGATCTCTATGTTTTGCAGACTAAACAACTCAGCAGGAAGGGAACCCCAGAGGAAATTATGAGAGAGGTTTAGAACTCTCAACTGATTCAATCCTGCCAAAGATTCACAGATCTTCCCAGTAAGTCTTTTGCTACCAAGTTCCAAGCCAACCACCCTTCTTCCCGAAACAGTGGAATTATCACAAGTGATTCCAGACCAAGTGCAGCAATCAGGAGATACAGTGCTGTTCCACCCAGCAGTTGCTGACTCTAAACAATTGGAGAAACCAGCCAAGGCTCTCAAGTCATTTGGATTGCATGTCAGTTCCTCAGATTTCAGGTTCTGTGGCTCCAAACTGAGAGCCAATAAAACCAAGTATAAACAGAAACCTCGAAAGCCCATCCTAGTATGAATCAGAATCCAAAGAGATACAAGAGAAAAAGAAAATAAAAAAGCAATGTGTATGCTATTCTGGCACAGAAATGCTGAGCATATAACACCCACTCTCGCAATATTTGTCATGCTGACGTTACAAATTTTGATTGGAACATACATCACTTTAACAGTGACACGAGTCTAGTAACGTACCAATCAAATTATACCACTGGAGCTTATGGTAAATTTATTGTTTCCAGCAAGAGGGTCCAATGTTCATCATTTCTGCGTATTTTCCCTCCTTTTCTTATCTATATTTGTGCTTTTGGTTTGCCTTGATTATTGAGTTTATTTAACTTATTTGTTTGCTTATGTGTTACCTTTTTCAAGTATAAATATTCTCTTGCCCAGTTTCAATAAAATAAACAAATCCAAACCAACACCTAATGTACTATGCCCCATAAGTCTCCCACCCTCTCCCCCCCCCCCCCCCGGGCGCTTTTTTTCCTCTACATTGTCTTCTTTCTTCTTCTTCCTACAATGTTTGCAAGCAATTGACAACTTCAACCGATGATTGGGCTTGGTAGTGATATGTTCTTTTTTTTTTTAGAGGAAATAATAGTAGACTTTATTAATTGAGAAATATGATATACAATGGGGAAGAGAAAGAGGGACATATGACCCCTTTTTCTCTTTTGCAACACTAGCATACGCTAGAGTAGCACAATTACATCGTAAAAAAAGAAAGAAAAGAAACAAGGAAATAAAGAAAAACTTCAAAATCCAAACTACTGTAAGAAAAGCGAATCTTCACTTGAATGCCTAGAAAAACCTGAAAAAAGGTCAAACGACAGCTTCTTGATTTACATGGACATCAGAATGATGATTTTTTTTTTTTTTTCCCATCTTAGGAGTGTCTTCATGCCTGGCATGGTTGCCCTGCAAACTCCATCGATCCCATAATTGACACAACACATTGCTCATTCTCTACAGTTCTATGTTTCTTTTCTCCCTTAACACCCGTAGTCTCCTTATTCATGTTTTCTGCTTGCTTCCTTTTTTGCCCAGGTTCCACGTCAACAATTGAAGAATTAATAAGAGTCTGAGGTCTTGTGGTAAGCCTTTTCCAATTCCTCATTGCTTTCGGGCTTTCAACTGTAGACTTCTCCACGGGCTCAACTTCTTTTGAGCTATGCAAGGATTGACTCACACCTTTATTTTTATTACCACTTCTTTTGAGCCGGGCCTTACTAGTATTCTTGTTTCCTCGCACGTTACCACAACCAACCTTAAAACATATCTCTGATCCCTCAAAACCCGATGGAGATATTTGCTCATCTTGCCCCGAATTAATACTCCTTAAGTGCATGAACTTTTCATTAGCATAATCCACTGGGACACTCACCCAATTTTCGGCTTCCACAGGGGCAACAATTATCATTGCCTCAGAGTCCTTAGCTGTGTCAACCTCATCTTCAACAGGAATGCTATCAACGTGGGATAGAGTTGTTGAGAAGTGGTGGTGATATGTTCGGTTGGGCTTAATGGCTTTGTTGCTGCTAAAAAAATGTTTTCCTCCAAATTTAGGAAAATCCTTTAACCCAATACTTGCCAATTGATACATGCACGCATAATTTATTTAATGAGTTATCTAATTTGTTTAAATAATGTCGACAATAACGTAGTTTTTTTTTTTTTTTTTTTTTTTGGTGTTTAATGATTGAAATTTAGAAACCAGTACATCGTATGCGTTTTAAAATTGCTTATTTTTGGTAACTTATTTAACGTAAGACAAAAAACAAAAACTAGTTTATTTCTAAAAAGTTTAAATTTAAGTTATTCGAAATAAAACTAATATAAAAAGTAGTATGAGACTCATAAATAGTACATAAAATAAACAAAAACTCAGCTTAGAATCAAATGTTATATGCACACTTGATTTTTTTTTTTTTTTTTGGGTGTTTGACAGTAGAAATTTGTTTGTGCATATACATGAAAATTGTGAAAATTTGGTAGAGGAATTGTAGAAATTGGTTAAATTTTTTTGAAGAAATTTGGGAAATTGTTATTGCTTATATTATAAATTGCCCATTAGTCAATCAATTACCTACTTAAAGCCCACTTAAAAACTTAACCAGACTTCCTTATCACTCACTTCCACACCTCTGTCAAAACTGTTGAACAATTCTACACTCTAGCGCGTCTACATAGCCATCCATCTTAATCTTATCAACATGGCTTTGTCCATATTTTACGTAGACTAATTGGAACGAAAATCAGAGTCTTCAAACTTTTGAGAAATTAAAAGATAACGAAAACCGAGGTCCAAACCCACTTGCTATAATTCAAAAATAAAATAAAATAAAATAAAACCCACTTGCTAGAATTGCATATATAATTAACATATCTTATTAGTATAATACTTTGCATTCTCTAATTTCATCTCTTTGGCAATTGGCATCCACCTAAAATGTTCTTCCGACATATCTGTTTTTTCTTTGTTTTGATGGCTCTAAGTCTCCAACTACCAAACCTGAATTCTGAGACACTGACATGCAATCCAGATGACTTGAGAGCCTTGAATTGTTTCTCCAATTTGATAAGCCAAAAATGTATTGACCCTTTTGGTAAATCAATCAATTAATTAGTCAAGTGAATTAATTAGATTCAATTACATGCAATAAGCGTGGTAGTACAAACAAATCACCAACTAAGTTAAATGCAACAGAAAATAAATTGACATAATGATTTATTTATGAATGAGGAAAACCTACACGGCAAAAACTAGAGACAGGCTCGTCTATTGTGATATTCCCACTTATGAGGCTTTATAGTTCAGTCAAGCTCTTTGGTGTCTCACCTTTGAGAGAGTTATTAGACAAATCCAAGTAAAAGAGAGATTCAAACTTTCCAAACCATGATGTTATGCTTCCACCCAAATGATTCCATGATAAATCCAAAAGCTGCAACTTGTGGCAACTACTCAACCGTTGCGGGATTGAACCTCTGAGTTTACAATTGGCAAGAATTAGACCATTGAGGTTTTTGAAATGCAGATTCTCATCATTCGGCATTTGTTCATCATGAAAATTCATTGTAAGGACCAACATACTTAAGTTCCTGCAATATTGTAGAATCCTGAGAGCTGATAATATATTATTAAGGCTAGTGTTTGACAGTGAGAGATGTGTTAGAGACTTCAAATTCCTGTAGTTGTTGGGAATTTTTCCACTGAGGTTGTTGCGGGCAAGACTTAGTGTTTTCAATCTTCTGCAGGAAGAAAGACTATTGGGAATTGGACCGTGGAATAGGTTAGAACCAAGGTCTAGGGAGAGAAGATTTTTCATTGCATAACAGTTGAGGTTTTTTATTTGTTTTGATTTGTGGTTAATTTCTTAGACTGGATTTGTACTTTATCTTGTTGAATTTTGGTTTGTCTAGAGAATAATAATGTTATTTTTGGAACAATTGATTTTATTTTGACCAAAGGATTTTTTTGTGCTACCAATGTTTAACTGGATATATCAAAATTTTTGTTTTTTGGTCAAAAAGATGTGCCAAATTTTTTTTAGATTCATTTGAAACTAAATTTTTTTTTCTTTCCCTACTACCCCTTCTTTTCTAAAATTTTGGGTCCCCCTTTCCACTTGGGGGCCTTAGGCAATTGCTTAATTGGCCTAGTGGAAGGGCCGGCCTTATTGGTAAGTATGTTTATTGGCTTTCATCTAGGTTCACTACCAGCATTACTTTTTTGCTTATCACTAACAATTTGCCCCATTATGAAAATTTTTGTCAAATTTTTGTATCTATAGACTTTCTCTTACCACTTCCCATCTTGAGCAGATCTCCATTTTCCACTAGCTGGAGGAGTGCTTCTGAGCTTGTTTATTGATTACTCATAGATTTTATTTAGGCTAATTGTGTATATGACTAAAAAAATTTATTTTTGTGTTGAAAAATCCCGAGTTCAGATTTTGCCAAAATATTTAACTTAACAGTCCAAATTTTTATTCTCGTTTTTGTAAAACCATTTTTCCCTTTTCTTTTCTATGGTCCAATCTATTTGTTATTCCTGATTTATTACACTATCAGCTATTCCATGATGGAGCAAACAATTGATTAGGTCTCAACTCACTCTCCTTGCACTAGTTTGTTGATTATATATCTTTTCCAATGCTAACTGATAAGCTGAATATTAGTATGAATATACGAGTTATCTAAAAAAGAAATCACTTGCCTCGTAATTAGTGTTTATTACTCAATTTAGTAACGATTAAACCTGGTAGGAATTAGTGAATCATAGGAAAACTTCCTCAGTATCTTCGTTCTTTGAAGAAAGATTTCGTAGGTTGTCTCTTAAAAAATAAAAAATAAAAATTCATTTCATTAATTAAATGAGGAAAAGTACATAAATACAAATTAATGCAAATGCAACCATAAACCATAGAGGCGTTGATGTATCCAAAAACCACTGCATTCACCACCTTTCTGCCTACAAATAGAGACCTTTTTCCCATCTTCTAAGTCCACCACAAAAGATCTAGTGACCTTCAATTTTAGCAACATGGCAGCATCCAGCAACATTGCTACACTGTCGGTCACACCGGGGCTTGGAATCTCTAATGATCAAGAACTTCCACCAGATCCATCACCAGAATACCGCAAACATTTGCATTAGTGCGCACAGAAGATATCAGAAGACTGTGGGGATGAGGTCTTTTATTGTACATTTTTCAATAATGTGACAGTCTCTAATGGTTGCTGTGTTCAGCTTCAGCATTTGGGAAAAAGTTGTCATGATGATTTGGTGAACTTTTTACTCGAGGCCTCTGAACTTGGGAGCAAGGTCTCAGAAATCTCAACAAGGAGAGAAAAAATTTGGGATAAGTGTGTTTTGGTAGCTAAGAGTGGTTCATCTGCTCCTCAGCCTTCTGCATCGATTATTGAAGACTAGGAATTGGTATTTCTGATCTTATATGCTATGAAGTTATTATAGATTGAAATTATTATCTTTAAATTTTGGTGCCAAAATAAAATTGTGACTTAAATGGAAATCTTCTTCTTCTTTTTTTAACTATTTGCACAATTGATAGTGTACTGAATTGCAAATCATTGGTTTCACTGACCATCTCTGACCTTCATCCTCTTCCTTTCTTAGAGCACTAGCATTGGGGTGTAAAAAGTAAAAACCCCCTCAATTACTATTTTAGCAACTAAACCCTTAAATTCATGCTCCATCCAGGTATTTAAACCCAAAAATTTTTACATCCCAATTACAGTAAGGTTGCATATATGCAACCTTACTGTTCATGGGATTGTAAAAAAAAAAATTAATTTTTTAATCCCACACTCTCTCTCTCTTCCTCTCACTTTCAGACTCCTTTATTTTTTTCACCTCTCCTTCTCCCACACTCTCTCCTCTCTCAAGATCGACTTGTAGGCTTCAGGTCGACATGGCGTAGATCAACGTGGAAGCTTGGGTGGGTGGGATTTCAATCGGCATGGAGGCTTTGGGTGGATGGGATTCAGATCGCCGTGGGCCAATGGGTGCTCGTGGCTTGCCGTGGGTGGGGTTTAGATCGCCATGGGTGGCCATGGGTGGGTTCTAATCGCCGTGGGTGGGGTTCAAATCACCATGGTTGGGTTCAGATTGCGTGGGTGGCCGTGGGTGAGTTCAGATCGCCATCAGTGGCCATGGGGCCGTTGGTACTCATGGGTGGCTATGGTTTTGCTTAGCGTGGGCTACCACGGGTCTTGGGTTTGGTGGTTGTGGCAAAAAATGGATTTGATTTGGTGTTTTTTTTTTTTTTTTTCTTGGGCTTGTGGGTATGGATTTGACATTGGTGGTTATTGATGCTGGTGGTGGTGGTGGTATTGCTGTTGTTGGTTGTAATTGTGGTGGCAATGGCGGTGGAGGTTGGTTGTGGGTTGTGGTGGAGGTGGCTAGTTTTGATTGTGGGTGTGTGGTGATTGGTTATATTTGTGGTTGGGGTGTGGTGGTTGGTTGTATTTGTAGTTGTGGGTGAAGAGAAAAAAAGGGTGGGAGAAAAGAGAGAGAAGAACACTTTATATAATTTTATTAAGTAGTTTACCTGTATATATTAAGAGGATTCAGAAAATTAGTTATTGTTTTTTTTTTTTTTCCTGTCAAAAATACTCCTAAATTAATTAACCAACAACTTAAAAATTGGTTAAAATAATAAATTGGAAAAAAAAAGTTAGTTATTGCTTTTTTTACTGTAAAAAATACCCCTACTTAAAACTTAAAAATGGGGGTTAAAATAGTAAATTGACAAAAATAATAAATTCCTACTTCCGCATTGAAATGTCTTCCTGCTTTTAATAAACTCTTACTTTTACGTTGATTTAAATTCCTACTTCTACTCACTAACTCCCTACAAAATAGAATTACTCTTTTGTTAGTTTTAAAACTCCTCCAATCTACAAAACTCACCCCAACGTATTCATTTTTTTTTTTTTTTACTTCATTACGATGTACTTGTTTCTTCTGTCCTCCTTTTTTTTCAATTTAAAAAAAAAAAAAAAATCATTACACCCTTAGGTTTTTTTTTTTTTTTTTTGTGATTGGAAAAGGTAGAAATCTCAAATTATAATAAATGCAAATTATTAATCTTTACTCAAAAAATAGAAGAGCCTCTGAGCACACGCGCGACGTTAGTATTATTTTAATGAGTTGTATGCAAAAATAAGCATTTGGATGTAAGGTGTATTATAAAGTGAATTGGTATAATAGATAAAGATGGTTTTAGATGGTAAAATAGCAACCAGTACCCATCCCCTGTTGCTAGTGCTCTAAATGTTTGGAAAATAAATTTGGCAAACCTCTTTTGAACTTAACATTTTGGATGTAGAAAAATATTTTCTTAACTATTTTGGTGTAAGAGCACTCAGAATGGTAGTCCAAAAAGCTGAATTGTTATTTTTAGCGCAAAAATACTAAAAAAGACATGCTGCAATGTTGAAGTTAAAGTTAAAAATTTTGGCATTTAAGCTATAGTAAACTACCAAAAATGACAATTTATTGTAGCTACAAAGTTATAAAAATATTAGTTTTTTATTCATAATTCTTATACATACCCATTTCAGGTCCACCAATGCCAATACCCATTTCATTTCTTGCTTCCAAATATATATCTACATATATATATATATATATATATATATATATATATAAATTGATATATAGTTACAGTTTGATAAGATACATTCAAAACAAAACAATAGATAAAGATAAAAATAGAAGTCCTATTACCTAGCTAATCCTTGATAAATTGCTCTTATCTTTATCTTATGTTGTGTTTGTTTGTATCAGAAAATTCTGCAGATAACTTTGCTTCAATAGATCTAACCCAACCACAAACCCACTGAGCAAACCTGCTATCGCCGGCATTACCCAGAGCTAAACAAACCGCAAACTCATTCATCTTCGTCCTTCTTTTGAGGGAGAGGAGAGAAGAAAATCCATAGAGAGAGAGAGGAGACTCAGAAGAGATAAGAAGAGGGAGAGAAGAGAGAAGAAAATCCTTAGATTTAGAGAGAGGATGAGCAAAAGAGAAGAGAGAGAACAAAGTGAGACAGAGAGAGAGATAGAGGGAGAATTAGAAGAGATAAGAATTACAAATAAAAAACTATTTTTTTTTATAACTTTGTAGCTACAGTAAACTATCATCTTTGGCGGTTTACCATAGTTTAAATGTCAAAAATTTTAACTTTAACATCATTATTGCAGCATGTTTTTTTAGTATTTTGATGCTAAAAATAGTAATTTAACTTTTTGGCAATACCCTTGTGAGGCTCTTAAAATAGATAAAAAGAGCTTTTTAATTTACTAAAAGTTAAAAATTTTAGCTCCATCAATGCTGATACTCTAAGTCAAGGAAAATCAAGGTGGGGGGAATAAAAAGTAAAAGCAGAATACGTATTTAAAAACATTATATATTCAACATACTATACTGCTACAAATAAATATATAAACAAAAATCTTCCAATCATAACTTCTCGCCATTCAACCCCTCTCCCCAAACCAATGGTTTTGACCTTTTTCCAAAGAACTCTTTTTTTTCCCTCAAACCAATCGCTTTCCGACTTAAATTATATACATATATATATATATATATATATATATATATATATATTGTAATTTGGGTCAGTTCTCCAAATTTGAGACTCCCAAATGATTCAAAAATATAAAAGATTTTCCTATTTGGAGTTTGTGATTATGAACATAAGTTTTAATTTATATAATTATTTATAATTACAAGCGATGGTAATGACTTTTTGTTTGAGTAAACAACAAAAAAATATTTTTGACTAATATTTTTAAAAAACAAAGTTTAACTACAAATTTGATTGTAGTCAATGGCTACAATCTTTTAATTGGATGTGAATTCTGAGAAATCCAACCCTCTATATTTACAAAATTTTCAGAAGATCAAAAATTAATAAATATGTAATCAATCAAACATACATTAAGGAATTTTACAAAGAATTCAAACTACAAGCGGTTCAATGAAACATCCAAAACCAAGTATATCCCAAAGGATTACCACTTTGCACAGCAGCAAACAGGGACCCAAATCAATTAAATGTTAATCATCATAATGCAACAATCCAATTAAATGTAGCACTGCCACCAAATCAGAAAATAAATTAACAGCATAAATGACATGGAACAACATTTAACAGGTTTTAAAATCAAATATTTTTCCATTAAGCAGAGGACATATATTCAGACCAAAAAAAAAAAAGCAGAGGACATATTTGCCTTACTTTTGGTTGTTGTCGAAATTGGCAGTGTAAATAAAACCTTGCCTTGAGATCATGAACTAGAGTTATTTGGTAACCCTAGATGCCTGTCCTTTCTGTAGAGTTTCATCTGCACAATCCTTCAATGTCATTTATGTCAGGAAATTCGTCTGTGGATCTCAGCTTTTCAAGAATCAGCCTTTCTTGCTTGGCATCTATGTATTCTCTAGTTAAGGGTCAAAGTTACATGCAAAACGACATTAAATTTAGAAGATGTGAACAAAATTTATCATGCTTGCTGTAACTTTAAAATGCATAAGCAGTGACATATATGTTATTTTTATTTTTCTGCGTAGTATAAAGTAATGCAGATAAAAAATATAAGAAGATAACAGTCTACTACATGGCTAAAAGACATAAAAACAGACAGATGCTCTTGGCTATACGCTCAAAGTCCATATTATTAACCCTCAACTTTGAGAAATTGTATTTACATCCTACAATCGTGTTTGAATTAATTTTGCAAAATATGACTTTGGTACCCTGAACAAATTGTTTGAAAGTACTGCCATTACATCCATGATGAATTTTTTTCCATGACTATGCTGAGAGTTTGGGTTTATTTATTAGACGTCACAAGTCAAGGCAGACACAGGCACCACTTCACCACATACTGGACAATATTATTTTCTCAAATTAATGTCAAAACCTCTTGGGTAAACTAATACAAATGATGGACATGTCATGTTCCTTTTTATTGGCATGTTTGCAGTAATGTTTTCATCTATTTATGTTGCACATAAGCACAGCTTGTTGAGAGTTGATGCATGCATGCCTACATGGTGGTTATGCATGCAAAGACATTGGGAAAGGATACATTCCTGATCAGGGTTTTCAGCAAAATTGGAGTGCAGGGCATTCCCAACACTATCCACTATAGCTGACGTAGTCATGGATGATTCAATGCATAAAATGGCTGTAACAGCATCTAACCGAGTCACCTCATTTCGGAACATTAGTCTTGCATGTGCTGGAAATGATTCAATGCAGAATCAAACTTGTAAGGGAGAAAGAAAAGAAGCTGAGGTAGGATAATTGCTTATGGAAGGTAATGTACCTTGAGCTAGTCGTATCAAACTCTCCAGCATGCGCACAGTTGTCCTAGCTGCATTAAGAATGCACAACCTAAACAGATGGAATAATTGAAACCACTGATTTAGCTTAGAAGATTAATTTAGGTTGAACCTGCATTATGAGCTGCAGATTTTCTTTGGAGCTGATAATAGCTTGAAATAACTGTTTCAGCCTCCTTTGTTAGGACCGGTTTGAAGTATCCTTTTACAAAGTGTATATACCTGCAACTTCAAAAACTTAAAAACTCGTTCCATTTCTGTGCAAAAATGTAGATTGTGAAGAAAAAATGGTTGAAAATTGTTAGAGAAGCATTCAGAAAGGAATCAAATGCAAAAGATAGAAAAAAGATGAGCTAAAAAATCTTGTCTAGCCTCATCCACTATATTCCATATATACGGGATGGTTAGTTACAAAAATAGGGAAGATTCTTGACAATGACAACTGGTGAGGGACACCTCACCCCTAGGATAGTCTAGTCTCTTCAATAGGGTACAACACAATTATTCTAGAGTACCATGGTACTACCTACACAATATTGACTCTGTAAAATTCCCTTAAAACTGGAGCTAATATATCATACAAGTCCAGCTTGGAACAAATGTACTCTAATCAACTCCTACATAATGACTTTGTAAAGGTATCTGCAAGTTGATATTTAGACTTCACAAATGGCATGGTAATTTATCCATTTAGCAAATTTTCCTGTACAAAGTGGCAATCTACTTTAATATGCTTGGTCTTCTCGTGGAACACAAGATTGGAAGCAATGTGTATAGCAGCTTGGTTATCACACTATAGTGGAATAGGAGTTGGTACTAAGAAGCCTAACTCCTAAAGAAAGTGTTGTAACCAAGATAGCTCACTTGCAGCAAGTTCCATTGCTCTGTATTTTGATTCAACATTTGACCGAGCAACTATGTTCTCTTTCTGACTTCTCCAAGTTACAAGGTTCCCAGTGTTAGGCCCCTGTTGAAGGTGTTACTGCCCAATATGCCTCAGTGAAACCTTCTATTCTGAGATGACCATTCTTAAATAATATGCTCGGACCTGGACCTAGAGCTTTCTTTAGGTAACAAACAATCCAAATGAAAAGATCCCAATGTGAAATTCTCAGGGCTTATAAAAACTAGCCACACTAACTGCAAGAGAGGTATTTCTTACTTACCTGATTCCCTTCTTATTCCACACCAAAGAGGAGCTAGCAGAACAATCAACACAAGAGAGGAAAGGAAGATTATATAACATGGAAAGCAGTTCCATTGTATGTGTTGTGGACAATTTGATGGGACAGAATGATGCAAGACAAAACCAAAATGATGAAACAACATAATTAAAGAACAGAAAGTAAAGGATAGGTAATGTAGGAGTCAGCATCTATGGCTTACTTGGAATCAGAACCAAAAAAGGAAACCTTATGTACCACTAAATCATTCAATTCTTCTGGAATTATAAAGCCAATGTGGAATCAATGTTACACATAAACAACATGATCATAAAACACAGGATGGACCATTGTATCAAAAGTTTCCACTTCATCAAGAATTTAATCTTCATGCACCAAGGAGGGCTGATCACTCATCAGTAGCACATGCATCAAATTATATTGTCACATAATGATGCACCCTCTGTTTGTTTCACTATAGTTGAGTTTCTCCTCATCAATTATAGTGAAATCTTCCTCAACAGTAAGCAACATATCTGACTCTTAAACAAATTAGTAAATGTACTAAACATGGTCCAAATATCTCACCTAGTTGTTTAGGCTCTACAGTACGTTCTTCTTGCTGCGCAAACATTGAAGCAATATTTGTTGGCACTTGCACTCCTTTTTCAACATTAGGTTCTGGTGGTACTTGCTGTCCCTTCATTATTAAGATCTCATTATCAATGTAGTATTCTATGTGGGGAGTAGTAATCTCATCACAATCAATCATCCTTGAGGCTTTCAATGAATTAAGGAAGGCATTGGTGTCACCATGCATTCAAACACTAGCAGACATGTCTTGAACAATTTTCGCTAGACTCTAACTTGGCTTCATGGTGGACTACACTGCAGTGGGCTTAGGACTAGAAATTGCACAAACATTTATCTTGTTTTCTTCAAATTGTTCAATTGATGGTTAGTTCCATAGTTTTATACTATCTCCTTGATCTAGAAAGTTACCATAATGAGATTGAGCCAGATAATTCTTTTGATGAGACTGGTAAATATTCCACACTAAGTTGTTCTTTCATTTCTTCCCAAGTAATTCGAAACATAAAATAGTTCCAGTGATCCTAAGGTCAGCCAAGTTTGTCTCTGTCATCTGATAATTCTACTAAGTAATTCTTTCTTTTCTTTACTTTTCTTTTTTTCTTTCTTTTTTGGTGTGACTAGTCAGCTTTAGTATTGGGTGTTGAGTTTTTTTTTTTTTTTTTGGCCAGGTTAGGTAAGAATTTAAATGGGTTAGGTTGGACAAAAGGCTTGGATTTCAAAAAATTGGGTTAGGTCACAGTGGAGCTGGGAAACAGGGGGATTTGAAATGTGGCATCACAGCATAACACTAGAGTCACAATCAGGCAGCAAGACGGTGATCGACAACCAAGATCAAGGATTGCAGCACACGAGGAGTCTATATGAAACCTTATCTCCTAGCTCAACACTGCCTTTCTTCCATCGGTCAATCGGACCAGATCTCTAGCAAGCAGAATAAGGTGGCAATGCAGGCTGGATGGAGAGAGCTTAATTGCTCTGAGGCGGCTAAGGCTAGTTTGGGTTGGGCTCTGAGTAGATCTGGATTTGGAGAGTTTGGGGTTGAGTTTCAGATCTTAGCAACAGCAGTGGCTTGGGATTGTTATTGGTTGTCAATGAGAGATGGATTACAACGATCTGGGCTCCTTTTCTTCTATTCCGCCTTAATCCACAGCTTCAAGTGGACTGAATTTTGCTCTAATACCAAATTTGACTCAAGACAACCAAAACAATACAAGATACAAAAAAAAATTTAAATGAAATAAAGGATAGGTAACCTAGGCACCTAGGCCTGCTTGAAGTCAGGCCAAGAGAACCTCTAGGAGACAACATCTAGGGTTAGCTAGAGTTAGCACTAGACCATAGGGACAGCTTGAAGAGAAAGATTATTCATCATCATAATAATCCGTCTTCATAGGCGTAAAATACCATGCTTATATAGTTTACTAAACCCTAATTCTAACTGACATAGGAAACCTTATTTCTAATCGACCTAGGAAACCTAATTCTAAACGACTTTAGGAAATCCCCATTATTGGATTTCAAAAATAATATTAAAATAGATCTCTTTGTGCCCCTGCATGATAGGAACAATAGAACTTTTGAGGGTGTCACCCAAAGCATGTTCTTAAGCAATCTGTAATAGGATCTTCAATGGATTGGATGACTACCTTGGCTTAGATCTCTTAAATAGCTCTAATTTAGGAGTGGTCCAATGCACACTTTGGGTATTCAAACTAGCTCCTCTTTCTATCAAAAAAGAAACTAGCTCCTCTTTCAAATGAAATTATCTTACTTACCAAAATAATAATAATAATTGAACTTCTTTCTACACAAAAATCTAAATTTTTGTATTCAAACTAGCTCCTCTTTCAAATAAAAATAAACAGGGCATAGAAACTAAGGTATTAGTTGCTAATTCTCTTAAGTAATTTTACCTCTGAAGCATAGGAAGTGGCCAGATATTTGCTAGCTCTTCATCATGCTTGCTTTTGTCTGATTCACCCTGCACATTACTTTCATAAAAGTCAAAATTTGTATTCAATTAAATGCTTGATAGCACCACAGAACCAGTTACATGATCTCAGGAGCAGATTACCTCAGCAAGAATGTGAGAAGAAACAACTGCATCCCATTCAGGATTCTTTGTATCCAAGAGGACCAGGACTATATCAAACCTGCTCAATAAGGGTCCAGAGAGTGTTGTATTGACAGACAGAGCTAGATCAGGTTAAGGAAAATGAAAATGAGAATGATGGAAACTTTAGGGAATGCTTGTTCAAAAAGAACCAAGACATAAGAAGACCATGTATGTTATATTTTGTATTTACCTGAAGTCAAATGATGAAATAAAATTAAAATTCATAGCTGTCCCATTATAAAGCTAGTCTATAACTTCCAGAATCAACAGTTATCTCAATAGTAAATCAAACTATCATATACTCTGAATGAAAGTGATACATTGATCAGGATCGTAATGTCCCTTAGGATTTGTTGCACCAAAAACGATTGTTCTAGTGCTGAGAGTCGTTACAAGACCAGCCTGGAGAGAGTGAGAATGTCATTGAGTAGCCAGGCTTCTACCAAGCATCCAATAGAGCAAGATACAAATTAATCAATAATCATAGATAAAGAACCTTCAAACAAAATAATCATAGATTAAGAAAGAACTGATATTTATCTTGAAGAATTTTTAAGAAAGTGTAAAACGATAAAGTAAAACAAATGGCCACATTGTAAGGACATAGACAAGGGGGCACACACAATATTATTACACACCATCAGAACAAATATTAATAGGACATGCAATTAACAGACATTTTATCTTTAATCAAGACATTACATTCTAGTATTTAATGGTATCCTACTTGTCTTTCCTCTCCTATCTTTTTATAATGTTCTTAATTATTATATAATATTTTCAATAGAAAGGAAAGTGCATTCTCAGGTACTCGGGCCTGTTTAACCTGAATTGTCATATATTAGCCCTGAATATCATATGTCAGCATGTACGACATCTAAAAGCTTGTGCACAGTCCCAAACATGACCTCAACATGTCAAAGAATGTTGAGTCTTGAGGACATGGCAAAAGATCCTAATAGAAGTGTCCGCACATAAACTTCTAAGTTCTAATTCACTAATTCCAGCTTAAAAATGAAAAGGAGACAAATGTCATATCTCAACACAAGAAAGCATATCTCACCTCAAGAAGAGTTTATACAACTTAAAACTTTTAAAATAATGAAACTGTTAGGGACTAACAAATAACTATGGGAACATTATGTACAGATAAAATCCACATGCTCTCCAACAGTAGGTACTAGATTTGTAAAACCTTTTTAGAATTCATAACACCCAAAGGCAGTGTTGCCAAAGCCTTTAGGAAGCTTCTAGCAATTGGGCCTTCTTAATCAACACACTGAATCTCAGAACAGGATATGAAGCAAG
Organism: Quercus glauca; assembly: GCA_023736055.1. Classification (NCBI taxonomy): domain Eukaryota; kingdom Viridiplantae; phylum Streptophyta; class Magnoliopsida; order Fagales; family Fagaceae; genus Quercus; species Quercus glauca. The sequence goes on along the minus strand of CM043325.1, from coordinate 27,128,957 downwards.
TAAATTTAACTAATGTATCCAAAGTTCTTGACTTAAATCTTCAAGGTTCAACCTACTTTATGTAAATGTTAAAGAATATATATAACAAGATGTTATAAAAGAATTGTAAGTGAAAGATAATTCACATTCGTTTGTGCATTTGTTTGACTCACAAGCAATAAGACTAATCAAGACATTGTGAGGATTGTTATACCTTATTAACGTATATTCTACATAATGTTTAATGCATAGAAAGGGAGCTAAATCATATTCTACAGAATAAAATTTATGTCCTACATGTTGTTGTTACACCATATGACTCAACATGAGTGTTACACGTCATATGGCACATTATAATTTAATTAAAATTATTAACATAGTTGGCTTTAAGTGAAATTCAAGAAGTTTAAAAATACTAGTCCGATTAAAATTCATTACCACAGTTTTCAAAAATTTAAAATATTTCTCTGATTAAAACTATTGTACCAAAATTTCCAGGAGATTTAAAAGAAGTTTCATTATTTATTCCAAATTAGTTTTTAATCTATTATAGCTTTTGGTTTTATATGTCCTTTCACCACACAACTTAAAAGGGATTTTTTTTAATGCTTATCTTATCATTCAAATTCAATTATATTATTGAAATATTTTGTAGTTCACATATAATGATAAACCCATGCATCAACCAGGCATGGCAGTAGTTCTCTATAAAATTCCACAGTGACAATTAATAGAGATGAAATTATTCATGTGTTGTCAATACTCTTAGAAAACCCCATGCAGGAATTGAATGGCAAGTACTCATGCTTGAACTGGATCATGATTCCATCAAGGAAAACAGACGTAATTCAAGCTTAGATGGATGCCAAATATGATATCAATTATTAAAGGACTAGTTAACCACAATTGACATAGAGGCTTTGATAATTATTACGTTAACTAAAACAAGATATTCTACCTTGGCAACACTTATGGTCTGCTGCTCCATGGCTTCATGTATAGTTGACCTGTCATGTTCTCTCATGCTGTCAAGCAAAACTTAAGTTAGTTTCTTGGCAAATCCAAAGAATCAGAACCAAAAGTCATCTTGGTCTACACAGCTTTGCTTGTCACTGGAAATACTACTTCATGTCCAATTTGCATGTTACACATGCCACTAAAAGTCATTTAAAGGCAAATTTTCATGCTCCATTTGTTTACAAGTGAGTTTAGGAGAGAGATTTCATTTAAACTGAAGCGCACATGCATCTTTTGTAGCCTCCAGTATCATAATCAAGAAAAGAATGAGTGCAACTAAAGTATTAAGGCTTTTGTTCCTACCCTGAGGTAGAAATTAGAATAGCGCTTTCTATAACATAGTTTGGATATACTGCTATTATAATCTTAAAAGAGAATAAAATGCAAAGGACAAAGACCTAAAGTTACTTGATGTTGGAGAACCAATTGGCCCAAAAACTTAAGCTAGTAGAACATGAGCCAACTGTGCATATGAGGCTTCACACACATTAACACCTATATCATTATGTCCTGTAAAATAATTTGATTCCACATACTCAAATATACAAAGATTTTCTTGCATTTTTATCTTTTCTCTTAACTACCAACTATGATCACAAGCTGTGTTTGGCCTAAACAAAATAGATATATCTTAAGAGATTACAGCCCTTTGAGACTAAATGCAACCCAAGTTTCTTCAAAATAATAAGTTTCTAAATTCCTAGGTGAATTCAAAGGAGATAAGGATAGAAATAAATATCAAATGTCTTCCCATAAACTTTTAAAATAAAAAAAGAACTATGAACTTATTTTTATAAAAAATTTCCAAAAAATTTCTAAATTCTAATATCTAAAAGAGCAAATCACAACCACATGGACTATAATCATTCAAATAGAAAGAATATGCCCAACAGGCCCACTTAGCCCCTTCTTGTTGACATGCTCTGCATAAGAGAAAGAAACACAGAGATGCTTAGAGTAAGCACAAATGAATACTGAGGAAGGGAAGTTACTCTGGACTTTGATGGTTTTTATGCATCTCTCCTAATAGTTTTTAGTTGTTTTGCAGTTGCCAAATTTAGCTACATTTAACAACATTGTTATCTCACTAGTCACTACTATAGTCAAATTACCAAAGCTAAACCAATAGACCCAACACAAGCAGCAATCCTACAATCAAAGGCTATCAAACTTCCAAATCTGAGATTGCTCCAATCACTGCCTTTTTCATAAATAGTCTCATTGACCAAGAGTCACTTTTTAAAATTAGATTTATCAGAGTTATACATACAAAGCAAATGCAAATACATTTTTGGACATGATCCTTATCCTTATGATCATTATGATGATAACACAAGGAAAAATCTGACACTAGAGTATGAAAAAGAAACATAGTGAACCAGTGAAGTTGAGCACCAAACAGATAAAAGCTAAAACGGAGTTCTTTCTTGGCATTGCTTCTTACCTATCAAATTCGTCTATGCAACAAATCCCTCCATCTGCAAGAACAAGGGCTCCAGCTTCTAACATCCACTCCCCTAGGAATTTGATAAACATGGTTTATTAATGTAAAACAAATATAGGAATATTAAGCACCAATATAGATATGGATAATGATATTGATACAGATAATGTAAATTCTAAAAAATTTTATGATCTAATACATGATAGGGATCTACTAAAACATAACTAAATGTTTTAAGTAGATACTATGCTAATGTTTAGTTTGATAAATATCAAAGCCATAAAATACATATAAATAACAACCACGATCCATGTTTTGTGTTCATTGAAAATTCAGAAATTTGAAGAATTTTAATTTTCTAAAACGTCTGTTTCTAATGAAAAACCAACTTACACAATCCAAATATGGACATGCCATATATACCATATTTGGATTGATGGTGCAATCATAGTGATTGGAGAAGCAATACCCTCTTTGGAAGCCTAAGATTAAGACAAAACCCAAGAATAAGCGTCCATCTAGGAAGCACAGGTGCGCCGATTGGACCGATGCACGTGAGTCGGATACGCACAGACACGCTGTGCGGCCATGGACATGGCTGAACTTTTTTTTTCGTTTCCGATTTAGCCTGATACAGTCTGATTTAGGCTGATACTCCAATTCAGTCCGAAACGGGCCAAAGCAAGCCCCAAATCGGTCCAATTCAATCCAAAACGGGCCAAAACAGGCCTTGAATCGGCCCGACATGGGCCGAAACAATTGTTAAAATAAATAAATAAAAGTAAAATATTTCATTAAAACACACCATTTTGACAACCTACTTTAAAGAAATAACCCTAAAATAATCTCTCAGTCTCTCTTGTTCTCTCCAGCTCTCCCTCAGACTCCCTCCATCTCTCACTTTATTACCTACTAATGTTCTTAAATTAGTATGTGTTTACCATTATATGGAAAAAAAAAAAATACTTAGCAATATGTAGAAAATATAAATAAAAATATATTTAATAATTTATTAATAAACGTATCCCGCCGCACCCGTATCCTACTTTTTCAAAAATTGCCGTGTCACCGCACCGTACCCGCATCCACACCCGTGCTTCCTAGGTGTCCATGTTAGTTAACTAGGTTTTTATATTTAATGTTATGTTTTATTTGGTTATTTTAGACTCATATATTTTAGTAATTCTGTAGGACTTGGGCCTTGGATTTTCTTGTATTAATAAGTATGTCATTTTTAGTTTATGGGTCTTTATGTGTGGGTTTTGATTCAATTCAAATAGGATTTGGTTTACTAATCAAAGTAGAAGTCCTAGTTCTACTATGAGATTTGGGGTCTATATAATTTTGTTATTGTACTAAAAAAATATGGAGTTAATCAATAAAAATATTGAGTGTTGTGAGCATTGAGGCATGTTGGTCATCATGTGTTTTTCTTTTTTTCTCTTCTCTCTCTTCTTTAACTCTTTCTTGTGCTACTGTTCATGAATACTATTCATACAGCCTTTGAACATCATTAAACAGAATCAAATTATAGACATGCAACCTGAACAATAGGATAACCCCAAGGTTCAAACACAGGAACTTTTAAACATATAACTTTGGACACTGAGTTTTGAATATAAGAAATAATAGAAGCGGGGTAAAAATACATACAAGAGAAAGGAACAATGTCAAAATTCACTTTAATATCCAATGAAAGACTGAAGGTGGTTTCAACATGTGTCCAGGTAAATCAGAATAGCACGTCAATAATAGCGTCTGGTACTGTCACAGCTTCCACTTAGAAGCATCTGCTCTACATTTGTGTACAAGTACTTTCTATAGTGACAAACTACAATCTATAGTGACAAACTACAACTTGTCCCAAAAGTTTAAGTTATTAGGAAATAGTGACTTTAATTATTCAACCAATATTCTAATATTCGCCATCACATGTGGGCCTAGACTCTCCCTCAATAAGTGTGTCTCAACTTGTGAGATTTTCAACTTTTTAAATGGGAGGTATAGTGGAGACAAGGTTCGAACTTAGGACCACCTGATTTAATACAATGATAAATACCCCTTGTCCCAATAGCTTAAACTCTAAGGAGAATATAATTTAATCATTTAATCATTATTCTAACAAATAGTAGAATTCTAATATAAAAAAATAGAAGAGGGATAAAGAAGTTAAACCACAAGAATAATGTCAGAATAAATGAAGAAGAAATTAATGGAACAAAATATTTGTAGCAGATATTGTCCAACCTCCAAAAGAAGGTTTAAGATAGAATTTAGGTGAATGTTTACCTCCATCCTTGACTGCAGTGACAGTCAATCCAGCACTGGTGCTTCCTAACCCAGTAGTGATAACAGATCGGTTGCTCAATTTTGCAGCAAACTTTAAGAACTGAGACTTCCCAGTACCTGTAAGATATATCTAGTACTGTTTACTTAATATTTATCATGCGATTTTCAACAACTTGTATGGATCCCTCTTATTCATCCTATCAACATCTCCGTAAGCAGATGGAGTATAGAAACACACACACACTTGTGTGTGTGTAGAGCAAGAGAGAGAGAATGAAGAGATTATATAATTCAAAATAGAAGTAAAAAGTAACAAAAAATCAAACTGCTACCTGGATCACCAACCAGAAGCAAATGAGACTCTCCTCGAACCTTTGTCCCGGAAGCATCAACATGTTGCACACCCCCAATAAGTGTTAACGCAACTAAATTGAAGAATGAAAAGGTAAATGTGATAAGTAGGAATTGATAATCATACTAAGATTTAGGGAAAAAAAACAGAACAATAAGACACATCAATTTACATTTTTTTATTACCAAATTACACAAAGTTTTTACTCTGAAAATTTTGAACCCAAACAATGCAATGCAGTTTGAAAGTATTAAACAGATAAATAAGTATTAGATTTTGTATGGGATGACAGCAAACCTGCAAGCTTGACAGTAAAGAGTCCAAAAATTTGTGGGCAAATACCTCGTAGGATGGCATTTCTTCCTGAGTAAACATTGAACAGATTTTAAGTTATACTAGATAACAACATTATAAATTTTGCAAAATATTTTTTTTATTGATAATTCAATAGTTGGGAGAGTTGGGATGTGACACCTAGACATATCCATTGAAAACACCAAAAGGTGCTAGTTGAGCTATAAGGTTCTTGGAGAATCATGCAAAATAAGAAAGCTAAACTTTAAGAAATATACACAGAATGAATAAGAAATATAAACTATTTTCTTCAAATGAAATATTGACGGTCCAGAAAAATAAACTCTTCAGTTGCATATTAATTCATTAGATAAGTATATGATCAACAATTTTTACCTTTTAATGGGGAATCATGGAAATCTGACCAGAACTGCTTGAATTTCATAATAACATCATCAGGTATATCAACTTCTGACTTCAGCTCATTGGTTCTTCTAAAAAAACGAAAAGCTAAACTTTAACAGAAAAACAAAAAAGGACAAGTGTTGTAGCTTTTAATTGCATAGAGTTCCAGAACAATTGACTATTTTTTCATAATAAAGTGACTAAATTTTATGTTGGCCATCAACCCACCATGACACCCTCTTTTTTTTGGGGCTTGGAACTGTCTATAAACAAAATATATGACACTAAGCACAGAATTAGGCCGCAAAAGCACCAGAATCATGCATTGTTTAACAAGCCAAAAATGCACCTTTTCCTAATCTTCTTTCACCTTTACTTCTAAATAAAAAAATTGGCGGATAGGAGCCTCCCAATTCTCCATAAGTAGTATTAAATCTTTTGACGATTTAATTAAATAAGAAGTATAAGACTTACCTCACATGATTAGCAATTAGTATGGGATCAAGGTCACAACGCACATCTTTTAAGTCTGGAGACCACTTTGCAGTTAAAATCCCAGTAACGATTACGTCATCTGTGACAAGAAGTAATTACCACACAAACCTCCCCTCCCCCAAAAAATTAGATAATCTAAACCATATAATATGTTCAAAGAATGGCATGATTCAACAGCCAGTATAAGCATAAAATTGGATATTTGTTAGGAAGTTTTTGCTCAAGGTAATGCTAGGAAGTAAATTCATAGAAAATTGAAAAATTGAGCTTCCCAGAATTTCTTACCTCCAGCTTTAACAATGTCAACAAGATCATCCTTCAATATGACAGGAATTGAACGAGGAATCGCCCCAACACCCAACACTTGTGTGCTTTCTTGGATTTTGATTTCCTGATAATCATGGCGTATTATAGAATCTTCTAATTCCTTGAACTTCGTGCCTTCACAGGGTCTCGAACTCTGAGATTGAAGACAATTGATCAACTATCAACTCCAAAAGAACAACTAGATAAGACAAACTAGACATATAACAAAGAGCCAAATAATGTCTTGTTGCAAAACATAAGAAGGTAAAATATATAATACAAAAAATCTATTAAATCCATCAAAATGATTATAAAGTAGAAAAAAATAAAAAGATCTCATGCCTCAATTCATAAAATTCTCATTTTAATGCACATGAAGATAAAGAATGCATCCTAAAATGCAACTGCACTTATAAAAATTTTGCAAATAGCTTAAGCACATACTATAAGTGATACTTTTATCATATTACATAAAAATGTATGAGACCATCCAATTGTTGCTACCACCACTTATGTTGTCTTCAAACTTTTCACACGACACAGTTAAAATAATGTGAGATATAACCAGAAATTGAGTAAAATATATACCAGAGAAGGGCAATATGAAGGTAGTGATATTGAGTTTCTAGCTTCCAGCTCAGGATAAACTAAGAATCTGCAAACATCGTCAACCATAAAAGGTAAAAATTAAGTGCGAACTACAATTGGCATAAAACAGGTATCTCCGAGTAGATTATGACAGGAATGCTAGTCTCAAAGATACAGATCAATACCCCTAGGTAAAGAATGTCAGTGACTATAATATGTCATTCAGAAAATTTTGAGGAAAAGTGACTGACTGTGTAATTATGGATTTCAAAATTATGCAGTCCATATCTGCTGGAGTTTGAAGTTATTCAGATTGCTGTAAGGCCATAGAGGTGGCATGGCACTATGGCAGTCTCAGAAACTTGGAGGACACTGGCACTTACGTGAAATGCACCCAACATGCATCATATGTGCCATAAGCCACAAATAAATTTTTCATTAAGGGAAATGCCTAGTCATGCACAGGATATGGTGGGCTATGCAGCGGATATGGCTGGAACACACAGAGGTTCCATATTGGAAACAGCTATATACTCAACAACTTAAACAAAAAGTTTTTTTTTTTTTTTGGCATCTTGATTATGGATTGAACACAAAAGGAAGACATTGTACAAGCATGCAAAGATGTGAATACTAAACCTTTTTGTTTTGTTTGGAAAAAAACAACAGATGATGTTAACTTGTTATGTCTGAATATTTGTTCTCTCTTTCATATATCTTTTTGAAATTCTAAACTACTTGATTGAAAATTTTGAAATACAAAATGAAAATACATTTGGCAATGTATGAAGATATGTTTATCAGCATATCCCAGAAATGTCATACGATAGTTTCCTTAAATCTACCCTCTTGGTGGATCAGTATCATGTCATTCAGACATGCTTTATAGCTTAAAGGCAACCCTCCTTCCTTCACAAGGTTTAAGAAGAAACTAAGTTGACAAGATAGATTGCACTATTTTTTCTGCATTCCTATTCATAACCACCACAATACACCAAGAAAATTAAGCTACTAAAAATGTAATAGCACAATACAAATGTACATTGGTGCGTCAAAAGTAACCAAATTAAAAACCCTACTTGTGCTTGCATTTCTGGCACATATACCATCTCTCCCCTTCATACATCTTGATCGCTCCAGAACGAATCACCGTCCCTTTGAGGGTGAGAAGAATCCCACGATGCTTCACTCGAACACTTCCAATGCGTGGAAAAGTCTCTAACCAAATCCAAACACATTTACAAACAAATCAAACAAACAATTTTCCAAGCAAAGAGTTGAAACAAAACCAATATCACAGGGAGAAGAATTGGAAAAAAAACCAGGGCACTCGAGTGGGGAACCGCTGATGTTTACACGAACATGAATGAATTTCTTCTCAACCACACTTTTGTGACCTTTCAATTTCAAATCCCCCAATACAATTTTCTACATACACAAAGCAAAACACAGCCAAATCAAAGAAATGGAGCTTTCTTTAACGAACTAACTAAAGTAGACAAAATCATTTTAAAAAAAAGATATGAAAACAAAAGATTAAAGTACACTTTTAGCCTTTAAAATTAAGAAATGTCACCATATAAGTCTATTTCTTTTAGTAATATGACTGTTAAGTGCCCAATAAGTATCGTCAATTAAGGCACGTCACCCATATAAGTGGAGTAATTCTTAGATACTCTCAGAGCATAGAGAATGATGCTCCCTCCTCTTACATTCATGATAGAATCCACTCATTAAATTCATGGTGAGGTCCACCATGAATGTGAGAGGAGTTTAGCTTACCTCCAGTACTTTTTTAACTGGAATCTCTTTTTATTTTAATCAAAAACTACTACATCACTCACTAACTAAATAAAAAGTGGAAATTAAAATCCACTACCATTTGTCATTGTGTATTTAAAATAAAAGGCAATCTCCAATTAAAAAAATACTAAAGGTAAGCCATGCTCATTTGAGAGAAGGGAACACCATTTCTTCATATTCCGGCCAAATAAGTTTATCTCTGTTGATAATATGACCGCTAAGTGTTAGATAAGGGTCGTCTATTAAAAGATACCACTCATATAATGCCAAGCGTCGTCAGATTATTAACGAAATAGATCAATACGAAAACGGAATCAAACATTCAAAATGAAAATTTAGAAATTGTTTTTGGAAAATTTAGAAATTTTAATGGCCGGAAGTGTACTTTACTCGAAAAAAAAAACAAAATGTGCATACATGAGCCCATATAGCAGCATCGTCGAAGAGGCGCAGGTGATCGGTGGGTTGGGAGAATAGCGATTGCGCAAGCGGCGGGTCGTCGTCCATTAGCTCTGCAAAACTGAGAGAGAGAGAGAGAGTTTTAGAGAGAGAGAGAGAGAGGAAAATGAGAAGAATAGAGATGATTGACATTACTCGATGTGGAGAGGGTAATGAAGGTTGGGGTCAGGAGAGAGAGCGATGGAGCGGAGCTGGTCGGAGTGGCGGCGAATGAGAAACGCAGCGTCGGCTTTCAGTTGAGAGGGAGAGGGAGAATCGTCCATTTCGTGAAAGGAGGACATCGCCATTTGCTGTCCAGTGCACACAAAAGAGGAAAGGTAAAAGACGGGTTTGGGTTTGGGCGGGAAGATATATTGGTCTCCAACCTAGACAAAACACTATACTATATGGGTCAAGATGATTTTTTTAATTTTTTAAATTAACGTCTCAATATTTGGTAAGTTGTTACAAATTTTAATTTTAATTTATCACTAAAATTACTTTTAGTTGGTAAGTTGTTATAGATTTTAATTTAAATTTATCGCTAAAATTACTTTCTTACCACTAGTAATTGCAAGTAACAACTTGTCACACCAGATTTATTATAAAAATGTTATGAACATAACATTTTTCGATAAAATTTCAACTCATAGGTTTAATTTTACGAGAAATCGATAATTATTTTTATTGTCAAAATTAAGATACTAATTGATTTTTTGTTTTATATATGAAACTTTTATTTTCTATCTTGAGAACTTGGCTTTTGCCTATTGCTACATTAAATTAATCAATTGATAAATGGATTTAATAGTGTAGTCTCAATATTTTTTTTTTATGAATTTTTTTTATTAAATATTATTTTCATACTTAGAGTTTATACGAATTTCATTTTTCATCCATAGACTTTTAAAAAAAAAAAAATCTAAATTTCTAACCAATTAAATTTCAAACTTGAATTCACGAACAATCGAAGTGTAACTATCTCTATCTCGTCTACCTATAAATCTCTTACCTCAAGATCGTCTCCCCAACTCAATACTCTTGACTTGCCATGAGAGAGAGAGAGGTGGAGGATAGCTAAATGGTGGAGAGAGAAACAAATAAAAAATGATTTTTCAAAGTTTTGTTTAGGAACAAAAATCTCAACAATTGCATTGATGTTTGTTCAAAAATTATTTTGGTGTACCATCTGTGGAGCATGTTGCGAAAGTGTTTCAACTGAGTTTTTTTTTTAGGGAAATTAAGTTTAGCTACATTTTAGCTTCTCAACATGGATGATTACCACGTCACCACTAAGTTCCAAGCAAGTATTTTATGCACCTACGTACTTAATTGTTCTTTTAAATATACGCATTCTCTATTACTCTACTAGATACAACCATGCACAAAAGTACATACTCTTTTATATATATATATAGGAGTACATACCTTATTTTGCTAGGTTGTTTGCCAAATTAAAACATTCAGGTCCACCACATTAGGTCTAAAAACCGATTGGTATCTTAATCTGATGATAAAGAAAAAGCATAATCATTAGAAACATACATCATAGGTGGAAACTCTTTTTAAAAAAAAAAATTTTTTAAAAAGGTCTAAACTAACTTAATAATTATAAGACTTCTAAATATATACATATAATCACATTTATGGTACCGTTAAGAGTTTACAGCAATTTTGATTATCATTTTGCAACTCAATTAGATACACAATTCCAATGCAAACACATCATTACAAGTAACTACAAATGTTATAATAAGACCATCAGTACATTAGATGCGAATTCTGAAGTATGTTATAATCATTCATACAGTTATTGTTTACAAAATAAATTATATACTAGCTAGCTTCTCAAATGTTATTACATACAAACAGTAGATGTCATAATTAGATAAAGCAAGTGTTATGAGTAGGGTAGTTAGAAGGTAGTTACTAGTTAATTCTCTTTTAATGGAGGATTGTGGACCAACCAATCCTATTGATCAATTTCAATGGACGGATATGTAACCATTGATCCAAAAGTAGATCCCATTAGAGGTTTCCCTATCTTTCACATAAATTGGCACTGATAAAACTTCATATATTACTGAGACAACATTAGCAAAGAAGCATACTTTGATCCATTTATCATCCATTCACATGAAGTGTGTCCCATGTTTGTGGATTTGAAGCTAGCCTTGGAAGCACTCGAGCGCCAAGACTAGTGTTTCTAAGTAAAAATGGGCACAAGGCCTCCTTGTTTTAGGGTATCTTTACATGAACCTATGATGAGATACTTGTTCTGGACACCACTTCAGTTACACATAAGCTCAGGGTTGAACCAAGCACCATGTTGTTATGTTGATGAAGCAACCAAGTTGGAATTTCTACTCATAAGTGGATCTCCAAATTTAATAGAAATAGAGAAGATCATTAGGGTAGGGTTCATCAAACTTTACCATCTCCCAACATACCAACATTATGCTTGTACATGGGCAAATCAGGTGATGCATGGACTTATAAGAACTGAACATGCCTAACAAGATGATTTCTAGTTGCCAAGCGGCCCAAGCCTACTCAATTGTACATGCAATGTTGTCACACAAGAGGTTCTCTTTTATATACGATTTCATTGACTACAACCAAATAAGAATGCATCCTCAGGATTCATAGAAAACCCTTTTTCATATGCTAATGGAGGTATTTTATATTTCTATAGAGGCCACCTGTGCGCTCCACCATCTATTATTACATTTTCATGATATCATAGAAGACCATGTGGATGATATTGTGGTTAAATCAGTGGTGGCTCCAGGATATTTTTTTGGAGGTCATGGTGTCCTTATTCAAATTTGTCTATAGTACGTACTAGCAATAAAATGAAAAATAAACTATAGGTTCATTCGATATATTTTTTCTTAATACAATGAACATATTAATTATTGTTAAATGAATTTTAATTATTACTGCTTAAAATACATTTATCTATTAGTTTAGGACAATTACATGTTTACATTGTACTATCATTTGTTTAGAATTAGTGTAAGATTTACATTGTAGATAATTATATTGTACACATTTGCAAAAAATATGTAATATTAATTGTACTATACACATTTGTTTAGAAACAATTTAGATCTTGCATTGATAGTAAAATATAAACTATGAATTTTCTATTAATTTATTTCAAATCTTTTTTAAAATCTAAATGGGCTTTTTTTTTTTAGATTTAAGATGAAAAAAAAATTACTTTTGTTGTTACCTAGATAAAATTGGTTTGTTGTTGGCCTTTTTTTTGTTTAAAAATATCAAAATATTGTTAACATGATCATATTTAAGCTTATTTCAAGTGGGTTAAAAAAAATTCAGGATCAAGATGTTCAAATTTTTATTTTAGGAGGGTCAAATAAAAAAAATGGCAGCTCAAGGGGTTCAAATGAACCCCATTAAATCAAAGTAAGCCAAGGATCATGTACAAAAATTGAAACAAAAACTAATAAAAAAGTCCCTTCATGTGGATGATAGTAGGAAATTCACAATCCACCAAAAAATAAAAAATAAAAAAAAAGTCCCTTCATAGAATTTCTCTTTACCAGCCTTGAACCTTTTCCCTTAATGAAGATAATTTTAGCACTTTCCAACTCCGCAAAGAGGGCTTGGCCCACACGCGCGCGCGCGCACACACACACACATATAGCGCTTGGACCTGTACAATATGAATAGGGCTGTGTTTGGTTCCGTAAAATGTTTTTCGGAAAATAGTTTATTTTCCGGAAATGCTATTTTCGGGAAAGGAAAATATTCTCAAGTGTTTGGTTGCATAATGAAAATTGTTGTAGAAAATATTTTCATGTGTTTGGTTCTATTCTGAAAATGCTTTTTTCCTACACATTTTTCACATTTTCTTAGCTATTTTCTCAGCATCCAAACAAATTTTATTACAAAAAATTTCAAAATCACAACAAACTCCGGCAATCAAAAGCAGAAACAAAACCAAAGAAAAAAATATCAAATCCGGTCAGATCGTTGCAGTGAGGCGACTGGGTTTGAAGGTGAAGGCGTGTGAGGCGACTAGGTTCGATCGGCGCAATGCAACTCGCGACGGGTTTTGGGTTCTAGGTTCACTGGTGCGAAGGCGATAGGTTCTGAGTTCGTGGCAAGATCACGCCGCAGAGGCGAGATCGAGCGGAGGCAATCAAAGGCGAGATCAGCGCGGTGCGATCGAAGGCGAGATCGGCGCGGTGTTCGGGGTTTGCCGGCGACGTCTCCAGCGTGATCTAGGCTCCTCTTCTTCCTCTCGCTCTCTCTCTCTCTCTCTCTCTTTCTCTCTCTTTTTCCGAAAATCATTTGAAGTGAAAATAGGGACGGAAATGCATTTCAGTGGTCAAAGCTCCTTTTTTTGGGTCAAATGAAAATGATTTCCGGAAAATTCAATTTTCAAAACCAACCAAACAGCCTATTTTGCGAAAAATGATTTCCTGAAATAATTTTCACCCAAAGCATTAAGCAACATTTTGGAATCATTCTTTGATGGAAGCCAAGTGCATGAAGAAAATCTGCAATGGCTTCCTTTCTGGTAAAAAAATAGATTTAAATTAGGTCGGAGAAAAATGTCACATGTATAAATGATTTATACAAGATGCATGCAGTAATCTACCACATGCTTACAATTACAGTACTTACCGGCTGAGTTCCCCATAAATCACTCCTCTTCAAAACATGGGCCATATTTTCTTTTTACATTTACCCCCAATCAACTAGTAAAAAATGTGTGTGCTTTTAGCATGTTGAGAATTCTCAACACCACAGGTGATCCAGTCACAATAGAATTTGTTGAAAAGTAAAATTCAACTACCTAGAAACACATCTCTAGAGTATTAACCCAAAATGATAATACCTATTTTCATAATGGCTCTGCTTAATGTGTAAGAGACTATCTGGATGATCGCATCTCCCTGTTGTCCAAGCCATGATCATCATCATTGTCATCATTGTAATAACCTCTACGGTTCATGGTTGGCTGTTTCAATCTCTCAAATATTTCATCAAGTGATTCAGATGAGGAAACATGGTCGATTTTGGTTTCTTGACCCTGGCGTAAAGGAATGAATCTCTTGGCAACAATGTTAGACTTCAAGTTTTGAAAACCAGTCTTCATGGCTTCCCACTTTGAGGCGAATCGAGATGATGATCCTGCTGCTACATTTTGAAGATTGCTGGAATCAGCTGTTAAGGAGGTTACATTTTTCTCAACCAAATCCATATTGTTGATGGTTTCTCTGCTTGTGTCAATTAGGACCTCTTCTTTTTAAGATTGTAATTGACCTCTCTTTCCATCCTCCATCACTTTCATTGATTTCAATTCAGTGTCAACCTTCTCCTGTAACCAATTTCAAATACTTATTATGAGAATATAGAGGAAAAAATAAACAAATTTGCAAGAGCTATGTCAAAATATCCACGTTGGCAGTATAAACATAAGGATGCATGAATATCATCATTGGAATGCTTTTTGTTAAAAGGAATGATGAAACAGAAGTGCTTTCTGATGATTTTACATACCACGCTACTGCTCTCAGGTTCAATGTCAATGGTAACATTGTTTAAATTCCTTGCTAATGGAATAACATGCTCACCAACTTGGTTTCCTTGCTCAAGCCCAGACCGTTCTAAGTATGGAACAAAATTAATTATTATAAGACTCAACTAACAGTTAACAACTTTCATTTTCACTCAAAGCTGATATATTTGAACAATTCTAATGTTTTTTAAAAAAATTCTTCTTCTTTTCTTTTTATATAATTAATATTTCTTGTGCAAGACTGCAGCTAATAATGTTCCCCCAGATTTTCGTAACACCTTTGAGTGCTTTTCAATTAAGCAAACAATATATGAACCAATTCAGTGTGTCGTAATTTGCACACCTGTTTTCAGGATAATTACTCCTGACTGATCAAATCCATCCATATCATCTGATTCATTTTGAAACTTGAATATCTTCCAATTCCCAAAGTATGAAAAAAACTGCTTGCAATTAAAATGGTATATATAACCATAATAAGGGGATAGATTTTGTTGAATCCTTTTCCAAAGAAAGGGACGGCATCATCTATATTTCCCATTTTCTGTGCAGAAAAAAAAAAAAAATTACCACTTTGAGTAAAATAATGAAATCTGGAGAGAGAAAAAAAGGGAGGGGGAGGGGGAGAGTTTATAAGAACGCAGTGTTTCTGCATAAAGTTCAAAATGATTTGACACCTTTTGTGGCTATCCTAATGTTCACAAACCAATACATATAGCATCCATTAAGTTTAGAAACAGGTATAATGTAATCTAAACTAGGGAAAGCTAAACCAAAATTCTTTTGGCTATATTAACGCTGAGAACTGTTTGTAAGAAGTGTTTACCAAACCGTATATTGCTCTATTGCTTATTTTCACAAAGCTGTAACATCCTAGTAAAAAAAAAATTAAAAACCCTCCCACAATGCTGAAGGATAACTCACAAAAATAAACATTGATAAAGTGATTCTTAAAATAAAAATAAAAATAAAACAAGGTAGACATTGATAAATTGAAATAGTTAAACTAAATCATCGAAATATTGAAACGGGGCCCACTAATTAGTAGATCAACCTGAACAATTTCCTTGAAATCACTCTTGAAATTTGCAATGATCTTTTAAAAACATCTAAGTGAAATTTCTCATATATTCTCTGTGTACGATGCCCTAGCCATTTTCTTTTATAATAAAGTTCTTATTACTTGTAGGGTAAACTACTATAGTAAGCAGTGTTAAGACAAAATTTGCAATGATCTTTTCTTGAAATCACTCTAAGTTGCACCAGTGGCATCACTTCAGAGCACTATTTACTTCTGTTCCAGACAAATTCTAGTTGAATTTTTTTCCACTCATTTGTTCAGCCTTATAACTGGCTTTCACAATCTACAAGAGTGTAAAGAAACCAGCATGCCACATGCACAGCACATTATGTCATTTTACAATCTGTTTTTTGATAAATACCTCTAGATAAACTAGACAACATGAGAGTTTCTGGACAGCAAAGCTGGAACTGGTGGACATGCTTACAGAGGATGGATCTCAGAACCAAGATAATTAAAAAAAAAAATCCCTACTACATATAATATAATATATACTGTGAGGGAAAGAAGTTTAACGAAACAAACACATATAAGAAGTACATCTGAAAGTGACAGTACTTATGTAATCAAAGGAACCTCAAAAACTATCATGGAGGTTACCACTGTGAATGGTAATGGCTTCTTCTTCTTCCTTTCCCGCCCCCCCCCCCCCCCCCCTCCCTCCCTCCCTCCCTCCCTCCCTACCACACAGCCAACACCTTTCCCTCCTCTGATCCCCTCTCTACCTCTGTCTCTAAACCAGCCACTTCATCCTTTCCCTGGATTCTTCCCATCACCGTTCCCACTCCCATCCTCTTTTGGTTTTTTTTTCCTTTTCATCCCTCTTTTCCTCCTCTTTCTTCATCCCTGAACATCCCATCACCTTCTGACCTGCCTTTTAAACCACCGTTGTGGCCTAGACCAACCACTACAAGTTCACCCACACCCCTTCCCAATATTGTGCCTCCCCCTTCCTCAACTCTTAAACCTTCTCCTCAGGGCAGAGGGGGCAGTATTGGTCCTTTTCGCATAGATTCCAAAACTTTTTCTTTCTCTTTTGATGGCGGGCGGGCTGATTCTTATGCTATTCACGAATGTCGTCGGAATATTAATAGCTCCGTGTGGATGAGTCGCATGTTTTGCCGATATTCGAGACTGGGTTCCAGGAAAGGACTTCTTGTGCAAACGTTTTGAATTCCGGGGAAGGTCGAATAAGGCTGGTATTTTTGTGGAGATAGCTGTGTATTATGGTGGAGCTCGTCGTGGTTGGGTTTTGGTACCTGCGAGCTCAAATCGGTCTGGGTGGCGTTTGTTTTCTAAAGAATTAGATAGTTTCCTATCTGGTTCAAACACTGCGAGGGTGGTACGGAGGTCTCCTGAGGTAGCTAATGGTGGTGGTCAAAATGGGAAGCAACCTGTCAACATCAGGAACCAGCGGAAGTTAAGGAAATTTGAATTTCCTAGAGCTGTTTCGGGAAATAACGTGTTGAAGGGTGTCTCTGGTGCTTCTGTTTCTTCTAAAAATGGTAGACCCATGCATGACTTTACATTTGAGGTGACTTCTGCTACTTTGGCGCTAAGGGTGTCAATTTTTGATGGGAAAAAAAGAGTGGTTAAGTGGATAAACGCATATCCTCAGCACAAGTCCATTAACACTGGGCCTGTGTTGTTTAATATTGCCCCTGGGCTTGAAAAAGCCCATTTAGCTGACCCAAATACTAAGGCCCACGGAGAGGTTTCTGGTCCTTTTGGTTTGGGTGCAAGTGGGTTTGGCAATCAGAGTGTATGCATGGTGGGTGAGAGCTCAAAGCCTCCAATGGAGTCATCGGTGCCATCGGCGTTGCCTGAAGCTCCGACGGTAGGTGGATCGTCGTTTTCCAGCTCCGATCAAGCTTCGGAGCTTCTCGCACCCATCCCGTCGAGAGTTCTTGGATACCCAGTGGCCGGAAAAGCCTCGTCGCCCTGTGGTAGCTCCGACGCGGTGGTTCTCGACTCCGTTAAAGCGGGCTTCTCTATGGGCTCAGTCTCCAATGCCAAGACAACTCTTGGGTTAGGCAAACGAGACTCTGGGTCCACCGGTGTTATGGTGGGTAGCTTGGCGACGGCGGAGATTATGGTTCATAACCGTTTTTCTCCTCTCTCCGACCTGGGCAATGGGGTTGAAGATGAGTTTGTGGTAAGGGAAGATCATGTTGAGGATCAGAGGTGTCATCACCATGCTCATAGGACAAGACAAAAGTCAGTGGTTTCTGTTGGGGATTTTCAATCAGTTTCTGGGCTTTACCTCTCTCCGTGGGAGTCCAGTGTAGGGTCTGACCATGGTGGTGGAAGTGGAGAAAAAGATTTTTGTGTGTTGGAGTGTGACCCTTTGTCTTGGTGGGAACCCAATGATCTCAGAGAGTTGGTGTTGGTTCAGGACTCTACAGAAGGAACTCAGGTGATGGAGTCTGGATCACAGTCGAACTGGGTGTCACAATTGATGAAAAATTTCTGCAACATGGTGGGGTTCCCTATCGTGAAACATGAAGCTCAATGTTTGGCTCTGTTTCGCCTTTTGGAACAGGAGTGTCTCAAGGTGATTGATGTTGGGGTGCCCAAGCGACCGGCTAATACAGGGTCACGAGGTTTAAGGGAGCTTAAGGGGCTTATCTCTAATTTTAATTACAAGGGTGTCTCTTCTAGGAGTAGGAGCAGAGTTTCTTCGACTGCTATAGGGGTTGTTGGTAGTTGTAAATGACTCTACGACTACTTTCTTGGAATGTAAAGGGGCTTAACAATCCCCGGAAGAGAGAGGTTTGTAAGAATCTTCTAAAAGATTGGAATTGGAAGTGTGATATTGTTTGTTTTCAAGAAACGAAAGTATCTTCTACTGATGTTGCTTTTGTTCGGAGTTTATGGGGGAGTCCTTTCTTTGACTGGGTTGTTTTGGACGCGGTGCAGACTTCAGGAGGGGTCTTGCTTATTTGGGATAAGAGGGTTTTTGAACAATTGGACATTTATTGTTGGACAGTTTTCTGTCAGTGTCTTACTGAGAAGAGTGGTGGATGACTTTGTTTGGGCTTGTACAAGTGTGTATGGCCCCAATGAAGATGGACAGCGGGCTGCATTGTGGGAGGAGTTGTCTCAGGTGCGTGCCAGATGGCCCATGGCATGGTGCTTGGTAGGTGATTTTAATTGCATTAGGTACCCAAGTGAAAGGCTTGGCTGTGAGTTGTTTAGTCCTGCTATGTTTGCTTTCTCGGACTTTATAGAGAGTAATTCTTTAGCTGATTTACCGTTAGAGGGTGCTTCCTTCACTTGGTTTAGAGACTCTGGTCTTCCCTCTATGTCAAGAATCAACAGGGCTTTGGTTTCTCTAGATTGGGAGGAACATTTTGAGAATGTATCCCAAAGGGTGCTTCCTCGTGTTATTTCAAACCACTGCCCGCTTTTGTTGGAAGCTGGTGTTGTTCGACGTGGTCGGAGTGCCTTTAAATTTGAAAATATGTGGTTGAAAGCTGAGGGTTTTGTCGATAGAGTTCAACATTGGTGGAATGGGTACAGTTTTGTGGGCTCACCAAGTTTTATCTTGGCTCAAAAACTGAGGGCTTTGAAAGCTGACTTAAAAAAATGGAATAGGGAGGAGTTTGGTGACTTGGCTCTTAGGAAAAAAAATTTGTTGACTGAACTGATGGGGTTAGATGCGAGAGAGGAGTTGTTGGGGCTTTCGGGTGAGGACCAACTCCGTCGTATTCAACTCAAAGGAGATATAGAACAGTTGGCTTCCCTTGAGGAAATTTCTTGGAGACAAAAATCTCGGGCTTCGTATATGAAGGAGGGAGATAATAATACTCGTTTCTTTCATAGATTAGCAAACTCTCATAGAAATGCTAATCACATTAAGAGGATCGAGGTAGATGGTGTTCTTTATGAGGATGAGACGGAGGTGCGCTCTCAATTAGTTCTCTTCTATCTAAGGCTGCATAAGGAAACTGATTTGGGGCGCCCTTCTATGGATGGTTTAGATTTTGCTTGTATTGTATAGGAGGAGAGGTTGTCCTTAGAGAAGGAGTTCACGAAGGAGGAAGTTCTCCAGGTCTTAAGGGAGATGGAGGGTGATAAAGCCCCTAGCCCTGATGGTTTCACCATGGCTTTCTTTCATCATTGTTGGAGTGTTGTGGAAAAGGATGTCATGGATTTTTTTGATTTTTTTCATCAGCACTCTGTGTTTGAACGGTCTTTGAATGCTTCGTTTCTCACTTTAATCCCTAAGAAGTGTAATGCTGTTAACATTAAGGACTTCCGCCCTATCAGTTTGGTGGGTAGTGTGTACAAGTTGTTGTCCAAGGTGTTGGCGAACAGGTTGAGGGCGGTTTTGGATAATCTCATCTCCGAGTCTCAGAATTCTTTTGTTGGTGGAAGATAGATTTTGGATTCAGTGCTTATTGCAAACGAGTGTTTGGATAGGAGGCTGAAGAGCCAATTACCGGGGGTGATTTACAAGCTTGATATTGAAAAATCATATGACCATGTTAATTGGGAGGCCTTGTTTTATTTGTTGGACCGGATGGGTTTTGGTTTGAAATGGAGGGGGTGGATTAAGGCTTGTGTTACTTCTGTCCGTTTTTCGGTCCTGGTAAATGGATCCCCTAAAGGTTTCTTTGGAAGTTCTCGTGGGTTGAGACAAGGTGACCCTCTATCCCCTCTTTTGTTTCTATTGATAATGGAGGTTTTAAGCAAAATTTTGAAGAAGACAGAGGAGAATAACCTTATTCGGGGGTTTCATGCGGGAGCAGTGAATTCTGTTGGTGTGTGGATTTCTCATTTGTTGTTTGCAGACGATACTATCTTATTTTGTGATGCCTCTAGGGATCAGTTGTTGTCCATAAGGTTGGCGATGTCTTGTTTTCAGGTGTTTACAGGCTTGAAGGTTAATGTTGGGAAAAGTGAGATTGTCCTTGTTGGGGAGGTGAATAATCTAGTTGAATTGGCTAGTATTCTTCAATGTAGAGCGGGGAGTTTACCTATGAAATATTTGGGAATGCCTTTGGGTTCTTCTTTTAAGACTGCTTCAATTTGGAATCCTATTTTGGAGAAGATGGAAAAGAAACTTTCAGGGTGGAAGCGTCTCTATTTATCTAAAGGTGGTAGGCTCACTTTACTTAACAGTACTCTTTCAAGTCTTCCAACGTACTTTCTATCACTCTTCACTATTCCTAAAGCTGTGGCTGCTAGATTGAAATGTATTCAGAGGAATTTCCTTTAGGGGTCTTCTGAGGGTAGTTTCAAATATCCTTTGGTGGCTTGGGAAAAGGTGTGTTTACCTATCAAATTGGGTGGTTTGGGGATTAGAAGTGTGGTGTCTTTTAATCAATCTTTATTAGGGAAATGGTTGTGGCGTTTTGGGTATGAAGTTTCCCATCTTTGGCGGAGAGTAATCTCCACAAAATATGGTGAGGGTCATGGGGGGTGGTGTACGAAGGTGTGCAGGAGGACTCATGGTTGTGGTCTTTGGAGAAGCATTCATGAAGGGTGGGAGAGTTTTTCTAAGCATTTGTCTTTTGTAGTGGGTGAAGGCACCCGTATCCGCTTCTGGCATGATAGGTGGATTGGGGATAATACCCTAAAAGACCTCTATCCTGAGCTCTATGTCTGTACAGTTGCAAAGGATGCATGTATCTCTGAGGTTTTGTGGACTCCAGAAGGAGGTTCTTTCAGGGTGTGGGACTTAAGGTTTTTTAGAGCTTTTGAAGATTGGGAGTTAGCTGCTTCTTACTCTCTTCTTCGGCTTATCCATCCTCGTATTCCTCGGGGGGATAGGAGGGATACGCTTCGTTGGCACCTCAAAGGGGATGGTAAGTTTGATACCCGATCTTATTACCAAGAAATTCAGGGCAATCCAAATCTTTTGTTTCCTTGGAAGGGTGTGTGGAAACCAAAGATTCCTTAGCGAGTGGCCTTCTTCTTGTGGACAACTGCGCACAATCGGATTCTCACTTTGGATAATCTCATGCTTAGGGATCGTCCTTTGGTAAATCGGTGTTGTATGTGTTGTGGTGATGGGAAGTCGGTAGACCATCTTCTGATTCATTGTCCTATTACACATACCTTATGGTCCTTCATGCTTCAGGCTTTTGGTATACATTGGGTTATGCCAAGATCGATGGCAAGTTTGTTATCTTGCTGGCATCAATGGCTTGGGAAGCACAATTCAAATATTTGGAATTTGATTCCAGGGTGCTTAATGTGGATTGTTTGGTTGGAACGAAACCGTCGCTCCTTTGAGAACATGGAGAAGACATTGGATGAGTTAAAGGTCTTATGCCAGTGTAGTCTTTTTGAGTGGGCTCGTTGTTGGGGCTTTACTGATTCTTTGTCTCTTTCAGAGTTTATGTTTTCCCTTAAATTAGCTTTCTGATTTCCTTATCTTTTGTTTTGCTGTTTGGTTCTTCTATCTTGTTGTTCATCATCATGAACTACTTGTACTTTTATTTTTTCTCATTTATAACATTTCTCTGATTACCTATAAAAAAAAAAACTATCATATCCTCTGTAATTATCATATTTTAACCCTTATGTCAATCACTTGACTTGTTAAAGAAATGATTATAAAACTAGGAAGTAATAAAAAGAAAGGTTGTACCGGGTGCAAAAAGCTCCCACTTTTTGCAAGGTTTAGGAGAAGTCATGATAGGCAGCCTTACCCCCAATTTGTTTTGGAGAGGCTGAATCCTAGACTCAAACCCGCACCTATCGCTTTAGGTGGAAGACACATGCCATTGCACCAAAACCCAACCTCTAGGAAGTAATATAAGGAGGGGCAACATAATTCCCATCTAGAATCAGAATATAACTAGCCATATTTGACTATGCACACTACAAAGATTGAAAAACCAAATATATCAATGCAAAACCAACGTCTCTATCTTCAAGATTTATTTCATAAATTTTATCTATAATAATTTTGGAGGACTGATAAATGAAAAGATTATATTTAACATTTTAATATGACTAGCCATATGTGTGTTATGCATACTGTAGCAGAGAAAGACCTGTTCAAAGATAGTTTTTTCATCACCATCAAGATGAATGAGATTGAGAAAGTTGTATGAAATTGGAGGTGCATATCACGCAACCATCCTGGCAGAAATGTGAAAGTGAGATCTAATGACCAATTCCTTTTAAAGAGAATGTTTATAAAATAAAATCCATTAAGTGGTCAAAAAACATATTACGGAGATAAAATAACAAAACTTACGAGCATATCATAAGCAAGCTGACCGAGCTTGTTTGCCTGGGCGTCAGTGAGTAAAACATCAGCATTCCAATTTTGAACAAGGAATAATATGTGCACATGCACATATACATCAGAGGAACAAAAGCAGCTACCTGCAAAAACAATCCTAGAATTAAACCATTATGACACAAGAAAACTTCAGAATAGGAAACAACCCCTGTGAAATGCAATGATGATCTTTATATACTCCAAACAAAGAGGAGGTCCTTGGACCTGTGAACTGGCAGAAGCCAGCTATTGAATTTAAACAACTTTGCACAAGAGTCATGGAAGATAAAAATTGGAGATGACTGCAGACACCCCATCACTCAAGCAATGGCCACCTATAATTTAATCTCTTCTTTAATTAATTAGATACTGCATAAATTGAAGGAAGTAAATTCCCATGCTCACTCAAGTTTTCTTGGAGCATCTAGACCAAGAATGAGAAGATTCAGGGGTTGTCTATAAGAGAACCAGCTAAAACAGTAAATGTGGAAATGGCACAAACTAAGAATAGATTTAATTTTCCTCTGACATTATTAACACATGAATATTTTTTTATTGTTAAATTTATAATCACATGATGTTGCGAAAAATAACAAAGGCAATATTTAATCAGGCGGCTAACACAATAACGCACAACTCTGTGGTCTCTTTTTCTAGTACTCTTTCATTCTCATTGCTTCAGACACTAATTTACAGTTTATAATGTATTATAGTGTAAACATGGCAAAAAGAGACATTAGAAATGGGTATTAAATTTTCCAAGAGTTTTTGGGGAAGGGCCTCCAGCATCTTTCACACTAAATGACGACAAAAGATGCGCGAAGTCCTTGTAAAGATTGAGAATTTTCACTGATAGGTAATCAAGGTCAGTGCTGTATGCAGAGACATTTTGTTATGGCCATAGCAATGAAGGCTTCACATATTTGAAGTTTCTCCCACCATAATAAACAATAGCATTTCCAATAATTGATCCCACGTCTATTACTGACTCCTGTGCACTGAAATTCATTTCAAAAGTGCAATTCCTTGTAAGGCAGGAGTTGAAGACATAACTATTACACGTCAATCAGAGCAATGCAAGGTTGATATTTAAAAGTGTTAATTTACTTGCTATAATTATAATCTCACTTGCTCATGTGAAACCTCAATCAGAGCAATGCAAGGTCGAGATTTAAAAGTTTTGTTTTTTCTTGTTCAATGTACATATATAAATACTATTAACATACAGTGAATGATTAAGTGAGATCAAGTCTGAGCAACACATACTCCCAAGAGCTAAATTCTCATTCAACAATGCAAACATATAAAGACTTAAGTCTCAATTTACAATTTAGTCACAACATAATCTAAATAATTATAGCAAGTAAATTCGTTAAGAAGCTGCTAAATTCAAAATGACTCAACTTCCACTCCATTATCCTTACAATTCAATTCATTCCGGCCATTCTTGATTTAGAATTCGTAACTTCCATCTTCTTGCAAATTCATGTCATAAACATCATCAGACTGTGAATCTCTCAACCCCAACGAGCCATTACCCCGAACATTCTGTCTAATGGGGCCCCTTCCTCTCTGTTTTCTATCAAAACCAGCTTCCCCAGACTGCAACCCACCGGAACCAATGGGGCCCTTTCCTCTCTGTTCTATATCAAAACCAGCTTCCCTTGACTCCAACCCACCGGAACCATTCGAACCCACATCCTGAAACCTATTCCTATTCACATTCTTTCTCAATTTCCCATTACTTCTCTTCCCATTTCGCCTATTCACACCCGATAATTCCAAACTATCTTTCTGATACGAACTCTCCGAATCCAATAAATTCCGACCCTTCTCCTCCTTTAATTCATCCAAGCCACCATTTCTTTGATAGGGTTTGATACTATGAACAACCCCTTTAGGGAAAAATCTAGCTGAGGGTAAGTCATCCACAGTCTGAAACAACTGAGGCCCATCTCTCTGAGTCCACAAATCGAACCCACCAGGCCTTTGGAACCTATCAGCCAAGACTTTGACTTGTTCATCAGCGCCAACGGAGAGCAAGTTAGGGGCTCTGTCGACAACCTCCCAAGGCCTCTCGAGCTCTGACACAGCAGCCTTGAGCTCTGCTCGCTTTCGCATCTCGTAAATGTTGCGCTCGCGAGCGAGGCGAGCCTTGAGGAGCTGACTGGCTTTCTTTGCCTGCATTCGCTTCCATTGCCACTTTGATACGCCACCTGGGTAGGTTCTGGGACCCCCTCCCATACGAATAATCGTCGTTTTGGGTTGGGAGTAGAGTACTGAAGAGTTATGGGGTTTTGGTTGGAGGAACAACTTGGTTGGAGTTGGACCTGTCAAAGAATTTGAGAGTGTTTGGATTTGAAGGATTGACATTTTTCTTAAACCAAACCAAAAAAAGAAGAAGAAAAAATTGGATTCTATTCTATGACTATGAATGGTTTAAGAGTCGGGAGGGAAAGCAAAGAAGAGAAGGATAGCGGTTTGTGTGAACAACGAGTTATCTGCAGAAGACTAATGCTGTCCTCCTGGGTCATTTACAGCTAATGGGTTGGGCCTACTTGTAACAAAGGCATTTGGGCTTGTGTACTAGCGTAACGTGTTGAGTTCCATTTCCCCCTCCCCTGCCTCTGTTGTTGTTGATGTAATGTTGAGTTCCTCCCATCACTATTTAACAGATAAAAAAAATGCCAATGCTATTCATATAATGCAAAGTGTCATCATCAGATTATTAACGAAATGGATCAATATGAAAACGAAATCAAACATTCAAAATAAAATTTTAGATTTTTTTTTTTTTTTTTTTTTTTTGAGAATGGAAAATTTAGAAATTTTAATGGGCAAAAGTGTACTTTACTCGAAGAAAAACAAAAAAATGTGCATACATGAGCCCAGAGAGCAGCATCGTCGAAGAGGCGCAGGTGATCAGTGGGTTGGGAGAATAGCGATTGCGCAAGCGGCGGGTCGTCGTCCATTAGCTCTGCAAAACTGAGAGAGAGAGAGAGGAAAATGAGAAGAATAGAGATGATTGATTGATTGATGATATTACTCACTCGATGTGGAGAGGGTAATGAAGGTTGGGGTCAGGAGAGAGAGCGATGGAGCGGAGCTGGTCGGAGTGGCGGCGAATGAGAAACGCAGCTTTGGCTTTGAGTTGAGACTTGAGAGGGAGAGGGAGAATCGTCCATTTCGTGAAAGGAGCTGTGCACACAAAAGAGGAAAGGTGGAAGACGGGTTTGGGCGGGGAAGATATATTAATATTGGTCACCAACCTAGACAAAACACTGCTATAGCCTCTACTATGGGTCAAGATGAATTTTTTTTTTTTTTTTTTTTAAATAAGATAAAATTTCAACTCAATGGTTTAATTTTACGATAAGTCGATAATTATTTTTATTGTTAAAATTAAGATATTAATTAATTTTTTGTTTTATATATGAAACTTTTATTTTCTTTTTTGAGAATTTAGCTTTTGCCTTTTGCTACATTAAATTAGTCAATTGATAAATGGATTTAATTAGTGTAGTCTCAATTTTTTTATTTTTATGAATTTTTTTATTAAATATTATTTTCGTACCTAGAGTTTATACGAATTTCATTTTTCACCCATAGACTTTTAGAAAAAAAACCAAACTAAATTTTTGACCAACTAAATTGCAAACTTGAATTCACCAATCAAAGTGTAACTCTCTCAATCTCGTCTACCTATAAATCTCTTACCTCAAGATGTCTCTCCAACTCAATATTCTTGACTTGCCATGAGAGAGAGAGAGAGGATAGTTGAATGGTGGAGAGAGAAACAAATAAAAAATGATTTTTCAAAGTTTTGTTGTGGAACAAAAATTTCAACAAATGTATGGATGTTTGTTCAAAAATTATTTTGGTGTACCATCTGTGGAGCATGTTGCAAAAGTGTTTTAGCTGAGTTTTTTTTTAGGGAAATTAAGTTTAGCTACATTTTAGCTTATCAAATTTTGGGTAAAAAAAAAGAGTTGATTTTATGTGCCTCTACTAATGCCTAAGGAATCATCACCAAACTGTCGACTCTTTTATAGTTTTTGGTTGTGTTTACCCTAACACCATAACAAGATATGTTTGGTACCATGTTTTAAATTTTAATAATACCCGAACATATCAGTATGCGTTTTTTGTTTTTCAGTTTGCAAGTTGCCATTAACAAGAATTACATCAACATGGATGAGTACCATGTCACCACTAAGCTCCAAGCAAGTATTTTATACACCTACATACACTTAATTGATCTTTTAAATATACGCATGCATTATTACTCTACTAGATACAACCATGCACAAAAGTACATTCTCTTTTATATATATAGGAGTACATACCTTAGTATTTTGCTATGTCATTTGCCAAATTAAAACATCTAGGTACACCACATTAGGTCTAAAAACCAATTGGTGTCTTGGTTTGATAATAAAGAGCACAATCATTAGAAACAGACACCATAGGTGGAAACTCTAAAAAAAAAAATTTTAAAAAAAGGGTCTAAACTAACTTAATAATTATAAGACTTCTAAATATATGCATATAAGCACATTTATGGTACCATTAAGAGTTTACATCAATTTTGATTATCATTTTGCAACTCATACACAATTCTAATGCAAACACATCATTACGAGCAACTACAAATGTTATAATAAGACCATCAGTACGTTAGATATGAATTCTGAAGTATGTTATAACTTGTAATCATTCATATAGTTATTGTTTACAAAATAAATTATATACTAGCTAGGTTCTCAGATGTTATTACGTACAAAAACATTCAACAATAGATGTCATAATTAGATAAAGCACGTTGTGGGAGGAAACTTAGTCTCAGAGCTTAAGAAGGAATTATCCTCTTCGGAAATGGCGTTGAACCTTAATCCTCAAGGTTTTGCTCAATCCCACATCGGAGAGAGACGCCTCTCACTCATGCCTTATAAGCTTGGGCCTAAGACATGAGTGTACCACTACCACACTACTTGATGGGTACACCCCACTTGTGAGCTCATGTTTATAAAATGCGGGTGGGAGATGTCTCTCCCTGATGTGGGATTGAGCAAATCCGTGCAGGTGGCATCGACCTTCTCGGCCCATTCCCAAAGCGAACAATGCATTCTAAGGGAGAGATTCGTTCCTCCACAAATGTGTTATGAGTAGGGTAGTTAGAAGGTAGTTTCTAGTTAATTCTCTTTGAAAGGGAGGATTGTGGACCAACCAATCCTATTGATCAATTTCAATGGACAGAGCGATATGTAACCATTGATCCAGAAGTAGATCCCATTAGAGGTTTCCCTATCTTTCACTTATTTTTTTTTTGCTAAACAGTAACTATCTTTCACATAAATTGGCACTGATAAAATTTCATATACTACTAAGACAACATTAGCAAAGAAGCATCATTTGATCCATTTATGTGAAGTGTAAAAGATTTGGAGCTTACTAGAGTGTACAACAATGGCGGAAATAAGAACAAACAATGAGGGAGAGAGAGAGAAGTTTTTGGAGAGAATTCTCAGAAAATATATTTCACAAGCTTAATCAATACAATAATCACAAATTGTTTATGTAGCATAATTACACTAAGATCATTCCAGAAGCTAAAACTGATCTAACAGAATATAACCCACTCTGCGAATCTAGGAATGACAGCTAGAAGGTAGTTACAACTTAACTGTTCACTGCTGAACCCAATCTCAAGAGGAAACAGAGCATTGCAAGACTGTAATAGATGAAGACAGACCAAAATGATCCCGTTTCATTTAAACTTAAACAGGCTAAGTTATACGACATCGTTTCTAATAAGAAACTAGCCGTTAACTAGCCATTGGAGTCTTCTTCCTCTATTTTCACAGTAAGAAACTAGCCATTAACTAGCCATTGGAGTCTTCTTCCTCTATTTTCATAGTTTGCTTTGTTTGAGTGTGATGTTCACTTACTTTAACATCCCCCCTCAAAACCATGGGGTCAAGAGACACCATGATTTTGGAGCAAAGAAAATGAAATCGAGAAGTGGATAAGCTCTTGGTAAACACATCAGTAAGCTTATCACCTGTGGCAATGTACTTGATCTGAAGATCCCTACGTAGCACCTTTTCTCGAACAAAATGGTAATCCACCTCTATATGTTTGGTGCGCGCATGAAACACAGGATTAGAAGCAACTGCATGAGCTAAAACATTGTCACACCAAAGCTTAGGAGGAATAGGAAGAAAAATGCCAAGGTCTCTCAAAACTTGGTAAAGCCAATAAAGCTCAGCAACAATGGTGGCTAAGGCTCTATACTCAGATTCAGTGGAGAATGAGATACTTTATCTTGCTTCTTAGCACTCCATGTGATAGGATTGTAACCAAGATAGCCAATGTACCCAGTAATGGAGTGTTTATCAAAGAGATCCCCTGCCCAATCCGAATCAGAAAAGGAAGACAAAGAGAAAGCCCTAGGTTGAAGAAAAACACCATAATTCAAGGTACCATTAACATACCTAAGGATTTTCTTAGCAGCAATTAAGTGAGCATAAGTAGGATTAAACATAAATTGGCACTCCTGTTGCATTGCAAAACTAAGATCAGGTCTGGTGAAGGTCAAATAATGAAGTGACCCAACCAAACTCCTAAACTCATCTAGCATTAGGAGCACAAGGTCTACGAGCAGGTTTGGAAGTATGCATATTAGCCTTGAGGAGTAAATCATGAGCATACTTAGTCTGAGCCAAAAATAACCCTTTGGAAGACCTAATCAGCAGCTCAGAATTTCATTAAGAACTTGAGAAGATTATTAAAGGGAGAGAGAATAAAGAAGTTTTATGAGAGAGTTGTTCTTCCCCATTGGTGTCCCCCCTTTGAGGTGTTGATGAAGAGTTCTCTTTTAACTAAGTTTAAGGGGGGGTTTTTAGCAAATAATCTCAGCCAAAATCTGTCCCAACTAGCAATGAATCTTCAGAGAATCCATCCAAAGATTTGGCCAAAAATGGTAGGTTTAGCTTTAAGATGTTCTTGCTATTTTGGGTAAGAGCTGCTGGGGAAAAAGCAACAGAAAAGGAAGGTATTTTGGCAAGAAAAAGATGGTTACTTTAGTTGGTTTTGGTTTTAGCCAAATGTAGAAAATCAGTAATGCTCAGGCTGCTGGGTTAGATGTTACATCTATTTTGAAAAAGCTGTCCCAGCTGTCAGGAAAAGTTATGACAGCTATCATGAGACAGCTGTCACAGCTGTCATAAGACAGCTGTTGTTTTGGGAAAAAGTAGATGAGGTCAGCTGGGTGATTTAAAACTGCTGGAGATATCACTTTTAAGGGTAAGATCTCTTTTAAGGGTATCTTGCTATTTTAGGTATAACAGCTGGCTGCTGAGATTTTAGCATTAAATATCTGATGATATCACTTCTAGTCAGTTGTCAAGTGCTGAATACATTACTCGGATTCTCCTTTTTCGGGTGTTTGTGTTTTTGGTCCAAGCTTCCATTACAACACATTTTTAGTAAGTAATAGAATGGCTGGTTGAAAGTTAATGAAGTTTTAGAGATTTAGTCAAGGTCTCATTGTGTTGTGACATAATCTTGGTGAGCAAGAAGAGTATTTAATGCTCTGCTCTGGCAGCTAGCATAGAAACATATGGTCTGATTGTGGTAGACAGCAGCTGAGCATGAAAGATAACATGAATATTTTGTATATAGTTGGAGATTAAAGATAGCCAACCAGATTAGGCCATGTGTTTAAGTTGGATTTTAGCTGAAAATAGTAATGTAGTTTATGTAGAATAATATAATGAAGTTTCTAAATTTGTATAGCAACAGCTGGGGATTGAATGAACAGTTATTTTCCTAGCAGTTAGATGGCTAGGGATATTAAGCATTTGTCACCTGATGAATATTAATTTTTAGGAAAAGAGCAATGGAGAATTTTATCATCTAAAGTAATATGTGATAAGAGATGCTTACCATATGTTACCTGCTACACACAGACTCGTCAGAGTTCAGGGAGTTGAAGAAAACACGCTAAGCAACATGTTTCTTTTATCAACTTTAAACCGTTGGAGCTTTACTGAACATACCTCTTAGCCCTCCAAACCACGACTCCCAAAGTTTCCCCAAAGAGACTTATGAGCTTGGATTATAAGCCGAAGATGAAACGACGCATCTCGAGTTTTGTTGTCATTTTGTGTAAATATGGGCTTTTATTAAAGAAGCCGCTTGCCATGAGTGTAATAGAGGTAATATGGGTCGTGAACTTTGATTCATTGCTTAAGCCCGATCCATATGTTAATGTTGATGATGTCGTGGGGTTATGATCCTAATTGATAAAAAGGAAATGTGGACCATGAATCTGCCTCTTGAAGTAAGGATCTCGCAGGCCTTGTGAGCCCAATCCATTTAGTTGAATGAAATATGAGCTTATTTTGGGCTTCAAATAGATTTACTCAAAAAATTAATAATATGTTGATGTAGCATAGGTCACCAATGAAGTAGTGCCACGTGGGACGAAAAAAGAGTCTTTAACAACATACATCATCATCATATACATGAGAAAAGATAAATACAATGTACGTCAATAAAGGGTCAGAAGACCAGTATACAAGAGGCTAAAGAAAAGAAAATACATGTAAACCTCACTACATCCCTCAAAAGATGTACACACTCCTCCTAACAAAAAATGTCCCATACTAACTCTCCCCCTAAGTACAAGACTACTCTCAACCCAAAACTACTCCCCCTTTTTGTCATGAATGACAAATGGCAAGTCATTGAGAGGTCGTCATCTTGTCATCACCAGAAGAGCTAGCATCATCATCCTCATCATCACTAGCATCATCATCCTCATCAGCCGAAGCCTCTGGAGAAGGAGATGGAGAGGGAGCGAAACCACCAAGGCGAGAAGAATGCATCCTCAAGGATTCATAGAAAACCCTTTTTCATATGCTAATGGAGGTATTCTATATTTCTATAGAGGCCACCTATGCGCTCCACCCTCTATTATTACATGTTCCATGATATCATAGAAGACCATGTGGATGATATTGTGGTTAAATAAGTGCTGGCTCCAAGATATTTTTTAGGGGAGGGGCTAGTACGAAGATACATCTTGAGTAAGAGATGAATCTTGCAATTTATATGGTTTTCTTATTTAAATTTGTCTATAGTATGTACTAGCAATAGAATGAAAAATAAACTATAGGTTCATTTGATATATTTTTTCTTAATACAATAAACATATTAATAGATGAAATACTTTTATCTATTAATTTAGGATAGTTATATGTTTACATTGTACTACCACGGTAAGATTTGCATTGTAAACAATTATACTATACACATTTGCTTAGAATCATAGTAAGATTTACGTTGTAGATAATTATATTGTAAACATTTGCAAAAAATATACAATATTAATTTTACTATACACATTTGTTTAGAAACAATGTAGATCTTACATTTGATAGTAAAATGTAAACTATGAATTTTCTATTAATTTATTTCAAATCTTTTTTAAAATCTAAATGGTTTTTTTTTTTTTTAATTTTACTTTTGATGTTAGGCTTATTATCCACTCCCCCCCCCCCCCCCCCCCCCACCCCTCTCAGATTTTAGATAAAATTCGTTTGGCGTTAGATTTTTTTTTAAAGATCAAAATATTGTTGACATGGTCATATTTAACCTTATTTCAAGTGGGTTTAAAAAAACTTTAGGGTCAGAATGTTCAAATTTTTATTTTAGGAGGGTCAAATAAAAAAATTTAAAATATTATATAAAAAATAATAATAATTGCCAGCTCAAGGGGGTTCAAATGAACCCAGTTAAATCAAAGTAAGCCAAGGATCATGCGAAAAAATTGAAACAAAAACTAATAAAAACTCCCTCCATGTGGATGATAGTTGGAAATTCACTATCCACACAAAAAAAACAAAAAAAAAGTCCCTTCATAGAATTTCTCTGTTTACTTACCAGCCTTGAACCTTAACCCTTAATGAAGATAATTTTAGCACTTTCCAACTCTGCAAAGAGATCATGGCCCTTATATATATATATATATATATATATATATATATATAGAGAGAGAGAGAGAGAGATAATCGCGAGGGCTTGGACTTGCACAATATGAATAAGCATTAAGCAACATTTCAGAATCATTCTTTGATGGAAGCCAAGTGCATGAAAAAATCTGCAATGGCTTCCTTTCTGGTAAAAGAATAGATTTAAATTAGGTCGGAGAAAAACGTCACATGTATAAATGACTATACACAAGATGCATGCAGTAATCTACCACATACTTACAATTACAGTACTTACCCGCTGAGTTCCCCATAAATCACTCTTCAAATCATGGGCCATATTTTCTTTTTACATTTAACCCCAATCAACTAGTAAAAAATGTGTGCGCTTTTAGCATGTTGAGAATTCTCAACACCACAGGTGATCCAGTCACAATAGAATTTGTTGAAGAGTAAAATTCAACTATCCTAGAAACACTTCTCTAGAGTATTAACCCAAAATTATTATACCTATTTTCATAATGGCTCTGCTTAATGTGTAAGAGACTATCTGGATGATCGCATCTCCCTGATGTCCAAGCTGTGATCATCATCATTGTCATCATTGTAATGACCTCTACGGTTCATGGTTGGCTGTTTCAATCTCTCAAATATTTCATCGAGTGATTCAGATGAGGAAACATGGTCGATTTTGGTTTCTTGACTCTGGCGTAGAGGAATGAATCTCTTGGCAACAACGTTAGACTTCAAGTTTTGAAAACCAGTCTTCATGGCTTCCCACTTTGAGGCAAATCTAGATGATGATCCTGCGGTTACATTTTGAAGATTGCTTGAATCAGCTGTTGAGGAGGTTACATTTTTCTCAACCAAATCCACATTGTTGATGGCTTCTCTGCTTGTGTCAATTAGGGCCTCTTCCTTTAAAGATTGTAATTGACCTCTCTTTCCATCCTCCATCACTTTCGTTGATTTCAATTCAGTGTCAACCTTCTCCTGTTACCACTCTCAAATATTCATTATGAGAATATAGAGTAAAAAATACACAAATTTGCAAGACCTATGTCAAAAAATCAATGTTGGCAGTATAAACATAAGAATGCATGAATATCAGCATTAATATGCTTTGTTAAAAGGAATGATGAAACAGAAGTGATTTCTGATGATTTTACATACCACGCTATTGCTCCCAGGTTCAATGTCAATGGTAACATTGTTGAAATTCCTTGCTAATGGAATAACATGCTCACCAACTTTATGTCCTTGCTCAAGCCCAGACCGTTCTAAGTATGGAACAAATTTAATTATTATAAGACTCAACTAACAGTTAACAACTTTCATTTTCACTCAAAGCTGATATATTTGAACAATTCTAATGTTTTTTTTTTATTTTTTTTTATTTTAAATCTTCTTCTTTTCTTTTTAATATAAGTACTATTTCTTGTGCAAGACTGCAGCCAATAATGTTCCCCCAGATTTTCGTAACACCTTTGAGTGCTTTTCAATTAAGCAAACAATATACAAACTACTTCAGTATGTCGTAATTTGCTCACCTTTTTTCAGAATAATTACTCCTGACTGATCAAATCCATCCATATCATCTGATTCATTTTGAAACTTGAATATCTTCCAATTCCCAAAGTATTCAATCACCCGATGAAAAAAACTGCTTGCAATTAAAATGGTATATATAACCATAATAAGGGGATAGATTTTGTTGAATCCTTTTCCAAAGAAAGGGACGGCATCATCTATATTTCCCATTTTCTGTGCAGAAATTAAAAAAAAATTACCACTTCGAGTAAAATAATGAAATCTGGAGAGAGAAAAAAAGGGGAGGGGGAGGGGAAGAGTTTATAAGAACGCAGTGTTTCTGCATAAAGTTCAAAATGATTTGACACCTTTTGTGGCTATCCTAATGTTCACAAACCAATACATATAGCATCCATTAAGTTTAGAAACAGGTATAAGGTAATCTAAACTAGGGAAAGCTAAACCAAAATTCTTTTGGCTTTATTTTTATGCTAACTGTTTGTAAGAAGTGTTTGCCAAACCATATATTGCTCTATTGCTTATTTTCACAAAGCTGTAATGTCCTAGTAAAAAACAATTTTAAAAAACCGTCCCACAATGCTGAAGGATAACTCACAAAAATAAACATTGATAAAGTGATTCTTAAAATAAAGATAAAACAAGGTAGACATTGATAAATTGAAATAGTTAAACTAAATCATCGAATTGTTGAATCAGGGCCTACAAATTAGTAGATCAACCTAAACAATTTCCTTTTGTGAGTTAACAACCGTTCCCAACAATATAATTATCATTTGAATTTAACACCATGAAAAGTATATGTATACCAGAATTTTACATAAAACTAGAGGGAAAACAGATTGCAATGGTTTAGCTGGTAATATGAAACCAACAAATGAGAAAAGTCTATTCATTTTATATCAAATGTTTTATCAGGTTTTGCCCACTTTGTCCTAAAAAGCTTGACTTGCATATGGATTTTTTTTTTTAATTGTTCAAGTGGAATGACTAGATGCCAATTGGAAATCTGATTTCTTCCCATCAATATTTTCAGATCAAATGGAAGGATTTTCTGACTTGACTGCAAGTCAGGGATCCCTCTAATCCAGTAAGTGATATTTCAATATAGATACTTTAGAGGTGTAACAACACCTTAACTCACTAGTCACTAGTTAATTGAAGCATCCATTTTACTCGAAAAATAAAGGATGAATTATAATCCGGAAAAAGATTTCTTATGGGGTGGTAATTTAACACATTAAGATTAGTAAGTCCAGATTTATCTATCTGTTAAATAGTACATGGAGATGGTGTTTACTATCTTCTCTATGAATCATTTTGGTTTCTGTTGTTAACCAAAGACATGTAAAATATTTAAGATTATTCTGTTCTTATAATGCTCCAAGCAACAAGAATAAAGGTGATTATTTTTGCTTTCCAAACAAGATGTTTTACTTTCATTTTTCCAATTGTCCAGCAGATATTGCCTTTAAAAACATCTAAGTGAAATTTCTCATATATTCTCTGTGTACCATGCCCTAGCCATTTTCTTTTATAATAAAGTTCTTATTACTTGTAGGGTAAACTACTATAGTAAGTAGTGTTAAGACAAAATTTGCAATGATCTTTTCTTGAAATCACTCTAAGTTGCACCAGCGGCATCACTTCAGAGCACTATTTACTTCTGTTCCAGACAAATTCTAGTTGAATTTTTTTCCAATCATTTGTTCAGCCTTATAACTGGCTTTCACAATCTACAAGAGTGTAAAGAAACCAGCATGCCACATGCACGGCACATTATGTCATTTTACAACCTGATATTTGATAAATACCTCTAGATAAACTAGACAACATGAGAGTTTCTGGATAGCAAAGCTGGAACTGGTGGACATGCTTACAAATGATGGATCTCAAAACCAAAAAAAAAAAAAAAAAAAAAAAAACCCTACCACATATAAGATAATATATACTGTGAGGGAAAGAAGTTTAACGAAACAAACACATATAAGAAGTACATCTGAAAGTGACAATACTTATGTAATCAAAGGAACCTCAAAAACTATCATATCCTCTGTGATTATCATATTTTAACCCTTATGTCAATCACTTGACTTGTTAAAGAAATGATTATAGACCTAGGAAGTAATAAAAAGAAAGGTTGTACCCAGTGCAAAAAGCTCCCACTTTTTGCAGGATTTAGGAGAGGTCATGATAGGCAGCCTTACCCCCAATTTGTTTTGGAGAGGCTGAATCCTAGACTCAAATCTGCACCTATATCTTTTGGTGGAAGACACTTGCCATTGCACCAAGACCCAACCTCTAGAAAGTAATATAAGGAGGGGCAACATAATTCCCATCTAGAATCGTAATATGACCAACCATATGTGATTATGCACACTACAAGATTGAAAAACCAAATATATCAATGCAAAACCAACTCCTCTATCTTCAAGATTAATATCATAAATTTTATCTATAATAATTTTGGAGGACTGATTAATGAAAAGATTATTTTTAATATTTTAATATGAATAGCCATATGTGAGTTATGCATACTGTAGCAGAGAAAGACCTGTTCAAAGATAGTTTTTTCATCACCATCAAGACGAATGAGATTGAGAAAGTTGTATGAAATTGGAGGTGCATATCGCGCAACCATCCTGGAAGAAATGTGAAAGTGAGATCTAATGACCAATTCCTTTTGAAGAGAATGTTTATGAAATAAAATCCATTAAGCAGTGAAAAAACATATTACGGAGATAAAATAACAAAACTTACGAGCATATCATAAGCAAGCTGACTGAGCTTGTTTGCCTGGGCGTCAGTGAATAAAACATCAACATTCCAATTTTGAACAGGGAATAATATGTGCATATGCACATATACATCAGAGGGACGAAAGCAGCTACCTGCAAAAACAATCCTAGAATTAAACCATTATAACACAAGAAAACTTCAGAATAGGAAACAACCCCCGTGAAATGCAATGATGATCTTTATATACTCCAAACAAAGAGGAGGTCCTTGGACCTGTGAACTGGCAGAAGCCAGCTATTGAATTTAAACAACTTTGCACAAGAGTCATGGAAGATAAAAATTGGAGATGACTGCAGACACCCCATCACTCAAGCAATAACCACCTATAATTTAGTCTCTTCTTTAATTAGAGACTGCATAAATTGAAGGAAGTAGATTTCCATGCTCACTCATGTTTTCTTGGAGCATCTGGGCCAAGAATGAGAAGATTCAGGGGTTGTCTATAAGAGAACCAGCTAAAACAGTAAATGTGGAAATGGCACAAAGTAAGAATGAATTTAATTTTCCTCCGACTTTATTAACACATGAATATTTTTTTATTTTTAGATTTATAATTACATGATGTAGCAAAAACAACAAAGGCAATATTTAATCAGGCAGCTAACATGATAACACACAACTCTTTGGTCTCTTTTTCTAGTACTCTTTCATTCTCATTGCTTCAGACACTAATTTACAGTTTATAATGTATTATAGTGTAAACATGGCAAAAAGAGACATTAGAAATGGGTATTAAATTTTCCAAGAATTTTTGGGGAAGGGCCTCCAGCATCTTTCACACTAAATGACGACAAAAGATGCGCAATGTCCTTGTAAAGATTGAGAATTTTCACTGATAGGTAATCAAGGTCAGTGTTGTATGCAGAGACATTTTGTTATGGCCATATCAATGAAGGCTTCACATATTTGAAGTTTCTCCCACCATAATAAACAATAGCATTTCCAATAATTGATCCTATGTCTATTACTGACTCCTGTGCATTGAAATTCATTTCAAAAGTGCAATTCCTTATAAGGCAGTATAGTATGTGTGGTCCACTGTAATTTACATAATCCTTTCAATTGATTTGTCCAGATCTGAAAATTCTGCTGTAATATGTGTTCAAATTTCATATCTTCTGGCCATATTTTATTAGCCTTTTTTTAATTCATTTCAACTGAAAATCATAGACCTTATTTGATTGGCAAGAAGCCATTTGGCGAAAACAATCAACTCTGTGGCTATATAGGGTGAAATTGAAACGAGTCCTCTGCACTCCCTTGTTTACTCTAGCTATGCATTTTTGGCATTTAAAGCCCAAGTAGAAGGAAATGTATTATTTACTTGCATGAGTGCCACATTTATGTCATATGTGAGTTCTAAGATCAAATACAGGCTCTCTAATAACCTCTTTTGCACTATTGCCGTGCATTTTGGGCATTTAAGGTAACTGGAAAACTTGCATGTTCACACTACTATTCATGTCACTGACCCACTGTTGCATGCATCGTTCTCACTACTGTTCACAAAATGTTGGCCGATTTGATTTCAGTTTTTTGGCATTTAAAGCCCAAGCAGAAGGAATTTTATTACTTACTTGCACGAGTGCCACATTTCTGTCATATGTGAGTTCTAAGACCAAATAAAGGTTCTCTAACAACCTCTTTTGTGCTCTTGCCATGCATTTTGGGCATGAAAGGTAACTGGAAAACTTGCATGTTCACGCAATGTCACTGTTTCAACTACTGTTCACATGCATTGTTCTCACTACTCTCAAAAATTGTTGGCAAATTTGATTTCATTTTCTTCTCACCTTTTTTGCAATCCTCAATCGAAATTTTTCCCCTTCCCTACTAAAACTCTAGTAATTTAGATCCCTAACCCTTCTTTGTAAAGTGTTTTTTTTTAGGTAAGAAAAATAATATTAAAGAAACTACAACATGCATAAAAGGCACATAGTAGTCCAAAAGTGCAAAAAGGGTAAAGAAAAAAAAAACAAAACAGAAAATTAAATACAAAAAAGAAGAGAGCTAATGACCAAAGGGATTGAGTCATAAGCCATGAGTTCCCAAGCCGAGAACAATCAAACCAATAACCCAAGATCCACAAATCCTCTTAACCCTAAGCTCACCACAAGCGCACATAGAGAAATCTTCCAATTTGTCTTATGTCAACCACTCAATGACTATCTGTAAGGTTTTTTTTTTTTTAATTTAATTTTTTTTTTTAATATCAAATCCTACAATGGCCAAATACTCTCTACTTACACTCTGTATGCCAAACATTAAATTAATTCATCAAAAATTAATCAAAAAACTTTTTATCTATCAATCTCCATTCAGAATCATCTATGGTGAGCATGTTGGTCAAGAAAAGAACAAAAATCCAAAATCCAAAAGAGGGTTTGTTAAAATATAGCTCCAACAAAAAATTTTACAGGTAAAAGAATATTAGAATATGTTATATTTTGAGTTATTTTTTTATATTAGCATATTAATAACAAAAATACCCTCATTAACAAGCTAATATAAAAAATAATTCAAAGTAACTCTAAGAGTTTAGTTTTACACCAGTGTAAATGGATTGTCCATTCATTCAATTATGTGAGGTGACCTCCAAGCCAGAGAACCAACCAACAAATTTGTCTACAAGAAAGAAGAAAAACATCACCATTTCAAAGTAGCATTACCTAAACAGTAAAATCATCACAACACCACAGTAGGTTGCGTTGTCATTCCCATTGTAATTCCCATCCTATTCATCCATGGCTTACTTTCATTCAGCAGTACAAAAAAGAAGAACTAGCACCAAAAATTACCATCCCCAATGCTAGGTGAAACTAAATAATGCAGATCACACTTCTGACATTAACATTATGCCACTTGGAGTCTGTATGCCAGTCGTAACCTTTTATGTTCCAAACCACTACAGTTCCATAACTCCCAACTTCTTTTTCTACTAGTACCAAGTACCAACACATAAAAAACCCAACACCCATCAGTCACTAATGCAAAAGTTCATACATCAAGGATGCAAAGGCCACTGAAGTTCAATAAATTATAATTTACATAAAATCATCCAGCCATCCATCCTTGCCACATTTAAGCTTTCTCCATTTTCTACACTATCTTTAATTATAAATTCATTATGCTAAGATAATGTTCAAATGATTAAATTTACCCTTTCCAACATCTTAAGCTTTTTGGACAAGTGGTGATTTATCAAATATTTTCAACATTCAACAAATAGAGAAACCCTCTAGAAAAAGGAAAAATTCCATGCCTCAAAAAGAAGTTTACCTGCACAAGTACCTCCTGCCTTCCTACGGCATTTATGAGAATAGAGAAAAGAGATAAATCAACTCCACTGGGCAGTATTGTGGCCTCTGCTAAAAGAATTGCAGCTGACATGCAACCTAATATAATTGCCAAGAGTTTCTTAAGTTGCTTTCTTAGAATACACCGCCACATCAACTCTGCAAAGAATTGAAGTATATGAGAATCAATGGAATTTATATAGAAATCATTAAAAATGTATTTAAACAGTTACTTTAATGCACAAAAACATTAAGAGTATAACCAAAAGAAGCCTTGCATCATATATCATCCAAATAAAGAAATTCAACTCTTTTCACGTTCAAAATTGTATTTAGAATGTCAGCAAATTATAACATTTCAACTTTTTTATATGATTATTAATGGTTTACTTCTTTTATGGAACAAAAAGATTCAATTTCTTGTAGCAATTCAATTCTAAAAGGGAAATCATGCTTTCAAATGATAATGAAAAAAACATTGACTCATTTTATTTTAATGGAACAGAATAGAGCCCTGTTGTTCAGTAGCTCCAGTAATCCAAAATCCCATTGTAAGACCATCAGATGAATGACAAAACAACCACTACTTAATTGTCTATGTGATTATCATGTTCCACCATCCCCAAAGTACCCCACATTTGGAAAACAGAATTGAAATTACATACATATACAGAAACAATATTCAGATTCTGGTAATTACCAATCATATCAAGAAAAGAACCTATTGTGCCTGATCGTTCAGGCCTAAAGCTTGAAATATATTTCCTGCAAAATTGAAACACGAATAACTAGCATCAAGAAAAAGAAGCATGAAGTGACCATCAATCCAAAAGAAAGGTACCAAGCTTTACTACTGATGATATTACCACTGATACTCTATAATTATGTACTACAGTTGATTGTTTCCAATGTGTGACAAGAAATTTTAAAAAAATAAATAAATAAATAAAGATACTTTATTGGTAAGAGAAGGAAATTCAAATACAAAGGATGTGTATCAAGCTACTCCTAGAGAATTACAATCTGAAATCTAAAAAGTTTAAAAATGCTAAAAAAGGGCGTGGAAATGACATTGTCTAAGGTAGGCATCCAATCATACAAAGACCACAAAAATAACTACTTAATTACATGCAGGTGACGTTCATGGCTTAAAAATTCCTACTATTCCCTCTTTTTATTTTTTCCAAAAGAACCAACAACGGCATTCCATATTGATACAGTCTCATGTCAACCGAATCATCCTTCCAGCACGCAAGCATCTAAATCAAACCCTTTGGCAACACCCAAGATACACCAAATAATGAAAACACAAATCATCAAGAATCTCTTGCCACTAAGCAATGAAGTAGAGGATGAACAATTGATTCCCACGACACTTTCATATGTAATACCAGCCAATAGTCAGTGTGTTCCAGCTTGGAAGATTATCCACAATTATAATATTTCCCAAAGCTGGTGTCCGTGTCAAAAAAGTTATCTTCTGAGGCACCTTAGCACCCCTAATACTTGTCTAGGGAACTTTACTCTTGTAGATCCTCTCAAAGCATCATAAAATGACCAAATCTCAAAATTTCTAGACTTAATTAATCTCCAGACATTTGATCTACACCTCTACTAGAAACCAAATGTGAATGTAGCATATCAAAAAGCTTAACCATGCATTCAAATTCCCAATCTTGCAAAGCACGAATAAAACAAGGACTCCAATATAAGATACAACTGAAGCATAACAGCAAAATAAATAGATCAAGGAATAGATCCTTTGTAGAAGCATCACCACACCATACATCATGCTGAAAATAGACTTGTATACCATCTCTAACAAGAAATTTAATATTTTTAGAAAATAAGATCCAACCTTCTCTAATGCTCTTCCATAAACCAACCATGTGATCCTCTTATTCTCTTTTCAATCCCCTACCCCCATGCTTCTCATATTTCACAATAATGACACCCCTTCAGTGTGTACGGGTTGGGTATCCAAAAAGCCTTTCCAAACCCAACCCTCTATTTATTACATGCCAAAACATCTATTAAATTTTAAGAATTCCATCCCAAACTTATCCCATTATATTTAAAAAACTTAAACCCATCCAAAACTCATCCTACTTATCTAATTATGGGTTGGGTTATTTATCTAATTATGAGTTGGGTTGAATGGGTCAAGTCAAGTTAACCTAAAAACTGAACATCTAAAATACTCTCTCTTACACTAAATCAAATCATATTTAGAAACATAATCAAGTACCATAACTATTTTTTGATAATTTGATAGTTACAACAAAGGGAGAGGAGGGATTTGAACCATGAACGTCTCTGTTAGAAACACTAGTAGGTGTTAGTCGAGCTATAAAGCTCTTGGCATAAGTGCCAAAACTACTCAATTGTCATAATTCATAATGTTCAAACCAATTAAAAATACTGAAAAATCCAATATAACAATTTACATCACATAACATTTAAATTCTAACCATCTAAGCAAACATAACTTATCACGCATATATCTAAACAAACATATCTGTATCTATATAATTCAACACATATATACACATATTTATACGCATGGATGTAAGTATGGATGCATATATGCCTGTATTTAACAAATGCATAACAATTATCAACAAACCTTGCTAATTGAATAATAACCGATAGAAAACACATAATAGAGTAACAAGTATATGGTCTTAACGATGGCTTATTCAAATGAAGATTGAAATATGTGTTCATACAATTATCTTGTATGCTTCCATACCTATACAAATTCATGTGAACAAAATAAGGAAGTGAAATTTATATACATGTATGGTTGTACTTGTACACACATACACCCACTGTCACATATACACAGACACACACATACAGAGAATTAAGCATTGACATTTCTCAGATTAAGAAATAAATGAAAGAAGACTTAGTAATAACAAATACTAAGAATCATGCAGATAAGCTTAATTTCCTAGAATCAGAGATGCTGACCCAATTCACATAGTTCATAGCACAATCAAATGTTGGATACTTT
The DNA here is from genome assembly GCA_023736055.1 of Quercus glauca. Lineage (NCBI taxonomy): Eukaryota > Viridiplantae > Streptophyta > Magnoliopsida > Fagales > Fagaceae > Quercus > Quercus glauca. The sequence continues at coordinate 27,085,009 of CM043325.1, read as the reverse complement.
CGCAGCAACCATAAAAGTTGAATCTTTTAAAGATAGAAAGCACGTGTTAGACTAAATAAAACCAAAAATAAGTGGTTTTAGAGCAAACCATCCAGTCACATCACGGCGCTCATTATTTTTCACAGTATCTTCCAGCTCAAGGGCTTCCAACACGAATTTGGTATATTCGCTGTGACAAAATAAGTTAAATTTAATTACTACTAGAAAAAATAGACAATTAAAAAATAGTCAGAAGCAAAGTGAACTAATATCGTCTCCAACTTTAAATGTTAACAGCATAGCAGAACTACTTGCGTTAAAAAGCAATAAAATGCAAATGCTTTTAGAAATGAAATTAAAAAGAATACCATCAATCAAAGACGTATGCTCTTTTCTTATATACAAAATGCATTTATATAATTACTAAAGGTAAGGAATAGCTTTGTAATGAGATATCAGATCGATGAATTATGTGAACTGGGGGATCCACAGTTCTACCACAAGGAAACAAATAAAAAATATAAGAAACAGACATGAAAAAACTTTCACTACAAGGCACCAGAGAGGAAAGTCAAATCTTTCTGAAAAATCAGTATTTGAATACACACACGCTTACACGTATAATATGTTGGACCTTTAAAGCTTCAATAATTGAGAGTGTACAGCAACTAAAAGTTCTTAACCAATTCTGTTAGAGTTTACCTTCTATACCGGTAATACTCCTCTCGAGCTCTCCTAAGTTGACGCCTTAGTGTTGCCATTGATTTCTCATCAGTGTCGTAATCCATATCATTTTCTCCTAATCTCCCACCTTGAGGTTTGAAAGAAGGATCTTCTTTTAACTAGAAAATAGAATTAAAAATTAAAAATCAAATAAAAAAACATTTTAAGAGCAACTAAATGAATTCAGTACAAGTAGTACTACCATTTGAAACAACATATCATCAATGATATTCATGTAGGGTCTCAAAGTATCACGCTTGGACATCTGCTTTGATGTTGCCTGAGCAATCTGATAATACACAGCATCAGAAACTATTTAAGGGGCAAGTGAAAAAAGATTTATAAAAATAATCAGGTTACAAGACATGCATAACCGAAAATTATAGAAATCTATATAACGCCAAACAGGAAACCGGTGGTGTAGAATATTACAAAAATCTATATAATTTTGCGACAAGAAGATATCAACCTAAACCAGGTTTGGGGCTGGCTGGTTGGATGGGGATGTAAAAAATATACCAATACAATGATAATTTTGATCATGGAGCGTAGGTGGATGTGGCGATGATGAACAAGATATGAAATTGGCTGATCATTGTAAATGAGGCAATTTTTGGATATATTGAACATGTTTTTGGAATTTATTAGAATACAATGTACATATTTGCTTAAGCTTTTTGGACAAATGGTATTTTATGTATTTGAGCAAGAGATCATGGACTCTGAAACCTCCCACCTGTTCAAACTCACATTAGGCCTACTCATTGAAGGAATTTTTAAATCTACAGACAAGAATTTGGTGAAATAGATAAATCTACCCATGCTTAACAGCTTAAGATTTTCAGTGAGATGCTTTAGAATGATATCTGAGTCCACATGCATCTGCCACATTAGTTGAATGTGGAGCTCCATTTGGGTTTAAATGATAGTTTGGCATCTCTGCCTAATAGCTTAGACTTTTGGGTTCGAATATAAAGAAGGTAGACTCTAACATGGATTACTGGCGATTAATTTCTTACTAAAATGATTTAAACACTTCAGACTTATATCTTCACTTCAAGGGAACACAAGATTAGACATTCAGGCTAAGACTGAAGTTTTAAAGCACCAAACACAAATGCTGATTAACTACTTAATAAAATGACTTAACACTTCACATCATTAAACAAGCAAAAAATATATACAATGAAGACCTCAAAAATTTATAGAGAAATCAAGCTCCTTGTAGCTAATTATATAAAACTGCCAAATAAAGCTTTGACTTTCACAAGGGGAATTAAACTTACCACAATAGCATTTGAAAATTCTTGATGTGCATCATCAAGTTCCACAGCCATTTTGGCAACTTTATGTGTCAGAACCTTCTGGCGAGCAGTCCAATCTGCATTTTTCCAAATGCCTTTTGGAATTTCACTCAGACCAAAGCCAAGAAGAAATGCACCGGTAACAAGTCCAAAAGTATTTGAGCAAGCCATGGCTAAACCCAGAATACCACCACTCCTGTAATAACTGACTGTTAAGAAATGAAAGAAGAGAGAGAGGGAGAGATAGAGAGTGCAATCTGCTGGAAACAAGCAAACAAGGAACTCATAGTGCTTAGAAAGATAAAATAGACATTAATGCAATGCAAATTGAATAAAAAAGAAAAGGGAATTCTATAATTTTAGCTTCACAATCAGACACTTGCCTAATGACAATGCATGAAACATCAAAAGGCTGAGATAACAAATGTTTTCATCTCACATACACAAATATTAACACATTGCAAGAACTATTCTCCATGCTTTGCCTCATGTAGGACAAAATATGTGTGTCAAATGGCTAGTGTTCCAACTATACCCCAAAGCTGAGCATAAACGGAAGTTTTGAAAGGGGCTTAAGCTATAATTTTATTGCTCAAACAAAACACTTAGAACATTCTTCAAAGCTACCTTCTCCCATCCAAAATGGCAGCTAAGACCAGTGTATTTGATTCGATCAGGACAACTAGGAGTTTTAACTGACTTCCATGATGGAAATAAAGTAAGAAAACAAGTGGTAGGCAATGGCTCTACCAGTAATGCTTCCTTCCAAGAGGTATTTTCATTATGACTTTGACTGTGGTAACCTGCGATTTGCTTATTCTCCTCCTGCTGATCTACCAGGCTACCAGCTTTATCTGACATTGCTATGATCATTTTCTGATGCATGCAATTTCAACATTTATCTCTCTCACTTATCCAAAAAGAAAACTTATTCCTTTTTTCAGAATAAAGGTCATGTGTGAAAAGTTAACAGAATTTTATCTCTTTCTTATAAAAAAAGTATATTATGGCAAAAGGAACACATTGGCATTAAAGAATAGAAGGATCACAGTCAAACAAAGAGATAAATGACAAGAATAACAATGATAAGTTAGCAAGGTAAGAAGCAAACCAATCTCTGCGTAACAGAATGAGTAGTATAAGTCCAAAAAGTCCAATAGCGCCAATGCATACGTAAAAGACTAAGTTTGCATGTATGCTCGTTTTCAATCTTTCTGTCATAGTGAAGTCTCCAGCATCTTCATAACCCTGAATAGTGGGCGCCACAACCCTGCTTAGAGAAATATTTTAATATAAATCTATGAGAATGCATGTTTTCCCAACCCAAATTACTGTTAGGCTCCATAAAATGCCATGCTTACAAGATCAAATCATAAAAAATAAAAAATAAAAAAACACACAAACAAACAAACAAAGATCATAAAGCATAAAGTTAAACAGAAAAAACACTATATTGCAGTAATTCTAAAATCACTCTACTTAACTCAACAAATCCTTCATCCCAACTAATTGAATTAGGCTCTATTAATACCTTCATCATCTAATAGAAGCTAGTTACTTTCATCCTTTTTGCCATTGTATCCTATCTAAGGTCATACTCTATCACCACTCTTTATCATTACCTTTTTCACTACTTATATCCATTATGCCCCTCTCTAGTCCCTTTCACTCCTTCAACTTAAATCATAGCTAGCACTGACAAGGAGTGGATGTGCCAGTTGAGCTAGAGCTAATTGGTGAAAATCTTCATTTCTTATTCTGTATTTCCAGTATTCCACTTATCCAAATTAACATTCTCATTTCAAGTATATTCATTTTAAGAAAATATTACTTTTTAATAACCCAATCCAGTCCATTACTCTATATTTTTCTTTTTCTGGATAAACAACATTCACTGTTTCAGTAACAGCACTCTAAGTTGGTTGTTATCAAAAACAGCTTAAAATGGGGGGAAGACTTCTCAGTTGGTTGTTATCAGTTACAGCACAATAAGTAACACATGTCAACAGGAAAACTTCAAGTTAGACTAGCAAGTGATTGTAGCAATTATACGCTACACTAGCTATTTACAAGTTCTTACCATGGCCCGATAATATAAATTAGGGTAAGAACTCGTATCTAGCTAGTAGAAACCTCAAAGGGGGGAGTGTCATTTATACAAACGTTTGGCAAAAAGTGCCATTTCAATGAACTTCAGAGTAGGTTAGTGTAATTTACCCTCTAAATTAAGTTCCAATTTTTAGTTGCAACTTATGTTTAGTTGAAAATCAGGAGTTGCTTTCTTCTGGTCAAGAAAGACTTGTTATCAAGGTTTGCAAATCAGTCTAATAATTATAATAAAATATCACTGCTTATGTAATCCTAGATTTAATTACCTAAATTTCTCTCCTTTTAACATCTCGGCAGTCAAATAAATATATATTTTTTTCCTACAAGAGCTCAATCCATTTTACTGTAAAGTTACTGGTTTGCATATTTGCATTGCAAATTTGGAGATCCTCAATCTTAATTCGACAGACACCACTTAGTCTTCTTTTCCAGCATCCAATTAACATAAGCATAAGCTCCTATTGCTAGATTCCAACAAATCATTATAGACTTCAAATCCTGCTTTGGAAATTTTTAAGAACCGAAAAAGGAAAATGTTCAAGGTTTTTAAGGTCAGGCTAAGGTTCGAACTCGATGTCATAATTATTTTAGTAATTAGTTAAAATACAAATATAAATATTAAACTTGTAAATATTAGCAAAATTAACTAAAAGAGATTTAAACAGCTTTCAATTGAAATTTATGGATTTTATAAGGTTAATAGAAAATAATAAAAGAACATGCATAAGAAGTATTAATTTAGTAATCCTTCAAGTAGAAAACATTTAAATCTAAAATAAGATCATTTTCCAAAAAAAAAATAAAAAATAAAAAATAGCACATTCACATGCAAAAAGACAAATATTAAATCACAAATAAATTTAACAAAGAAAACAAATCAAACAGTATTAGTATATTTAGAGAGGATAATTAACAATTAAACCTTTCAAAGACAAATGTGTGTGTGTGTGTGTGTGTGTGTGTGTGTGTGTGGGGGGGGGGGGGGGGGGGGGGGGGGGGTGTTTCAATGGTTCGAATCCTCGTGGTAACCTTTCCAAATTTTTACAAAATAGTCACTCTATTGAACCATGAACGATTTGGTTGTTTGGCGGTTCACCCGGTTCATTAATATTATTTAAAATGCAAAATTTTCTAAATAAAAAACCGGATTGTATTTTTATTACCTATAATGTGGTCCAGTCCGGTTTTCAAAAACCATGTTTAAAAGTCATCCAAAAAAAAGGAAGACTAAATGGCTATTTTCATTTACCTCTCTTGTACATATATCCAGTACTGCATTAGGCAGTTCTTCATCTGAAAAGAATTAAACTATCCCAGTTAAACCATTACTGGCTAAACAATGAGAAACGAATATGCTTCATTAAACCCATCAAATAACAGAAAGATTAAAATATTCATGCAGTTCAGCCTTTCATCCTAGATATTCTCCTTTCATGAACTCCATGATTAGCTGTTAAAACATAATGCCAGACATCATCACATTAAAGGCAAAGTGATTTACTATTGAATAATAACATATTAACTACAATAGGAACTATCTCATAATGAATAATGTACAGAAAGGATTACATTCTAAACTAGCTTTTTTTTTTTTCTTTTTAAGTAAAGTTTATTAAAACAAAGAAAAAGAAAATGGTTGTTATCTGGATGGCTATCCTCATTGTTTGATGTAGTGCATTTGGCAGGAGAGAAATAAACGGTGTTTTGAAGACCCTGAAAGGACAGTAGCCGACTAAAAACTTTTCTTCTTTAAAACACTATCAGATTGGATGTCTATCATAGGAAGTCCTTCTATTTCTTCGGTTTATGATTTGATGGAGGCCTATAATTTGTGTATTTGATTGTTTTGGTCCCTTGTTGTATACTTCCTATATACAGGTAACTACTTTTTATGACTTTGAATAAAATTTTCATTACTTATAAAAAAAAGGGTACTATCCAAGTACACGAGGTGTATACAGCGAGTATAGACAAAAACAAAAGAGAACAAGAAGCAAAAATAGAAACATTAAGACACAAAGCTAGTGGAAACTCAAGGAATTGAGAATCCCACAATAGAAATCGTGGGATTTTTCTATTCCAGCGAATACAGACAAATACTTTTGCATGATGTAGGGCATACATCATGAAGAACTACTTTAGAAAAGAATACCATACCCTTTGCGATACCTCACCCCAAATCAAACATATGTTGCATATTCATTTCATCATGGATGAACTAATCTTGTAACATATGTTTGACTCAAGGTGAGATATGGCACAAGGGTTCATTTTCGGCATGATCATTGGTGTGGGGATGACACTTTTAAAAATGGATACCCAAAGCTCTTCATGATAGCTAGAAATAAAGATGCCCACAGTGTTGGATTACATGGATGCCTTAAATGGCAGTGTGAACTGGGTTCCTTCTCTTACACTAGCAGCTCATGATTGGGAGTCACTATCTAAAAATCAGCCTTTTAAAAGTAATTCTAATTGTCAGGTTCAAAGAAAAGGCAGTGACAAGTTTTTTCCATGGAAATCAATTTGGTGAGTAAAATGCCCTCCTCAAATGGCATTCTTTATTTGGACAGCAGTGAAGGGCAAAATCCTAACAATTAATAACTTGGGGAAAAGAGGTGTTATAATTACAGATAGGTGCTGCATGTGTAAATCTAATGGGGTGTTAATGGATCTCTCTTCCTTCATTGTGAGGTTGCAAGAGACCTGGGATCACTAGGAATAATTAAAATGTCAAAGGGCTCACCCGAACCAGATAGATCAATGTGTGAATTGCTACAGATCTTGTGCTTGTTTGGGGTGTGTTGGGCAATGATGAGGACTGTACTTGAAGATTTGGCTAGCTGGATAGGTCTGTTTGGTAAAAAAAGTAAGTTTGGAGACTTGGAAGGTCATTTCATTGTGTCAAATGTGGTGTTTTTAGAGAGAGAAAGAGGAATGCGCAAACTTTTGAAGGATCGAAATTATCCATAGCTCAACTGAAGTTTCTTTTTCTGCAGTCCCTATATACATGGGAACATGCTGTCAGTTTCATTGACTCATCAGATTTTTGGCTTTTCTTGATAAATTGAATTATTTATTTATTTTTAGGTTATACTTTTATACATCTTGTGTACACGGTTCATGCCCCCTTTTTGTGCTATATAATTGAAATTTTATATCTTCCTCATCAGAAGAAATACATTTCAAATTAGTCAGATAATCAGTTAAGACAGTTAAAGTAAACAATTCTTCTTTTTAATCTATGATGGATTTGAAAAAGAAGCAGGTCCTTCTTGCCGTTTCGAATAATTTAAAACTGCAGTTTGAGAATTATATTTGGCTGAATTTGTTATAGGTTTTTTAAAACCAACTTGCTGATTGAGGTAACTTACAATGGCTATTGCAGTACATACGGATTTTAGTAACAAGAAATTCTTAACAAAAATTACTAAAACCAACTTCAAGCAAAGTCATTCACAAACATTTTCCACAGAATATTACAAGTAGGACATACATATGCACATAAAGTTAAGCAACTAGGCACATAGGCTCAAAAGTAAACTCTTTAACTTCTGTAACAGCAAGCAGTGAGAGAGAAAATATAGAAAACAAAAAATCTAAATTTTCTTATAAGTTACCACTAGATCATTCTTAAAAAATTTACCTAAGTGACTGCTATAAGTTTAAAGAAAATATAGAACAAAAAAAGAATAAACAAAATAATCTAAGGACTTCTGCTTAAGGTTAAAGATTAAATGAAACAAAGAAGTGTAACAGATATTCTAAGATACCACAAATAGGTTCCAATGAATAAAATTTCCATTACAAACTAGATAGGCTCAGATGAAGGCTAAACCTCCTTTATCATAGGGCTCAGGAAATAAATAAATATAAAAGATAAACTAATTAGTCCATAGCTTACCAGGTAAGTAAAAAAGTACTCCAATATGAAAAGCTCCAAAAGAAAGATATCCCTCCATTGTAGTGGCCCATTATTGTCTGCATGATAAAAATTAAAGAATTATGTCATAATCATTAAACCAATCAACTCTGCAGCCAAATTTAATTAGAAAACAATACACAATATCACATCAAACACACACACACAAAAGTTTAAATAATAAATAAAATAGAAATTAAAACTTCATGTCTGAGGAGATCAACAATGAGCATAACAACACATTATGTATGGCAAAACTACATTACGAATATAGCGTCAGAGCTATCAAGCAAGAGAGATGGAGACGCCAAAACTATAACAAATAAATAAAAAAGTTTTTATTCACATTCTTGCTCAAAAGCGAAGAATTTTTCAAGGGGTGAATCTGATCATCATATAATATTACGATCATGCATTTAGAGATACAAGGTCAATTGGGCGTCATCAACGACGGGATCATTAATAACAAGATACAATAGGATTTAAACATATGACATCCGCTCCATTATAATTACTCTTTTATCTTCAGTTTAAGAAACCAATTGGTTTTTGGTATATGCGGGATTCAAACCCAAGTTCCTTGTTCAACAACAAAAGACTTTACCCGTCGAGCTAATTGTACAAAAATTAAACTCTTCTTTTTTTAATAATATAAAAAAGAAGTGTTTTCAGCTGATACATCAAATACTATATACCATTTCCATAATCAAAAGATGTAAATATATAGATCAATGCTGGATTTATTTGAAAGGTTTGGATATGCAAATGATCAAACCAACCATGACCCATCATAGATCATGTGTGAATATTATCAAAAATCTAAAAAAAATAAAAAAGTTGCAAATGGAAAATGAATATTACGGTCCAAATGTCTGCGGGTACGAGGATGATGAGAGAGAGAGAGCAGAACCAGGTGTATCCAACGGTGAAGAGAACGTATCTGGGGACATGGGGACCCGCGAAATACTTCAAGGTCATCACAACCATCCCCATTGTTAGAGGCAGCGATATCAGATAGAATACCCACATTCTTCTTCTTCTTCTTCTTCTTCTTCTCTCTTGCAAGAAAATTTCTGCTAATGAGAGAGAAGAAGAAGAAGGTTGTAGAGAGAGAGAAAGGAAGGTTTTTGTGGTTAACGCTTTGATTTCTTTTGAAGGCAAAGAGAGAAGAGAACCGGTCAAGAGGAAGTTTTTATTTCAAGTTTCCTGGACCGCCTAACTTCAACCCCACTCTCTCTATAACGTCTTTCACGTTTTTGTTTTGTTTTTCTCTCTCTTCCTCTCTCTTTTTAGAGTCTCTTACACCAAAGATTTGTTTTCGTTGGGCCAAACAAACACTGCACCTAAATTATTTTTCTTTACCAAACTTTTGTTTTGAAGTGTCCACTTTTAAGGGGCGTTTGGTTTTGATGTTCAAATTCAACCAAGTCTTTGACCAGGAAATGAGAGAATTTACACGGTCGTTGTTGGCAGGCCAGCCGGGCTGTGAGTGCGGTGGGAATGGGGTCAGCCTAGAATGACGGGGACGGCCCCAATGTTGTCTAGGCAAAGCCAACTTCTTGGGTTGTTTGTGGGCAAAGAAAACTGGACATAGGGACTCGGGTCTAGGCGTAGCATAACTAAGAGAGTCATTCCATTTAGGGCGAGACAGTGACAATAATGTATGAGGATGTAATTATATTTTTTTTCTTTTATTTCGATGGAAAATCTTATATGAATATAATTTTTCACATTTTTCTGTATTTGGTAGTATTAAAAAAAAATGAACCAAAAAAAAAAATTATCTTTTAACTTTTCTTATTTAACTTAGCATGAGATAAAGTTGTTTTCTACTAAAAAAATTTCTAGAAAACAATTTTATCTTACGCAAAACTAAATAAAGGAAGTTAGGAGATAATTTTCCAACTCATTTTAAGGTTGCTACTATACATGGGAAAATTAAATAGTTTTTTTAGAAAATAATTTTTGAAAAATGATTCAATTTCCATAAAATGTTAATGTCGAAACAAACAAAGCATAGATAACTATCTATACTTGATTTGATTAAGAATCTAGATCAAGCTTAGGTCTAGTATCCAATAGTACTGAACCCGTTGAGATGATGGCATGTGTTCACTTTTGGACACATGTCACTATCTAACCGAATCCAGTGCACTGGATACACTGGACCTAAACCAAGTCCAAGAATCGAATAAGATTTGAATATGAGATTCTTGTGTTTGGTTTATTTTTAGGAATTATTTATTTTTTTCATTAGATTTGTAAGCAAAATATCAAGTCATTTTCGTTATATTTCTCCAAATAAATAATGAGAAACAACATATAAACATAAATCATGGCAAATTCACAAAAAACTATAGTCTAATATTTGTTAGTGGCATGTACAATACAAAAATAATTATCTAAATTCTTTTTCTTCATTATAATCATGTCTTGTTAATAAAAATAATGCATTTTCTTTTAGCATTTAACTCATTTCCAAATATGAAATATCGAAAGAGATAAAAAAATTCTATTTCTTAACCATGACTTTAGTTTTATTTCTATTGGTTAAAGGATAGGGAAGAATGGATAAAATTGTAAATTTATATATATATATATATATATATATATATGTATGTATAAAATTACCCTTTTTTTAGCGGAATCCATGTTCTTACAAAAATAGGATTTAGTGAGAATCCCCCTCAAAAAAAAAAAAAAAAAGTTGGAATCTAGATACCTACACATATATGATTTCTTTGGGTGATTTGTAACCCAACTTAAGAGTGTTAGAAGATCTTTCGACATTTCCAAGAATCCTAACACATTACCCAATACCAAACACCTCCTTATAGAATTCAAGTTTGGGTCTTGAGAACAAATCCAATTTGCTTGGGTTTTGAATTGAAATCTTGGAAGGCCTAAACTACAACTTTACATCACTAGAAAATGTAGTGCTTATGATGTGAGTTGCATAGGTCCCAACCCACAGCTTGTGAGAGAGACAAATTTTGTATACGCTAGTCTCATAAGACTTATGTCTCAAACATGTGGATCCCACACGCATGAGACCCACATGTCAATGAGATACAGGTCTCATGAGACTAACACAGGAGATCATTTCTCTTGTGAGAGACACCTTTTTTAATTGAGCATCGGAGATATTTACCTAGTTAAGCGTGAAAAAGAGACCGAAGATGACTTCACATCCCTTATGCCAAATATGTAAACTAATATATTGATGATTGACAAATAATCCTATCCAATATATGTTATTTCAAGTTCCCATAATCTCATTTCACACGTTTTATTCTAAGCTTGCAATAGCCTAAGATGTTAGTAATGTTAAGCATTCCTTGAGAAGGAACTAGATTACTTTTCTTTTCTCCTTCTCAACAACAAAATTAATAATTTGTTTAATTATTATTTTTATGACAATATATACAATCCTATATTATATGTACCTCATCCACTTCCCTTTTTCTTCGAATGCCCTTAAAAATATTAATAAAAATCATTCTAATTGCATCCCTCAATATGGATGGCTGTGGACCTGTAATAGTTGATTTCTTTTGGTTTATATTACATAAACCAGATGGGAAAAAAAATAGCTCTCTCTTGAATCAATTAAAGGAGCCAGCCCAGAGGCTTAAACAAGTTGCAAAGGTACTCATCACAGGGCACATGCAGAGATACAATCATTGTTCAAAAACATCAACTGGTTTAGGTGGTTTTTGGCTGTTGTAATAAGATGTACAAGACACATTCAAATGGCGAGCACAGACAGCAGTAAAGTAAAAACTCAATGCAAGTCATGTCACGAAGCCAACCACCAAAAAATAAAAAGACCGGAGGAGAGAAACAAACCAACAGAGAGAGAATGCTAGTCCAAAATTCTCATCACAAAAAAAAAACCTAGCAAATTACAGAAACTAAACTTTCGTTAAAATACAACCCATCCCCCATACAATGTGAGCACAATGTAGAGAAATCCCAATCACATAAATCTTAATGGAGAGAATCCAACTCCTAACATATGTAATGTTGTCACAACACAGGAGAATGTCATCTCGCCCTCTACCAGCAACAGTAAAAAATTACGTCAACTGCACAACTGTGATGCATCAACACACAAGACGGCCGGCAAAACTTATATCAGATCAGCAACATTCATTGGCATTTCATCAATCTGAGTACTGTAGTACTGCTCAATGTCTCGTAGGATTTTAATATCATCACTTTTGACAAAGTTTATTGCAACACCCTGCAAACATCAAATAGCCATTTTCAGAGACAATGCCCAGATCAACCACGAGAGAGAGAGAGAGAGAGATAAGGAAAACAAGAATATTAGCTAGCAGAGTAGTCAGCAAAAAATGAATAAGAATGAGAAAAATGGAAACAAGAGAATATGAGACAATAAAAATGCACAAATATTTCTGCAGTACATTACAAAATCAAGCGTAATTGAATTTACACTAACGGGTTAAGTGGCATCTGCTTACAGTTAATTGCACTTTTAAGTTTACCATTTGTTTCAATTCACAAGCAACATGTAGTTTTACTCTCTTTAATTTTGCAGTTGGAAACAAAATGTTTTAAATCTATTCAATTTTGCACATTAGAAGTAATATGATGTGTTTTGAATATCCTTTCATATAGAGAAGAAAAAAATTGACAGTCAACTTCTTGCACAGAAGGCCAAGCCGCCAAGTATCAAAATTCATCCACAGTACATAACAGAATAAATACCTTTCTTCCAAAACGACCAGAACGACCAATACGATGAATGTAAAGCTCACGATTGTTTGGGAGGTCATAATTGATCACCAAAGAAACCTGACAAAAGAAAAATGAAGAAAACATGAATGGAGAAGTATAAACACCAAGAGTTGTTCTTCCACATACAATATGGTCACAAATACATATAAAATATACAAGTGGATATATACCATGATTATTGAACTTCAAGTGCACAAGGGGATGTGATTGTTCATGTGTAAAACAGACAACTTAAGGAAAAATTGACAGCAAAGAACTATAACCTGTCTATGGAGGACAAAACTCAGAATATACAATTTATGGACCTTTTTTAGAAGATCATTTTCCAAAACCCTCCCTATATATTTTACATTCAAGTAGAAGCACGCATCAACACTTGACAACAAGAAACACGCCTAACTATTGTACCACAAGCAGGCAGCAAGTTCTAACCACACCCACCCCCCCCCCCCCCCCCCCAACAAAAAAAAAAAAAAAAAAAAACTGATAGGCATCTAGGTTCATTAGTCACAGTACCAAGAAGTCCCATACATTTATCAACTCACAGAATTAAGAATTACCAGTCATTCTAACGCAAGTCAGCAAATGTTCTCATCAATTAACTTGGTCCAGTAGGGGAGGTATTGGTCACTTTCCACCTCATTAAATCCAAAGTCAACTGAAATTTTTTTTTTCCTAATGATTGAAAGTTACACTTACACAACCAGCGGGTTACTTCTAAACCCTCAACCTCACCCTCCACTCACATTTGTGTGAGAATGAAGTGTCATTTGAGCTAGCTCTCATTGGCACTGACACTGACAGTGTTTTAACGGGGTCACAACTTAAGGCCCTACTCATTTTCCATTTTAAATTTAGCTTGCTGTGGAAAAGTAATACATAATATATTAAAGAAGAGCCAAACAACTTGCCTGTTGGACATCAATCCCCCTGGCCCAAACATCTGTTGTTATTAGGACACGGGTTTGACCAGCCCGAAACTCTTCCATAATTGCATCTCTCTCCTTTTGTGGCATGTCTCCATGCATTGATGAAACAGTGAAGTTATTGCTACGCATCTTTTCTGTTAGCCAATCCACCTGTTCCATGATTAATAAAAGTATAACATCATATTCATCAACCAGTACATAGAAGCCAGAAGGAACAAATAAAAACAGGGCAGTGAAATAGAATGAAATCTAGCTATGCTAAGCCAAAGTGCTAGTCTATGTGCTACTGTGCTAAAGGTACTGGTTGTGATGCCTTATAGATGTTTTTGTTTAGATTGTTAGGGCAGTAGTTAGCGTGTTTTGCTGTGCCATTTGTTTTGGCTTGCTTTGGTTTTATGGTTAGTTTTGTTTTGGTTGTTGTAGCAGGGAGGTTTCCCTATGCTAGTTTATTTTGGGTCTTCCTTTGTAATTTGTGTTTTGTTTCTATAAATAAAAGCTGAATTACCCAAAAAAATAAAAGGGGAATAGGGATCATTCTACACCCTGTGAAAGTTTAAAGAACATCTGACTCACTTGGAAAGCAAAAGACAATACTAAAACTTTTTCTTTGTCTCTATTTTACTTCACTGGTGTTCATGTTAACTATTGCACTTGCATAAAGCCATATGGCCAAGAATATTACTTGGTAAACTATGAACCTAACAATAGACTGACACTTGAAAGCTTTCTTCATTATATTCTCAAAATTAGGCAAGATAACACTACTAGAACTTGAATCCAAAATTTGATCAAGGACAGCACTACCTTTCTCTTTGTGTTGCAGAATATGACAGCTTGGGTGATCGTAAGGGTATCATAAAGATCACATAAAGTATCAAACTTCCACTCTTCCCTTTCCACGGCAACAAAAAATTGTTTGATGCCCTGTCATCATAAAAGGATTAAAATAAAACCGGTATCAAACTACAGATTTACAATGACATAAAAACTTGCATTCAGATCTATATCCAAAGGTAGCTGATACAACATACAAATATTACTTACCTCCAGAGTCAATTCATCACGTTTCACAAGTATCCGTATAGGATCTGTCATAAACTTGTTTGTCATCTCCAAAATTTCATGAGGAAGGGTAGCAGAAATCAAGCAAACCTACAACAACTTATCAATTTCAGTACCAACATTTGCATGATATTATAACAGGAGACAACAAACTACTACATTATTCCTAATTGTGTAGACATCACAAATTGCAGAAGCAAGCCATCAACATAGATTAAAGAGAAATTTACAGCAACACGAATGTTGTAAAAGAACACTAGCAATGGAACGTAGGAAAATCTTCCAAATGATTGGAAACAATTAATCAACTTCAAATCAGAAAGACCAAGTGTACGCTTGATGCCAAAAGGAGTAAAGCATTATGCTGTTGTAAGGTTTCCTAGCCATGTAATTTTTTTTTATTAGAGCCTTTACCTATCCCAAAAAATATATATATATATTAAAGCCTCACTTTATTATTGCTAAGTTAATTTCCCGCTGAGTTATAGCTTTACTCATGTTTTCTGAAATCCTATTAATTCATGGACATTTCCTTTAGTTTAGTACCAGATTCAGTGGAATATGCTGTTGTCGTGGCCCATAAGTGAGTATCATTTACATGTTGATGTAGCTTTGAGTAAGATTCCAACTTACTTTACTAGTCAAACTATTTTAATTCCCCTTTTTCCCCCAAAAGAGAGGAAGTTGGAGTCCTAGTTCATTCCGAAACAGCCTACATGAAGCTATGTGATCTGTCAATTAAATTTATCAATTTGAACACAGAATTTTCTGCAGATTTTAAGGTATCTTTCAGAGAGTGGTTTCCTTCTATAATGCAATTGCTTAAAACATGTGTAACTGTTAAGGAAACCTAGACAGGATTTCATTAGTTATATTTCATTTTAGCTAGTCTTTAAAATTCTAGAGCGGACATGATAATCCGTTACTTACTATCAAAATTTCAATTATTTTTTATTGGTAAGTCATACATGCATCCCATGACTTAAACCACAACCTCACTCTCCACCTGATTCTTTATGTAGGTAGGAAAAGCCATTTGAGCTAGAGCTCATTTGCCCACCAAAATGTCTATTATTCTAAACTAAACCTAGCAATTACTGAACCTAATTCACATCGCACCACAACCAACAAATCCTCACAATGTGCTGAAAATCTATGGATTGAGCATCAGTTGTGGTGTTGAAACAACTTGACCTACACCGATTACTTTTTCTTTTGGTACCGTCACTAACAATAGCTAAAATTACAGGACTTGTAGCAGAAAGCAACCCATAACCTAGGAAGCACGAGTGCGTTTCTGGATTCGGGTGCGGGACTTGGCAATTTTTTAAAAATTAGGGTGCGGGTGCGGCGGGGTGCAACAATTAAAAAATTATTAAAAATATTTTTATTTATATTTTCTATATATTACTAAGCATACTTTTTCGTATAATTATAAGTATATATTAAATAATACAAAGAATTTAGTCATTACATAAAAAAATTTATAACAAATCATTGTTCATAACAAGACTTAACAGAGTATATATATATATATATATTATTCTCTCTTTAGTCATTCCACTCTATAACCGGCCCCACCTACCAATTCTTTTATTCCTCTATCTTCTATTTCTTATGTATTCCCTTTTCTACCTTTTTGTCCTATCTCTACCAAATCCCAATATTCCCACATCCCAACTCCCAAATCCCATCTCAGCCGTGTATTCAAAATTTTCTTTGAAGTTCCCTTTTTCTTTTTAGCTTTTTAGTTCTCTAAACAGTCTAGACTCTCTCTTCTTCCTGATAGTAGCTCTCCTGTTATAGTCAGCTCCAAAAAGTGCCTCTACTTGTGCTGCAGAATTCTCTTCAAGAAACGCTTGAGCTAATCTCTTTTCCAGAAACTTTCAGAGGCAAGGATAAAGCTAAAGGAGAGACATTGGCTTTGAGGATCGAAAAAAAAAAAACAGCGAGTCGGCGCGTTGGAGGAGCGTCGCCATGTCACTGCGAGTCCGGTGCGGGTGCGGCGGCCCTGGAGCCACACCCGTGCTTTCTAGCCCATAACTATTCAACCAATGACAACAGCAAATCAACAAGCGGTTCCATCGCAGGACAAACTCAATTAGCTAGGTAGAATTGTTTTTTTTTTTTTTTTTTTTTCTTTTCCCTTTTTACGGTAGGGGGCAGAGCAGGAGAGAGAGAGAGAGAGAGAGAGAGAACCTGAAGCACTGGTGGGAGATATCTGTATATATCATAAATCTGATCCTTGAACCCTCTGCTCAACATCTCATCAGATTCATCCTGTTGGAGCATCACAAAAATTAAAAATTAATCCCTACCAAGCTTACACACACACACACACACACACACCCCACTAAAAACGTTAGATTAATAAAAGAGAGAATTTACTTATCAAAATAGAGAGAGAGAGAGAGAGAGAGAGAGAGAGAGAGTTAAAAGAGTAAGGTTAGGGGTCACAAAACATAAACTTACAAGAATTAACAATTTGATGTGTGTAGTTTTCAGTGTTCTCCTTTTGATCATGTCACAAACTCTGCCTGGAGTTCCAGACACCACCTGAACACCATTTTCCAGCTTTCTGATATCATCACCCACACTCTTGCCTCCAATGCATGCATGTACTTTAATACTTATGAAATTACCCATTGCCAATATCACCTTCTCTGTCTGAGATGCCAATTCTCTTGTTGGTGACAAGATCAAGGCCTGAACCCTGTTTAATTTTAGACATTTATAAAATAAATAAAAAACCATTATGATCATAAACCAGCTGTAACAGAAAAATGATACCAAAAAATAGAAACATCCCAATAGTTCCTGGCTGTAGAAGTAAGTCGTCATGAAACACATGATAATGCCTAGAATGATCCATTAAGCGATATTATGTTTACCTCAAGAAGTCACATGTCCTGATCATTAATCGATTAAAAATAGTAAAGATTGTAAATCCTTTCAATGGTCTAATCTAAACTTAATGACAGTACATAACACAACCAACTATGATTATAGCACACAAACATGTCAAAGCTAAAGCGCTCTGGTTTTCATCAAGAATCAGATTAAATAAAATCAACCTACATCATCTCACCTATGCCTTTGACTGAATACATCAGCTTCAGCCCAACAAGGTTCTTATTTAAAAATTGAACAGTTAAAGTTGCCAGTGCATCGGCCATTCGGCAAGTAGGAAAATTCACAGCACATGAGGTTTGTCAATGTATAATGTTCATTTCAAATATCTTTCCCAGAGTTAGTCAATGAGCACTGAATGTGCCATAATGGGTACTCTAAAAAGACTTAAAATATAACACCTATAATCATCTTTACATATGAACGATAAAAGGGCCGTCTCTAGAGGACTGGAACATGAAACCAGTGGCAAGTCAAGGATCTACTTTTGGAGTCCACATCCGCCCAAGAGAAAAAAACACTCCTTGTCAGTACGCCTATTGAAGTGAGGAAGGATGGGGCAGCAGGCAAGGCATCCTGCTACTATTTCCCTAACAACTTCAGGCCATTGTACTTCTTAAAGTCCGATCTTTAAACTAACAAAGATAACATATTAAAAAACTTAAGACTGACTATCATCATGCTTGAAGGAAACTTCATTCACAACATTCAAGCTCGGGAATTTCCTGACACTAAATGAGGCCTTCGGTCTAAGAAAAAATGGCGGTTAAGAGCCTCCAACTCATAAGGGCTGAAAGTTAAAAGTTAACTAAGACCATTCCTATTTCTTGCGTAAGAGGACATTTATCTTGAATTATCGGAAGTACAGTTCTGTGTCTGAACTGAAACCATACCTCTCGAATAAGGAAGTCTAAAATCCACAAACCTCATATGCTCTAAAGTCCACCAACAATAAATTCAAACAACTAGTTAAATCTACCAATAAAACAAAAACGAGTTATCTTTTCTTAGGACAATTAAATTCACCTAATGCACTGCCCTATAGGGTAATATACCTTTAAAAAAAAACTCATTTTTACTGACACCCATTTTCATAACTTGTTGATTTGTGCGACCATGCCTGCGAGTGGTCAATGAAAAGTGGTGGGCGAGTCCATATAATCAGTAGTGGACAGCAAGTATCTATCACTCTCACAAGTCAGCAAGTTGTAAAATTGAATGTGTGATTATATGGGTAACTATAACTATTCTTTTACTAAAAAACCATTATATATAATACACAATAAATTATCCTTTTCCCCAAAAAAAAAAAATTAGGGTTTCAATTTACAAAGCTCAAACCCTAAACTACACTCCAAAACCAAAAGATAAACCCTAATCAAGAAAAACAATGAAAAGAGAAGTACAGAAAGGAAAAGAGAAAAGAGATTAAGAGGACGCACTCTCTGCTGCTGGTATCGACGGTCTGGCAAACGGTGAGGCCAATCATGGAGGTTTTTCCGGTACCGGACTGGGCCTGAGCGATGACATCTCGGCCCAGGAGAATCGGAACCACGGCGCGCTGCTGAATCGCGGAGGGCTTCTCGAAGCCGTACTGGTAGATGCCGCGGAGCAGGTCGTCTTTGATTCCCATTTCTGCGAAGCTCGTTACTACCTGGACCTCCTTCGATGTCTCGAACTCCAGCGCTTCCTCCGGCGCCGTGACCCGCCGAGGGTTTTGGCGGACCATGCTTGCGCCGCCGAGGTCTGACATTTTTTTCGGTTTCGATTTTCTGTGGGGTTTAGGGATAGTGAAAAATAAAGGATCGAGAGGATGAGAGTCTAGAAGCTCCAAAAAAGGGATGAGGTGTGTTTTTTACATTAGAAGACTTTTATAATAGTAATACCATCGCCGACTTTTCTTTTTCTTTTTTCCTTCTTTTTTCTTTTTTCTTTTTTTTTTTTTTTTTTTTTTTTTGGACAAAAGATGATATATCAAGAGTTAATAAATATATTTCAAAAAAAAAATAAATCTCTATCAAAAGCCAACAAGTTCTCTATCATAAGCAATATTTCATGAAAATATATTTAAAAAATTTATAGATCCTTTTTTTTTTTTTTGAGAATCAAATTTATAGATCCTTATCCAAACTTCGTTAATACATTAACACATTAATTAGTTTCTGTAAACATGGTCAACCCGCTTGTTAGACATAACTTTCAATAAGCTTACACTAAAGATTTCACTCGGCTAATTTTGGGGTTATTTTTATTTTAGTTTCGAAAGTGGGATTTTTTAGAAAATAACTACAAAACCCAAACAATATTATTAGTTAGGCAACGTTTCAAACATATTGCATTTCTAACAATTCAACTTCAGAGGAGTCGATTTTACTGTTCATATCGGCTATTTTTTCTGCCACGTAGATAAAGAAATCGAGTCCTTTGGACTCATTTCTTATACATAGAAATCGACTTCACTGGAGTTGATTTCTATACAAAGAAATCGACTTTAGTGAAGTTTATTTCTTTGTGTAGAAATCAACTCCACTGGAGTCGATTTCTTTGTATAGAAATTCAACCTAAGTTCTACTGAATCAAGCAATACATTGTCAATGCGATTGAGAGACGAAGAGACACGGACGAAGAAGCGATCGAGAGACGAAGAGACAGACGAAGAAATCACGAACTTGAGCTTGAATGCTACGTGATTTCCGCGATTGAGAGACGAAGAGACACGGACGAAGAAATCACGAACTTGAGCTTGATTTCCATGATTGCCGAGCTTAGATTTGTATTTGGGGAAAATGAGAGATTATGATATACGAGAGACAAAGAGGTTTTCTTTTGGAGGGGAAGAGATTAAGAGTGGGGAGAGAGCGTGATTTTTTACAGCTACTGGGAGCTGGGCTACAGATCTAAAGAAAAAAGAAATGAGAATGCCCAGCTATAGGAAGTTTTCATCACTCACGAACCTGAATTTGTATACAAAGAAATCGACTCCACTGGAGTCGATTTCTACACAAAGAAATCGACTTCAGTGAAGTCGATTTCTATGTATAAGAAATGAGTCCAAAGGACTCGATTTTTTTATCTACGTGGCGCAAAAAATAGGCGATATGAACAGTAAAATCGACTCCTCTGAACTCGAATTGTTAGAAATGCAATATGTTTGAAACGTTGCCTAACTAATAATATTGTTTGGGTTTTGTAGTTATTTTCTAAAAAATCCCTTCGAAAGTTATAAACTTTTTTCTATTTTTTTCCCTTAGAAGTTTGAAACTTTTCTTTTTCAACTCATAAGCTTGATTCAAATTAATCATTACGTCTCACTGAATTGGCTATTAAGTGCTAAATTAGCACCTAATCACGTGTCTAGTGTCTACATCATTGATTTTTTGTCCAATTAACCTGAACTAGCGATTATCTAGTGCAATGCATAATTACATTATAAAAATGTTTTGTAAAATTTTGTCTTTATAATTCATGTGTAATACTTACAAGGTACTATTATTGAGAATTAGTAATATTACATGTCATTCAAAATAGAGGGAATGTGAAATACTTTAATTGATATAATTTAGTATATGAACATATTGTTTGAATGAACTCACAAATTTTTAATTATGTTACTAACTTAACTGCATGATTATTTTCTATATTTTTTATTGCATGTAATATTAAATTTTTTTGTGAGTTTTTGGTTTTTGAGCACTAATGTTATATTTCCAAATCAGTTGTTTTTTACTGATAGTGTAATAAAAATGAAGCCTTATTCCGTTCTTATGGGTCGTCCAAAGACTAAGAACGGTGAGATAGGGCGCGACAAAGAACCATCTCCAGCTTACCTCGTCCGTCCTTAATAAAGGACAGACGAGGTCTCGTCCATCCCTAATAACGGACAGACGAGCATTTTGAACTTGGACAGATCTTACCTACGAACGAAGGCCTCCACTAACCGCGATGAAGCACCGGTCCAGATAAAGTAACTTCCATGGAAGTTATGGAAGTTAGCTCTGACTTTGCTAGGTTCCTTGACAATAGGAACGATTATTGGAGCAAGTAACCGTTCCATGTGCACTATAAAAACATTTTCTGACAAAGAGGTAAGAAGATTGAGACATTTTTCTAAAAAATTAAAAAGAAAGTCCTAGAAGTATTTTTCTCTCTATTCCAACCCACTGACTTTACCATCAGAGGACTCTAGACCGGCCTCCACCGGTCTACTCTGATTGAATTTGGTTTTTCAAGACTTAGCCTTCAAGATCATCAAAGCCCGAAAACTTTCAGCCCACTAATTTTCCAGAATTATCAGTTGGCGCCGTCTGTGGGAAGGTATTAGTCACGCTTGAACTTCATTTATTAAGTTCCGTGATTTCTTTCTCCGACAAATGGCTGAAATGGTTTAGACCAGATCAAGGGCTACTAGTCCGGGCCCTCAAGAGAGTAGAGACGCTTCCAGCAACCCCCATCGTGCCGAACAATCGGCACTCGCCATGCAACCCTCTCATGTCCAACATGTGTAGGCAATGGCCGCCGCTATGGCAGAGTTGACTCGCCAGAATCAAGAACTGAGAAGGGAGATTAATCTTAAAAGGCAACGACAAGAGGTCTATGGAGAAGACCTCGGATAAAGTCAAGGAGATGGAAGACATGCAGAACCGGAAAGTCAATCAAGGGGTACTATTCCTAAAAGGGTACCCCATTTGGAAAGGGAAATGGATCAGATGAGGAAAGTTATGGATGAGATAAGGGAGAACATGAGGAGAACTAACCCTGTAGAAGACCTAGTTCACCGAACAGACTCTCCCTTCACAGCTTCTATCAATGGCCACCCTCTGCCTCCGAAATTCAAGATGCCTTCTTTGGATTCGTATGATGGAACATGGGACCCTTTTGACCATATCGCCACTTTCAAGACTACCATACACCTTCAAGGGGTTCCTGATGAGATAATGTGTAGAGCCTTCCCCTCCACCCTCAAAGGGCCCGTGCGAGTCTGGTTTAGCAAGATACCCCCAAACTCAGTAAGTTATTCTGAGGAGTTGAGCAAACTGTTCGTCAATAATTTCATTGGGGGGCAGAGACACAAGCGTTCCTCGTCTAGTTTGTTAACCATAGAACAAGGAGAGAATGAAAGCCTGCGTTCCTTCATTACACGCTTCAACAAAGAAGCTTTGACCGTGGACGAGGTAGATGACAAGCTACTATTGGCAGCCTTCCATAACGGGGTTAATTCTGATTTGTTTATACATAAACTTTATGAAAAAAAGCCTCAGTCCATGGCCGAACTCGTCCATTCAGCCCAAAATTTTATGAATGCAGAAGACGCGATCATAGCTAAGAAGAGAAAGAGAGCTGAGAGAATGGAAACAAATCCCGCTCGTCACTCCGAGTAAGGGCCTCGTCCAAAGAAGGGACGAACAGAAGATAAGAAAGACCGAGATAATAAGAGATTAGGCTCTTCAACGCAAAATCAACAATATACCCCTCTGAACGTACCACTTGAGCAAGTCCTTATGCAAATCAAGGACGAGCCTTCTTTAAAGTGGCCGGAGAAGTTAAAGGGAGATCCCAACAAGCGCAATAGGAATAAGTATTGTCGCTTTCATAGAGATCACGGGCATGGCACGGACGAGTGCTTTGATTTAAAGCAGCAAATTGAAAATCTCATAAGGTAAGGGAAGCTGAGAAATTTCATTGGACGAGAACACAAGGACGAGAAATTGAAAAGGAAGGTAGAAGAATTATCGCGACCACCGCTGGAAGAGATAAGAGTCATCGTTGGGGGAAGTTCAACTGGACAATCGTCCAAAGCAAAGAAAGCATACCTGAAGGAAGTGCAGAGCGTCCAACTATCTGGACGATCACCAAGGGCAAAGTCCACGGACGAGTAGGCAATTACCTTCACAGACGAGGAAGCTGAGAGAATCCACCATCCTCATGATGACTCTATTGTCATCACCCTACTTATTGCTGATTACACAACCAGAAGAGTGTTGGTAGAAAACGGAAGTTCAGCGGACATTCTGTACTATCCAGCCTTTCAGCAGATGAGGGTCGGACGAGACCAGCTTCGCCCAGTACACTCGCCTCTAGTAGGTTTCGGAGGAATGAAGGTACATCCTGTAGGTACTGTTACGTTACCAGTGGTGGTGGGAGCATACCCACAACAGTTGACTACTCAGGTGAATTTTCTAGTAGTAGATTGCTCGTCCTCTTACAATGCCATAATTGGAAGGCCGACTCTAAATAGGTGGAAGGCAGTTACATCTACCTACCACCTGTCAGTCAAGTTCCCGATGAAACATGGGGTAGGCCAAGTATAGGGAAACCAATTAGCAGCAAGAGAATGTTATCTGGCCATGCTGGCTACGGACGAGCAAATTCAAGCAATGAATATTAAAGAAAAGAAAGTTGTGACAGAACCCATAGAAGCGTTGGAAGATATTCCCTTAGATGAAAATAACCCTGAGACGTGTACCAAGGTTGAAGCAGACCTAGAAGCAAAGGTTAAGAAGGACCTCATTTGTTTTTTAAAGAGAAACAGGGATGTGTTTGCTTGGAATCATGAAGACATGCTGGGTATAGATCCTAGTGTCATTACCCACCGTCTGAGTGTATGTCCTTCCTCCAAGCTAGTGTGACAAAAGAAGAGGGTGTTCGCTCCTAAGAGAGATAATGCTATTAAGGAGAAAGTTCAAAAGTTAATTGTGGCAAAGTTCATTCGAGAGGTATACTATCCTGACTGGTTAGCCAATGTGGTCATGGTCAAGAAGGCGAACGGCAAATGATGTGTGTTGATTTCACTGATTTAAACAAGGCTTGCCCCAAGGATAGTTACCCATTGCCACGCATTGATCAGTTGGTAGATTCTACTACGGGCCACAAGTTGCTCAGTTTCCTAGATGCTTTCTCTGGATATAATCAGATTAGGATGGATGAAGCAGACCAAGAGAAGACGTCCTTTATTACAAGTCAAGGATTATTTTGTTATGAAGTGATGCCTTTTGGTTTGAAAAATGCTGGAGCAACATACCAACGACTGGTCAATCACATGTTTCGTCCACAGATCGGGCGGAATATGGAAGTCTATATAGATGACATATTGGTGAAAACCTAAGACGAGGAGAGGCATCTAGACGACTTGCAGGAGACATTTGACACACTGAGACAGTACTACATGAAGTTGAACCCTAGCAAATGTGCTTTTGGAGTATCATCAGGGAAATTCCTAAGATTTATGGTCTCCTACAGAGGAATCGAAGCAAACCCTGATAAAATTCAAGCAATATTGAATATGAAGCCTCCGAGCAATGTTAGAGAAGTCCAGTCCCTCACCGGACGAGTTGCCGCCCTCAACAGGTTTGTTTTTAAAGTTACTGACAAATGTTTGCCATTTTTTAAGGTTCTTAAAAAAGCATTTGAATGGACCGACGAATGTCAGAAAGCTTTTGAGGATTTGAAGACATATCTTACCATGGCTCCTTTATTAAGCCCGTCCATGCAAGGAGAAGAGTTATACTTATATTTGGTAGTCACCCCACATGCAGTGAGTTCAGCACTAGTGAGAGAAGAAGGCAAGGTACAGAAACATGTGTACTATACGAGCAAAGCACTGAGGAGAGTAGAAGGACGATATTCATTAATGGAGAAATTGGCTTTTGCATTGATAACAGCCTCTAGGAAATTAAGGCATTATTTCCAGGCTCATGTCATCAACGTTATGACAGATCACCCACTCAAGAAAGCAATGAACAAGTTAGAGACTGCAGGACGTTTGATTCAATGGGCCGTTGAGCTTAGTGAGTTCGACATAAGGTACCAACCAAGGCATGCCATAAAAGCTCAAGCTCTGGCGGACTTCATTGCAGAGTTCACCCTAAATTGTGACGATGTAGATGAGATGGAAGACAAGAAGTGGATCGTCCATGTAGATGGTTCGTCTACACAGTACACAGGTGGAATAGGTATGGTTTTGCAATCTCCAGAAGGGGACAAACTAAAACACAAAATTCGTTTGCAGTACCAAGTAACTAATAATGAAGTTGAGTACGAAACTCTTCTCAAAGGGCTGGAATTGACTAAGTCTGTTGAAGCGAGGTCACTCCTCGTCTTGGGAGATTCTTAGTTAATCATGGGCCAAGTGAATGGAATGTATGAGGTTAAGGAAGAACGAATGAGGAAGTATCTAAACAGAGTGATGCGCCTTATAAAAAAGTTTGAGGAAGCTAGCTTCGTTCAAATCCCAAGGTAGGAGAACATGGAAGCTGATGCCTTGGCGAAGGAAGCTGATGTGAATGAAGCCGTAGACAAATTTGATGAACTTCAGTATATGCCAAGTATAGACATCCCAGAACAGGTGGAAAGTAGAGGAAATTGGATGGCTCCAATTGTATCGTACTTAAAAGACGGACGACTCCCAGAAGAGAAAGACGAAGCTAAAAAGCTAAGGGCAAGGGCGGCCAGGTACGTTCTTATGGACGAGGTTCTCTACAAAAGAGGTTTTTCCCAGCCTTATCTAAGGTGTTTGGCTCCAGATGAAGCAAATTACATATTAAGAGAAGTCTACGAAGGAGCATGTGGCAATCACTCAAGAGCCAGGTCACTTGTCCACAAAGTCGTCCATGCAGGATATTACTGGCCAAATATGCAAGCTGATGCTAAGGCCTACGTCAAGGTTTGCGATCAATGCCAAAGGTATAGCAACGTTCCCAGACAACCATCAGAGTACTTGACTCCAATGACGACCCCATGACCCTTTGCACAATGGGGACTAGACATCCTAGGTCCTTTTCCACTAGGTGTAAGGCAAATGAAGTTTCTCGTGGTTGGTATTGATTATTTTACCAAGTGGGTAGAAGCAGAATCCTTAGCTAACATCACACAACAGAATGTTAAGAACTTCGTGTGGAAAAACATTGTGTGCAGATTTGGAGTGCCCAGGGTGCTGATATCAGACAACGGACGACAATTTGACAATGCACTCTTCAAAGATTTTTGCATACACTTTGGAATTCAAAATTACTACTCCTCACCAGCCCACCCACAAGCTAACGGACAGGCGGAAATTGCAAACCGATCCTTGTTAAAAATAATCAAGACTCGGCTTGAAGGGGCAAAGGGAGTATAGCCAGATGAGATACCAGGTGTTCTGTGGGCATATAGAATGACAGTGAGAACTCCTACAGGAGAAACTCCTTTCAAGCTAGCCTATGGAACTAAAGCAGTCATACCTGCAGAAGTGCACATGGCCAATCATAGGGTGACAACCTATCAGGACGAAGCTAATGATGAGCAACTCCGTTTAAACCTCGATTTAATAGACAAGGTAAGGACGGACGCTGAGCAAAGGATGGCAAGGTATAAAAACCTTATGGCTAGGTGATATGACGCAATGGTAAAGCCAAGACGATTCAACATAGGAAACCTCGTCCTAAAAAGGGTTTCCTTAGCAACAAATAACCCAACTCATGGGAAGCTGGGACCAAATTGGGAAGGCCTCTACAGAGTTGTCAATTGCAAAAGACAAGGATCCTATTACTTGGAAGCCCTTGATGGGAAGGAAGCTGGAGCATCCTTGAAATGTGGAGCACTTGAGGAGGTACTATCAGTAGAATGCCATCCTAGAGGAGCATGACTCTGGACGAGCCCAGAGATTACATAAAAACTTGTTTATTTCTATATTTTTAGTGTGGCTTTGTTGTTATGTTAAACGTATGGACGAAATTATAGTTTGGCTTGTATTTGTTCTAATAAAGGCATTAGCCTCTAAAGTGCATGTCTCGTCTATGAACAATATCTATGTTATGAATAATGTTTGTAGCATAGTGTTATGTAAAATTTCTGTTTTCTATACTGTTGTTTAAATTAACCCCTAAGAAGGTTAAAAAGCTTAAGAAGAGAAAATTCTCTGGACACGGATATGTGAAGTCAAGCTTTCGTAAAGGTAAAACAAAATTTAGGCACGCTCGTCCAAATAAAAGGACGAGGCAAAGCCTATCCCTAGAGCAAATAACAAAAAGCCCTAGGCATACTCATCCATATAATGGGCAAAATAATGTACAGTATATCAAACCATGGACGAGCAAAAGCACAGACGGGTATTTTTATCTCGTTAAGGCACCTACAAAAACAATGAAGTCCATGGATGAGCTAATGTTATAGACGTGAACAATGGGGTCCTAACCATGGAAGAGCTCAGCATACCTGTCCGAGCCTTGGACGAGCTAATGCTATAGAAGTGAACAATGGGCTAGTTAAAGCCTACGATATTAGTTCAACCCATGAACGTGAAAATGCATGAGCAAATATTTAAATTTCAATAGGGACACCAACCAAACACTCCAGTCTATGGACAGGTAAAAGGTTGGGCCTTGTCTTTATGAAATGAGAAAATCAACCAAGTCTAAGGACGGGTAAGTTTAATTTTTGCCATTTCGCAGACGAATTACACTTGAAAGTCCAATGAGAATGGTAAAAGTATATATAAAATATGGACGAGTCAAGCAACAAGTGTGAAAATAAAAGACCTCGTCCATGCAAATAAAGAAAAACAGCATTCATTCAGTAGTTTGAAGGCGGATGACCAACGTCCAAACACCCTTTAAAATAACTGTTTAAAAACTCGTCCTAAAACCATGGATGAGATAATTGTACTTGAGTTACATTAAAAAGGTCCTAATCAGTGGACCAAAAGGACAAAAAAAAAGAAAAAAAGAAGGTAAACATTTGTTAAGCTGGGGGGGGGGGGGTCCACATTAGAGCCGTCCTGATGGGGCAATGTACTTGCGTTGTCTTCAATGTTGACATCCTCAGAGTTTGTTTGGAGAAGAGAGCTGGTAGCAGCATTTAAGTTTAGTTTAATGGAGCTGAAGTCCATTTCAGGGAAGTTTTCAGCAGCGTCCATCCTGAAATCCTCAAAGCCCGCTGCGTAGTTGCTGTCCAATAAGTCCTTAAAATCTTTGGACGACTTAAATTCAGCAACTGCATCTTCCTTGGCCTTGGAGAGAAAGGTACTCAACTCGTCGTTCTTCTTCTGCAGTTGATCAAGACGAGCATCCTTCTCAATGGAACCAGTCTTCAACTCCTTGACTTGGCTTTGCAACCCCTTAACTTCTCCTTTAGCCTTGGATGCCACCTCTGCCCACTTCTTACTCTCGTCCTTCACCTCTTGGATCCTCTTTTCTAGTAAGGTCCTCGTCTTATCCAACTTTGTAGCTTGCTTGGACGCAGCTATGAATTTTGACATTCCCTACAGAAATGAAAAATAAAAGCAATGGTTAGACGAGGGAAGCTCACAATAGTAAAGATAAGCAAAAACAAAACATACTTTGAAAAGATCATGAACAGCAGAACGTTCAAAGTCCTTCAAGGACATGTCATAACACACAGCTATATCCTCGTCAAACACGGCCTTCTCAAAACGTTCCTAAGCTATGTCTTCATTTTCAATAAGGTTCATGGGAACTCTTTAGGAAGGCTGAGACGAAGACAGCATAGTAGACTTGGACGGAGGAGTCTTGGACGGAGTAACGTCAGCGGGAGTGGACGAATCTACATCAAAAATTTGGAGGGACGGCTGAGATGTGGGAAGATTTGTTTGGACGACTCCCACCTTGGGCAACACCTGCTTAGCCTTCTTTCCCCGACGACTGGGAAGATTTCCCAAGTCAAGATTCTTTGATAAAAATTTTCGTTTCGCCCCAGCAGCAGGGTGGCTCCCCTCGTCCACAACTTCTTTACCTTTGTTTTCCTTTAAAGTTGCCATTCCTTAAAAGTAACTAAAGTTAAACATATATAGAAAATGGAAAGGAGAGAAAAGTATGACTGTTTTTATGAAGTATAAACTTACGTCTGCGAATAGTGACCTCGTGAGCAATAGCCTCGTCAGATGGTTCAAGACCAAGTCTCCACTTGGCAAGACGTCTAAGGCTGACCAAAGAATGGAAATCCCTGTTAGCGTGTAGATGAGCCCGATGGATGCGATCACAATGCAACTTGCTCAAGGTAGGACGTCTAGCAGCTGAAAATAGTAGACAAGTAGAGATTAAATAAAAATAAAAATAATAAAAAAAAGAGAGAAATAAGAGAAGAAGAAAGATAGAGGATACCTTCAGGACAAAGGTTCCCTAATTCCCCAACATAAGGGGGAAAAGGGTCTCTACCCACGTCCACAGGATCTCCAGCCCAAAAACCAGAGACGAAGATAAACTCCGTCTTCCAGTTTCTGTCAAACGAGGCTAAAGATCTTATTAACCTACAGTTTGCGCCCCTAGCTGTAAATTGGTAAAAACCTAAGGATTGACTAATTTCCAAGGGTTTATAGCAGAAGAGAAACTCGTTTACAGTGAGAGGATGATTCTCTCCAAATACTTCCCTCCACAAAATCTGCATAGAGATGACCAATCTCCATGCATTGGGATTGAATTGACACACAGCTAAACCTAACTTCGTAAGCAGCTCCCTAGCAAAAGCATTTAAAGGTAATCTCAACTCACCTAAAAAATAGGCTTCATAGACACCTATCCCAAAATGAGGATTGCAGCATCATTCTCCATGGACGACCAACCTGGGGTTAAGCTCGTCTAGAATTTGGTACCATTTCCTCAGATTACTTAGTCTTTGTTCATCAGTTTTCGAATTCACACCAACTGCACAACTATAAACGATTTCTTCCTCGTCCAAAGGGTTAGACGAGGGAACACCCGTCGAGGTGCCAGCTTGAAACCCAGAAGCTGCCCTTTCCCTAAGCTGTTCTTGTATAATGTCTACAGGAAATCCAGGGACGCCAGAAACATATTCTTCGTCCGTGGTATTCCCCTCACTACTATTATCAGTGTTGCTGCTAGAACCACTATAACTAGTGGAATCATGGTATTCGTCTATAGCCTGATCTATGCTATTACTAGACAAGGAAATAGTATTCTCAGACATTCTAAGGAAAGCTTTAAGGAAAGCCTAAAGACGAGAAGGAAGAGAATACCTAGCTCTAGACGGAAGAAGACTAAAGACGTGGAAGACTTCTAGACGAGGAAGGTCAAAGAAGAAAATTTCAAAAATGCAAAGGGTATCAGAGAGTTTCCACTATTTATAGGGAGTGGACTTAGACATCGGAAACGACCCAGCCAACCAAAGGTTGACACGTGGCAGGCGTTTCGAAAAAATAAAGCGACGTGACTAATTACCAGAGAAAATATGACGCGTGGCACCTCAAATCATACAGAAAAGTACGTCTGTTCAAAGAACAATATCAAACCCCATTTTTCTTTGGACGATCCAAGAACAAGGGGGGAACTGATGGTGTAATAAAAATGAAGCCTTATTCCGTTCTTATGGGTCATCCAAAGACTAAGAACGGTGAGATAGGGCGCGATAAAGAACCATCCCCAGCTTACCTCGTCCATCCTTAATAAAGGATAGACGAGGTCTCGTCCGTCCCTAATAACGGACGGACGAGACTTCGTCCATCCCTAATAACGGACAGACGAGCATTTTGAACTTGGACAGATCTTACCTATGAACGAAGGCCTCCACTAACCGCGATGAAGCACCGGTCCAGATAAAGTAACTTCTATGGAAGTTACCTCTGACTTTGCTAAGTTCCTTGACAATAGGAATGGTTATTGGAGCAAGTAACCGTTCCATGTGCACTATAAAAACATTTTCCGACAAAGAGGTAAGAAGATTGAGACATTTTTCTAAAAAATTAAGAAGAAAGTCCTAGAAGTATTTTTCTCTCTATTCCAACCCACTGACTTTACCATCGGAGGACCCTAGACCGGCCTCCACTGGTCTACTCTGATTGAATTTGATTTTTCAGGACTTAGCCTTCAAGATCATCAAAGCCCGAAGACTTTCAGCCCACTGATTTTCCAGAATTATCATTTACTATAAATTTTAGAAAAATAAACATATAAATTATCAAGATCCTTGTGCCTTAACGTCATTGCCTAGAAAAACCCAAATTTAAATCCTCCCTCCAAACTTATTGTGAGCACCCAAACAAAAAATCATATAAATTCCCTTATATGTTAATAATTAGTGAATCACGTATATATAAAAAAATAATAATAATAATACTTACAAATGAATACATATATCTCATTGAACATGTGACAAAATTTTAGGCTTTTACAACTTTGAATAAAACGTGTGGAACAAAATTGTTAGTTGGGAACTTGGGATAATATATATTGGACAATACATTAGTTTGCATACTTGACATTTATACATTGGCAGGACATTTATAGGGAAGGTTTAATGAATCAAGTCATTAAATTTTTGCTTAGGTGGAATGTTAAATGAATGGTGTCAATTTCTTTTTAAATGAAGAGTGACAAGTGGAACTATTAAAAAATGAGGTGAGAGGCTAAATAAAAAAATTGCTCTAACATTGTGTCACTTGGCGAAACCTTGTGCATATATAATACTCCTAAAATAGTTCATTAAAAATTATATGTAAATGGAAACAAATTTAGAAAAATAAAATAAATGAGAGGAGAAAACAAATTAAATTACCAAAAATCATGAGCACACTTACATATATCAATACCTAAACTACCCAAAATTAAAATACACATTAACCACCCTTTAATAAACTCACCACAACCAAATCTCTACAACAAACCCCCTTTCAAACAACCCCTACAATTGGACAAACTCACGCACAATCCCAATCAAACCCACTCCATCATCCTACGACCTCCAATAGAGAGCTCATGGCACTACCAAACTTGGGCCAAACAATATCCCTATGGTCATTGCTAATAATGCTCTGCCTAGCGAAGGTGACAAAGGGAATGAAAGGGGGAATAATCATTTTCTCCAAAAGGACTTCCTCCAACAATGACTTCACTGTCACAAACTCCAACGCCATCACCTCTTCCCCCTTAGAGGAAATTAATCTTTTAATACCAAAATTTAATTGTTTGAAACTAATTATGAAAATTTATAAACTTTTGAAATTTTATTTTCAATATGTAATTTCAAGCTCTTTCAAATTTCGTTGTTCGAATACAAATAAATAAATAAAAATTAAATTATTTTTGAACAAAAAAAAATTACAAACATGTTTGGTATGGGTGTTTTTGTTTTCAAGTTATAAAACCTGTCAATCAAGAATAATTGTGCAATCATGTTTATAAGAAATTTTTTAAAAATTGATGTTTTTTATTTTCAATTGTCTATTTTTAAAAAAGTGATGACTATTGATGCCCATTTTTGGCAAAAGAGCCCAATGGTATAAAGAGCCCAACAATATGAAAGAAATGGAGAAAGAAAACAGCAAAGTAAAGGCCATTAGGCCAAAATGGCAGGAATAATGGTCCACAAGCTTACAAAATAGTAAAATGGCCCAAAAGAAAGCAAGCCCAAGGAAGCCCCAAATAATGAAATAGTAAGCCCATGAGAATCATAAGAAATAGAAAGATAGCAAAAAGGGGCCGGAGGAGCCCAAAGAAAAGAATTAGTAAATGAGATTGGTTTGAAGACCAATAAACCCAAAGGTAAAGGATATGTTGCCGAGGAAGCCCAAAAGATTTAGCAAAAGCTCACGAGAATAGGGATGACAATTTTGCCCCGCCCCGCTTAACCCGCCCCGCTTAACCCGCCCCTCCCCCGCTTCGCCCCGCGCGGGTTTTCCCCGCCCCGCAAAGGTGATGGGGCGGGGATGGGGCAAGATTTTAGCCCCGCACCACGGGGCGGGGCGGGGATGGGTTTAGACTTTTTAGACGCGCCCCGCCCCTCCTCGTCCCCGCCCCGTTTGCATTGCTAAGGATTATAATTGTAAATTTTCATACCCTAAAACTTTACTATTTAAATAACATATTAATATTAACTTATTTTATTCTCCCCAATGTGGTTATCTACCTTTATTTTGTTATGTATTATATTATGAATTTTGTTTTTCTTTATGATTGTCTTGTTAAACGCTTGGATATACTATTCAATTTTTTCTAAAAATTGATTTGATTTGACGAGATAAATTAAGTTATAATTTCAAGTGTATTTTTATTAATGAAATAGGTTTCATTAAAAAAATTTGTACTAATTGTAAGGCAAATTAACAAAAAATAGAGTTTTACGGGGTGGGGCGGGGCTTCGCGGGGCCCCAAGGGGCGGGGATGGGGTGAGAAAGTTTTCCCCGTCATGCGGGGCGGGGCGGGGATGGGGAAAGACAAAATCATGCGGGGCAGGGACGAAGATCCCATCCTTCGGCCCCGCCCCGCCCCATTGCCATCCCTACACGAGAATATAAGAAGTAGGAAAGAATGAAAAGGGCCGAGGATGCCCAAGGAATAAAATGGGCTAGGGAAGCCCAAGATGTTATATGGATTAATCCAGCAGGAACACTGGGAAGTGTAAACTAAAGGAAGGAATAACACATGAAACTGGCATGGCAGGCACTTTAGCCCGCAAGCCCAAAAGTGGTACAGTAAACAAGGGTAAACAATATCATAATAGGAATAATAAAGTGGCATGGCAGGAGGACCAGCTAGCCCATGAACCAGAAGTGAAGGGAGATATGGCTGAATTAAAGAAGAGAAAGCCCACATCCAAGCAATGCTCAGCCCAAAGAAGAAAGAAGATGCAAAGAATGAGGACTCATCCACACTAAAATAGTTAAACAAGCACTAGAACGTGTAGCAAAGTCAGACAGATCTGTAGGCAATGGCAAACGCATGAACGCCAGAAAAGCAATGGATTCATATGGAAGTGGAGAACACACAAGGTTCAGGCACCACTTACTTACTTGTACCTAACCATACATGGGAGGTGGGCCACAGGTTTAAGGTAAGAAAGGGTGTGGTTTGGCAGTAGGGAGAAGGGAGGAGCCTATTTTGGGGTTGCCGCCCAATCTCTTTTGGGGCAAATGTCTTGCTGGGATGACATACCACCCAAAAGAGGCAAACACGAGTTGGAATCACTAGGTGTATGCTATAGGGGTTGGTAAGAGAGAAACCTAGCCTTTATCCGAATGAGAGTACCAAGGGAAGTAGAAAACAAAACAAAAACTACTTTTGTATGAGAATGAGGCATGGCATGGTCAATGTAGTGTAATAGTGGTGGTTGGGCAGCCAACAGACGAGTGGGCAGTCTGGGAAGGACACCCACTAAAGGCCAAAAGTAGTTGAGAGGTAAAAATCGTAAATCTTGTCAGTGCAGGCAGTATAAAAGGCCATAGCCATGTACAATAAACAACAACGAATAGAGGAGAGAACATGGAAAATAGAGAAGAAAAAAGAGAGGAAGCAAGAAAAACAAATAAGAAAACACAAAAGCCTATTCTCTAGCAAGTTAAGAATATGAGATTAAGCCATTTAGGCCCATTTTCCAAAGTTGGTAACTTCTATGGCAGGATTCCAAGTTGCTCACATTGGAGATTAGTTCCTTTTTCAGACTTGAATCTACCAGTTTGTTCTTTTAGCATACTAAACTAACTCTATTTTCTTGTTATTAATTTATCCAGCCCAAGACACAAAAAAAGGCCTAGTGAAATGAAGCCTAGTATGGTTGCTCATCCGCCTAAGTCCTAACAACCCAATTTACCACCCGACCCCAACCCAACCATTCATATGAGGAGAAAAAAAAGGAAAAAAAAGTCAAGCAGG
Source organism: Quercus glauca (assembly GCA_023736055.1). Classification (NCBI taxonomy): domain Eukaryota; kingdom Viridiplantae; phylum Streptophyta; class Magnoliopsida; order Fagales; family Fagaceae; genus Quercus; species Quercus glauca. Next base: position 27,049,716 of record CM043325.1, on the reverse strand, counting down.
TATCAGATTGACCATGTAAACAAATTTAAGGCATGGTCAAATATTTGGAATAAGCCGGTAGAGAAGGAGAGAGGACGATTGATAGAGGGACGGTAAGTCTGAATAACCGTTAGACGTGATGTGAGAGACAGTCGGAGGAGCGCCACCACAAGTTCTGCCATCACCGTCACGGGCTCTGCCCACTATCAGACTGCCGGAGTCGCTCTAGGTAAAGTTCTGTTTTTAATTTTACAAATTGGGTTATGTTCTATTAGTACTCTCAATCATGTTATGATATTAGAATCGTAATTAGATTGGTCCATGAAAGAATCATCCTTCAACAATTGTGTTCTTTGTGGACATATTTATAAAAAAGAAAAGAAAGTGTCATTCTTGTATGGTAAGTTATTGCTCTCAATTATGTTACGAAACTAGAATCATAACAGATTGGTCCATGAAAGAAATACCATATTGCCAAGTAGTTTTGCTGCTGCAATTTTTAAAAGTTGTCCTAATATTGTTTAAGAGAAACTATTTTCAAAGTTGTATTCTTTTTCTATCTTTGGCAATTCAAAACCTAATTGTGTGATTAAGATTTTGAAATTCTAGCTCGAATTAATGACATTTATATGATGAGATATGTCATTTTGCCTTACTTTGTTCAGTTCTCTTTTACAGGGTGTTGCTGTTGCACTTACTGTTTATTTTGCAACACAGAGGTAAGATTTTGTGTGAAGGCACCAATTAGTATAGCCCTTTTGAAAGTTTTTATTATTACTTCAAATATTTATTTGTTTGCCTGTTATTTCTATGCGTAAAACAAATCATAGTTATTAGTTAGTCAGCACATATGTAAACAAGAGAAGCGTTACATTAATGATAATAGCTTTGGTGATAGAGTTAGGGGTGGTCGATGTCATTGCAGCATGGTGTGAAAGAGATTTAGGGTGGTCATGGAGAGAGCAGTTGTTAAGAGGTTATCAATCTGGTGGTTATTATTGTAGTGTCTGGTAGTGCTAAAGATAGGGAAAACAGGGCTTGAGGTGTTGGAGGAGACACTCTTCATGGTTGAGCTTAGTTATGTTGTAAGATATTAATATACAGTGTTAGTATTTTTGCTTTTACTTTCTAAAAATTGTCCGAGTGTCTTATCCCTACTATATGTTGGGGTTTCTATGGAGACCATAATGCGAAGGCAGAAGGTGGAAGAAGGAAAGGAGCATCCAACATTCTACATGTGAACTTGATGCGATTAGTATCAACATGTGGGTTGAAAAACACCATAATCATGTTTAATTTTATTTTATGATTTCATAATAATTTTGAATAGATTTTTTATTGTTACATTTCAAAAGTTAGATGAAGTTTCTTTTAGTGTTTATATGTCATTTTTTGGATTTTTTTTTCCTCTGAATGATTTATTAATTCTTTTTGTCTGTGTCTTATGTTTTTTTTTTTTACTGATAATAAGGGAAAAGAAATAAATTTCAAGAAATCTTTTTGATCTAATTGTTTGTTTTATATTGAATTTTCAAAATTTTTGGGAAATAGGCAAAGATATTATTTTCATCCCTAAAGTTTGCTTGAAGATCATCTTTCACCTTTTAACTTTTATTTTCTATATTATGGCAGCCCCGCTAATCGCGATGCTGAATGGAGAGAACCTTTTGGCTGAAGTCCAGTATGTCTTCTTTTCTTGGTTTGTATGGAACTGGACTTTTATTAATATACCATAAACTGGCTGTATTTATCCTCTGTCTCTCTTTCTGGGAATTTCAGATTTTAGATAAAGGCATTTGATTTTCATCGGAATTGAAACTTTATGGAATATGTCAGTGTATTGGGTCAAATATTTTCAAATCTTAGCATCTATCTAGAGATGGTTTCTTTGAATAGAAGGGTACCCCGTGCATAGTATGGGTATTAGGCTAGTAAATGATAATGGAAGAGGGGAGAGAGAGAGAAGGAGGGAAGGTGTTGAGTCTGATAGAGAAGGCGACCAACTCCACAGCTGCTGAGGTGGACCCACGTCTCCTTAAGGCCATCAAATCCGTAGTCCGCTATTCGGATACGGAACTCCAACTTGCCGCCAATACCCTTTTGGATATCATGAAGCGCGACCACTCTCAGGTGTGTTTTTATTTGATTGTGCTGTTTAATTTAATTAAGATAGATTTAAATTATTTTTCTGAATTCTGATATTTATTTATGTTGAGGTGAGGTAACATCCCTGATTAGGCTAACCATGCTATATAATCTGTTAGGGAAAAGAATAGATTAGATATATAATCTATTAATGAAAATAATATATGTGGCCAATCCTTACCAATTTGTTGATGATCCATAGTTGACCCTTAAATTTTGGGGCTAAAGCTTTTTGGTTGTTGTTGTTAATGTTGTGGTTTTTTTTTTTCACTTTCGTTTTTACGATGATTATTAGGGCAGGGGGTGATTTGTTGGTTTATTAATGGGTTTTAGTTTAACATTTTGGTAATGATTTGAATTTCAATATTTGATTGGTACAGGTAAGGTACCTGACACTCCTGATAATTGACGAACTGTTCATGCGTTCAAAGCTTTTTAGAGGCATTCTTGTTGACAACTTGGATCAGTTGTTGAGTTTGAGTGTTGGGTTCAGAAGAAATCTGCCTCTCCCGGCTCCTCCTGCTGTCGCTTCTATTTTGCGCTCTAAGGCAATTGAATTCTTGGAGAAGTGGAACTCTTCCTTTGGAATTCATTACAGGCAGCTCAGATTAGGGTTTGATTACCTTAAAAACACCCTCAAGTTGCAGTTTCCTAATCTACAGGCCAATGCAGCTCGGATTCAGCAGGAGAGAGCAGAACGGGAAAGGCGGTCAAGAGAGATTTTGCTAAAGAAATTTGAAATGTTCAAGGACAATTTTTCATCTATTAAGGAAGAGATCATGTCTACCATTAACGAGATTGGGGAATGCTTAGACATAGTCCATACAAATGAGGAATTTATGCCTCTGCCTCCTGCAGATGATGAATATTTCGAAGAGTTTCGTTCTTCTGAACTGCTGCAAATCCGTCTCAATACTTTAAAAGAAGGGGAAAAGGTTCACGAGAACAGTGACAATAAAGTGGTTTTTGATGCATTAAGGGAGCTGTACAAGCTTCTAGAGACAAAGCATTTGGTTTCAGTTCAAGAATGGATCTCTGTTCTTCTAAGGGTTGAAGTGGCAGACAACAGGTTCAAAGATTCCGCTTTAAAGGAGTTAATTGATATCCAAAATCGTCTCAAATCGGTGAAGAAGAAGTGTGAAGAATCAGGTTGTGCTCTTCCAAACACTGCAAATCGTGATGAAGAAGAGGATGATTTCTGGGAGGAGGGTAAGATTGGATCACTTGAGAGTGAGAGATCTACTGTGCCCAATAAGCAAGATAAAGATTTTTCCATGAAAGTAACATCTAATAAGTTCAAAAATAGAACTCCTGAAAGCAGTAAAAAAGATTGTAATGACAATGAGATTCTCAGTCCTGAAGGTGGTGAAACCAATTTGTACCCTTTAAGAAGTAAGCTTCTGGCTGAAGCTCCTGTGATGAAGTGGGGCTCTTTCTTGGATAACTGGGGTTCAAACAGGAAGGTTTTGGCTAACCAGCGGGGATTGGAGCTTGAAAGTCACTGGGGTAGGGTGGATTATGACGCGGTTATTCCAGCTGAGAAAATGCCCGAACTGAATGTGCATGCAACTCTTTATGAAGAGCAGCAAACTGACATTCAACCGTGCAGGGCTCCTTTGAGCAAAGGGGGGCTTTGTCAGAGAAGAGACCTGAGAGTTTGTCCATTTCATGGACCTATTATACCTCGAGATGATGAAGGAAAGCCACTCAATCAGAACTCTTTAAAAGAAGAGATATCTCTTGATTTGGGGATTGATTCCACTGAGCAGTTAGCAAAACAAGCTGTGAAGAATGTTCATGAGAGAGATAAAGAAGTAGCAAATAAGAGAGAAATTGATAAAAAGTCACTGAAGCGTGCAAAACTTGCAAAAATTCGGGCGCACAATGAAACAGTTCTAAGGGATGCTGCCTTGACATCAACTTCAAGATCTGCATCTATTGGAGAAGATATGGGGGTGACTGATGGTGAGAAACCGTCAGCTAGAAACAAGAAGGAAACACTCTCATCCATGCTGCACAAGAAAGTGACACCAAAAGATAGGATAGCTCAGAGGCTCTTGAATTCACGGGCAAAGGATTCAACAACAAGACAGCTCACATTGGGTGAAGATGCAAATTACCGAGAAGCCTTCCCAAATCAATGGCAATGAAAATATCCTTTTTAGGCTTTTGAGTACTTTAGAGGAATCAGAATTTCACAGATGCACATGTTGGTAACATGGCACCAGATTCAGATATATTAGTGGAGACTTTTGGTGTTTGCCTCACAACTGATTGCACCCAGGGATAGTGAATGATGGAGAGGATCTCTCCTTATCAATTTTGTATTCTATCATTCTATGTAGATATCTTGTTTATTTTTTCATGCTTAAATATTTGTGAAATATTTGTATATATTTGAGGTGAATAATGAGTTGGATTGAAAATTATTAATTTTCTACGAAATTTCTATGAATTCCAAATCTGTTATATATTTTATTTTAATCTCTAGCCATTTCAATTGTCTCAAATTTGTTAGTTCAAATCAAATGGTTCTTGTAAGTTCAGCAGGTGGGGAATTTCAGAATGTTAGATGATAATCCAAAATAATATATTGAAATTTGAAACCCTATATTTATTGACACTGTTTTGTTATGAGAATCTTTGTTTTTCCCCATTCTTTTTGCTGGGAAATTATTTAGTTTGATCTGCTTGCATAGATAATGTTTGAGTTCCATTTGCTTTAAGCAATGAATTCACACGTACGAAATCTTTTAATTTTATAATTCAATAAAAGAAGACCCCACTTTTGTCACTGATGGTCGCTTGTGATATATTGTAACATTAATTATGCAGTTAAGAGTCTTTTTCTTCAAGAACTTCAATTTTTATATGATATAGACCTCATTTTTCCGAATTGGTGAATAGTTGGAGGTTGAGATTCTTTGTTGGGTTGTATTTTTTAAGCCTTTTATTATGTATTTGAGTCACGCTGGGTTAAACATGTTCTCTGTGATATGTGGAAGTGCCAGGAATGGCTTTGCCAACTTGTCTCACACAAGGTCCTTTTGCCCTACCTAGTCACATGTAATGCCTTTTCTTTGCAAATAGTGGGAAAGAAAACTAAGACAATATTGTACCGTGCATCTTTATATCATTAGTGGATCTGTGTGAACATTATTATTACAAAGTGAAAGACATGATTATTCTTGACTGTTGAATTCAATATCGCTATTTGGTTTCATCATATGAATGACAAAAATATTGCCACCTTTGTGTAATGACATGTAATATGAAGTAACGAACTTGATGTATATAGAAATTCATTGCTCTCTCAAGATATCTTCAAAAGTGATTGAATGCTTTCTGAAAGATTATGGTTGCTTATGTAAAACTCTTTTACAGCCGGGCATATTTTGACAAGAGGATCTCAAAGGAGGTCAGTGGAGATTCTTTGGGTGCGGTAAGCTCTTCCTAACCCTGTTGGATTAGTATTTGTACCACACAGTGACACAGATCTTTGATATATTCACCTTAATAGACATGTTTTGTTTGACAGGAGTTCAAGGGCTTTGTTTCAAAATCATGGGAGGTTGTGACAAGCAAGGATTCCCAACGAAGCAGGGAGTCCTGACTCCCATTCATGTTCATCTCTTGCTTCATAGGGGTGGGTGAAATGTTTCATGGTCTTGCATAGCATCTAATTCTCATTTTTATATATTATGGCTTTTGAAATGAGTATTCAACATCCCTCCTGCCATAACAGATTCATTTTTGAGCTATTGTTCACTCATCTTTTGGTTGCGACCTTTCTTTTTTATTTTATGTGATGATTTTATTGTTTAATGACATGACTTTGCCTTGAATTGGGTTGTAAATTTGAAAGGATTGATGTCTTGTAATTGGTCTCTTATTGCTCCCTCATTTGTTTGTCTCCATATGGGCCTTTAGAAGCCTTATTAGCTCAACTTTCTGTTGGCTTAGCTTGTATTGCCATTTCACTTTCGCACAAAGGAATTATAACATTACCTTTTATTTATACAGGCACCCCGTGCTTCCATGGTTATGGAAGATGCAATGGAGAGAGGAGGAGGTTAGTTTGCGGATGCATTTGAACTTGGTTATTGTGAAGAAGGGTGAGAATGATCTGCCTGGATTAACTGATACTGAAAAACCAAGGATGAGGGGTCCAAAGAGGGCACCCAAGATTCGCAAGCTTTTCAACTGCTCCAAGGAGGATGATGTGCGGAAATATGTGAACACCTACCGTCGAACCTTCACAACAAAAGCTGGTACAGTGGCTTGCCTAATTTTAAATATACATACATATATGCATATATTAATTAATTAATATTTCTTTGGCTTAGTTGCTGCTTTATTTTATTTTTTATTTGATATTTTAGGCCTTTAACCCAAAAATTAATCTAACCAATGCTAGACATGTGCAGATGATTTTAGTCTGAAGAAATCTTATTTTATTTTATTTTTTTAATTATAAATTAAGTATTTTGGCCCTGGGAAATTATTTTGATATCTCTTTTTAGTGAGTTGTATATTGCCTTAAGGCTAAATAACACGTAAAATAATGAAGCCTTGCCTATTTATTTTCCCAATGGAAATTAGTTCTCCCTTACGTAGGCATAAGTTATGAGTCACCTTGAAATCTACTTGATTATTGTGAGAAATGATTGGTTGCAATAGTCATTGTGCTATCGGAAAGTTTTCTTGACTAATATACCAATATTCTTGTTAAAGTTGCTCAGGGATGGAAGTTAGGAGTGGAGGGGAGTTGAGAACGGGGCTGAGGGTTGGTAGTTAGACTCATAGTTGATATGACTGTAAATAACTATAACTATTGATTTGGTTGGCAGGGAAGGAAGTCAGTAAAGCTCCAAAGATACAGAGGTTGGTGACTCCATTGACACTCCAGAGGAAGCGTACTAGGATTACAGAGAAGAAGAAGAGAATCGCAAAGTCCAAAGCAGTTGCAGCTGACTATCAGAAACTTCTTGCCACGAAGGAGCAGTGAGAACGTCATAGTGGGAGCTTAGCAGATAGGAGATCCAAGCTTTCTGCTGCTTCTAAGCCATCTTCTGCTGCATAGGCAGGATATGAGATTTGGTGAAGGTCTTCAGTTCTAAGTTTTTGGTAGTTTTACATGATAATGTTTGTTTTCTGGTAATACTAATGCATTTTGTCATTCTCTCATTCTGAGAGTTGGTTTGATATTTCATGCATGTTTGTCATTTCAATTCATTAAAAAGTGGTTGACTCCTAGTTCTTGCATTTATTGTGGATGTGCTTTTTTTTTTTTTTTCTTCCTTTGGAATTTGCTCGTCAAAGTAAATATTTGGTAATGTATGGTGGTTATAGTTTTTCATTCACACATCCTTTAAAATAGTATGCTTTTGAAACTTTGTTGATTACTCCTGAACTTTTTTATCTCCACTGATAAGGGATGTGCATGCCTTAGATGATTTTAAGGATTCCCAAGATTCAGTATGGACTACGGAGATAGGTATGACTTGATTACGCATCGAAGTCAAAATGATAAAAGAACCCTATAGAAATACAATAAAAAAGACGAAGTAAGAAGAAATCAGCAATATGTTAAAAGTGTCGAAAAGTTGGACATTGTAGATCTAATTGTAAAGGAATAAAAAAAAAAATGTATCAAGGAATTGAAAAAAAATATTGTTAAGCTTATTAGATAATTCAAGTGATGACGAAGTTATAGGGATGAAGAAATTCAATATGATCAATTGTTTGAAATACAAGAAAGCGGTTGATATTTCAGAACATCCATTGAATCTTCTTCGGAGCACAAGTGATGTTGAAACTCTATTCTTGTAAAGGTGATTTATTTAACTGTACGAAGCCTATAACTATGGTAAAAAAGCAGGAAATTCAATATCATCTTGCATATTGATATGCAATATGCAAGATGATCTTTCATCTTCATCTTCAGTAAAACCACAAAATATTGCTGAATCCATCATCACTAGCCTTGAAAAATATACCAGCTGGTCGGGGTAAGCTATAAATCTTTCAAAATCCATTCATTTAACATGGAGCAGGTTAACAATCTTGATTCCTTGTTTGAACTCAAGAAAATCTTTGTTTTTTTTTGTCCTGCCATCAACGATAGTGCCATGCTAAATGCCATTTTAACACACTAAAACTTATTTTTTTTATCAATTTTAACACATTATTTTACAATAGTTAGATGGTTGCAAACCCATGAACTTGCCTCTCTCCTTTCTCTCACTCTCGTCTCTCTCTTTGGGTTGTATAATGACTGTGACTGATCGGCTGGCTTTTTTGGGTTTGCTATGGCGGTGAACGGTTAATTTATGGTGGTGGACGTGTTTTTAATGGCGGTTAGTGATTGGTGATTGGGTGGATTTAGTGGTTGAGGTGCTGCTTGGCAGTGCGAGCTTGAAGGTGGGTTTAGCCAGATATGGGTTTTGGTGATGCCACTGCTCTCAATTCCCTGGTCCTCCAATGTGTCACAGAAAATCTTTCAAAGCAATCTCAGCAGCTGGAAAGCAACTTAAACCTTAAGACAACCAAGACAACCCATTCTCATTCCGATTAACCTGTGGTCATTATTCTTTTTATTTTAATTTTTTTATTATAGAAATAATTACAATGTGTTGCTAACTTCACAGCTTAAACCATAATGAGGTGTCAATTCAGCTACAAGGCGCTTAGGTATTGTCATTATTTAAGTGCTCATTGTTGATTAATATAGCCCCCAAAGCCTCCAATAGTAACCACATATCTATTACATCCTCTAAATTATTTTAAATTATTTTTTTAAAGTTTGTGTTAATTTATAGTTTAAAATGCAAATTGCATTCTTAAAGTTTGACTAAAATTTATTTCAATCTTCTAACTTTACTTTCATTCAATTGAGTCTATTAAGTTTCAAATTTATTCAATTTAAAAATTCCATCCAATTTCGCTAAAAAATTGCCATTAAAAAAATTATTTCCTCGTATGAAAAAAATCTATAAAATTAATAAATTTTTAATAGATTTTCATGTGAGAATTAAAAAAAAAAAATATTTTTTTATTAGTTAATTGCATACTTAATGGCAATTTTTTAACGGAATTGGAAAAAATGCTTGAATTGAATAAATTTGAAATTTAAATAACTTAATTGAACAAAAATAAAGTTAAAAAAAACTGAAATGAATTCTTAATCAAACTTAGGAGATGTAATTTTCATTTTACCCTAATTTATATACCAACAAAAGTTGTGTAAGCTTTCTAAATGGAACAAATTTTAAAACACAAACCTATTTCTTTTCTTCAATGTCATAATCTACGCAATAGTTAATTATAACACTTTCAACTCAAAGTGATCTAGAGCTAGATGGACTTTGCAATCATTAGTATAAATCAAATAAGACAGGCTCCAAAGAAGAAGTTTTCTTCTTCTTCCATAAATATGCCACCTTACCCTGTACTGGGTTAAGTACAACAAAGAACAAACAATTCAATGAATTTCTCTTTGTTTATTGTAAATCACAACCCATATACCCCCATAAATATTCCCAAGGATAACGTTTAATCTCCCTAATTAATATACTTCCTCAGACTCACTCTCTCTTTGGTGTTGCTCGTTCATGCCCAAGATGGTCAGCTTCGCCGAAGTGGTGCTCTCTGGGGTCTATGGCACGGCTTCGATTGCCCTCGGGTAGGTTTCATCTCCAACATCCCACATACCCCATTAAAGAAAATAAGTCTAGAGGCAAAAAAAGGTGTTCAATGGAAACTTTCACAGAATGACTAATAACTTGTACTATATCCAAACTTGGTGACCATGAGAACGCATTTTGGCATACATCTAGCAACACACATCATGTATCCCTCGAGGTGATATATATCGCCATCTTCTGCAGTTACGATCACACCGTTTGACACAATCTAATAAGTAACTATCCTCACATTACACTAGACCTAGTACGAGCATGAAGAAGATTGTCATCACAGTTACCATTACATGTTTTCTCATACCTTGATCCATAGCTAGCATTCCACTATAAGTTGCATGAAAATAATGTATAGTGTCATCAGCGATCGTCACCCCCTTTTGAATTTATAAATTCTTTGGTTTTAATATGAATAGTGTAATTTATAATGAGTAAACCCTTTATCATGCACGAATTATTAAAAAGAAAATTTTTTATTTTGAAAAATTGATTCAACCGTATGATTTATTTTTTAATGTTAAAACAATTAGCATTGGTTCGAAATATAGGGCTCTTTAATTAAATGGTAAATCTTGGACCAAATATGATGACTTTTAAGTGACTTTCTATTAAAGTTATGACTCTTGATTCATGTTGTAAGTTATTTCAAAGGTATCATGTAATGTCTATTTATTTTCATGAAAAGTTATATATATATATATACTACCCGACACAACAATCCGGATTTACTGTTGCTTTTGGCTGAAAAGATATTCATCCGTGGTAAAAGCATTTTCACTCTCCGAATTTCTAGCAGTCTTATTTGTAGCAATTCATTATGTAATCACAATGGTCATAAGAAGTACGTAAAAAATGAAAAAAAAAAAAAGGACATCATAATATTTGGAACGAATTAGATTGAAGAACTTTGTTTTTTTGATATAGCGAAACTTTTATTATACACAATGAACCTATTTCAAAGAACTATTAGTTTGCATGTAAGTTCTATAATGAAAAAGAAAAATAGTCTACACGTCAATATTGAAAATTATTGGTTATTGAAATGATTGTGCATGTTGAAAAGACAACTTATGAATTACCATATATTATTCTACCCAAGGTTCAAGTTTATAGTTTAAACTAAATTCTTGCATCAATACAAAGATTAACAACTTTCTAGATAGATACAGAGGGCAATGATGTTTACAATTTTAAATGAGTATGCACCCCATCATGAGTGCCCATCTAGTTGTAGAATGACCTAAATGACGAAAATTTAAAAAAAAAAAAAAGAAAAAGAAAAAGAAAAAAAAAAGAAAAAAAAAAAAGGAAAATATTGGTATTATGGGAAGATGACAATCTTGTCCCTAGCTCTTTCGCTCGAATAGTGAGTCATGGACTATACTCTATTCAACTAGAGAAGTGGGTTTATAATCCTCCCAGTAAGTGACCCAGCCCACCGTTTTAGAGGATCGGGAATGATTTGACCCTCTTTTCATTAATCCAAGAAACTCTTACCCATTCTTGTTTTTATTTTTTGGTTTGGGCAAGTTAAAGAGTTTGGATGACTGGCTCTAAGCCTCTAACAATAAGGTTGAGTAGAAACAAACTCACAAATTATAGTTTTTATGAATGGAAAAAAAAAATACTCTTAAGGTTGACGATTGAGTGCAATGACATTTCAAAGTGGTTCTAAAGAGGAAGGTGAGTCGAGAAGTTGGTGAGAGGAGATTGACCCTTACATGTTGTAGAAAAAAAATTTAGAAGAATAAATCAAAGAATCAAAGAAAGTGAGAATCAAAAAGAGAGATTTGAAAGTTTGAAATTGTAAAATAAACAAAGTTATAATATGATGAGAAATTTTTTTTTTTTTTTGTTCGTTAAAAAAAAAATTGGGTTAACCTGCTTAAGCAGTGGGTCAATTCAATCCAACCAACCATTTTAACGGGTCAAGTTCAGGTTGATCATTTTTCTTGAATCCAACATACCTTTATTCATTCCTATATTTATCCTTGTCTTAGATTTCTTAACAAGAACAAGTCCAAGTCCAATTTTGATGTTAATCTAGAGTTTCTAGAGTATGGGAATTGGGAACTAGGTGTTGTTTTGTTTTGTTTGTTTTTTGTTTCTCTTTCTCTCCCTTAGAGACTGTTTGGTCAAGAGAAAAAAGTGGTGTATTTTTTTTTTCATTTTCAATTTTCAGTGAGAGCCACCACTCAAAAATTGGCTTGGCTTTGTTATTTGTACTCAGTTTTCATTTTTAGTATCCAAAAAAGTGAGTTTGAATATAAAAAATGAATATACCTTTTTGTGGTATTCATTTTCACTGAAAATGAATACAATGACATTTTTGTAAAAAGAACTCAAAATTTGTATTGAATTTTTAATTGAAAAGTTAAAAGTGAAAAAAAAGTAGACAAGAGAATTTGTGCCAAACATAAAATGAGTTGGAAATAAAAAATGAGTACAAGATTTGAGAAAGAGGCAATAAGTACGGAAAATGAAAAGTGGAAATGAATACACACCCAACATGAACCAAAGAGCACCTTAGCATCTCCATTGGAAGCACGGTTGTGCATGGGTCAAATTGAGCGGGTTGAGAAATTTTTTTAGCAAATCCACCATTGGCATGTTGGAGAAATTCCAAACTGTTGTTAACCTGCCAACCTCCAAAAACAGTGGATTGGTTGAAAATTTGGCAAGTTTTGACTCAGCGGATTGGACGGGTTAGCTTTAATTATATGTTGTATACTAAACTTTGGAAATTAGTTTACCATTTAAGGATAAATTTAAGAAAATACAAAAAGTGACTCACTTTCCCATAGATCAAACTACACATGCCTTAATATATGAGTACTTTTAACTTTCTCTCAAAATAAAGAAAGAAAAGTTATGAATACCATATTTATGTCATTATAAATACTTATGAGTTACGAATATGATTGATAGGAATTAAAAAGTTCTTAAGAGAATCAAGAAAAGAAGAACAAAGTTTCCAGAGATAAGGAAGAATAGAGAGATTAGGAGAGAATTAGGGAGAGGATATTAAGAAAAATTTTGTATTCATTCCAAAAGCTGACTCTACATTCTTATTTTACCCTTTTATAGATACTAGCTAATTACAATACATTCCCAGTCTTAACTACCAATAACTAACTTGCCTTAGCACAACACAACAACTAATTGCACATCAACTAACTTGACAGCTAATCACTGCCACATCAGCATTACTCTAACTGCCAGGACCATACACAGTCTTTACTCTTATCATTCTCATCCCCTTAGAAAGACCTTACCCACAAGGTCCTATCAATTGCCGCCGCCCCCCCTTCCCCCCCTTTCCTTGTCAAAAAACCTTGCCCACAAGGTGAGAAAACTGATATTGGAGGCTGTAGAGTGACTCCCAAGTAGCATTATCTGGAGATTGACCGTGCCATTGAACTAAGACTTTAGTGATAGTCCTAGTTTTAGTTGCTTAGACCTGTGTTGAAGTACTGCAATAGGTTTTGGATTAAGGACACAGTAGATGTTATAGGAGGAAGGGATGGAACTAGAACTACATTCGAACCTAACTTAAGCTTTAAGCAAGACACATGAAATACTAGGTGAAGTAGGTAATCATTAGGCAAGGCGAGCTTATAAGCCACCTGGCCAACCTTCTGCATAATCTGAAAGGGCCCAAAATACCTAGGAGAGAGCTTATTGAACCTCTTAAGTCTAAGAGAATGCTGTCTATAAGGCTAGAGTTTAAGATAAACGTAATCACCAACATTAAAGCACTTGTCAGCTCTATGTTGATTAGTATGAGATTTCATTCTAGCTTGAGCAGACACCAAATTTTGTTTTAGAAAAGAGATAAGGTCCTGTTTGGTTTGTAGTAGTTGGTCCACTGCAGCCACTTAGGTTGCACCAGGAATATAGTCCAATAACTTAGGAGGATGAGTACCATAAAGAGCCTCAAAGGGGATCAGCTTAGTAGAAGTATGAAAATTGGTGTTAAACTAATATTCAACCAAGTGAAGCCAATCAGCCCAAGCATTCGGTTCGTCACCAACAAAGGCTCGAAGATATTGCTCTAAACTCCTATAAACCACTTCAGTTTGGCCATTAGATTGGGGATGGTAAGCTGAGGACATGGTTAATTCAGTTCCTTGCAGCTTGAGTAACTCTTGCCAAAAATGAGTTGTAAAAACAACATCCCTGTCACTAACAATGGATTTAGGCATACCATGGAGTTTGAACTCCTCTTTCATGAAAACTGCAACTATCTTATCAACTGTGTAAGGATGAGATAAGGGAATGAAATGGACAAACTTAGTGTGCGTTTGGCTCCAAATTAAAAAGCCAGCTTAATTTAGCTTATTTTTGGTACTATTCATGGACGCTACTGTACTTTTTGGTACTATTCATGGGTTCCACTGTCGTATTTCAGCTAACTTTTATCTTTATCTATAACACTTCAGTAAAAAGTTTTCAATTTCAACAAAATAAGCAGATCCCAAACAAACCCTTAGGGTCCATTTGGATTGAACTTATTGTTGCTGAAACTGAAAACTGAAAACTGAAAACACTGTAGCAAAATAATTTTTAAATGTGTAAAAAGTACAGTGGGACCCATTTTTAATTTTTTTTATTACGTGAACAGTGCATGAACAGTGTGTGAACAGTGCATGAACAGTGTGTGAACAGTGCACACATTGTTCATGCACAGTATTTTTTGTCTCCCAAAGTCAAATAATGCGGCTGGAAAAAAAAAAAAAAAAAAAAAAAAAAAAAAAAGGAGAACCAAAACGCCAACGCCAGACGTAGACGTGCAATCCAAACCGCACCTTAGTTAATCTATCAACCACCACAAATACCATATCTTATCCATGAGATTTAGGTAAGCCTTTCAATAAAGTCAATATTGATATCAAACCAAGGTCTGTTAGGAATAGCAAGAGGCTGCAATAGACTACTAGACTTAAAAGTGTCCACTTTGACTCTCTGACATACTTCACAACATTGGATATGAGATTTGACATCCTTAACCATTCGTTTCCAAAAGAAGTCTTGCTTAACCCTGTGTAATGTCTTAAGATAACCAGAGTGACCACCAAAAGGAGAATTATGAATATGCTGTAATACCAATGGTTTTAAAGGTGAACTATTGCTAAGGAAGACACGACCCTTTTAAAAAAGAACCCCATTATGAAGAGAAAAACCAACTGGTACAGAACCGCTATTAGTAAGAGAATCAAATAATTTCAGATACTCAGGTTCTTGGGTGTAGTTAACTTTAAGAATGTCCAACCAACAAGGACAAGGAAATGAAATTAGAAAAAAAGAAGTAGTAGAATCTGCAAGTGTTGAATTTGAAGCACTAGAAGTAGCAGTGCAGGTGTTGAATCTGAAGCACCAGAAGTATTAGTGCTAGAATTTGAGTCCTCCAACCTTCTAGAAAGGGCATCAGTATCCCTATTTTCCCTTACTTATATTCAACCAAAAAAGAATACTTCAACAGCTTTGTGATCCACTTCTGTTGTGCAGGTGTACCAACCCTCTACTCTAGAAGGAACTTAAGGCTTTGGTAATCAGTTTTGATGATAAAAGGCTTTCCCACTAAATATGGCCTCCATTTCTTGACTGCCTTTACTAAAGCCAAGAATTCCTTTTCATAAGTAGATAAATGTAGGCTTTTACCTTTAAGGACCTTACTATGATAAGCCAAGGGTCTGTTGTCTTGCATTAATACAGCACCTAACCCCAAACTTGAGACATCACATTCTACCACAGAAGCCTTAGTAAAATTAGGTAATGCCAATACAGGTGGAGTAGACACAGCCACCTTGAGAGCTATGAAGGCCAATTCAGCCTGTGGAGACCATTGAAAAGCTTCTTTCTTAAGTAATGCAGTTAAGGGAGCCGTAATAAGCCTATAGTCCTTGATGAACTTCCTATAATACCTAGTCAAACCCAAAAACCGTCTCAAGGCTGTCACTGAGGTAGGAACAGGCCAATTTTGCATGGCTTTAGTTTTCTTGGGGTCAGTTCTAACCCTTTGACTTGAAATTAAATGCCCCAAATATTCCAGCTCTCCACACCTAAACACACATTTGCTTTGTTTAACTTACAATTGGTTGTCAAGCAATACAGTCAATACCACCCTCAAATGAGAAACATGCTTCTCTACAAAACTACTAAACACCGATATATCATCAAAGAACACCAAAACAAATTTCCTCAAATAAGGTTTGAAAACTTTATTCATTAGTGATTGAAAGGTGGATGGTGTATTAGTTAAGCCAAATGACATGACTAAGAAGTCATAGTGCCCTTCCTGTGTCCTAAAAGCAATCTTATGGATATCACCTTCCTTCATTTTGATTTGATGGTAATTAGATTTGAGATTTAGCTTAGAAAAGATAACAACAATACACAATTCATCAAGCAATGCATCTACAGCAGGAATAGGGTATTTATCCTTAACAGTGGCCTTATTCAAGGATCTATAGTCAATACACATACGCCAACTCCCATCAACTTTCCTTACTAACAACACAGGTGATGAAATAGGGCTATGGCTAATTCTAACATAGCCTGCTTCAAGTAAGTCATGTACAATTTTCTCAATTTTAGTTTTTTGATAAAATGGATACTTGTAAGGCCTTTCACAGATAGGTTTAGTATCTTTCTTTAAGACAATCTGGTGCTTATGGCTTTGAAGAGGAGGCAGAGCAATAGGCACTTCAAAAACCTTGTTGAATTCTTGTAGTAAATCAGTAATGATCCCATGTGGTTGCACTGGTGTTGTGAAGTAGGACAGGATATGATCTGCAACAATAATCCCTTCTTGATAACTGGTTTAAAGAATTGATCAGCATTTTGAAGAGTAAGGCCTGAATATTGTAACCCTGTAAGAAAAATCTCTTTTCCTCCAAGATTAAACTCCATTGTTAATTTCTTGAAATCCTATTGTATGGGTCCAAAAGTATATAACTGCTAAGTACCAAAAACCACATCACAGTCACCTAGGGATAAGCATTCAAATCAACTTGAAAGTTTTGACCCTGAATTTTAAGGTTAACATCAGGGCAAGCACCTTGTGTTTTGAGCATATCACTGTTAGCAACCTTTACAGTGAAACTGTCCTGAGTAATTTCAAGGATAACCATGAAGAAGCATCTAAGAAATTGTGAGTACTACCACTGTCAATCAAGATGATCACATCTTGATGATTAATTCACCCCTATACTCACATTGTACCTGGAGAGGGGCTTCCAAGTAAGGCATAGAGAGTGATTTTCGCAGAACTTGCCATCTGTTGCTGCAATTTTGTTGAAGCATCTTCCTCTATTGACCCATCTTCCAAAGGCACTTCTTGATCACTTCCTTGATTATACAGCTGAAACCCATTAATAAGGAGGATCTTTGGAGCTTTACATTGATGTCCCACATGCCATTTATCCTTACAATAGAAGCATAGTCCCTTCTTTCGATCCTTAACCTGCATAGAAGTAAGCTTCTAGACAGGGAGTTTGGTAGTCCTCATGTCATTCTTGATTGGTGGGGGACCTAGAATTGAAGGTTTGGACACTTCACCCCATGGTCTAACATTCTTCTTGCAAGCAAAAATGTATTCTTCTTGTATTTTGGCAAGGCCAAAAGCATAATTGAGATTTTGGGGATTCAACATTCTAATTGGCAATCGAATTTCATACTTTAATCCACTCAATAAACAACTGAGTCTGTGTTTCTTAGATAGTTCCTTAATTCAATTAGACAATGCTTCAAATTGTCCTTTGTAAGTAGATACAGACCCCACTTGCTTCGATTTCATTAGAGTTTCTATAGGATCATCATAGGCAGGAGATCCCAACCTCACATGCAATGCTCTATCAAAAGCCTCCTAACTAGTGAATTGGCTAGTGTTCTCTGCATCTTGGAACCAAATCAAAGCCTCATGTTCCATATGATATGAAGCTAAGAGTATCTTCTGGCTGACTGGGGTATTATACAATTGGAAAAATTGGTTGGCCTTATAAACCCAACTCGATGGATTCTCACCCTTAAACCTCGGAAACTCCAATCTCACAGCTTTAGGAATAGCTGCCAGAGTAGAATTTTGATGATTTGCCATCATTGGAGATGAAGTTCTTGGAGGAGATGTAACCCTTTGTTGCCAACCATTACCAGCTTCCGAAATTTCTTGCACAGTTTCTGATAGGGCCTGCAACATACTTGTGATTGCATCTAGCTTCTAATGAACTATACGAAATTCTTGGTCATGTTGCTCTATTGTCAATAACAAAAGCACTGGTTTTTTCAATAAGAAAATCAGAAGAACAAGTTTCTTCCATAGTGACAAAATTGGCTCTGATACCAAATTGATAGGAATTGACAAGTTCTTAAATGAATTAAGAAAAGAAGAACAAAGTTTCCAGAGATAAGGAAGAATAGAGAGATTAGGAGAGAAGAGAATTAGGGAGAGGATATTAAGAAGAATTCTGTATTCATTCCAAAAGCTGACTCTACATTCTTGTTTTCCTCTTTTATAGGTACTAGCTAATTACGAAACATTCGTAATCTTAACTACCAGTAACTAACTGGCCTTAGCACAATAACTAACTGCACATCAACTAACTTGACTACTAATCACTGCACTTTAACCACCAGAACCATACATAGTCTTTACTCTTATCAACGTTGTTGGAAAAGTATCTTCATTTTCATATAAAACATGTGTAAATTCTAGAGTCAAGAAAAAACTAATACCGATATGAGATAAATATTAAAAAGAGGTTAATATATGTATTATGTATAGGAGGGTTAGGTTGGGTCTTGGTAGTATTAAAAAAACTCAAACCACCACCAATTCAATTAGTGGCTTTAATAGTTGAACCCATCTAACCTGCTTGAAAATCACATTCATATCCTTATAGTCAAAGCGGGTCGGATGCTTTGAATAGATTAAGGTGGTTAATGCACATTCTTGGCTACAAGGCTCTTTGCCGTGTTCATAAGCTTAGGAAAATATTGAAATCCAAATGACTCTAGTGTGCATTTGGCATTAGATTATAAGCTAGTTTTTTACTTATTTTACACACGGTTTGCGAGTTTTACACTACATTTTGTCTCATTTTTATTTTAAATAATATAATTTTTAGCTTTTTCAAAATAGAACCATAACATTTTCACAAAAAATCTTAGATGGTAAGTTGTTTTTTGTTCTAATTTGAACTGACCATTAAAATTATTTTTTTATCTACCAATAATAGCCAATAACAACTAGACACTTTGGATTTATCGTGAAAATGTTGTAGACGTAATATTTCTCTTTTGAAAATAATCTAACTTTTAGAGAAGTGCCACATTTACAATACATCTATAACAATTCATAATTGGTTAAGGATTTTACTAATGTGTGCCCTAAGGGCACACATTAGTTTTCACTTTTGGAAAAAGTTTTCTCGAAAATTGAAAAAGTGTTGACAGCTTTTTCAATTTCCGAGAAAAAGTTTCCAAAAGTGGAAAGCTTAATGTGTGCCCTAAGGGCACACATTAACCGGACCCATTGGTTAATAGGGTATTTGTTATAATTTGAACTCATATCTGAAATTACTTTTTTATTTTTATAACTTTTAACTGTCCTCTTTTATTTCTTAGCTTTATTTATTTTTTTTTAAATTTATTTTTAAGCTCAAATGGTGAAGCGAATCCAATGCTTACATGTACTTCCGGAATTGGGCTTCAGATTCACGCAATCTAGTCAACCCCAAGTCTTTCAATAAAACATACACAAAGACACAGAACAAAGTCCTCATGGAATTTAATTATAAAACCGCGAAGTGTCCCAGCGCTTTCAATGGCACTAAAAAAATCTACAAAAGTCAAGTCTAACGGACCCCTCACTCCCTGCCCTTCTGTTCCTCTTCCTCAACACTTTCCCAGAAAAAATCAGACAATATACTTTGAGTTCATATCAATCCAACAAAACAAAACAAAGACTTCTTTCACCCAGTTCTGCTTTATAATTATCAAAGCTGTTTCTCTTGTTTCCTTAATTTGTGTCACTGTTTTTTTACTTCAAAAACCAAAACCCAAAACCAAAAAAAAAAGCATTAAAAAAAAAAAAATGCCTCCACGGACACTGAAACGACCCACCACGGCCACAGCCACAGCCACCACCAATATTGTCAAGAAAGAGCCTCTGCCGCCGCGGCGCAACGACCCGGCTTCACGGCAACCCTCTTCTCCTCCTCCTTCTACTCAAGGTACCACTTTCCACTCTGACCCAATTGATTAATTTTCATTATTTCACTACACAGTCAACTTATTTGTTTTTATTATTGCTTGAGGAGTACTAATTAAGGGTATTCTTTGTCCAAATTTCAATTATATAGATACCCATTTGAGGTTTATTGATTACAGTTTTAATATTTATAGTCTTAGCAACCTTTTTGTTGAATTTATATCAAGATTAGTGTTATTTTACGTATATTTTATGAATGAATGTATAAACTATAAAGTGTACTTCATTTTCTTGGCTTGAGTGGGAATGCATTTGTAATTGTAGTTGTTAATATTTGGATTTCTGATCAAATTTTGTAACTTTTGGTATGTATTATATGTAAGTGTGTAAAATTTGGTTTGTGACAAAGGGTGGTGTATTATTACCTTGTTGAATCAGAGGACAAGAGATCAGAGAGATTGGAGCTTGAAGATAATGATCGGCGGTTTGAAGAAGACGAGAATAGTGGTGGGCGGGAAGGGGTTGTGAGGATGGATGGTGGGGATGAGCAAGATGGGGTAGCGGGAATTCGTGGAGATTACATGATCGAAGAAGAGGTGGAGGAAGAAGAGGAGGTGGAGGAAGAGGTGTTTGAGGACGATGTTGGAGATGAGCTTGTGGAAGAAGTGGACTATGAGGAAGAGCACCATGATATGGTTAACGAGAGGAGGAAGCGTAAGGAATTCGAGGTGTTTGTGGGGGGATTGGATCGAGATGCTACTGAGGAGGATCTTAGAAAGGTTTTTAGTCAGGTTGGTGAGATCACTGAAGTGAGACTTTTGAGGAACCCAGTAACTCAAAAGAACAAGGGCTTTGCTTTCTTGCGGTTTGCGACCATTGAGCAGGCTAGACGAGCTATCCATGAACTTAAGCATCCAGTGGTATCTTTTCTATTTCATTTTTCCTTGTTATTCATTATGCTTGAGGTGCTATCAAATATAAAATTTTTGAATGTTTCTAGGAAACTTATCCTGCAATTATTTTTTAAGACTTGTACTATTTGCTAAATTTTCAATTTTTGAGAATGGTGGTTCTTGGTATAATAGGTCTCATCCATTGGACACCATGAATGACCTATTTATTTATTTATTTTCTTAAAAAAAATCATAGCATATTATGGAGATACTTAGTACAATAACATTCTTTGTGTTAAGACTATATATTATATTCAATATAATGTGTTTCTTTTTCTTGATAATTAATATATGGGAGCCTTGGTGATTATCAACAAGTTGATCACGTATGACAATGAAATTTCAACTGTCAGGTTAATGGGAAGCAATGTGGGGTGGCTCCAAGTCAAGATAGTGACACTCTTTTTGTTGGTAACATATGCAAGACATGGACAAAGGATGTTGTGAGTAATCTATGTTCTTCTTACCTTTGTGTCTTTGAAGCCGAACTTTTCACTTAGCAATTAGGTTGTGTGAATTGAGTATGTTCGGTTTTTGTCCTTTTATTTCAGTTGAAAGAACAGCTTGCACGATATGGAGTTGATAAATTTGAAGACTTGACATTAGTTGAGGACATGAAAAATGAGGGGTTGAATCGGGGCTTTGCTTTTTTAGATTTCCCATGCAGGGCAGATGCCTTGGACGCTTGCAAGCGATTGCAAAGGAGGGATGTTGTGTTTGGTATAGATAGAACGGCAAGGGTCGCATTTGCAGACACCTTCATTGAACCTGATGATGCAATTATGTCTCATGTATGTACTTGTTTCTTGTCTTAATCCCTCATTTGTGTAGGTTCTTGTGCACACTAGGAGTTAGTTACGAAATTGGAAGCTGCTTCTTTTAAAACTAAAATTTACATATGTATTTTTATGTGTGTGTGCTTGTTTTTGTTTGAATATGTTGGATTCATGGCTAGCCACAAATACAGGAAATTGGCATGCATTAGTTAGTTTTTGATTCCATGAACTTCTTTGAGCATTTTTTTTCCTCTTCATGCAAGTTGTTGTATTCTGTTTGTTTTTTGTTATTCCTGTTTAGACCTTGAAAATTATCGCTTAAATATAAGTGTGCTTATAGTTTGTGAAACAAGTCAAAGTTGAATGGTTTACTTCATATACAGGAAGAATTGTGGTGTAAGTGTGCTTATAGTTTGTGAAACAAGTCAAAGTTGAATGGTTTACTACATATACAGGAAGAATTGTGGTGTATTCTTTGAATGGAAGAATGCTTTGAATTTGGGGAGATTTTATCTTCCACCTATTTTGGAGGTCATCCAAGTACTTACAATAAGTTAGATTTTCTTCTGTTATGTTTAAGCTAGTTTTTCTTTTCTAACATTAAGGTTTCATACATATATGCTGTAAAGTTTTCATTAAGGAATTTGAGGCCTTTCTTGATGTAGTTTAAAAATATTTTTGTACTCAGTCAACTCACTATAATGCCAGTACAATGCAAGTTGTTCCAAATTTAGGCTAATCCCTTGTTAGTGACAATAGTTTACTCAGATGAACAATGATAACTTTCAACCTGTTGTTGTTATAATTTGAAACTAGAAATGTGATTTCTATACTAATTTGATTTTGTTGAACCTTTAAGCAGTGGCTTTAATAAGTTTTTCTCTCTCTCCTTTTCCAGGTAAAGACAGTATTCCTGGATGGTTTGCCTCCTGCTTGGGATGAGGATCGTGTCAAAAACATTCTCAAAAAGTTTGGGAAGATTGAAAAGGTGGAACTTGCTCGGAATATGCCAGCTGCTAAAAGGACCGATTTTGGCTTTATAACATTCGATTCGCATGATGCTGCAGTGGCTTGCGTGGATGGTGTTAATACTGCCGAAGTTGGTGATGGAGATAGGAAGGTACGCTGCTGTTTATTGTTTAATCCTATGTATTTTGCACAATCTTTAAGCATCATTGTGGAAAATGTTTTTTTCTTATTCAACATTCATGCTGTAGAAACTTTATAAATGTTTATTTTATTTAATAATGTAAAATGAGAATAATAAACTATCCACTGATAGAAGGTAGAAAATACATTTTTAGGGGAAAAATAATGTAGGAGAAATTAACATGATTTGTTTGATGCTTCTATAATCCTGCCTTGAATCAAGCTTGTGCAACAAAATCAGAACCTTTACTGAACTTTACCATAGTTTTGAAGAAAATCAAATATCTAGAAAAAGGTGAACTTTGAAATGTTAGAAGAGTTGGGATCTTAATGTTATTGGTGGGGCACATGCAGTGGATGTGATAACTGGAGGGTGAGTCGAGATAAAGAACTACATAAATAACTTTAATTGCTTAGAAAGAGGTAAAAGATCACGAGGTACACAGTTAAATAGCTGTAACTTTGAGTCTTTTACATCTAATCTTATGTTTTTATTTTACTTCTAAATGTTTTAACATTTCCTTAATGTCATTTGTCATGAGTATAACTTGCTGGACAGCCTGGACTTGATGGCTCTGTATTTTAGCAAAATGCAGTGGCAAGCTAGACTCTTTTTAAAACTTATGCAAGTATATAGGCTCATTAAAATAATTGCAATTTTTTCAGATAAAGATTAGGGCAAGGTTGTCTAGGCCACGGCAGAGAGGTAAGTCTGCTAGACAGGCTCGGGGAGGTTATGTCATTGCACATGGCAGTGATCGTGGTAGCAGGGGTCCTTGGGGCTCTAGCAGCTCTCGCTTTGATCCTCACAAGTCTATAGATCGTGTTGGGAGAAGTATTCAAAGTCGTGGTGCAATTGATGGTGGTCTTAATCGAGCATATGGTCCAAGGGACAGAAATGTTGTATCACATGGAGTTGGGAGTGGACGGCGATTTTCTTCACCAGAGAGATCATATGGTAGAAGGTCCACTGGTATATAATTACTATTTGTAATAATAACAATACTAGCATTTTTTTTCCTCTATTTATTTATTTATTTTTTCTTCTCTCCCTGACTCTCTTTTTGGACAGTTCAAACTTATGGAAAGACCAGCTCAAAAAGGGACTACATTCAAGAAGATGAACTATTTTCTAGGCCATCTGATTTTGGTAAAGTTACTATCGATAGGCACTCTTATAGAGATGCATACCCTTCACGTGGATCTGGGTACTTGGGAGGTCCTTCAAGGAGTGGTTCTCGTGCTGTTGCTCGTAGGCCTGTCCCTTATGATGATTATGGCTATGACAGATACATGGAACAACCCTCAAACTATCATGACAGTCGTATCAGTGATTACAGTTCTATTCCCACCTCAAAGCGTCCCCATTCTGCCATTGTGAGTGATCTTTTTGAAATTTTTTGTACAGTTGCTGCAGTTTTTCCCCCTTTTACCCTTAGTCTAACCTTGTTACTTTTATAGGAGGAAGATCATCCTCGTTATGCTGAACCAGCTAGGCAATCACGAGCTCGTTTTGACTATGGGGGAAGCAGTTTTGACTTGCCTTATGGTGATAATTCTTATGGAAGCAACTCTACAAGGTTGTTTGTTGCTTGGGAGTTTTACCTTTCTTCTCTTATTATTTTAATTTTGTCATTGTTACTTGCAACAAAAGATTGTCATTGTTGTTATTACTGTATAATTATTATTCCCAATGTCTTGAAGAAACTTATGTAAGGTTGTCCCTTTGGAAATGTTAATTAACTTAATTTTGAAAGCTGAACGCTATACTTATCTCAGTTCCCTTAATAGCCCTTTATGTATTATAATCTAATTTCAAAAACATTGGTTCCAATCATTTAATTTTACTGCCAATGGCAAACATTTTGGAGTTCAACAAAAATAGTGGTAAAATATGGAAGATATGATTCATTTAGTTGCGTGAAAATGTTGATTTATGTCTCCTTAAATGCTGACTTTTTTTGAACATTATAGTTATTTTGTGACATAGCAACACTATTTTTATTGCTGATGTTATTGCTATTATGTTAGGCTGGGTCGTGGGTCTCGTCATGGTTATGATGAAGGTGGTCGGAGATCTGAAGGGCATTCTCATGTACCATATGAGACTAAACCATCAACAATGGGGTACAGAAGAGGTACTTGAAAATACTCACACAAACTCACGTGTCTACAAGTATATTATTTTCCCTTCAATAGCTATATATTGAATGTTGTTCATTATTTCACTTCTTGCAGATGAGATTAGTAGGAGGGATGCAGAAAGAGTCTATTCCAGTTATGAAAGGGATTATATATCCAGAGATTATGTGTCTTCTCGATCAGATGTACAGTTTTTGTTGTGTTATTGTATATACTTGTCTTGACATCTTGGTTTAGAAATTTTCTTATGTGGGTAACATAATCAAATTTGCAGCTAGGTGAAGATTCATACCCAGCTGATTACTCTACTCGTCGCCTGAATGATGACTATCCAAGTGGTAGGGGTTCAAGCTCATATTACTAAGGTGAGTTTGCTTGTGGTTATTCCAAGACCCTTTGTGAATGTGTATCAAATAGTACATCTTGCATACATAAGCTGGCCTCTCAATTAGGAGTGCTCCTTTGGAGGTTGATATAGTGGATGTCATGAGTTACTGCTTCATCCATTACCAAAATGAGTTTGTTGTTAACGGAAAGACTTCTTGTAAATTGAAGACCTTCCGAGGAGAGTTTGACTTCTCCAATTTGTCATATGTACTCTGGAGTTAATTAAGGAATTCTTATTAAGACTGAAAGCTTTGAGGATGGGGTCTTCAGTGATAAAATATTAAGAGGAAATATGAAAACAATGTGTTTGGAACTTCATTAATAATTGAAAAGGAAGACTTTATGGACTCATTATGTACAAAATTGAAGCTGATGCTACTGATTCCTCTCTTTGGTGTTGCTTCAGTCGGTGGATAAACTTAGTGTTATAAAACAGCAAATTCCCTGGATATATATTGTTTATGGTCTTGAATATTCTGTGGATTTCCAGTTGTAACCTTCATGGAATGCCTTTATGTGATGGATAACAAAATTATGATCATAAGTCAGTATAAAAATTGAAGTGGGATGTGGAACACATAAAAATAAATTTTGTGGGAGAAATCCCTTAAGGGTTTTCTGTATGTGTTAATCCTCTATGCCTACATTCTTGTTATACTTCCATTTACACACACTTGGATTAAGTATGGGATCTGTAGGAAGCTGTTTCGCTTTATATATTTGGTGGACTTGGGTCACACAGGGCTTTCTTTAGTAGAGGATTTATTTGACGAGTAAAGAATGTGAATTGTACTCATGAAGCATATGGTTAACAGGTTAAGTTGCTCATGAGTTTGCTTTTGGAGCTGCAGATGCTTGACTTTGGGTAATGATTGTTGTGAAAGAATCATTTTGACATTCAATCTAAAAAACATGTTTTTGATATAAGCTAATGTAACTTGGTAACCTTATGACTTCAGATTTTTTTTTTTTTTTTTCAGTGATTCAAAACAAAGTTTATTTGGGTGGCTACAGTACATTTATATTGAAATGCAATAATTGATGGAGAATATATATATATATATATATATAGGAGTATGAATCTGAAACCAATCTAAATATAAATATTTTCAAAAACTGGTTTTGCTCTTCTAGCTTTGTGTGAATTGAGTGATCTCTGCATTGTTTTTAGGATATCGTCACTCTTCAATCTTCATGACTCATAATTCTGTGGAGATCAAAGATTATGGGTATGATCATTGGAACTAAAAAGGTTTAAAGGAACAAAATCTAGATAGATGTGACATATGTGACATACTCCAATGCGATGGTGAGTTGTGAATGCCTGAGTGATCAGAAGGTAAAATTCCTCACCATCAAAAGAGTTGTTACTCGGGTTAGATTTTCTGATCTTTCAGCAGTATATTACTGCCGAATCTGAAGGGCTAAGAACCCTGGCAGTCATCTGAGTATGTGATGCTGCATATGATAGGATGATCATATATGCAGACCAAGAACTGCTGCAATCACCACTGGTTACATTTGTACCAAAGAATAAAGTGGCTGTTTACTCAGTTTCACCTTCATGGTCTGATCACTCTATATAATTGTATGAGATTTAATTATTTAAAGGGGCTATACACTGGTGACTGAGATCATGGGAAGATTGAATCTATGAAATTTATAATTTCCAGGGGCTTCTTGTGGATGACAAATAGCTTAGTAGATTGATTTTTCAGAAAGAATTATAGTCTCTACTTTCAGGCATTGCATCCTTAAATAGTTTTCATGGTTAATTTTCCGGATGTTTAGCAGGGTTGATAGTGTGTTTTTTGTTCTTGTTGATGTAAGTCATGGTTAATTTGTCTGAGACTATGAATGCTCATCAATACATTGTTTAATAAAGTGAGTCCCGTTGGAATAACATCCTGACTCGACAGGAGAATGTTCGGAATTTTATTGTTCAAGGTTTAGTATGTAGTATAAACAATTAATACTGCAATATCAATTAGTGCTGCTGACTCACCTGGCTAATTCCAGGTTATTATGCGGTAAACATTTCACGTAATTTTTTACATTCAAGTGTATCTTGGTCTTGAATCGATGAAGGCAAATAATTGGAAAGGGAATTGACATCATTTGTCACGACGTGAGGAAACATACGGAATTGACATCATTTGTCACGACACGAGTAAACATACCCATATGTGTTATATTCGAAAAGAACTAGTCAAGTTACAATTACAACTCATAATTTTTTATCTGGTCACAATATATTTAGTAGACATCCATTATGGGGTTTAGTATATGTCCTCACGATACAACTTACACAATTTAATCCAATTAAATCCATACAATCTGGGATAATAACTGGCTATTTGTATCAATCGGTGTGCATATCTAGTTTGTATGATGAACGTCTATTAATAGTGTTTCAACTTAAACAGCCTTACAAATTGAATTCAAACCTCTTTTGAGATCAATAACTAGGAGGAATAATTAATTCCCACAAATTTCACACACCTAACCATTTGGCCAAGAATATCATCATGATGCACTTCTTTGCTTCCTACCAACGCGCCCTTCTCCTTGGTTTAGACTTAAGGGTGGAGAAGGTATGTTATACATCCAACTAATTGAATCATTTCTCTTACATGCGAGGTTCACATGTTGTGAGAGGGATGATGTATATGTTGGATACATAAGATAATTATCGATGGATAGGAATGGGAGAGCAAACTCTCTTCTATGATATTGTTGACTGTATAAGCGAAGGACCTTCCAATTTTATTCAAATTTGGTTGTATGATATTGTTGGTGTAAAGCAAAAGTAATACCAGTGGTTCCAATAAAAGTGATGTTGAATTAATCACAATTTCTCACGCCAAGAAGTTGTGAAAAAAATTGTGAAATTTGTTGTCCGTAGTGTTGTTAATATAAAGCTCCTTTACCATAGCAGTAGATAGCTTCCAGGAAGCTATGTCCGAAGGAAATTAATATTGATCTGAAAATTTTTAATACATCCTCAGCATTTGATGGATTATTTATGCTTTTGTTTTAGGATTCAAGACGGTCAAATTTAATGGAACTTAAAACCCATTCTTTGGTTTGGTGATAAGGAGTTGAGGATATGTTTTCTACTTAGTATTATTATTATCATTATTATTTTTAGATGATAAGAAACGAATACATGACCTTTTCTTGAGTATAAGAAACACATGGATTGATGCAACCGGTACGGCTAAATAAGATTTGAAATAAAACAATTTGAGACTCAATAAGTGGAGTTTTCTCTCAACAATAAAAAAAAGATTTCGATTTGACCAAGTCTTAGGTTGTCCTAAGTTCCTAAAAATGAGAATAACATTTTATAGAAAATGTTTTATGCAAAAAAAATGGGGTCTATAAGTAAATTTTACCATGTTCCCTTTGGACATAAGATTCCAACAAGAAATCATGAGCCGGGTTGACTGTATACTTAGAAGTGGCCTTCTTGTTCTATTCCACCATACACCCTCTGAGACTTAACTCGTTGGATGAAAGATGTGATGCCTTAGATTTTATAAGGACTTTCAATTGTGATTAGGCTAGTTCTTTTGGGGTATAAGCGCATATGTGGTAAGCGCTTTTCTTTGGGTTGTGACAAATTGTATCATTGGCATTGGACTAAGTCTCACATCCCTTAGGTAGGGGAGGTATTGGGCCTTATATGGCGACCTATGTGATGGGATGATGGGTAGGTCCCACATGGGGACAAGTGGACCTTAAGGTGGGGTGGATTATGGGGACCAAGAAGGCCAAAAGACCTCTTAAGTGAGGTGAGGCGAGGGAGAACCAAATCTTGGCTAAGTCTCACATTGCTTATGTTAAAGTTGCCGTAGAGTTTATATATTAAATAATACTTGAATAACTCTAGATTAACCCACCCAATGTTAAGTTACTTGTTCTACAAGTATATGAGGTTATAATAAGTTTGGGCCACTTGGGTAGTTGGGCCATAATATGTCTAACCCCATAGATAGGGGGAGGTCTACGTCTTATATGGAGGCCTTAGACTTTAATTGGTATGAGGCCTTTTAGAACCATGAGAGATAACCCAAAGCAGACAATATCATACTAATAATGAATTGGGGTGTGACAAAAGATTTGGATCAAGGTGGTCGTAGATGACCCTATCAGTCTTTACACCATATACCATTTGAGGAACCTGGCGCCTTAGTGAAGACATTGCATGCCAACTTGACCTTGGATAGGGATCAAGGCGCCTAAATTTAGAGCATGGTCCCCTCAAGGGAACATCATGAGGATTGTTGCTCAGAGGGTTTATGAGGTGAATGATATGATGACATGTGTCATCAGATCCTTTAGGGTTGGATCAAGCTTCCCTTTAAATCTCCACCTATATATAGAAGCAAAGTTTAGCTTCATAATACAGACCACCAGACAACAAAGGTGGCATAAGACAGAAAACACAACCTTGTGAACTGAAAATGAGAGCATGTCCATAATCCATATTACTAGTCATTGATTTGTTTAAACCAGTTAATGAGGGTGTGACTCTCCTAATTGTTTGCATGTGTAGCGTTGGAAGTCTAAAATCCGGTTAAGGCCTGGAATCTCCACTCTGTCTCAAAGTTATCTTGTCTTGCTTGTTGATTGCAAGTTTTACAGTTTCACTTTTTGTGTTCTACTTTATATTTTACCAATCATAACTTGACATGTTATTTGATTTTTTTTTTCTTTCATTATAAACTTTGTATCAAGGCCAAGGCATTTTCCAACCAAAATATTAGGAATTCATTCCATAAGGTGCTTTTCGAGCCTAGTATGAGTTTTCAGATAATCTAAGGAGTAGTTGGGATTTTGTTCAGTTGAAGGGGAAAGGAAATCCACAACCTAGCTAGCGGATACGGTCATCCCTTGGCAAAGTTAAGCAATTACCACAACTTACTAGAAAACTAAAAGGAGTTATGACTGCCCAAATTAGAAAACTAAAAGGTGTAATGATTTTTTTTTCTGTCTACATAGTCAATGTAAAAAATTTACTCAACTTCCTCTCTGTCAAATTTGACTTAAATCAAGTGTGTAATAAATTGATAATAAAATAAAAGACTAAATTGCCGCCCTTAAATTTAGTGTTTCTTTACACTATTTTTTGGTCATCCAAATGCTATATTTTCGGGCATCCAATTTATACCCTTAAATTTCATGTTCTTCTGGTAATGTCATCTTTAGGGTTATATCCTCACATACAGTTTGTTAAGATGTGAAACACGTACTAAAAGTTGCTCTTCTGGTAATTTAATGTTGCAAAAGGAACTCCAATAAAGAATGGCTAAAAATTGGATGATAAAACTTTGTCACATGTTTGTTGGTGCCAGATTTGACTCGAGACTTTAGAGAGATACAAAAAGGTTTCTACCCTAAAATCACTATAAAAACACTGTAAGACAGCCCAAAAATTGTCCAGGATTAAGTCTCATTCTATTTGCTTAGTCCAGCAAACTGTCCGGCATGCATGAGACTGGTTATTTGGCAACAAATTTTTATATCTCATAACCCTTAATAGGATCTTTGCTTTATCATGATTTTGAAATTGAAGGCATGGAACAAATCTCAAGAGAATATAGGCCTTGGAACATATTTTTTAGTGACTGCTCTAGCCACCACTAGTCCAGCAGCCAATGCAGCTCCAAATAAAGCATGCAATCTCACACAGTAGTACTTGGCCATGAAGATCTTCTGTTTGTCCTGTAAGAGAAAATTTTATTAACTGAAGTCAAAGCCCAATTGAAGTTAGTATGACAAAGGACAAAGAATAGAATATTTATCTCCTTTGCTTCCAGATCTGTCACCATCCACACGCTTCCCAGTCATAGGTTAACCAAAAATATATGATTGAGAGGGTAGTGGACTGTAGTTTTAAGGAAAATTTGCATCTTCGATTAAACCAATATGTTCCTCTTATCCCAGTGGCAAGACATGATTGTGAAACCATATTATGGTTAGATCAGAACAAGAGGTTTGAAACCTCAAGCATCTTAGAAGTTTACTACTGACCTTGTGGTTATCTTCAACATATCTAACTACCAGTTTTCCCATGGGCAATGTCAGAGCACAGAGAAGCTGGAAAAAACCATTATTTAGGAAAACAACGATGAGAATATTGTTAAAATGAGTAATCAATCAGGCAGAAAGTAAGAGGTAGAGGAAATAAAATGAAATAAAGTGCCAATCTGCCGAAGTTAAATTTGTATACTTTACCAATTTGAAGGACTTACAATACAAGTAAAAGGAAGGGCCTTGATTAGACCAAAGGCAAACAACAAGAAGTAAAGTGCTATGACAGCAACCTTCACTACACCTGAACCTCTTTCGGTGCCAAGCCTTACCTGCATATAAATTGAAATACAGATAAAATGCCATTATTTGTTTCTCTGTCAAAATTTCTAAAACGTTAACAGGTTAACTAGAAGAATATTCACCAGAGGGGACATTTTTCCAACTGCCTTATCTTCTTCCACCTAAAACATTGGTAATTCATGTCAGCTGACACAGTCAATCAAGGAGGGTTAAATGCAGAATAAATTGTTATAGAAGTAAAATACCTGATGAAAGTGGCTACAGAAAAGAATTAGGGATGTTGTGAAGCCAACAAGGATTGACGCAGAAAGAATTGTACCACTTAAGGGAAGATAGTTCATCTGACTGTCAAAACCACCTGAAGTCATTATTATAACTGTGCAAAACAAAAATCTAAAGGTATGGCCTGTGATCATATGGGTCAAATTACCTTGTGCTGCCTTGTAAGAGGTAAAAAGCAGTACTAGCAAATGGCCCAAATGCTGCAAAGCACAGGGGCTCTCCCAATCCTTGGTAGCTTAACCGAAATGGAGGGCACTGCAAAAGAGACGATATTGAAAGGATGTGAAAACCTTTGTTTCTCATTTCTCATAAGATTTGAACCTAAGACCGCCACAACTCGATCCCAACCATTTGGGAAACATATGTGAAATTCTGGTTTTCCTATGTATTGTGGGGGAGGCATTAGCAGTTGTGAAGCAAATACCTCAAAAGCCAGGAGTTTGATTTGAACCTCAGTTCTTGAATTTTTTTTTTTTTTTTTGGATTGTAGAGTATTGGCTCCAATGGGAGGGGGAATGGGACATTTAAACTATCAGTTCCTGCAACTAAAATGTGGGATTATTTTTTTCATTGAAAAATGCAATAGGCATGTCTATACCTGATATATATAACCACAAATAATCGCACATGCTAGTGATATTATTGAACGCATATTTCCTGCCTCCACGGATGTCCATGTCAGCCCCATGAAGCCAAGAGCAAGAAATGAATAAGCAGCAAGTAAAGTTGCTGTACGGCTTCCCGAATGCATTATAGAGCATAATTAGGCAATTGTTATTGCACATTAAAACGAAAAAAAAAAAAAAAAAACTCTTACCTTCCAGCAAGGTTTACAACTGATTCTCTTTTGTTTTTATCTGCTCCTGTGTCGAAATCATAAACGTCATTGCTGAAGAGGCCAAAGGATAGTAGTTAACATAGTTCTATCACAAAGATAATTAGTACTAAGGATTCAACAAATTTCAGTCATGAAGATAACGAGTTGTGTTGGTATCTTAACTTAAACCAATTAGATGGACCCTACAAACTAATGCAGTATTTTTCTCTCTTGATATAGTTTCAATGGATGAAACTAGACATGGAGTTAATGTCAAGTTAGAAATTTGGATAGATGCTTCAGAATTTGGAAGCGTTGGACTGATTTGGACTAAAACATAGTACATGGAATGCAATTATAGTAAAAGTAGAAAAAAATGATGTAAGAGTTGCAAGACTTGATGGGCCAGAGATACTAATAGTTTGGATCAATAATTCATAAGGATGAAGAAATTGAAGAGGATGTGAATTATAGGACAAGAGCAGAGTCAATGAAACGGATAAGCACATTAGGGGCCTTGTGTGATCGTAAAGTACCCCTGGATCAATAATTCATAAGGACGAAGAGATTGAAGAGAATAGGGGTGGCACTACACACACGGTAGTTGGCTGCCCTAATTTTTTTTAAGTTAATATTTGGGGGGTGGGGGGTGGGGGGGGGGGGGGGGGGTGGGGGGGGTGCAACTCCTACAAATTTAAGAGCACCATTGGATTAACTTAAATGTTTGAGGGGGCCAAACCCCCCTATTTTTTAGGCTAAACCTTTAAAAGTTTCAATAATCATATAAACTATTAAGTTTTTTTTTTTTTTTTTTTTTTTTTTAATTTTGAGGGGAAGTGTGGATTTGGAAAAGGTTCTGAAGGTGAAGTATAAGTCAAATGGGAGTTTTACAGGAAGTCAAACTGTCCAGGATATAACAATTAGCTGCAAAGTTGGCCATTTGTTGAGACCTATAGCTTGAGAATTGTAAAAGACTTAATTAGCATGTACTGATTATTAGGAGATCATTAGGAAACATAGATATAGTCCATCCTATCATTTAAGAACAGAAAAAGACTCTAATTTAGCTTGTAATGGACTATCAGGAACTGTGGATGGAGCCCTCCCTGTTATTAATGCTCATATCTAGGAGGACTGAGACTTGGTTGAAGCTTATAGTAAGGTATTCAATTAGGATAATATAGCCAGACTCTTGTTGGGAGATAAAATACTCAAGAAGTATTGAAAAGCAGCAAGGAAAGCTGGAAATAGGGTGAACTAGTATCATGTAGTACACTTTGGCCCTATAGTTAATTAATTAGTGAGCACCCCATCATCCCTTCATTGTCACAAAGAAAGAGTTAGCTTCAAACCAGAGATTTCTTACAGCAAAAAGAGTTTTGCTAAGATCTAAGTACATCCCTTTCCAAGAAGCTGAGCCTAATTAATACTCTTTTTCAGTCATCCATATCTCATAAATTCTGGAATATTGAGCTTTGAAAGGTGCAGAATAGATAAAGCTATTTTGATTTGGCAAACAGCATCGGACTCGACCTAAATGCAAGAAGCTCAAAGACCAACAGCAGACTGAAGCACAGCTGCTTTTGGCAAGACAAAAACTAAAGGACTCACTATGGTTGCTAAGAAAACATCACATACTCCATATGTATGTGTCCTCACACTATAAATGTATGTAAAAGCAAGAAAAAAAATGATTAAAAACAAAAAGAATCTTTCAAGCCCTACTAGATGAGCAGTTTCTCTCACAGTTAAGCTTGCTCAGACTCAAGTCATAATCAACTCACTACCTGAAATAGTAAATATGACTCACCTTAAATTAAGCCATGTGATAATAAGAACTGAGGAAGCCAGGAGAACAAAATAACGCCTAGCGGAGAATATGCCCGTTTGAAAATAAGCAGCCGCACTACCTACCTGTTTGTGGACACTAAATAGAGTAAGACACAAAGTGCATACAATTAAACTACAGGGAAAAACACCAAGATAGATGAGTGCATTACTGAAATTTTGATTCCAATGTCTATAACACAATTAAAATTCATTGCTTTAGTGTGGGAGTGTGCAACAAACAAAATTTGAAGGGTCTGATAAAGATTGTTTCACCAAATCAGCACTGGAAATTGAAGGCCTTAAGTAATATCTCTTTCATATTTCTCAGAAAGAGACAAATAATAGTATATTGCAGTGTGTAGAAAAAAGAAGAAATATTTACTGGCTCAGTCCCTCCATATCTCAATAGCCGTCTTCCTAAATTCCCAACAACTTTAAAACTGTCCTTTTGCTAGCAAACCCTTGATTTAGGATTCCCCATAAGAAGGAAGGATACTGGGTATTTTAATAAATTTATACAAATATATTTAACACAACTCAATTAACTCTTAATCCTCTAACTAATTGGAGTCAGCTACATGGATCCTTTTATGCCACCTCAGCCTTTTACAAGGTCATACCTCTATTTACTTTTTTAACATCCATGTCCTTCCATCTAACTTCTACCCACATAATTATCTGTCTCCCTTTTCCTTTTGTTCCTTTCACATTAATATAATCACAATATCACACTGGTTTATTCTCAAGCCTCTGTTATGTCCAAACCATCTTTAATGACTTTCCCTAATTTAAATTTCAAATCGTATTACTCTACCTAGTCATAATAATACCTAGTCATAAATTATTACGGAGTTTGTTTTTCTGTTTTCCATTATAGTCATCCTTAAAAAATTCATGTGCTTATTTTTCTGTAATATTTTCTATCATCATAAGAATTTGAAAATTATAATTAACAGGGGTAAAACAACATATTCACTTGATAAAATAAAATTGCTGTAATGCTAACAACTACACTCTAAAACGATTAGAATGCAAAGTGTCAAAGAACTCACAGTGAGAGGAACCAAAGCAACAGAATATATTGGTAATTTAACTGCCCTCCATATCAAAATTGCCTTAGAAACATCATTTTCTTTTTCTTCTTCAGTAGTCGTGCCAGAATAGTCTGCATTTCTCTCTGAAAGTACCTGTTGAGATTGGTGTCCTTTTTCTATTTTCAATTTTCTTCTGTAAGTGGTATGGAAATGCATTTTACTGTTACAGAAGAAGCTTGACGATCTTTTGGAGTTTAGATGATACCTAAAAAATGAGAAATGGCAGTGAATGCAGAAAAATTAGAAATGAGCCCACTTTCCCCTCTCACTCTTCCACCAAAAAGTAAATTGGAGTATAAATATCAAATAATAATCAGGAAGATTCAGGCATGCAAGCAAAAGAATAATATGTTTCAAAAAATTAGATCATAAGCATTACACCTTGTACTTTTATTGTACAATAGGCCATATTGGATGAGTTCTACACAAATTAAAAGTATCTTCAAACTTCAACAACAATGTTTTAAACTACATTCAACACTTTGAAGAATAAGAAAGAACTCAATTTTCTAAGATGCTATTCAAGAACTCATATAGATAACTTCTTGGTATCTTCAAGTGACATTTAAGATAAATGTCATATAAAATGTTTCATTTTAGTCAATGTTTTTGCAAACAGTTTGTTTTTATTCTCATGTACTACAAAAATTTATTTCATTTAAGTTCCTTTTTGCATGATTCACTATATTTTATTTGTCTTTCTGATGCTTTATGCTTATGGCATTTTGAAAATTTTAGAAACTGTACGTTATCCTTATGAACAACGCCATAGCATCCTTTTATGATTGGTTAGCTTTATAATGAAATAAAAACAGTCAGCTTTAGGCTTCTTTCTTAGTGTTAGTGTGTTACACCTTTTTTCCAATTTTAAATTTAGTGCCTAAGGACTTTCCAGAATATATACATGACTATTTCATTTTTGTATTTCATGTCATCACTTAATAAGACCCCCCTCTTTTTTGATTTTCAGTTGCGGCAGAAACATCATCATTTGAAGTTTGGAAGCTCAGAAGTATAACAAATGAACTATCTCATCTTTGATATCTTGTAGTTTGAATCGTTCCGGACAAAGAACATTATAGAAATACCACACAAATCAATGTCTCATAAGAACAATTACAGAATGTTTGGGATTTAAAAAAAAAAAAAAAAGAGATGAAACTTGCCTATTTGAGTAACTCCGATGCAGAAGGTATTCATTGAGTTTCTTCAGACCAGACCCTGTGTTTAGGTTACAATATATGGTGGCCATTGGTATCTATGCATTCCAATATTGTCTAGAAACAAGGAGGAATACATTTAATCCCATTCAGCTATGTGTTCCACTAACACTGACAATTCAAAAAAACACCAGATTAGAAATTATAGTAACAATAATGTCCACTTCAATGATGAATGGTACTTTGAAGATGGACAAATTACACATTTTCGCCTTGTTGTTATGTCCAAATGACCCCATTCATACATTATATAGCAACATAAGCACCAAGTCATCAATCAATATATAACCCATAACAATTTTCACATTGAACCCACAAATGCCTACTTTTTTTTAGTAAAATCCAGATCATCAAAACTTTTGGCTTCCCTTTCTGCCATGGTTAAACCTCTACCATCCGGACTTATTTACACTTGAACTCTGGTTTCACTACTATTCCTACATTCATTTAAAAAAATGTAATTACAAATGAAATTGTCTTTTTAATAGACAATACCACTTAAAATGTAGTTATCAATACAAATTTGAGAACAAAAATAACCGTCAATACAGATATTTGAAAAATGAAAACCTAGCCAGGCAATCTTAATGAGCTTAAATTTGATAATTTCATACTTCAATGAGAACTTTGCTAAGCACTGAATAAGTCTATCCCGTGACATGTTACACTCATTTCTTTCTCTCTTTTTTCTTTGGCATAATTATTCAGTTTATTCATCTTCCAATAAAAATAAGTCTATATCATGACATGTTACACCCGTTTCCTAAAAGAATACAATGGAATGATTTCATTTCAAAGACAATGGTAACTTAATCTTTAACATTCTATAGATACACAAATTCAAATAAAATAAAACAAAATAACCAAAGTTGGGAGCTAAAAAAAATGACAATAAATAACAGCGGTAATGAAGAATATATATAAGAGTTTGTGCGGTTCAAGAAAGAGAAGTAGCTTGCAGGGTTAGCGTCTCACCTGGAAAAGTGACATATTTCTGAGACTCCATCTCTCACTCTCACTCTTGCTTTGTATATGTGATGAGCCTAAGAGATAAGAGTGACAGTTAGTTGGGTCTCTTTGGGAAAACAAGCAAAGGTAACTGTAACTACTCTGTAATGGGAAAGAGAGTGTGAACTTTTGGTAGTTTGAAAAGGGTGCAGCTCCTGAGTCCTATCCACTTAAACTCTATAATATCAATCTGATCAATATGAGCCGGTGACCAGTAAATTTTTGCCACCTAAGATTACAAGTAGGACCCACCAAGACAAACCGACTGACTAGACAAAAATGAGGAGAAGAGAACCAACTAGCGAGTAGTGATGACCATCATTTCCAACTTCGAAGTACATGCTCAATTTTAAGCGATTCACCATTTGTGCTCATCATCTTGAGAATTTAATTCATGATACTTTAATTTTAAAATTTTTAATACCTTGTCACGTTAATTGAAGAACTTTTGACTTAATATTTGTTTATGACGTACTGCTTTAAATGTTTTAACAAATCTTAGGGTGTCTGTTGGGCTATAACATAAGAGGTAGGGGTGAGAGAAATTAATATGTCCTAGAATCAAACCCACCGAGCAAAAATTAAATTTTTTTTTTTTTTTTTTTTTTTTTTTTTTTTTTTTTTTTATAATTTAAGATTAAGAACCCAGTAATTCCGGTTCATGGGTGCCATTAAGACCTTTTTTTAATGGACTATTTTAAGATATGTTTAATATCATTTTTATAAAAAATATAAAAAGTTGTTAAAAAAGTTAGTTACTTTTTTATTTTTTCATAAAAAGTTTTTAAAAATATTATATAAACTAGGCGTAAATGCACTTTTAGTCTCTATATTTTAACTTTTTTCCATTTTAGTCCCTACATTTTTTTTTTACCATTTTTAGTCCCTAAACCAATTAACGCGGGACGTTTAAGTCCTTGAAGCACTGTTCCGTCGCTAAACTAACGGAAAATTTGGACGTGGCTGACGTGGGCATTAAAATATTATTAAAAAAATTATTTGGCATTTTTTAAATGCCAAAATTAAAAAAAAAAAAAAAAATTTACGTGTTCTTCCCATTCTTCCCTGTAACCAATCTCCAGTAAAAAACAATCCCTAAACTCACATCCTAACTAAACCCCAAACCCATATCCCCAGTAAAGCAAGCCTTAGCCTTCAAACCCATAAATTTTCTTGGCAAACAAACACAAAAAAAAAACCCCACTGGAAAAAAAAAAAAAAAAAAAAAAAAAAAAACTCCAAATCACCACTACCGAATCAAAGAACATGAAGATCAAACCCAAGCAAAAGAATAGAAACCCAGCAACTATATTATAAATTACGTAATTATACAAACAAAACAAAATATCTTGGATGGTGAATTTCAATTTTAATATTAATAATAGAAGAATAAAAACCCCAAATCACCACCAAGCAGAAAGAATAGAAAAATAAATCAAAGAAGAAAATTTAACAATGCAGAAAATGAGAGACGAGACTGGCTGGCTGGGTGGCTTACCAGAGGGACTTGCCGCTGCCAGTGGCCATGACCACCAAGCAGTCCTTTTTCTCTAGAATCTTCTCAATAACCGTCTTCTGATAGTCTCGGAAAGTAGAATACCTAAAATATTTCTGCAGTGAACACAAAAGTTACATTACCAACACATTCATCGCCGACCGATTAATGCCGTTTCAAAGTTTTTAATAAAGCAAACGAATAAACTTCTTCTAAGGCCATCGCATGATGATGATTTTGAAGTCTAATCTCTAAATGTAACTTGCAATGCTATGGAAAAATAGCAAGATTATAAAAGTATTAACAAAGAAAAAGGTGTTTGTGGAGTTGAGTTTTACCTTGAGAATCGACTCCATTTTCTATGCTTTAGCTTTTCCGACGAGAATCAGAAAAGGATTTCAAGCTAATGCCCTTTTGTTTGTGGAAGTGGAAGGAAATATCTGAAAACTGAAAAGACGAAGAGCAGTGGCGAATGTCCTTTTGTTTTGTTTGTGTAATTACGTAATTTATAATATAGTTGCTGGGTTTCTATTCTTTTGCTTGTGTTTGATCTACATGTTCTTTGATTCCGTAGTGGTGATTTGGGGTTTTTTTTTTTTTTTTTTTTTTTTTTTTTTTTTTTTTTTTTTTGGGTTTGTTTGCTAATAAAATTTATGGGTTTGAAGGCTAAGGTTTGCTTTACTGGGATATGAGTTTGGGGTTTGGTTAGGATGTGGGTTTAGGGATTTTTTTTGCTGGAGATTGGTTACAGGGAAGAACACGTAAATTTTTTTAATTTTGGCATTTAAAAAATGCCAAATAATTTTTTTAATAATATTTTAATGCTCACGTCAGCCACGTCTAGATTTTCCGTTAGTTTAGTGACGGAACAGTGCTTCAAGGACTGAAACGTCCCGCGTTAATTGGTTTAGGGACTAAAAATGGTAAAAATAAAATGTAGGGACTAAAATAGAAAAAAGTCAAAATATAGGGACTAAAAGTGTATTTACGCCTATAAACTAATGTGGGTATTTGTTAACTTTTCCGTAAGATTAATATGCTTGTTCATTTATGCATGCGCTTGTGTACACACAAACAAAAGAAAATGTTAAATAAAAGTTTTTAAAGAGGTTTTAAGCCCTTTATTTTTTTATTTTTTTGAGAATGAAACCTGAGATTTTTATTAGAAATAGGTTCAGCCAGCATCGGTTAAGAGTACAAAATAAAGATTTGGAGGAACATCTTCCATCCACACCGAATAACCGCTAACATGTCTAACATGTTTAACTAACATGTCTAACATGTTTAACTAGATTATGATTAACAGAATATCCAAGTCTACATACATGGGAAAAAGAAATCCTACTGGAATCTATCAAGGCTTTGGCTGAGGCAAGGATGTGACCAAAGGGAGAAAAAGAATCATCACTGCACCTAAGAGACTTGATCACACGTTCTGAATCACCTTCAAGAATAAAGGACTAGCAGCCAGTTTCTAGTGCAAAGGAGATAGCCCGCACCGCTGCCAATACTTTTGAAAGCTCAGATTTGTGCAAAAATACACGAGCTTGTTTAGACTCCCAAAATTAAATTACGGCTATATTGCCTTTACTCTAACTTATCTAAGTGCGAAACAAGAGTAAATGAAGTACAATCACTGGATTTACTCTAGTGCATACACATGAACAATAAACAATAAAAGTAAAGTATAAGAATAAGGGAAGAAAAATGAAAACACAAGATGACACCAAGACGTGTTATTGAAGAGGAAACTAAAGAACTCGGCGAAAAACCTCTCCGCGACCCTTCAAGTTGAAATCGATCCACTAGAGAATAAAGTTGGAGTACACGAATAACAAAAGACCCACCAAGCCTAGTCTACTCCATGTACTTGAGCTCTCCAAGCTCTTGCTACCAACAGACTTTTTGGAGTCATGTCTTCTTTAGCTTTTCGGATTCCGTAATACGCCTGATTGCATCCGCCAAGTCTCACTGGCTACTTTTGGCAAATCCCCAAAGCTTCCTAAGCTCCAAAACACTCACTACACTTTGAATAGGCGTGAGTTGTGTTTGGGTACAAATCTCCTCTCAAGGTATGACAATGGGAGAGGGAAGAAGAATGGACTACAATGATTTCTTACTAAGGATGAGTAGCTCTCTCTTTAAAAGATGGGTGTGTTATAGAAAACCTATCTAGGGTTTTTCTCTCTGAATAATCTCTTTTACTTTTGTGGGTAATGAGGGTATATATAGTATAGGTGAAGCGAAATAAAGTCACATTTAAAATCCTCTAGGCAGAGAGTTTCGCTGGTACCTCGCGAGATGGCCTGTCTTGTAAAGTACTCGCGAATTGTAGCCTGGTACTTGACTCTTCAGCTTCCAGTATGTGCTTCTCACGTGCCCTTTTCACGGGAACCTTTCTTGCGAACTTCTTATGAGCTAGTCGTGGAATTGCATTGATCTTCATTTCATGCTCGATTCTTCACTAACTTAATACTAAACCCAATACAATAAAATTTCACAAAATACAAGGAAAAAAATTAAAACAGTTACAACACTTTTTTTCAAGGAATAAAGCCAACATAAAACATAGTTGTAAATTACAACCTTACAGCTTCAACCATATCTGAAGAGAAGGGAAGGGAAATTTGCTCTGATAGCGACGCCATGCCTAGCCTTGGCTGTCACGTATCAGCACCCCCAAGCCAGCTCTACCTACGTCCTGAAATGTCGCTCCATTGAAATTAACTTTCAGGGAGCTTGGAAGAGGTGGTGACCATCTGACTTGTGTGGTTGAATGGGCAGGTAGCTGTGAGGAAGCCGTGAGGTTTTCTTTGCTGAATTCCTGAAGTGTTTGTTAAGCTGTCGGGGCAACTTGCGAGACCGGGTAGTCAGCGTTTTTTACTTTGATTTGGTTCCTGCGATACCAGACTATTCATAACAACATTGCAAGCTTCTCCAAATTTTTTCCTTCCCGTTGTGAGAATAACTTGATGTTTGAAGTGTTAGAAAAGTTATGGGTTTGATGAAAACTAAGCTCAAGAAGAGCCTCCCATATCTGAGCTAATTTCGAGCAATTCCACAGTACATGTAATATATTTTATTGTTCTCAGTTGCAGTGATCACAAACATCAGATGTTAGAATCATCATTTTCCTCAGATTCGTCTTTGCTGGCAACGCATCAAGGCAAGCTCTCCAAAGGAAATTTTTTACTTTATTCGGAACTGAAAAACCCCATACCAGTTTCCAAATTCCATTATCATAGTTCGGATCCACTGAAGTTGGATTATTTGAAATTTCTTTTGCTAGAAATCTATAACCCAATTGCACTATGTATTGCCCCGAGGATGTGTATGGCCATTTTACTTTGTCTTCAGCCGAGAAGTAACAAAGAGGGATACTTTGAATTAGCTCAACCTCTTGTGGATTAAATAAGCCCTGCAACAAACTTGAATCCCACTGTTTTGTGCTTGGATCAATAAGGTCGGCCGCCCTTGCTTCCTCAAAACCTTTATCTATTGGAGAACAGATTCTTGGATGATCATTGTATGGTAACCAAGCATCAAGCCAAACCCCAATTGATTCTCCATTGCCCACTCTCCATCTAGAACCCTTTAATAGAGCATCCCGACCTTTTAATATGCTCTGCCATGCATAAGAACCAGCTCTTGAATTAGTGGCTTCCACTATAGAGCAATTAGGAAAAAAATTTGGATTTAAAAACCCGATAGAATTAGGATTCTTTGTGATGTAGCAGTCTCTAAGCTTGCTTAGCTAATAATGCATCATTGAAGAGGGCTAAATCTTTAAAGCCTATTCCACCTTCAGATTTTGCTTGGCATAGCGTTTCTCATTTTACCTAATGGATTTTTCTTCGGTCACCCTTCTGTCCCCCCTAGAATTTTCAAATTAGGCTTTCTATCTTTGTGCATAGATTCATTGGGAGCTTGAAACAACTCATTGTGTAGGTTGGGATAGCTTGTACCACTGCCTTGATAAGGATTTCCCTTCCTGCTTGAGATAGTAGTTTTTCCTTCTACCCTTGGATTTTCTTCTAAACCCTTTCTTTTATGTAATTGAAGCTTGCATTTTTGTTTTTCCCCACCAGTGATGGTAAGCCCTAGTACTTCTCATATTGTCTTATTTTAGGAACCCCCAATGCTATCTTGATGTGATCTCTGAGCTCTTTAGAAGTGGATTTGCTGAAGAAAATGGTAGTTTTACTTCCATTTATTTGCTGTCCCGAACATTTTCCATATGTGCCTAGGATCTAAGACCTTCTAGCATTCTTAAAAGGTTGCCCTGCAAAACAAAAGATTGTCATATGCAAAAAGGAGGTGAGTCAGACAAGGACTATTTCTGGATAGAGAATAGCCTCGTATATCACCTTGGCCAGCTG
Source organism: Quercus glauca (assembly GCA_023736055.1). Taxonomy (NCBI): domain Eukaryota; kingdom Viridiplantae; phylum Streptophyta; class Magnoliopsida; order Fagales; family Fagaceae; genus Quercus; species Quercus glauca. Next base: position 27,005,808 of record CM043325.1, on the reverse strand, counting down.
TTTTGCTGATGAGTCCATGCAGTCCTTCTGTACATAGTAGGAAGAGCAATGGGGAAAGGGGGTCTCCCTGGCGGATACCTCTTGAGGGATAGGTCATGCCTTTGGGTTCTCCATTGACAATGATTGAATATGATACTGACGTCACACACAGCATAATTAGCTTAATCCACTGTTCAGTAAAGCCCAGTGTCCTCATCACTGCTTCTAAATATGGCCATTCCACCTCATAAGCTTTGCTCATGTCAAGTTTGATTGCCATAAAATCATCCTTCCCAGTGTGTTTTTGCATACTATGAAGAGATTCAAAGGCTACTAGAATATTATCAGAGATGAGTCTACTTTTTGTAAAAGCACTTTGGTGTTCAGTGATAATTTTTAGTAAGATCCTTTTCAATCTATTTGCCAAAACTTTGAGAAAGTCTTGTACAAAACATTGCAGGGACTAATGGGTCTAAATTCAAAGGCAAATTCAAGGTTTTTCTTCTTGGGAATAAGAGTGGTAAAAGTGTGATTTAAGTGCTTAGGTAGGGAAGCATTGTTGAGGAAAGTAAGAATAGATTGACATACATCATCACCAACTAAATTCTAGTAATGTTGATAAAATAGAGGGGGCATACCATCAGGTCTAGGGGATTGAAGAGGAGCCATCTGTCTGATTGCTTGTTGTACTTCCCATGCCTTGACCTCAGTTGACAACTGATCATTCATCTCATTGCTAATGACTTTGTTGATGAAGTCTGTGATTGTTGCATTTGTTGTAAATTTGCCAAGGTATACAACTCCTGAAAGTAGTCAATTAGGCACTTCTCTATTTCTTTAGGATCTGATGTCCAATCTTCAGATGCAGCTTGGATCTTCTGTATTTAGTTTTTCCTCTTCCTTTGAGTGGCTCTGCTATGGAAAAATTTGGAATTTTTATCACCATCTTTTGCCCATAAAACTTTTGCCCTTTGAAACCACATTCTATTCTCCTTATCTATGAGCTCCGTGATCTGTCTTTTCAACTCCCTTACTCGATGGTTTAAATCGCTTCTCATTGCTTCCTTCTCGGAATCCACTATAAGTCTTCTTTTTTTTGCTAATTCCTTTCTGACATTTCCAAAATGATCCCGATTCCACCTCTTCAATTCCTTACCACACTTCTTTACTTTCCTCATCACTTTCGTAGAGGGGTCAACCATATCATTAGAAGACCATACCACTTCCACTACCCTTGAACAGCCCGGATCAGAGAGCCACATTTCCTTAAAGCGAAAAGACTTAGCTGGAACCACAGCATCTAGTCCATCAAGTACAATCCAAAGGGGCTAGTGGTCTGAGGAGTCAGAGGTAAGATGGTGTATTTTTGTTCCCGAAAATTTCAACAGCCAGTCATTTGTAGCTAGTCCACGATCCAATCTTTCCCATATTGAGTATCCATTTGCGAAATGCTTTTGCCATGTATACGAAGGACCCTCAAACCCCAGGTCAATAAAGCCACATTTGTCTATAGCATCTCTGAATAGTTGCATTTGGGTTTGACTTCTATTACTACCCCCTAACTTCTCAATGCTTCAAATAATTTCATTAAAATCTCTAGCATAGAGCCATGGGAGACTGAATCTGTTGTTCAATTGACGAAGCATATTCCAGGATTCACTACGTTTGTGAATAACTAGATCACCATAGAATCCAGTGAATCTCCATGAGTCTTCCTTCCCTTTGTTGATGATGGCATCAATATGGTTCTTTGAGAAGGTATCAATGCTCAAATCAATGGAGTTTCTCTAGAACAGTGCCAATCCACCTCCTCTATTATTTCTTTTCACAAAATACAAATTTTCAAAATCAATCTGTCGCTGAATGTCTTTTAGCATTGCTTCATCTGTTCATGTCTTGGCTATAAACACAATGGAGGGATCTTTTGCCCGAATTGCTACTTCAAGCTCCTTCCCTGTACGTAGGTTTCCAAGCCCACGACAGTTCTACACTATAAGACTCATTTGGATTGGTGAGGCTGCTTAATAGCCTCCACCATTGAATTGTCTTGTTTTTCAACCTTCGAAACCTGAACCTTCTTGTTAGGTAACTTGAGTTGGGTTGTGTTGCCATGGCTTCTAGTTCTCTTAGTCAACACCGTAACTTGCATTGGAGAATCATCAGAGAAAATATCACGTGCAATTTTTTTCCACTTGCGAAGGGTAGTAGAATCCGTAGGAAACACCTCACGTGAGCACTCCTTATTTGAATTGTCATTGTTACCTTTATCTTCTCCTAAAAACTCTCAATTAGGGATCATAGTGGATATTACTTGATTTTCGGGCTTGGAGTTTTTATCTTTATCAAAATTTTGAAGGTCCGAATCTATCTCTTTCAATTGAAATTCAAAATTTGAGGATTTGTTAGGGATGAGAGACAACTCGGGGATAGGATTAGCCAAATCGAAATTTGAAATAACTCCAGTGTGTGCATCACGAGGGAAATCCTCCACCAAACTCGGGTATTCCAAATTTGAAAACTGATGATTTTCCCTTTCTGTTACTCCACTGTGGGATTGATCGAAAGGTTCGACGAGGTTTTGTTTCTCACCGAAAATCTCATGCACGTCGCCAACTACATCCTTCATCGAATTTGATTTCCTTGACTGAGTATGACCGAAGCCATCTCCCCTTCCTGAGACTTTCATAAAACAAGTTTTCCCCGTATTGTGAGGAATAGCTCGAAGCCAAGCACCATATTACTGTTGATCCAGTGTGAGGGTCCCCTAGCTGGTAAGCCATGTTTCGCATTTTTTATCCGTGTGAGAGATCTTACCACACCAGTAGCAAAAATTCTAGAGCTTCTCATACTTAAAGGACACCCAAACTTCATCCTTGTCATTAAGAGCAACCCTATGGCCCCTGCACAGAGGTTTTGAAACATCAACTTCGACTCATATCCATAGAAAATCACCCCCAATCAATTCATTCAGGTTCTCCACTGGTGATACTGTACCTATTTTTTCCCCTAGTTCCATGGCCGTCTCAGAATCTAGCATACTAACTGGCAACCTATACATTTGAACCCAAAATTTCATAGCCGTAAACCTTAAGTTTCTTATGGGGATGGAAAAATCATAGCACTGGAACAAGACCAAATGCTTGTTAAAAGACCATGGCTCTGTTAGGACTCGTTCAACATCTGTTTCTAGTTCAAAGACAAATAAAAGAACATGATCACCAGCCTCCCTTATCTCAAAATCCTCCATAGCCCTCCAAAGTGGTTTGAACGTTCTGCCCACTGCTTCCACATTAAGGGCTCTCCGAGTCATGAATCTTGCTACTAGAACATGCTCGTTGCTGGAAGAGAAGTGAGATTTTTTTAGTCGGATTTTCTTCCCTTCCTCACTTGTCACAGAGAGTTTTTTCCAGTCTTTGATAACCTCGCCCATGATAATATAGAAGGATGAAGCACAGAGTGAGGATGTTTCGAAGTAATAGGCAAGAAAAGAGAAAAGGAAAAAGAAACAGTGGAGATGATAATGTATTTCCCCACCCCGAACAAGACAAAAACAAAAGAAAAAACCAACTAATAAAGTTGTTATTAGAGGTAGAAGATTATCATTCCCAAGGAAGATAACAGCATTCCATACCCTTGTCTCTCAGCAAGAGGGACTTGAGAGAGAAACTTTTATGTAGTTCACAAATACAGAGCACTACAAAAAGATTTTTAAGCCATTTATTGGTTTGGAGAATACCCATCTCTTTCGTTTTTTATTTATACTATTAAAAAAAAAAGGTTAAATGATTGCTAAATAAGTTTGAGGAAGCTAATCTTGTTTGGCTATTGAGTTGAGATTTTTAATTTTAAAAAATGCACTGGGAGAAAAGTTTTTTGTGCGTGAAGAAATGGTCTTTCATATAGTATTAGCGTATTTGTTGAAAAAGAAAAAAACGTATTAGTTTATTATTTTTGATATGCCATATATTTTTTGTTTAACATAAATTCCAAGAGTAATGTTATAGACAAACTATTCTATAAACATCTTACAAACTGTTTGAAGAGGCTAAAATCTGGAAGTATTGGGCCTGACGGGCTTATTTCTGACGGGCCATTCTTTGTGGGTCGAAATTAAAATGGGCCGAATAAACCATGACATCTTAAGAATTCTAATACATAGCATAGTTCTAGAAGATACTGAAAATACCTTGGCGATCACGTTTAGGGTTCTACAAGGAAATAATCCCGCGGTTTTTTCTCATAAAGACTCCTATCAGGAAAAGACTTCTACTTCAAGAAGGAGAGGTCTACTTTTTACTACTATAAAAGCCTCGATACCCTCACAAAACAAGGTACGCATAATTTACCCTCTCTAGCACTCTAGAGTTGTGAGAATATTTCTGACTTAACCTTCGGAGGGTATTCGGCCGGCACCACACCGGTGCTCTTCGCAAGGTTTTCTCTTCTCTTTGTTGTGTAGGTTCACATTCGGGCGCGTAGGTATCGAGAGGCTCATTGGTGAAATTCTTGACTTCATCAGTTGGCGCCGTCTGTGGGAAATCACTCTTACGCGATTCATAAGCCATCTTATCGCTTCCCGGACAAAAGAGTTGCATGGTACTCACACGCTCAATGGCAACCACCAACGACGTTCAAGGAGAAGAACCCCCCACGACCGCCCTCGACAGACAAGTACGAACTCTTGCTGCGGCTGTTGAGCGCCTCACTAAGCAGAACAATGACCTGGAAGAACAGCTGCGCCAGAAGAACGCAGGACCAAACGACTTACAGGGGGACCAGGAAGGAACCAGCGCTGCGAGAAGAAACCAGGAGAGAGTTGAAGCCAGCCACGCCCCGACAGGGACGGAGAGACAGAACGTAAGCATGCCGTCTCTCACGGATGCGACCCCTCCACACTTCATCGCAGAGATGCAGGCAATGAGAGAACAGATGGAGGTTATGATGAACGCGCTCAAAGGGCGAGTTTCCAGTGATCTTGACGACCTAGTCAATCGCACTGATTCACCCTTCACTGCGGCCGTGAATTCCTTCCCCCTGCCGCATAAGTTTCGGATGCCGAATATTGATAGTTATGACGGACTGAAAGACCCTCTGGATCATCTAGAGACGTTCAAAACATTGATGCACCTTCAGGGGGTCGCGGATGAAATAATGTGCAGGGCTTTCCCCACCACGCTGAAAGGAGCCGCCAGGATCTGGTTCAGTCGGTTGACACCGAACTCTATCAGCACATTCAAGGAGTTAAGTGCCCAATTCACGTCCCACTTCATCGGGGGACATAGGTACAAGAAATCGACGGCTTGTCTAATGAGCATCAAGCAGCGGGAGGACGAGACATTGAGATCCTACATAGCCCGTTTCAACAAGGAGGCACTCTCGATTGACGAAGCCGACGACAAGATACTGGTGGCAGCCTTCACGAATGGGTTGCGAAAGGGTAAATTTTTGTTCTCAATATACAAAAATGACCCGAAAACCATGACGGAGGTCCTCTACAGGGCCACGAAATACATGAATGCGGAAGACGCATTACTAGCAAGGGAGGATAAGCCGAGGAAGAGAGAACGACAGGAAGACACCCGGCAGGACCAAGAGCGCAAAAAACTCAAAACTGGGGACCGAAGGGACGACCGACGATCCAAGCCCCAAGGAAGAAAGTTTACGAGCTTCACGCCATTGAATACCCCAGTAGACCAAGTCCTAATGCAGATTAAGGACGAAGAGGCTCTAACCTTTCCAGGAAAGCTCAAAAGCGATCCAAGCAAGCGATCCAGAGAGAGGTACTGCCGTTTCCACCGCGACCACGGACATGATACGTCTGATTGCTACGATCTGAAACAGCAGATTGAAGCCCTCATCAGACAAGGGAAATTACAAAAGTTTGTAAGAAAGGAGAGGACGGATCCACCGCCCCAAGAACAGCAACCCCGAAGGGATAATGAACGACCAAGACCCCCAGTCGGAGACATAAGGATGATAGTAGGTGGAACTGCGACAGCAGGTTCGTCCAAGAAGGCCCGAAAAACTTATCTCCGAATGGTCCAAAATGTTCAGCTGACGGGCTCGGTCCAAAAGATGGCCCGTAAGGATAGCCCGATCATCGGATTCTCGGAAGAAGATGCACGACGACTTCATCATCCACATGACGACGCCTTGGTCGTCACCCTACGAGTCGGGGAGTATAACATGCACAGAGTGTTGGTCGATAATGGTAGCTCAGCAGATATCCTATACTATCCCGCATTCCAGCAGATGATGATTAATAAGGAACGACTGATACCAACAAACGCACCCCTGGTGGGGTTTGGAGGGACGAGAGTATTTCCATTAGGAGCAATCACACTTTCGGTGACGGTAGGAGATTATCCCCAGCAGATCACACGAGACGTGACATTCCTTGTAGTGGACTGCTCGTCCGCATACAATGCTATCCTCGGACGACCAACTCTCAACGCATGGAAGGCAGCAACCTCAACATATCACCTGATGATTAAGTTCCCCACGGAGTACGGGGTTGGAGAATTACGAGGGAATCAGGTGGCTGCCCGTGAATGCTACTTGGCCATGATAGACATGGAGGATCAACAGCAGGCAATGTGCATAGAGGAACAGCGACTTACAGCTGAACCCGTCGAGGAACTGGAAGAAGTCGCTCTGGACGAGTCGAGACCTGAACGAACGACAAGGATAGGAACCTCAGCCAGTCAGCCCGTACAGCAGGCCCTCAAAGCGTTCCTCAAGATGAACCAGGACGTCTTCGCCTGGAGTCACGAAGATATGCCCGGGATCAGTCGCTCAGTCATGGTCCACAAGCTGAATGTGAATCCCAGTCGTTCGCCCGTTAGACAGAAAAAGCGAGTCTTCGCTCAAGAACGGGACAAGGCAATAGCAGAAGAAGTAAAAAAGCTGCTCGAAGCAGACTTCATCCGAGAGGTATATTATCCCGACTGGTTGGCAAACGTCGTGATGGTCAAAAAGGCGAACGGAAAATGGCGAATGTGCGTCGACTTCACGGACCTCAACAAGGCATGCCCAAAAGACAGCTATCCGTTACCTCGAATAGACACTCTGGTGGATTCAACGGCAAAGCATCAACTCTTGAGCTTCATGGACGCCTTCTCAGGCTACAACCAGATCAAGATGGACGAAGCTGATCAGGAGAAAACCTCCTTTGTCACAAGCCAAGGGCTTTTTTGCTACAACGTAATGCCGTTTGGGCTCAAGAATGCAGGAGCGACATACCAAAGACTAATGAACAAAATGTTCGCACAACAAATTGGAAGGAACGTACAGGTATACGTCGACGACATGCTTGTAAAAAGCCTTCTGGAACAAGACCATCTTAAAGACCTGCAAGAGACGTTCGACACCCTCAGGACGTACAACATGAAATTGAATCCGAGTAAGTGCGTGTTCGGAGTGACGGCGGGGAAGTTCTTGGGATTCATGGTATCCCACAGAGGAATTGAGGTTAACCCAGAAAAGGTACGGGCCATCATGGAGCTAAAACCGCCGAAATCGGTTAAAGAGATGCAGAGCTTGAACGGAAGAATCGCAGCCTTAAACAGATTCGTCTCCAAAGCGACGGACAAATGTCTACCGTTCTTCCGCACCTTAAGAAAGGCCTTCGAATGGACGGAAGAATGTCAAGCAGCATTTGAGAGCCTGAAAGAATACCTCGCCTCTCCCCCACTCCTCAGCCCGGCCGAACCAGGGGAAGAGCTCTTCCTGTACTTAGCAGTCTCACAAGCAGCCGTGAGTGCGGCCTTAATAAGAGAAGAACAAGGCACTCAATTGCCCGTCTATTACGTAAGTAGGGGCTTTCGGGGGGCAGAAGAAAGATACCCCCAGATGGAAAAGCTGGCATTTGCACTAATAACTGCCGCCCGGAAGCTCAAGCCCTATTTCCAGGCACACACCATTGTGGTCTTGACGGACCAACCCCTGAAGAGAGCCATGAGCAGCCCGGAGGCTGCGGGACGAATGGCTTTGTGGGCAATAGAATTGAGTGAATTTGATGTACAGTATCGACCGCGAACTGCAATAAAAGGCCAAGCCGCAGCAGACTTTATTGCCGAGTACACCAAGTTAGACGACAAAGGGGCAGACACACCCAGAGAGTGGAGTATCCATACGGACGGATCTTCAAACAAGCAGGCTGGAGGAGTTGGAGTGGTAATTCAATCCCCGGACGGGGACAAAATCGAATGTATGATTCGACTAGATTACGCAACCACAAACAATGAGGCCGAGTATGAAGCATTGGTGGCAGGATTGGACCTCGCGGTAGCGGCTGGCGCTGAAGTCATGGTCGTACATTGTGACTCCCAGGTAATAACAAGTCAAATTAACGGCATTTACGAGTGCAAAAATGAAAGGATGAAGAAGTACCTAGAAAAGGTAAAGAGTCGGATCACCGGCCTCAAAGTGCGCTTCATTCAAATCCCAAGGGAAGAGAATGAATGCGCCGACCGTCTGGCAAAAGCGGCCTCAGCAGAGTCCATGATAGCCCCTAATCAAGTATTAACGTTCATCCAAACATCCTCAATTATTGACGACGGAATGGAAGTACGAGAGGTTGGTTCAGAGACCGATTGGACCGCACCACTTTTTGCCTACCTAAGGAATGGCACACTTCCCGACGGAAGAAAATCAGCCAGGAAGCTAAGGGTCCAAGCATCGCGGTTTATACTAATCAAAGACATCTTGTACAAAAGGGGATTCTCACGTCCATATCTGAGATGCTTAAAACATGACGAAGCCAGATACGTAATGAGAGAAGTCCACGAAGGTATCTGTGGAAACCATTCAGGTGCTCGATCGTTAGTGCATAAATTGATCCGAGCAGGGTACTACTGGCCAACAATGCAGAAGGACGCACAAGGATATGTCAAGACATGCGACAAATGCCAAAGGTTCAGTAATCTAATCAGGCAGCCAACAGAGGAGTTGACACCCATGACGGCCCCATGGCCCTTCGCACAGTGGGGACTAGACATCATGGGCCCCTTCCCAACCGCACTAAGGCAACTAAAGTTCCTGGTAGTCGGCATCGACTACTTCACCAAATGGGTGGAGGCAGAGGCCCTGGCCACCATCACAGAGAAAAACATCCGAAGTTTTGTATGGAGAAATATTATCTGCAGGTACGGGATACCAAGAGTTCTCGTCTCCGACAACGGAAAGCAGTTCGACAACAGCGCATTCAGGAACTTCTGTTCAGAGCTGGGCATCAAGAACCATTACTCCTCCCCCGCACACCCTCAGGCTAATGGACAAGTGGAAGTCACGAACCGAACCTTGCTCAAGATTATCAAGGCACGGCTCGAGGGGGCAAAGGGCACCTGGCCTGACGAACTACCAAGTGTCCTGTGGGCATATCGCACAACTGTAAGGATACCTACAGGAGAAACGCCTTTTCGACTAGCATATGGGACTGACGCGGTCATACCTGCAGAGATAGGACTTACAAGCTATCGAGTGGAGAATTACAGTGAGGATGACAATGACGAAGCCATGCGATTGCAGCTGGATTTGGTGGACGAAGTCCGTGCTACGGCAGAACAGAGGTTAGCACGATACCAGAACCTGATGGCAAAATACTACAACTCCAATGTCAGACAGAGAGACTTTCAGATCGGTGATCTAGTGCTGAGAAAAGTAATGGGAGCTGCCAGGGACCCCTCTCAGGGAAAACTCGGCCCCAACTGGGAAGGACCATACAGGATCTCATCATGGCACAGAAAAGGGACCTACCACCTTGAAACCCTGGACGGGCAGAAGCTACAGCACCCATGGAACACAGAGCACCTACGGAGATACTACCAGTAGAGGCGATGACGTGAAAGCACAACACCAATCTTAAGCCCGGTTACTTTTTTAGTACAATAAGCCCAGTGGGCACGATTTCGATTTCGGTTTTTTGCTACAATTAAGCCCAACGGGCATGATTTTTATGTCGGTTTTTTGCTACGGTATATTTTTAAGCCCAAGGGGGCAGGAATTTTCTACAAATGCATGATTTTTTTTCAACTATGCCTACACTATTAAAATTTTATTAGTCCATAAAATGGACGGACAAGTCCACAAAGTGGACGGATATCCCCAGGAGGGATATACCTCAAGTCCGCAACATAGACGGACAAAAGCCCCATAGGGGTTAAAATTTTATTAGTCCATAAAATGGACGGACAAGTCCACAAAGTGGACGGATATCCCCAGGAGGGATATACCTCAAGTCCGCAACATAGACGGACAAAAGCCCCATAGGGGTTAAAATTTTATTAGTCCATAAAATGGACGGACAAGTCCACAAAGTGGACGGATATCCCCAGGAGGGATACACCTCAAGTCCGCAACAAAGACGGACAAAAGCCCCATAGGGGTTAAAATTTTATAAGTCCATAAAATGGACGGATAAAAGTCCATAAAATGGACAAGCAAGTCCACAAAGTGGACGGATATCCCCAGAGGAGATCCACCTTAAGTCCGCAACATAGACGGACAAAAAGCCCCATAGGGGTTAAAATTGTCCATAAAATGGACGGATAAAAGCCCATAAAAATGGACGGACAAAGTCCACAATGTGGACGGATATCCCCAGAAGGGATACCATCTTAAGTAAGCAAACATAGACGGATAAGGACCCACAAGGGTTAAAATCTTAGTTCACTAAGGTGAACGGATAGTCCACAAAGTGGACGGATATCCCCATGAGGGATTGAAACTTAAGTCCGCAACATAGACGGACAAAACCCAATAAGGAGTTAAAATTTTATAAGTCCACAAAGTGGACGGACTAGCCCACAAAGTGGACGGGTATCCCCAAGAATGGTTTTAAATCTATCAAAAGTAGACGGATGGAGTACACAAGGTAGACGGGTTACCTTATCATGGCCAATGCTTAAAAAGGACGGATGTTCCTTAGGCCAACGGTTTCAACAAACCATTCATTAAATCAAAGCAAGTAAAAAGATTAAGCAACAAAGCAAAAATGCAAAACTTACAATTGCTGACGGACAAAATACCCCTTAGAGGGAAATGTTTGTACTACAAAAAGAACGGAGCCATAAATTGTTTTCCAAATATTTTTTACATACCCATAAATTAAAATAAAAAGGAAAATCTAAAATAGAGACGTTCACTTTGCTCCTAAAAATACGACGGATTTAGCCTTGCTTGGGATTACTATCAAGATCTGGTTGATCGACACCGGCATCTTTACCGACCACAGCATCAGCCTGAATCTGTTTTTCCCCAGGAGCACTGACGGGCTGGTTCTCTTCAAAGAGTTCGTCCGTATTCTCGGAATTCTCAGGACGGGCAGTTGTAAGTTCATTAGCATTGACATTGACGGATGAAACGTCAAGATCAGGATATAACGCCTTCACCTGACGGATCGCCTCGTCAAAGCCCTCATTAAAGGAATCTCCGAGCTCGGACAGCAGGGCGTCTGAATCACGGTATTCCTGGACGGCTGCCTCCTTCACTTGACCAATTTCTTTCTCCTTGTCTTGGATAATTACTCTCAGCTCCTCCGTCAACGTGAACAGCTCATTTCTGTCCTCCTCAAGCAGCTTGAACTTCTTCATCTGAGCAACCCTCCACGTCTTAAGCTCATGAAGCTCTTCTTCCGTCTTCTTGTCCTTATCCCGAAGACGGTCCAAGGTAGTCTCATGGTGAAGGCACCGTTCCATAAGTCCCTTCACCATGACGATGGTCTGGAATGTTGAAAAATTAAAAGAAATCAAAAATTGTACGACGGATAAAGGACAAGTATACATGACATAGACGGAGCTTACCTGAGCAATACCAAAAAGGCTTGTTTCACCCATTGCTTCCGTCGAGTGATTACCAAGATCTTCGTAATCCTCGGAAGTAAGAAGGGTGGACAACTTTTCCAGAGCGTACCCAGCATCATCACGGAGAAGGGGAGGCGGCTTCTTAAGGTCTGATGACGGACCCTTCATTAAACCTTTACCAGCTCCATGCTTTGTTGGGGTGACCGTCTTGGCACCTTCTGCCATGAGCCCCACGACGGGCTCCAAGGAGACCTTAGGCTTCTTTGGAGGACGGTCTCCCTTAGACGGTTGTTTTCTCTTCGTCTCCTTCGGTTCTGAGGCATTGGCCGCTCGATTCTTCGCGGCGTTGGACCGTATTAGTGCCCTTCTCTTGGCAATATCCATTTCTGTAAACATGAACGGATAAAAGTTAGCTTATAAAAAACAACACAAATTAATATTCATACAAAGAAAGCGACGGACGTACGCTGACGGATTCTTTTTTCGTATTTAACTGCTTGTGGTGAAGGTACGGGCCCGTCGCAGTACCAACAAATTGTATCAAGGTTTACTAGTTTGGCCCAAAGTCCTTTCCTCCGGCTTGGTCTTATTAAAAATCTTCTCAAGGAATCCGAATTCCTCTACACTAACTTGTGGCCGTCGTCGGACTGCATATAAGTAGGACGGTTAGGAAATTTTTTAAGGTTAAGTGTGCGAATAAAATAAGTCCTAGTACTAAGACGGACTCATACCATTTTCAGATAGTATGCCCCAGGTTGTATCGACGGGCATGTAGTCTGTCTCTCCTGGACGAGACATCCAACCGTCACCCTCTAAGAAAAAGTACCTACTCTTCCAGTCTCTGTTGGAGTCTGGAGTTTCAAAAATAACCTTCAGTACGGAACTCCTAGGTACAAAACTGTATATTCCTCTAGACTTGTCAATTTCGTCTGGACGGTAGCAATGCAAAAACTCTCTCACCGTCAACCTCCTAGCTCCGTCCGACATGGCCCCATACAGAATCTCCATCGCGATGAAGACCCTCCAGGCATTTGGGGAAATCTGATTGACGGATAAACCCAGGTACTTTAATAACTGACGGTGAAGTGAGCTCAGTGGGAATCTGAGTCCAGCCTTCAACATTTGTTCATAAATTCCTACACCGTCCACCCCTTCATAATAACACTTCTCTGATTTGAAAGGTAGACGGATGGGAATATGATCAGGAATCTGGTAATTATCCCTGATGGTCTTGAAATGGTTCTCCTTAATGGTTGATACAAAATCGTTAACCGTCCATTCCTGGAGCATAATGAACTCCCTTGGCCCATCAGCTCCTACAACAAGTTCTATTTGTTGATCCTCGTTACCGTCAGATTCTACTTCAGCCAAATCCTCGTTTGATGAGGACGGAGAAGAGGCTGACGGACTCCTATCATCACCAGGACTGCCTAAGTCTTTATAACCTGATTGGTATACATCCTCATAGCCCTCCCCGTCGCGGACAAACGACTGATTACTCGACGCGCTAGACATTGCCTATGACTATTCTATAAACAGTGACGGATGTATGAAATTAAAGTGTAAAAATCTGATGGATGAGCTGAAGGATGAAAAGAACTTACCCGTCAGAATAATATGAACGGAGTGAATTTGATGATGACGGACGCGGATAACTATTTTGTAAAGTCTGACAGGATTGACGGACTGAGCTCTGACAGAGTATTTTTTGAGCAAAAGTAGGAAATGAGAGGTAGAGGCCTGATATTTATAAAGGGATTGCACGGAAGACGAAGCGACGCCTCGATCCGAGATAGCGCCCAGTAGCATAATGACGCGTGTCTCTATGCCAGATTGAAATTATGCTTATGAAAAAGTTATGTACGGAACATATGGCCGTCATAACTCTTGTCCGTCGTGATTTTTTACCTGCCGTATGTGTTGACCGTTGTATCTTATCTCCCGTCATGCCCGAGCCGTCTGATGTCATCCCGCGAGCCCTATTGAGTATGACGGACTCACGGTCTGAGGGGGCAACTGAAGAGGCTAAAATCTGGAAGTATTGGGCCTGACGGGCTTATTTCTGACGGGCCATTCTTTGTGGGTCGAAATTAAAATGGGCCGAATAAACCATGACATCTTAAGAATTCTAATACATAGCATAGTTCTAGAAGATACTGAAAATACCTTGGCGATCACGTTTAGGGTTCTACAAGGAAATAATCCCGCGGTTTTTTCTCATAAAGACTCCTATCAGGAAAAGACTTCTACTTCAAGAAGGAGAGGTCTACTTTTTACTACTATAAAAGCCTCGATACCCTCACAAAACAAGGTACGCATAATTTACCCTCTCTAGCACTCTAGAGTTGTGAGAATATTTCTGACTTAACCTTCGGAGGGTATTCGGCCGGCACCACACCGGTGCTCTTCGCAAGGTTTTCTCTTCTCTTTGTTGTGTAGGTTCACATTCGGGCGCGTAGGTATCGAGAGGCTCATTGGTGAAATTCTTGACTTCATCACTGTTGATGTGGCATGCTTCACATCAGCTTCAAATTAAAAAAATAAAACTCTCTGCCTCCCTCCCTCCTTGCTCCATCTTGTCTGCCTCCCTTCCTCCTTGCCTCTTTGGTCTCAAATTCCAAATCTACTTCCTCTTGCCCCTGCCTCCACCCCATCACACTTCGACACACGCCACCGCCACACAAGTCACTAGATTCTCTGTAAAAGCTACCGGAGCCGTGGTGAGCATGGTGTCTCCATATCAAGATTTGTGTCTTCGTGATATGATTGTTCTAAATGAATAGTTCTGTTTGATGGCATTGTTGTAGATGGAAGGTGAAAACAGTTGTCTTTGTTGTAGTCACTCAATAATACTACCTTTGCAATTCTAGGCACTTCAAATTAAGTTCAAACTCTTTATGCTTAATTCGCTTTCAATTGCTGCAAGCTTGCAAATAATGATATGTGACATATGTCATAAGTGTTGTGTTTAAGAGGTTTTTATTTTTTGCCCCCAGATTTGGGGCCTTCTCTAGTAAGGGGGCCCTAGGCAATGGCCTAATTGGCCTAAGCCTAGGGCCGGCCTGATCTCTAGCATCGTTGCTATCATCATTATCATGACAACATTGCTTTTTTAAAAACAAGATTATAGAATTCAAAATAAATCAATTTATGAATATAATTAATCCTCAATCATTGATGTATCAGACCTCCACATGCAGGCATTGATGAAAACCTAACCACCTCTAAATGACAAAAAACACTCACGAAACCTCTAAAATGACCAAAATACCCCAAAACCTCTATAAAGAACCAAAAAAAAAAAAAAACACCAAACCTCTAAAATGACAAAAATACCCTAACCTCAAAACAAACAAAATTTTTTTTGAAAATCTCTTAAATAAAGAAAAATATAATTATTGGTCATTTTGGAGGTTTTGAGTGTATTTAGGTTATTTTTAGGTTTCATGGGTATTTTGGTTTTTTTTTTTTGGTCATTCTAGTGGTTTCGGTTGTGTTTGGGTCATTTTAGAGGTTTCGGGTTTATTTTGGTCATTTTCTAAGTTTCGGGAAAATTTTGGTCATTTTAGAGGTTTAGGGGTTGTGGGAGACCACACTGCTTGAGGGGTGCTCTCAAAAAGAGATTTGGGTGCTTAGAGCACCTATCTTTTGGGTAATTGTGTGGAGTTGCCACTTATTTTTTATTAAAAAATAAGAAAAAATAAAATACAATTCACATGTCCAAGAATACCTCAAATGTCATTAATTGATTATACAAATACAATTTGATAGAATATCTTTACAAGGCTTTGGTCCTAATACAATCTATGAAAAAATTACAAAGCTTTGATCCTAGTTACAATCTACCAAAACAAAAGATAAAACACTAGTCTATTATCCAAAAACCTAAGTTCGGGGGCTAAGTTACGGAATTGGAAGGTGTTAGGCACCCATTTCGCCCAAATAGAGTCTAGTCTTCTAGACTCTATATGACCATTATATACCCTTTTGAAAGTATGAAATGTTATGTAATAGATGCCATGTCAAATCCTAGATCTAAGGTTAAACTTTTAGTCAAGAACCTTAGATCTGCCATTTTATTTCGTGTGAAAAAATTTGATGAGAATAGTCAATGAAAAATTTAATCTTGAGTTTCCATAAAAGAAAAGAATGGATTTAAAATAAAAATTCAGATCTGATTGGGATTTTTTAATGTGAAAAAAAAAATTTATTTTGAAAATATAAATTTTTCATTGAAAGATTTTTTATTTAAAAACAAAGCAGATTTTTATTTGGAAAAAATGCAGATAAGATTTTTTTATTAAAAACAGAGCAGATTTTTATTTGGAAAAATGCAGATCTGTTTTTTATATTTTTATTTATATTTAAAACGGAGCAGATTTTTATTTGGAAAAAATGCAGATAATATTTTTTATTAAAAAAAGAGTAGATTTTTATTTGAAAAAATGCAGATCAGATTTTATATTAAAATAGGGCAGATTTTTACTTGGAAAAATGCAGATCTGGTTTTTTATTAAAAAAAGAGCAGATTTTTATTTGTAAAAATGCAGGATTTTTTATTTTTATTTATTTTTACTTTGAAAAAGAAACAAAGAGATAAAAAAAAAAAAAATACATATCTGACTCTTAATAAAAAAAAATGAAGAAAACTTGCAAATTTGATTTTAGTTTTTTTTAAAAAAAAAAAAAACACAAAGAAAAATTGCAGATCTAAAATTCTAAGGCAAGATTCAACCCTAGATCTAGACATGTTCATCAATTAATCATGTGAAAACTTTTGAAAGTAAAAGAGAACATGTGATAAAACATATATGAAAGCATGTTATGGAAACAAAGTTAGAGTTATACTTGCATTAACGTAATCCTCAAGGAAAGTGTTCCTCAAAGAGAAATAATTTTTTTTAAGGATTTAGGTGAAGCCTCTTAATAAAAAAGAAGT
Source organism: Quercus glauca (assembly GCA_023736055.1). Taxonomy (NCBI): domain Eukaryota; kingdom Viridiplantae; phylum Streptophyta; class Magnoliopsida; order Fagales; family Fagaceae; genus Quercus; species Quercus glauca. The sequence goes on along the minus strand of CM043325.1, from coordinate 26,989,089 downwards.
TCCTAAAGTAGGGCTTCCAGAACTTCTCTAATGTAAGGGGAGAGAGAAGTCAGAAAAAGAAGGGTCAGAAAGAGAGGTTCAAAAAGAGGTTAGAAAGAGGGGTGCTGAATGTTGGGAGGCTTCCCCTATTTATAGAGGTGTTAGTTGCTTAGAAAATAAGCTAGATTTGTTTAAAAATTAAGTCCAATCAGCTTAAAAAATAAGCAAAAAACGTATGGGAAAAATCCTTAAAAAAAAAAAGGAGATTTGGATAAGAGTAAGTTGATTTTTCAATCATAACAAGCTTTAGTATATCGATCATATCCTTTTACTCCAAATTCGGATTAAGCTGAAATTGTTATAGCTGAAGAGAAATTCGATTCTCTACAACTTTGCCAGAAATAGCTTAGTCCGAATTTCGAGTTCTACTATGCCAAAAGTGCCTTGGAATGCGGATTTGAAATATGCTACTTGATTAACACGTTTTTGAAGTGTTTTCCAAGTGTAAAACTGTATATGGACGAATTTTAGAATTATTTTCATGATAAACCTCATCCCAAAGTGATAATTAGGATTTTTCAAATAATTATTTTGAATATAATTATCCTACAAGCCTAATTATCTACAGTATTTAAACATTATCAGCTTATTTATTTTAATCCCATACAACAAATCTCACTTTAAGAAAAATACTTAACCAATCACAAAAATTCATTTAATTAATTTTAATCATTAACCAATCAAAATTAATTTCAATTAATCACACGTGATCGGCTTCACCCCATACAATGCATGCAGACCGTGAAAACTTGATCTTCTGATATCTTTCATTTCGATGGTCCGATTTGGGAATCGAGCATACCGTCGCGACCGCTAGAATCTCAAGATCATTTTTATGATATGCAATGAATGAATTAATGCATGTAATGCAACTCTGATTTTTTAGGTATATGAATGGTCATTTAAGCCATCTTCCAAGATTAAATTATGGGTGCAAAATCAAGTGTTTAAAGGGGTAATTTGGTCACTTTAGAGGTTTTGAGGGTATTTTGGTCATTTTAGATATTTCAGGGGGTATTTTGGTCGTTTTAGAGATTTGATGGTATTTTTGGTAATTTTAGAGGTTTGGGGGTATTTTTGGTCATGTTAGAGGTTTTGAGTTATTTTTAGTCATTATAGAGGTTTTGGGAATATTTTTGTCATCTTAGAAGTTTAGGGTTTTTTGGTCATTTTAGAGGTTTAGGGGTATTTTGATCATTTTAAAGGTATCGAGGGTATTTTGGTCGTTTTAGATATTTTGGGGTATTTGGTCATTTTATAGGTCTGTGGTATTTTGGTCATTTTAAAAGTTTTGAGATATTTTTTGTCATTTTAGAAGTTTAGGGGTATTTTGGTCATTCTAGATGTTTTTTTTTGGGTATTTTGATCGTTTTAAATATTTTTGGGTATTTTGGATTTTTTTAGAGGTTTCAGGATCTTTTGGTCATTTTAGAGCATCTCTAGCAAGCTCTCTAAACCTAAAATTTGGCGAGTACACCCACAAAAGGTTACTCCAACAATCTCTCTAAAACACTGTTCATTAGCAAAAAATTGTTTGCTAATGAACAGTGGCTCTCTTGTTCTGATGACCTATTGTTCATTAGCAAAACAATTTATGGGAATAAAAAATTTAACCAATCAATTAAAATATTCAGCTTTTACTTAATATTCACAACGGCTACAAACTCATCCCAAATTCTCTCTCTCTCTCATCTTTGAACTCAAGAGGTAAACAATCAAAACAAAGAGAAAATACTATCTTTCATATAAGATAAAACTAATCAAAATAGAACCAAAAAAAAAAAAAAAAAAAATTTAGAACCCTGATCTGACCCATATGGTGATTAAGTTGCATGTTCTTAGAAGTGGGGAGGAGGACGAGCGGCAACATAGCGGACCAAGTGGCAAGCATGAACCCCGATTTAAAATGCCAACTCTCTCTAGCCTTTGTTCTCCGCCGGTGGTCTATGTGTGCATGAGAGAGAGAGAATTTGTTTGTGTGAGATAAAGGGCGAGAGATTTGTGTGTGTATGTAAGAGAGAGAGAAAGAAAGAGAAAGAGGGAGAGCTGGAGATATGTTATAGAGATCAAGAACTAGAAAAACAAACGCGAAGATAGAGTAGGAGTGGGTGTACGTGTGTGGAGGAGAAAAAACAAAAGAAAAAGAAGAAGAAGAAACATATGGATGGAAAAAAAAAAAAAACTAAAGAAAGATTGGAAAAATAATATAAAGAATAAGAAATCAAAATTGAGAAATGCTACCACAATATTTTCATAATAAATATTAAGTGAGATTGTTATTAGCTAATATTAGTGAGTAAAAAAAATAATTTCAGTGGTGAGTTCAAATTAGAACTAGTAATAACTTACCACATAAGATTTTGTTGTGAAAGTATTATGAAAAAATGTTGTGGGCGCAACACTTCTCATTAAAAAAAAATATAATTGTTAATATTGTTGGGAATTTGAAAAATATAACCATTATGAATGAATGAAGAAATATTAAATAAAAAAAAAGAATAAAGAAATAATGAAGAAATAATATTTTAATGGGATAGAGAAAAAGATAGAGAGTCTGTTGGAAAGTGTATTTGAAAAAGTAAGTAGGTAAAAAGTAAAAGTCACTGTTCATTCTCCTAATAGTACATAAATTTAGAGAGACTGCTGGAGATGCTCTTAAAGGTTTAGGAGTATTTTGGTTATTTTAGAAATTTTAAGAGTATTTTGGTTGTTTTAGAGGTTTTTGGGCATTTTAGCTCATTTTAGAGATTTTGAGAGTATTTTGGTCATTTTTGAGATTTTGAGGTTTTTTTTTTTGTTTATTTTAAATATTTTGGGGCGTATTTTTGGTCTTTTTAGAGATTTCAAAGGCATTTTGGTCATTTTAGAGGTTTGTGGATATTTTGGCTCATTTTAGGGGTATTTTGGTTATTTTAGGGGTTTCAAGGTATTTTTTTTGTTATTTGGAGTGTATTTTAGTCATTTTGGTGGTTCTAAGGGCTTTTTTATTTTTTTATTTTATTTTTATTTTTTTTTATATTCTCTTTAGTGGTTTTAAGGGTATTTTAGAGTTGAGTAATTTGGTTAAATGATACATAAGTCTAATTGCATACTTAGTTAAAACCCAATTAATACTTATGTTAATTGAGTTTAATTGGGTCAATACCCATTTGACCCAATTAATAATTACGTGGGTTTGGATCTTATTTTAGTATGTGAGTAAATGGTGTTAGTTTTTAGACCCCTTAACAAATATGTTTAACCTAATATTAAGCCAAGTTGATTAACAAGTTTGTTAATTAGATCTAGGTTAAACCAATATGTGTAAAACATATATAAAGCGGAAAATAAAGAACACACAGATTTGATGACCTAGGAAAATCTAATCGGTAAAAAACTTGGGGAGGATTTAACATAGATAAAAACAGATCCACTATGAAAAAATTGAAGTTACAATAAGACTTGACCACTAACATCCTATTACTATCTCGTGTATAAAACTTACTACCACGACCGCGTGACAGCTCCTAGTCCACGGACGACTTCTTTCTTTGATTTGCAGCAACCACAAGTTTTCTTACTTGTGATTTTGAGACACCTCTCAAAGGTTTCGGATCTTCTTTAAAGTTCTTTTTGTTGCAACTGAAGCAATCATCAAGTTCTTGACATGAATCTTGATCTTGATAACTCTATGTGTGTGTATGAAGGTAAATACATCTCAGATTTCACAAAAGATTCAACACACAACTCAACAAAGACTTCTAAAACGTAGTTAAGGTGTTTCCTTTTATACTTGGAGTGAAACACAAAGCTCTACATGTCATATGGGCTTGGGCTAGATTGGAAATTTTGCAGAAAATTACATCTGCACGACTTTCAATCGATCAAGTCTAATTTTCGATTGATTGAGCCTTGCAGATTTTGACTAATAATTCCTGCAATCACTTGATTCCAATCTTACATTAAACCACACTTTGAGCAAGTCTAAACTTAGACTCTATGTTTTGATCATGGTTTGCCAACATAATACACATTGAAATTCTAATATATTAGTTCCTAAAGTCTTAGAACCTAACAAATGGGTTTGGGTTGATTTTGTCATCCCCACCGCCAAATGAGCGATTTTCAGGCATAACTCAAACTTTTACAAGTGACTAAGTGATAATAGAAATAGGCAATGAAGAAATTTTAATTAGACATGGCTTTAAAGTTGGCAAAAGTAGTTAATTGGTTGCGAAGGTACGTAGCTAGAACTTGAAGTTAGGGGGGCAACTCTATTGCTGGCTATGTGCGGCGGCTTAGTCGCTGAGGTTTTTTTTTTTTTTTTTTTTTTTGTGTGTCTTTGATGAGTTCGTCTATAGCTGAGTAAGGACAAATTATTTTGCTTAAAAATTTGTAAGGGGCCATGTTGTATGTTTTGGGTAAAATTATTTAATTGGGTTTAATTTTTTTAGCTTTATTATTGGTGATTTTTGTTGTTGGGCTAAATTTTTTGGGCCTGTATGTCTTGTTTTAGATTTTAGATCTATAGTTTTTTTTTGTTTTTGTTTTTTTTTTTTTTTTTATGGTTTTTAAAAAGAGGAAAATGTTAGAGCTACAATTTTTTATTACAAATTGCTGATATTGAGTGGTTATTGGTAAATGAAAAAAATGGTATAAGTGGTGGGTCCAAATGTGAACAATAAGAATTTACTAACTCAACAGTTTGTAAAAATGTTATAGAAAAGTTTGTGGTTATAATATTACTCTTAAATTAATCAATGATATTGTTAAGAGAGGGCAAAATGTACTTGTTTAGAACAAAATTGATAAAATTAATACATATATATATATATATATATATATATATATTAAAATGAGTGGCTCAGTCCATGGTTGCGAGATAATTGGCTCCCAGGTGGTCTGCTCAGAAGTTATATAGAAGGGCCTCTTCTGCCACACGAGGAGCAGTGACGTGTTAGTTCCCTTCATGAAAATCACCTTTGGAAATTTAAGGATTTGCATTTTCCCCTTCCTACGCACCTTGAACAGCTTATTAGTAATCTTCCTGTTGCCTAGCTAACAGTTATGTTAGATACCTATGTCTGGTCCCATAATAAAGGAATATGTTCGGCTAAGTCCGCATCCAAGTTCCTGTACCATTAAGCTCGCATTCCTTTCAATAAAAATTATTGGAATTGGATTTGGACACTTCCTTGCCCAAAGAAAATCCAATTTTTAATTTGGAAGTCCGTGCATAAGCGGCTACCCACCCGTCAATTTATAACTTTCTCTCACCCTAACATTAGTGATCGATGCCCTAGATGTAATAGCATTGAAACCACAAGCCAAATTTTACGAGATTGCCCTTGGGCTAAGGTATTTTGGCTACATTCCCCGGGCATCTTGCCTCTTTCGTTTTTTCAACTTCCCCTCAAGATTTGGCTCAAATAAAACTCTAAATTGGGAAAAACTCTCCTGGGTCTTAAGCTTCCTTGGAATATTTTCTTTTTATTTCTTCTTTGGCAAATTTGGTTATTGAGGAATGATTATATTTTCAATAATCAATCTATCTCTCAAACCCGTCTGGTCCACAAAATAGTTCAGTTAGCTACTAAATTTTATTATCTTGCATGTCCTGAAAAAAATATTACCATAGAGATTCCAAGGATTATTAAATGGATTGTTCCATCTGAACCTTTTATATAATTAAACACTAATGGTAGCTCTTTAGGTAATCTTGGGTTAGCTGGTGCTAGCGGTATTTTGCATGATTGCTCGGGTATTTGGGTTTCTAGTTTTTCTTTACACCTGGGCTTAGCTTCTATTATCATAGCAGCACTATGGGCTATTCGTTAGGGTCTTTTGTTAGCATGGGATTTGGACTTTAAATTCATTCAACTAGAGGCTGATTCTACTATGGTTATTTTTTGGTTAACTACTAATGGTAATCTATCTCCGGATATTGTTCCATTAATCTCTAATTGTAGGAACCTTATGGAGTAACAGTGGACCATCTAGCTACTTCATATATACCGTGAGGCCAATGGTTGCACAGATGCTCTAGCAAAAAGGGGACGTCAACAACAGTGCATTTTGGAAGTCTATGATGCTTGCCTATCTTTTGTATATATAGCTTTTGTTTGGGATATGCAGAACCTCGAGACTAGTAGACTGTGTCCCTCAGAGGTCATTGAGCCTATTGTTGTATAAACTCTTTATATATTAAATAATACCCCCTTTTTATCCCAAAAAAAAAAAAAAAAGAAGAAGGAAAAAAAGATTAAACTATATTGTATAAATTGGATGAGATAAATGTGTTGTGCAAAAGCGTACTTAGTTTTAAATCGGGTATTTGTTAGGTTAATAGTGCGTTTGTATAAGTTATTAGGAAACAGTATTTTGAGTTGAAAATGAGCATTTGTAAAAAAGTTATGAAGAGTTGTTATAAAACAAAGTTTTGAGTTTTAAAAACACTCGTTTAAGTTCCCAAAACACCTAACAAAATGGGCACTAAATTCGATTATATAAGCAATAATGAGGAGTTCCAATTATAGGAAAATTATTGTGTACTCCCGGAGTACCATAAATTCGTACTCCCTCCTCTCACATGAATGGTGGGTCCCACTAATTAAATTCATGGTGGGACCCACCATTCATGTGAGAGGAGGGAGTACGCATTAATGGTACTCCGGGAGTACCTAATAATTTTCCCCAATTATAACTGAGTCATGCTAACGAATGCCCTTAGGGCACTTATTAATAATTTATTTTAGAAAAGTTTTAATATCACTTTTATGGAAAATAAAAAAAGCTGTCAAAATATCAATTACTTTTTTTTTTTTTATTTTTCATAAAAATTTTCTTTAAATGAATTATTAACTAGTACCCTAAGAGCATTCATTAGGATTTTCCTAACTTAATTTAGCAATTTTAAGGGTTTTACTTTTTGGTTGAGAAACAGCCGTTTTAAGGTTATAACACAGTATTATTACCCGTTGAAACGTGTTTCGCATGGGGTCTTCGCAACTCAAATAATAATGGTTGTCATCCAATAAGCTTGATAGATAGGGCATGAGAACGTGAACAATAAATGGTCAAAGAGATTGACAAATTCTCCACGGTACTGAATTATAGTCTCAATCTCACCTACAAAGCCAGTGGCCATAAATGCACCCAAAAATATCTGTGCAGTAAACACTGTCCAAAATTAGAAGAATTCTCTGTCTCAAAATAAGGACAAAACAAAAAGACATCATATTTTCCTTGACAATGATATCCTCTTTTTCTTTCACAATTCAAACAAATCATAGGTTCACATCCAGAAACAAAAAAACAAAAGCAAAAAAAAATCATAGGTAAGGTGAAAGTTACTAGCATATATACTAATACCACACACAAACAAGGACAAAAGAAAAAAAAGCTGATTTTCTTTGATCTCTTGCTTTGCTTTCTCAAATCAAACAAATCATAGGTAAGGTGAATGATACCAGGCTCACTGGAATATACTTACTGCACACAAACAAGGACAAAAGAAAAAAAAAAAATCACAGGTAAGGTGAAAGTTACTAGCATATATACTAATACCACATCCGAACAAGGACAAAAGAAAAAAAAAAGCTGATTTTCTTTGATCTCTTGCTTTACTTTCTCAAATCAAACAAATCATAGGTAAGGTGAATGATACTAGGCTTACTAGAATATACTTACCACACATTGAATTCTAAAAGAATCTACTTACTACACACAAACAAGGACAAAAAAAGAAAACCTGATATCTTTTTTATTTCTCAATTCAAACAAATTATCATAGCCATAGGTAAGGTGAGTGTGATACTATTACTAGCATTTACTACAAGTTCCAATTTTTACAAATTTCTCAATCCAGACAAATTTGTGGGACTCAAACCACGTGAATATCAATTCAACCATGTTTCTCACGAATGAGAGTGCAATATCTAACAAAATCAAGAAGAAAAATCCATAAAATATGGACACGTAATAATAAGATGTGACACCTACATAGAATGTGTTTTGATTTGATACAGTCAGGTACATGTGTCATAAACTTAACAGAGTACAACAAATTTGTTATTCATGACTTCATGTATGACTTGTGATTTTTACAAAAAAAAGAAAAAGAAAAGAGAATTTGCATGCTTTCTAATTAGTAATTACAACTGATAATGAATTATGTTGTAATGGTTGGGTTTGGGTTAAGTATAATGACAATTGATGATAACTATGTTGTCATGATTTCAAAATATAAAAGCTCCTAAAAGAAAGTTGTAAAACTCTATATATTTATTTGTAAAACTTTATATATTTATGTGTGTATTTTTAATACCACAACGTTGACATGGATACAATAGCAAGTTTTCTATGGAATGAACAAAATCTTGTTCCAAAGACTAATTTATTGGAATAATTTGCTTCTTATTTTTTTTTTTTTTGGGCCATTGTAATTCTAATATTTCTTTGTGCTGGTTGTGGCATAAGTTGCTAGGATGCTATTGATATACATGATGCTCTATGAGTAAATATGTCCCTGAACAAAAAGACTCACATATAAAACATTAATTAACCTTATGACCTTCCAGAAAAATTAAATAAGGATACCCCAGTCAATTATGCCTAATCCTTAGTAGTCTGGTTGATGAGGAATGAGGAGATGTGAGTTTCTTAGTGGTCTTTCAGTTAATTTTGCCTTTTCAATAACCAACCGAAGCATATACTCATAAACATCACTAATTCCTAGTTGTCCTTAGAGCATTTGTTAATAGATTATTTTATAAAAATTTTATATCATTTTTATGAAAAATATGAAACACATCAAAAAAGTTAGTTACTATTTTTCTTTTTTCTTAAAATATTTTTAAAAATAGTTTCTAAACTAGGACATCCGTTAACTATTTTTACTCTCTTAGTTTATGTTCAATGCATGCGGATGCCATTTCCGGATCTTTTAATTCTAATTAAATAACATCACATGGAGGTGGAAGTGTAAAGTGGTAGGTTTTATCTAATTTAGCAGGACATTAAATTATGTGTTGTAGAAGATGATAATATGATAAGACATTCAACTCCCTTGAGTTTGCAGTTGTGGTACTGTAAGTCTTTAATGTTCTTTAATGTTTTCTTGTTTGTTATGATGGCTCTTTTTTCTTCCCTCTTAAATAGTTTTTCCATATATGTTGGTACATTGTTCTCCTTCTTCTATCTACCTTCATGATTCCGCTTTAATTCATTGTCTATGGGGCAAGTCAATCAGCATCACTGCATCAGTAGAATTACTAGAAGTAATTAATTAAATCTAGAACATAAATTTGCCTCAATCATGGAGTAGAAAAGCTTTTAATATATAAATAATAACATGAGTTAGATTCAAGTTACATATAGTGTAACTCTAAGTAAAATTACATCACCCAATAACTTGTTATTGAATTAATATTTTGAAAATTCGACCATTGAATTACATATTCTATATGTTCTTAACATGCATGCCAATTTTCATATCAATCAGTTGCTATTTACCATTTGATCCATAAACTCATATTTTATGCATTATTTTAAACTACAAAAATTTGAATTTTAACAATTGATTGATGACATGGATATTAATTTTTGATCACTTTGAAATTTTGCAAGCGTAAAGAATATACAAAGTTAATGTAATCTAACGATAAATTTGTCAATATTCGCATCCAATTAAAAAATATTGAATGATGTAATATTACTTAGAGTTACACCAAATGTAACTTGAACTAATTCTAATAACATAGAAAAAAGTTATAAGTTTTTTTTTTTCAAACAATAATACTTATAAGTAAACATATTACGAAAAGAAAAAAAACAAAAAGTTAAACACATTACGTGGCATATAAGCATTTAAACCCCACCCTCCACCCCCTACTTTCTATTAGAAATTTGTCTTTATTTGTGGAATATTGGTGGTTTTCACAAATGTTGACTTAATTAATTTATCAATCATCATAGGGAGTAAAAATGGTTCTCATCTCGGGGAAAAATTATATTATGAGTAATTTCACTTTCTTTCTTTAAGATTTGGGTAAATAATACTTTATACCAAATTTGAAGGAAAAAAATATTTTCCCTTCTTAGATATTTAATTGACCAAACTTTAAATTAATATTAAAAATTTTGTGTACTAACCTTTCATTTGCTTAAGGATGAGTTTTCAAAATTATCTTATTTCATAATTAAAATTTATTGTTTTAAATTTTTAAATAAAGTATAATTTAAAATATTAAGTGTGAATTTTGCTTTTTGCTTTTTTTTTTTTTTTTAAAATCAAGTTAAGGAGAGATTTGCCATTGCAAGTGTTTTGGTACTTAATAAATTTTGCATTTTTATTCTAAATTTACCAATTATTTTTTTACAAATCATGGTTAAAGTTTTGTGAAGAAATTCTTATAAGAATTTAGAATATTTAATTACTAAATATAAACAAAAAGGGGGGGAGGGGGGAGGGGCGTTAATTTCTTCAAACCTCAATGGAGGTGAATGTTTTTTCCTCTCAAGTTTGAGGTGAAGTGTCATTCCCTCAAACCTTAAGGGAGTAGAGTGTAATTACTCCTAAATATTATTTCATAAACAATAATAAAGTTTCTTTGGAAAAGTTGACTTTCAAAAATCCTATACTAAAATCAATTTCTTTTTTGTTAAAAAAAAAAAACCGCAGTAAGGGAGGGTAGCAAACTCTATGCGCTGAGGTTAATAGAAATGGAGATGAGCACTAACGCGCTCACCAGTGGTGATTAGGCCACTTGAATCCAAGACAAAAGTTTTATTGGCTCATGGTATGGCAATAATGACCCATAATAATAGCACTATCAAAACTCTAGTGATACATGTAGTGTTATTTATTGCCGTTATATAGTGTAAGGTCGATTAGTCTACACTAAAAACTTTTTTTTTATAAGGTAAAAAAAAAAGAAGAAAAAAGAAGAAGAAAAAACTTATGGTCCTAAACGAGTCTAGAAATGTTATTGTAACTTGTAAACAAGACGACTACACTCTAGGTAGTGTAGCTTTCTTGGTGATTAGGTAGGTGGAGTCCGTGACTTGATTAATCAATAATAATTGCCTTCTAGAAAGTCCTTCAATGCCTCTAGAAAAATTTCAATCTACTTCCTGGCGTTCTGTCAACAGCTCAACTCAAGTTATTCATAAGATAAATGCTAGGACACAAAAAAGTTTACAATTCACAATATTGTGGGACTCACAATTTTACTTCTATCATTTACAACTTGTTATATGTTTAGTTATGATAAAAATTGTGAATTTTTTGTGTCCTTAGCATTTTCTTATTTAGAAGTTTGTTAATTAATTACCTGCTAATTGGTTCCTTAATGGCTTTGTTTTTTCCCATCAATATTTGCCTTCACTGTTTTTTTTTTTCTTCTATTTATAAAATTGTATTCACTGTTAGTCTTTAACAAGTTTGTGTTTTATTCATTTTGCCTAAGAAGTCTTTTTTTTTTCAAGCAAAGATTAGTATATATATTTTTAAATAAAAAAAAGTTTAGCGGTGATCCCATTGTGTCAGGATTTGTCTATGTCTTTGTGAACCACACAAGTGACTGGGTTGGGACAAATGAAAATAGTTGTTGATTGGTACTAGTCGTTGTGAGCCGTACAAATGTCAAAAATTAATGCATCCATTGTGTCATGATTTGTGAATGTCTTTGTAAATCACACAAGTGACTGGGTTGGGACAAATGAAAATAGTTGTTGATTGGTATTAGTTGTTGTGAGCCGTACAAATGTCAAAAATTAATGCATCCATTGTGTCATGATTTGTGAATGTCTTTGTGAACCACACAAGTGACTGGGTTGGGACAAATGAAAATGGTTGTTGATTGGTACTAGTCGTTATGAGCCATACAAATGTCAAAAATTAATGCATTCAATGTTTGCAGAATTCAAGGAATATGAACTCCAATAATTCATCATCAGAATTATGTGTAATGCTGATGACTGATATGCATTAGTCTTTTTCGTACGTCGGGTCCTCCGATGTCTCTTTCTATCACAAAAATAATGGTTGTCTTACAATAAACTGGAAATTTTTTTTCAAATAACATTAAATATCAAAAAATTTAGTTAGTTGTCGCGTTTTAAAATAATGTTGTAAATTAGCCCTTCGAGTGTCTAAAACTTGAGTTCCAAGATAAATCTTGAGTTTTTAAATCTCAATTTGTAAGCGGTGGAAGCTGATGTCGAAGAAAATCCATGTGGAACTCGAGTTTATAAAACTCGAGTTTCACCATTTTAACTTCTTCTTCCTCATGTTCTGACCCAGTATTCTTGATCGTGTTCAAAGTCAGATTCGTGCTCAATGGATTCGCCGCCATGGTCGTCAAGAACATCGCCAACGAAATCACCGACGTTTGAAAGCACGTGAGCATTAGCCACGATTTGAGCCGCTCCTTGGTCCCGTCGCCGACATTGCTGCTGCAAGTGACGCATAATGACTTCATTAGCGGAAGAAAGATCCCTCCGATTCTTCCTCTGTTCTTCGTCTCTGTTTGTCGTCAGATCGTTCCTCTGTTCTTCATCGTCAGATCATTCTTCTTGTTCTTCTTCAGGTTTGTTGTTCTTCAAATACCAAATTCGACGAACCTAGATCTCCCTAACCCTGGAGCGACGGAGGCAGTGACGGCGAAGCTCTAGGCGAAGGTTTTTCTTCTTTGGGTCTTTGGTTTGATGAATTTTCGTTGTTTGATGATGTTTTTCTTCTCTGGGTTTGTTGATGAATTCGTTGTTTGATGATGTTTTTTCTTCTCTAGGTTCTTTGATGATGTTCTTTCTCTGGGTTCCTTGTCTGGAATTTGCTTTAGAACCTCATCATTTTAAAGCTGTGTCAAAAATCTTTTTGCCTAAGAAAATCGAGTCTTAGAGACTCGATTTTAATTTGGTAGAACTCAAGTTCTTAAGACTCGAGATTCGAGATCTATGTGGCATTTCTTGTCCAAGTCATCAAGTACAAAGCGAGTCTTTGAGACTTGAGTTTTAAATAGAACTCGAGTTTTAGAAACTCGAGATGCTAGTTTGTTAAAACATTTCAAACGAGTGTCAACTTACTATATTGCCCTCCCTTATTATGCTAGAAGCCAAATATCCTCCAATGAACTAGGACTCTTTTCGTTTGTCTCCAAATGGAAAAAATCTAATCTATATATATATATATATATATATTTTTTTTTTTTTGGATAATTAGAAAGAATCTAATCTAATACATTATTCAGATTTAGTTTTGATCAATTTTGTTTTTCAAAAGAAGAGAAAGTTTTGATCAATTTTTAATGCTTTTATAGGATGTCACTTTTTTTAAAACTTAATTATTTAATAAAAATGATAATTTAATTTCAAATGATATATATTTAAATTTATTATTTACTATGAGAAAGATTATATTTAACTTTTTTTCCTTCCAATATAGGTAGTGCGGGAAGATATAAATTCATATTCTTCTAATTGAGAGAATTGAATAACGCAAGTGAAGTATAAATTTTTTTATGTATAGACACGTTTTATAACAAGAAAAAGAAGTAGTTGATTTTTCTTTTAAAAGAAAGCTTTGTGTTTGTCATCGCTAGAGAAGATGTAAATGGAAATCACATGAAAAGAATTCTTCCTATAATTGAGGGAGGACAACGATGGAATATATGAAGTGAAGTCTTGGACTCTCAGGGTCTATTCATAGACACATTTCTACACTTTTATTTTATTAAAAAAAAAATAGTTTGATGGTTATAATAACGGGAAAATGAGGATAAGGTATCTTAGTATGATGAAAGCTCTTTATCATCAGATTAAGACATCAATCAGTTTTTGGTGTAGACAGAGATTGAACTTTAGATATTTTATATAATCATCAGAGACTTTACTAGTTGAGTTAAATGTAACCCACGTCAGCCAATTGTTAATATTGGAGAAAAATTGATGAATTCTTATGAAAGTAGTGGGTTCTAATTAGTTCAATTAGTAAAGTCTTTGATAATTGAATAAAAGATTTAGGGTTCAATCGATTAGTGTTTTGGTCGGATGATAAAGAGTTATCATCAAAAGCAAATGCCATAAACTGAAACTTTCTAAAAAAATAAAAGTAATTTTTTATGGGAAATGCTAACGAGTGTCCTTAGGGCACTAGTTAATAATTCATTTAAAGAAAGTTTTTATGAAAAACGAAAAAAAAGTAATTAATATTTTGACAGTTTTTTTCATTTCCCATAAAAGTGGTATCAAAACTTTCTTAAAATGGACAATTAATGAGTGCCCTAAAGGCACACGTTATCATGACCAATTTTTTATTACTGTCATTCATCATAGATCATTTAATCAAATAACAACAAAAAGTTGTGACAAATAATTTGGTCATAAAAAAAATTTTCTCTCGCACCAACTACTTTCATAAATGTCTAGTTATCAAACTATGATTTGTAAACCGAGCCCACTAAATTTGCCGTTTCGTATTTGAATGGTTGAACTCGTGAAACAAATGCTGAGCTCTCAGGATCGCCTTTAAGGCATTAACTACACTGTCCTTTTTGAGCCAACACCTAATTTAGGGCGTTGGTTTTCGTTTTTGAAGATTAAGTAAACACAACACAAGTGAATGGATTGGGACTCCTATTGAAAATACTAGTCATACGTGAATTCTGCTAACACTCTTTGTGAGCCATACAATTGTCAAAATGCATTAAATTTTAGCAGAATTCAAAGGTTATGAACTTTTGTATCAATAAGTGTCGAGACATATCAAAATTTACAACAAAATTCACACTCATATAAAATAGGAAGTTGTTAATGGTAGATAATAAATTAGCATTATTAGTAGGTCTATATAATAATCAATAATAATAAGTCATTCAGTAGGTGTGAAATTGTTATCAAAAGTAATCATTGTGCCTGTAACATTACTTTGTCTGAGTTATTCTAAGATCACAATCGTTATCACATCGCTAAATGTCACTTTCACATAAATACACTATTTTTTTTTTAAATTCACAATTAGCTACGTAAGAGAGTTGTTGAAAAAAATTTGTGAAAGGATTTTATTTTAGAATTACTGATATAAGGTTTCTTTCTACAACCCAAAAAAAAAAAAAAAAAACCTATTTGTCATACAAAATTTGGACTCTTTTCATTTGGCTTCAAATAGAAAAAATATAATGCATTATTTGGATATATATATATATATATTTCTAGATTGGGTTCAAGTTACATCTGTGGTAACTTTAAGTAATGTTATGCTATCCAATAACTTGTTATTGAATTCATATTTTAAAAATTTCACCGTTGGATTGCATGTTCTATGTGTTTTTGATATGCATGCCAATTTTTATACCAATAAGATGTTATTTACTATTCGATCCATAAATTCATATTTTATGAAATATTTTAAACTACAAAAACTTGAATTAAAAAAATTGATTAATGACATGGCTATTGATCTTTGTTGTAAGGTTGAATTTATTCAATCATGTGTTGGCTTTATTCCGTGCCAAATTTGCTTGTAATTTTGCAATTAGATACCCTGTATTTAGGTGGGAATTATATAAGGGTAGTGTGTGAGAGAGTGTGAAAAAATCTCAAGAAGTGTGCAATTCAAGGGAGTCTCGTGATTGGATCTCTCGACTGGCAAGTCGCCAGAATGGTACACGTGAGAAGCATGCAGGGGAAGCTGAAGGGTCACGACAACTGGAGCACTACAGGACAAAACTTCCAGTCTGGTCAAATAGTTAGCTTGCGACTTAAACTTGCGACTCAAACTTATGACTTGTTCCAGTTGCAAGGTCGAGTCGCTAGAATACCCTGTTTGTCGAAAACTAACCTTTCGCATTCCTCATACACTCTACTATAAATACCCTTATACCCACGAAATATAGAGAGTTTCCAGAGAGAATTTTGAGAGAGAAACCTTAGAGAAAAACAAGATTGATTCATCCATAATCTTCATCCTTTGATTCTCCAAATTCCTCTACTCTCACCCTCTCCATTGACATATCATTGAGAGGTACATTTAGCTAAATCCTTATCTCACCATACCCATATCAATGATGAGATATTTTAGTGCTTCGGAAGCAGTTTAGAAGGGACCAATTCATTTTGGTTGATGCAATGGGCTATTGTGGGATATTGCGAGATCTGGTAAGCTAGAGAAGACAAGGTTCGGCGTAACCCTGTTGGAGCAAGAAGCTTAAAGGGTTTAGGTGCATTGGGTAGATTAGGCTTGGAGGGTCTTCTGCTATTCATGTATCCGAACTTTATTCTTTAGTGGATTACTGATAGCTTGGAGGGCGGCGGAGAGGTTTTTCGCCAAGTACTTCGGTTTCCTCTTCGATAATACATCGCCGTGTTATCTTTGTGTTTGCATCTCTTTTCCCCTACTCTTTACCTTTTAATTACTGCTGTGGTTGTGATTAATTTTGGTTTGGAGTGTTTTACCAATTTGGGTTTAGCTTATATTCATCTTTCCACACGTATATTGTTTGTGTATAAGCTTGTGTTGATAATTTTATTGTTGGAGGTCTAAACGTTCATATGTGTTTTAAACACTATTGGAACTTTCATTTGTCACCTTGAAATTTTGTAAATATGGAAAATATATAAAGATAATGTAATCCAACGATTGATTTGTCAAAATTCGCATCTAATTAAAAAAATATTGAGTAGTGTAATATTACATAGAGTTACACTAGGTGTAACTTGAACTTAACCCATTTTTTTTAATATAAATTTAAGGCTTTTATATGATGTCATGTTATTTAAAACTTAATTATCTAATATAAATAATAATTTATTTTAAATGATAGATTTAAATTTATTATAGCTAAAAAATCATTAATTATTATAAAGATTATATTTAATTTTTTTTCTTATAATATAAGTAGTGGTGAGAAGATTTAAATTCATATTATGCCAATGGAGAGAAGAATTGAATAATGCAATTAAACCATAAAATTTTTGACAAAATATTAACCACATTCAATTAAAAGTGAAAGGATTAAGGGATGGGATCTTATAAAATTTTTATTTTTATTTTAAAAAAGAGTGGTTCATTTTAATAAGAATTTGTATTAGTCATTCCTATAGAAGATGGAATGGAAGTCTCATGAGAATGAAAATAACACGCAAAGATTTTTATTTATTTTATTTTTCTAAAAATCAGGGAGGAAAACGATGGAATATCGTGAAGTCCACTCTTGGGGTCTATTTATAGACACCATTGTAGCTTCTAATATATGTGTATATCTCTCTCTCTCTCTCTCTTTAATAATTTGATAATAAGGATGATGGAATTCAAACCTTCATTTTCTTTATTGGATTACACTACTATATGTAAGTACTATTCTTAGGAACCTCTATTTTATCTTCAAAAAGTTTAGAAAAACAATTTCGATGTCATAAATTTGGCTATAAGTTTAAGTTAATTAATGGGATAAAATTGTCCTTTGCCCTTTTCGGGCAAATTATATAGCCTTATACTCCCTTTTCCAAACTAATTAGGGAAATGCCCATATTTTAAAACTCGATTTGTGATAAATTGAGTTAAAAAAAAATATTTTCTGAAACCCTATAGTGACATTTTAAGGAGTCTATAGTGACGTTTTAAGGACCTATAATGACGTTTTTTAACTCGACTTCAACGAAATCGAGTTATAGGCAATTTTTTTTTACCTATAACTCGATTTCATTGAGGTCAAGTTACAAAATGCTACTATAGGTCCTTAAAATGTCACTATAGACTCCTTAAAAACGTCACTATAAGGCTTAACTCGATTTATCACAAATCGAGTTTTAAAAAATGGACATTTTCTTAATTAGTTTAGAAAAGGGACATAAAACTATATAATTTGTCCAAAAAGGAAAAGAGATATGTGAGTAACGGAGAGAAAATTGATGTCTTATAATGGACCACTTTGACAAATTACAGGAAAAAACCTGGGCAAATAGGGCGGACATAAAAGATCTGTCTTCTCTCGTACCAACCAATTGCGAATATATGCATAGGTGTCAAAATATGATTGGTAACCGATTCCAAAAAAATCTGCGATTTCACATTTGAATTGTTGAACTCGTGAACCACATGCTCAGTCATATTATAAATGCTGAGTTCTCAGCAACGCCTTTAAGTACTAAGCTCTCAAAGCAGTCCTCCTCTCTATCCCTTCCTTTGCACACACAATTGGCCATGGCTTCGCTTCTTCAACCAAATGCTAGAAATCTTGAACCTAACCAAAACTCCGAAACTCTGAGATCCACAGCTTTAGAATTGGAAATCATAAATAATCCAATGCAAGGCAACAGAGGTGGAAACGTTGTTGTTAGAACTATGGGGGATGAGGATGAGGATGGTGTTTTCTTGACATGGGAGGATTTGTGGGTGACTGTTAATGGCGGTAGCAAATCAATACTTGAGGGTGTGACTGGTTATGCACGACCAGGGGAGCTCTTGGCCATAATGGGTCCTTCTGGTTCTGGCAAGTCTACCCTCCTTGATGGATTAGCAGGTATATCATATTTTTTTTGTTGGCCTAAAATACTATTTTCACCTTTTAAGTTTAACATTACTTCTAAATTTGAATTTGGTTTTTTAACTAAGAAATTTACAAATTTACACGATCTCTTGCATTGAAACAATATTTATGCACTCATTTCGTTAATATCTATTAGAATTTTCCTGTACAACTATATAAAAAATATAGTTGTTTGGACAAAAAAGAAATAGAACGTAGTTTTCAGATGGGTTAATGACGAAAACGTGATGAACTATAACGGAAAGGAGCATGTTGACATCGTTGTAATAGTTGAGGGCATAAATTGGAAGTTTTGAAAACTCGTAAACCAATTAAAAGCAACCCTGAACTTAAGAGGTGTAAAATGCTATTTAAACTTTTGTGTCTTATATATATATATATATTTTTAACGCTTCCTAATGACCAAGAATATTATTAAAGCAAAACAAAAGTAGCATCCTTCTTGCAAGCATCCAAAACTATAGTAGGAAGAAGATGCGAATTACACTAAAAATAAGACCTATTTGTGTTGTAAGTTTTAACCAGACTAGTTCTATTTTTTCTTGATTTTTTTTTGGAGACCAAAACATAGTTGAAGGCCTCTGCAAGTTCCTCTTACTAGCAATTTGAGATGCATGTCTCCTAATTTTGTAAGGAAGAAGTCAAAATATATATATTGAGCATTATGTATGTGCACACTACTGTTTATCAATGAAGGAGGCGGTTTAGTGCTTGTATTCCATTACTTTGCAAGTTTGAGGTTGTGGGTTCGATTGGTAGCAAACTTTATTATTACTTGAGTGGTCCCACACAATGTTAAATTCAGATTTAAGTGGGTCGAAGTAGTGACCAACTTGCCAACCCCTTCTCTTTTCAATTATAATCTTCTTTTTAAAAGAAACCTATTTTTTAGGGAGAAAAAACCCTACTTAAGCAATTATATGTTACTACTTTTGTATGTACCATATTACACCTTTAGCTCCATCAAGCATTTGAGAACCAACAAGAAAAATGTCAATGTCAAAAAAGAAATTGAATGCCCACCACACAATATTATTTTGCAACAAAAATTCTGTTTTTTTTTTTTTTTTAATAAAAAAAAACACAACTCAAAAAATATAAGAAAATATGATTTGACAATTCATCGAAAGAGCATTGTTATACAGGCTGAGTTATACACTAGTTGAAATTTTGTTTTAAAAACACGATTTTATTTATTAATATGAAATGGTGAAATAGTATTTTGAAAACACATTTTCACAATTATAAGTTATAACTAAAAACATGATTTCCGCTATTTGTCCCATACATATAGTGTGTAACTATTATCACTTATTGACAAATGTCTAACTAGTGTTTTATGGCAGGGAGATTAGGTTCAAACACAAGGCAATTGGGGGAAATTCTAATCAATGGCCATAAACAGAAACTGGCTTTTGGAACATCGGTAAGAGGAAAAAAAAAAAAATTCTCCTTATAAAATCAAGGAGAATATTTTCTTTAAGCAATTAGGGTTTTACTTGGGTCCACTCTAGTAAATTGGACGGACAAGATTTGGAAATACGCATGTCTAAAATTGTTTACATGTTTACATATTTACACCATGTCTTGTCTAGTGCACTAAGCAATGGAAGTTTTTCCTAGAAATTAGTTTAATTATTCTTAGCCATTTAAACATACTAACTAGTTTAATTTTTACCTTAACCTAAATATAGGCATATGTAGCACAAGATGATACTTTGATGACAACTTTAACGGTGAGAGAAGCTGTGTATTACTCGGCTCAGCTCCAACTCTCAGACTCCATGTCAATGTCAGAGAAGAAGGAGAGAGCAGAGATGACAATAAAAGAAATGGGGTTACAAGATGCCACGAACACAAGAATTGGTGGGTGGGGAGTCAAAGGTATCAGTGGTGGGCAAAAGAGAAGAGTGAGCATTTGCATAGAGATCCTGACACGCCCAAAGCTTCTCTTCCTTGATGAACCAACAAGTGGACTTGACAGTGCAGCATCATATTATGTGATGAGCAGAATTGCAAAGTTAGATCAATGGGATGGAATTAGAAGGACTGTAGTTGCATCCATTCATCAGCCCAGCAGTGAGGTCTTCCAACTCTTTCACAATCTTTGCCTTTTGTCGTCAGGGAGAACAGTGTACTTTGGTCCTGCTTCAGAAGCAACTGAGGTAAGTTCTCTAATGTTTATGAAGTGTGTGTATATATATATATATTCACTTGTTGCAATTAATATATAACTAAAGTTTCACACTTTCAATTTCATGTAGTTTTTTGCTTTAAATGGCTTTCCTTGCCCGACTCTCCAAAATCCATCTGATCACTTCCTTAAAACCATAAACAAGGATTTTGAAAAGGTAAGTGACCCTTGGCTCTTATGTTCGATAGTTTGTTGATATTAAATTTTGTTTGTGTCCTTAACCTTTAACCTTATCTCAAAATTGACCTTATATTTTAAATACTTCATTTTGGTCATTACATTTTCAAAATTGTTTAATAAAATTCCTTATAGTTGGATGAAAATATTGACATGACAAACTAAATTCATGCTATGTCATAGGTTGCTACACATAAGAATAAATATGAAATAAAGGTCAAAGGTTGAATACCAAATATGTAATTTAACCTATTATCAATGGCAGTTTAGTAGGTGACTTGGTTAATGTCTTTTTATAGATATATATCCTCTCCATTTTGTTTGGAATAGAGTGAGTTTATTTGGGTTAAAATAATTAATATCCTGTATATAGAAGATCATGGTACTTGATACATACTGCACAACACATTTGTAATAACTAATTTGAACCATGAAATAAGTCAATTTTAAATAGAGGTGATTTTCCTTTTAACTTAGTGTTATGCAATTACTCATCTTAGAAACACCACCTTATAAATCTAATATATATATATATATATAAATCTTTTGTAGGATCTTGAGAAAGGTTCAGATGGAGGAATACCCACCGAGGAAGCAATAGAGTCTCTTAAAAAGTCATATAAATCATCTGAAACTTACAAACAAGTTCAAAGACAAGTAGCAGAAATATGTAAACAGGTAATTAATTAAGCAAGAAATTAATCTTACAGTTTAATTTACATAGCATATATAAATAATCTTTCCTAAATCAATTACAGAATAACAAAAAACAGAACTAATGAGTGAAAAATTTATGTTGGTTTCAGGATTGTGGAACATTAGAGATGAAGAGAAGCCATGCTGGCTTCGTTACTCAATGTCTTGTTCTTACAAAAAGGTCTTTCGTGAATATGTTCCGTGATCTAGGCTATTACTGGTTGCGGCTAGCTATTTATGTTGCATTAGCTATAGGCCTAGCCACTGTGTTTTATGATGTTGGCTATAGTTATGGATCAATTCAGGTAATTCTTAAGAGAGATATATTAAATATTAATTCCTTATACATATGATTTATAATGCAAATTAGGATCAATTCAAATGCTAAATTAACATTGTAATTTTTTTTTTAATTTTTAATTTTTAATTTTATTTTCAGGCAAGAGGTTCACTGATCATGTTTGTATCTTCATTCTTAACTTTCATGGCCATCGGTGGATTCCCTTCTTTTGTGGAGGACATGAAGGTTTGTTTTGTTTCTCATTTAAGTATTAATCAATTTTATGCACATAGATCTACTTCCTTCTTTAAATCAACAAAAAATTATAGTGAAGAGCAGAGCTTGCCTGTTACTAATAAATCAAGTTTGATTATTCGATTTTATAGATTAGAATGACATTAGAACTAATTCAATGATTTAGATGCAGAGGAATGTGCAATTAATCCAAAATTTGAAGCTTTGTTAATGTCATACTCAATTATTTCATGTGTTTTTTTCCCCTCCCATTTATCCAGATATTTGAACGAGAAAGGTTAAATGGACATTATGGCACTGGTGCATTCGTTATAGGCAACACATTCTCGGCTCTTCCGTTCTTGCTAGTGATTTCACTGATTCCAGGGGCAATGGCTTATTACCCTCCAGGACTTCAGAGAGATGCCGAACACTTTCTATATTTTGCTGCTGTGTTATTTGCTTGCATGATGTTAGTTGAGAGCCTAATGATGGCTGTTGCAAGCATGGTGCCTAATTTCTTGATGGGTATAATAACTGGTGCTGGAATTCAAGGGCTCATGGTATTAGGTGGTGGATTTTTTCGATATCCGAATGATCTTCCGAAACCATTTTGGAGATATCCATTGTACTACATTGCTTTCCACAAGTATGCATACCAAGGATTGTTCAAGAACGAGTTTGAAGGGCTAACATTTCCCAGAGATAATGCCGGAGGGCCAATCAATCTAAGAGGTGAAGAAATTTTGAGAGATACATGGCAAGTGGAAATGAGCTACTCTAAGTGGGTTGATCTTGCTATCTTGCTAGGAATGGTGGCTTTGTATCGAATTTTGTTCTTGGTTATCATCAAGACCACTGAAAACGTAAAGCCTGTTGTTGCAAGTTTCATGTCAGCACGTTCCAAGCAAACAGCACAAGTCATGGTGAATCCTTTTACTACACCAAAGCATGGCGAGACTATACAGCAGAGCTAGATGTTATTGGTAATATTAGAAAATAATGTTATACAACTAACGAATGTCTATTTTCTTTGATTGTTAATTTAAGGAAATGGACTATCTTCTACTAATGTTTGTTTTTTGTTTTGTTTTTAAATTTCTTTGCAAGCACTTGTATATTATGGACTGAATTATCGGTTGGTGTATTAATTATTATAACTGGGAAAAAAAAATGATGGTGCATTGATATTTGATTGTGAGAAATTCTAGGATTTCCTTTATTTTACTTTTTTTTTATTATTATTATATAATTTGGTAGTGTAGGGTCCAAATTTGTTGGGCCAGGCACCAACTCTCTGTATGATGAGCCCAACAAATTCCCAACAATAAATTTGTAGAGAATGGGTTAAACAACTGGGCTAGTGGTGGATTTAGCAACGGTCCAGATGAACAAAACCGATAACGAAAGAAAAAAGGATCGAGTCAGGCATTCAACAAGAAAAAATCCCTTAGGTCCGAAGAGGTTTTCTATTTAAAGACTTAGTGAATACAATTTTTTCTCCTCTTTTTCTGTGAGACTTGCTTCCCTTATATATACACCCTTTCCCCATCTTCACCGCACACTTGTCCTCCATCTAGGCGCCCACTTGAGTACTAGTCACATCAGCCGTTTGCTTTAACCTACAGTGAGTGGTGGTGGGTGAAGATACACTGTTCAGGTGTCTTCTCCACATAAATGCGGCCAGGAAAGTTGCTGCAGTGCATTAAATGTGGCGGTGGCAGCTTTATTGGTAAGATATTTCATGATAGTCACGCAGTTAGACACACCCTAAGCTCAGCCCATGGCAAGGAGATCTTCAGCATATCTACTCGATCAAGTTCTGGGCAGCTCCGTTGGGTAGGATCCCTTCGGCCCAACCAGGTTGTCTTCGGACGGAGCGTTCGTCCCTTATGGGTTGCACTTCCACCAGGATGGCAGAGTATTGATACTTTTAGCCTCTTCGGAAAGAGAGTCGTATTCGAACTGGGTCTCAGGCCCAGCTTATGGCGTCGGGCTTTCTCACTCACAATAGCCCCTCAAAATTTCACTTTTTACCTCGCATCCGAAGAGAAAAAGTGGGGTTTTGATCTCTTGACAAATGAGGGCACTGAATTTTGACTCCACACGTGTGCGCGCATGAATTTGGGCGCCTTCTTTATAACCGCTGCTGTCGCGCCGTTTCTGAGGCGTCATTAATTGCTCCAGGCGGCGTCTTGTCCCTGAAATCTAGCGGTTCATTTCAAATCACGGATAAGATTCTCCACAAAATTTCGGGCGGGATAAGTCCCACCACTTCACCTGCCACTATATAAAGTCCCAGAAGGGACTGTCTTCTCATTTTGCAAACTTCAGAACTCCTAGCGAACTCAAGCGTTCAGACTCTCAAAGCCCTTCCTGTCATCTGCTTCAAACCGTTCCAGAACCCGCTACAATCTCCCCGCAAGGCCAAGACAAACATTCTCCGATTCAATCCTACGTAAGTTCCCTTCTTCGAGATTTTTTGAAATCTATTCAGATTGTCTCTTCGGCCATTGGTAGATTTTCTTCAGTCGCGGTTCCGCGTTTCCCTCGCTTTAACCTTATTAACAATGGGTAGATTTGAATACCTAGTGGATAGTCCTTCCCAGATAGAGAAGTTTAGGGAGACGTATCGCATCCCTCGTGAGGTGGGCTTGAGGTATTGCTCCACGGAGGGGTTATTACTGGACCGAGAGGAGGGTGAGGTGATAATCCCCATTATCGCCTTCCTGGAGGGAGGGATGACCATTCCCATGGGTCCAGTCACCAGAAGTTACCTTACCGCCCATAGGCTTAGTCCTGACCAGTGCGCACCAAACACATTTAGAATTTTAGGTGCAATTGATGACCTAAACCGCCATTTAGGCTTGGGATTAACCTGGCACGATGTGGTACACATGTACGAATGTCGTACTAAAGAAGGGGCAGGATACTATTTAAGGTCCCGATCCGATGTCGTCAGACTCTTCTCCGGTCTTTCCAAGTCCAACAAAGGGATGAAGGACGATTATCTGATCGTCTCGGGTGCCTGGCATGATGGGATTCATTGCCCAACCACGCCAGGAGCGCCAGGTGGGACATTCCCCCTTGAGTTTTTCAAACTTTTTTGCTTCTAGCTATTCGGACTTCCTTTTACCATATTGCAATCGTCTGACAGTTCTACTGCCATGTTTATAGATAGAAGGTACGTAACTCCTCGGCTGAGCCTTATGAATACCGCGGCCTTGAACTACCTTCTTCGGTCGGAGATTTTCGTGAGTGAAGACGGACAGCTTAGGTCTGTTCCCCTCATCCTCGGCTATACCCCGAAGCCTGAACTCTAGCCGAGAGGCAACACCATAACACTCGGGGATCGCCGCATAAACCGCATTGACGTGGCACGGAAGACCTTTTTAGCCCCCTTCGACCTCGCCCCGGTGCCCCATCCTAATCCGCAAGGTATACCAGTGTTCGTTCAGCCCGTTCAACAAGTCCCCCTTGAACCGGTAGCAGAGGAGGAAGGAGTTTCTTCTACCCCTTCGCTTGACCAGCAGATCGACCAGTTCAAGTTCGAAGAGGAAACCTCCGAGGAAGTGGAAATTTTGGCTGCCGAAGAGGTGCTTGACAGGCATTCTGCTGCTCCGCTCCTGAACATAGCCGTGCCAGACGACTCTGAAGAAGAAGACATGCAGAGTCTAGACTAATTGATGAAGAACAGGAGGCCAAAGGTCGCGGCCAAGGGTACTGGCACGTCCCAGCCCGCGGTCAACCTTCCCCCCCCCTCCTCTTCCTCCAGCTCCAAAGGATCCCGGCCTAAAACCACTGCCTGATCTGAAGAAGAAAAGGGTGGTGACAGAGGTGACGGATGTTGAGGAAGGGGAAGTGGTCCCTCCGAAGGGCCCCAAGCAGCAGAAGAAGGCCCATGATACTAGAGGTAAATGGGCTTCTTCTACTGAGGGTAGAGAAGACAACATAGTCGCCGACATGCGGCGGGGGACTCAAGAGTGGTCTCCGAAGCTGACATTGGATGGCGCAGCCATCCCTTATGACGCCTCCCTCCGAAACTACGCTGGTGGGAAGGCCGGGTATATAGCAGAAGCGCTGGAGAGGCCTCTCCTCCTTCCCAAGGACATGGAGTCCTATCGGCGCTTCAGCGAAAATGAGCTCTTTTTGTCCCTCAAAAGGGATTTAGGCATGGTGAGATAAGTGGTGTTCATCTGTAGCCCCCCCCCCCCCCTTTTTTTTTAGCCCTTATGTGCGTTCATAGCTTTACGCGGAATTCTTTGGTTTCCATGCAGATTGCCCAACAGATTTACGTGGCCGAAGAGTGGAATAAAAGGAAAGATGTTGATGTGCAAGCTGAAGCTCGATCCAGGGAGGATGTTGAGATAGCACTGGGCAAGGCAAAAGACGAGTGCGCCCGCACCTCCGAGCTTCTGAAAGAGGAGGCAAAGGCGAGAAAGAACGTGGAGGCAGGCCTGAAGAATGCTGAAAAGCAAGCCGAAGACCAACACCAGAAGTTGTATACCACCGAACTCAATCTGGAAACAAAGAGGGTGTTGGTAAAAGAGCTCCGGGCCGAGCTAGACAAGGCCAGAGACGCTGTTAAATTGGCCAAGGAGAACGCTCAGTTGGCCAAGGAAGCAGTTGAGGCCGAGAAGCAGGCTGCCTACATGCTAGGGGTGCAAGAGACCCAGTCGAGGCTGACCGAGGAGTTTGCCAAGGTTTGCAGAAATTACTGCGAAATTACGTGGGGCAAAGGCCTTGATGCGGCTGGAGTCCCTGCAGAGTCTGCCCTAAGGCAACCCGAGAGCATTTACTATCACCCCGATATCTGTGACCTGCCGGATGCCTCGGAAGCTCTCTCGGCCGGTCAGGATCTTCCAGCCCCAGCTGAGTCGAGCCAGGCACCTCTTCAGACCGGGGATGCGGGTGAACTGCCAAAGCCCAATCCAGTGCCTCAAGACAAGGTAGGATGTTTAGCTCATGTAACAGCTAGGACCCTTTATCATCCATTTTGTAACGAAATTATCTTTTTAATGAATGAAATGGATTCCTTTTACTCTTTGTTGCTTTTCTGGTGTTTGTTAAGTTGCCATTACAGCTAACAATGATAGTTTGATAATTAAGGATAAATCAAAACCATGGTATTCTTTTATGCGTAACTAAACATGGCCTTATGGTAATAAAAGTTGACGTAATTTAGCTTGAGCCTGCGTATTCCGCCAAGCATCAGATTGGATTAATAATGTGAATGTGTATTTAGTGAGATTACCTGGTCCGAGGATCGTGAGCATGGTTGAATTCTAAGTTTAAACATGAATTCTAAGTCTAACAACATAATGGTGTTAACTAACCCAAATCATCTGGTCCGAGGACTACAGGCATGATTGGGTTTAAGTTTAAACACTTATGAGAATCGTAAGGGGGTGTCAACTAACCCAAATCATCTGGTCCGAGGACTACAGGCATGATTGGATTTAAGTTTAAACACTTGTGAGAAACGATAAGGAGTGTTAACTAACCCAAATCATCTGGTCCGAGGACTACAGGCATGATTGGATTTAAGTTTAAACACTTGTGAGAAACGATAAGGAGTGTTAACTAACCCAAATCATCTGGTCCGAGGACTACAGGCATGATTGGATTTAAGTTTAAACACTTATGAGAATCATAAGGGGGTGTCAACTAACCCAAATCATCTGGTCCGAGGACTACAGGCATGATTGGATTTAAGTTTAAACACTTGTGAGAAATGATAAGGAGTGTTAACTAACCCAAATCATCTGGTCCGAGGACTACAGGTATGATTGGATTTAAGTTTAAACACTTATGAGAAACGATAAGGAGTGTTAACTAACCCAAATCATCTGGTCCGAGGACTACAGGCATGATTGGATTTAAGTTTAAACACTTATGAGAATCGTAAAGGGGTGTCAACTAACCCAAATCATCTGGTTCGAGGACTACAGGCATGATTGGATTTAAGTTTAAACACTTATGAGAAACGATAAGGAGTGTTAACTAACCCAAATCATCTGGTCCGAGGACTACAGGCATGATTGGATTTAAGTTTAAACACTTATGAGAATCGTAAGGGGGTGTCAACTAACCCAAATCATCTGGTCCGAGGACTACAGGCATGATTGGATTTAAGTTTAAACACTTATGAGAATCTTAGCATAACAAGATGGCGTCATGACCGAAAGAAGAATTCTTTTAATAGTAGTACCTTTTGAGGTTATTTACATTCCACGGTCGAGGCACTACATGATTATCCAGGTCTTCCAGGAAGTATGCTCCAACGCCAGCCCTTGAAGTAATGCGATATGGACCCTTCCAGTTCGGTCCCAGTTTTCCCCATGCTGGATTTTTTGCATTGCCTACCACCTTCCTTAGGACCAGATCACTAGGCTCGAGGGGTCTAAGTCTCACATTGGCGTCATAGCCCTGCTTGAGTTTCTGCTGGTAATACGCCAGCCGAACCATTGCGTTTTCCCTCCGCTCGTCAATCAGATCCAAACTCTTTTCCAGTTGCCCATCGTTGTTGGTTGGGTCAAAAGAGCTGGTCCTGTAGGTCGGGAATCCAGTTTCGAGAGGTATAACAGCTTCAGCCCCATAGGTCATTGAGAAGGGGGTCTCCCCAGTGGACCTGCGAGGCGTAGTTCTATATGCCCACAACACATGGGGTAGCTCTTCCACCCATCTACCCTTCGCATCATCCAGTCTCTTCTTTAGCCCGTTAACTATGACTTTATTAACAGCTTCGGCCTGCCCATTTCCCTGGGGGTAGGCGGGGGTGGAGTATCTATTTCTGATTCCCAGCTCACTGCAATAACTCCTAAAAGCTTTGCTATCGAACTGAAGCCCGTTGTCCGAGATGAGGGTATGGGGGACTCCAAATCTGGTGACGATGCTTTTCCAAATGAACTTCTTTACGTCTACGTCCCTGATATTTGCCAGAGGTTCGGCTTCTACCCACTTGGTGAAGTAGTCCGTTCCGACCAGCAAATACTTCCTGTTCCCTGCTGCTTTAGGGAATGGGCCTACGATATCCAACCCCCACTGAGCAAAAGGCCATGGGCTGGATAGTGGATTAAGGGTACCCCCAGGCTTATGTATGCTCGGCGCAAAACGTTGGCACTGGTCGCACTTTTTAGCATACTCATGTGCTTCTCTTTGCATATTTGGCCACCAATAGCCTTGAGTGATGGCCCGATGGGCTAGGGACCTACCCCCCATATGGCTCCCACAAATCCCTTCATGCAATTCCTCCAGCAGTGACTCAGCCGCTTCAGGGCGCATGCACAGTAAGTACGGACCTGAGTAGGAACGTTTGTACAGTTTGTGGTCCTCGGACAACCAGAACCTCGTAGCTTTCCTTCGTATCTTGTCTGCCTCCCCTTTCTCTTCGGGCAAGACATCGTCCCTCAGGAACATGATGATGGGATCCATCCAGCATGGGTCGGTTCTGACGCAATGAACTTGGAGTGACTTTTTTCTTACTTCCGTAGGCTCCTGCAAGTCCTCAATGAGGATGACCCTCGGCAATGCCTGTGCCGAAGATGTGGCGAGGGTGGCTAGGGAGTCTGCATGTGTGTTGCCGCTTCTGGGGATGTGCTGCAGGTTAAAATATTCAAACTCTGATTGCAGGGATTTAACTAGGTTCAAGTACCCCTGCATCCTCTCGTCCTTCGCCTCAAATTCTCCCTGTACTTGGCCAACAATTAATCTAGAGTCCGAGAATGCTTCAATCGACTTTCCCCCCATCCCTCGTACCATCTTCATCCCCATCAGTAGAGTCTCATATTCTGCCTCATTATTCGTTGCTGAGAAATTCAGCCTCAAAGCCTTTTCGATGGTGATTCTTTCTGGGGTTATCAGCACAAGCCCCACCCCAGAGCCCCTTTGATTTGATGCGCCATCGACGTACACCTCCCAGGGCGAGGGGACCCGCAAGGAGACCATACCAACGGCCCTTCTCTCAGCGCCCAATGTTGGTGTTACTTCCTCTAAGGAGGGCTCTGTGAATTCTGCGACCAAGTCGGCAAGGACCTGGCCCTTCACCGACGTGCGGGGCATGTACTTGATATCAAAAGCCCCCAGCATCGTCCCCCATTTGGCAATCCTTCCGGTGTAGTCTGCACTTCGGAGTATTGCTTTGAGTGGGAGTTGTGTGAGGACTATGACGGTGTGGGCTTGAAAATAGTGAGGTAACTTCTTCGTACCGAGTACCACAGCTAGGATGGCCTTCTCTAGGGGCAAATAACGAGTCTCAGCTTCCTGTAGCGATTTGCTCACGTAATAGACTGGTTTTTGCACTCCACAGTCTGTTCGGATCAGCACTAAGCTTACGGCGTTAGGGGCCACAGCGATGTAGGTAAACAAAACTTTGTCTGGCTGGGGACTGGACATGATTGGAGGTCTAGCCAGGTAGTCCTTAAGTTGCTGAAAAGCAGCAGCACATTCTTCCGTCCATTCGAAACCCTTCCACTTGTTGATCAGTGAGAAGAAGGGTCTGCACCTATCTGCTGATCGGGAGATGAACCTATTAAGGGCAGCGGCCATCCCTGTAAGCTTTTGAATTTCTTTGGGGTTCTGAGGAGCTTGCAGGTTGTGGATAGCCTTTATCTGATCAGGGTTAACTTCGATTCCCCTATGAGTGACCATATACTCTAGGAACTTGCCTGATCCAACACCAAATGAACACTTGGATGCATTCAATCGTAACCTGTGCGCCCTCAGGATTTCGAAAACGGCCCTAAGATCCTCAACGTGCTCGGCCACGACTTTGCTTTTCACCACCATATCATCAATATAAACTTCCATACTTTTACCCAATTGCGACTCAAACATCCTCGTCATCATCCTCTGATAGGTAGCCCCTGCGTTTTTTAAGCCGAACGGCATCACCTTGTAGTGATAATTTCCCACCGGGGTTACGAAAGATGTTTTCTCTTGGTCGGCGAGAGCCAGGGGTATCTGATGATAACCTTGAAAGGCATCTAAGAAACTCATTCGAGGATGTCCGACAGTAGCATCAACTAATTGGTCTATCTTCGGCATTGGAAACGGATCCTTCGGACAAGCTCTATTAAGATCGGTGAAGTCCACACACACCCGCCATTTTCCACTTTTCTTTTTCACCACCACCGTGTTAGCCAGCCATTCGGGGTAGAAGATCTCCTTAATGGCTCCTGCCTGCTTGAGTTTCATCACTTCATCCCTGACCGCGTCAGCGTGTTCCCTTGACGGTCGTCGGAGTGGTTGTTTCTTAGGGATAATGGTGGGATTAACGTTTAGGTGGTGGCAGATGAATTCTGGGCTTACTCCTGGGGCTTCCGCGAGGTCCCAGGCGAATACGTCAACGTTGGTTTTGAGGAACTCTATCAACCCCTCCTTCTCCTGAGGGGGAAGCGTGGATCCAACTTGAAAGAACTTCTCTAGGTCGTTATCGATAACTACCCTTACCAAGCTTTCGCACTCTGCCTCTTCGGCCGAAGCTTCGGTGTCCAGCACCGACGACTTTAATTGCTACAATTTCCCTTCGTTACAGTCCGAGGTCTCAACCTGAGGATGGTGCTGGATGGCCGCCACTAGACATTGCCTGGACGTAGGTTGGTCTCCACGGATTTCTTCGACTGCTCCTTCGGACGGATACTTAATCTTCTAGTGTAGTGTGGAGGATACAGCCCCAAGGGTATGAAGCCAAGGTCTGCCTACTATAGCGGTGTAGGGTGAGTAGGCGTCCACCACTATGAAATCCACTTCCACCGTTTCGGGACCGGTTTGCACAGGCAATCTGATCTGCCCCTTCAGAATGATCACTTTGCCATCAAAGCTGACCAAAGGAGAACTGTACGGAGTCAAGTCCTCGGGGGACAAGTTCAGCCCCTTGTATAGGTCTGGGTACATGATCTTTGCTGCGCTACCCTGATCTACCATTACCCTCCTGACATCGTATCCGCCTATTCTTAGAGTAACTACTAGGGCATCATCATGCGGTTGGATAGTCCCTATTTTGTCCTCCTCCGAAAAGCCCAGAACTGGAATATCCACCCTGTGTCTCTTCGGCTCTCTGTTAACACTTTCCGAGGGCACTCGGGCAACTGACAATACCCTGGATGGGTAGGACCCCGTCCTCCCAGGTGCAGCAAAAATGACATTGATTGTCCCCAAGGGAGGTTTCACTGAGTTGCCTCTCCTAGGCCCCGTGCTTGTCTGATTTCCCTGTCCGTATGAGTGGTGTAGGAGGTGCTTTAGTCTACCTTCACTGACCAGCTGATCCAAATGATCCCACAGGCTCCTGCAATCCTCGGTAGTATGCCCATGATCAAGGTGATACTGACAGTAAAGATTGTGGTTGCGCCTTTCAGGGTTTTCTACCATCTTGTTCGGCCTCTTGAAGAATGGTTCGTTTTTTATCTTATCCAGGACTTGGTGTACTGGTTCGCGAAAAACCGCATTGACCGCCTGGAAGTTCGCTGTGCTCTGTCCGGCCCAGTCCTTCCTCGGCCTGTTGTGATTTTGCCTGTCCGACCTGAAATCCCTCCCCTCTTGAGGGATAACCTTCTCCTTCCCCTTACTCTGCTGCTGATCTTCTTCCACTCTTTTGTACTTATCGATCCTGTCCATCAACTGGCGTATACTGGTGGCAGGGTTGCGTGTCAAAGACGTTCTCAAGGGATGTTCAGTGGGGAGGCCCAGTTTAAAAGAGCTAACAGCCATCGATTCACAGTCTTCCTCTACCTCATTGTATGTTTCCCAAAATCTATCCGAGTACGACTTCAGAGTCTCGTTCCCTTTCATGCTGACGGACAACAGCGAGGCCACGGACTGAGGAACCCTTCGGCAAGTGACGAAACGGGACCCAAAGGCCTGGGTTAGCTCTTGGAAAGAGCTAATAGTGTTTGCTTTCAGACCATCGAACCATCTCATGGCTATTGGTCCCAAACTGGAGGGAAAAACTTTGCACATCAGGGCTTCGTCCTTGGAGTGGACTGCCATCCGCTGGTTAAAATGACTCACGTGTTCCACTGGATCGGTCCGGCCATTGTAGATGGTGAATGCAGGTTGGTGGAAACGCCTGGGAAGTCGGGCACCCTCGATATTATGTGTAAAAGGAGACCTGGAGATCTGATCCAGAGCTTTGCTCATAGCATCGTTCCCTGCGCCCCTCGGTAAGGGATTCTGAGGGTTCTTCTCGTCATGACGCATTTCCTCATAGGTAAAGGATTCGCTGACCGGCGTTCGATGTTTCTGTTTATAGCCAACATCCTGTTCGTCCTCAAAATCTTCGTCAGAATACGAGGGACTGCGCTTCCTCTTTGCACGGCGCAACTCCCTTTTAAGCCTGTCTATTTCCTTCTGCATGTCTTTGTTCTTCTCTGCATGAGACATGTGGCTCTCCCCATGCGACTGGTTTTGATCGTTACGTGCGGTGTGTACACTTCCCTCACGATCCTGCCTCCGCTCCAGATGAAGGAAGGGATCGGTGTGCTTAGACGACCTGGACTCAGCTGGTCGTTGCCTTGGTTTAGCCATCTTTTGAGGTGTTGCTTCCACCTTTGCTCAAGCCGTTTTCCCACAGACGGCGCCAATTGTAGGGTCCAAATTTGTTGGGTCAGGCACCAACTCTCTGTATGATGAGCCCAACAAATTCCCAACAATAAATTTGTAGAGAATGGGTTAAACAACTGGGCTAGTGGTGGATTTAGCAACGGTCCAGATGAACAAAACCGATAACGAAAGAAAAAAGGATCGAGTCAGGCATTCAACAAGAAAAAATCCCTTAGGTCCGAAGAGGTTTTCTATTTAAAGACTTCGTGAATACAATTTTTTCTCCCCTTTTTCTGTGAGACTTGCTTCCCTTATATATACACCCTTTCCCCATCTTCACCGCACACTTGTCCTCCATCTAGGCGCCCACTTGAGTACTAGTCACATCAGCCGTCTGCTTTAACCTACAGTGAGTGGTGGTGGGTGAAGATACACTGTTCAGGTGTCTTCTCCACATAAATGCGGCCAGGAAAGTTGCTGCAGTGCATTAAATGTGGCGGTGGCAGCTTTATTGGTAAGATATTTCATGATAGCCACGCAGTTAGACACGCCCTAAGCTCAGCCCATGGCAAGGAGATCTTCAGCATATCTACTCGATCAAGTTCTGGGCAGCTCCGTTGGGTAGGATCCCTTCGGCCCAACCAGGTTGTCTTCGGACGGAGCGTTCGTCCCTTATGGGTTGCACTTCCACCAGGATGGCAGAGTATTGATACTTTTAGCCTCTTCGGAAAGAGAGTCGTATTCGAACTGGGCCTCGGGCCCAGTTTATGGCGTCGGGCTTTCTCACCCACAGGTAGATACAGTGGGAATGAGGATTTTAAACTTTGAACATCATTATTGAAAACACTAAGAGGTGCCAATTGAATTATAAAACTTTTCACATTTATTTATTTATTTTAAGATACTGGATTATCGGTTGGTGTATTAATTATTATTACTGGAAAAAAAAAATGATGGTGCATTGATATTTGATTGTGAGAAATTCTAGGATTTCCTTTATTTTACTTTTTTTTTTTTATTATTATATAATTTGGTAGATACAGTGGGAATGAGGATTTTAAACTTTGAACATCATTGTTGAAAACACTAAGAGGTGCCAATTGAATTATAAAACTTTTCACATTTATTTATTTATTTTAAGATACTGTTTATCCCGCAAAATTCTCTCTTAAATGTCCAAACACTTTGTATAAGAAGAAATACCAATTAAATTATAAGATTTTTGGCAAGATTTTATCAACAACAAAAAAAAAATTACATGATTTTTGGCAAGCTCTTAAACCCTTTATTTTACCTAAAATGAAGAAAGTTCATTTTATAATTAAGATTTTATTGTCTAGATTAGATAGTGTAAAGTGGCACAATTTTAAATGACTTGGCACCGGATACAAATTTAGATTCATAATATTCAATACAAA
This sequence comes from Quercus glauca, assembly GCA_023736055.1. Taxonomy (NCBI): domain Eukaryota; kingdom Viridiplantae; phylum Streptophyta; class Magnoliopsida; order Fagales; family Fagaceae; genus Quercus; species Quercus glauca. The sequence goes on along the minus strand of CM043325.1, from coordinate 26,953,989 downwards.
GATAAAATGGATTAATGTCAAATATAGATGATACGATTATATATTTTTTATATATTAGATAGTGTACAAGTGGCACAATTTTAAATGTTACACTTTTGGATTTATAATCCTATTTTCCTAACATGAAACTCTATGGTCGGTGAATTGGATAATATATACGTAGTTTTTTTTATTTAACATTTAGGTAAAGTTACTATAAAGTTAAACTAACAAATTACTGAAACTTGAGACGTTTGTTTTTCACTAATAATTAAAAAATTTTGTACAAAAAAAAAAAAAAAAAAAAAACTAAGGGTAAAAAACTAAAAATGAATGCTTATTAAAAATTCAGATTCATGTAATAAGCTGTGGCCCACATTCATCACACGGGTATGTTTTAGAAATATAATTAACAATTAGCTTTATCTGTAGAAATAACACAAATTTGTATTTTGTAGTACCACGCATTCTCAACAACCAAACAAAATATAAATACGTTTTTTTTTTTAAATTTATTATTATCATTTTTTTTTTTTGGGATCAAGGTAAGTAAAAAAAAGTTTGGCTTACTTCCATTAGTTTTCTAACTAGATATTTAGTTAATTTCTCTTTAAGATAGAATCATGTGGTAGTAAGTTTTAATTTCTATCAAAGGTTTAACTAGTGGGTGATGTGACAATATTAAAAAAGAAGAAGAGATGTTCAATTAAAAAATTATTAGAGGTAAGCTAGACCTAGTAAAAAATATATATAAACATGTATTATGATATTTTTAAAACAAAGAATTCAAAAAACCATTTTTTTTTTTGGGGAAAATTTAATAGATGCCTTAAGAGCATTTGTTAATGGACAATTTTTAGAAACTTTTTATAAGAAAACAAAAATGTAACTAACTATTTTGGCAAACTTTCCTAAAATACAACTAAAAATACTATTCAAATTTATGATATTATAAATATGATTAAAATTGAAAATAGATCCAGCACAACAATGCAACATATGTATGTACACGCACATGAAAAAGCCCAGAATTTATTAGTTAAAAACAATTAAAAGCATAGTCCCACACATAAAAACTCTCTTAGGATAATTGAAATAGTGGACGTAACTAAAGAAGTTGTTGTCCTTGAAAGCTAGCAAGAGAACTTAGGCTAGTTTGACTAAATCAAGAAAAATAGAGGATATATAAATTTGGAGGAATGTTTAGGATTTCTAAGAAAGTCTCAAATTTTTAAGGAGGTCTCAAATTTTACCTTTATTGATAATCGAGTCATCAAATATGTATTGTTATTTTCCTTTGTCTCAAATCATATTATCAAGAAATGTCAAAATTTCAAATGGCAGTGATAAGGCACATAAGCAGGAATGACAACAAGGTAGCCCATGAACTTGCACAATATGCCAATAGGTCTAGAGAATTGAAGAGCTGGTTTGGTACAGCTCTAGAGTTTATATCTATGTGTTATTTACTTTTCCGCTGTTGTGCATAATATGATCTTTCACTGTTTAATTTAGATCTCGTAATTAACCTAAGTAATCACTTAGTTAATTCATTAGGTTAAACAATTTATTTTAAGGGGTCTAAACAAACAAACAAAAACATGAGTCATAATAGGTTGACTGAACTTGTCAAAGAACGGTTTAAGTTCATAGGATAAGAACCCATTTTAGTTTGATAAGTTTCTAACTAGTAATCAACTGAGTCAAATTCGAATCCCATTTGATCCAATCTAGTGGGATAATTTGCTTCTTTTCTTTTATTGTAATTCTTATATTTCTTTTTGCTGGTTGTGCCATAAGTTGCTAGTATGCTCTTGATATACATGATGCTCTATGAGTAAATGTGTCCCAGAACCAAAATTCTCAAATATAAAACATTAATTAACCTTATAACCTTCAAGAAAAATTAAATAAGGATACCCAGTCAATTATGCCTAATGCTTATTAGTCTGGTTGATGAGGATTGAGGAGATGTGAGATTCTTAATGATCTTTCAGTTAATTCTGTCTTTTCAATAGCCAACCAAGCATATAACCATGAACATCGCTAACTCCTAGTTGCACTTAGGGCATTTGTTAATGGGTCATTTTATGAAAGTTTTATACCATTTTTATGAGAAATATAAAACAGAATCTAAATCTTCTATCTCACTTTTCTTGCTCCACTTTATACTCCACCAATAAAAACTTGCCATGTGTTCACCTAATTAATTAAATACCATCATTATTGACTTATTAATACTACAGTTATTAATTAATAGTAGTTTAATTAATTAGGTGAATACGTGACAAATTTTTATTGGTGGAGTATAGAACGGAGCAAAAAAAGTAGGACAAAAGATTTTGACTCTATAAAAAACTGTAAAAAAAAAAGTTAATTACTATTTTCTTTTTTCAATAAAACGTTTCTAAAAATAGTTCATAAATCACAGGCAACTATTAACTTTTCCCCTCTCTTAGTTTATGTTCAATGCATACGGATGCCATTTCCGTATCTTTTAACTCTAATTAAATAACATCACATGGAGGTGGAAGTGTAAAGTGGTTGGTTTTATCTAGTTTAGCAGGGCATTAAATTAAGTGTTGTAGAATATGATAATATGATAAGAACTTTCATCTCCCTTAATTGAGTTTATTGCATTTGTAGTACTGTCAAGTCTTTTATGTTCTTTATTGTTTTCTTGTTTGTTGTGATGGCTCTTTTTTTTCTTCACTCTTAAATAGTTTTTCCATATATGATGATACATTGTTCTCCTTTCTCTATCTACCTTCAGGATTCTGTTTTAATTCATTGTCTATGGGGCAAGTCAATCAGCATCATTGCATCAGTAGAATCTCTAGAAGTAACTAATTAAATCTAGAACATAAATTTGCCTCAATGATGAATTTCTTGTTTCTATAGATCAAACAATTTTCTTTCTCTACAATTAATCATGGAGTAGAAAAGCTTTTAATAAATAAATAGTAATAATATAGAAAAAGGTTATAAGTTAAACACATTTCGATTCATCAAATAAAAAAAAAGTTAAACACATTACGTGGCATATAAGCATTTAAACCCCACCCTCCACTCCCTCCTTTCTATCAGAAATTTGTCTTTATTAGTAGAGTATTGGTGGTCTTCACAAATGTTGACTTAATTTATCAATCATTATAGGGAGTAAAAATGGTTCTCATCTGGGGAAAAAAAAATAATATTAGGAGTAATTTCACTTCCCTCCCCTAAGATTTGAGAAAATAGGACAAAATTTAGATACAGTATCTTAAGTGCTGTTCATTAGGTTCCCCTCTTAAAATTCAGTCATGTGGCTACTTAACTTAAAAATACACTTTCATCCCATGAGAAAAAATTCATATGACAGAATCTTAAAAGGAGAACTTAAAGAACAATACCTAAGTACTGTACCTAAGTCTTACTCAAGAAAATAACACTCTAGTACTCCAAACTTGAAGGCAAAAAACACTTTCTCTTCCTAGATATTCAATGGTCCAAACTTTAAATTAATATTAAAGATGTTGTGTACTAACCTTCCATTTGCTTAAGGATGGGTTTTCAAAATTATCTTATTTCATAATTAAAATTCATTGTTTTAAATTTTTAAATAAAGTATATTTTAAAATATTAAGTGTGAATTTTGTTTTTTTTTTTTTTTTTTCATTTCATCAGGTTAAGGAGAGATTTTCCGTTGCAAGTATTTTGGTGCTTGATAAATTTTGCATTTTTATTTTAAATTTATCAATTATATTTTTACTAATCATGGTTAAAATTTTGTAAAGAAATTCTTATAAGAATTTAGAATATTTAATTACTAAATATAAACAAAAAGGGAGGGGAAGGGGGGGGGGGGGGGGGATGTTAATTTCTTCAAATCTCAAAGGAGGTGAATGTTTTTTCCTCTCAAGTTTGAGGTGAAGTATTATTACCCAAAACTTTAAGGGAGTAGAGTGTAATTACCCTAAATATTATTTCACAAAATAATGACGAAGTTTCTTTGGAAAATTTGACTTTCAAAAATCCTTAAGTAAAATCAATTTCCCTTTTATCAAAAAAAAAAAAAAAAAAAAAAGCATATGAGGGGAGGGTAGCAAACTTTATGCATTAAGGGTAATAGAAATGGAGATGAATACCAACGAGCTTGCTATTGGTGATTAGGCAACTTGAATCCAAGACAAAAGTTTTATTGGCCCATGGTATGGCAACAATGGCCCACAATAATAGACCCATCAAAATTCTAGTGGTACATGTGGTGTTATTTATTATCGTTGGATAGCGTGGAGTCGATTAGTCTATACTAAAGGCCCTTTTTTTTTTATTGGGTAAAAAAAAAAAAAAAAAAAAAACCTTATGGGCCTAAATGAGTTTAGAAATGTTGTTGTAACTTGTAAACAAAATGACTGCACTCTAGGTAGTGTAGCTTTCTTGGTGATTAGGTAGGTGGAGTCCGTGACTTGATTAGTTAATAATAATTGCCCATCAAGAGAGTCCTTCAATGCCTCTAGAAAAATTTCAATCTACTTCCTGGTGTTCTGTCAACCGCTTAACTCGAGTTATTTAGAAGGGAAATGCTAGGGACACAAAAAAGTTTACAATTCACAATATTGTGGACTCATAATTTTACTTCCATCATTCATAATTTATTATATGTCTAGTTGTGATAAACGTTTTGAATTTTTTTTATGTCCTTAACATTTTTTTATTTGAAAGTTTGTTAATTAATTGCTTGCTAACTGGTTCCTTGATGGCCTTGTTTTCCCCATCAATATTTGTCTTCACTGTTTTTTATTTTTTATTTTATAAAATTGTATTCACCGTTAGTTTTTAGCAATTTTGTGTTTTATTATTCATTTATTCTTCAATCTACCATGGTTAAAAAGAAATTTAATGTATTTGTAATGCAAGAATAACAATAACATATAAGCTTTTGAATCCCATTCTACAGTGAGAGGTGAAAACCACATAAGCAGAGTGATTTTTGAGCACAGTCTTGTAGATGGTAGATGGAGTTATTCATAAAAAAAAATACATGAGAAAAATTCATAATTTACAATATTTAACACTTTTTATAAATGTATATAACATTCTACACATTTTACATGTCTATGATATAAGTTTACATTGATAGTACAATGTAAAGCTATAAATAAACATTAAGTAACTAATAACCAATTGATGTAAGCTTTTGAGCATAGGCTTGTCGATAGTAGATGGAGTTGTACGCTTTTACTCTAAGAGTCCGTTTGGTTGGAAGGGTGGAAAAGTGAGAGAATAAAAAATAGTGGAAGAATAGAAAATATTTTATTTTATTTTATTTTATTTTTTGTTTGGTTGAAAGTGAAAAGTGGAGGGATGGAAAAAGTGGGTTTGCATAAATTTACTTATATACCCTTGTTAAAAAATGGTGCACAATTAAAACAAAAAAAGTGATAAGCAACCAAAAAAAAAAAATCAATGACCCAAATTATATTAAAAAATAAAAATCATGTCCAGTATAAAAAAATCATGTCTAGTTAAAACAAAACAAAAGAAAAAAAGAAGAAAAAGAAAAACAAAACAATGCGTTATGCATCACGCTGCGGCTTCAGGAAATCACACAAAAAAAAAAGAAAAAAGAAAAAATGGGCAAACGCCCAGTGAAGTAAAGAAGCAGCAACGTGAAGCCAAAGAATTACCCCCCCAAAAAAAAAAATATATATAGGGAAGCAATGTTAAGCTCATGTGCAACTGGGCATTTTTATCATTCAATCATCATATTTTCCTCTCAAGTTTTCTCCTTATTTTGGTGAGAACTTTTTTGTGAGCTCGGAGAGAAAATATTTGGGTTCTACCATTTATTTTTCTTCCTCCCTATTTAACCAAACACACTCCAAAAATGTTTCTCTTCTCATTTTCTCTTCAAAATTTTTCATCTATACTATTTCACCTCCAAACAATTACACCCTAAACGCTTGCACAAAGTGAGGAGCTTATCTTGGCCACACAAAAAAGCCACATTGAAGGCAGTACATAACTAAGACTTTTTTTTTTAGACCAAAACTTGAGCCACAAAATATATAAATACAATATATATATATATATATATATATATATATATATATATATATATATATAAACATAAAATAAATTCAAAACTAGATAAATACAAGAAAAAAAAAAGTCTATATTCAATTATAGCAAAACATAAACCACAGAAAAAGGCAAAAAAATTGTATTATAAATCGTTTCAACCCAATTCTCTCTAATTTATTAACAAAGAACTCAAAATTCTTTAAACCCTAAAAATTATCTAAGATTGATTTTTCAATCAATTACGCTGCAATTTCTTTGTTAATATGCAAAACCAAAGAGTATTAGAAAATCATCTAAAATTTTATTGTGAAATCCAATTTTAACAATATCCATGTTTTGAGAATGCATACTTTATTGTAAAGTCATCTTGCCAATGACATAAAAATAAAAATAAAAATTAAACCTAAACTAAACGACTTTAAGTGGAGTTAGTTAAGCAATAAGAGAATAATAAAGAGCCAAAATTTTAACTTTGGGTAAATAAAAAAAGAGTCATATCAGCACAAAGTTACAACTAAGAAGTCATTTTTTTTTCAAGCTAAGATTAGTATATATATTTTTAAATACGCGGTGATCCCATTGTGTCATGATTTGTCTGTCTTTGTGAACCACACAAGTGACTGGGTTGGGACAAATGAAAATAGTTGTTGATTGGTACTAGTCGTTGTGAGCCATACAAATGTAAAAAATTAATGCATTCAATGTTAGCAGAATTCAAGGAATATGAACTCCAATATTCAAGAATGGAACCAGAATTTGAAGTTGGGGAAGCAAAGTATAAACCCAAAATTTTTTTTATAAAAATCAAAACTAACATCTGCTCAAGTTTTGTTGAATTTCATCACGTTCATTAACATTATAATCTCATATTTTCGCAATTGGGACTAAATACTAATTTAATCGGTGGTAATTTTTTGAAAATTTTCACGAATTGGGACATTAACACTAAAGGCAATGTTGTATTATCAGCTTCAAATTATTTGTAATTTTTTCTCTTTAAAAAAAAATCAAATATTATAGATCATTTTCTCATCATCAACAACTCAAGTAAAAGTTTCGTTATTTCCATATTATATAGCTCCATTGTTTCAAAATTTAGTCCAAAAAATAAACCAAACAAACATACCCCACAAGCTATAACAACATTAATGTTAATAAAATATTTTCTAAAAATAGTTAATAATTCATAAAAATAAACCTACAAACAAGCATTACTACCCACTGCACACATTTGATCATAGTTCCCACCGGCTTCATATTTTTGGATCAATATGCAATGGGCAAAAGAATGTTGAAGTTTTCTTTTTAGTTTTCATGGGTTAAAATGTAAAGATTTTGAAGGAAGGGGGCCAAAAATATATTTTTTAGGGGAAATTTTTGTATATAGTGCTATTTTTTTTTTTTTTTCATTTTTTTGGCGGGGGGGGGGGGGGGGGGCTTTGCCCTAACGTGGGTCCGCCTCTGCCAATAATTCATCATCAGAATTATGTGTAATGCTGATGACTGATATGCATTAGTCTTTTTCTTACGTCGGGTCCTCCGACGTCTCTTTCTATCACAAAAATAATGGTTGTCTTACAATGAACTGGGACTCTTTTCGTTTGTCTCCAAATGGAAAAAATCTAATCTTTTTTTTTATTATTATTTATCTTTTTGGATAATTAGAAAAAATATAATCTAATACATTATTCAGATTTAGTTTTGATCAATTTTTAATGCTTTTATATGATGTCACTTTTTTTAAAACTTAATTATTTAATAAAAATGATAATTTAATTTCAAATGATATATATTTAAATTTATTATTTACTATGAGAAAGATTATATTTAACTTTTTTTCCTTCCAATATAGGTAGTGCGGGAGGATATAAATTCATATTCTTCTAATTGAGAGAATTGAATAACGCAATTGAAGTGTGTGTGTGTATATATATATATATATATATTTATGTATAGACACGTTTACAACCAAAAAAAAAAAAGTGGTTGATTTTTTTTTTTTTAAAAGAAAAAAGAAAGCGTTTATACTTGCATAAGTACCGTTAAAGGACTTCCATTTTATCTCAATAAAATTTAGGAGTATAACTTTTGAACCATAATTCATGCTACAACTTTCAGTTGGCCTTTTTTTTTTTTTTTTTTTTTTTTTTTTTTTTGTAGAGAGTTTCAACATATGACGTTAACTCCTGATAATAGCTCTTTATCATCAGACTAAGACACAAAGTAAAGTCTCTGATAATTGAATAAGAGATTTAGGGTTCAATTGATTAGTGTTTTAGTCTGATAATAAAGAGTTATCATCAAAAGCGAATGCCATAAATTGAAACTTTCTTAAAAAAAAATAAAAGTAATTTTTTACCAGTGTCACTCACCATAGATCATTTAATCAAATAACAACAAAAGTTGTGACAAAACATTTGGTCATAAAAAAAAAAAAAAAAAAAAAAAATCTTCTCTCGCACCAACTACTTTCATAAATGTCTAGTTATCAAACTATGATTTGTAAACCAGGTGAAAATAGCCAAATACCACGTTTTGGCAAAATTTGTGGCAAACTAGCACTATTTCTAAAATATTTAGCAAAGTACCACTTTTTTAGTACTCAAGTTCTACAAAATTGAGTTCTAGTGAGTCACCAACATGGCACTGCTGGCTTAGAATTTGTGTAATTAAAAATAATAATCTGGTACCTTGATATTACTAAAATCGAGTATCTCTTTATAATACTTGAGCTTGGTGCAGTCGAGTACCTTCTTTTTTTTTTTTTTAATGTTGAAATGCGTTGAATAGTCAAACTTAGTAGCTTGACATTAGCCAACAAACCATTAAATGGCTTGCATGCCCATGTCGGGATGATGCATGATATTTAAGAAGTTTCATGCGTGAAGAAATGCAAGAGCTTGCATTAAATGTTCTTCACAAATTGTCAAAGAAGATGGCTAGGAACAACACTTGACATGCAAACCAAATTCATGCTTCTTTTATTTTGGCCGAAATGGATGACACTCTGGCCATAAATGCTTGCCATTTTCTTTGACTTGACAAGTTTCATGTTGGTGTAACTATTGATATTTCGACTGAATTTTGGCTATAAATAGATGGTGAATTTGAGAGAGAGAGAGAGAGAAAAACAACAACAACAACAACAACAATGTACTCAACTGCATGAAGCTCGAGTACTATAAAGAAGTACTCGATTTTAGTAATATTGAGTACCATATTATTTTTTTAATTATACAAATTTTAGGTCAGCAATGCCACGCTGGTGACTCACTAGGAACTCGAGTACTATTTAAAACTCGATTTTGTGGAACTCGAGTACTAAAAAAGTGATAGACTGCTAAATATTTTCGAAACAGTGCTAGTTTACCATAAATTTTTCCAAAACGTGGTATTTGGCTATTTTCACCAAATGCTGTTTCGCATTTGAATTGTTGAACTCGTGAAACAAATGCTGAGCTCTTAGGATCGCCTTTATGGCATTAACTACATTGTCCTTTTTGAGCCAACACCTAATTTAGGGCGTTGATTTTTGATTTTGAAGATTAAAGATGTGTTTGGATATTGCTTATTTTGCTAAAAATTGAAAATTTATTGCTGAAAACACTATAGCAAAATAATTTTTAAAACGCAAAATACTGTAGCAAACTTATTGCTACGTTTTTTTACAAGTTGGCTGGTCCATGAACAGTGCCGTGGGACCTAGGATTTAAAACGCAAAACGCAAAAACGCGTTAGGCAAACGCACGCTAAGTGTGTGTTTGGCAAAAAATATTTTTGCCAACTTATTTTACTATTCAGCTTATTTTTACTATTATTCATGGGTTCTACTGTACTTTTTGGTACTATTTATGGATCTTATTGTACTATTTCAACTAATTTTTACCTTTATCTATAGTACATTTAGCAAAAAGTTTTCAGTTTCAGTAAAATAAGCATCCTAAGTGTTCGTTTGGATAGATTATTTTTTGTTAGCTTATTTTACTATTCAACTTATTTCAGCTACTATTTATGGGCTCCACTGCATTTTTTGATACTATTCATGAGTCCTACTGTTCTATTTCAGCTAACTTTTACCTTTATCTATAGTATTTTCAATAAAAAGTTTTCAGTTTTAGCAAAATAAGCGGATCCCAAACAAATCCTAAGTACACATTTTTAGATTCACACTTTGAAATTTGGATTTTAATATATATATTTTTTTAAATAAAAAAATTTAGGGCCGATCCAATAGTCTCATTGTGAGCCACACAACACAAGTGAATGGATTAGGACTACTAATGAAAATACCAGTCGTACGTGAATTCTGCTAACACTCTTTGTGAGGAGAAATTTTAAGGTTTTCATGGTGGACAAGTGACGTGATCCATCATTCCACTAAAAAACTCCTACCTATTTAAAATTTCTGAGTTATAAATTTTTTAAAAATAGAAATTGATTACTGACTTAGCAATTTTAAACAAGTGAGAGTCTTTTAATGGAATAGTGGACAAGTGACGTGGTCCACCAGAGGACTGTATAATTTCTCGTGAGTGAGCCACACAATTGTCAAAATGCATTAAATGTTAGCAGAGTTCAAAGATTATGAACTTCTGTATCAATAGGCGTTGAGACATACCAAAATTGACATCAAAATTCACACTTGTATAAGATGGTAGGGATGGCAATGGGGTGGGGCGGATCCAAAAGATGGGGTCTTTGTCCTCGCTTGCATGGTTTTGTTTTACTTTATTTTTACCCCAATCCGCATAATAGGAAAAATTTTCTTACTCCATTCCTGCCCCTTGGGGCCCTGTGAAACCCCGCCCCACCTGTAAAACTCTACTTCTTGTTAATTTACTCACAACTATTATAACTATTTTTAAGAAAACTTGTTTCGTTAATAAAAATGTACTTGAAATTAAAAATAAATTTATCCCATCAAATCAAACTAATTTTTAACAAAAATTGAATAATATTATTAAAGTTTTTAACAAAACAATATCACAATAAAAACAAAAATCTAATAATACAAAATTAGTGATTCATTAGTATATAAATTTGTTCATAATAAAGACAAAAGAAAATGTTAAAACTGGAACCTTATTTCCAACCTTGCTAGAGAAAAAAAGAAAAAAAAAAAAAAGAGATAGAAATCCTTGTTGAGTAAAATAAAATAAGTTGATGATATGTTTGTTTAAATAGTAAGGTTTTAGGGTATAAAAATTTACAATCTAACCCTTATCAATGCAGGGCGGGGCTAGTTGGGTCTAAAAAATCTAAATCCATCCCTGCCCCGCCCTATGGTGCGGGATTAAATCTCTCCCCATCCCTGCCCCACCACCTTTACAAGCTGGGGAAAACCCGTGTGGGTGAAGTGGGGAGGGGCGAGTCAAGCGGAGCGGGGCAAAATTGTCATCCCTATAAGATAAGAAGTTGTTAATGGTAGATAATAAATTAGCGTCAGTGGTGGGTCCATATAATAATCAACAATAACAAGTCATTTAGGTGTGAAATTTGTTGTCAAAATTAGGGTCTGTTTGGATAAGCTGTTTAAAAATGAGTGTTTGTAAAAATAGCGTTTTTAAAATGTGCATTTGGAAAACACAATTTTAAAAATTATATTAAAACGTTTGGTAAAATTTGTGTATAGTATTATTCTAAAATTGTTGTTTTGGTACAAATTACCAAAAAGGACCGGAAAAGACTTAATTCTGATGATATTATTCTATCATATTTGAGGTAGCTCATGCAAATAATAATAATAATAATAATATTTACTTTTCCTCTAACATTTCTTTAAATAAAAAAAGTATTATTATCAAAAGTAAAAACTAAATTAAAATAACCCCAATTACTTTTTCTTTCCCCAAAGCAGTCCAAGTACAATTGAAATTTGAACTCATTAGAGTTCACGTGGGGAGTCAGAACTCACACAAAGCAATTAAACAAGAGCCACACAAAACAATTAAACAAGAGCCACACACACACACAGCTAAAACAAAAGGCACAAGTAAAGAAGTTCAGTCTCCGTCAAAACTGAAGAAGAAGAAGAAGAAGAAAAAAGAGAAGCGGCTGGATAAAACAGAAGGCTGGGGGAATGACTGGCAACATGGGAAAACAACCACTGGCGAGTGGTGCTCTCTTATTTCTGTTTTCAATACTGCAACTATTGAGCTCTTTTTTGTTGTGTCAACATTCTCCACTGCCGTTCCAATGATTGAGCACAGTCTAGTCGCTGGAAAGTCAGGGAGGTGAGGTTATTTGCTGGCCGGTAATTTTGTCATTTAGCAAATGCGTGAGGGTATATCAGGTATTCAAGCCTTAAAAAGTATTATGAGACCTGCGTTTTAAGTGCCGTTTTCAAAAAGTTGGCTGGAACTCCAGTTTCAAAACGTTATATTTTGCGTTTGAGAGATCACAATTTCTAGTAAGATCACAGTGCCAAACGCACACGTATTTGCGTTTTTAATAAAAACACGCGTTAAGGCTTTTAAAATAGCCTATCCAAACGGGCTCTTAATCATTGTGCCTGTAGCATTACTTTGTCTTAGTTATTCTTGGATCACAATCTTTACCATATCAGTGTATGTCATTTTCACATAAACACAACATTTTTTTTTTTTTAATTCACTATTAGCTACGTAAGAGTATTCTCATCAACAATTGTAAAAATTTTAGCATTTACAATCTCAAAACACTACTTTTACAATTTTAACACCTCATTTTACAATATACCAAACATCAAAACTTCTATTTTTTTTACAACTTCATTTAAATATTATTTCTTTATAATTTTTTATTCCTTTTTTGTTTTTATTTTTTCATCCTCTCTCTCTGGTCTCACTGTCTCCCTCTCCCCCTCTCTCCCTCTTGGTCTCACTGTCTCTCCCTCTTTCCTTCTCGGTCTCACTATCTCAACCCAGCAATCATACCCACCGCTGGCCACTAGCCACCACAATTCCAACGACCATCACAACGATTAGTGACCCATGTCGATCAAGTTGATGACCCACGCTGATGAGACCGATCAAGTCGATGATCCATGCCGGTCAACTAGACGATCCACGCTGGTCACGTTGATGATCCACAAACGCAGACCCACGAACCCAGACCCATTAACCCAAACACACAAAATCGCCGGAGTACATCAAACCACGACCCACGGCCATCGTCGGAGCACAATCATCGGCGAAGTATACTCATTGGCAAACCATCGACAAAGCACAGAGAGAGAAGAGAGAAGAAAGAAGTGAGAGGGGAAAGAGAAAGATAGAAGAGAGAGAGCCGTCGAGGTGTATAAAAAAGAATTTTTCTTTTACAATCAAGCTACAGTGCGGTCTCAAATATGAGATTGCACTGTAGCTGAATCTTAAAATTTTTAAGATTTAGCAGTTTTAATGTAGATGTGTTTTTATCTCAAAAGTTCTAAAAAATAGCATTTTTAACATTTGAGAGTTTTAATGTGAATGCTCTAAGAGAGTTGTTGAAAAAGATGTGTGAAAGGATGTTATTCTAGAATTATTGATATAAAGTTCCTTTTTACAACCTAGAAAAAAAAAAATCATTTGTCATACAAAATTTGGACCCATTTCATTTGGCTTCAAATAGAAAAAATCTAATGCATTTTTTGGATATATATATATATATATATATATTTTGTTGGGTTCAAGTTATACCTATTGTAACTCTAAACAGTATTACACCATCCAATAACTTATTATTGAATTCATATTTTGAAAATCTCACCGTTGGATTACATGTTCTATATGTCTTTAATATGATGCCAATTTTTATACCAATCAGATGTTATTTACTATTCAATCCATAAATTCATATTTTATGCAATATTTTAAACTACAAAAACTTGAATTTAAACAATTGATTGATGACATGGTTATTGATCTTTGGTCACCTTGAAATTTTGCAAATTTAGAGAATATACAAAGATAATGTAATCCAATGATTGATTTGTCAAAATTCGGATCCAATTAAAAAATATTGAGTAGTGTAATATTACATAGAGTTACATCTGGTATAACTTGAACCTAACCTATTTATATATATATATATATATATATATATATATAAATTTAAGGCTTTTATATGATGTCATGTTATTTAAAACTTAATTATCTAATATAAATAATAATTTATTTTAAATGATAGATTTAAATTTATTATAACTAAAAAATCATTAATTATTAGAAAGATTATATTTAATTTTTTTTCTTATAATATAAGTAGTGGTGAGAAGATTTAAATTCATATTATGCCAATAGAGAGAAGAATTGAATAATGCAATTGAACTATAAAATTTTTGACAAAATATTAACCACATTCATTTAAAAGTAAAAGGATTAAAGGATGGGGATCTTATAAAATTTTAATTTTAATTTTAAAAAAGAGTGATTCATTTTAAGAAGAATTTGTATTAGTCATCCCTATAGAAGATGGAATGGAAGTCTCATGAGAATGAAAATAACATGCAAAGTTTTTTATTTTTTTATTTTTATTTTTAAATCAGAGGGGACATCGATGGAATATCGTAGTCCACTCTTGGGGTCTATTTATAGACACCATTGTGCGCTTCTATAATATATATATATATATATATATATATATATATATATATATATATATAGATGGGTTCAAGTTACACCTGGTGTTAACTCTAAAGAGTTACACATTTTCTAAACTATTAAATTTAAGTAGATCCAACAGTAAAAAAAATGCACTCATTAATACTGATATTTTGATAAGGATTTCATTTATTATCCTTATTTATAACTTTTCATACCTGTCTCTAATTCCAAAAATAGGAGAAAATATATCATATTTCGGTAATACCAACTCAGTATCTATTTTGATATTTCTTACCCAATAAATGAGTGACACCTGTTAAAAAAAACCACATCAAACTACTCTAACAAATTATTAATTTATCTTCCCGATAGTATAGAAAATTGTGATTAATTTATTGGAGTGGTTTGATGTAGTTTTTTGAAACAAGTGTCACTCATTTATTGGGTAGGAAATACCAAAACAGATGCTGAGTTGGTATTACTGAAACATGATATAATTTCTCCAAAAATAGGTATATTTTTCTTTGTGCTCTCTCTTTCTCATTCACTACACGTTTCTCTCTCCTCCATTGCTCTTCCACCTCCACAGCCACATAGAATCTAATACAAAAAATCTGAGACAACAAAGTCTAGTGACAACTACTGATTCATTAGAACCGAAGCATGTAGCAATTACTTTGATACATTATCATGTGGAATGGTACGGGGGATATAGAAGCATCACCGCAGGCCTAGTTCACAACAAGAATCAAAGTTATTATCCCTATTAAAAAAAAGTGTAATATAACATTGATCACTATTACCATTGATGCCATTGAACAGGTTTTGGCTATTTGCAAAACATATTACATTTTTTAGTTTGGACACGTTTAAAGAAACTTGTTCGATGACATCGATGGTAATATTAATAAAGAAAGATTTAAAGCCAAAACTTGTTCACTATTACCATTGATGTCATTGAACAAGTTTTGGCTTTTAGCAAAATATATTACATTTTGCTACGATTAATGAATGACCTGTCACTGTGTGAGAGGGGTGAAAACCGTGCAAGTTTGGCTCTGAGACACATGGCATATAAGCTGGAGTTGTGTACCAATGCTTCTAATATTTGGTCTCTGACTTCCTTTTTCGGTGATAAACAAAAGGTTAACTTTGTTGGAGTTTGTGGATTTAATGGTATTTGATGCCAAATCTCACATTTTATCCTAACAATAACTTTGATTCTTGTTGTGAACTAGGCCTGCAGTGATGCTTCTATATCCTCCGTACCATTCCACATGATAATGTATCAAAATAATTGCTACGTACTTCAGTTCTAATGAATCAGTGGTTGTCACTAGACTTTGTTGTCCAGATTTTTTTGTATTAGATTCTATGTAGCTGTTGAGGTGGAACCTTATGAAAATGGAGGTGGAAGTGTAATGGAGGAGAGAGAAACGTGTAGTGGATGAGAAAGAGACAGTAGAGAGAAAAATATACCTATTTTTGAAATTAGAGATATGTATAGAATATTATAAATAAGGATAATAAATGAGATCCTTATCAGAATATCAGCATTAATGAGTGCATTTTTTTGACCATTGAATCTACTTAAATTCAATGGTTTAGGAAATGTGTAATTTGAACCGATCTCAATTATTAATATATATATATATATATATATATATATATATATATTAATAATTTGATAATAAGGATGATAGAATATATACCTTTATTTTCTTTAGGAAAAATAACACTTTGCCTATTTGTGATTTGTCCGAAAAATACTTTATTTACATGTGGTTTAAAAATTAGCACTTTACTCATCTGGAGTTAGCTCTTATCTCTCATTACTCATATCTGTTAAAAACATGGATAAATTTATATTTTTTTTACTCTTTTATGTTTTTCTTCTCTCAAAACATAAAAAACTAAAAAATTAAGGGAAAAGAAGATCTAAAAGTTAGGTTTTGTAAAAATTAAAACTTAACTTTTACCTCTTCTTTTCATTTATAAACTTCTAGATCTTCTATTTTAACACATTAAAATTGAAAAAAATCAATTGAGTTCACCAGGTCTTATTCTTAGATGCATCACGGCCTAAGCTAAATTCACATACAGAAAACGCATAATTTAGTTGATATTCGTGAAGCATATCCTAGATATTCGTGAGGCATATCCTGCAATATGTAAAAACAAATATCCTTAAAACAATTGAAGACTTCCTATTGAGCAAAAGACCCTAAACAGAAATGTTTATTATTACTCATAAAGTCGACAGATGGCTTGGACTTATGCCGTCACTAAGAACAACTTCTTAATCAATTGCCAAACTTTTCGTCAAAATAACATATAAGGACAATTTAACACAGTTTTTTTTTTTTTTTTTTTTTGGTAAAGACAATTTAACACAGTTGTCATACTTTGAATCATCTTCTAGTACAAAGGTTCTGCAATTTTCCAAATGCTTGACATCAAAGCGTTTAACTCAAGGGAGACAATTTCATATTGGAGGTGGTATTAGTTTGATCAGTAGAACGATATATTTTGGTATTAGTCAATACCAGTGTACCGTTTTGGGTTTACCATTATTTTTTATATTTATAAATATTATATATATATATATATATAAATATTTATGTATGTATGTGTGTATATATTATAATAAATTTAAAGTTTATCATAAAACATTACCTCAATTTAGAACAAATTATTCATAATTTTAGACTTTAGCATCAATTAAAAGAAAAAAAAACACAATATAAAAAATAGAAAGCTTAATTGTTCATTACATACTAAGAAAACAAATAATACTAATAAGTTAATACAAGTAAATTACCATTTTGCCCTTACAAAAATTCAAAAACTACGAAACTAAAAAAAAAAAAAAAACTTTTTTCTGTACCAGCTGGTACTAGGCATATCGGCCGGTATGGTCGGTACATGACTGGTATGGCCGGTATTTAAACCAGTACGAAATGTTGGCGTTTCAATATTGGTACACGTACTGGTACAACCGATACCGGTACGATATCGACTACATTGGTTTAACTCCCAGTAGAATTTGCTTGCTTTGGCAATAGCAGATGCAAAAACTTTCATGTCAGCACCCTGCACTCTTTGAGAGTAGAAAATGCATAATTTCGATTTTTAATGTCTTAAAATAGAAGATCTAAAAGTTGATACATGAAAAGAATATGTATAAGTTAGGTTTTAATTTTTACAAAACTTAACTTTTAGATCTTATTATCTCTTGATTTTTTAGTTTTTTATGTTTTGAAAGGAGATAAACATAAAATGGTAACAAAAATACAAATTTACCTCTTTTTTTAACAAATGTGGATAACGGGAAACAAACAGTGCTAACCTTAAGTGGGTAAAATGTTAATTTTTAAGTTACAAGTAGGCAAAGTATTTTTAAGTCCAACCACAGGTAGACAAAGTATAATTTCTCATTTTTTTATATATTAAATTATACTACTATATATAAGTACTATTCTTAGGAACCTTGATTTTATCTTGAAAAAGTTTAGAAAAACAATTTCAATGTCATAAATTTTGCTATAAGTTTGTGTTGATTAACGTGAACGACAGAGAAAAAATTGATGAGTCCTAATCCTATGATGGACCACTTTAACAAATTATAGGAAAAAACTATGGCAAATAGTGCGGTCATAAAAGATCTGTCTTCTCTCGTACCAACCAATTGCAAATATATGTATAGGTGTCAAAATATGATTGGTAATCGATTCCAGAAAATATGTGGTTTCACATTTGAGTTGTTGAACTCGTGAACCACGTACTCATAGTCATAGTCATATCATAAATGCTGAGTTCTCAGCAACGCCTTTAAGTACCAAGCTCTCAAAGCAGTCCTCCTCTCTATCCCTTCCTTTGCAAACACAATTGGCCATGGCTTCGCTTCTTCAACCAAATGCTAGAAACCACGAACCTAACCAAAACTCCAAAACTCTGAGTTCCACAGCTTTAGAAGTGGAAATCATAAATAATCCAATGCAAAGCAACAGAGGTGGAAATGTTTTTGTTAGAACTATGGGGGATGAGGATGGTGTTTTCTTGACATGGGAGGATTTGTGGGTGACTGTTAATGGTAAGAACGGTAGCAAATCAATACTTGAGGGAATGACTGGTTATGCACGACCAGGGGAGCTCTTGGCCATAATGGGTCCTTCTGGTTGTGGCAAGTCTACCCTCCTTGATACATTAGCAGGTATATCATCTTTTTTTTGTTTGCCTAAAATACTATTTACACCTATAAGTTTAACATTACTTTTCACTTTTAAATCTCCATTTACTAAATATTATTTTTTTCAATTTATTTTACTATTCAATTTATTTTTGATAGTATTCATAGACCTCGTTGCACTTTTTGATACTATTTATGAGTTTTACTGTACTATTTAAACTAATTTTTACTTTTATTTATAGTACTTTTAACAAAAATTTTTTAATTTCAGCAAAATAAACAGATTCTAAACAGATCCTAAAGCTAGTTTTCTAACTAAGAAAATTTACAAATTTACACGATCTCTTGCATTGAAACAATATTTATGCACTCATTTCGTTAATATCTATTAGAATTTTCCTGTACAACTATATAAAAAATGTAGTTGTTTGGACCAAAAAATAGAAAAATTATGTGGTTTTTAGATGGGTTAACGATGAAAATGTGATGAACTATAATGGAAAGGAGCATGTTGACATCGTTGTAATAGTTGAGGGCGTAAATTGGATGTTTTGAAAACTTGTAAACCAATTAAAAGCAACCGTAAATTTAAGAGGCGTAAAATGTTATTTAACCTTTTGTGTCTTATATATATTTTTTAAACGCTTCCTAATAACCAAGAATATTATTGAGCAGAACAAAATTTGCATCCTTCTTGCAAGCATCCAAACTATAGTAGGATGAAGATGTGAATTACACTAAAAAGAAGACCTAATTGTGTTTTAAGTTTTAACTAGACTTGTTCTATTTTTTCTTTTTTCTTTTTGGAGACCAAAACATAGTTGAAGGCCTCTACAGGTTCCTCTTACTAGCAATTTGAGATGCATGTCTCCTAATTTTGTAAGGAAGAAGACGAAATATATATATATATATATATATATATATATATATATATAGAACATTATGTGTGTGCACACAATTGTTTTTCACCCAAGGAGGTTGTTAAGTGCTTGTATTTCATTACTTTGCAAGTTTGAGGTTGTGGGTTCGACTATTAGCAAGCTTGACTATTACTTGAGTGGTCCTAGACAATGTCAAATTCGGATTTAAGTGGGTTGGAGTAGTGACCACACATGCCAACCCCTTCTTTCTTCAATTATAATCTTCTTTTTAAAAGAAAGCTGTTTTTTAGGGGGGAAAAAACCCTGCTTAAGCAATTATGTTACTACTTTTGCATATACTATATTACAGCTTTAGCTCCATTAGGCATTTGAGAACCAACAAGAAAAATTTCAATGTCAAAAAAGAAATTGAATGCCCACCACACAGTATTATTTTGCTAGATATTGTGCGTGTGTGTGTGTGTTTTTTTTAATAAAAAAAACACAATTTAGAAAATATAAGCAAATATGATTTGACAATTCAAAAGAGCATTGTTATTATACCGGCTGAGTTATACTCTAGTTGAAATTTTGTTTTAAAAACACAATTTTATTTCTTAATATGAAATGTTGAAATAGTATTTTAAAAATACAATTTCACAATTATAAGTTATAATTAAAGCATGATTTCTGCTATTTGTTCATACATATGGTGTGTAACTATTATCACTCATTGACAAATGTCTAAATGGTCTTTTATGGCAGGGAGATTAGGTTCAAATACAAGGCAGTTGGGGGAAATTCTAATCAATGGCCATAAACAGAAATTGGCTTTTGGAACATCGGTAAGAGATGAAAGGAAAAAAAAAAAAAAAAAATCTTCTCCTTATCAAATCAAAGAGAATATTTTCTTTAAAGAAATTAGGGTTTGACTTGGGTCCATTCTAGTGAATTGGACGGACAAGATTTGGAAACACATGTATCTAAAATTGTTTGAATGTCTACATCATGTCTTGTCTAGTGCACTAAGCGATGAAAGTTTTGCCAAGAAATTAGTTTAATTATTCTTGTTAGAATTATGGTTAAGTGATTAAATTCACAATTTCTTGAAAACTTAAGCTTTTGGGACAATTGGTAATTTAACATGGTATCAAAGTAAGAGATCATGAGTTTGATCCTTGCCTTCACTCTACCTCCCATTTAAAATGTTAAATTTCCATTTATTGGGCCCCCACTTTAGGCCCACAAGTGAGGGGGAGTGTTAAAATTATAGTTAAGTGATTAAATTCACCATTTCCTGAAAGTTTAAGATTTTGGGACAATTGGTAATTTAACAATTCTTAGCCATTTAAACATACTAATAATTAGTTTAATTTTTACCTTAACCTAAATATAGGCATATGTAACACAAGATGATACTTTGATGACAACTTTAACGGTGAGAGAAGCTGTGTATTACTCGGCTCAGCTCCAACTCCCGGACTCCATGTCAATGTCAGAGAAGAAGGAGAGAGCAGAGATGACAATAAAAGAAATGGGGTTACAAGATGCCATAAACACAAGAATTGGTGGGTGGGGAGCCAAAGGTATCAGTGGTGGGCAAAAGAGAAGAGTGAGCATTTGCATAGAGATCCTGACACGCCCAAAGCTTCTCTTCCTTGACGAACCAACAAGCGGACTTGATAGTGCAGCATCATATTATGTGATGAGCAGAATTGCAAAGTTAGATCAATGGGATGGAATTAGAAGGACTGTAATTGCATCCATTCATCAGCCCAGCAGTGAGGTCTTCCAACTCTTTCACAATCTTTGCCTTTTGTCATCAGGGAGAACAGTGTACTTTGGTCCTGCTTCAGAAGCAACTGAGGTAAGTTCTCTAATGTTTATGAAGTGTGTGTGTATGTATATATATTCACTTGTTGTTGCAATATATAACTAAAGTTTCACACTTTCAATTTCATGTAGTTTTTTGCTTCAAATGGCTTTCCTTGCCCGACTCTCCAAAATCCATCTGATCACTTCCTTAAAACCATAAACAAGGATTTTGAAAAGGTAAGTGACCCCTGCCTCTTATGTTCGGTAGTTTGTTGATATTAAATTTTGTTTGTCCTTTAACCTTTAAACTTTATTTTAAATTGACCTTATATTTTAAACACTTCATTTGGTCATTATATTTTAAAAATTGTTTTAAAAAATTCCTTATAATTGGATGAATAATGTTGACATGACAAACTAAATTCATGTTATGTCATAAGTTGCTACACATCATCAAATTGATTTTGGTTTCATGAATTGGATTTGTCACGTCAACATTTTTTATCTATCAAAGGACTCTAAGAACTTTTTTGAATTATCTTAAAATATAAGAATAAATATGAAATTAAGGTCAAAGGCAGCGGCGGCTCTAGATATTTTTTTAGGGTACATAGTCATTATATAGTCATTAAGAAACTTAAATTATATAAAATTTAATAAACAAACAATTTGAATATATAAACGTCACAAAAAAAAAAAAAAACACGCAAATACGTGAAATATTACAATTTTTTTTTATACTAACAAAAAGAATAAGAAAAAAAAAAGACTAATAAAATATAAAGTGCAAATTGAAAATGCTGATGTGAGAATAATAAAGTGACCACAACAATTTCATAATAAATCTTATGCAATAAGTTAGTTTGTTATTGGTGGGTAAAACATGTCAATATTGAACACAAACTAGAATTAGTAACAGCTTAGCAAATAAAATTTATTGTGAAAATGTTATGGATGTAGTATTACTCTTATATTTATTGAACTCAAATTCTTATGATTCTCAAGTAAAGGTGTTCAACATTTTTATTAGGGTGGTCAAATTAAAATGGGTTGATTTAGTATATAATATATTTTTTTAAAGTAAATATATACATTTTTTTGAAGTCAGGGTGGTCATAGAACATATTAGTTTAAAATGATTATTTATATAATTTTTTTTTTTTTTTTGCATATATAATTTCTTTTTTGACAAGTGAAGGTGGTCCACACACAAGAAAAGCGTCAAATGTTGAATTCCAAATATGTAATTTAACCTATTATTAATGGCAGTTTAGTAGGTGACTTGGTTAATTAATGTCTTTTTATAGATACATATCCTCTCCATTTTGTTTGGAATAGAGTGAGTTCATTTGGTTTAAAATATAATTAATATCCTGTACATAGAAGATCATGGTACTAGATACACACTACACAACACATTAGTAATAACTAATTTGAACCATGAAATAAATCAATTTTAAATAGAGGTGATTTTCCTTTCAACTTAGTCTTATGCAAGTACTCATCTTCGAAACACCTCCTTATAAATCTAATATTTTTTTTTATATAAATCTTTTGTAGGATCTTGAGAAAGGTTCAGATGGAGGAATACCTACAGAGGAAGCAATAGAGTCCCTTAAAAAGTCATATAAATCATCTGAAACTTACCAACAAGTTCAAATACAAGTAGCAGAAATTTGTAAACAGGTAATTAATTAAGCAAGAAATTAATCTTACAATTTAATTTACACAGCATATACAAATAATCTTTCCTAAATCAATTACAAAAAAACAAAAAACAAAATTAATGAGTGAAAAATTTATGTTGGTTTCAGGATTGTGGAACATTAGAGATGAAGAGAAGCCATGCTGGCTTCGTTACTCAGTGTCTTGTTCTTACGAAAAGGTCTTTCGTGAATATGTTTCGTGATCTAGGCTATTATTGGTTGCGCCTAGCTATTTATGTTGCATTAGCTATAGGCCTAGCCACTGTGTTTAATGATGTTGGCTATAGTTATGGATCAATTCAGGTATTACTTAAGAGAGATATATTAAATATTAATTCCTTATACATATGATATATAATGCAAATTAGGATCAATTCAAAAGCTAAATTAATCATTGTAATATATTTTTTTTCAGGCTAGAGGTTCGCTGATCATGTTTGTATCTTCATTCTTAACTTTCATGTCCATCGGTGGATTCCCGTCTTTTGTGGAGGATATGAAGGTTTGTTTTGTTTCTTATTTAAGTATTAATCAATTTTATGCAGATAGATCTACTTCCTTTCTCTAAATCAACAAAAAATTGTAGTGACGAGCCCAGCTTGCCTGTTACTAATAAATCAAGTTTGATTGTTCGATTTTATAGATTAGAATGACATTAGAACTAATTCCATGATCTAGATGCAGCAGAAAGTGCAATTAATCCAAAATTTGAAGCTTTGTTAATGTCATACTCAATTATTTCGCATGTTTTTTTTTTCCCCTCCCATTTCTTCAGATATTTGAACGAGAAAGGTTAAATGGACATTATGGCACTGGTGCATTCGTTATAGGCAACACATTCTCGGCTCTTCCATTCTTGCTAGTGATTTCATTGATTCCAGGGGCAATAGCTTATTACCCTCCAGGACTTCAGAGAGATGCTGAACACTTTCTATATTTTGCTGCTGTGTTATTTGCTTGCATGATGTTAGTTGAGAGCCTAATGATGACTGTTGCAAGCATGGTGCCTAATTTCTTGATGGGTATAATAACTGGTGCTGGAATTCAAGCGCTCATGGTATTAGTTGGTGGATTTTTTCGATATCCGAATGATCTTCCCAAACCATTTTGGAGATACCCATTGTACTACATTGCTTTCCACAAGTACGCATACCAAGGATTGTTCAAGAACGAGTTTGAAGGGCTAACATTTCCCAGAGATAATGCCGGAGGGCCAATCAATCTAAGAGGTGAAGAAATTTTGAGAGATACATGGCAAGTGGAAATGAGCTACTCTAAGTGGGTTGATCTTGCTATCTTGCTAGGAATGGTGGCTTTGTATCGAATTTTGTTCTTGGTTATCATCAAGACCATTGAAAACGTAAAGCCTGTTGTTGCAAGTTTCATGTCAGCACGTTCCAAGCAAACAGCACAAGTTATGGTGAATCCTTTTACTACACCCATGCATGGGGGGACTATACAGCAGAGCTAGATGTTATTGGTCATATTAGAAAATAATGTTATTAAACTAACGATAAGTCTGTTTTCTTTGATTATTAATTTAAGGATATGGACTATCTTCTACTAATGTTTGTTTTTTGTTTTGTTTTTAAATTTCTTTGCAAGCACTTGTATATTATGAACTGAATTATCGGGGTCCAAGACTCCAAGTATGTTGGTGTATTAATTATTATTACTGGGAAAAAAAAATGATGGTGCATTGATATTTGATTGTGAGAAATTCTAGGATTTCCTTTATTTTACTTTTTTTTTTTTAATTATATAATTTGGTAGATACGGTGGGGAATGAGGATTTTGAACTTTGAAAATTATTATTGAAAACGTTAAGAAGTGTGAGTTGAACTATAAAAATTTTCACATTTTTTATTATTATTTTAAGATACTTACAACATGCTGTTAATCTCGCAAAATTCTCTCTCTTCAATTTTCAAACACCTTGTACATGAAGAGATACCAATTAAATTATAAGACTTTTGACAAGATTTTATCAACAAAAAAAAAAAAAAGATTTTTGGCAAGCTCTTAAACTCTTTATTTTACCTAAAATAAAGAAAGTTCATTTTATAATTAAGATTTTATTGTTTAGATTAGATAGTGTAAAGTAGTACAATTTTAATGACTTGGCATCGGATACAAATTTAGGTTTATAATATTTAATACAAAGATGAAATGAATCAATGTCAAATATAGATGATAAGATTGTATATATTTTATAGATTAGATAGTGTACAAGTGGCACAATTTTAAAAATTACACGTTTGGATTTATAATCCTATTTTCCTGACATGAAACTCCATGGTAGGTGAATTGGATAATATATGCGTAGTTTTTTTATTTAACATTTAGGTAAAGTTACTATATAGTTTTTTTTTTTTTTTTTGAGAAAGAAAGTTACTATATAGTTAAACTAACAAATTACTGAAACTTGAGACGTTTGTTTTTCAATAATAATTAAAACATTTTGTACAAAAAAAAAAAAAAAAAAAAACTAAGGGTAAAAAACTAAAAATGAATGCTTATTAAAAATTCAGATTCACATAAAAGCTGTGGCCCACATTTGTCGCACGGGCATGTTTTAGAAATATTATTAACAATTTGCTTTATCTGTAGAAATAACATAAATTTGTATTCTGTAGTACCGCACATTCTCAACAACCAAACAAAATATAAATATGTTTTTTTAAAAAAAATTATTATTATCATTATTTTTTTTTGGGATCAAGGTAGGTAAAAAAAAGTTTGACTTACTTTTAGTAGTTTTCTAACGGGATATTTAGTTAGTTTCTCTTTAAGATAGAATCATGTGGTAATAAGTTTTAATCTCTATCAAAGGTTTTTTTTTTTTTTTTTTTTTTTTTTTAATTTATTTATTGAGAAACTATTAAAAAAGAAGAAGACATGTTCAATTAAAAAACTATTGGAGGTAAGCCAGAACTAGTAAAAAAAAAAAAAACACCGATTATGATTTTTTCAAAACAAAGAATTTAAAAAACAATAATTTTTTTGAGAAAATTTAATGAATGTCTTAAGAGCATTTGTTAATGGACAATTTTTAGAAACTTTTTATAAGAAAAAAAAATGTAACTAACTATTTTGGCAAACTTTCCTAAAATACAACGAAAAGTACCATTCAAATTTATGAGATTATAGATATGATTAAAATTGAAAATAGATTCAGCACAACAGTACAACATATGTATGTACACCCACATGAAAAAGCCCAGAATTTATTAGTTAAAAACAATTGAAAGCATATTCCCACACATAAAAACTCTCTTAAGGTTCATAAAAAAAAACTCTCTTAGGATCTCAGTCGGATATTCTGGCGGCAGAGCCCCTAGTCCCTCCGCCTCCAGCGAACTACCCTGATATGGAAACCCCGAATTTGGTGGAAGAAGTTATTACTATCCCAAATTCAAATTCAAACGAGAATGCAGCTATTAAGTCTACTATCAACCCGGAATTCTCAGGTAGTGAAAATCTCCAGGATCCTTTTTTCAGTAACTTCTAGATATAGATAATGGTTTGCAAAAGTTTGGGGATTCAGGGACTCAGAGTAAGGGATTCTCGGGATTGACAGCTAAGGAGATCTGTGATGAGATCTTAGTAAAACAGCCAGGATGCCCTGAGTCCATACCACGTGACCTTAGCACGCAGCCAACACTGCTTCACAATCCAGTTCACTTAGACATGTCACCCCCTTTAATCTCAAATAACTCTATTGCTCCGTGGACTACTTCTTGGAAACGGATTGCTCGCACTTCAGATTTTGACTCAGGTTCTACATTGCATGAGTATGTGTGTACAAAACGATCTGCTTCAACACTTGGAGAACAAGTGGATTTACCAAACAAAAAGTTGGTGGTTTATCCTAATGTCAGTAACTCTTCTTTTATATCCTTCCCAGCCTCTGCTGGAAGCAATGAGTATTTTATATTAGAACTGTTGGGGGCTTGGGAACCGGCAGACAGTTCAAGAGCTTGGCGATTTAGTCCGGGCACAAAATCCTACAGCCGTGTTTTTAGTCGAAACATGGCTGGATGAAGTTAGGCTAAGTGGTTTGTGTGATACTTTACTATTGAAAAACTTCTTTGGAGTTTCAAGAATTACTCGTGGGGGTGGATTGGCCATTTTTTGGAAGCAAGACTTTGATCTCCAAGTTGTGAATTCATCTCCAAATTCCATTGATACAATTATAAACCGCGGCAAAGATTACGTTTGGTGGTTCATTAGTTTTTATGGAGCTCCCGAAACCTCTAGGCATCCGGAATCGTGGAACTTATTGAGGGGGCTCAACACTTTGACCTTTATTCCATGGCTTTGTGCTGGTGATTTCAATGAAATTACAAAGACTGATGAAAAGCTTGGGGGCAGGACTTGGCCAAACAATCAGATGCAAAACTTTAGGGATGTAATTGATGAAGTTGGTTTTCGAGACCTTGGATATGTAGGAAGTAAATTTACTTGGGTCAAACATTATTCAGATGGACCTATCATTTGGGAACATTTGGACAGAGCCCTTGGTATAGAAGAGTGGGTCAGCTTATTTCTCGCTTTTCAGGCGGTGCATTTGGAATGTGGGATGTCCGACCATAAACCCATCCATATCCACCCTATAGGGGTTCCGACACGGAAGCAGAAACCATGGCGGTTTGAACAGGTATGGCTATTCGAGGAGGGGTGCCATGAGACTATGAAATCGGTTTGGGGGTCAAATTCAAACTGCTTTAATATGGGATAGGTTAGGGAAAAACTCAGGCGATGCCAAAGGGACTTACAATGGCGGTGTAAGGTTGAATTTATTCAATCATGTGTTGGCTTTATTCAGTGCCAAATTTACTTGTAATTCAGCAATTAGATACCCTGTATTTAGATGGGAACCATGTAAGGGTTGTGTGTGATAGAGTGTGAAGAATTCAAGTGTGTGTGCAATCAAGAGCATTCTCATGACTTGAACTCGTGAGTGACTCACGACTGATGACTTGCCAAAGTGCCACACGTGTGAAGCATGCAGGAAGTTGAAGGGTCATGACAGCTGGAGCACTACAGGACAAAAAGGATAGTCTAGCCAGTCAGTTATTTCACGACTTGTCCCAGTCGCGAGTGAGTCGTTAGAACCTCTTGTTTTGCAGAAAAATGACTTTTCATATTCCTCACATACCCTACTATAGATACCCTTATACCCACGAAATGTTGAGAGCTTCCAGAGAGAATTTTGAGAGAGAAACCCTAGAGAACAACAAGATTGATTCATCCACAATCTTACACATTTGACCCTCTCCATTGACATACCTTTGAGATGAGCTTTAGCCAAATCCTTACCTCACCATATTCATATCAGTGAGAAGGTTATTCGGTACTTGGGAAGCAATTTAGAGAGGACCAATTCATTTGGTTGATGCAATAGGCTTATTGCAGGATCCGGTAAGTTAGAGAAGACAAGGTTAGGCTTAACCCTGTTGGAGCAAGAAACTTGGAGAGCTTAGGTGCATCGGGTAGATTAGATTCAGAGGGTCTTTTGCTATTCATGTATCCCAACTGATTTTCTAGTGGATCATTTCACTGCTTAGATGGTCGCGGAGAGGTTTTTCGCTGAGTTCTTTTGTTTCCTCTTCAATAACACGTGTCGATGTTATCTTGCGTTTGCTTCTCTCTATCCTTTACTCTTTGCATTTAATTACTGCTGTGTTGTGATTAAATTAAGGCTTAGAGTAGTTTGATTGTTTGGGTATAACTTATATTTATCATTCTGCATATACATTGTTTAAATATAAGCTTGTGTTGGTATTTTTGAAATTGGGGTTCTAAACATTCACTAGTGTTTTACACACTAAATGAACTTTCAATTAGTATCAGAGCGGGTACACTTTGATAGATTTCTATATCCTTAGTGTGATCCTTGACCCCAAGGATGGATAGGTCTCAATCCTTCAATGCACCTCCCTTCTTTGATGGGAGTAATTATGCATTTTGGAAAGTGCATATGTGTGCATTCTTGCGCTCCATCGATGAGAGTGTGTGGGATGTTGTTGAAGTTGGTTGGACTAGGCCGGAGGCTGCCAAATCTACTTGGGATAAGGCAGCCCTTGTAGTGGCCAATGCTAATAGTAAAGTTTTGAATGCTATATTTTGTGGTGTCTCACTCGATGAATTTCACAGGATTTCACATGTGACAATCACCAAGGAAGCATAGGAAATTTTGGAGACCACATATGAAGGCACCAAAAAGGTGAAAGATACAAAGCTACAAATTCTCACCACTTGCTTCGAAGAATTAAAGATGAGTGAAGATGAGTCATTCGACTCCTTCTATGGGAAGTTGAATGAAGTGGTGATTGGAAAATTCAACTTGGTTGAAAAGATGGAGGACTCCAAGGTTATGAGGAAGATCTTACGATCATTACCAGAGAGCTTTCATGCCAAGGTGACCGTTATCGAAGAGAGCAAACACCTTTATGAGATAAAGATTCAAGAACTCATCGGTTCTCTTCAAACTTATGAACTATCTCTACCATTACAAAGAAAGATCAAATCTCTTGCTCTTAAGACAATCAATGAAAGAGTTGAAGCTCAAGACTCCTTGGATGAGGACAAGGTTGAAAAGGAGGTAGCGTACCTTGCAAAAAGCTTTCGCAAATTCTTAAAATTCAAGAAGGATGGGAAGTCTTTTGAGAAAGTTAAATTCTCAAATTTCAAGAAAGACAAGAAAGACTCCAAGAAGGAAAGACTCCAAAGACTCATCTCCATATCATGTAGTCACTTGCTATAAGTGCAAAGGGCATGGCCATGTGAAGAAAGGATGCCCCACTTATTTGAAGGCAAAGGGTAAAGTCTTTGCTACAACCCTAAGTGACTGGGATAGCTCCAACTCTGATTCGAAAGAAAGTTTTAATGGAGAAGGAAACTACTCCGCGTTTATGACCATTGCACCCATGGACTCTTTGAAAGATTTGAGCACTCTAGTGGAAAAGCTTGGTGAGCACACCGAAGTGGAGTCTATGGGAGTTGGAGAGGAATCCGATGATGAAGATGAAGAATACATCTATGAAGGAGCAAAGGGATTGCAAGAATCCTACAATTCCCTTCTTGAGAAGACTGGAGAGTATGTTAGAGTGGCTAAGGCAGCCATTAGAAAAATGAAGAAACCAGAACAGGATTACAAGAGCATACTTATGAGGTATAAAGAAACAAAATGTGAAGTTGAAACGATGAATGAAGAGCTAACAAATGCCTATTCTAGGATCAAGTTTCTTGAACTTGAGGTTATTCAAGCTAATGCCAAAGTGGAGCGTGTTGCTTCAAAGAAACTTGATGAGGTGCTTGCATATCAAAAGCCCACTTCTGATAGAAGTGGCTTAGGATACACCAGAGAAAGTAGCTCAAGCGCTAATGTGTCTAAGGAGATGAAGTTTGTTAAAACCAAAGAACTGATGGTTACAACCCCTCTTATTGAGAATGTGAAGGTTGAAAAGAAACCAAATGCGGCGATTCAAAAGGCTTTGACAAAGCCTCCAAATCCATTTGTGGCCAAACCCAAGGCAAAAGAAAAGTCTCTTCCGAAGGTACAAAGAGGTCCTCAAACTCAACACTTTTGTCATCATTGTGGAATCCGAGGACATACTAGGCCAACTTGTCACAAGCTTCAAGCATTGAAGAATGCGAGTTCTCAAAGGCCAAGAGGACAAGGAAAGGGAAAGGGGAACCACAAGTAATCAAAAGGGCGATAAGTAGATCTTAGTATTGGTGATGTGATGAAGATGATAGACACCATCACTTCTTGTTTGGCAGACTTCACCCTAAGGTTTGAGAATCGTTACTCAAGTACCCAATCCTCTAAGGATATCACCCCAAACGCACGTGCCGTGTGGGTGAAGAAGGGTACTCATGCATAAGCATAATAGTATGTCCATGCATTAATTCTTTCGATATGTTGTGACATTGTTGGTTGTTTGCTTATGTTTTTCATTCTAGCATGTTTTTACTATTTTTGTTGTTTAAGAAGCTTTGAATGTTTGTTTGTTTTCTTTTTGATCAATCTTTACTTGCTTTGTGTCAAAATTTCAAAAACACATAAAAAGTAGAAAATCCAAAAAGTTTGATCTGCATTATTGTGTATTGTCACACGCATGTTTAGCCTTGTACCTCTGTACTAATGGCTTTGTGCATTTACGAGTTTAGTTTGTTCTTTTTGCACTTGCATCATTGTGGGAAAAATCTTGATATCTATGTGACTGTTGTAAATAAATCTTCAAACTTGTCATGAATGATTAGTCAATAGTTTTGTTGATCTTGAGACATGCATAAACTTGTGCCTATATATCTTCCCACTATTTAAAATTTTTTTTTGCTTAAAGAGCTCATCTAATGTCAAATCTCGAAAAGAGATAATGAGCTGCAAAAGCCGTAGCACATACTAGTATTTGACTAGGAAAGAGGGAAAGCGACTTTTATTGAAAATGTATGGTGCCCAAAAACCAAAAGCTTACTCTCAAAATTGAAATATAAAAAATTTCAAGCATCGATCTCAAAAAGAGATATAATGTTCTAAAAAGATCAAATGTTATGAAATGTAAAAAGCGAAATGAAAAGCTTCAAAAGTTATTTAACCAAGTCTTTGTGGGAGACCATATATGCTCATTTCTATAATCAAATTTGGTCACTCTACTTAGTGCTAATTGTGTATGCCTTGGTTGAATTGATCATTGAAATTTCATATTAAACTAAGGACTATCTCACTTTTGATACCCACCCACATCACACATGTCTATGTTCAATGAATGCCTTATTCATTTGTGTGATTGTACTTGATTAAATATGTTGTACATACTCAATCATATGTTGATCAAACACAAAAAGATTTTTGAGTATTTTAGTTGTTTTTGGAAAGTGTTTTGTTTCAAAATTTTTCACAACAATCTAAAATTTTTCGACTCTGCCTCTTGGTGACTCATTTTTGCGAGTCATGCGAGTCGCGAGCTTACACAAAAGGTTTCGCGACTCCCTAGCGAGTGAGACTTCTAGTCGCGAAAAATACTTATAAAAATTTTCAAAAATTCTGGGTTTTTGTCATTTTCGCGACTCATTTTGGCAACTTGTTCGCAAGTAGAAGTCCAGTCGCGAAGTTACTCAAAGAGGTTTACAACTCATTGGCGAGTGGATGCCCCAGTTGCGAAAAAGACTTAGACAAAATTTTCAAAATTTTGTACAAGGGTTTTTGGCGACTCGTTTTGGCGACTTGCTCGCGGGTCTTATGAGTCGCAAAAATCGCGTGTTTTGCACAAATAGGGTTAAATCTCAGTCAGTTTTCAAAAATTTTTTAGTTTTTCCTCGCATCACGTGCATAACCCTTTGTCTTCTACACCTCTCCCTCTCCCAAAACCGCCATTCTTACTCTTAAAACCTCCATTTTCTTCTTCAATCCTTCATCAATCTTCAAGAAAAGGTATGGGTTTTCTCTTATTTTCACTATATTTCAAGTTTCTAGCCCTAGTTTTCTTGGATTTTGTGTTTATGTTGAGATATTGAAATATGGTTGTTGAATATGAGTTTTTGATGAGTTTGATATATGGGTTTTGTTGGTTTTGTGGGGATAATGCTTGTTATACATGTTTGTTCTTCATATTTATGCATTGTACTATGTTTTGTGTTGTGTTGTGCATACCATGTTCATGATAAAATGTCTCTTAGATGTTTTTGTGTGTTTCTTTGGACTTTATTGACTACAAAGATTGTGGGGATAATCATGTTTCCTTGATTTTGAAACATAAAATGATTATGTGTTTTCATACTTTGCCCTAGATTGCACACTTTTGCATATGATGCACAAACACACACACCTTTTGACATGTTGAATGAGTAATGCCAATGATTCTATCATGTTGTGATATTTAGCATCTTCACATGTCAATTTTCTTTTGAATTACTTTTAAATTCCAGTTTTTAGGGTTTTAATTCAAAGTTTATGTTTTGGTTCTAACTTGTTACTAATCAAGTTTATTACCGACTTTTGTGCTCTGTTTTGTGGTATTTGGTACTTTATTTTGTAGATGGCTCCACGAAAAACCACTGCTCAGTGTGGTGACAAGAGGAAATGCATGGATGAGAGCCAGTTTCGCTCCACTCAACATTTTAAGTGATACAACCATCACTTTGAGAAGGCTCCAATCATTCAGGAGC
Organism: Quercus glauca; assembly: GCA_023736055.1. Lineage (NCBI taxonomy): Eukaryota > Viridiplantae > Streptophyta > Magnoliopsida > Fagales > Fagaceae > Quercus > Quercus glauca. Next base: position 26,920,634 of record CM043325.1, on the reverse strand, counting down.
AATTTGTGGATCTTGTTGACCTCAAGGAATCCTTCATCCCTAGCTGTTTTGAAGGAAGAGGTTAGGCAAAGCTCCTTGGTGATCTCCCCGAGGTTTGTGAACCACTGATTAGGAAATTCTATGCCAATGCCATTCTTAGAAACGATTACCTAGACTATTGGGTTAGAGGCCATGAATTCACTCTTGATGTAGGGGACATTGATGGTATCCTTGGACATGGAGAAGTAGATCATAAAGACTTCATTCCTTACAAGGATAGAATGGTTTCTATAGAAACGGTACAATTCCGTATTGGTGGCGCTAGGGAAGGAAAATGCCTCAACACAACCACCTTCCCTTCGGATTTGAGATGCCTTGCCTACATCATATTGTTCAACTTGTATTTGGTAAGGAAGTTGACCACCATCAACAATGCTAGAGCCATCTTCCTCATGGAGCTTTGTGAGAGAACTTACATAGACATTGGTGCTCATGCTTACACAATCATTGCCGAAGCTAAAAGGACAACCTCAAGGGAAAAACTTGTTCTTCCAAGTTTAATTATGAGGATCCTTCATGAAAAAGGTGTGGAGACTCCACAGGATATAAGCCTAATGAGTGTGCCTCCTTCCATTAACTCTCAAACAATCCTAAGGAGTAGAGTTCGTCTTCCTGGTGATGAACGTGCTAATGAACCTAAACAAGCACCTCCTGTGGATACAGAAACTGAAGCGGAAGGACAACAACCTCCTCCAAAAAGAGGTGCTCGTTGAGGTAGAAGCGGAGCTTCATCATCTTCATTAGTGCCTCCAGACGCCTTTCAAATCATTCTTGAGAGGATTGATGGTCTAAGAGATGTCCAAACTGAGCACTCCACCAGCCTTGTAGCCATCCAGGACCAGATCAACTTGTTGTCAGCCAAGTTTGATAGCTTTACTCATCAACCATAGCCCTTTGGCCATTTTGGTAAAAAATGGGGAGTAGTATGGAGTAGCTCTCAAGGGGGAGCATATCTTGAGGGGGAGAACTATTTATAAGCTTTTATAGTTTTTATGGTTTTTCATAGCACTTATTCTAGTACTCTATGGTTTTAGTACTTTGGTTTTAAAATACTTGGATATTGTGTGCTTTGGATACTTGGATGTTTTAGCTATTTAAACTATGCTTTATTTTGTACCTTTGCTTTTGTAGCTATTTAGTACTTTGGTTAATGTTTTGCATTTACTTTAGTACTCTTGTGCCCTTGTTGGATCTTGTATCCTTGATGCAATTACCTTAGTGTTCTTACATCGGTTGAGTGTTGGATATGCAAATGATACTTTGCATTGAGCTTATTAGCTTGCATGTCCGAATGTTTGTTCACCATGTGAATGTTCATTATGGTCACTATTTATAGTGATTATTCTTGTTTGATCAAGCTATGCTTTATTGTCATATTCATATTTGTTTGATCGTATTGTACTTGCTCTATATGTATTTCAAGATTTCTGCTTACAATGAACTTTTTATGATATTGTTTTTAGGAAAACTTGTCCATTTGGTTCAAGAGCTTCACAGATCTAGAGTTAGGTGTGAGTGAGTTTTGGCAACTGTTCCCAACTCACATTTTAAGTCTAGAGTTTGTTTTAGGGTTTTGTCACGGAATAGCCAAAGGGGGAGATTGTAAGGTTCAATTTATTCAATCATGTGTTGGCTTTTTTTTGTGTCAAATTTGCTTGTAATTCAGCAATTAGATACCTTGTATTTAGGTGAAAATCATGTAAGGGTTGTATGTGAAAGAGTGTGAAGAATTCAAGTGTGTGTGCAATCAAGAGCATTCTCACGACTGGAACTCGCGAGTGACTCGCGAGTGATGACTAGCCAAAATGCCACACGTGTGAAGCATGCAGGAATTTGAAGGGTCATAACAGTTGGAGTACTACAGGACAAAAAGGACAGTCTAGCCAGTCAGTTATTTCACGACTTGTCCCAGTCGCGAATGAGTCGCCAGAACCCTTTGTTTTGCAGAAAAATGACTTTTTATATTCCTCATATACCCTACTATAAATACCCTCATACCCACGAAATGTTGAGAGCTTCCAGAGAGAATTTTGAAAGAGAAACCCTAGAAAACAACAAGATTGATTCATCTACAATCTTATACATTTGACTCTTTAAATTTCTCTACTCTCATCCTCTCCATTGACATACCCTTGAGAGGAGCTTTAGCCAAATCCTTACCTCACCATATTCATATCAATGAGAAGGTTATTTGGTGCTTGGGAAGTAGTTCAGAGAGGACCAATTCATTTGGTTGATGCAATGGGCTTATTGTGGGATCCGGTAAGTTAAAGAACACAAGGTTAGGCTTAACCCTGTTGGAGCAAGAAGCTTGGAGGGCTTAGGTGTGTCGGGTAGATTAGGCTTGGAGGGTCTTTTGCTATTCATGTATCCCAACTGATTTTCTAGTGGATCATTCCATTGCTTGGAGGGCGGCGAAGAGGTTTTTTGCCGAGTTCTTCGGTTTCCTCTTCGATAACACGTGCTGGTATTATCTTGTGTTTGCTTCTCTTTATCCTTTACTCTTTGCATTTAATTACTGCTGTGTTGTGATTAAATTATGGCTTAGAGTAGTTTGATTGTTTAGGTATAACTTATATTTATCATTCCGCACATACATTGTTTGAATATAAGCTTGTGTTAGTATTTTTGAAATTGGGGTCTAAACATTCACTAGTGTTTTACACACTAAGTGAACTTTCAGGTGGAGTAAACAACACTTCTATAACATTTCTCACTCACTAACTAGAAAAAAAATCCTGGCTTAAACATGCAGAGGTAGTCGCCCAAAATGGAGGTAATTATGATAATGTTTTCACCATTAAAAAAGAAATTTTAGAACTGGTATTGTTAGAAGAACAGATGTGGCATCAGAGGTCCTATGCTCACTGGATTAGCTCGAGCGACAAGAGTACAAAATTTTTTCACAGCAATGTCTCACAGAGATTGTGTAGAAACCAGATTTTGGGGCTTAGAAACACTGCTAGTGTCCTGTGTACAGAGGAAGGGGATATCGCTGGTTTACTGACCTCTTATTATATGCAGTTGTTTGCCTCTTCACAACCCACAAAGTTTGATGCTATATTACAAGCTGTCCCACAGGTAATTACAGATGATTTGAATTCCACGTTGATTGGTGAGTTCACACGGGTTGAGGTCGATATTGCTCTGAAGTAAATGGCTCCCCTTAAGGCATCGGGTCCTGACGGTATGCCTCCTATCTTTTTTCAACATTATTGGCAACATATTGGGTATGATGTGGCTTAAGCAGTTTTATCATGTTTGAATTCTAGAAAAATTCCATCTGATTTGAATTACACTTACCTGACCCTTATCCCCAAAGTTAAGAGTTCTAAGAGAGTTATCAAATTTCGCCCCTATAGCTCTTTGTAATGTCTTATATAAGCTGATATCAAAGGTGTTAGCAAATAGATTAAAAAAAAAATTCTCCCCCATATTATTTCTGATACTCTCCAATTGGATAAAGCAATATTAGATAACATCTTGGTGGCCTTTGAAAGCCTTCACCATATGAAAGTAAGAAATTTGGAAAGAAGGGTTTTCTAGCTATGAAGTTAGACATGAGTAAAGCATATAACAAAGTCGAGTGGGTGTACATCTTAAAACCTATGGAAAAGATGGGTTTTGCTAGAAAATGGATTTAACTTATCTTTGAATGTATTAGCACTGTTTCTTATTCAATCTTGGTGAATGGAGAACCCTCGAGTGTTATTAAACCTTCTAGGGGTATCAGATAAGGGGACTTTGTCTCTCCCTATTTGTTTCTTTTATACTCTGAAGGTTTAACTCAGCTTATTAAGAAAGTTGTCCAAGTTGATAAAATCAGAGGTTAGTCTCTTTGTAGGAATGGACCTAAGATTTCTCAGTTGTTTTTTGTAGATGACAGTTTGTTGTTCTGTATAGCTCAATTGGGGGACATTCAAACTATCCGAGCGGTGCTTAATATATATGAGAAAGCCTCAGAATAGCAAATAAACAAACAGAAGACCAACCTTTTCTTCAGCAAGTTAGTTTCCTTTGATGATAAGAATGCAATAAAAATATGCTTGGCGTGCCGGAAATAAAGGAATATGAGAAATACTTGGGTTTGTCTGCCATAGTTGGGAAGAATAAGAGGGCCAATTTGAACTACATTAACGAAAGGGTGTGGGGGAAACTTCAAGGGTGGAAGGAGAAGATTCTATCCCAAGAAAGTAAAGAAATCTTGCTTAAAGCAGTGGTCCAAGCAATCCCAACTTTTGCTATGAACTATTTTAAATTACCTATAGGCCTTTGCAAAGACATTGAGGTGATGATCCGAAAATTTTGGTGGGGCCAACATGGGGATCGTAGGAAGGTGCATTGGAAGAATTGAGACACTTTGTGCAAAAAAACAAAGATGAAGGGCGTTTGGGGTTCAAAGATTTAAGTAAATTCAATGATGCTATGCTAGCAAAACAAGTTTAGCAACTAATCCATGATGAAGAATCTCTTTTCTTTGAAGTGTTTAAAGCCAAATATTTTCCTACTTCCTTCATCTTTGAAGCAAAATCGAGCTTGGGTTCTTTTGCTTGGAAGAGCATTCTAAAAGCTAGGAAAATTATTAAGATGGGAGCGAAGTGGAGAGTTAGGGATAGGAAGAAGATTCGGGTATATGGTGAGCAATGGTTACCAGGTGATAGTGATAGTAAGGTGATGTCTCCAATTTCTTTTCTACCCATTGATGCTGTTGTTGCCGACCTTATGGATTCACAGATAGGCTGGTGGAACTCACAGGTTAGGCATAAATGCACTTTTAGTCCTTACATTTTGACGTTTTTCCATTTTAGTCCCTACATTTTATTTTTTCCACTTTTAGTCCCTAAACCAATTAACGCGTTCTATTTTAGTCCTTTCCGTCAGTCAACCGACAGAAATAGCTGAGGTGGCAGTCGGAGCAATTAAAATATTATAAAAATGCCACATCAGCCATGACACATTAGTATATAAATTTAAAAAATTAATTTATTAATTTTAACTAAATAAAAAAAAATCAAAACAGAATTGAAAATCAAAATTAACTTGAATTAAGATTTAAAGATTAAGAAAAAAAACTTTGAGTAATTTTCTCAATTTTTCTTAAAATTTCTTGTCAACCAAACACAAAATTTCAATAAACATTAAACTCAGACAGATGTGCCAAACTCATTTTTTATTTTCCTAATCTCTCTCTCCCTCTCCCTCTCCCTCTCGTGTTAAACTCCTCTCTTGGCTTTCTCTTATTTCTTTTTCTCCGACGGTCCTCTCCATCAAGTGCCTTAATGGTACTTCCACCGCCGACGAGTGGACCGACGATTGTAGTCATTTTGGGCAGATCGGAGGTTGATTCCTTCGTCTTCAATGGCCCCTACTCTTGATGTTGGTGGTGGGTTTGGTGGCTGTGAATTGTGGGTTAAGGACATGCAGCGGTGGTGGGCTGTCGTGGTTTTGGTGGGTCAGGCTGTGGGCTGCCGTGAATTTGGTTTTGGCTGGGTTCGTGACTTTTGGCTAATTTGGGTTGCTGGGTTATGATGTGGTGGTGGTCAGCAGTGGTATGGTTGGTGGGTTTATGGTGGTGGTGTGTCTTGTGATTTGGGTGTAGTGGGTTAAGATTTTGGCCGGTGGGTTGAGATTTTTGGTCAGTGGTTTGCGATTTGGGTTTCAATGGTGGTGGCTGGCCGATTTGGGTGGTAGTTGGGTTGGTGATTTTCGGTTTGCGATCTGGGTTTCGATGTGTTGGTCTTGTGTTTCGGTGGTTGCGATCTGGGTTGGAGGTTTTCGGTTTGCTTGCCGTTTGCATGTATTTTGTTCGCTGTTGGTTTGTTGTGGGTTTGCTTGCCGTGGGTCTGGGTTTGCACGCCGTGGTTATGGGTTTTGTTTGCTATGGGTTTGGGTTTTGCTTGGTGGAGACCATGGGTTTGATTTTCTGGGTTTGTGTTCTTTGGGTTTTGATTTTCTGGGTTGATTTTCTGGGTTTGTGTTCTTTGGGTTTGAATTTCTGGGTTTGTGCTCTTGTGTTATTTTTGTTTTTAGTTAAAATTAATAAATTAATTTTTTAAATTTATATGCTGATGTGTCATGGCTAATGTGGCATTTTTATAATATTTTAATTGCTCCGGCTGCCACCTCAGCTATTTTCGTCGGTTGACTGACGGAAAGGACTAAAATGGAACGCGTTAATTGGTTTAGGGACTAAAAGTGGAAAAAATAAAATGTAGGGACTAAAATGGAAAAAGGTCAAAATATAGGGACTAAAAATGTATTTACGCCCATAGGTTATTGATCAAAACTTTTTGCTTTTTAAAGCTAGGAAAATAAAAGCCATCCCCATTAGCACAATAGCCCAAGAAGATATTCTCATTTGGCCGAAGAGCAAGGACGAAACTTATACTGTCAAGTCGGGCTATAACATTTTATGTGAGGAACATGCCAGAGATAGTCCTTTAAGCTCAACCCTAGGTGTTGCTAGAGGCATATGGTCTTGTGTGTGGAAACTACAGATCCCAGGTAAAGTTAGGCATTTCCTATGGAGAGCTTGTATAGATTCTCTTCCAACAAAACATAACTTTTGGAAACAGAGAATAGTCTCTACGGAGATTTGTGAAATCTATCAATCTCAGCCCGAAGATGTTATGCACTCCTTGTGGAACTGTGATGCTAGCAGAGCTATCTGGGACCAAGATTTTGGTTGGGTTGACCGAAGAAAAACTGCTAGAGGTTATTTTGTCGATCTGTGGAACATGGTGTGCACCAAACCTCAAATGATGGAACTGTTCGTTGTTACCGCTTGGATCATTTGGAACGGGAGAAACAAAACTCGCCTTAACCAGTCTGTTCAACTGCTAGCTCAAGTTCTAGATGAAGTTAACCATTATCTTCTCAAATACAAGAAATTCAATGCTTGCCTAATGAAAACCAAGCCACCCAGAATGGTGAAATGGAAGCCCCCAGACTGCAATTGTTACAAAACAAACTTTGATGGTGCCATCTTTGGGGACTCAGGGGAAGCCGAAATCAGGGTGGTCATCAGGAACTTAAGGGGTAAAGTGGTAGCCTCACTCTCTGAAAAAATCTTGAATCCATACTCTATCCCTGTTTTGGAATTGATGGCAGCAAGGCGTGCTGCTAGGTAGGCTTGGATAATTCCATCCTAGAAGGAGACTTTGAAATTGTCATCAATGCTCTAAAAAATGGCAATATGTTCAATTCAGATCTTAGTCACCTTCTCATAGACACTCTGTCCCATTTAAACTCTTTGAAGAGTTGGTCGCTCTCTCATACATTTAGGCTAGGTAATGCTGTAGTAGATGGTCTAGCTAGGAGAGCTCGTTTTTCTTTTTTGCTTTCTATTTGGGTGAAGTCTGTTCCCCCAGACATAGTTAACTTTGTTAATGCTGATTTACCAGCATCTTGAATAATACACCTATGATGGCTTCTTTCTCAAAAAAAAAAAGAAAAAAAAAGAAAAGGTTTTTCCATATATGTTGATACATTGTTCTCCTTTCTCTATCTACCTTCATGATTTTGCTTTAATTCATTGTCTATGGGGCAAAGCCAATCAACATCACTGCATCAACAGAATCACTAGAAGTAATTAATTATATCTAGAACATAAATTTGCCTCAATCATCATAGGGAGTAAAAATGGTTCTCATTTGGGGAAAAAAATATTAGGAGTAATTTCACTTCCCTCCTTTAAGATTTGGGTAAATAACACTCTACCTCAAATTTGAAAGAAAAAAACACTTTCCCTCCCTAGATATTCAATTGTCCAAATTTGAAATTTATATGAAAAATATTGTGTACTAACCTTCCATTTGCTTAAGGATGGGTTTTCAAAATTATCTTATTTCATAATTAAAATTCATTGTTTTAAATTTTTAAATAAAGTATATTTTAAAATATTAAGCGTGAATTTTATTTTATTTTATTTTATTTTTTCATTTCATCAGGTTAAGGAGAGATTTTCTGTTTTTATTCTAAATTTATCAATTATTTTTTGACTAATCATGAAATTTTGTAAAGAAATTCTTATAAAAATTTAGAATATTTAATTACTAAATATAAACAAAAAGGGAGGGGGGGGGGGGGGGCATTAATTTCTTCAAATCTCAAAGGAGGTGAATGTTTTTTCCTCTCAAGTTTGAGGTGAAGTGTTATTCCCCCAAACTTTAAGGGAGTAGAGTGTAATTAACCCTAAATATTATTTCATAAAACAATGACAAAGTTTCTTTGGAAAAGATGACTTTAAAAAATCCTTTAGTAAAATCAATTTCCTTTTTGTCAAAAAAAAAAAAAAAAAAAAAGCATACGAGGGGAGGATAGCAAACTCTACGCGTTAAGGGTAGTAAAAATGGAGATAAACTCCAGCGCGCTTGCTAGTGGTGATTAGGCAACGAATCCAAGACAAAAGTTTTATTGGCCCATGGTATGGCAACAATGGCCCACAATAATAGTCCTATCAAAATTCTAGTGGTACATGTGGTGTTATTTATTGTCGTTACGTAGTGTGGAGTCGATTAGTTTACACTAAAGACCCCCTTTTTTTTTTCTTTTTCTTTTTTTTAATTTGGTAAAAAAAGGAAAAAAAAAAAACTTATGGTTCTAAATGGGTCTAGAAATGTTGTTGTAACTTGTAAACAAGATGACTACACTCTAGGTAGTGTAGCTTTCTTGGTGATTAGGTAGGTGGAGTCCGTGACTTCATTATTTAATAATAATTGCCCATCTAGAGAGTCCTTCAATGCCTCTAGAAAATTTTTAATCTACTTCCTGGTGTTCTGTCAACCGCTCAACTCGAGTTATTCAGAAGGGAAATGCTAGGGACACAAAAAGATTTACAATTCACAATATTGTGGACTCATAATTTTACTTCCATCATTCACAACTTATTATGTGTCTAGTTGTGATAAAAGTTGTGAATTTTTTTTGTGTTCTTAACATTTTCTTATTTGGATGTTTGTTAATTAATTACTTGCTAATTGGTTCCTTGATGGCCTTGTTTTCCCCATCAATATTTGTCTTCACTTTTTTTTTCCTGTTTATAAAATTGTATTCACCATTAGTCTTTAGCAATTTCTGTTTTATTATTCATTTATTCTTCAATCTACCATGTTTAAAAAGAAATTTAATGTATTTGTGATGCAAGAATAACAATAACATATAAGCTTTTGAATCCCATTCTACGGTGAGGATTGAAAACCGCATAAGCAGAGAGACTTATGAGCATAGGCTTATAGATGGTAGACGGAGTTATTCATCAAAAAAATACATGAGAAAAATTCATAATTTACAATATTGTACGCTTTTTATAAATATATATACAAAATTCTACATATTTTACATGTCTATGATATAAGTTTACATTGATAGTACAATGTAAAGCTATAAATAAACATTAAGTAACTAATAACTAATTGATGTACTTTTGAGCATAGGCTTTGAATGTTCAATATGTGTATAAAACACCCTTGAATGTTTAGACCCTAAATTACAAATTATCAATTAAAGCTTATTATCAAACAGTAAATGTGCGGAACATGAACATAAGCTAAAATAGAATTGATAAACAATCTAAACCATAAATAATCACAACCACAGCAGTAATTAAATGGCAAAGATAGAGGGAAGAGAGATACAAACACAAGGACAACACTCAATGTGTTATCGAAGAGGAAATCGAAGCCCTCGGTGTAAAACCTCTCCGCCGCCCTCCAAGCGGTCAATAATCCACTAGAAAATGTAGTTGGGATACATGAACAGCAATAGACCCTCCAAGCCTAATCTACCCAGTGTACCTAAGCCCTCTAAGCTTCTTACTCCAACGAGGTTACGCCGAACCTTTGTCTTTTCTAGCTTATCGGATTCCGCTATAGCCCATAGCATCAACCAATATGAATTGGTTCCTTCCTAACTGCTTCCCAAAGCACCAAAAAGCCTTCTCACAGATATGGGTATGGTGAGAAAAGGATTTGGCTAAGAACTTCTCAAAGATGTAACAATGGAGAGGGTGAAAGTAGAGGAATTTGAAGAGTCTCTTAGGTGAAGATTGTGGATAAATCAATCTTGTTTTTCTCTAGGGTTTCTCTCTCAAAATTCTTTCTAGAAGTTCTCTACATTTCGTGGGTATAAGGGTCTACATATAGTGGTGTGTGTTTGGAATGCGAAGAGTCAGTTTTTCCAAAACAGAGCTAGCTGGCGGCTTGACCTCGTAACTGGATTGAGTCGCGAGTTCAAGTCGCGAGCTAATAGAACAGCCAGGCTGGACTTTTTGTCCTGTAGTGCTCCAACTGGCGTGACTGTTCATCTTCTTTGCACGCTTCACTCGTGTGCTGCAGTTGGCGGCTTGCCAGTCGCGAGTCACCCGCGAGTACTAGCCGCGAGTCTCTGCAACCTTGCACAATCTTGAGCATTTCTTCACACTCTCTCACACACTACCCTTACATGATTCCCACCTAAATATAAGGTTTCTAAATGCTGAATTACAAGCAAATTTGGCACGGAATAAAGCCAACAAAATGGTTGATTAAATTCAACCTTACAGGCTTATAGATAGTAGATGGAGTTGTAAGAAGTGTGGAGCTTATCTTGGTCACACAAAAAAGCCACATTGAAGGCAGTATGTAACTAAGACTCTTTTTTTTAGACCAAAACATGAGCCACAAAATTTTATGAGTGTATATATATATATATATATATATATATATATAAACATAAAATAAATTCAAAACTAGATAAATACAAGAAAAAAAAAATTCTATATTCAATTATAGCAAAATATAAACCACAGAAAAAGGCAAAATAATTGTATTATAAATTGTTTCAACCCAATTTTCTCTAATTTATTAACAAAGAACTCAAAATTCTTTAAACCCTGAAAATTATCTAAGATTGATTTTTCACTCAATTACGCTGCAATTTCTTTGTTAATATACAAAACCAAAGAGTATTAGCAAATCATCTAAAATTTTATTGTGAAATCCAATTTTAACGATATCCATGTTTGAGAATGCATATTTTATTGTAAAGTCATCTTGCCAATGACATAAAAATAAAAATAAAACCTAAACTAAACGACTTTTGGTGGAGTTAGTTAAGCAATATGAGAATAATAAAGAGCCAAAATTTTAACTTTGGGTAAATAAAAAAAAGAGTCATATTAGCACAAAGTTACAACTAAGAAGTCTTTTTTTTTTCAAGCTAAGATTAGTATATATTTTTTAGGGTAAATTTTAGAAAACTACCCTGAGGTTTGAGCTAATACCAACTAGGTCCAAAACTTCTCAAAACTAACCAAATTAGTCTTTAAAAGACAATTTTGCCCATAAATACCTAAACACTGTTACTTTCTCTTCTCTCTCTTCTCTTTGACTCTCATCTCTTTTCCCTTTTTCTCTCTCTCACCTAGGTGATCCCCATCTCTTCTCTCTCATCCCTCTCTCTCTCTCACCAAACTTTGGTCATCAGTGAAACCCTTAACCCTCTCTCCCTTTAAATTTCCTTTGGTTGTTAGGTTCAGATGATTTGGGTGTGGGTTTGAAAATTTTGATTTTTGGTATGCTATTTGTAGATCTATGTGTTTGCTATTTTGATTTGGGTTTTGGGGTTTGGTTGAATGGATGTCTTCAAATCTGGTGCATGTGGTTTGGATTTAAATTTTGGTGGGTGACCTTTCAAATTTGAGGTTGCTGTGTGGCTTAGGTTGGAGGTGGTGGCAATCGTGGGTTGTTGTTGCACTAGGTTGGAGGTGGTGGCAGCTATGGGTTGTTACTGTACTGGGTTAGAGGTGTGGTAGCCGTGGTTGGTTGCTGCACAGGTTTTTTTTTTTTTTTTTTTTTGCCCTTTTGTTGTTGCATTGGGTTAAAGGTGGTGGTAGCCATGGATTTTAGCTGATGTTACTATTTTTAGGTGGTAGAAAAAAGAGAAGAGAGTGAGAATTGATGCTAAACTAACCTTTAGTAGTGATGGTTGTTCAATGGATTTGTTGATGCCGGTGAAGACTCATGGGTTTTGCAAGTCAAAGGGATGACAAAGAAGAGAGTTAGAAGAGGTAATGGTGTTTAGCTATTTAGGGACAAAGTTGTCTTTTAGGGACTTGGTTGGTTAGTTCTAAGAAGTTTTGGATTTAGTTGATATTAGCCCAAACCTTAGGGTAGTTATTTGAAATTTACCCTATTTAAAAATAAAAAATAAAAAATTAGCGGTGATCCCATTGTGTCATGATTTGTCTATGTCTTTGTGAACCACAAAAGTGACTGGGTTGGGACAAATGAAATAAATGAAAATAGTTGTTGTAAGGTGGAATTTAATCAACTATCTTGTTGGCTTTACTCCGTGCCAAATTTGCTTGTATTTTAGCAATTAGTAACCCTGTATTTAGGTGGGATTCTAAAGAATTTTGAGAACTTTGTCTCACGGTTGAGGCAGAGAGATTTCTTGTATTTACTTATATAGATAAAATGTTACAAGGTGGGATCTATACAACATAACTGGTGTAAATGTAATAAGAGATATATTAGGAAAGAATAAAGAAAATATGGAGGAGATCACGCCTATCCTTGCTGGGCATGTTTGAATTTATTTGGAATTCTACCACTGTTACTCTGTTGCTGATATCTTGTTGTTCTACTGAAACCAAGGGAGGAAACTATGGAGGAGATCATGCTATCCTTGCTGGTCTGCAGAAACTAAGGGTGTCAGCTGTGGTCTTGAATCTTTGTTGTTATCACTCCCCCTCAAACTAGGCCATGGATCAGGACAGAGGCCAAGTTTGGTCCGTAATGCCAAGAATGGAAGCTTGGACAGTGGCTTTGTGAAAATGTCAGCGAGTTGATTGGTAGAGGATACAAAGCGTGTTTCAAGAGAGCCAAGAGCAACCTTTTCACGAACATAGTGATAGTCCAATTCAATATGTTTTGGTATGACCATGAAAGACTAGATTGACTGTCATGTGCAAGGCACTTAGGTTATCACAGTGCAAGGGAGAGGTATGCCAAGGTCTCGCAAGAGAAAGGAAAGCCATGTGAGTTCAGCTGCAGTAGATGCCATGGAGTGGTACTCAGCTTCAGCACTGGATCTAGCAACTGTTGATTGTTTCTTAGCACTCCAAGATATACAGTTACCACCAAGGAAAGTGCAAAATCCAGTTGTAGAGCGACGACTAGTAGGGCAACCTGCCCAATCTACATCTGAAAATGCATAAAGATCAAGGGTGCTAGAGGCTAAAATACGCATACCAAGGTGAGTAGTACCACGAACATAGCGCAAGATACATTTAACAAGCTTGTAATAGGCCAAGGTAGGAGCATGCATGAATTGACATACAAAGTTAACACTATAGGAAAGGTCAGGTCTTGTGAATGTGAGATACTGAAGACCACCAACAATGCTCCTGTAATGAGTAGGATCAGGATACAATTCATTACAATTTGGCAAATGTTGACCTTTGGATGGCATGGGTGTGGAGATTGGTTTACAAGAACTCATTGAGGCACGCTCTAAGAGATCTAATGCATAGCGGTGTTGAGAAAGAAAAAGGCCTGTGAGGATTCGATGGACTTCAATACCAAGAAAATGATGAAGAAAGCCAAGGTCTTTAATGGATAACTCACGTGCTAGTTGAGAGATAAGCCATGTGATTCGAGATGGATCATCACCAGTGACCACCATGTCATCTACGTAGAGAAGTAAAATAAGGATACCACCTTGGGAGTGAGAAATAAACAAGCTTGGGTCAGTTGTGCTTCAATAGAACCCAAGAGCAAGAAGAAATTCACTAAGTCTATCAAACCAAGCTTTAGGAGCTTGTTTAAGACCATATAAAGCACGACTTAGTTGGCAGACATGTGTTGGAAGCTTCGGATCAACATATCCAGGTGGTTGTTGCATATACACAGGTTGAGAGAGATTCCCATGAAGAAATACATTCTTGACATCAAGTTGACGTATTTCCCAGCCTTTCACAACAATAATTGTAAGAGTGAGTCGAATACTTGTAGGTTTGACAACTGGGGAGAAGGTTTCTGAAAAATCAACACCATCTACTTGGTTGAAGCCCTTGGCTACTAAACGAGCCTTGAGACGTTCAAGAGAGCCATCAGGATTAAGCTTAACTTTGTAAACCCACTTGCAACCCACCACATTCATATCAGGTCGATAAGGAATAAGAGTCCAAGTGTGGTTGGTTGCAAGGGCAACAAGTTCCTCATTTATGGCAGTAGCCCAATCGGGATGGCGTTTTGCAGCTGTGATGGATCGTGGTTCTTGTGGGATGTCAAGTGAAGCCCGTGCAACATGAAAACCATGATATTTTGGATTAGGCCGAGTGATTCCAACCTTTGACCGAGTGACCATAGTATGGTTGTTTGATGCAATAGGTGTAGGTGACGAAGTAGAAGGAGGGGGCACATCTTGAGAAGTAGGCTCCATAATAACATCTAATGGGTTGGAGACTTGAGCAACATTAGATAAGCTTGGAGAAGAGTTAGCCCCAGATGAGAAAGGTGAGGCAAATGACTCAAGTGTTGGCTCCATGATGGAATTTGAAATTGAAGGCTTTGAGAGAGTTGGCGGTGCTAGTGCAGACAAAGATGGTAATGTAGATCTGCTGGCTGGAGAATTGCTATCTGAAGATGCAGTAAGGGTATTTAGCTCCCAATCTGAAAAGGTGCACATCTCCCCCTCAATTGAATCTTTGTCATAGAGTTTAGTGGGCTCACTATAAGGCAGGACTGCTTCATCAAACACAACATGTCGAGAGATATACACACGTCCAGTTGGTGGATATAGACATTTATAGCCTTTATGCTTTGTGCTGTAACCAATAAACACATAAGGAAGAGATTTTGGCTGCAATTTGTTAGTCCGATAATCACCAAGATAAGGAAAACATTTGGAACCCAACAAACGGAAAGTAAAGTAATCAGGATGCTTTCCATAAAGTTGAGAGAATGGAGATTGCATTCCAAGGTGATGAGATGGCAACCGATTAATTAGAAAAACAGCTGTTGAAAAGCAATCCACCCAAAATCGAGGTGGTAGCCGGGCATGAAACATCATGGTTAGGCCCAATTCTGTGATATTACGATGCTTTCACTTAGCTTTCCCATTTTGTTCTGGTGTTTTGGGACAAGTAGATTGATGGTGAATGCCTAAGTTGATTAAATTTTGCCTAAACTCATTGGATGCAAATTCTCCCCCTTCATCACTTTGGAAAACACAAATTTTAGCATCAAACTGACATTTTACATATATGTAAAATTGTTCAAAAGAAGCAAATAAATCTGACTTCTTGCTTAATTGAAAAAACCATGTGAAGTGTGTATAATCATCAACAAAGATTGCATAAAAACGAAAATGTTCCCTTGATTTGACTGGGGCTAGTCCCCATAAATCACAATGAATTTTGAAGAATGGAATCTTTATTTCATTTTCAACAGGCAAGAAAGGCAGCCTACAAGATTTTCCCCATCTGACAACTAGTGCAAACTTTGAAAGACTTGGACTTTGAATTAAAAGAAATAAGATTGCTTGAATGTAAATGATCTATAACTCGTTGGTGTGGATGGCGAAGACGGTGATGCCAACAATCGTTATTCCCCTGCCGAAATCTGTAAGAGAAAAAAGCCTTTGGATCTCCATCAATAGCAAATGGTCCACCTCCATTAAGAGCATACAGTCCATCTCGTTTACACCATTTCGCTACTATTTGGTTGGTTGTCATGTCCTTTATCACAAAACCAAGACCATCAAATTCAAAAATGAAAGGAAAATCAGTTGCAAGCTTGCTAACAGAGAGTAGATTTTTCTTTATATTAGGGACCAACAAAACATCATTTAATTTGATAGAAGAAACACAAGTACCAATAGTTGCTTGACCAATATGAGTAATGGGCAAAGTTTGTCCATTTCCAACCATTACACCATCAGATCCATGATAGGGAGTAAAAGAATCAAGATTGCCTGGATCGTCTGTAATATGATCTGTTGCTCCAGTATCTGGGAACCATTCAGAATCTTGACTATCAGCAATCTTTATAGCTGCAAGTGCTTTTGGGATATCATTTGGAGAGAATGAATGGTTGAATCAATTAAAACACTTAAGAGCTGTATGATTCCATTTGTTACAGATCTGACAGATAGGAACCTCATCCTTACTACCAACTGGCTGGTTATGGGACTGTGAGGAATTGAAAGTCTTAGGAGTAGTTTGGTGACCTTGAGCAAAGCCACGTCCCTTGGAATTGAATGATATTTGCCCTCCATTATTTTTTCTGTTCTTGTTGTTGCGTTGGCCATAGAAGACCATTTGAGGAGCTGGTTGTGCATCAAGGTTATGCCATTCAACATAACTCTCTAAAAGAGTAACTATTTCTAAATACGATAGAACGGGAGGGCGAAGCATAATGGTGGTGAACATTGCATACTCCTTGCCAAGTCCATTTAGAAGCCACCATGACTTCTTTTGATCTGTAACTGGTGTGCCAATGGCAGCAAGATCATCACAAACAGCTTTGAATCGGCGTAAATACACAGCCAAAGTGTCAGTACCTCGAGTCATAGAAGTGAGCCGCTGCTTTAGTGCAAGGCTACGATCAGATGAAACTCATGCAAAGGCATGTACAAGTGCATTCTAGACCTCAACTGAAGTGTTGAGACCGACAACAATGTCAAGGACTTCTTCAAATAGAGTGGTTGTCAACCATCCTTTGACTACACAGTCAGATTTTCGCCACTTCACAAATGCAGGGTTTGGATGTGGATTGGACTCAGCGTCCATGATAAACTGTGATGGTGGTTTAGTTTCACCTGTAATAAATCCTTGAAGATCATAACTCTCAGGGATGTTTAGCATTTGTGTTTTCCAAAGAAGGAAGTTTGTGGAAGAGAGACAAAGTGATACAAAATTAGCAACATTTTGTGTCACTGGATAAGGGTACTCATCAACTTGAGATGAATTTGATGAGGATGAAATGATTGAAAAAAAAAAAAAAAAGAAATCTCTCTATCTCACCAGTGGCTCTGATACCATAAAGAATTTTAAGAACTCTGTCTCACGGTTGAGGCAGAGAGATTTCTTATATTTACTTATATAGATAAAATGTTATAAGGTGGGATCTGTACAACATAATTGATGTAAATGTAATAAGAGATATATTAGGAAAGAATAAAGAAAATATGGAGGAGATCATGCCTATCCTTGCTTGGCATGTTTGAATTTATTTGAAATTCTACCATTGTTACTCTGTTGCTGATATCTTGCTGTTCTGCTGAAACCAAGGGAGGAAACTATGGAGGAGATCATGCTATCCTTGCTGGTCTGCAGAAACTAAGGGTGCCAGCTGTGGTCTTGAATCTTTGTTTTTATCAGATTCTTGTAAGGGTAGTGTGTGAGAAGATGTGAAGAAATGCTCAAGATTGTGCAATGATGCAGAGTTCACAGCTAGGACTTGCGGGTGACTCGCGACTGGGAGCCGCTAACTGCAGGCACGTGAGAAGCACACGGGGGAGGTGAAGGGTCACGCCAGCTGTCGCACTACAAGACAAAAGTCCCAGGCTGGCCAGGCCATTAACTCGCAGCTGGAACTCGCAACTCAGACTAGTCGCGAGGCTAAGCCGCCAAACCACCCTGTTTGGGAAAAATTGACTCTTTGCATTCCTTTCTCACTACCCACCAAATGTAGAGAGCTTTCAGAGAGAATTTTGTGAGAGAATCCCTAGAGAAAAACAAGATTGATTCATCCACAATCTTTACCTTAGAGACTCTTCAAATTCCTCTACTCTCTTTCTCTCCATTGTTAAATCCTTAAGAGGTCTTTAGCCAAATCCTTTTCTCACCATACACATATCCGTGAGAAGGTTTATTTGGAGCTTTGGGAAGAAGTTAGGAAGGAACCAATATCCATTGGTTGATGCTATGGTTGATAGCAGAATCCGATAAGCTAAAGAAGAAATAGGTTCGGCACAACCTCGTTGGAGCAAGAAGCTTGGAGGACTTAAGTACATTGGGTAGATTAGGCTTGGAGGGTCTTCTGCTGTTCATATATCTCAACTACATTCTTTAGTGGATTATTTACCGCTTGGAGGGCGGCGGAGAGGTTTTACGCCGAGGGCTTCGGTTTTCTCTTCGATAACACATCGTGTGTTGTCCGTGTGTTTGTATCTTCCTTCCCTTTATCTTTGCCTTATATTTATTGCTGTGGATGTATTTATATTTGACTTAGATTGTTTATCAATTCTGTGTTTGGCTTATGTTCATATTCCGCACATTAATTTTTTGATAATAAGCTTGAATTGATAATTTGTAATTTGGGGTCTAAACGTTCAAGGGTGTTTTAAACCCATTTTGAACATTCAGTTGTTGATTGGTACAAGTCATTGTGAGCCATACAAATTAATGTCAAAAATGCATTCCGTATTTGTTTTCGAAAGCTTGGATTTGTGTTAAAATACAAGAGCTTGTTCAAACCCCCAATTAAAAATTACGGCTAGATTGCTTTTGCTCTAACTTAGACTAAGTGCGGAACAAGTGTAAATAAGCGCAATGAATCGATAACTCTACTCTCAGCCATATTCATCCATTATCAACAATAAAATGAAAGCTTAAAGAGTAGGGAAGAAAGATGCAACAACAAGATAACACCGAGATGTGTTATCAAAGAGGAAACCGAAGAACTCGGCGAAAAACCTCTCTGCGACCCTCAAAGTCAAAATCGACCCACTAGAGAATAAAATGGGAGTACATGAATAACAAAAGACCCTCCAAGCCTAATCTACCCCATGTACTTAATCCCTCCAAGCTCTTGCTACCAACTGACTTCTTGGAGCCTTGTCTTCTCTAACTTTTTGGATCCTGCAATTTAGCTCGATTGCATCCGCTAATGAATGACACATTCCAATGCTTCCCAGCAGCATAAAAGCCTCACTTTACACTCAGAATGGGTGTGGTAAGTGTTTGGACTAGCAACCTCTCAAAGATATAGAAATGAAGAGGTAGGAGTTGAGGAAAAAAAAAAAACCACAAAGAAATATGTGGATGATTGTGAGTATAATAATCTCTAACTCTTAAGCGTATTTTCTAGGGTTTTCTTTCTGAAAAAACATTCCTTACAATTTGTGGGTAATGAGAATATATATAGTGTGGGTAAAGACTTGGTAAAGTAAAACACAACTTTTTGCCAAACAAAAAGTTTCGTGGGTCCTTCGCGGGTTGGTCTTACTTGCGAGACAGTTGCGAAAAATCCAGCCTGACACGACTCCTCATCTTTCAGCCATGTGCTCTATACGTGGCTCATTTTGTGGGTTGCTTCTCGCGAGATAGTCGTGAAATCCACTTGTTCAACTTTTGAAGTTTGATTCTTCATTGATCTCTCACACTCATCCTTTACAATTAAACCCACATACATATAGGGAAAATGATTAAATAAATTACAATAAAATTTGGCACGGAATTAAAACCAACACAATATAGTTGGAAATCACAACTTTACAGTTTTTGTCTGGCAAAGATTATTTTTACCAACTTATTTTATTATTCAGTTTATTTTTACTATTATTTATGAGTCTCACTGCACTTTTTGTTACTATTTATGAGTTCAACTGTACTATTTCAGTTAACTTTTACCTTTATCTATAGTACTTTCAACAAAAAATTTTTAATTTTAACAAAATAAGTGGATCTCAAACATATTCTCAATGTTAGCAAAATTCAAGGAATATGAACTCCAATAATTCATCATTAGAATTATGTGCAGTGCTGATGACTGATATGCATTAATCTTTTTCTTTCGTCGGGTCCTCCGATGTCTCTTTCTATGACAAAAATAATCGTTGTCTTTCAATGAACTAGGACTCTTTTCGTTTGTCTCCAAATGGAAAGAATCTAATCTTTTTTTTTTTTTTTTTTTTGATAATTAGAAAGAATATAATCTAATACATTATTCAGATTTAGTTTTGATCAATTTTGTTTCTTAAAAAAAAAAAGTTTATATCAATTTTTAATGCTTTTATATGATGTCACGTTTTTTAAAACTTAATTATTTAATAAAAATAATAATTTAATTTCAAATGATACATATTTAAATTTATTATTTACTACGAGAAAGATTATATTTAACCTTTTTTTCTTCCAATATAGGTAGTGCAGGAAGATATAAATTCATATATTTCTAATTGAGAGAATCGAATAACGCAATTGGAGAATATATATATATATATATATATATATATATATATATATATATATATATATATATTTTATGTATAGACACGTTTATGTACACCAAAAAAAAAAAAAAGTTGATCTAAAAAAAATAATAAAACTTACTGTTTGTCATCGCTGGATAAGATGCAAATGGAAATCACATGAAAAGAATTCTTCCTATAATTGAGGGAGAACAACGATGGAATAGAAAAATTATTGAATACTCCGGAAGTACTAAAAATGTGTAGTCCCCTCTCTCACATAAATTATGAATCTCATCATAAATTTAATTAGTAGGTCCCATAATTATGTGAGAGGAAGGAGTACGCATTTATGATTTTCCTAGAATACCTAATAATTACCCCGATAGAATATGTGAAGTAAAGTCTTGGACTCTCAGGATCTAGTCATAGACACATTTCTACACTTTTATTTAAAAAAAAAAATAATTTGATGGTTATAATAAGAGGAAAATGAGGATAAAAATCGTGATTCTCTTATTAAAGAAAGAGTTTATACTTGCATAAGTATCATTAAGGGACTTCCATTTTATCTCAAGAAAATTTAGGAGTATAACTTTTGAACCATAACTCATGCTACAACTCTTAGTTGGCCAATTGTATTTTTTTTTTTTTTTTGAAAGAGTTTTAACCTATGGTGTCCGCTTCTGATGATATTGAACGTCAGATCTTTTATACAACTATTAGAGACTTTACCAGTTGAACTCATTGAAACCCACATCGGCCAATTGTTAATATTGGAGAAAATTTGATGAATTTGTATAAAAGTAGTGAATTTTAGTTAACTCAACTGGTAAAGTCTCTGATGATTGAATAAAAAATCTAAAATTCAATTAATTAATATTTTGATCTAATAATAAAGAGTTATTATAAAAAATAAACGTCATAAATTAAAACTTAAAAAAAATAAAAGTAATTTTTTACCACTGTCATTCACCATAGATCATTTAATAATAGCAACAAAAGTTGTGACAAAAAATTTGGTCAAACTATGATTTGTAAACCGAGCCCACTAAATTTGCCGTTTCGTATTTGAATTGTTGAACTCGTGAAACAAATGCTGAGCTCTCAGGATGGCCTTTATGGCATTAAAAAAATTTAGGGGCGGTCCAATAGTCTCATTGTGAGCCACACAACACAAGTGAATGGATTGGGACTACTAATGAAAATACTACTCGTACATGAATTCTGCTAACACTCTTTGTGAGCCACACAATTGTCAAAATGCATTAAATGTTAGCAGAGTTGAACTTTTGTATCAATAAGCGCAGAGACGTACCAAAATTGACAATAAAATTCACACTTGTATAAGGTAGTAAGGATGGCAATGGTGTCCTATCAAAAAAAAAAAAAAAAAAAAGATGGCAATGGTGGGGCAGATTTGAAGGGTGGGGTCTTTATCATTATCCACAAGATTTTGTTGTTTCTTATTTTTGTCCTGTTTTGTATGACGGGAAAAATTTTATTGCTCCATTTCTGCCTCTTGAGACCCTATGAATTCCTACCTAACCATGTAAAACTCTAGTTCTTGTTAATTTACTCACAACTACTATAATTGTTTTTAAGAAAACCTGTTTCATTAATAAAAATATACTTGAAATTTAAAAATAAATTTATCCCATTAAATCAAACTAATTTTTAACAAAAATTGAATAATATTATTAAAGTTTTTAACTAAACAATATCACTACAAAAAAAAAAAAAAAATCTAATAATACAAATTCAATGATTCAATAGTATATAAATTTGTTTATAATAAAGACAAAAAAAAAATGTTAAAATTGGTACCTTATTTTCAATCTTGCTAGAGAAAAAAAAAAAAAAAGAGGCAGAAATCCTTGTTGAGTAGAATAAAATAAGTTGATAATGTGTTTGTTTAAATAGTAAAGTTTTAGAGTATGAAAAATTTACAATCTAACCCTTATCAATGTGAGGAGGGGTGGGGCAGGTTGGGTCTAAAAAGTCTTAACCCATCCCCACCCTGCCCCATGGTCACAATTACCTACGTAAGAGAGTTGTTGAAAAAGATGTGTGAAAGGATGTTATTCTAGAATTATGGATATAAAGTTTCTTTCTAAAATCTAGAAAAAAAAAAAAAATCGTTTGTTATACCAAATGTGGACTCATTTCATTTGGCTTCAAATAGAAAAAATCTAATGCATTATTTGGATATATATATATATATATATATATTTGGTTGGATTTAAGTTACACCTGATATAACTTTAAATAATGTTACACCATTCAATAACTTGTTATTGAATTTATATTTTGAAAATCTCACCGTTGGATTACATGTTCTATATGTTTTTAATATGGTGCCAATTTTTATATTAATCAGATGTTATTTACTATTCGATCCATAAATTCATATTTTATGCAATATTTTAAACTATAAAAACTTGAATTTCAACAATTGATTGATGACATGGCTATTGATCTATGATCACTTTAAAATTTTGCAAATATGGAGAATATACAAAAATAATGTAATCTAACGATTGATTTGTCAAAATTTGCATCCAATTAAAAAATATTAAGTAGTGTAATATTATATAGTGTAACTTGAACTCAACCCATTTATATATATATATATATATACAAATTTAAGGCTTTTATATGATGTCATGTTATTTAAAACTTAATTATCTAATATAAATAATAATAGATTTAAATTTATTATAACTAAAAAATCATTAATTATTAGAAAGATTATATTTAATTTTTTTTCTTATAATATAAGTAGTGGTAAGAAGTTTTAAATTCATATTTTGCCAATAGGGAGAAGAATTGAATAATGCAATTGAACTATAAAATTTTTGACAACATATTAACCACATTCATTTAAAAGTAAAAGGATTAAAGGAGGGGATCTTATAAAATTTTTATTTTTATTTTTATTTTTATTTTAAAAAAGAGTGGTTCATTTTAAGAAGAATTTGTATTAGTCATCCCTATAAAAGATAGAATGGAAGTCTCATGAGAATGAAAATAACATGCAAAGACTTTTTTTTTTTTTTTTTTTCTAAAAATCAGAGAGGACAACGATGGAATATCGTAGTCCACTCTTGGGGTCTATTTATAGACACCAATGTACGCTTCTATAACATATATATATATATATATATATATATATATATATATATATATATATATTAATAATTTGATAATAAGGATGATAGAATTCAAACCTTCATTTTTTTTAAAATATAGGTAAATTTGTATCTTTGTTACTCTTTTATGTCTTTCTCCTCTCAAAACATAAAAAACTAAAAAATTTAGAGAAATGAAGATCTAAAAGCTAGGTTTTGTAAAAATTAAAACTTAACTTTTACATCTTCTTTTCATGTATAAACTTCTAGATCTTCTATTTTAAAACATTAAAAATTGAAAAAAAAAATCAATTAAGTTTACCAGGTCTTACTCTAAGATGCATCACGTCCTAAGCTAAATTCACATACAGAAAACGCATAATTTAGTTGATATTCGTGAAGCATATCCTGCAATATGTAAAATCAAATATCCTTAAAACAATTGAAGACTTCCTATCGAGCAAAAGACCCTAAACATAAATGTTTATTATTACTCATAAAGGTCGACAAATGGCTTGGACTAATGCAATCACTAAGGACAACTTCTTAATCAATTGCCAAACTTTTCGTCAAAATAGCATATAAGGACAATTTAACACAATTGTCATACTTTGAATCATCTTCTAGTACAAAGGTTCTGCAATTTACCAAATGCTTGACAGCAGCGTTTAACTCCCAGTAGAATCTACTTGCTTTGACAGCAGCAGTTGTGAAAACTTTCATGTCAGCGCCCCGCACTATTTGACAGTAGCAAATGCATAATTTCAATTTTTAACGTATTAAAATAGAAGAACTAATAGTTGATATATGAAAAGAATATGTAAAAGTTAAGTTTTAATTTTTACAAAATTTAGTTTTTAGATTTTTTTTTTTTTTTGATATTTTAGTTTTTTTATGTTTTCAGAAGAGATAGACATAAAATGGTAACAAAAATACAAATTTATTCATGTTTTTAATAGAGGTGGATATCGGGAGACAAACGTTGCTAACTTTAGATAGATAAAATGTCAATTTTTAAATCACAAGTAGACAAAATATTTTTAAGGTAAATCACAAGTTGGTAAAATATTTTAAAACAAACCACATGTAAGTAAAATGTAATTTCCTATTTTCTTTATTAGATTACACTACTATATGTAAGTACTATTCTTAGGAACCTCTATTTTATCTTGAAAAGGTTTAGAAAAACAATTTCGATGTCATAAATTTTGCTGTAAGTTTGAGCTGATTAACCTGAGCGACAGAGAAAAAATTGATGAGTCCTAAAATGGACCACTTCGACAAATTATAGGAAAAAACCTATGGCAAATAGTGCGGTCATAAAAGATCTGTCTTCTCTCGTACCAACCAATTGCAAATACATGTATAGGTGTCAAAATATGATTGGTAACTGATTCCAAAAAAAAAAAAACTGATTCCAAAAAATATGTGGTATCACATTTGAATTGTTGAACTCGTGAACCACATGCTCAGTCATATCATAAATGCTGAGTTCTCAGCAACGCCTTTAAGTACTAAGCTCTCAAAGCAGTCCTCTCTATCCCTTCCTTTGCACACACAATTGGCCATGGCTTCACTTCTTCAACCAAATGCTAGAAATCATGAGCCTAACCAAAACTCCAAAACTCTGAGTTCCACAGCTTTAGAATTGGAAATCATAAATAATCCAATGCAAAGCAACAGAGGTGGAAACGTTGTTGTTAGAACTATGGGGGATGAGGATGAGGATGGTGTTTTCTTGACATGGGAGGATTTGTGGGTGACTGTTAATGGAAAGAAAGGTAGCAAATCAATACTTGAGGGTGTGACTGGTTATGCACGACCAGGGGAGCTCTTGGCCATAATGGGTCCTTCTGGTTGTGGCAAGTCTACCCTCCTTGATACATTAGCAGGTATATCATCTTTTTTTTTGTTTGCCTAAAATACTATTTACACCTTATAAGTTTAACATTACTTATAAATTTGGTTTTTTAACTAAGAAAATTTACAAATTTACACGATCTCTTGCATTGAAACAATATTTATGCACTCATTTCGTTAATATCTATTAGAATTTTCCTGTACAACTATATAAAAAATGTAGTTGTTTGGGCCAAAAAAATAGAAAAATTATGTAGTTTTCAGATGGGTTAATGATGAAAATGTGATGAACTATAGTGGAAAGGAGCATGTTGACATCGTTGTAATAGTTGAGAGCATAAATTGGAGGTTTTGAAAACTTGTAATAAAAGCATCCCTAAATTTAAGAGACGTAAAATGCTATTTAACCTTTTGTGTCTTATATATTTTTTTAAACACTTCCTAATAACCAAGAATATTATTAAAGCAAAACAAAATTTGATCCTTCCTGCAAGCATCCAAAACTAGAGTAGGATGAAGATGCGAATTACACTAAAAAGAAGACCTAATTGTGTTTTAATTTTTAACTAGACTTGTTCTATTTATTCTTGATTTTTTTTTTTTTGGAGACCAAAACATAGTTGAAGGCCTCTGCAAGTTCCTCTTACTAGCAATTTGAGATGCATGTCTCCTAATTTTGTAAGGAAAAGGACGATATATATATATATATATATATATATATATATATATATTGAACATTATGTATGTGCACACAACTGTTTTTCACCCCAGGAGGTTGTTAAGTGCTTGTATTCCATTACTTTGCAAGTTTGAGGTTGTGGGTTCGACAAGTAGCAAGCTCTACTATTACTTGAATGGTTCTACACAATGTCAAATTCGGATTTAAGTGGGTTTGGAGTAGTGACCACACTTGCCAACCCCTTCTTTCTTCAATTATAATCTTCTTTTTAAAAGAAAGCTATTTTTAGGGGGAAAAAACCTTGCTTAAGCAATTATGTTACTACTTTTGCATATACTATATTACAGCTTTAGCTCCATTAGCCATTTGAGAACCAACAAGAAAAATGTCAATGTCAAAAAAGAAATTGAAGGCTCACCACACAATATTATTTGCTAGATATTGTGTTTTTTTTTTTAATTAAAAAAAAAAAAAACACAATTCAGAAAATATAAGCAAATATGATTTAACAATTCAGAAGCATTGTTATACAGGCTGAGTTATACTCTAGTTGAAATTTTGTTTTAAAAACACAATTTTATTTATTAATATGAAATGGTGAAATAGTATTTTAAAAACACAATTTCACAATTATAAGTTGTAACTAAAACCATGATTTTCGCTATTTGTCCTTACATATAGTGTGCAACTATTATCACTCATTGACAAATGTCTAACTAGTCTTTTATGGCAGGTAGATTAGGTTCAAACACAAGGCAATTGGGAGAAATTCTAATCAATGGCCATAAACAGAAACTGGCTTTTGGAGCATCGGTAAGAGATAAAAGGAAAAAAAAAATAAAAAATAAAAATCTTCTCCTTATCAAATCAAAGAGAATATTTTCTTTAAAGAAATTAGGGTTTGACTTAGGTCCACTCTAGTGAATTGGATGGACAAGATTTGGAAATGCATGTGTCTAAAATTGTTTACATATCTACACCATGTTTTGTCTAGTGCACTAAGCGATGGAAGTTTTGCCAAGAAATTAGTTTAATTATTCTTAGCCATTTAAACATACTTATTAGTTTAATTTTTACCCTAACCTAAATATAGGCATATGTAACACAAGATGATACTTTGATGACAACTTTAACGGTGAGAGAAGCTGTGTATTACTCGGCTCAGCTCCAACTCCCAGATTCCATGTCAATGTCAGAGAAGAAGGAGAGAGCAGAGATGACAATAAAAGAAATGGGGTTACAAGATGCCATAAACACAAGAATTGGTGGGTGGGGAGCCAAAGGTATCAGTGGTGGGCAAAAGAGAAGAGTGAGCATTTGCATAGAGATCCTGACACGCCCAAAGCTTCTCTTCCTTGACGAACCAACAAGTGGACTTGATAGTGCAGCATCATATTATGTGATGAGCAGAATTGCAAAGTTAGATCAATGGGATGGAATTAGAAGGACTGTAATTGCATCCATTCATCAGCCCAGCAGTGAGGTCTTCCAACTCTTTCACAATCTTTGCCTTTTGTCATCAGGGAGAACAGTGTACTTTGGTCCTGCTTCAGAAGCAACTGAGGTAAGTTCTCTAATGTTTATGAAGTGTGTGTTTATATATATTCACTTGTTACAATATATAACTAAAGTTTCACACTTTCAATTTCATTTAGTTTTTTGCTTCAAATGGCTTTCCTTGCCCGACTCTCCAAAATCCATCTGATCACTTCCTTAAAACCATAAACAAGGATTTTGAAAAGGTAAGTGACCCCTGTCTCTTATGTTCGGTAGTTTGTCGATATTAAATTTTGTTTGTCCTTTAGCCTTTAAACTTTATTTTAAAATTGACCTTCTATTTTAAACACTTCATTTGGTCATTAAATAATAAAAATTGTTTAAAAATTTCCTTATTATTGGATGAATAATGTTGACATGACAAACTAAATTCATGTTATGTCATAAGTTGCTACACATCATCAAAGTGATTTTGGTTTCATGAGTTGGATTTGTCACATCAACATTTTTTATCTATCAAAGGACTATAAGAACTTTTTTGAATTATCTTAAAATATAAGAATAAATATGAAATAATAGTCAAAGGCAGCGACGACTTTGGAAATTTTTTTAGGATATATAGTCATTAAGAAACTTAAATTATACAAAATTTAATAAACAAAAAATTTGAATATACCAAGGTCAAAAAAAAAAAAAAAAAAAAAAGAGGCAAATACGTGAAATATTACAATTTTTTATTCTAACAAAAAGAATAAGAAAAAAAAAAGACTAATAAAAGATAAAATGCAAATTGAAAATGCTGATATGAGAATAATAAAGTGACCATAACAATTTGATAACAAATTTTATACAACAAGTTGTTAGTCTGTTATTAGTGGGTAAAACATGTCAATATTGAACACGAATTAGAATTAGTAACAGCTTACCACATAATATTTATTGTGAAAATGTTGTGGATGTAGCATTACTCTTAAATTTATTGAAATTAAATTCTTATGATTCTCAAGTAAAGGAGTTCAACATTTTTATTAGGGTGGTCAAATTAAAATAGGATAATTTAGTATATAATATATTTTTTTAAAAGTATATATATATATATATATATATTTTTTTTTTTTTAAGTCAAGGCAGTCACAGAACATGTTAGTTTAAAATGATTATTTATATAATTTTTTTTTTTTGCATATATATATATATATATATATATTTTTTTTTTTTTGACAAGTGAAGATGGTCCACATACAAGTAGAGCGTCAAAGGTTGAATACCAAATATGTAATTTAACCTATTATCAATTGCAGTTTAGTAGGTGACTTGGTTAATTAATGTCTTTTTATAGATACATTTCCTCTCCATTTTGTATGGAATAGAGTGAGTTCATTTGGGTTAAAATATGATTAATATCTTGTACATAGAAGATCATGGTACTTGATACATACTACACAACACATTAGTAATAACTAATTTGAACCATGAAACAAATCAATTTTAAATAGAGGTGATTTTCCTTTCAACTTAGTCTTATGCAATTACTCATCTTCGAAACACCTCCTTATAAATCTAATATTTTTTTTTATATAAATCTTCTGTAGGATCTTGAGAAAGGTTCAGATGGAGGAATGCCTACAGAGGAAGCAATAGAGTCTCTTAAAAAGTCATATAAATCATCTGAAACTTACCAACAAGTTCAAAGACAAGTAGCAGAAATATGTAAACAGGTAATTAATTAAGAAAGAAATTAATCTTACAGTTTAATTTACACAGCATATACAAATAATCTTTCCTAAATCAATTACAAAAAAAAAAAAAAAAAAAACAAAATTAATGAGTGAAAAATTTATGTTGGTTTCAGGATTGTGGAACATTAGAGATGAAGAGAAGCCATGCTGGCTTCGTTACTCAGTGTCTTGTTCTTACGAAAAGGTCTTTCATGAATATGTTCCGTGATTTAGGCTATTACTGGTTGCGCCTAGCTATTTATGTTGCAATAGCTATAGGCCTAGCCACTGTGTTTAATGATGTTGGCTATAGTTATGGATCAATTAAGGTAATACCTAAGAGAGGTATATTAAATATTAATTCCTTATACATATGATATATAATGCAAATTAGGATAAATTCAAAAGCTAAATTAATCAATGCAATATATTTTTTTTCAGGCTAGAGGTTCACTGATCATGTTTGTATCTTCATTCTTAACTCTCATGTCCATCGGTGGATTCCCTTCTTTTGTGGAGGACATGAAGGTTTGTTTTGTTTCTCATTTAAGTATTAATCAATTTTATGCACATAGATCTACTTCCTTTCTCTAAATCAGCATAGTGACAAGCCCAGCTTGCCTGTTACTAATAAATCAAGTTTGATTGTTCGATTTTATAGATTAGAATGACATTAGAACTAATTCCATGATTTAGATGCAGCGGAAAGTGCAATTAATCCAAAATTTGAAGCTTTGTTAATGTCATACTCAATTATTTCACATTTTTTTCCCCTCCCATTTCTCCAGATATTTGAAAGAGAAAGGTTAAATGGACATTATGGCACTGTTGCGTTCGTTATAGGCAACACATTCTCGGCTCTTCCATTCTTGCTAGTGATTTCACTGATTCCAGGGGCAATAGCTTATTACCCTCCAGGACTTCAGAGAGATGCTGACCACTTCCTATATTTTGCTGCTGTGTTATTTGTTTGCATGATGTTAGTTGAGAGCCTAATGATGACTGTTGCAAGCATGGTGCCTAATTTCTTGATGGGTATAATAACTGGTGCTGGAATTCAAGCGCTCATGGTATTAGGTGGTGGATTTTTTCGATATCCGAATGATCTTCCCAAACCATTTTGGAGATACCCATTGTACTACATTGCTTTCCACAAGTATGCATTCCAAGGATTGTTCAAGAACGAGTTTGAAGGGCTCACATTTCCCAGAGATAACGCAGGAGGGCCAATCAATCTAAGAGGTGAAGAAATTTTGAGAGATACATGGCAAGTGGAAATGAGCTACTCTAAGTGGGTTGATCTTGCTATCTTGCTAGGAATGGTGGCTTTGTATCGACTTTTGTTCTTGGTTATCATCAAGACCATTGAAAACGTAAAGCCTATTGTTGCAAGTTTCATGTCACCACGTTCCAAGCAAACAGCACAAGTCATGGTGAATCCTTTTAGTACACCCATGCATGGGGGGACTATACAGCAGAGCTAGATGTTATTGGTAATATTAGAAAATAATGTTGTACAACTAACAAGTCTGTTTTCTTCGATTGTTAATTTAAGGAAATGGACTATCTTCTACTAATGTTTGTTTTTTGTTTTGTTTTTAAATTTATTTGCAAGCACATGTCTATTATGAACTGAATTATCCGGGTCCAAGACTCCAAGTATGTTGGTGTATTAATTATTATTACTGGAAAAAAAATGATGGTGCATTGATATTTGATTTTGAGAAATTCTAGGATTTCCTTGACTTAACTTTTTTGTTTAATATATAATTTGGTAAATACGATGGGGAAGAAGGATTTTGAACATTGAACATCATTGTTAAAAACGCTAAGAGGAACTAATTGAACCATAAAACTCTTAATCTTTTTATTTATTTTAAGATACTTACAATATGTTGCTTATCCCGCAAAACTCTTTCTTTCTTAAACACTTAATACATGAGGAGAAGTCAATTAAATTATACGATTTTTGGCTAGCTCTTAATCTCTTTATTTTACCTAAAACGAAGACAGTTCATTTTATAATTAAGATTTTATTGTCTAGATTAGACAGTGTAAAGTGGCACAATTTTAAATGACTTGACACTGGATACAAATTTAGATTTATAATATTTAATACAAAGCATAAAATGGATCCGTGTCAAATATAGATGTTAAGATTATATTTTATAGATTAGATAGTGTACAAGTGGAACAATTTTTTTTTTTTTTTTTTTTTTTTTGGAGAATCACAAGTGGAACAATTTTAAATGTTACACATTTGAATTTAAAATCCTATTATCCTAACATGAAACTCTAAGGTAGGCGAATTGGATAATATTTGTGTAGTTTTTTTATTTAACATTTAGGTAAAGTTACTATAAAGTTAAAATAACAAATTACTGAAACATAAGACTTTTACTTTCAATAGTAATTAAAATATTTTGTGAAAAAAAAAACCTAAAACTAAGGGTAAAAAACTAAAAATGAATGCTTATTTAAATTTTAAAATTCAGATTCACATAATAAATTGTGGCCCACATTTGTCGCACGGGTATGTTTTAGAAATATAATCAACAATTAGCTTTATCTCTAGAAATAACACAAATTTGTATTTTATAGTACCACATGTAGGGACTAGAATGGTGACCCAAGCCTACTTAGAACATTGTAACCCAACACAACAAGCCCTAAACAATAGATTTGTAAGAGAGTGAGTCTAATGAACAAACTACAAAGCTGAGCAAATTCAGAGTTAAGATTGACTAGGATAAGGTTATTTTTACAAGAGTAGGAGACACAAATTTAACGTAAAAGCTTTCCTCGGGCAAGTCCGAGGATGAGTTGTTCATACAATGATCAGGAATATTTTCTTAATGATGAGATTATGTATTCTTTTTTTCTCTCTGGGTATTCTTTCCTTATATAGTCCCCTCCATTTCATCTCAGTCTTCCACTTGTACAAATGCCAGGTAACCTTTTGAATGCTTATCCTATCAAGACCTTTTTGGAGGTGGTAAAAAGGGCTGTGAACTGTGAAAACACTATTCAAGTGTCATTTCTTCATAAATGCGGTCAGTTCAATTGATGTAGTACATTAAATGCAGAGGTGGCAGTCACCTTCCTAGATATTTCTTCTTTTTGTTACTTACACAGCTTTGTTGCCTTCCTTGGAGCTCTACTTTCCAATATGGTTGATTACCTAAAGTATTTTCAAGGTGCCTCTGCTTCTCGGGAACCTCAATTCACATTTGCCAGTTCCCCTTTTCTCCTTGGACTTCCTGTCTATGTGCATATAGATCTTTAATCATCCTCGGATAGCCCAAAGATGTGCTCAGATCACTTGCTCCCACACCACACATTCTCAACAACTAAACAAATATAAATACACTTTTTTTTATACTTATTATTGTTAGGTTCTAAGGTCTTAGGATTTTATGTATTTAGAACTCTAATTTGTAATGTTGGCAAACCATGATCAAAACAATGTATTTAGTCTTGTTTAGGCTTGCTCAAAGTTGGTTTAATATTGTAAAGTTGGAATCGAGTGGCTGCAGAAGTACTTGGGACTTTCGGCCTGGCTCGATCGATCTAAGGATAGGCTCGATCGATCGAAAATCGCACAGGTTGATTTTTCTGCAGAATTTCCAACTCAGCCCTACTTCATTAAACGTTTAGGGTTTTATGTTTTTACCCTAGGTATATAAACTAAACCCTAGCCACGTTTTTGAAGAGACTCCTTATTGTATTGTTGCTCATATTTTCTGTTTTGTGTGAATCTCTTGTGAGATCTTAGAGGAGCTTTCCTTTACACAAAACTTAGGGTTTTCAAGGTAGAGATGATTTCAACATCTTGAAGATCATTACAAGTTGCAACCATTGGAACTAAAAGATAAACAAGCGGGGAGCTTGTAGCTGATTGAGGAGTTCAAGAAAGAAGTAGTCCGTGAACTCGGAGCCTGCACGTGTCGTGTCAGGAAGTTACTATTGGTTGGTAACATTAGGAAGTCGAGCGGGGAGCTTGTAGTCCTTTTGTAAGAACTTCAATTCTTTCATAGTGAATTCCGGTTTGCCTTGAGGATCGGTGGGTAAAATCCTCCCCAGGTTTTTCCGTGTGGTTTCCTAGGTGATCATATCTTGTGTTCTTTATTATTTCCGCTGCTTTATACCTTTTATATGCATGATATGATTATATGATTGTTTTAACCTAGAATTGTTTAATTTGACTAAGTAACAACTTGGCTAATTAATCTAGGTTACGCAATGTGGTTGTGGTTTAAGGGGTCTAAAACCGTTCAATTATTATCATTATTATTATTATTATTACTATTATTATTATTTTTTTTTTTTTTGGGATCAAGCTAAGTAAAGGTTTGGTTTACTTCCAGTAGTTTTCAACTAGATATTTAATTAGTTTCTCTTTAAGATAGAATCATGTGGTAGTGAGTTTTAATCTATATCAAAGGTTTAGTTAATGAGTGATGTAACAATTTCTCATTAAAAAAGAAGAAGATATGTTTAATTAAAAAACTACTGGAGGTAAGCCAGACCTAGTAATATATATATATATATATATATATATATATATATATATATATATATATATATATATAAACACATATTATGGTATTTTCAAAACAAAGAATTCAAAAAACCATATTTTTTTGGGAAACTTTAATGGATGCCTTAAGAGCATTTGTTAAAGGACAATTTTTAAAAACTTTTTATAAGAAAAGAAAAATGTAACTAACTATTTTGGTAAATTTTCTAAAATAATTTTATTAACAAATGCCCTAAAAATACTTGATCTATATGCCCATTAAACAATCAGGTTGGCAATTTCATCACTAACTCTAGGAACCCATGAGAACTCAAGATTCATTGGCTCAACCAAATGAGTTACTAGAGACTTCTCACATCCTCAACTATATAAGAGCAGCTTCCTAACAAATTGACTTCCCTGCCTTGGTTGTTTCATCCAAAATACACTTGGAATCCCCCTCTACTATGACCTGACACATCCTTTCCTTCCCAGCTAGCTCCACAAATTTTTGCATGCCTAAATTATCTGCGAAATCTATGGATATCATGTAGGTACCAATTTAAGCACCCAAGCTTTTACATAACCGCCCATATGGCTTCTCACTACCATCGCAACACAAGATTTCCGGTTTCCAAGTCGCATAAAAATTTAATTTGAGCCTGTCAAAGTTGTTGTGTAATTGTGGGTGATAATTGGATTGAATACAACTAAAAAAACTATTCCAATTTATAAGATTATAGATAATGATTAAAATTGAAAATAAGATTGAATTTGACTTACCTCCAGTATATTTTTAACTGGATATATCCTTTTATTTTAAATATACAATTGCAAGTGATAAAGAGTTTTAATCCACACATTTTATTTAGTTAGTGGATAATATGTCAATCTCTCATTAAAATAAAAGGAATTAAAAAAAAAAAAAAAAAAAAACACTAGAGGTAAGTCAAATCCAATTAGATTTAGCACAACAATACAACATATGTATGTATATGTATATGAAAAAGGGGAAAAATAAGCATTTGCTCATAATTTACAAATTATGTAGCAAAATGTCCATATTTTGAAACTATTTAGCAAAATGTCCTTATTTTTGAAACTCGATTTAACAAAATCGAGTTACAAGTGGAACTCGACATGGAACTCAACATTAGCTAATGTCAAGTTCTATGCATATTTTGCCACTTAAATTGTTTTTGAAAATTTAAGTGAACTCGACTTTGCTAATGTCGAGTTTCACTTAAAAGTATACATATAACTCGATTTTAAGGATATCAAGTTTCACACATAACTCGATTTGTTTCAAAAATAGGCGCATTTTGCTAAATAGTTTCAAAACACGGGAATTTTGTTGCATAATTTGTAAATTAAGGGCAAATGTCCATTTTCCCCCATGAAAAAGCCTAGAATTCATTAGTTAAAGACAATTGAAAGCATAGTTCCACACATAAAAACTCACATAGGACAATTGAACTAATGGACATAACTAAAGAAGTTGTGCTTGAAAGCTGGAAAGAGAACTTAGGCTAGTTCGACTAAATCAAGAAAAATAGAGGATATATAGGCCCGTTTGATAATGTTGTTCTAGTAACGTTGTTTGTATTTTTTTTAAATACTTGTGTGTAAAAATACGTGTAATATTGTTTAAAAATTAAAATGCCATATCAAACGGCCCCATAAATTTGAAGGAATTTTAGGATTTCTAATCAATGTAAGGTCTCAAATTTTGCCTTTATTGGTAATTGAGTCATCAAATATCTATTGCAATTTACCTTTATCTCAAATCATATTTAGTCATTTTTAATTTATCTAAATTTTATTTCTATTTAAACTTTTAAGTTTTCTCGGGCAAAAATTGGAAACTAATTTCGTTTTCCAAACAATATAATTAGTAGGCCACTTTTTTAAACTATATTACTTACTAACATCTCGAGACTAATAGGCTCAATTTTGGGCTTATAAACCGAGCCTTTAAGGCTTGGTTTTCATTTTCTGAGGGAGCCTGACCTGGTCATTTTTCTACGTGGAAATCGAGTCTTAGAGACTCGATTTTCATACCGACCTTTGGAAGCTCAATTTCTGTGGTCTAAGATTCCACGTAGACGCCACATGGAAATCGAGTCTTAGGGGCTCGGTTTGCTAAAAGTGAAATTGAGTCTCAGAAACTCGATTTTTAAATTGTGGTGAAAAATTACTCCACGTGGCAATCATGTCTGGGTCCCTATATCATATCTGGTTTTTTGTCTGGGTCTCTCAGGTCATACACATTTAGCAGGTCTTCCCCCTCTCTCACTCCCTCTCTCTCCTATACAATCCCAACACTCATTGTAGTCTTTCCCTCTCTCACTTCCCGTCTCACTCATATAATCTCAGCACATTAGCACATCCTCATGTCAGGTAAGGGTCTGTTGGTTGTTTAGTGTATATAGTGTTAAGATATATTTGTATCACGGGTATGTATCATGACTTTTGTTGTTTGGTTTTGATATTTGTCTTTTTTTTTTTTTTTTTGCTTGAGTATGAAATTATAATCATTGATTGTATTGTTAGGTTTTTATGATGGGTATGTATCATGAATTTCTTTTGTTGTTTGGTTTGATATTTGTCTTTAGTTTTTTTTTTGCTTGAGTATGAAATTATAATCATTGATTGTATTGTTAGGTTTTTATGATGGGTATGTATCATGAATTTCTTTTGTTGTTTGGTTTGATATTTGTCTTTAGTTTTTTTTTTTTTTTTTTTTTTTTGCTTGAGTATGAAATTATAATCATTGATTGTATTGTTAGGTTTTTATGATGGGTATGTATCATGAATTTCTTTTGTTGTTTGGTTTGATATTTGTCTTTAATTTTTTTTGCTTGAGTATGAAATAATGATTGATATATTTAAGATGTATTGTTGGTATATTTGTATTGTTAGTTTTTAATGATTATATTGTTGTTTGGTTTGATATTTTTATTTATATTTTTGTTAGAGTTGATTTGAAATTTTGTAATGGGGGTAAGTTTTGTCTTTAGATTTTTTATTTACTTATTTATTTTTTTTTTGTTTGAGTATGAAATGATAATGATTGTGTGTTTGTATGTTATGTGGGGTGAGTATATGCAAATGTGGGTTGAGAAGTTGTAATTTTTGAACTTTGAGTAGATAGAAAAGGTTTTGCAATTGATGTTAAATGAAAGATATAAAATATGTCACTAACATATTACACTTGACTCTAATAGGTTTATAATCTCTAAAGAATATTGATATAAATGTATAATACGGTGGACCCCTTGTCAATCCTAGAGAGATTGACAGATTCCCATTTAGAGGGCCGAGTATCGAATGCTACTACATGATGATACGTCGTAAGTTGAAGAGGTTGAATGATTTGAAGAGGAAAATAATGGAAGAATTGAATTTGAACCCTGCTTGTTATGACATAAAGATTGTTTATCGTTACCCATAAGAAGTCCTTCATGAACGGATAAATTATGGGTCAATCTCTTTAAGGCCGCCATCGCTCCACTAAGGCCGTTATTAGGCGATGGTCAATCTCTCTACCCGGGGTCCGGAGGAGTCCCTCCAAACTAAGTGCCTTAATGATGTCAATGACTCGATCGTCCACCATTGGCTCTCGGTTGGAGAACTCTTCAGTACGGCCACGGCAGGTAAGGGACCTTGGATCCTGCACAAAACGGAACCATGGATTAACATATAACAGTAAGTGCATGTACATTGTATGAATTAAATGCGTGTACATTCGTTAAATCTTTAGTGCTGTGTTTTACCTGCCCATTCCAAATGGCTTTTGACCGATGGGTGGGTTGCAACTTCAACACTGACGCGTTAATAGGACCAGGTTGCGTATGGTCAATCCGTCCAGCATGTGCAGCAGCCATACTGCACAAGAATGATAAGCAATTAGAATGTAATAGACATGATTGGGAAAAAAAAAAAAAAACAATCTAAAAATTATTCTCAAAAAACAAAAAACCGCGTTGTATCCAATGATTATCAGAGTAGAGACAATTGATGGAAAAATGAGGCAAAAGTTATTCAAAAGCATGTCGGTAGTTAATCTTTAGAACATGATAAAATTCCAAAAGATAATCATTCTGAGATTCCTTTCTAATTTAAATAAGAATTTGTTCTCGGAAATCTAAGTGTCAAGAGTTTAATTACAAATTTACAAGGCTAAAAAAGACATTTCAATAAGACTTTGCAAATCATAAATTTACTGCCAATTTTTGAAGCACTCTCGAGGGATCCAAGTACATGATCATGGCTAATTAGTAAATTATGCTGATTACAATCTGCCATTGGATTCTCCTTTGCAAGAAAGCTAGTGTTTCAAAGTAAGGAGTATAAAGGCAAAAACACCGCAGCTTTCTTTTGTCAAAAATGTACATTTTATGATCCAAGAGTGCAACTGAGATTAGTACAAATGACATTGAAGCCAAAATTTGAACAATTGTCAACCACAGGTCAGAATACTTTTTAAAGACCTTAAAACTAAGAAAGCCAAATCTGTATATTTGTACTACAAATTAAGTTCACCTTTTTTTTTTTTTTAGTTTTTTGTTCAGCTGAACATGACATAATTTACATTCATGTTAGACAATACTGATTTTAGAGAGAAAGTATACATATTACAAACATCTCTAAAATCACTAAATCAAAGTATATTTTCTCCAACAAAGGACTAAAATTAAATCCTCAGTAACCTAGTAGGCCAATGTTACTGTAATTGTTAAAAAAAAAAAAACAAAAACAAAAAAAAAAACAAAAACAAAACAGGAAACCAAAGCACACAGGCAGTGTACTAAGGGATTAAAAAAAACATAGAAAAAACTATAAAGCAAAGAAATTACAACTATTTAACAAAGAAATTACAACTATTATAAAACTTTTGTTTGCTATTCATTATATATCCACTTTGGATTTGGACGTTTGGGAAGAAAATAAGATTGAAATAAGTTTCAAATCAGTGTAATGAACTAGGGGATAAGTTTATTTATTATGACATATATATTCTTGAAGGAATTTCTTGACTAAATAATTTCTAAGCAAGCTTTCATTGCCACCACCCTAGTTTATATTTTGCTATATCCTCTCATAATGATTGAGAGAGAAGAACAGTTTTGATAATTGATATATGATCCGACCACCTAAAAGGCATAATATTTTGAGACATAAGAGCCAACACATATTGACAATCTTCCTTTTTTCTCATTTGCTACGCGTTTATTAAGCACGTGAGTAGCACATTTTGCGGAGAGACATCTACTTCAAAACATGATTCATCTTCTGTTTGCTGCTTGTTGCATGACATCTCCACATTACTCCCACACCACCTAATCCTATGTTCAGCAATTCCTACAGAAATTTTCAGTATTCTAAACCTCCTCTTAGTCTTTCTCTCACACTTGCACTCTTTCTCAAGAACCAAGCATACCAACCATTCATATTCAAGAGGTAAGACACAAATCTGAAAGTTTGCATGATCTTCTTGTATCTCAGCATAGTGTATTAAGTTTGCATGTTTTTATTTTTATTTCTTTGGTTAAGTAAATTGATTAAAAGTTGTTTCTCTTAGTTGAGAACTTGTATGCCATGTTGGTTGAGTAGAAAAGTATGTGCATGTTGAAGGAAAGCTATATTTTTGCTCTATTTCGGATTCTAAACACAATTGGGCATGCTATTTGGTTGTCTAATATAATAAAAATTTGTGGATCTTATACTTGGTATTATTCAATGATGAGTGTAGTGTGTGTGTAATGGAGTTCCATGTTGAAAGAACTCCATTTGAGCATGTTTTACAAATTTACAAGACTAATGTGCACTGTTGTTTCTTATACAGATTATGTACAGCTTGTGATTAAAAATTATGTTAATTTCTATAGACCAAATTTTGAGACCTAGTTTGAATTGTATGAAATATTACACCCATTTGTTTCAAATGAATCAAGTATCAAAGAAATTGGACTAGTATTGAATGTTTTATGAGTTTTTCATTCTGACTCTTAATCTATCTTTGACGGAATTGAGTTTAATGGCTTGTACAAATTTTAATTAATCATTGAGAAATGAGACTGAACTGAAATTTATAGAGTATGAACTAATCATATGTATGGTTGTTCATATTAAGTTTTATGCCAATCGGAGACTTTTAAGTAAGTTAAATTAAGTTCACAAGCAGACTGATTTACATTAACTTGAATCTGTAAGGGTAATGAAATACTAAGAAATTAGAGACTTAAAGCTTGGTTTTGGATTATTATATTAGATTTTCATTTGATGTCACTATCCATTGATATGTATTTTAATACTTGAGCAAATTTATTTTGGCTTGATTCAATGGTTTAATACTTAAAAGAAACACATGTACTTCAGTATCCCAACAAGTATATATATATATATATATATATATATATATATCTCCAATTTCTCCATTCTTAGTAACAATTTACCATAACTAACCAAATCAAACTTAGATCAAAGTAAATT
Source organism: Quercus glauca (assembly GCA_023736055.1). NCBI lineage: Eukaryota > Viridiplantae > Streptophyta > Magnoliopsida > Fagales > Fagaceae > Quercus > Quercus glauca. The sequence continues at coordinate 26,880,518 of CM043325.1, read as the reverse complement.
TTGATCAACAAAGCACTAAAATTAAATTCTCATCAAATATAAACAAACCCAGAAACATGATCCGATTCCACAGCAAATATAAACAAACCCAGAAACATAATCCGATCTCAAAAAACAATAAAGCTTCGATCTTTTTTAATAGTTCTATTAGAAATTCAAAATAGAAATCAAAATAGAAAAAAATGAATTGAAAGCAAAGTTTCTTTGATTTTTCCCACTGTTTCTCGGCAACCAAATGGTGAAACACACTTTGAAGCGACTCACCTTTTTTTTTTTTTTTTTTTTTTTAGTTTTGAGAGACCGCGTAGACTGAAGGAACTCAAAGCTCTGTACACCTCGCTGTGGCTTTATTAAATCGTTCGGCGAAGGTGATGAATGTGAAATAGACTGAGCGAGAGAAGAGGGTGAGTGAGAGTGGAGAGGGTGAGTGAGAGAGGCACTCAAAGGTTCTGTGTGAGAGTGAGAGGGTGAATGAAAGCGTGAGACTGGTTTGTGTGAGAGAGAGGGTGAGTGAGAGTGGAGAGTTAGTGAGAGACGTTAATTTTGAAAAAACCCCTATTTGAAATCGAGTCTTAGAGACTCGGTTTCCAGGTCTTCCACATGGTTCACCCACGTCACAGCCAGATCGCCACGTGGGATAAAAGCCACATCAGATCTGATCACATCATGAAAACCGAGCCTCAAAGACTTGGTTTATAAGGCCAAAATCGAGTCTTTTAGACTCGAGATGTTAGTAAATAATATACTTTCAGAACTGTGCCTACTAACTAAATAGTTGGGAAATCATGGTTAAATTCCAATTTTGGCCGTTTTCCCGTGGTACTAGTTGCATGGCACCAGGACAAAAGATGCTTAGCCGAAAACTTTTAGGTGTTGATTTACTTTTGGAAACTGAGATTGCTGGAGAATGTAAATATGTTCCCTGCCTGCACTTGTGAGGATCTAGTGAATAATATGGAACATAGACAAAAGGCTAGATCTCAGATAACTATAAGTTCATATTTCTGTTTAAAAATTTATTCGTTGATTTTCATTTGTTTAAGTTGTTTCTGCATTTTCTGCATTTTGATCAATTTGTTGATAAATCCATGACTGAATAAATTTAAAATGTAGCTTAATATTTGAATTTAATTTCTGCATGAGTTATTTTCGTTGTTTGAGGTCATTGCCTCCTTAATCGAAGTTCTTAGCCAAAATAATAACAATAAATAAGAAAAAGGAAAAAAAGAAAAAAGAAGAGAGTTTGTGCATCTCATGATGCCCTTTCAATTTTTTTTGGTGCTTGTATTCTGTTCTGTGGTGTTCTTATACACCTTTCCCCAAGAATAAGTTTATTTTGATTATTGAATATTTTTTTATTTATAAGTGAAGAAAGGGAAATAGATAAAGCCCAAGAGTGATAGGAACTAGTCCAAGCCCAACCCCAAGTCCATGTCCAACACCTAGCCCATTATTTTTAAGTAGAATATGTTATTTTTTATTATTGGAATTTTATAGAATATGCTACATTTAGGAGTAACTATGTATCTTTAACCAGCTGTAATTGATGTTTCTTCTACCCTAGTTTGAGATTGATACATTAATTCACTGAAGAACTCAAATAACTGTCGATGGAAGCCATTCTCAACAAATTGAAAGATGCATAATAGGTAATACATTTTCGCCCCACCTTTTTGGCAAGGGAAGGGGGGGTTTATTTGGGGGCTCCAAAGAGGGGCGACCACCCTTAGGAACCTAAAACCCTTTATGCCTCCTTTTGAAATATGGGTGTGAAGGAGCACTTGGATGATATCTGATAACAAAATAAGAAAAAAAGAAAGAAGGGTTGGGCAGGTTGAAGATAGATGTAAGCATGTTTCAAATATGGTACAGGAGATCTGAGGGCCCGTTTGATAATGTTGTTCTAGTAATGTTGTTTAACTGTTGTGAAAATATGTGTGGGTGAAAAAATATCGTGGAAATATGTATTGTGTTGTTTAAATAATGAAAATTGTTATTTAAACAACACAACCAAACAACCCCCTAATCTTCAAATAAATTTTTTTCTCTCCATGATATGTCTCCATAACAGTGGGGGCACTTAAAGCGACTCTGCGTTTCCATTTGACTAATAGATTGTTCTACGAGTGGTGAATTAATTTTTTTTTTACCGTTTTCTTTTTATTTCGTGGTCTCTATTGCTCCATACTTGTGATAATCAAACTCCCCTCTGAAAAATGGGAAGAAAAAAAAAAGAAAATCTGAAAGAATGATATGAAATGATGGTTAGTATCCTATATTAAAGTTTTAGAGTATGAGAATTTCTTTCCAAACCTTATTTATTCACATGTGCCTGGGGAGTGGTGTGATCGGTAGAGATGGTGGTTGAATGGGAACGGAAAATTTGATGTTCATTCTTAACTTCTTATTACAATGCTATCCATGGTCCTAATGGAATTTCCTTCCCTTGGAAAAGTAACTAAAGAAAAGCCTAAAAGAAAATGGGGTGTTTAAGTTTAACCACGAAAACAACGAAAAGAAAAAGAAAAAGAAATAAAATGCACGAAAGAAAAGTACACACATTGATGTAATATTGTGCAAAAAAAGAAAAAGTACCCATTGTGAGTGGTGGGAGGGTCCCGGATTTTTACTAAAAATATTTAAAGTATTTATAAATTATATAATTGACCAATGCGTTTTTTATTTTCTCTAATTACTCTTTTGTCATACATAACTCGTCAAATTGTAGTATATTTAATGTATTTCATCCCTAATTTAATTATATTTTATTTTTATTAAATTGTTTTGTATATTTATCTAGACATGTCAAGACATACTTTTTTTTTCCCGCAAAGATGTAAAAAATTATTTGATGTGAATATTTTTATTTACTGAAGAAAATATCTTATGTCAAATCAAAATTACAAATACTCAATGCATAAGCAATAGATAAATATTATATTATATGTGTGTATGTTATTCTTTGGATTTAATTATATATATTTATCCTTCTAAAAAAATTATATATATATATATATATTTAGCTTGGTCTCCCTGAGAATATTTTCTGGCTCCGCCACTAATGAAGTAATATTGTATCCATTTGGCACTAATGTTTTAGTAGTAGAGTAATTTCATGTACTACAAAACCGACCAGTTAGCTTTTGTGTTTATCCAAATAATTGATAAAGTTGTAGAGGAAAAGTTGATAAAAACTAAATGTTCAAAATGGGTATGAAACACCTTTGAACGTTTAGACCCCAAATTACAAATTATCAATTCAAGTTTATTATCAAACAATTTATGTATGGAATATGAACATAAGCCAAACACAGAATTGATAAACAATCTAAACCAAATATAAACACATCCACAGCAGTAAATATAAGGCAAAGATAAAGGAAGGGAAGATGCAAACACACGGACAACACGCGATGTGTTATCGAAGAGGAAACCGAAGCCCTCAGCGTAAAACCTCTCCGCCGCTCTCCAACCGGTGAATAATCCACTAAAGAATGTAGTTGGGATACATGAACAGCAGAAGACCCTCCAAGCCTAATCTATCCAAGTACCTAAGCCCTCCAAGTTTCTTGCCCCAACGAGGTTATGCCGAACCTATTTCTTTTTTAGCTTTCCGGATTCCGCTACTAGACCATAGTATCAACCAATGTAGATTGGTTCCTTCTTAACTGCTTCCCAAACAGCACCAAATAAACCTTCTCACAGACGTGGTGTGATGAGATAAGAATTTGGCAAAGAACCTTTCAAGGGTATGACAATGGAGAGGAAGAGAGTAGAGGAATTTGTAGAGTTTCTAAGGTAAATATTGTGGATGAATCAATCTTGTATTTCTCTAGGGTTTCTCTCACAAAATTCTCTCTAGAAGCTCTCTCAATTTAGTGGGTATAAGGGTCTATATATAGTGGGGTGAGAAAGGAATGCGAAGAGTCAGTTTTTCCCAAACAGGGCTGATTGGCGACTTGACCTCGCGACTAGTCTGAGTCGCAAGTTCAAGCCGCGAGTTAACGGCCTAGCCAGCTTGGGACTTTTGTCCTGTAGTACAATAGCTGGCGCGATTCTTCAGCTTTTGACATACTTGGCACATGTGCAGCTTCTGGCAACTTGCAAGCAACGAATCACCCACGAGATCCAGTCGCGAGTTTCTGTTTCTTTGCACAATCTTGAGCATTTCTTCACATCTTCTCACACACTACCCTTACAATTATCTCACCTAAATACAGGGTTACTAATTGCTGAATTACAAGTAAATTGGCACGGAATAAAGCCAAAAAGAATGTTGATTAAATTCAACCTTACAATCTCATCCTTTTGCTATTCCGTGACAAAACCCTACAACAGACTCTAGACTTAAAGCGTGAGTTGGGAACAGTTGAACAAAACTCACTCACACCTAACTCTAGATTCTGAAATGCTCTTGAACATATGAACAAGTAACTCCTGAAACACAACAACACAATCATATCATTGTATACAGAAAACTTGAAATGCATATGGAGCAATAGAAGCATGATCAAGCAAAAATGGACTTAAGCAATAAAACAGTAAATCATGGCTTGATCAACCAAGCAATCACTATACAAAAGTGATTACTATGCTCATTCACACAAGGAATGAACATCCGAACATGCAAGATGATAAGCTCAATTGAAGAGTATCATTTGCAAGTCCAACACTCAACCAATGCATACAAACATATATGCATCTAGGAATAATCCTACAAGGGCACAAGAGTGTTGTACTGAATTGAAATGCATAGCATTTAACATCAAGTACATAAGGCGCAAAGCAAGGCTACAAAGCAAAGAGATTGCATTGCATGGTACGACCTATAAAAGCCTACAAATAGCAATGTGCAAGGAAACAAACCTTTAAAACTTACATAAGCAACATGGGTACAAATATATAAAACATATGCTGAATTAACTGAATAACATCATCAATATATAAATAAACCAAAGTGTTAAAAACATTCAAGAGATATGAGTATAATCTAAACTAGAACACATTGTATCAAACCTATAGACACAATAACATAGTTATCCAAAACATAGTATCAAAACTATAGACATAATAACATATGATTATGTAAGCTCCCCCTCAAAACAAGCACTCCCCCTCAAGAGCTGCCCCAAAATTCTCCCCATTTTTGGCCGGAATGGCCAAAGGGTCACTACTTCTTGTTGGTGTAGATGCTATCAAACTTTGCTGAGAGTACATCAAGCTGATCTTGTATTGCTGTCATCCTTTCAATATGCTAATATTAAACCTCTTTAAGTTCGTCAAGTCTCTCTAAGATGATCTGAAATGCATCAGGAGGTGCAGCAGATGAGGTAGAAGCCCTGCTCCTTCTGACTCTTCTTCTTGGTGTGGAAGATGATCCTGCAACCTCTGCTTCAGTCTCCATAGGATCACCTTCTCCTTGATCACCCTCTTTTTCATCACCTGGAAGACGACTTTGTATCCTTGTGATGGTTAGTTTGTTGATTGCTGAAAGTGGAGTCATGGGACTGATATCTTGAGGAATTCTAACACCCTTTACTCTGAAGATCCTCATAAGGAGGCTAGGAAAGACCAACTTTGCCCGTGAAGTTGTTTTGGACTCATCCATTATTATGTCAAATATATGAGAGCTTATGTCAATGAATGTTTTCTCCTTAAGCTCCATAAGGAAGATAGCTCTGGCATTAGTAAGAGTAGTCAATTTTCTAATAGGATACAAGTTGTACATCATTATGGTGGTCAGACATCTCATGTCAACAGGAAAGGCATTGGTGTTAAGACATCTCCCTTCTTTAACACCACCAATCCAAGCCTGGACAGAATCTAAGGACAACATCCTATCTTTGTAGTTGATGAACTCATACTCCTCTAGACCCTCAAGTCCAAGAACCTCATCAATGTCATGGGCATCCAAGGTGAACTCCTTTCCTCTTACCCAACAGTTCAGCTCATCCTCCTTTATAACCACATTTGCATAGAACTCCCTTATTAAGGGCTCACAGACTGCAGGTAAGTCACCCAGAAGTTTATCCCAACCTCTGCCTTCAAAGCATTCTGGAATGAAAGTATCCTTCAGGTCATGTAAATCCACAAACCTCTTCTGGATAATGGTTCCCTTCATGAAGGAATCTCTGTATCTCTCAAAATGCTTGACGGACCTAAATAGGTTAATGTCCATTTTCATCCTTTTATCAGCCTTCTTAGCAAAAGTCTTCTTCTTTGAAGATGTGGAAGCCATTTGTAAACACGCAAAAGAGGACACAACAAGAGTAAAACACAATATGTGGAAGTGCACACATATTAGAAACAATTTGGTTACAATGACAATAACAGAGTGACATGACAACCCTCAAACCAAGAACAGTTAATAACCAGAGATTTGTTGAACAAATCAAACAAGATCATTTAGGATAGATGTATATTGGAGCAGGCATTAAATAATTAAAAATGGACAGTGTAAAAACACTATCAGACAGATGAGGGCATATGTCAATGAAACATGACATAATGAGTATGACAAATGCAAGATAAACCCAAAGGCAGCAACACAAACATGATATGATGACTTGGAATCAAAACAATACTAGCCACCCAATCCAAAAACTCAACCATACTGAAATACCCAAACTCATATTCAGAGGAAAATGCAGAAAACCCGAAAACCATATACACAAAGGGTATGAGAACTTACGAATATCAAAGCACAGACCAAGTCATGCATAAAGATGTTAAAACATGATATTAAACATATATAGCAACAAGAGTAAACAAACTCATGTTTGAACCCCTCAAAGCTCAAACTAACATAGCAACTCACAGATTCAAGAAAATAACACTTAAATCAAGAAATCTGAAGTAAAAGACAGAAAACCCATACCTTTTTCTTGAAGATTTGAGAAGAGAAAGTGCAGAAATGGAGGTTTCCCAAGAGAGAACATGGAGTGTTTCAGAGAAAAGGTTTGGAAGACAATGAACAGTCACTTGATTTTGAGGGAAAACTGAAAAGTTTTTAAAATCTGACTTTAAAACGCAAAATACGTGTTTTTCGCGACTGGATCAAGTCGCCATTAAGTCGCCAAGGTAAGCTGCGAAACACTGTGAAACCAAGATTCTTGAAAAATCTTTTAAGTGTTTTTCGCGACTGGAACATCTACCCGCGAAGGAGTCGCGAGCTGAGCCGCGAAAATCTCTGAGTAACCTCGCGATTGGACCTTCCACCAGCGAACAAGTCGCCAAACCGAGCTGCGAAAAATGCAAAAACTCAAATTTTGAAAAATTTTCTAAGTTTTTTTCGCGAATGGGATACTGACTCGCTAGTGAGCCGCGAAAATCTCTGAGTGGGCTCGCGACTGGGGCTTGCGATTGGGCTAACCCGCGACTTAGTCGCCAAAACAGGGGAAAACAGATTTTGAAATTTTTTTGATATTTTTGTAAAAACAAAATACTTTTCAAAAACAACTAAAACACTCAAAAATCTTTTTGTATTTGATCAAACAAAGATTGAGCATGTGAAAACACATTTGTTAGGTTCTAAAGGTTTAGGAATTTATGTATTTAGAACTCTAATTTGTAATGTTGGCAAACCATGATCAAAACAATGTACTTAGTCTTGTTTAGGCTTGCTCAAAGTTGATAAAATATTGTAAAGTTGGAATCGAGTGACTGCAGATGCATTGGGGCATTTCGGCCTGGCTCGATCGATCGAAGGTTAGACTCGATCGATCGAAAATCGGCCCAGATGCGTTTTCTGCAGAATTTCCAACTCAGCCCTAACTCTTTAAACGTTTAGGGTTTTATGTTTTTGCCCTAGGTATATAAGGCAAACCCTAGCCACGTTTTTAAGAGATGCACAAGTTGTATTGTTGCTCATACATTGTGGTTTTGTGTAAATCTCTTGTGAGATCTTAGAGGAGCTTTTCTTTACACAAAGTTTAGGGTTTTCAAGATTGAGATTACTTCAACATCTTGATGATCAACTTGGTTGCTGCTTTTGAAGCTTAAAGAATATCAAGCGTGGGTGCTTGTAGCTGATTGAGGGATTCAAAGAAAGAAGTAGTCCGTGGACTCGGAGCCTGTGCGTGGTCGTGTCAGGAAGTTTTACTGGTGGGTAGCATTAGGAAGTCAAGTAGGGAGCTTGTAAGTCCTTTTGTAAGAACTTCAATTCTTTCTTAGTGGATTCCGTTTTGCCTTGAGGATCGGTGGGTAAAATCCTCCCCAGGTTTTTCCGTGTGGTTTCCTGGGTGATCATATCTTTTGTTATTTATTTTTCCGCTGCTTTATATGCTTGATATGATTATTTGATTGTTTTAACCTAGAATTGCTTAATTTGACTAAGTAACAACTTGGCTAATTAACTAGGCTACGCAATCTGGTTGTTTGTAAGGGGTCTAAAACCGTTCAACATTTAATCAAGTACAATCACACAAATGAATATGACATTCATTGAACATAGACTTGTGTGTTGTATGTGGATATCAAAATAAGATAGGCCTTAGTCCAAGGCGAAGCTTTAATGATCAATTCAATCAAGGCATACACAACTAGCACTAGATAATGTAACATATCTCAATTATTGAAATATGCATATATGACCTCCCACATGAACTTGATTACATTCTTTGAAACTTTTCATTTGGCTCCATATTTAACATATTATTTGCACTTTTTGAGCAAAGAAAATCTCATTGTGAGATAGATGCCTGAAATTTTTGATATTTCAATTGATGGATTAGCCTTTGGCTTTTTGGGCATTATACATTTTTATTTTGGTCGCTTTCTCTTTTTCCTAGTCAAATACTAGTATGTGCAACAGGCTTTTGCAGCTCTATATCTCTTTTCATTTGGAGATTTACATTTAGAGAGCTCTTTTAAGCAAAAACAAAAAAAAAATAAAGAGTGGGAAGATATATAGGCATAAGTCTATGCATGTCTCAAGATCAACAAAACCATTCACTAATCATTCATGACAAGGTTGAAGATCTATTTATAACAATCACATAGATTTCAGAATTTCTCCCGCAATGATATGAGTGCATAGGGAACAAGCTAAACTCATAGATGCACAAAGCCATTAGTACAAAGGTACAAGTTAAAACATGCTTTGAGACAAAACTCAACAAAGTTAATCAAACTTTTTGGATTTTCTACTTTTTATGTGTTTTTGAATTTTTGACACAAGAAAAATAAAGATTGATCAAAACAAAATCAGCAAAGTAAAAAACAATTTAACCAAAACTCACAAATAAAAATATCCATCTCAAACTTGCAAGAAGCAAAACAACCAAGCATATACACAAAATATAGGAAGTATTAATGCATAGACATGTTGCAATGCTTATGCATGAGTACCCGTCGTCACCCACATGTCACGTGCGTTTGGGGTGATATCCTTGACAGATTGGGTACGAGAGTTAGGACTTTCAAACCTTCGTGTGAAGCTTTCCAAGCAATTGGTGAAGGCACCAATCATCTTCATCACATCCATCATTCCTGGATCATGGCTTTGACTTCTTGGTTGCTCACCATCCCAAGACCTCTTGTCATTTCTTCTTCCTTGTGACCGAGATGCACTTGCATTGTTGCCTGCTCTCAACTTTTGACAGTTGGGTCTAGTATGTCCTTGCAATCCGCAATAGTGACACACATAATCTGTTCTAGGACCCCATTGTGATCTTGAGAGAGATCTTGCTCTACCTTCAAATCTAGCTTCTGATTAATTTCGGAACTTATTACCCACTCGTTGTTCAGCCAACTTCGTCTTCTTCTCAACCTTAACATCCTCAAGGATGGGCTCTTCCACAATCGGCTCTATGGCATTCACAAATTTCACTTCTTTGGTAGCTTTGGCCGATGAGCTACTCCCTCCGGTATAACCCAAACCAGATTTGTCAGAGAAGTGTTTTTGAGAAAAGATAACATCTTCCAGCTTCTTGGAGAAGACCCTTTCTATCTTGGCTTGTGCTTGCATAACCTCTTGCTTAAGAAATCTCACTTTGGTATAAGCTTTCGATAGTTCACCATTTAGTGTCTCAATTTCACACTTTGCCTCTTTATATCTAGCCAGGAGACTTTTGTAGTCCTCTTCAGCCCTTTTCATCTTCTTCACAGCCGCCTTTGCCACCCTTGTATACTCTCCCGATCTCTCAAGAAGTAAGGTGTAATTCTCTTGAACACTAGCTGTATTTCTATCCTCTTCAGCATCTGATTCCTCAACAATCCCTAAGGATTCATCATCGTTGTGTTCTCCAAGTTCTTGTACAAGTTGATTCAGGTCCGAGGACTCAACATGCTCAATAGCCATAAATGCGAAGTAGTTTCCTTCTCCATCACAGCTGTCCTCAGAGTCAGAATTTGATGAGTTCGAATCACTTAAAGTAGTAGCATAGGCCTTTTCCTTCGACTTCAAATAATTGTGACATTCCTTTTTAAAGTGCTCGTGTCCATTACATTCGAAACATGTAATTCCTTGTGAGGATTGGGAATCTCTACCCTCTTTTCTTCTGAACTCTTTCTTCTCTTTTTCGGCACTCTGAAATTTTCCTTTGTCACCAAATTTCCCACTGTTTTTGAGTTTTAAGAATTTCTTAAAGTTCTTTACAAGATACGCCACATCTTTGTCTACTGCATCCTCTTCCAAAAAGTCATGAGACACCATTCTCTCATCAATTGTCTTAAGCGCAAGTGACTTACTCTTCTTCTGTGTGGGAAGGGACAACTCATAAGTCTGCAGAGAACCAACCAGCTCTTGAACCTTAATGTCGTCAAGATCTTTGCTCTCATCAATGGCTGTAACTTTGGATTAGAAACTCTCTGGTAGAGACCGAAGGATCTTTCTTACAATTTTCGAGTCCTCTGTCTTTTCTCCCAAATTAAATTTGCCAACAACCACCTCGTTCAATTTACTGTAAAACGAATCAAAAAACTCATCCTCACTCATCTTTAGCTCTTCAAAGCAAGTGGTCAACATCTGAAGTTTGGTGTCCTTCACTTTCTTAGTCCCTTCATAGGTTGTCTCCAGAATTTCCTATGCTTCCTTAGCGATGGTGATATGTGAAATCCGGTAAAATTCTTCTGGAAAGACACCGCGGAAAATAGCATTCAATGTCTTGCTATTTGCAATGGCCGCCACAAGAGCAGCCTTATCCCAAGTAGACTTGGTAGCCTCTGGCCTTGTTCATCCTACTTCAACTGCATCCCACACAGCATCATCAATAGAACACAAAAAAGCCCTCATACGGACTTTCCAAAAAGCATAATTATTACCGTCAAAGAACGGTGGTACATTAAGAGATTGTGACCTATCCATCTCAAAAGGGGTCAGGGATCACACTTAGGTAATTAAACCACAACAAGTGTACTCGCTCTGATACCAAATGAATGTTCAAAATGGGTATGAAACACCTTTGAACGTTTAGACCCCAAATTACAAATTATCAATTCAAGTTTATTATCAAATAATTTATGTGCGGAATATGAACATAAGCCAAACACAGAATTGATAAATAATCTAAATCAAATATAAACACATCCACAGCAGTAAATATAAGGCAAAAATAAAGGAAGGAAAGATGCAAACACACGGACAATACACGATGTGTTATCGAAGAAGAAACCGAAGCCCTCGACGTAAAATCTCTCCGCCGCCCTCCAAGCGATGAATAATCCACTAAAGAATGTAGTTGGGATACATGAACAGCAGAAGACCCTTCAAACCTAATCTACCCAAATACCTAAGCCCTCCAAGCTTCTTGCTCCAACGAGGTTACACCGAACCTATTTCTTCTTTAGCTTTCCGGATTCCGCTACTAGACCATAGCATTAACCAATGTAGATTGGTTCCTTCCTAACTGCTTCCCAAACAGCACCAAATAAACCTTCTCATAGACGTGGGTGTGGTGAGATAAGAATTTGGCAAAGAACCTCTCAAGGGTATGACAATGGAGAGGAAAAGAGTAGAGGAATTTGTAGAGTTTCTAAGGTAAAGATTGTGGATGAATCAATCTTGTATTTTGCTAGGGTTTCTCTCACAAAATTCTCTCTGAAAGCTCTCTCAATTTAGTGGGTATAAGGGTCTATATATAGTGGGGTGAGAAAGGAATGTGAAGAGTCAGTTTTTCCCAAACAGGGCTGATTGGCGACTTGACCTCGCGACTGGTCTGAGTCGCGAGTTCAAGCCGCGAGCTAATGGCCTGGCCAACCTGGGACTTTTGTCCTGTAGTGCAACAGCTGACGTGACTCTTCAGCTTCTGATATGCTTGGCACGTGTGCAACTTCTGGCGACTTGCAAGCCGCGAATCACCCGTGAAAGCTCAATAATGTGTTGAAAACACACGAGCGGTTTAGACCCCCAAATTCAAATTACGGCTTGGTTGATTTTACACTAACTTAATGACAAGTGCGGAATAGTGTAAACACAAGCATATAAACAAAACAACTACTCTAATCCATATTTAAAGCAACTCAGCAGTAAAAATGAAATGAACAAGAGTAGGGAAGAAGGATGCAAACACAAATAACACCGAGACGTGTTATCGAAGAGGAAACCGAAGAACTCGGCGAAAAACCTCTCCGCTGCCCTCCAAGCGGAAATCGATCCACTAGACAATCAGTTGGGATACATGGATTAGCAAAAGACCCTCCAAGCCTAGTCTACCCGATGTACCTAAGCCCTCCAAGCTCCTACTCCAACAAGGCTTCTCGGAACCGTGTCTTGTCTTAGTTATCCGGATCCCGCAACAAGCTCCATGTTGCATCTGCCATTCAAGGCTTCTTCCAATGCTTCCCAGTAGCACCAAAACGTCACTCAGCACTCTCAAAGGTGTGTTAAGTGTTTGGGCTATCAACCTCTCAAAGATATGGATAATGGAGAGGGAATGGTTGAGGAGATACCACAAGCAAATTGTTTAGAGAAGGTGGGGAAGACAATCTCTAATTACCAATGTGTTTGGCTAGGGTTTTCTCTCTGAAGCATTCCTCAACAATTGTGGGTAATGATGGTATATGTAGGAGAGGTGCAAAAGGTGTGACTCAAAAAGTACAGGCTGGCAGAACAACTTGCCTCGCGGGTGTCTCGCGGGAAGGCCTTACCCGCGAGATACTCGCGAGACACAGTTGTCTCCACCTGGCATGACTCTTCGCATTCCAGCATGTGCCTGGCACATGGTTCACTTCGCGGGAAGCTTGGTCGCGAGATACCCGCGAGATACCCGCGAGAATCCTTCACTTCTTCAAATGCTTGAGTCTTCAACACTCTTTCTACCACACAACCCTTACATCAAGTTCCACAACAAATACAGGGTTTTAAACGATTGAACATGATTACAATCAAATTTGGCACGGAATAAAAGCCAACAAATACACAGTTGTAAATTACAACTTTACAACCCGCGTGATCCAGTCGCGAGTTTTTGCTTCTTTGCACAATCTTGAGCATTTCTTCACATCTTCTCACACATTACCTTTACAATTATCCCACCTAAATACAGGGTTACTAATTACTGAATTACAAGTAAATTGGCACAAAATAAAGCCAACAAGATGGTTGATTAAATTCAACCTTACAAAAACAATTAAGCTTGTTTCAATCTAAAAAATTACTGCAATTTAGTACAACCAAATGACAATTAATAGGATATTCATTTGGCGCAATTACAACTTCTAAGCAGTAGCAACTCCAAGAATTTTTTTGGAGGGGGGGTCATTAAGAAATTTAAATTATACAAAAAAAAAAAAAAAGAAACTTGAATATATCATCATAAAAAAATGCAAATATATGAAATTTTACAACTTCTATGAGTTTTAATATTTTTAAATCATTACATAATAGTTCATTATCAATTTTTTATTTTTTATTATTTATTGTCAATGTAGCTAGGTGTAACCGTTTTATTTTTTTAAGTTTGTATAACATTTATTTATTTTTATGTAGTAGTCATTATTTTTATAAAAATATTTTAAACTAAAATGACAAAATGCAACTCATTGACACTATATTATTTTTTAACCCACACATCCATATTCATCCATATATAAATATTACATTAAGTGTCTATTTAACTAATCAAATATTTGAACAATTGCTAACTTTACTATTTTTTTTCTTCAATTACGTACTAACATAAATAATACACTAAATGTCTAATTGTTGTTTAGTTTTAGAGTGTACTGTTTTATGATTAGGGTGTGTAAGATTTCAGCCAATGTATGCAAAAATATTTTTAAGCATAAAATAAACTTGTAGGGTCGGTTTTTGTTGGGCCCGGTATCAACTCTCTGGGTTGTGAGCCCAACAAGTGCCCAACAATAAATTTGTAGAGTATGGGTTAAACAACTGTGCTGGGTCTGGATTTAGCGACGGTTCATGGAGGCTGACCAAAGTAAAAAAGATTTGGACTAGTGTTTGAAAGCAATTTCTTCAGTCCGAAGAGCTTTTATATTTGGAGACTTAATGAATACAATTTTTTCCCTCCCCCCCTTCTCTGTGAGACCTGCTTCCTTTATATATACACTCTCCTCTCATCTCCACCGCACACTTGCCCTCCATCTAGGCGCCTACTTGAGTACTGGTCACATCAGCCGTTTGCTTTAACCTGCAGTGAGTGGTGGTAGGTGAAGATTCACTGTTCAGGTGTCTTCTCCACATAAATGCGGCCAGGAAAGTTGCTGCAGTGCATTAAATGTGGCGGTGGCAGCTTTATTGACAGGATATTTGATGATAGCTCCGCAGTTAGGCATGCTCGGGGCTTAGCTTCCGTAGGAAGATCTCCAGCATAGCTCCTTGGTCAAGTTCTGGGCAGGCCCGTTGGAGAAGGTCTCTTCGGCCCGAAAAGGTTGTCTTCGGACGGACCGTTTGTCCCTCATGGGCTGTACTCTTACCAGGATGGCAAAACACTGGTGTTTTATCCTCTTTGGACAGAGAGCCTTGTCTGGATTGGGCTTCTGGCCCAACATACGACGCGGGGCTTTCTGACCCACAATAGCCCCTCGAAATTTCACTTTTTACCTCGCATCCGAAGAGAAAAAAATGGGGTTTCGACCTCTCGACAAATGTGGGCACAGGACTTTGACTCCGCGCGTGTGCGCGCGTGAGTTTGGGCGCCTTCTTTATAACCGCTGCTGTCGCGCCGTTTCCGAGGCGTCATTAATTACTCCAGGCGGCGTCTTGTCCCTGAAATCTAGCGGTCCATTTCGAATCAACGGACGAGATTCTCCTCGAAATTTTTGGGCGGGGTAAGTTCTAACACTTTTTCTGCCACTATATAAAGTCCCGGGGGAGGTTATTTCCTCACTTTGCAAACTTCAGAGCTCCCAGGCGAACTCAAGCGACCAGAATTTCAGAAATCTTCCTGTCATCCGCTTCAACTCCTTCCAGAATCTGCTGCGATCTCCCCACAAGGCCAGAAGACGTTCTCTGATTCAGTCCGACGTAAGTTCCCTTCTTTGAGATTTTAAAATCTGTTCAGGCTGCCTCTTCGGCCGTTTGCAAATTTTCCCAGTCACCGTTCCGCATTTCCCTCACCTTAACCTTGTCATCAATGGGTAGATTCGAGTACCTAGTGAACAGCCCTTCCCAGATAGAGAGGTTTAGGGAGACCTATCGCATTCCTCAGGAAGTAGGCCTGAGGTATTGCTCCATGGAGGGGTTGCTATTGAACCGAGAGGAGGGCGAAGTCATTATCCCCATCATCGCCTTCCTTGAGGGGGGAATGACCATTCCCATGGGTCCAGTCACCAGAAGCTTCCTTACTGCCCATAGGCTTAGTCCTGACCAGTGTGCCCCCAACACCTTTAGAGTCTTAGGTGCAGTTGATGACCTAAACCGCCACTTAGGCTTGGGATTAACTTGGCACGACGTGGTACACATGTACGAATGTCGTACCAAAGAAGGGGCGGGATATTATTTAAGGTCCCGATCCGATGTTGTCAGACTCTTCTCCGGTCTTCCCAAGTCCAACAAAGGGATGAAGGACGATTATCTGATCGTCTCGGGTGCCTGGCACGATGGGATTCATTGCCCAACCACGCCAGGGACGCCAGGTGGGACATTTCCCCTTGAGCTTTCTAACCTTCTTGCTTCCTACTATTAAGACTTCCTTTCGTCGAGTTGCAACCTTCTAACAGCCTTATCGCCATGTTTGCAGACAAGAGGCACGTAACTCCTCGGCTGAGTCTTACCAACACTGCGGCCTTAAACTACCTTCTTCGGTCGGAGATCTTTGTGAGCGAAGACGGACAGCTGAGGTTCGTCCCCCTCATCCTCGGCTATACCCCGAAGTCAGAACCCCAGCCGAGAGGCAACGCCATTACACTTGGGGATCGCCGCCTAAACCGGATTGACGTGGCACGGAAGACCTTCTTGGCCCCTTTTGATCTCGCCCCGGTGCCCCATCCCAATCTGCAGGGCATTCCACCACTAGTTCAACCCATTCAACAAGTGCCATTGCAAACAGTAGCCGAGGAAAGAGTCGCTTCTTCTACTCCTTCGCTTGACGAACAGATCGATCAGTTCAAGTTCGAAGAGGAAGGCTCGGAGGAAGTTCAGATCTTATCTTCCGAAGAAGCCCCTGACAGGCAGTCAGCTGCCCCAGTTCTGACTTTAGCTTTGCCGGAAGACTCCGAGGAGGAAGACATGCTGCCCCTAGGCCAGCTAATGAAGAACAGGAGAAACGCAACGACCGCGGCCAAGGGTACTGGCACATCCCAGCCCACGGCCAATCTCCCACCACCGCCTCCCCCTCCTCCGGCCCCAAAAGATCCAGGTTTGAAACCGATGCCTGATCTGAAGAAAAAGAGGGTATTGACAGATGTGACTGACATCGAGGAGGGGGAAGTGGTTCCTCCGAAGGGACCTAAGCAGCAGAAGAAGACCCATGATTCCAGGAACAAACGGGCTTCTTCTACTGAGAACAGGGAGGAACATTTGACTGCCGAAGTGCGGCGAGGGACCAATGACTGGTCCCCGAAGCTTACCCTGGATGGCGCAGCCATCCCTCTCGACGCCTCCCTCAGAAACTATGCTGGATGGAAGGCCGGATATATAGCTGAAGCGCTAGAGCAGCCCCTTCTTCTTCCGAAGGACATGGAGTCCTATCGGCGTTTCAATGAAAAAGAGCTCTTCCTGTCCCTTAAACGAGATTTAGGCATGGTAAGACAACTGGTGCCCTTTTGCAGCTCTTTCATAGCCCTTGTGTATTCGTATTTTTCGTAACATTCTCTGGTTGCCATGCAGATTGCCCAGCAAATCTATGTGGCTGAAGAGTGGGTTCAGAAGAAGGAGGTTGACGTGCGAGCTGAGATCCGGTCCAGGGAGGACGTTGAAAAAGCACTTGGCAAGGCCAAGGATGAAAGCGCCCGCCTCTCCGATCAACTGAAGGAGGAGGTAAAGGCCAGAAGAAACGCAGATGTGGGCCTTAAGAACGCAGAGAAGCAAGCCGAAGACCAACGTCAGAAGCTGTATACTACTGAAATTAATTTGGAGACGGAGAGGGCGTTGGTAAAAGAGCTTCGGCTTGAGCTGCAAATGGCCAGGGACGCTGCTAAGTTGGCCAAGGAAGATGCGCAATTGGCCAAGGAGGCAGTTGAGGCCGAGAAGAAAGCTGCCCATCTGCTGGGTGTGGAGGAGACCCAAGCAAGGCTGACCGAGGAGTTCGCCCAGGTCTGCAGGGACTACTGTGCCATTACATGGAACAAGTGCCTCGATGCAGCTGGAGTCCCTGCGGAATCAGCCTTATGGCAGCCTGACAGCATCTATTATGATCCTGACCTATGTGATGCGCCTGAAACCTCGGAGGCACCCATAGCGGATCAGAATCCTCTAGAACCAGCCGAAACGAGTCAGGCCCCTCTTCCGGCCGGAGATGTGGGTGATTTGCCAAAGAATGATCTGGTGCCTCAAGACAAAATTCAGGATGCTTAGTTTATGTAACGGCTAGGACCTTTTGTCGTCCATTTTGTAACTAAATTATCTTTTTAAGTAATGGAATAGACTCTTTTTTGCTCTTTGTTAATTCTGCGGTGTTTGTTAAGTTGTCATCATGGTTAACAATGATAGATTAATAACTAAAAACAGAGTGATCATTCAAGCGCTGCTAAACAGGGTTTCAAAGTAATAAAAGTTAAAGTAATTCGGCTTAAATTTAAACGCCTGTGAACGGAATGTAAACTAATCCAAGTCATCTGGTCCGAGGATCGCAGGCATGATTGAATTTAAGTTTAAACACTTTGAAAGAGATCGTAAGGGAGTGTTAACTAACCCAAGTCATCTGGTCCGAGGACTACAGGCATGCTTGGATTTAAGTTTAAACGCTTGAGAAAAATCGTAATGGAGTGTTAACTAACCCAAATCATCTGGTCCGAAGACTACAGGCATGATTGAATTTAAGTTTAAACACTTGAGAAAAATCGTAATGGAGTGTTAACTAACCCAAATCATCTGGTCCGAGGACTACAGGCATGATTGAATTTAAGTTTAAACACTTGAGAAAAATCGTAATGGAGTGTTAACTAACCCAAATCATCTGGTCCGAGGACTACAGGCATGATTGAATTTAAGTTTAAACACTTGAGAAAAATCGTAATGGAGTGTTAACTAACCCAAATCATCTGGTCCGAGGACTACAGGCATGATTGAATTTAAGTTTAAACGCTTGAGAAAAATCGTAATGGAGTGTTAACTAACCCAAATCATCTGGTCCGAGGACTACAGGCATGATTGAATTTAAGTTTAAACGCTTGAGAAAAATCGTAATGGAGTGTTAACTAACCCAAATCATCTGGTCCGAGGACTACAGGCATGATTGAATTTAAGTTTAAACGCTTGAGAAAAATCGTAATGGAGTGTTAACTAACCCAAATCATCTGGTCCGAGGACTACAGGCATGATTGAATTTAAGTTTAAACACTTGAGAAAAATCGTAATGGAGTGTTAACTAACCCAAATCATCTGGTCCGAGGACTACAGGCATGATTGAATTTAAGTTTAAACACTTGAGAAAAATCGTAATGGAGTGTTAACTAACCCAAATCATCTGGTCCGAGGACTACAGGCATGATTGAATTTAAGTTTAAACACTTGAGAAAAATCGTAATGGAGTGTTAACCTACCCAAATCATCTGGTCCGAGGACTACAGGCATGATTGAATTTAAGTTTAAACACTTGAGAAACACTGGTATAACAACAGAACAATCATGACTGAAAGAAGAAATCTTTTAATAGTAGTACCTTTTGAGGTTATTTACATTCCATGGCCGGGGCACTACGTGATTATCCAGGTCTTCCAGGAAGTATGCTCCAATGCCGGCCCTCGAAGTGATACGATACGGACCTTCCCAGTTCGGACCCAGTTTTCCCCATGCTGGATTCTTTGCATTCCCTACCACCTTCCTTAGGACAAGATCGCCAGGCTCGAGGGGTCTCAACCTTACATTGATGTCGTAGCCCTGTTTGAGTTTCTGCTGGTAGTGTGCCAATCGGACCATCGCGCTTTCCCTTCGTTCTTCAATCAGATCCAGACTCTTTTCCAGCAGCCTGTCGTTGTTGGTTGGGTCAAAAGAGCTAATCCTGTGCGTTGGGAACCCAGTCTCGAGAGGTATAACGGCTTCAGCCCCATAGGTCATTGAAAAAGGGGTTTCACCGGTGGACCTGCGAGGCGTGGTTCTATATGCCCACAACACGTGGGGTAGTTCTTCTACCCACCTACCCTTCGCATCGTCTAGCCTCTTCTTTAGCCCGTCAACTATGACTTTATTGGTGGCCTCGGCCTGCCCATTCCCTTGGGGATAGGCGGGGGTGGAGTATCTATTTGTGATTCCCAGCTCGTTGCAATAGCTTCTAAAAGCTTTGCTATCGAATTGAAGCCCGTTATCCGAGATGAGGGTGTGTGGAACTCCAAATCTGGTGACGATGTTTTTCCAAACGAACTTCTTCACGTCTACGTCCCTGATATTTGCTAGAGGCTCAGCTTCTACCCACTTGGTGAAGTAGTCTGTTCCGACCAGCAAGAACTTCCTGTTTCCTGCTGCCTTAGGGAAAGGGCCAACGATGTCCAGCCCCCACTGAGCAAAAGGCCACGGGCTGGATAGCGGATTAAGGGTTCCACCAGGTTGATGTATGCTCGGCGCGAAGCGTTGGCATTGGTCACACTTTTTGGCGTACTCATGCGCCTCTCTTTGCATATTTGGCCACCAGTAGCCTTGGGTAATGGCTCGGTGAGCTAAAGATCTCCCCCCAGTATGGCTCCCACAGATTCCTTCATGCAGCTCTTCTAGCATCGATTCAGCCGCCTCGGGGGCCATGCACAACAGGTATGGGCCAGAATAGGAGCGTTTGTACAGTTTATGGTCTTCGGACAGCCAGAACCTTGTGGCTTTTCTCCGTATTTTGTCTGCTTCCACTCTTTCTTCGGGCAACACATCGTCCCTCAAGAACCTGATGATGGGGTCCATCCAGCATGGGTTGGTTCCGACGCTGTGAACTTGGGATGGCTCCTTTCTTAACTCCGTGGGTCTCTGCACGTCCTCAATCAGAATAACCCTTGGTAATTCCTGCGCCGAAGAGGTGGCGAGCGTAGCTAAGGAGTCAGCATGCGTGTTGCTACTCCTTGGGATGTGCCGTAGGGTAAAGCATTCAAACTCCGACTGTAGGGACTTGACCAGGTTTAGATATCCCTGCATCCTCTCATCTTTCGCTTCAAACTCTCCCAGCACCTGGCCGACGACCAACCTTGAGTCTGAGGATATCTCGACGGATATTCCTCCCATCCTTCGTACCATCTTCATCCCCATCAGTAGAGCCTCATACTCTGCCTCGTTATTCGTTGCTGAGAAGTCTAGCCTTAAGGCTTTTTCAATGATGATTCTCTCGGGGGATATCAACACTAGCCCTACGCCTGAGCCCCTCTGATTCGATGCGCCGTCTACATACACTTTCCAGGGCAATGCGCTTTGTGACGCAATCGTGCTGACTTGTCTTCCTACCGCGCCTAGAGTTTGTGCTGCTTCCTCTAAATGTGGTTCTGTGAACTCGGCGACCAGGTCCGCAAGGACCTGGCCCTTCACTGATGTGCGCGGCATGTACTTGATGTCAAAAGCCCCTAGCATCGTCCCCCATTTAGCAATTCTACCAGTGTAGTCTGCACTTCGGAGTACGGCTCTGATTGGGAGCTGAGTAAGAACTATAACGGTGTGAGCTTGAAAATAATGGGGCAACTTCTTAGTACCCAGCACAATGGCCAGAATGGCTTTCTCCAATGGCAAATAGCGGATTTCAGCCTCTTGAAGCGACTTGCTCACGTAGTAAACTGGCTTTTGCACTCCACAGTTCGTTCGGATCAGCACCAAGCTTACAGCATTTGGAGCCACGGCAATGTAAGCAAACAAGACTTCATCTGGCTGGGGACTGGACATGATGGGGGGCTTAGCCAGGTAATCCTTAAGTTGCTGGAAGGCAATAGCGCATTCCTGTGTCCATTCAAAATCCTTCCACTTATTGATTAACGAAAAGAAAGGCCTACACCTGTCTGCTGATCTGGAAATGAACCGATTAAGGGCAGCAGTCATCCCAGTCAGCTTCTGAATCTCCTTAGGATTCCGAGGAGCTCGCAAGTCGTTGATGGCCTTTATCTGATCGGGGTTAACCTCGATTCCCCTGTGTGTGACCATATACCCCAGGAATTTGCCTGACCCAACACCGAAGGAACATTTAGAGGCATTCAACCGCAATCTGTGTCCCCTCAGAATTTCGAATATATTACTGAGATCCCCAATGTGCTCGGCAACAATCTTGCTTTTAACCACCATGTCGTCGATATAAACCTCCATGCTTTTGCCCAGCTGTGGCTCAAACATCCTCGTCATCATCCTCTGATAGGTAGCCCCTGCGTTCTTTAGGCCAAACGGCATTACCTTGTAGTGGTAATTTCCTACAGGAGTTACAAAAGATGTTTTCTCCTGGTCGGCGAGAGCCAGGGGTATCTGATGGTAACCTTGAAAGGCATCTAAGAAACTCATCCGAGGATGCCCGACAGTGGCGTCAACTAATTGGTCTATCTTCGGCATTGGAAACGGATCCTTCGGACAAGCTCTATTAAGGTCAGTGAAGTCCACACACACCCGCCATTTCCCACTTTTCTTTTTCACTACCACCGTGTTAGCCAGCCATTCGGGGTAGAAGATCTCTTTAATGGCTCCTGCCTGCTTAAGTTTCATCACTTCATCCCTGACCACGTCAGCGTGTTCTCTCGACGGTCGTCGGAGTGGCTGTTTTTTAGGGATGATGGTGGGATTAACGTTTAGGTGGTGGCAGATGAATTCTGGACTTACTCCTGGGGCATCCGCGGGGTCCCAGGCAAATACGTCGACGTTGGCCCTGAGGAACTCTACCAACTCCTCCCTTTCCTGAGGGGGAAGCATGGATCCAACTTGAAAAAACTTCTCTGGATCGTCACCAACAACCACCCTCGTTAAGTTTTCGCACACTGCCTCTTCGGTCGAGGCCTCGGCGTCCGGCGCCGAAGGTTTTAGTTGCTATAAACTCCCCTTATTACAGCTTGAGGGTTCAGCATGTCGTTCGTGCTGTATGGCTGCCACTAGACATCGCCTTGACATGGCCTGATCCCCTAGGATCTCCTCGACTTCTCCTTCGGACGGATATTTAATCTTTTGGTGCAGTGTGGAGGACACTGCCCCGAGAGTATGAAGCCAAGGTCTGCCTACTATAGCGGTGTAGGGTGAATAGGCATCCACCACTATAAAGTCGACTTCAACTGTTTCTGGACCGGTTTGCACAGGCAGTCTGATCTGGCCCTTCGGAATGATCACTTTGCCGTCAAAACTGACCAAAGGGGAACTGTATGGAGTCAAGTCTTCGGGGGACAAGTTCAGCCCCTTGTATAGGTCTGGGTACATGATCTCCGCGGCGCTGCCCTGATCTACCATTACCCTCTTCACGTCGTACCCCCCGATTCTGAGAGTTACTACCAGGGCATCATCATGCGGCTGGATAGTCCCTTTTTTGTCGTCCTCCGAAAATCCCAGAACTGGAACATCCGCTCTTTGTTTCTTCGGCTCTCTGCCTACACATTCCGAAGGTGTCCGAGCAACTGACAGTACTCTGGACGGGCGGGACCCCGTCCTCCCTGGCGCGGCAAATACGACATTGATTGTCCCTAAGGGAGGCTTCGCAAAGTTGCTCCCCCTGGGACCTGCGCTTGCTTGATCTCCTTTACCATACGAGTGGTGTAGGAGGTGTTTCAGTCTGCCCTCGCCGACCAGCTGATCCAGGTGGTCCCACAGGCTCCTGCACTCCTCAGTAGTGTGCCCGTGGTCAAGGTGATACTGGCAGTACAGATTATGATTGCGCCTCTCAGGGTTCCCCACCATCTTGTTCGGCCTCTTGAAGAACGGCTCGTTCTTTATTTTATCCAGGACCTGGTGCACTGGTTCACGAAAAACCGCATTGACCCTCTGCTGGTTCGTAATGCTTTGTCCAGCCCAGTCCTTCCTTGGCCTGTTGTGGTTCTGCCTGTCCGACCTGAAATCCCTCCCTTCCTGAGGGATAACCTTCTCCTTTCCCTTGCTTTGCTGCTGATCCTCCTCAACCCTTTTGTACTTATCGATTCTATCCATCAATTGGCGTATACTGATAGCAGGCTTGCGCGTCAACGACGTTCTTAAGAGATGTTCAGTGGGGAGGCCTAGTTTGAAAGATTCGATAGCCATCAATTCACAGTCTTCTCCTACCTCGTTGTATGTTTCCCAAAATCTATCCGAATATGACTTCAGGGTCTCACCCCCTTTCATGTAGACGGACAACAGAGAGGCCACGGACTGAGGAACCCTTCGGCACGTAACGAAACGGGACCCAAAAGCCTGGGTCAGCTCTTGGAAAGAACTAATAGTGTTTGCTTTCAAGTTGTCAAACCACCTCATGGCTATTGGCCCCAAGCTGGAGGGGAAAACTTTGCACATCAGGGCTTCGTCCCTGGAGTGGACTGCCATCCGCTGGTTGAAATGACTTACATGTTCCACTGGGTCGGTCCGGCCATTGTAGATAGTGAATGTAGGTTGGTGGAAACGCCTGGGAAGTCTGGCGCCCTCGATATTACGTGCAAAGGGAGACCTGGAGACCTGAGCCAGAGCTTTGCTCATGGCATCGTTCCCTGCGCCCCTCGGAGGAGAGCCCTGAGGGTTCTTCTCGTGATTGCGTGCTTCCTTATAGGGGAAAGGCTCACTGACCGGTGTTCGAGATCTCCGCCTGTAATCCTCGTCCCGCTCGTCTTCAGAATCATCATCTGAGTATGAGGAAGTGCGCTTCCTCTTTGCATGGCGCAACTCTTTTTTCAGCCTTTGAATCTCCAACTGCATGGCTTGGTTTTCCTCTGCATGGGACATGTGGCTCTCTCCCTGTGACTGGTTTTGGCCCACGCGTGTGGTGTGTAGACTACCTTCGCGATCGCGCCTCCGCTCCAGATGAATAAAAGGGTCGGTGTGCTGGTTTGACCTGGACTCCGCCGGCCGTTGCCTTGGTTCAGCCATCTTTTGAGGTGTTGCTTCCACCTTTGCTCGAGCTGTTTCCCACAGACGGCGCCAATTGTAGGGTCGGTTTTTGTTGGGCCCGGTATCAACTCTCTGGGTTGTGAGCCCAACAAGTGCCCAACAATAAATTTGTAGAGTATGGGTTAAACAACTGTGCTGGGTCTGGATTTAGCGACGGTTCATGGAGGCTGACCAAAGTAAAAAAGATTTGGACTAGTGTTTGAAAGCAATTTCTTCAGTCCGAAGAGCTTTTATATTTGGAGACTTAATGAATACAATTTTTTCCTTCCCCCCCTTCTCTGTGAGACCTGCTTCCTTTATATATACACTCTCCTCTCATCTCCACCGCACACTTGCCCTCCATCTAGGCGCCTACTTGAGTACTGGTCACATCAGCCGTTTGCTTTAACCTGCAGTGAGTGGTGGTAGGTGAAGATTCACTGTTCAGGTGTCTTCTCCACATAAATGCGGCCAGGAAAGTTGCTGCAGTGCATTAAATGTGGCGGTGGCAGCTTTATTGACAGGATATTTGATGATAGCTCCGCAGTTAGGCATGCTCGGGGCTTAGCTTCCGTAGGAAGATCTCCAGCATAGCTCCTTGGTCAAGTTCTGGGCAGGCCCGTTGGAGAAGGTCTCTTCGGCCCGAAAAGGTTGTCTTCGGACGGACCGTTTGTCCCTCATGGGCTGTACTCTTACCAGGATGGCAAAACACTGGTGTTTTATCCTCTTTGGACAGAGAGCCTTGTCTGGATTGGGCTTCTGGCCCAACATACGACGCGGGGCTTTCTGACCCACAATAGCCCCTCGAAATTTCACTTTTTACCTCGCATCCGAAGAGAAAAAAATGGGGTTTCGACCTCTCGACAAATGTGGGCACAGGACTTTGACTCCGCGCGTGTGCGCGCGTGAGTTTGGGCGCCTTCTTTATAACCGCTGCTGTCACGCCGTTTCCGAGGCGTCATTAATTACTCCAGGCGGCGTCTTGTCCCTGAAATCTAGCGGTCCATTTCGAATCAACGGACGAGATTCTCCTCGAAATTTTTGGGCGGGGTAAGTTCTAACACTTTTTCTGCCACTATATAAAGTCCCGGGGGAGGTTATTTCCTCACTTTGCAAACTTCAGAGCTCCCAGGCGAACTCAAGCGACCAGAATTTCAGAAATCTTCCTGTCATCCGCTTCAACTCCTTCCAGAATCTGCTGCGATCTCCCCACAAGGCCAGAAGACGTTCTCTGATTCAGTCCGACGTAAGTTCCCTTCTTTGAGATTTTAAAATCTGTTCAGGCTGCCTCTTCGGCCGTTTGCAAATTTTCCCAGTCACCGTTCCGCATTTCCCTCACCTTAACCTTGTCATCAATGGGTAGATTCGAGTACCTAGTGAACAGCCCTTCCCAGATAGAGAGGTTTAGGGAGACCTATCGCATTCCTCAGGAAGTAGGCCTGAGGTATTGCTCCATGGAGGGGTTGCTATTGAACCGAGAGGAGGGCGAAGTCATTATCCCCATCATCGCCTTCCTTGAGGGGGGAATGACCATTCCCATGGGTCCAGTCACCAGAAGCTTCCTTACTGCCCATAGGCTTAGTCCTGACCAGTGTGCCCCCAACACCTTTAGAGTCTTAGGTGCAGTTGATGACCTAAACCGCCACTTAGGCTTGGGATTAACTTGGCACGACGTGGTACACATGTACGAATGTCGTACCAAAGAAGGGGCGGGATATTATTTAAGGTCCCGATCCGATGTTGTCAGACTCTTCTCCGGTCTTCCCAAGTCCAACAAAGGGATGAAGGACGATTATCTGATCGTCTCGGGTGCCTGGCACGATGGGATTCATTGCCCAACCACGCCAGGGACGCCAGGTGGGACATTTCCCCTTGAGCTTTCTAACCTTCTTGCTTCCTACTATTAAGACTTCCTTTCGTCGAGTTGCAACCTTCTAACAGCCTTATCGCCATGTTTGCAGACAAGAGGCACGTAACTCCTCGGCTGAGTCTTACCAACACTGCGGCCTTAAACTACCTTCTTCGGTCGGAGATCTTTGTGAGCGAAGACGGACAGCTGAGGTTCGTCCCCCTCATCCTCGGCTATACCCCGAAGTCAGAACCCCAGCCGAGAGGCAACGCCATTACACTTGGGGATCGCCGCCTAAACCGGATTGACGTGGCACGGAAGACCTTCTTGGCCCCTTTTGATCTCGCCCCGGTGCCCCATCCCAATCTGCAGGGCATTCCACCACTAGTTCAACCCATTCAACAAGTGCCATTGCAAACAGTAGCCGAGGAAAGAGTCGCTTCTTCTACTCCTTCGCTTGACGAACAGATCGATCAGTTCAAGTTCGAAGAGGAAGGCTCGGAGGAAGTTCAGATCTTATCTTCCGAAGAAGCCCCTGACAGGCAGTCAGCTGCCCCAGTTCTGACTTTAGCTTTGCCGGAAGACTCCGAGGAGGAAGACATGCTGCCCCTAGGCCAGCTAATGAAGAACAGGAGAAACGCAACGACCGCGGCCAAGGGTACTGGCACATCCCAGCCCACGGCCAATCTCCCACCACCGCCTCCCCCTCCTCCGGCCCCAAAAGATCCAGGTTTGAAACCGATGCCTGATCTGAAGAAAAAGAGGGTATTGACAGATGTGACTGACATCGAGGAGGGGGAAGTGGTTCCTCCGAAGGGACCTAAGCAGCAGAAGAAGACCCATGATTCCAGGAACAAACGGGCTTCTTCTACTGAGAACAGGGAGGAACATTTGACTGCCGAAGTGCGGCGAGGGACCAATGACTGGTCCCCGAAGCTTACCCTGGATGGCGCAGCCATCCCTCTCGACGCCTCCCTCAGAAACTATGCTGGATGGAAGGCCGGATATATAGCTGAAGCGCTAGAGCAGCCCCTTCTTCTTCCGAAGGACATGGAGTCCTATCGGCGTTTCAATGAAAAAGAGCTCTTCCTGTCCCTTAAACGAGATTTAGGCATGGTAAGACAACTGGTGCCCTTTTGCAGCTCTTTCATAGCCCTTGTGTATTCGTATTTTTCGTAACATTCTCTGGTTGCCATGCAGATTGCCCAGCAAATCTATGTGGCTGAAGAGTGGGTTCAGAAGAAGGAGGTTGACGTGCGAGCTGAGATCCGGTCCAGGGAGGACGTTGAAAAAGCACTTGGCAAGGCCAAGGATGAAAGCGCCCGCCTCTCCGATCAACTGAAGGAGGAGGTAAAGGCCAGAAGAAACGCAGATGTGGGCCTTAAGAACGCAGAGAAGCAAGCCGAAGACCAACGTCAGAAGCTGTATACTACTGAAATTAATTTGGAGACGGAGAGGGCGTTGGTAAAAGAGCTTCGGCTTGAGCTGCAAATGGCCAGGGACGCTGCTAAGTTGGCCAAGGAAGATGCGCAATTGGCCAAGGAGGCAGTTGAGGCCGAGAAGAAAGCTGCCCATCTGCTGGGTGTGGAGGAGACCCAAGCAAGGCT
Organism: Quercus glauca; assembly: GCA_023736055.1. NCBI lineage: Eukaryota > Viridiplantae > Streptophyta > Magnoliopsida > Fagales > Fagaceae > Quercus > Quercus glauca. The sequence continues at coordinate 26,852,530 of CM043325.1, read as the reverse complement.
GACCGAGGAGTTCGCCCAGGTCTGCAGGGACTACTGTGCCATTACATGGAACAAGTGCCTCGATGCAGCTGGAGTCCCTGCGGAATCAGCCTTATGGCAGCCTGACAGCATCTATTATGATCCTGACCTATGTGATGCGCCTGAAACCTCGGAGGCACCCATAGCGGATCAGAATCCTCTAGAACCAGCCGAAACGAGTCAGGCCCCTCTTCCGGCCGGAGATGTGGGTGATTTGCCAAAGAATGATCTGGTGCCTCAAGACAAAATTCAGGATGCTTAGTTTATGTAACGGCTAGGACCTTTTGTCGTCCATTTTGTAACTAAATTATCTTTTTAAGTAATGGAATAGACTCTTTTTTGCTCTTTGTTAATTCTGCGGTGTTTGTTAAGTTGTCATCATGGTTAACAATGATAGATTAATAACTAAAAACAGAGTGATCATTCAAGCGCTGCTAAACAGGGTTTCAAAGTAATAAAAGTTAAAGTAATTCGGCTTAAATTTAAACGCCTGTGAACGGAATGTAAACTAATCCAAGTCATCTGGTCCGAGGATCGCAGGCATGATTGAATTTAAGTTTAAACACTTTGAAAGAGATCGTAAGGGAGTGTTAACTAACCCAAGTCATCTGGTCCGAGGACTACAGGCATGCTTGGATTTAAGTTTAAACGCTTGAGAAAAATCGTAATGGAGTGTTAACTAACCCAAATCATCTGGTCCGAAGACTACAGGCATGATTGAATTTAAGTTTAAACACTTGAGAAAAATCGTAATGGAGTGTTAACTAACCCAAATCATCTGGTCCGAGGACTACAGGCATGATTGAATTTAAGTTTAAACACTTGAGAAAAATCGTAATGGAGTGTTAACTAACCCAAATCATCTGGTCCGAGGACTACAGGCATGATTGAATTTAAGTTTAAACACTTGAGAAAAATCGTAATGGAGTGTTAACTAACCCAAATCATCTGGTCCGAGGACTACAGGCATGATTGAATTTAAGTTTAAACGCTTGAGAAAAATCGTAATGGAGTGTTAACTAACCCAAATCATCTGGTCCGAGGACTACAGGCATGATTGAATTTAAGTTTAAACGCTTGAGAAAAATCGTAATGGAGTGTTAACTAACCCAAATCATCTGGTCCGAGGACTACAGGCATGATTGAATTTAAGTTTAAACGCTTGAGAAAAATCGTAATGGAGTGTTAACTAACCCAAATCATCTGGTCCGAGGACTACAGGCATGATTGAATTTAAGTTTAAACACTTGAGAAAAATCGTAATGGAGTGTTAACTAACCCAAATCATCTGGTCCGAGGACTACAGGCATGATTGAATTTAAGTTTAAACACTTGAGAAAAATCGTAATGGAGTGTTAACTAACCCAAATCATCTGGTCCGAGGACTACAGGCATGATTGAATTTAAGTTTAAACACTTGAGAAAAATCGTAATGGAGTGTTAACCTACCCAAATCATCTGGTCCGAGGACTACAGGCATGATTGAATTTAAGTTTAAACACTTGAGAAACACTGGTATAACAACAGAACAATCATGACTGAAAGAAGAAATCTTTTAATAGTAGTACCTTTTGAGGTTATTTACATTCCATGGCCGGGGCACTACGTGATTATCCAGGTCTTCCAGGAAGTATGCTCCAATGCCGGCCCTCGAAGTGATACGATACGGACCTTCCCAGTTCGGACCCAGTTTTCCCCATGCTGGATTCTTTGCATTCCCTACCACCTTCCTTAGGACAAGATCGCCAGGCTCGAGGGGTCTCAACCTTACATTGATGTCGTAGCCCTGTTTGAGTTTCTGCTGGTAGTGTGCCAATCGGACCATCGCGCTTTCCCTTCGTTCTTCAATCAGATCCAGACTCTTTTCCAGCAGCCTGTCGTTGTTGGTTGGGTCAAAAGAGCTAATCCTGTGCGTTGGGAACCCAGTCTCGAGAGGTATAACGGCTTCAGCCCCATAGGTCATTGAAAAAGGGGTTTCACCGGTGGACCTGCGAGGCGTGGTTCTATATGCCCACAACACGTGGGGTAGTTCTTCTACCCACCTACCCTTCGCATCGTCTAGCCTCTTCTTTAGCCCGTCAACTATGACTTTATTGGTGGCCTCGGCCTGCCCATTCCCTTGGGGATAGGCGGGGGTGGAGTATCTATTTGTGATTCCCAGCTCGTTGCAATAGCTTCTAAAAGCTTTGCTATCGAATTGAAGCCCGTTATCCGAGATGAGGGTGTGTGGAACTCCAAATCTGGTGACGATGTTTTTCCAAACGAACTTCTTCACGTCTACGTCCCTGATATTTGCTAGAGGCTCAGCTTCTACCCACTTGGTGAAGTAGTCTGTTCCGACCAGCAAGAACTTCCTGTTTCCTGCTGCCTTAGGGAAAGGGCCAACGATGTCCAGCCCCCACTGAGCAAAAGGCCACGGGCTGGATAGCGGATTAAGGGTTCCACCAGGTTGATGTATGCTCGGCGCGAAGCGTTGGCATTGGTCACACTTTTTGGCGTACTCATGCGCCTCTCTTTGCATATTTGGCCACCAGTAGCCTTGGGTAATGGCTCGGTGAGCTAAAGATCTCCCCCCAGTATGGCTCCCACAGATTCCTTCATGCAGCTCTTCTAGCATCGATTCAGCCGCCTCGGGGGCCATGCACAACAGGTATGGGCCAGAATAGGAGCGTTTGTACAGTTTATGGTCTTCGGACAGCCAGAACCTTGTGGCTTTTCTCCGTATTTTGTCTGCTTCCACTCTTTCTTCGGGCAACACATCGTCCCTCAAGAACCTGATGATGGGGTCCATCCAGCATGGGTTGGTTCCGACGCTGTGAACTTGGGATGGCTCCTTTCTTAACTCCGTGGGTCTCTGCACGTCCTCAATCAGAATAACCCTTGGTAATTCCTGCGCCGAAGAGGTGGCGAGCGTAGCTAAGGAGTCAGCATGCGTGTTGCTACTCCTTGGGATGTGCCGTAGGGTAAAGCATTCAAACTCCGACTGTAGGGACTTGACCAGGTTTAGATATCCCTGCATCCTCTCATCTTTCGCTTCAAACTCTCCCAGCACCTGGCCGACGACCAACCTTGAGTCTGAGGATATCTCGACGGATATTCCTCCCATCCTTCGTACCATCTTCATCCCCATCAGTAGAGCCTCATACTCTGCCTCGTTATTCGTTGCTGAGAAGTCTAGCCTTAAGGCTTTTTCAATGATGATTCTCTCGGGGGATATCAACACTAGCCCTACGCCTGAGCCCCTCTGATTCGATGCGCCGTCTACATACACTTTCCAGGGCAATGCGCTTTGTGACGCAATCGTGCTGACTTGTCTTCCTACCGCGCCTAGAGTTTGTGCTGCTTCCTCTAAATGTGGTTCTGTGAACTCGGCGACCAGGTCCGCAAGGACCTGGCCCTTCACTGATGTGCGCGGCATGTACTTGATGTCAAAAGCCCCTAGCATCGTCCCCCATTTAGCAATTCTACCAGTGTAGTCTGCACTTCGGAGTACGGCTCTGATTGGGAGCTGAGTAAGAACTATAACGGTGTGAGCTTGAAAATAATGGGGCAACTTCTTAGTACCCAGCACAATGGCCAGAATGGCTTTCTCCAATGGCAAATAGCGGATTTCAGCCTCTTGAAGCGACTTGCTCACGTAGTAAACTGGCTTTTGCACTCCACAGTTCGTTCGGATCAGCACCAAGCTTACAGCATTTGGAGCCACGGCAATGTAAGCAAACAAGACTTCATCTGGCTGGGGACTGGACATGATGGGGGGCTTAGCCAGGTAATCCTTAAGTTGCTGGAAGGCAATAGCGCATTCCTGTGTCCATTCAAAATCCTTCCACTTATTGATTAACGAAAAGAAAGGCCTACACCTGTCTGCTGATCTGGAAATGAACCGATTAAGGGCAGCAGTCATCCCAGTCAGCTTCTGAATCTCCTTGGGATTCCGAGGAGCTCGCAAGTCGTTGATGGCCTTTATCTGATCGGGGTTAACCTCGATTCCCCTGTGTGTGACCATATACCCCAGGAATTTGCCTGACCCAACACCGAAGGAACATTTAGAGGCATTCAACCGCAATCTGTGTCCCCTCAGAATTTCGAATATATTACTGAGATCCCCAATGTGCTCGGCAACAATCTTGCTTTTAACCACCATGTCGTCGATATAAACCTCCATGCTTTTGCCCAGCTGTGGCTCAAACATCCTCGTCATCATCCTCTGATAGGTAGCCCCTGCGTTCTTTAGGCCAAACGGCATTACCTTGTAGTGGTAATTTCCTACAGGAGTTACAAAAGATGTTTTCTCCTGGTCGGCGAGAGCCAGGGGTATCTGATGGTAACCTTGAAAGGCATCTAAGAAACTCATCCGAGGATGCCCGACAGTGGCGTCAACTAATTGGTCTATCTTCGGCATTGGAAACGGATCCTTCGGACAAGCTCTATTAAGGTCAGTGAAGTCCACACACACCCGCCATTTCCCACTTTTCTTTTTCACTACCACCGTGTTAGCCAGCCATTCGGGGTAGAAGATCTCTTTAATGGCTCCTGCCTGCTTAAGTTTCATCACTTCATCCCTGACCACGTCAGCGTGTTCTCTCGACGGTCGTCGGAGTGGCTGTTTTTTAGGGATGATGGTGGGATTAACGTTTAGGTGGTGGCAGATGAATTCTGGACTTACTCCTGGGGCATCCGCGGGGTCCCAGGCAAATACGTCGACGTTGGCCCTGAGGAACTCTACCAACTCCTCCCTTTCCTGAGGGGGAAGCATGGATCCAACTTGAAAAAACTTCTCTGGATCGTCACCAACAACCACCCTCGTTAAGTTTTCGCACACTGCCTCTTCGGTCGAGGCCTCGGCGTCCGGCGCCGAAGGTTTTAGTTGCTATAAACTCCCCTTATTACAGCTTGAGGGTTCAGCATGTCGTTCGTGCTGTATGGCTGCCACTAGACATCGCCTTGACATGGCCTGATCCCCTAGGATCTCCTCGACTTCTCCTTCGGACGGATATTTAATCTTTTGGTGCAGTGTGGAGGACACTGCCCCGAGAGTATGAAGCCAAGGTCTGCCTACTATAGCGGTGTAGGGTGAATAGGCATCCACCACTATAAAGTCGACTTCAACTGTTTCTGGACCGGTTTGCACAGGCAGTCTGATCTGGCCCTTCGGAATGATCACTTTGCCGTCAAAACTGACCAAAGGGGAACTGTATGGAGTCAAGTCTTCGGGGGACAAGTTCAGCCCCTTGTATAGGTCTGGGTACATGATCTCCGCGGCGCTGCCCTGATCTACCATTACCCTCTTCACGTCGTACCCCCCGATTCTGAGAGTTACTACCAGGGCATCATTATGCGGCTGGATAGTCCCTTTTTTGTCGTCCTCCGAAAATCCCAGAACTGGAACATCCGCTCTTTGTTTCTTCGGCTCTCTGCCTACACATTCCGAAGGTGTCCGAGCAACTGACAGTACTCTGGACGGGCGGGACCCCGTCCTCCCTGGCGCGGCAAATACGACATTGATTGTCCCTAAGGGAGGCTTCGCAAAGTTGCTCCCCCTGGGACCTGCGCTTGCTTGATCTCCTTTACCATACGAGTGGTGTAGGAGGTGTTTCAGTCTGCCCTCGCCGACCAGCTGATCCAGGTGGTCCCACAGGCTCCTGCACTCCTCAGTAGTGTGCCCGTGGTCAAGGTGATACTGGCAGTACAGATTATGATTGCGCCTCTCAGGGTTCCCCACCATCTTGTTCGGCCTCTTGAAGAACGGCTCGTTCTTTATTTTATCCAGGACCTGGTGCACTGGTTCACGAAAAACCGCATTGACCCTCTGCTGGTTCGTAATGCTTTGTCCAGCCCAGTCCTTCCTTGGCCTGTTGTGGTTCTGCCTGTCCGACCTGAAATCCCTCCCTTCCTGAGGGATAACCTTCTCCTTTCCCTTGCTTTGCTGCTGATCCTCCTCAACCCTTTTGTACTTATCGATTCTATCCATCAATTGGCGTATACTGATAGCAGGCTTGCGCGTCAACGACGTTCTTAAGAGATGTTCAGTGGGGAGGCCTAGTTTGAAAGATTCGATAGCCATCAATTCACAGTCTTCTCCTACCTCGTTGTATGTTTCCCAAAATCTATCCGAATATGACTTCAGGGTCTCACCCCCTTTCATGTAGACGGACAACAGAGAGGCCACGGACTGAGGAACCCTTCGGCACGTAACGAAACGGGACCCAAAAGCCTGGGTCAGCTCTTGGAAAGAACTAATAGTGTTTGCTTTCAAGTTGTCAAACCACCTCATGGCTATTGGCCCCAAGCTGGAGGGGAAAACTTTGCACATCAGGGCTTCGTCCCTGGAGTGGACTGCCATCCGCTGGTTGAAATGACTTACATGTTCCACTGGGTCGGTCCGGCCATTGTAGATAGTGAATGTAGGTTGGTGGAAACGCCTGGGAAGTCTGGCGCCCTCGATATTACGTGCAAAGGGAGACCTGGAGACCTGAGCCAGAGCTTTGCTCATGGCATCGTTCCCTGCGCCCCTCGGAGGAGAGCCCTGAGGGTTCTTCTCGTGATTGCGTGCTTCCTTATAGGGGAAAGGCTCACTGACCGGTGTTCGAGATCTCCGCCTGTAATCCTCGTCCCGCTCGTCTTCAGAATCATCATCTGAGTATGAGGAAGTGCGCTTCCTCTTTGCATGGCGCAACTCTTTTTTCAGCCTTTGAATCTCCAACTGCATGGCTTGGTTTTCCTCTGCATGGGACATGTGGCTCTCTCCCTGTGACTGGTTTTGGCCCACGCGTGTGGTGTGTAGACTACCTTCGCGATCGCGCCTCCGCTCCAGATGAATAAAAGGGTCGGTGTGCTGGTTTGACCTGGACTCCGCCGGCCGTTGCCTTGGTTCAGCCATCTTTTGAGGTGTTGCTTCCACCTTTGCTCGAGCTGTTTCCCACAGACGGCGCCAATTGTAGGGTCGGTTTTTGTTGGGCCCGGTATCAACTCTCTGGGTTGTGAGCCCAACAAGTGCCCAACAATAAATTTGTAGAGTATGGGTTAAACAACTGTGCTGGGTCTGGATTTAGCGACGGTTCATGGAGGCTGACCAAAGTAAAAAAGATTTGGACTAGTGTTTGAAAGCAATTTCTTCAGTCCGAAGAGCTTTTATATTTGGAGACTTAATGAATACAATTTTTTCCCTCCCCCCCTTCTCTGTGAGACCTGCTTCCTTTATATATACACTCTCCTCTCATCTCCACCGCACACTTGCCCTCCATCTAGGCGCCTACTTGAGTACTGGTCACATCAGCCGTTTGCTTTAACCTGCAGTGAGTGGTGGTAGGTGAAGATTCACTGTTCAGGTGTCTTCTCCACATAAATGCGGCCAGGAAAGTTGCTGCAGTGCATTAAATGTGGCGGTGGCAGCTTTATTGACAGGATATTTGATGATAGCTCCGCAGTTAGGCATGCTCGGGGCTTAGCTTCCGTAGGAAGATCTCCAGCATAGCTCCTTGGTCAAGTTCTGGGCAGGCCCGTTGGAGAAGGTCTCTTCGGCCCGAAAAGGTTGTCTTCGGACGGACCGTTTGTCCCTCATGGGCTGTACTCTTACCAGGATGGCAAAACACTGGTGTTTTATCCTCTTTGGACAGAGAGCCTTGTCTGGATTGGGCTTCTGGCCCAACATACGACGCGGGGCTTTCTGACCCACAAAACTAATAAAGAATATTTTTTATATAAATTTTTTTTTTTTGGTTGAAGTCAGGGATTCATTTAAACCTCCTAAACAACAGAAAATTATTAAGTACTTTCGGTGTAAATGCGTACTCTCTCCTCTCACATGAATTGTGAGTTTTACTGTGAATTTAATTAATGAGACTCATCATTTATGTGAGAGGAGGGAGTACGCATTTATATTACCACATTTATATTACCACGAGAATACACAATAATTTCTCCTAAACAACAAGTGCTGCTGCTCTGTTTCTAAGTCCAACTGTAGTATATAATTAAATAATGTAATACTTAAGTAGTGTAATCCAATAAAATCTAAGCATCAGAAATGTGAAATTTCTGGATCCATTCCTCTAGGTGACCCCCGGTAAAAGTCACCTCTAACAACTGACTTTTTGGCTTTTTCACGCCTAACTTTGATGGGAAAAGAGAATTTTCCATAGTCATCCCAGAAATATTGAACAACCAAAGTACCGTGCTAGTATTTCGTTATATATATATATATATATATTTTTTTTTTTTTTTAATTTTTGATGGTACGAAAAGAAATAATCATATATATATTTGGGGGTAAATTGGATTGCATTAACAACTACATATGGTACGTAGAGATGCCAGGTTACAGATAGTCACAAAACAGAGTAGAGATGTCGAAAGATAATGCAGGCAAAATAGAGGTTGGAGGAGAATAAAAATGCAAGATAAGGTTTGTGGAGGAACACCTTTCCTGTCTAAGGCATCAGCACAACTATATTAGCTTTCTTGAAACAATATGCTAGCTTGATCCTAACTTAGAGGAATCTGGGCCACCAACACTTTTGAGTCATCAATAAGTGTAGCAAGGTCACCAGTAATATCACAAAGAAAAATAATATATATTTTGCTTCCTCGATATTTCTATACCATGAGTACAGTTAGGTCCACAATTAAGAATAATTAAGATTAAAGTAGTCAAAAGCCAAAAGCAATGTGGACTGATTAACTTGTCAATGACCGTGTTAAGAAGTAGAAACTTTAACTTTTACACCAAGGTATATGGTGGGAACTCCTAAAATTTTCCAAGTCTTATTTCTAAGGCGGCAAAGCAATGACAAAGACCATACAAGGAATAAAGATTAAAGACCAAGACTAGAGCAGCAACCACTAAAACCATGTCTCCACAATTTCCTACCAAACTTTTGAAGCTTTAATTAGCTGCTCCAACTGTCCGCAAATACTAATGCTTAACAGACTTAATTTATTCCTAATAACTCCACTATAACTAGATTAACTAGATTATTAAACCAATAATTAAGTGATTAGATTCATCTTTTTTTTTTTTTTTGTCTTTAAAAAGTATTTAGATTCATCTTTTTATAGTAGCTTATATTTTTAGACAAATAATAATTTATTATGGTATTAAAATAAGTAATAATGAGTTTGGAGTTGTTTATACTCAACCTCTAATTTATAGTTAAAAATTTCACGTTTTGAGTCTACTTATTGAGAGAAATATTGTCCCATACCAGACATTGAATTTTTAAGAGGTAATGCGCATTTTAGGACAAGTATTAATTTCTCATGATTCCAAAAGAAGTTATAAATAATGAAAAAAAAAGTTTTATTAATATATATATATATATATATATATATATATATATATACAGACACGTACCTCAAAATATTAACAGCATTATCATTGGTGTGAATTTTAAGAAAAGGGATATGTCTATCCCCTAATTTTGCAAGGGGCAGTGCACCCTTATTGCCATAATAAATAACTAGTATATTTCTTCCACTTAATCCCCATGCAAGCAACCCTTTCAACTAATAGGAAAATTGCACTCACACTCACACACTTGTTAATATATCGAAGAGCTTTATAACTCAATTAGCACATTTTGGTATTTCTAACAAAGACATTGAGGGTTTAAATCCCCCCTCTTTTCACTCCCAATAATTGATGTATTAAAAAAAGTATTTTAAAAAAATTGTTAATGTCAGGAACGGACTTAGGATTTTAAGCTAGCAGGGACTGAAATATAGAAAAAAATAATAATAATAATAAAACTCCAAATACGCATACATATAATTTTAAAAATTTATAAATACTCAAAATTGTTGTTTTTAAATACATTAAGATGCAATCATTTACCAATAAAGACAAAAACAAAATAAAAAACAATTTTTTTTTTTTAAACTAAGCTGGCTAGGATTTTTTTTTTTTTTTTTTGAAGTTAGAACATTCACAATGGTGGTTCTAAAAATTTTAGCTTTTAGCACATCAAAAAACTACTTTATATATTTTACCACTTCACTTTACAATACATCCAATATCAAATATTCTATTTTTTATCACTTCATTTAAAATAATATAAACAACTCATTAAAATAATAAAGGAAACGAGAGAATTTGAGTTTTTTAATTGAAGAAAGAGATATAATCTTAATAATATATTGTATTTTATTTTTAACAACTTGCTACAGTCAACTAGTATTTATACTAGTTTACTGTAGTCGCAAAAAATTTAGTTTTAACTTTTCAATAATACATGATTTTTTGGTTCTTTGGTGGTAAAATAGTTTTTTTTTTTTTTTTTGCTAAAATACAATCACTATTGTGAATATTTTTATTAAGTTTTTGAATTGGATAATTGCTATTTGGGTGATGCTAGTTAGGTTTATTGAGAAGAATGGCCCAACTACAAAAATGAAATATATTATAACTAAAAAAAAAAAAAATTTGGACTGCCGGGGGGGGGGGGGGGGGGGGTGGGTTTTAAGCCCCCTTAGGCCTTCACATGGGTCCATCTCTAGTTAATGTACACTTCATACACACAATGTCCATAATTTCACTCAAAATGTTCATATATTTTATTCATATCTACACTTAAAAAGTGAAATGAGTTTTGCACATCATCATTTTATTCAAGAAGGTGAATTTATCATTTATTAGAATTTGATTTTTGGGGGGGGGGGGGGGGGGAGAGGAGATGCTGTTAATTATTTCTTTAAAAAAACATTTATTGAGATAACATTTAAAAAAAATTGAAATAACAATTATGAAATAAGTACAATCAATTATAAAATTATTTAATTTAAACATAATAAGAAAGACTATCAACGTGTATAAATATAATTGAATAAAGGTATTTTAAGAAAATTATTTGGAGTACAACTTGTGAATTACAAATTCATGGTTCCATTCATATTTATTGAATATTTATTCCATTACAAATTTTTGTATTTCTCACAATACTTATTTCATGTAATCATAGTATCAAACACTTTTTTAATTTGTTTCAAATAGAGAAGTAAAAAGATAGAGGCATTTTAAAAAAGAAAAAAATTGGAAAAGAAATGAATATTCCTAAATGAATAGATGATGTCATTTTAGTGACATCACTCTAAGAAGCTTCCAAGCACCATAAATATGTTGAGGACAAATTGTTAAACAGGTCAATATATATGCAGCCCGTTTCTAATGATTCTCCATGTAGAGAAGATACATAGCTGCCTTAAGACTAAATCTCTCTCACTCTTAATCTGATCATGGCCTCTCTTATTCACTCAACTCTCCAACCTAACACAAACCCAGAAATCAATACTGCAATACTAGAAATGGAAACCATTAATCGATTGCCAAGCAAAAACAAGGTGGTTCGGACTCAACTGGAGGATGGTGTTTTCTTGACATGGCAGGATCTGTGTGTGACTGTATCCAATAAAAAAAGTGGCACCAAATCGATCCTTCAGGGTCTATCCGGTTATGCTCGGCCTGGGGAGCTTCTGGCTATAATGGGTCCTTCCGGTTGTGGCAAGTCTACACTTCTTGATGCATTAGCGGGTAATAACAAACTCTTTTTTTGAAAGCAATAAGCTAAAAGTTTTGTTGTGCTTGTCAAAACTCTTAAAACAATATAACAAACTCTCTCTCTTTCTCTTGTGCATGCGTGATTTGCATGTACTAATTCCTTGCTCTGAATGAGAACATTTGAAATATTGATCACCACCCAAAACATAGTACTTCAAATTTTAATTTATGTCACTTTTGTAGGGTTTTCTTTTTGGATAATTATTACTTTAAAAAAAATATGTTCAAAGGGGTATAGAGTAAAGAGCCTATAAACAACAAAAGGTAGTATATAATTTCTAATTATTTTTGAACTTTCATATCTTTTCTTTATAGTGCTCCATTGACGTTTGACAGCCAACCTTTACTTCTCAGCTTCGAGATAGTTGATCTTTGACAATCGTTTGTTTCTTTCTAAGCTCAATAAAAGATTTCTTCTCCCACAGTTGGGCTCCATTTGATTATGATCAAAACGGTTTCATGTATATACATGCGTTATAGTGACTATAGAAATATAGAATAGTGCCTGTGAAACTATAACGAAGTTGTGTTTTTCGTATTGCAGGGAGGTTGGGTTCAAACATAGGGCAAAGAGGAGAGATTCTGGTTAATGGTCGTAAACAGGCCCTTGCTTACGGAACATCGGTATGAAAATTAAGAACGTTATATAAAATAAAAATAGCATTAGTACTCATTCTTTTATAAATACAATATGATTTTAAATGTATCATATTTGTTCCATTAAAGTTGTTCTTTCCCACTACGTCATGACATCAAAGATTTATTTTAGGGACAGACGGGATTGACTTTAACAATTGAATTAGAGTTGTTGAAGGATTTTTAGGTATATTATAATTTTTACTATATTAAATTTAATTACAAACTGATATATCACTAATTATAAAAATATGTGATTTAGATGGTTTTTATTAAATTGTTAAAGTAAAACCAATAATATTTATTAATATATCAATTTTTAATTCTTTTAGTAATAAAACTGATAATAATTTTAATATTCTAAAAAATCATTTTTATATTTTTCATTTGATTAAACTGTAACCACAAAAAATACTACTTGATTATCAAGTCAATTGTGTTGTGCGAGGGTCCATTGAAGTCTTTTTCTTTCTTTCTTTAATTTTATCCCAAATAGTGTAAAGTCATTGTAGTTGGAAATAAAGTCATTGATGTTGGAAACCAAGTCATATTTTAAGGGTTTTATAGGTGAGCGTGTATCATGCAAGCAAGCATTAGTAAAAGTTATTGGACCCGCTGAGTGCATGCAGGGAAATGATACTGCATGTGTCTAGGCCAAGAGAGAGACATAATGGCCCCATCCACCATATTCCCATCTTTAATTATGTTAGATTTGCAAAGTGTACACAGTTGACCATCCAAAAACCATAAGGTCTTATGCTCTACCTAACTTAAAATATCATTGATCCAAAACACTACCAGTACAGTTTGGAAGATCATTTTTGTATCTTTGAATTTTTCGGCCGTGTTTTAATTCAAAATATAAAAAATTTATTGGAAAAACTTGAACTAAAAATGCATATATCAAAAGAATAATTGGATTTATGACAAACTAAGGAATCACAGGCATACATTTGTCATATAACAAAGGGGTAGGCAAGTATAACACACCTAATGAGGAGCCCTCTATGAGCATGAGAGGAAGAAGCCACACTTTCCTGTAATGTCAAGAATGGAATGTCCATTTGTGGTTTGGAGGGTGAATTACACCTCTTCGCTTGTACTCTCTCATTCCATCTTTGAGTAACCACCTCTAACACAAATGTGATATAACAATGGTTTTTATGTGATATATGTGCGCGTGTGTGTGTGTGTTTGTGTGTGAGAGAGAGTATTAGAATACATTTGATTTTAAAGGCCAGACCAATACTAGTAAAGGATAGAGACCTTTTTATTATGATCACTCAAAATGCAAGTTCGTCCCATTAAGCCATCTATAACCAACACAAAAAAGGTCCAATATTAACAAAACATGATGATCACTAATTCACTATTGAGTCTAATAGATGCTTAGTATAAAATACACCCCAACTAATCCATATTTTATTAAATATACAAAAATGATAATGTTAGTGAACATATATAAGAATATACTAACAAATTCTTCATAAGAATAACATTAATTAAAATTAAATGTGCTTTACATAATAATAAAATAAATCCTTTCTAATCTTCTCAGGTTATATAATGATACCTATATTAATCAGTAAAAGTTAACACAATATTTAGTATCAAAATATTTAGTCTAATTATTACTTCAGTCCATGATTGTCAACAAAAACCCTGCCTCTTTTATAAAAATAGTTGGAGAAACTCAACTGGAGCAACAAAACACATACACACACGGCAAGATCATTATTGTTCTTTCTCCTAAAAGCTTTGAAAATTGCACCTAATCATTTTTTGTAACACATGCAGCAAGATCAGAATATTATTCTAACTGTTTTCCTTTTTACACTCTGTTGAACATAGGCATATGTAACACAAGATGATACATTAATGATGACTTTAACTGTTAGAGAAGCCGTGTATTACTCAGCTCAGCTGCAATTACCCGACTCCATGTCAAAATCAGAGAAAAAGGAGAGAGCTGAAACAACAATAAAAGAGATGGGTTTACAAGATGCAGTGGACACAAGAATTGGGGGATGGGGCGTCAAAGGCCTTAGTGGTGGGCAAAAGAGGAGAGTTAGCATTTGTATAGAGATCCTAACACGCCCCAAGCTTCTCTTCCTTGATGAACCAACAAGTGGGCTTGATAGTGCAGCATCATATTATGTAATGAGCAGAATTGCAGGCTTAGGCCAAAGAGATGGGATTGGAAGGACCATTATTGCATCAATTCATCAACCCAGCAGTGAAGTCTTTCAGCTCTTCCACAATCTTTGTCTCTTGTCTTCAGGTAGAACTGTATATTTTGGTCCTGCTTCTGCAGCTAATGAGGTAAATAATTGAAAATTTTCTTAATATTTTTGTACCATATATTCATATTAGAGTTGGAATAAGTTATTAACAAATCTAATTACTTCCAATTCAATGCAGTTTTTCACTTTAAGTGGTTTCCCCTGTCCCACTCACCAAAATCCATCTGATCACTTCCTTAAAACCATAAACAAGGATTTCCAACAGGTAAGACATTTCCTTCCTTGGAGGCCCTTATTAGTCCTAGTCGTATCCCACTCTTTTACATTTGATTTTGGTTATTTTGTACATTATGTATTTAACTTTTAACCTTTATTTCAAAATCATCATATATATATATATATATATATATATTAACTTTTAAACGGGTCTTTATTGAAAATTCATGAAATTGATGTCATTTTCTGACATAAAACTCGTGACATGGCATGAATTGCACTTGTCACGTTTATGTCAATACTCTTCATCCATCGGATGATGGTAAGGACTTCTTCAAAAAAAAAGATTAAAAAAAAAAAAATAGAGGGGATGAATTATGCATTGCAAACGTGAACTCAATCCCTTTTTCAGTACATAAAAATAATAAGAAAGCCTTATGAAGCTTATAAATTTTTGTGTAGGACGTTGAACAAGGTTTAGCTGGAGCAATATCGACAGAGGAAGCAATTGAGATACTTCTAAGTTCGTATAAATTTTCAGAGAGGTACAAGCAAGTACGGAAACAAGTAGCTGAAATATATAAACAGGTGCGCAAGTAATAATTTACCTAATAGTGTAAGTTATTTTCTGCATAATATGGTATACAAATTGATGACAGTCACATGACCAGAGAAATGGAAAATAGTTAACTGAAATTTACTTTGGTTTCAGGACCATGGAGAATTGGAGACGAAGAGAAGCCACGCTAGCTTTCTTACTCAATGCTCTGTTCTAACGAGAAGATCTTTTGTGAACATGTATCGTGACCTAGGCTACTATTGGTTGCGCCTAGCAATTTATATCACATTAGGTCTAGGCCTTGGTACCGTGTATCACAATATTGGGCATAGTTATGCTTCAATTCAGGTAAGAGAGTATTTAAAAAAATCAGGAAAGAGAGAAACTATAAAGAATACTATTCGGACAAATGAGAATAGAAGTTTAAATTGATTTCATTCTTGCATGTCATATTAGAGGATTAAATTCATAATTTCCTAACATCTTAAGATAATCGGCAACTTAACATTGTATGACATAGTCTTATGAGGATGTTAAAATTGATAAACATTGTAATTTTGGTTGTTTCAGGCTAGAGGTGCGTTGCTTTCATTTATAGCTTCATTCCTAACGTTCATGGCCATTGGTGGATTTCCTTCTTTTGTGGAGGACATGAAGGTATTTTAACTTATTTTGTGGTCCAAAAGTGTTGGTTGAATTTATACATATTAGTACTTTCACTAATGGCTTATTGAAAAGCTTAATTTGCTCAAATAAGATGCTTTTGATATTCGTTGCTTATATGTTTTTTTTTTTGCATTATAAGTATTGATAAACTTTCTCCAATCATAACCTAGGTATTTGAACGAGAAAGATTAAATGGGCATTATGGTGCTGCTGCATTTGTTATTAGCAACACACTCTCCGCAGTGCCATACTTGGTACTGGTTTCAGTTATTCCTGGAGCAATAGCTTATTACTTGCCTGAACTACGCAAAGGACATGAACATTTTTTGTACTTTGCTCTAGTGCTATTTGCATGTATGATGTTGGTTGAGAGCCTAATGATGATTGTTGCGAGCATCGTGCCTAATTACCTAATGGGCATAATAACTGGTGCTGGAATTCAAGGGCTAATGATATTAGTTGGTGGCTTCTTTAGATTGCCAAATGATCTACCTAAACCATTGTGGAAATACCCATTACATGAGATTGCTTTTCACAAGTATGCTTACCAAGGAATGTTTAAGAACGAGTTTGAAGGAGAAGTATATCCCAATAACAAAGCTGGAGGACCACCCATCATCACTGGAGAAGAAATTTTGCGAGATTTGTGGCAAGTTGAAATGGGTTACTCTAAGTGGGGCGATCTTGCCGTCTTGCTAGGGATGATAGCTTTTTATCGACTTATGTTTTTGGGCATCATCAAGGCTAATGAAAAGGTCAAGCCTATGATTAAGGCTTTCATTTCAATGCCTCCTAAGCAAAATACACAAGTTACAGTGAATCCTTCTTCTACACCCTTACATGGAGAGATGATGTAGTGCAGGATTTTTAGCATAATGGATTCTACTTGAAAACAATCTATGTGAAGTTCTGCCTTCTCTTTTCGAAAGAAATAAGACTGGTTTGATTGGTAATGTTATAGGTTCTTAAGCTATCTTTCAAAAATTTACAGAAAAGTTGATGTAAGCTCTGTTTGTTTCGTTGTAAAATGCTATTTAGAAAACATATTAAGCATTTTCCAATATTTACTTCCTTGTAAAAACTTGGTCAAACATAAAACATTTCCATTGATCAGAAAATGTGTGTAACAGTTAAAACGTTTTACCAAAAAATATGGGTTGGGTGTGCCGATTTAGTGGGTTGTACATGGAGGTAGATTGGGTTGTGAGATTGGAACATGTTTTCACCGAACACTTTAATGGGAATCGAATCCCAAATTTTTTATTCATCAATAAAAATTTTACCAATTTTTTGACGGAAAAGATAGATGTAAATTACTAAAGGAAAAAACCGAAAGAAGTACACTGGGCCCGGCTCAACAAGCAAAATATCCAACAGGAGAAACTTAACCCAAATAGAAAAATAAAGAAAAGTGTACAATGGGCCTGCAAATGAGCAGACAACACCCACATGAGCTCAGCTACGAGCCATGCTTCCAGCCAATCGTCGACATTCGTCTAAAAACGAGACCGCCCCCTTAAGAATAACATGTGGCTGAGTTTGAGATTCTTCAAACAGGAACCGGTTTCGTGCATTCCAAATTGACCATGCCACCATAGCCCACGTCTCGAGATCTTTCCTGCTCAATTTCTTAACCAAGGCCCGGGCTAAGCCGAGGAAATTATGAGCTGAGGCATCGCACTTTTGGAGCTTTCCCCGAACAAGTGCCCAGACATTTCATGCTAAGGGGTACTGCCAGAGGATGTGGATAACAGTCTCGTCATGCTCACCACACACCCCGCACTTAGGATCCAACAAGAACTCACTATTTAAGTCATACCGGAAAAGCCAATGACATTTTAGTGACATCACTCTAAGAATCTTCCCAAAAAAAAAAAAGACAAAAAAGAAACTTCCAAGCACCATAAGTACATTGAGGAGAAAAAGAAGGACAACTAGGTAGACAAGTCAAAATATACACAGCCAATATCTAATGATTCTCCATTTAGAGCAGATATATACTAGCCTTTCCCTCCACACTGCCTAAAACTAAATCTCTCTCTATATATAAATAAATAATCAATCTCACTCTAAATCTGGTCATGGCTTCTCAACCTAACACAAACCTAGAAATCAATACTGCAATATTAGAAATGGAAACCATTAATCGACTGCCAAGCAAAAACAAAGGAGGTGCCTTAAACATGAAGGCAGTTCGGACTCAACCAGAGGATGGTGTTTTCTTGACATGGTAGGATCTGTGTGTGACTGTTTCCAATCGAAGAAGTGGCACCAGATCAATCCTTCAGGGTCTATCTGGTTATGCCCCGCTTGGGGAGCTTCTGGTTATAATGATTCCTTCTGGTTGTGGCAAGTCTACACTTCTTGATGCATTAGCGGGGAATAACAAAGTCTTTTCTGAAAGCAATAATCTAAAAGTTTTGCTGTACCTGTCAAAAACAATGTAACAAATTATCTCTCTCTCTCTCTCTCTTTCTCTCTCGTGCATGTGTGATTTACATGTACTAATTCCTAGCTCTGAATGAGAATACAGTAATTTGAAATATTAATCATCACCCAAAACATAGTACTTCAAATTTTAATCTATGTCACTATTGTAGGGTTTTTTTTTTCTTTTCTTTTTTTGTTGATAATTCGATAGTTGATGGTGGAATGATTTAAACTCTGATCTCCATAAAAGCATCCGAAGGAGTCAACTAATTAAATTAAGCTTGACCATAGTTATAAATTGCTTCCTAATTAGAGGATCACTTCACCAAATTAAATAAGAGATCACCATCGGACATCACATGCTTACCAGACTTTGCATGAATTCTAGGAAACGTAAATATATATGTTAGCCCTTAACATACTTTACACGATCTTTATTTAGAGTATCCACATCAGTGGATGTATAAATTCTATCTATTTTGCAAAAAAAAAAAAAACCATACGTTTTCTATTTTACACACCCACTTTTACAAAATACCCACATCAGTTTATCTATTCTACCATCAACACACCACCGCCAACAACCCAAGCAAGCCCCAGTTACAGCGACCCACCACCGCCTCCTCCAATCTTGATGTAGTGCTGTTATGGTCCTCACTTGACTTTATCTGGGTTTTGGTTAATTTTGGAGTTTGATTTCATCTGGTTCTTGCTGGTTCTATGATGAGTTATTGCTAGTTTTAGTTTTTGGGTTTTTGTATTATGATGGGTTATTGCTAATTTTAGTTTTTGGGATTTTTGTATTTGGGTGGTACCACCTTGATCTATGGTTGAGGCTGGGCATGGGTGGTTTTGTGATTTTGTTGTCGGAAGAAGATAGAGGTCGGTGGTTGAGGCTGGGGCAGGGGTGATTTGGTGGTTTTGTTGTGAGAAGAATGCAGAGGGGAAGAGAGAAAAAAGAATAAAAAAATCATTTACACATGAACAGTAATGATGCATATATGCATGGTTACTATAACAGTTTTGTATATTTGCACACTTTTGCAAACACTAATGTGAGTGTTTTTTTTGGTTAAAATATGCAAAATTAAGCACTTTTTGTATTTTGCAAATTTTCACAACCATTGATGTGGTTGCTCTTATTGTTGACCAAACGATACTCTAATATCCCCAGTGCGCAATGCAGTTTGCTAGTACTTGACTAAACTACTTTACTATCAATGATTGAGAAAAAAATAAAGAAAATGATTAAATTGGTATAATAAAAAAAAAATTAAACGTTGATGTGGCTTTTATTTTGCCATGTAAGTGTTGATGTGAGTATTAAAATTTACAAATATTATCATTAGAGATGCCAAAAGTGCACACTATTAACCATTTAGACATTTTCTATAAATAAATTAACATTAAAGACCATATTAATTGCTACCAAACTGTATAGATCAAATTTACTATAACCCTATGTATGGAAAAAAAAATAATATTTTCACCTTTAAAAAATGGTTAAATTTGTTGCACGCACCCAAAACAAAAAAAAAATAAAATAAAATAGTAGCTTTAAGTTACCATTTTTGTTTGCGTAATAAATATTGCTTTAAAAAGGTAGTATATGTTCAAAAATGGTAAGGAGTAAAGAGCCTTCAAATTACAAAAGACAGAATATAATTTCTAAGAAGTTACTTTTGAACATTCAAAAAGGGTATATTGTGCTCCATTATGTTACATTTGAGAGCCAACCTTTACTAATCAACTTTGAGAGAGATAATTTTTTGAAAATATCAACGGCGGCTCTAAATTTTTTTTTTTCAATGTGATTATTAAGAAATTTAATAAAAAGATAACTTGAATATATCAATTTACTAGGTTAAAAAAATAAAAATAAAAACTCAAATACATGAAGTTTTACAATTTTCTTTTACAAGTCTTCTTATTTTGAAATTATTACAAAGTAGTTTATTATCAATTGTCATTAATTATTGTTAATGTAGATAGGTGTGACCATTTTATTTTGTTAAGTTAACATAACATTTTTATTTTTATGATGTTCTCATTATCTATTTGTCATTTTTTCATATAAAAATATTTTACACTAAATAACAAAACTCAACCCATTGACATTATATTAAATTGATGCATATAGCCGCACTCATCCATACATAAATAATTAATACACTAAGTGTCTTCTTTTTTCTTTTTCTTTTTTCTTTTTCTTTTTTCTTGTTGAGAAACACAATAAGTGTTTAATTAACCAATAAAATGCTTGAACAATCGCTAATTTTACTATTTTATTTTCCTTGAATCACTAACTTTATAACAAAAAAGTTATTATAATATGATAACAATACACACACATATAACAAACCCAATGTATTTCCTAATAACTAAATTATATAAATTTGTATTATATTTACACTATACACACACACATCACAATTCACACAAATAACATTATAACAATATAAAAATAAAAACAACATACATAATTAGTATTAGACACATACTCATACACGTATAATATAAATTTATAATAAAGAGAAATACTCATAACTCACAATGACTTTTTACTTTTAGAGTTAGAGATGCCAAGATAGTTAGGTAGAGAAGTGAGATGAGATGAAATTTGTAAAGATGTAATTTACAACTATATGTTTTGTTGGCTTTTATTCCGTGCCAAATTTGATTGTAATTCAATTCAATCTTTTGTACCTTGTATTTAATGTGGGATTTAATTGTAAGGGTTGTGTGATAGAGAGAGAGAGTGTGAAGACTCAAGCTATTGAAGACAAAAGGGTTTTCATGGGTATCCCGCAACTAAGCATCCCACAAAATGATGCATGTGCCATGCACATGACTGGAATGCAAAGAGTCAGGACAGAGGGAGACAGTTATGTTTTGCGAGTAACTCGCGGGTAAGGCCTTCCCGTGAGACGCTCGTGAAACATTCTATTCTGCTAGTCTGTACTATCTGATACACACTTTCTGTACCTACACTATATATACCCACATTACCCACAATTGTTGAGGAGTGCTTCTGAGAGAAAACCCTAGCCACAAACCTTGAGAGTTAAAGACTGTTATACCCACATTTCTTTACACAATTGCTTGTGGATTTTCCTCAACTCCTACCTCTCCATTTTCATACCATTGAGAGGTTGATAGCCCAAACACTTACCACACATTTTCAAAGTGTCAAGTAAGGTTGTGGTACTGCTGGGAAGTATTGGAAGAAGCCAAGGATTGCAAATGCAACATAGAGCTTGTTGCGGGATTCGGAGAGCTAAACAAGACACGGTTCCGAGAAGCCTTATTAGAGTAGGAGCTTGGAGGGCTTAGGTACATCGGGTAAATTAGGCTTGAAGGGTCTCTTGCTAACTTATGTATCCCAACTGATTGTCTAGTGAATCGATTATCGCTTGGAGGGTGGCGGAGAGGTTTTTTGCCGAGTTCTTCGGTTTCCTCTTCAATAACACATCGGCGTGTTATCTTGTATTTGCATCTTTCTTCCCTACTCTTTTACATTCCATTTTACCGCTGTGTTGTCTTGATTATGGATTAGAGTAGCTTGTTTGTTTATCCGCTCACATTTACATTATTTCGCACTTAGTATTAAGTTAATGTAAAATCTATCGAGCCGTAACTTTAATTTGGAGGTCTAAACAGCTCTTGTATTTTCAACACATTTTTGAGCTTTCAAAATTCATGAGAATGAGGTTAAAGAGAGAGAGAGAGAGAGAGAGAGAGAGAGGTTTTTGATCTATGTTGTTATTTGGTTAATTTTGAGATGGGCTGGTATGTGTTGTTGTTTGGCTTTGACTGGGTTGATATGTGATTATGGTATGCAAGATATAAGCCAATGTGTGCAAATATACATTTAAGGGTAAATTAAACTAATAAGTAAATATATATATATATATATATATATATATATATATATATATATTATAAAAAAAAATTCCAAGTCAAGGGGTTCAACTGTTCAAATGAACTTGAAATTAGAGGAAAGTAGAATAGAGTTGGCTAAAAATTAGGTTAATTTCTGGCCAACTTATCTACTCTACTCCCTCTTCCTCCTTAATCCAAACAAGCCCTAATGCTGCCCAATATAGTTTTTTTCCTTCTAAGCTCAATAAAAGTTATACATGAGTTACAGTGAGTAGTGACTATAGAATAGTACTTGGGAAACTATAACTTGTGTTATTCATAT
The DNA here is from genome assembly GCA_023736055.1 of Quercus glauca. Classification (NCBI taxonomy): domain Eukaryota; kingdom Viridiplantae; phylum Streptophyta; class Magnoliopsida; order Fagales; family Fagaceae; genus Quercus; species Quercus glauca. The sequence continues at coordinate 26,830,007 of CM043325.1, read as the reverse complement.
TGCAGGGAGGTTGGGTTCAAACACAAGGCAATGAGGAGAGATTCTGATTAATGGTCGTAAACAGGCCCTGGCTTATGGAACATTGGTGTGGAAAGAACACAACATAAAAAATTGCATTAGTAGTACTCTTTCTTCTTTAAATAAAATATGGATTGAAATCTACGATGCCTATTGTTCCATCATCGTAATTGTTCTTTCCTATCATGTAAAGACATCAAAGATTTAGTTTAGGTATAGACGGGATTGACTATAACAATTCAATTAGAGTTGTTGAAGGGTTATTAGAAATATTACAAAATTTGCCTTATCAATTTTATTAACTCACATTTCACCAAAAAAAAAAAAAATTATAAACTCATGTTTCACTAATAATAAAAAAAAATAATTCTGATATCTTTTATTAAAATGTTAAAAGTGAAACCAATCACATTTATTACTACATGAAATTGTAAAAAAAAAATGGTAGTAAAAATGATAATAATTTTAATATTCTAAAAATTAAATATCATTGTATTATCTTTCAATGAATTAACTGTACCCACAAAAAATACCAACTCTATGACCAAGTCAATTGTGTTGGGTGCGGGTCCACTGAGTCTTTTCCTTCCTTTCTTTTTACCCCAGATAGTGTAAAGTTATTGCACTAGGAAACAAAGTCATTATGTTGGAAACCAAGTCATATTTTATGGTTTTTGTAGGTGAGTGTGTATCATGCAAAATATATACATACATTCACGGTGGGATCAATATTATTCTTTCTACTAAAGGCTTTCAAAATTGAACTTAAATCATTTTTTGTTAAACAACAAGATCACAATATTATTCTACCTATTTTCCATTTCACATTCTGTTGAACATAGGCATATGTAACACGAGAAGATACATTAATGATGACTTTAACTGTTGGAGAAGCCGTGTATTACTCAGCTCAGCTCCAATTACATGACCCATGTCTAAATTAGAGAAGAAGGACAGAGCAGAAACAACAATAAAAGAGATGGGTTTGCAAGATGCAGTGGACACTAGAATTGGGGGATGGGGAGTTAAAGGCATTAGTGGTGGGCAAAAGAGGAGAGTTAGCATTTATATATAGATCCTAACACGCCCCAAGCTTCTCTTCCTTGATGAACCAACTAGTGGGCTTAATAGTGCAGCATCATATTATGTAATGAGCAGAATTGCAAGCTTAGGTATCAAAGAGATGGGATTGGAATGGTAGTTTAAGGAAGGCAATGGTCTTGCAGTGTTGATTCGACTTCTAACGGTGGCATAACTATACTGGAGAGTTTTGACGGCAGTAGTAGGAAGCCAAAGAAGATGAACGCAGCGAAAAAACACCGAGGAAGACAAAGATTGCTCTTAAATATACCGTTAGGACAGAAAACCATGGCCACAAGAAGGTGGCTCTGATACCATGTTAAATATTAGCATTTATATACCATGTTGAATATGCTAATATGAATGCGGAAGTGAAAGCATAAAATATAGAACACAATAACACACGAGGATTATGTGGTTCAGCCTAACGGCCTACATTCACGGAGGAAACCCTAAAGGGCTACATCAATAATAAATTATAGTGTAGTACAAATCATGTGTTACAATGAACCATAACATGTGTATATATAGTAGACTAAACCCTAGACTAATAGACTTCTAGTACAAGTAGGAGACTTGGCTTGCACACAAAGTAGAATTAGGCTTGGGCCTATGCTAATGGGCTAATATATCTCTAACAGGAAGGACCATTATTGCATCAGTTCATCAACCCAGCAGTGAAGTCTTTCAGCTCTTCCACAATCTTTGTCTCCTGTCTTAAGGCAAGAAGAAGTGTATATTTTGATCTTGCTTCTGCAGCAAATGAGGTAAGTAGTTGAAAAATTCTTAATATTTTTGTATCATATATTCATATTAGAGTTGGAATAAGGTTTTTTTTTTTTTTTTTATAAGAAACTTTGCTTTAACTATCATTAATCAGAATCATGGTTCAAATAGATTACATCATTGAGAACTTGTTCTGCAATAATGGGGGGAGTTTCCTCCACCCAGATAACATTGCCTAGGATAGACTTTGCACTCCTAGCCAAAATGTGAGCTGCTCTATTGCCATTTCTGCGCACATGGACAGCACTCCATGAGTTGAAACATCGTAGGCTTTATCTTGAGCCTTCCATCACATTCTGAATGGACCACGGCGAGGACGCAGCTTTTGAGAGAGTAGAAGCCACAGTCAGAGAATCACACTCAATAATAACATCTTTCAACCCTAGGTCCCAAGCCAAGAGGATGCCATTTTCCATTGCCACAGCTTCCATCTCAAGTGCCTTCAGAGGGAGCTCAATCCTTTTTCTTAATGCCCCTATTAATTGACCCCTATCATTCCTGATAACAACCCCTATCCCATAGCATCCTGTCTCCTTAAAAACCACTCCATCAACATTTATTTTGTAACAGCCCTGCCTCAGAGGGGACTAAGGAGCAGAAGAGATGCGTGCGGGTCTAACCTGAGGGGAGTCATCCTGTCTGACTTCCTTAATGTATTCGATAGCTTCCAAAGCAATCTTCTTAGCCTCCTTGCGTTGTCCCCCATGCCTCACAGAGTTTTTGTGGTTCCATAAACTCCATGTCGTGATTGCGAAGAGCTCCCAATCAATTTCTGGGTTTTCCTCTCTAATCGTCCAGACAATGTCAATAAAGTCCCTTGGTGGGTTTTGAATGAGTGGAAATTTAAGCTTTATCACACCCCAAGCCTCCAAAACAACCTTACAACCCAAAAGGGTATGGCCTGAGGATTCACTCAATCCACAAAAATCACATTCATGTTCTTGAATAATTCCTTTTGTCTTCAAGTGTTGCTCGGTTGGGAGGATATTTTTACGTAACCTCCACATGAAATGTTTTATTTTTTTTGGACAGTTTAGTTTCCATATCTCATTCCACATGGTTCTCATCCTCGAATTATCTGAGCTTCCACCATTTTCAAACCTGTTATTTCCTTCCTTCAACCACCTTTAGGCTACTTCATAAGCACTTTTCACAGAGAAGTGACCCGTGGGAGTCCATGCCCAAATTAGAGAATCGTTTAAAAGGCGAGGGCTGATAGGGATGCCAAGAATTACCTCAGTCTCATGGGTTAGAAAGATTCTTTTTACCTTGGATGTATCCCATGATCTCGCCTCCCTATCTATGAGGCTTGACACCATTTAAAATTCTAGGAGTGAGCTTCTCAGACTGACCACCTTAAAGGACTCCGAGGTGGGAATCCACCTATCTTTCCATATATTCACGCTTTCCCCATTGCCTATAATCCATCTAGAGCCTTTGACAACAACTTCCTTCGCTGCCATAATGCTTTTCCATGCGTAGGATGGGCTTTTCCCCATTTAAGCCTCCCTAAACGAGCACCCTGCGAAGTATTTTGCTTTGATCACTCTATAGACCAAAGATTGTGGGTTTTGCTGAATTCTCCATCCTTGCTTTGCAAGAAGTGCAAGGTTGAACGCTCTAAGGTCTCTGAAGCCCATACTCCCTTCGTCCTTCTGTGTGCAAAGCTTTTCCTAATCAACCCACACCATTTTCCTTTCTTTTTCCTTTTGCCCCCACCAGAAATTGCTCATCATAGTATTCAAGTCCTTGCACAAAGAATCTGAGACTTTGAAGCAACTCATTGTGTATGTGGGGGTGGCTTGAGCAATCGCTTTTATAAGTATTTCTCTACCCACACTTAACAACAACTTACCTTTCCACCCCACAATTTTCCTGCCCACTTGATCTTTGATTCGGTTGAACGCTTTCCTTTTGCTCCTTCCAACTAGCGGAGGCAGCCTAAGGTACTTTTCAAGGTGTTGTATGATTTGGGCTCCAAACATCTATTTTACTCATTCTTGGACTGCCTTACTAGTGTTTTTGCTGAAGAATAAAGAGGTTTTTTCTTTATTTAGTTTCTGCCTCGACTCCATCTCATAATCTTCAAGAATCTTCAGCACCCTTTAGCCTTCTACAACTGTGGCTCGGCTAAATACTATACTGTCATTGGCGAAGAACAAATGGGATATCTTTGGAGCTCCCCTGCTGACTGCAACCCCTCTAATGCTTCCCTCCATGAATTATGCATTATTACCTAATATTATTTAGAGATGACATTGCAAACGTTAACATAAATCCCTTTTTGGGTACATAAAAATAATAAGAAAACCTTATGAAGCTTTTTTTTTTTTTTTTATAGGACGTTGAACAAGGTTTAGCTGGAGCAAAATCGACAAAGGAAGCAATTGAGATACTTCTAAGTTTGTATAAATCATTAGAGAGATACGAGCAAGTACAGAAGCAAGTAGTGCTAAAATACATAAACAGGTGAGCAACTAATAATTTACCTAATAGTGTAAGTTATTTTTTGCATGATATGATATACAAATTGATGACAGTCACATGACCAGAGAAATGGAAAATAGTTAACTAAAATTTACTTTGGTTTCAGGACCATGGAGAACTGGAGACGAAGAGAAGCCATGCTAGCTTCCTTACTCAGTGTTCAGTTCTAACAAGAAGATCTTTTGTGAACATGTCTCGTGATCTAGGCGACTATTGGTTGTGCATAGCAATTTATATCACATTAGGTCTAGGCCTTGGTACCATGTATCACAATATTGGGCATAGTTATGCTTCAATTTAGGAAAGTTGATTAAATTCATAACTTCTACACTACAAAAAACGCTAGCTATAGGGGCTTCTTTTTTTTTGCCGCATTTTTTATAAATGCGGCTAAAATTATGAACTTATAGCCACGTTTTATAAAACGCAACTATAGGACAATTTTGTAGCCACGTTTTTAGTGTTTGTAGGGGCGTTTTATTGGGTAGGGCTTATGGCCGTGTTTGAAAAACACAGCTATAGGTCCAACCAAATTTTATTATTTTTTAAAAAAAAAGAAGTTCTACAGCTATGTTTAGAAAACACAACCATAGGTACACTTAAAGCCGCGTTTTACAAAAACACAGCTAAAGTGTTGCCTGTAGCTGCGTGTTTTAATCACGGCCATTGATTGAACAAAATATATAAATATATATATATATATATATATATATATATATATATATATATATATTTTAAAAGACTATAGCCGCGTTTTAAAAACGTGGCTATAGGCTGCCTACAGCTGCGTCTATTTAAAACACGGCTTAAAGCATGTCTATAGCTGCGCTTCTTTAAACGCAGCTACAGATTTGGTATAAATTAATAAATAAATAAAAAAAAAAAACCCTCACATTACTCTCTCACTAACCCGGTCTCTCACCTTCTCTCTCACTCTCTCCCTTTGAATCCGAAACCCTCACCGCCGATCCACCCCTCTCTACCGATCCTCATCACTCTCTCCCTTAACTCATCACTCTGATCACCAACACCACTAGTACGGTGGTCTTCTCCATCTCTGAACCAACTCTCTCAACCTCGAAATCTCTCTCTAATCCTCGGATTTAAACTGTCTCTCTGTCTCAGACCACCATGGCCGAAGCCTCCTAAGCTCATCACCGCCACCACCGATGGTGGTTTCACTTCTCAGCCTCAAATTCTCTCTAAAACAGAAACCTATAACCTCTCTCGCTCTGGATCAGTCTCACCCTCTCTTTGATCTAAAAAAGGCACAACCTCCTAGCTCTGTTATGAAGCCCAACCGCCACCACCATCCCAACCTCTCATCCTTCTTCTCTCTAAACCCGAGCCAAACACTTCATATTTATCCGATCTCTCTCTCTCTCTAAAACCTAGAACAGTAGTTGTTGTTCATGTTGTAATGGAGTTGTGTGTAGGGGGTGAACTCTTTGATAGGATCATTTAGCTGGGGCATTTTTCAGAAATGAAGGTAGCTCAGCTTAATAGGACAGTAGTTGGTGTTATGGAAGCCTGCCACTTTTTAGGGGTCATGCATCGTGATCTTAAGCTAGAGAATTTTCTCTTTGTCAATGACGAGGAGGATTCGCCTCTTATGGCAATAGATTTCGGATTATCAGTATTCTATAGGCTAGGCTTGTTCGAGAAGTCTCCTTCCCATTAACTTGTATTTCTTTGGCTTCACCTCAATTTGTCTTGTTCTATCATCTACAATTACTGCCAGTAGACCGTACTTGATATTTTGAAATTACATGAACTTCTTACATATTGAATTGTGAACTCTCTTATGGACAGATTCAGCCTCACCCTGTCCTATTGTAACTACTTTGCTAGAACAAGCTTACAAGCAAAATCTTTTTTTACTTACATAAAGAAATTTGTAACTAATTTGCTAGTGGTGGTAATGTAGATCCAATACAGTTCAAATAATGCACTTGGTTATTATAAATGTGGCTATTATATTTTCTGCTTATGATACATTTATCGTTGCCTCAAGTTCTGGGGTAGTCTTTCTTGCTTTTTATTTATAGGAATAATATGTTTGGATGGGTGATTTTAAAGCTTTAGGCTTCCTATATATATATATATATATATATTAATGTAGAGTCTCTAGATTATTGTTGCAGGGGAGAGGAATCATTTGGGAGTTTTGAGATCAACCTATACCTGTCAAATAAGTAGAAGAATTCTATTAGACAACCATAATGCAAATTATGCTGCTTTCGATTATGCTGTGATGTTCACCAGATGATAGTTGATTATTGAGTAGAGTATTGTTGCAGGGGAGAGGAATCATTTGGGAGTTTTGAGATCAACCTATACCTGTCAAATAAGTAGAAGAATTCTATTAGACAACCATAATGCAAATTATGCTGCTTTCGATTATGCTGTGATGTTCACCAGATGATAGTCGATTATTGAGTAGAGTATGAACTCTTGATATGAAAATTTTTTTTTTTTTTTTTTTTTTTTAAGTTTTGCAGTTATCTAAATACAATTATGGTATGTGTATTTTATTACTGATAGTCCTAGATTACGAGGGAAATTTTCAGTGATGTGGTTGGAAGCCCATATTATGTTGCCCCTGAAGTTTTGCGTAAGGTTTATGGTCCAGAATCAAATGTTTGGAGTGTTGGTGTGATCCTTTACATTCTTTTAAGTGGGGTGCCTCCTTTTTGGGCTGGTAAGAATCCTAATATGCTTTAGAATATGGATTTTTATTTCTTCTTGTTGGTGCTTTCATAGATTGTTTTACTATAGTTCTAGTAATTTAAATTTACTTTTTTCTTCTCTTCTTTTCCTTTTTCATTTTGAAATAGAAACGAAGCACGGGATATTTGAAGAGGTTTTGCATGGTGACTTGGACTTCTCATCAGATCCCTGGCCTAATATCTCCGAGCGTGCAAAAGATTTAGTTAAGAAGATGCTTGTCAGAAACCCAAGAAAGCGGATAACTGCACATGAAGTATTGTGTAAGTTGTTTCTTTTTTTCTGTTTCCTCCCCTACGGATATATCTGAGAATAATCATGATAGTGGTAGTATGGCAAGCCCCCTCTCAACTGATGGCATGACATACATGTAATTTCATTGGCAATTTCCTATATTGGCCACTCAAATTGTAGCTTTTGGGCTTTTATTATATAATTGTTGATAGCCAACCCCAAACGTTTAGGTCTAAGCCTAATTTGTTGTATTATATAGTTGTTGATAGATAGCCAGATGTGAATAACCTGACTGAGACCACTTAAACTCACCTGGTCTGTTATGTACCTTGTTTGTCAAAGCAAATTTAATTAGCTTTCTGTTGTAATACTGATAAAATGACTTGTAAAATTTTTTTTTCCTGTTTTCTGCTAGTTGGCTGTTTGAAGAAAAGCCTTTATTAGAAAGTTTATTTCAGAGTCAGAAGACTTTTCTTATTTCGAAGGAATGTAGAATGACATGCATCATCACAGTCATTGCTGCTTGAAGTGAAAATAAGAAAAATGATTTATCAAACAGAAAATGAAAATATAGCATAAGGAAAGTAGAATTTCAAAAGCATCTGGATAAGGCAGATGACTTTGCATTGTTATTCTATATATGTGAGCTATTTGTTTATTTGATGGACATGGAACTCATGTTTATGTCAATATAAGGAAGTAATTCTTTTCCATTGATAATTTTTTTGTGATTTGTTGCAGGTCATCCTTGGGTTCAGGTTGATGGAGTGGCTCCAGACATGGCTCTTGATTCTGCAGTATTGAGTCGCTTAAAACAGTGTTCTGCAATGGGCAGGCTTAAGAGAATGGCTCTCAGAGTAAGTTGTTATTTTATTTTCACATAAGTCAATCCCACAAGTATTTGCGACTGATTCTTTATAGATTTAATTATGTTAAGAAATTGCTTTCTTAATTTTTACATTTATTATCTATAGGTTGAAATTGCAGGGTTAAAAGAAATTTTCAATGTGATAGACGCTGACAATAGTGATCAAATTACTTTTGAAGAGCTCAAAGATTGACTAAAAAGATTTGGTGCCAATCTAAACGAGTCTGAAATACATGATCTTATGCAGGCTGTAAGTATTGTAACAGAAATGTATTTTACTCATATGCTACACTTGAAAACCATGAACTCTTGACTAGCATTTTAAATTAAATGAGTAATGCATCATTTCTTTACTCAAATTGTGAAATTTCTTTCTACTTGAACAAAAATAGAGGGTGAGAGATATCATCTTTGGTTATAAGGTACAAATTGATAAGTTTTTGCTCGGTTAATTTTCCAACAGACCCCAGGAAGTATTTCTTCCTCTTCACCTGCCAAGGAGACACAGAAATTCAGATATTTGAATCACTGAATTGGATTTTGACCATGGGATTTTCGTTTTAGGATATATGGTTCTAATGTACAGCCATCCTATCTAATGAGTTTTATTGGAGGCTCCAAAATGTAGGTCTTCATGATCCAAAAAGACTTAAAATTCTTATATCCCCATCTGCCAACATGACCACTCAGGCTCAATAATGAATCTCTTTGTAATCTAATGATGTCACTATTGCCATTCTAATTCTTTTGTTTTGTTGCTTTCTAGTGTTGTTATTTTTATGATTGAGATTCAAGGATTTACCTTACTAGCCCAAGTTCAGAATCGATACATAATCCCATTCAAGTGGTTTAAGGAAAAGGCCAATATTTTAGATTTCCTTGCACAAAAAAGTCTATCATGGTGCCTTCTATTCATAACACAAAGAGAACTCTCTCATTTGGTTATCTACTTTCTGTCTTTCTCCTTCAAGGTTGCATTATTTGTGTTGAAATTCTTTTGACAAAAATATGTCTCTTAAGGGTAGCTAAAAGAAGCTTGCCAAAAATCATTCTTTTTGCATATAACATAATTTAATTTGCTTTTGCAATCTGTTGCGCTTCTTGCTATAAGAATATGGCTATGAAGTGTGCACCCCTATACAAGTATCGATGTCTCTTTCAGTCACATGCTTTCTTGAATATTTACTTGATACACGTGCCTGACCTGTTTATAGATTAAAATTTAAGATATATATTAAAAATCCCTGTTTAATGCATTTTCATTCAATCAAATAGGTTGGTGGGTTCTGCATTTTTCTGAAGTTGTTACTTCCTACCTCTTTCACTTTGTCTTTTGTATGTAAACAATCCTGAAAAAAAAAATTGAAGTTGGAAGTTTGTTGGTGAGTTTAACATGTGGTTGCACACATCTGAGTATTGCTTCGAATTTTCAATTAGAGGCAGGCTTATCGCAGGCATCTTAGGCCACAAGCTAGTCCTGATTTAAATTATTGTGGTATTTGATGGAATTTGGAGGTCCTGTAGATTAAACTGTATTAAAGTTTTAAAGCCCCCTGTCCTGATAAAAAGAAATGTAAAAAAAAAAAAAAAAAAAAAAAGGGACCATCAAGAGAGGTATAGGGGGAGGGGGGAATGTCAACATCCTGATGATCCTAAATCTGCTGAATGTGTAAGCAGATACCTGTTAGAGTTTTCAATCGATTGGGGCATAGTTGCTGTTATATGTTGTTTCTTGTTGAGGGAAGATTCAAAATTTGACTAGGAAGTTATAATGGCAAAAGGTGATATATTTAGCCAACCCCAGCCAATTAGGACTTGGGATTAAGACTTAATTAGGTTGAGCTGCTACAATAAATTCTAGGAAGGGAATGAACATTGGTTTCTACTACATGAAAGAGGTATAAGTCGGCAACCTGCATAATGGCTGAAACTCTAGACTCCAATTAGAAGCATTCCCAAAGACTCTTTCCACTTTTGTTTTGTCCCCCTTTCTCTGGTGCTGAGTACCTAAGACCATTTGTCTCTTTATAGAAAAATTTCTCATTATAACTCTCAATGATCAGCATTGTTGTTTGGGATGTTCACATCATGCTTTAACCTTTTCCATGTCATGAATTAAGGTCATGCATTGTGACCACATCCTAATAGTTAGGAGTTCACTTATAACTTTGTGTCTGCTTTAATTATCTTTATAATGTTCTAGTGTTGTTCTTACTATATTTCTTGAATCAGGAAATAAAAATTCTCGGTCAATTAAAGCACCCAAACATAGTGCAGTATTATGGAAGTGAGATAGTTAGTATTTCTTTGGTTCTTGATATTTTATATTGGTTAAGTTAATTGCATACGATTTCTTTGCAATTCTGACAATTTAAGGTAACGATGTTTATAAGCAGGTTGACAATCATTTTACATATATTTGGAATATGTTCATCCTGGATCAGTCAACAAATATGTACAAGAACATTTTGGAGCTATGACTGAATCTAGAGTTCGCAATTTCACTCGCCATATCCTCTCTGGGTTGGGTTACTTGCATAGCACAAAGACTATCTATAGATAACTATCATGTTTGATAAGAAAGAACAAATTTGCATTGTAACTTAAGTTCTTTGTTGATCATGTACTATACCTAAGCCAATGAGCTCTAGCTCAACTGGCACCTCCTCCCCTTATGAGTTCTAGGTGGAGGGTGAGGTTGTGAGTTTACAACCCATTGGGTGCATGTGTAACTTACAATAAAAAAATTCATGTACTGTACTACATAAAATGATATGTTAAAAAAATGAGGGAAAATTTGATTCTTGGGCATTCTTTAAAAGATTATAAGGAATACTTATTGTTCTGCTATATCTACGTAGTGGTTAGTAAAAACACATTTTTGGAGTAGTTTGGTTGCTTTTGTTAATGTGAATTTTCAGTTACTTGGATGATTAAGAGTAAAATGTCACCACACTTGATTGGAATGTGAGTTTTGTCTCACTTTTCTGACTTAAGTTCATAGTAGGTGCTAATTATGCTCTAGATGAACCCGCACTATTGTTTAGTTATACTACAAAGTTTGCATGTCATAAGCTTCTAGTTTTTTATAGCTTAGCTTTCAACTCGTTGGCTTTTATTCTTCTGTAGAATATGGTGCTTTATTTTTAGGGCTGATACTTGGTTTGGATTGGAATTTCTCTTGAGAGCCTTGCTTCTAAAGCTTAGAACGAAATGGTCCAATGCTAAAAGCGTGCTCAACTGCCAAGAATTTAGTATAGTCCATGTCTTTAAAAACATGGAAAAAAATCTTATAGCTGCATTTTTAAAAACATGGCTATAGACAAAAACCCTATAAGAGGCTTTAGCCGTGTTTCTAAAATGCAGCTATAAGATGCTTTAGCCATGTTTCTAAAATGCAGCTATAAGAGGTACAGCCAAAGCATGGTCTAAAACGCAACGTTTCTAAAACGCTGTAGCCCAAACATGGTCTATAGCCGCGTTTTTAAAGACATAGCTATAGGTCTCAACCTATAGCCACATTTAAAAAAAACGCGGCTATAGACCTGCAAGAGCTATAGTCGCGGAGTTTTGGCTGCATGTGTAAGCACGACTATAGAAAATGCGACTATAGCCTTCCTTTTTGTGGTGCTAACAACTTAAGTTTTTGGGATAATCGAGAACTTAACATTGTAACTTTGGTTATTTCAGACTAGAGGTGCATTGCTTTCATTTATGCTTCATTCCTAACGTTCTTGGCCATTGGTGGATTTCCCTTTTTTGTAGAGGACATGATGATATTTTAACTTATTTTGTGGTCCAAATATGTTTGTTGAATTTATATATGCATTGGCATGTTAGTACTTTCACTAATGGCTTATTGAAAAGCTTAATTTGCTCAAATAAGATGCTCTTGACGCTATTTGCTCATATATTTTTTTAGCATTATAAGTATTGATAAACTTTCTCCAATCATAACCTAGGTATTGTTGGGAAAATTTGTTAAATCCCCTCAATGTGAATTAAAAATTAATGACTACTAAGCAATAGCAATATTATGGAAACAAAAAATTCCAACAAACACCACAAAAACACATCCACAAAAGAACACCAAATCTTACGTGAAAACTCTCCGGTGTAGAGGAAAAAACTATGGGATAGCTCCAAAAAATATCCACTATGAAATAGAGATTACAACTTTCAAGTTTATACCAAACTTGAGTCCACAATAAATTGAATACACAACAAATTAAATTTCAAGGAGTAAATACAATCTCACCACAAAAGCAATAGCAAAATCTTCCCCTGAACACTCCAACTCTCCATGGTTGTAGCACTCAAAAACTGTAAGAGAACTCCACCAATTTATTTTCTTTATGTACAGCTTGAGCAACGAAAAATGTCTCCTTTTTCTTTTTCACTCTCTCACATTCTTTCTGTATATCTCTCTATCTCTTCATTTGGACTGCACCTTAAATGTAGTGGTGGCTTTAGGAATTTTTCACTGGTGGTCATTAAAAAACTTAAATTAAACAAAATTTAATCAAATAAAATTTGAATATATTGATATCACAAAAAAAGTGAAAATACATAAATTTTTAAAATTTTATTCTACGAGTTTTTATATTTTGAAATTAATGTATGATAGTTTCGTTATCAATTCTATCAACTGCATCATTTTCAATGTATACAACAAAACAATCATTAAACTACTGATATCCCATCCAATTACAAACATCTTGCCTAATAAGTAACAATATAAACTAAATACATCATCTTTCTTTTATGATCTAATCCAACCAATTTTTGTATTCTTTAAACTAATTAGTATTAAATCAACACAATGCTCCATTAATTTCATTTTTAGGGAAATCATGGCCAAGAAGTTGACAAAAACCTCTTTGTAAATATGCTCTTCTTATTTCAACCTGATCATTAGGTTGAAAAAATGAGACATTTTTTCATAGCCTATGATATGAAAGAAAATTATTAAAGTCAACACAGTTTTGCTTAGAATATTAATCAGGCAATACAAGTGATTTCTTTATAAGAAATTTATTCATGGTGCAAAATGATAAAGGGTAAACTATAAGTTCATTCAAAATATTCAATTTAGGCATTCAACTGTTATATTAATCATATTCAATAAAGTATTTAGGCATTACTTAATTTAGTGCATATGTGTATGTACAAAATATATCACATAAATCCAACAAATTCAGCTAATGACTAAAAAAAAACACTAATAGACTAATCATTTGAAAAGGTGTGTCTTTTGAGAACACAATTTAAAAATCACAATTAGAGTCTGTTTGGGATCCGCTTAGTTTGCTGAAACTAAAAACTTTTTGCTGAAAGTACTATAAATAACGAGAAAAGTTAGCTAAAATAATACAGTAAGACTCATGAATAGTACCAAAAAATGTAATGGGCCCGCGAATAGCAGTAAAAATAAGTTGACTTTTAAATTTAGAGTCAAACACACACTCAGATGAAATCTCTTCCCTCGCAAATAGGAGAGCAAGCAAGTACTAGAAACAGTAGTATTATAAATATTTTCAATGTAAAATTGGTGGGTAATGGTAAAGTCAGTGGATGGTTGGGATTGATAATGAAATGAATTGGACTTTATCACTTGCTTTATTTTGACACAAGGCACAAAGCACATCCATCCATAATACATGGTTCAAGCTTAGACGAAGTTTGTCCTCTTGAAACAACATTGTTTTTGTTTTTTTCAATTTGTATTAAAATTTTTGATGTAAAAGTATTAAAAACCTCATAGATTCACTTCCAAAAAAAATAATAATAATTGTTTGGTCACTTGATGTGATACTGATTACAAGTCTTTTGTAGTTTGTACTATAATTATTGATACATTGTCAACCAACTTATTAGCATTATTTGAACAATAGGAACAATGTATCAATAATTGTAGTACAAACTACAAAAGACTTGTAATCAGTATCACATCAAGTGAATAATTGTAGTACAAACTACAAAAGACTTGTAATCAGTATCACATCAAGTGACTAAACAATTATCTATTTATTTATTTATTTTGGAAGTGAATCTGAGGTTTTTAATACTTTTATATCAAAAATTTTAATGCAAATTGAAAAAATAATAATAAAATTTTTGGTTCAAGAGGACAAACTTCGTCCACGCTTGAACCATGTATTATGGATGGATGTGCTTTGTATCTTGTGCCAAAATAAAATCAAGTGATAAAGTCCAATTCATTTCATTATCTATCCCAACCACCTACTGACTTTACCATTACCCATCAATTTTACATTGAAAATATTTATAATGCTACTGTTTCTAGTCTTGCTGACTTGCTTGCTCTCCTATTTGCGAGGGAAGAGATTTCATCTAAGTGTGTGTTTGGCTCTAAATCTAAAAGCCAGATTATTTTTACTATTATTCATGGCCCTATTACACTTTTTGGTACTAATCATGGGTCTTACTGTATTATTTCAGCTAACTTTTCTCTTTATCTACAGTACTTTCAGTAAAAAGTTTTCAGTTTCAGCAAAATAAGCAAATCCCAAACAGTCTGTTTGGGATCCGCTTATTTTGTTGAAACTGAAAAATTATTGCTGAAAGTACTGTAGATAAAGGTAAAAGTTAGCTGAAATAATATAGTGGGGTCTATGAATAGTAGCAAAAATAAGCTGAATAGTGAAATAATTTATAATTTTCGGCTGTATTTGGATACCGCTTAGAGCATTCACAGCAGTGGAGCTAAAAATTTAGCTTTTTAGCTCCACCAAAAGTTACTTTATCTATTTTACCTACACACATGCTGCAGCAGTGGATCTATTTTAGCTTTCAACACAATAAAATAATATAAATATCACAATAAAATAATATATCAACTACAATAAAATAACATATCCACTACAATAAACAACAATAACAACCACCTACAACCACCACCGCCGCCTCCGCTGCTGCCGCCACAGCCGCCATCGCCGCCGCCGCCGCCGCCGCCGCCACCATATGATAGCAAATAATCGTCTAGTGTAAACAAGTGATTTTTTTAACCCCCAAATTATACTTATACATTTTTTTTTACTAAAACAAATTTTCAATCATCATGATAGTCTATTATCGTTTCAATTGTCCGAAAGCAATCTTGGAACAATGTAAATTATGAAATGAAGGAACTTTATAAGAAAACATATAAAATAGAACACATATTCTAGTAGGAACAATGTAGCCCATACATTACTCACATACATAACTCAAACCAAATTACAATAAAACTCACACACTCGCACAAGTTCCTATGTCTCATGCTTCTCAACATACAAAAAAGAAAGTTCCTACGACTCGCCTTGCAATTGCCATAAATGTTCAATGAGGTCTGACTGGAGTTGAAAACGAATTTCTCGGTCTCTAATGTGTCCATGCCTCTCAATGTATGACATAAATTCATCACTTTGTTCACGTAAAAAAGTAAAATTCCCTGCACACAGAAAATCCCCAAACTAACATTTATATCAAAACTTAAAATTATTAAGATTATAACAATAGAACATGAATATGCATAAATAGCTTAGTAGACAGAACATATCCAACAAAATCCAACAAAACATATCCAACAATGAAACATCCTTGACAAAAGCCCCTTGACACAATGGTCGATGCCCAAGAATAGATGTTGTAGTAATCGATTCAGCCATTCTCAAAAAGTGTCAATCACTCAAAACCCACTTAGAATTTAGCAAACTCCCCTAATGAAACAGACCCTTTTAAGCTCTCGATGAATTGAACAGAAAATGAACCAAGGTTGACCAACTATATACCTTTAAAACCTATATACCCAATTGGGATTCTTAGCAATAAAGTCCAACCTTCTTTAACAGAAAACCAACTCACACATGAAAATACCACAAACAACTTATATACTAGTTAAAGATACCATCTTTTTGTGAGAAAACAAAGGGGTAAAGAACAAAGCAGCCCTCCCACAACAAAAATACAAACTTTATAGTCAAAGAACCACCACAAACATCCCCTTCAAGCAAAACTATGCATATCCCATTAATCCAAAACCCCAAATTAACAAGATAAACTACCAAATAGCTATTAAATTCAATCCCCAGAAGTGTAAACAGGAAAATAAAAATCACTATAGCACCAAAACAAAGACTTCCAGCAATATACGCATCAAAGACCCACCAAGTTTCATAAAAAAAGCAACTCTTATTATCTCTAATTATATACAAATAATGACTATGTATATACAAAGAGAAAGTGAAAGGAAAAATGATGCAGAAAAAACAGAAAAATAACTGACCGTGGAGGAAGAATTGGACGGCTAAGATATTAGGGACACACAGACAAAGAGAGGGTCTGATTCTTCAGGAAGGATTAGATGAGATCGGAGCTTGAGAGGTTTTGTGAGAGAGGTCAGGCCGGCGATGAGATCGGAGCTTGAGAGGCGAGCTTGAGAGGTCG
Source organism: Quercus glauca (assembly GCA_023736055.1). NCBI lineage: Eukaryota > Viridiplantae > Streptophyta > Magnoliopsida > Fagales > Fagaceae > Quercus > Quercus glauca. The sequence continues at coordinate 26,813,359 of CM043325.1, read as the reverse complement.
CCGGCGATGAGATCGGAGCTTGAGAGGTTTTGTGAGAGAGGTCAGGCCGGTGAAAGAATGAGAGGTTTTGTGAGAGAGAGCTGAAGAAGAGAGACCGAATAGAGCTTGAGAGCTTGAGAGGTTCTGTGAGAGAGAGCTTGAGAGGTTCTGTGATTGAATAAAAAAAAGTAAAGAAGTCAAGTTGGACGAATAAAATACTATTATAATTTTTTGCTTCAAGCTACAGTGCACATGTATAGATACATGTGCACTGTAGCAAATCATGTATAAATTATACCTATAGCTCCACTGCTGTGAGCTTTTTTTTGTGATTTTGGAGCTAAATTTTAGCATTATAGCATTATAGCTCCACTGCTGTGAATGCTCTTATTTTGCTAAAACTAAAAAATTATTGCTGAAAGTACTGTAGTATAGTGGGGTCCATAAATAGTACCAAAAAGTACAGTGGGACCCATAAATAGTAATAAAAATAAGCTGAATAGTGAAATAATTTTAATTTATAATTCCTTCCCAAACGCACTCTTCATTGCTTCCCAAATGCACACTAATTGTGATTTTTAAATTGTGTTCTTAAAAGGCGCACATTTTCAAATGGCTAGTCTATTATTGTTTATTTTAGTATTTAATTGAATTTGTTGGATTTATGTGATATATTTTGTACATACGCATATGCACTAAATTAAGTAATGCCTGAATATTTTATTGAATATGATTAATATAACAGTTAAATGCCTAAATTGAATATATTGAATGAACTTATAGTTTACCCTTTATTATTTTGCACCATGAATAAATTTCTTATAAAGAAATCACTTGTATTGCAAGATTAATATTCTAAGCAAAATTGTGTTGACTTTAATAATTTCTTTCATATCATAGGCTATGAGAAAATGTCTCATTTTTTTATCCTAATGATCAGTTGAAATAAGAAGAGCATATTTACAAAGAGGTTTTTGTCAACTTCTTAGCCATGATTTCCCTAAAAAAGAAATTAATGGATCATTGTGTTGATTTAATACTAATTAGTTTAAAGAATACAAAAATTGGTTAGAATAGATCATAAAAAAAGATGATGTATTTAGTTTATATTGTTACTTGTTAGGCAAGATGTTCGTAATTGGATGGAATATCAGTTGTTTAATGATTGTTTAGTTATATACATTGAAAATGATGCAGTTTATAGAATTAATAACGAAACTATCATACATTAATTTCAAAATATAAAAACTCATAGAATAAAATTTTAAAGATTTATGTATTTGCGTTTTTTTGTGATATCGATATATTCAAATTTTATTTTATTAAATTTTGTTTAATTTAAGTTTTTTAATAACTACCTTGAGAAAAATTCCTAGAACTACTACTGCATGAGATTGCTTTTCATAAGTATGCTTACCAAGGAATGTTTAAGAACGAGTTTGAAGGAGCAGCTCTTCCTTCATTCATTATAATTTTCAAATTCTTAGCAACTATATTTTTTAAATCTCCCAACGATAATATTTTTAAATTTTTCGATGATATTTTTTTTAACAAATTTAGTGGAGCACTTGTGGCAATGATAATTTTAGTGAGAAGTGTTACATTCTAAACATTTTTATAGTATTTTTATAAGAAATCATATGTGGTAAGTGGTTACTGATTTTAACTTAAACACACAACTTAAATTTTTTTTTTTATTAGTTAATTACAACCCGTCAATTTAGATTTATTGTGAAAATATTGTAAAAATATTATGGTAGCATTTCTAAATTTTAATTTCTTATTTTTTTTATTTTATTATCTCTTATCTCTTTATTTTATTTTTCATCCACACGCTGCTTCTTCTTTTCTCTTTTTTTTCTCCTCCACACACTTAATTCTTTCCCTTTCCTCTTATCTTTACTTTTCTTTTATTATCTCTTATCTCTTTATTTTATTTTTCATCAACACGCTTCTTCTTTTTTTCTCTTCTTTTTCTCCTCCACACACTTAATTCTTTCCCTTTCCTCTTATCTTTACTTTTCTTTTAGCTTTTCTTTTCTACCACTCCAGAATAGATCAGATGCTCTCTCTCTCTCTCTCACTCACACACGCACAAATATTATCGGCAGATTACAAATGCTAGAGAGACAACAGTTTAAATTGGTGTTCACGTTTGCCTGTCCTCCGAATGACAATTCGGATTTATTTTCAACTTGCTTACCACGTATCTTGTAAGAACTAAGAACCACCTCGTTACTAGTTTGGGCTATATATATTTTACCACAAAGCCATTAATTGTCACCCACCAGAAACATCAACCATGCTCTTCTCCTACGCATTCTTCACAAATTCTATGGCTAGCATATTCACCTTTTTCATGTTCATATTCTTTCTAATATGGATATCAAGAAGAGTTCAAAGAACTACTAGTAAAAATAAAGTTCCACCTGAAGCTAGTGGGGCTTGGCCTTTGATTGGCCACCTCCACCAGTTAGGAGGGTCAAAACCGGCTCATATAGCCTTGGGTAACATGGCTGAAAATTATGGACCAATCTTCACAATTTGGTTGGGTGTGCATCGAACAATAGTAGTAAGCAATTGGGAGATAGCCAAAGAGTGTTTTACTACTAATGATAAAGCCTTTGCCAACCGTCCTAAAGGTTTAGCTCCAGAAATCTTGGGCTACAACTATGCCATGATTGGGCTCAGCCCTTATGGTCCCTTCTGGCGCCAAGTGAGAAAAATGGCCACACTAGAGGTCCTCTCAAACCACCGCCTTGAAACGCTCAAACACATTCGAGAAGCTGAGGTAAATGATTCTATAAAAGAGATATATAAGCTATTGGTCAAGAACAACAAGGTGTTATTGGAGATGGACAGATGGCTTGGGTACACAGCCCTAAACATTATATGTAAGATGGTTGTTGGACAAAGATTTGGTAAGGCTATGACCAAGGTTGAGAATGATAGAAATGATCCATTCCGAAAGGCATTGAGAGAGTTTATAGATTTGAGTGGAGAGTTTGTGGTCTCAGATGCACTACCGTATCTAAAGTGGTTTGACGTGGGGGGGAGCAAGAAAGCCATGAAGAAAACTGCAAAAGAATTGGATGATGTAACTGAAGAATGGCTAAAGGAGCATAAGCAGAGGAAAATTTCTGGTGGGATGAAGGAACCCCAAGATTTTATGGATGTAATGCTATCCATTGTCACTGATGATGATGAGACTTCCAGTTATGATGTTAATACAATTGTCAAAGCTACATGCTTGGTAAGCTTTTGATAACCCTATTAATTCACACAGTATAATATATTTCCAAAATCCCATTTGCTACATATATTTGAATTAGGTTAACTTGTTACACACACACACGTTATTTTAGACAATTTTTAACAGATGAAAAAAAACTGAAATTATAACATTTTTCGTGTTTGCAAAACTGTATAAAATAATTTTTGTAATAAACTACTCTATTGAATTTGTATTGACTTCGAAGAGTAACAATTAAATTTCTTAGATAAATAAACAAATGGCCTGTATTAGAAATACAAATTTTGTATACTACTTTTTGTGTTCCATTTTATATTTTACAAATTACATCTTATCATATATTGTTTTTACTTTTTTTAATAAAATAATTGAAGTTTAAAATGAAATAAAATAAAATAAAATTAGACACATGGCTTACCACAATTAATGGAGCATGAATACATCACAAAAAGTGGTGCAGAACATTTATATTCCCCATGTAATAAGAAGCATTTATCACGTCTATCTCGCATAAAATTCAACGTGGATCTGGAACTTCATGTTACAGAATTAAAAGGTTCAAACAATTTCATGATAATTATCTTGTGCATCATGGTTTATTTAAATCCTGAACTTGAAGGCAAGGCATTTTCTTGTTGAATATTAAGCCATATATAACCAAATAACATAAGTTTTGAATTCTAAATGCAATCGGAATTCTTGCTGCTACTAAATTTGATTCTTGGACCATAGAAAGCTTAAAGCTTTAGCCGACCATCTAACATTCTAACTTCCAATTCATATTATGTTACTTTTGTAGGCCCTTATCTTAGCTGCTTCAGATACATCAACAATAACATTGACATGGGCTCTTTCTTTACTTCTCAAAAATCCTGAGACCTTAACAAAAGTCCAGGAAGAATTAGACATCTATATCGGTAGAGAAAGGCAAGTGAAGGAATCAGATATGAAAAATTTGGTATATCTCCAAGCTATCCTCAAAGAAACAATGCGCTTATATCCTGCTGTACCACTCCTAGTGCCACACGAGTCAATGGAAGATTGTACTTTGGTTGGTTACCACGTCCCAGCAGGCACACGACTTATTGTTAATCTTCTGAAACTCCATCGAGACCCAAATGTTTGGGTGGATCCTAGTGAATTTCGACCTGAAAGATTTCTTACAACTCACAAGGATGTTGATGTTAGAGGCCAAAATTTTGAATTGATACCATTTGGAAGTGGTAGAAGAATGTGCCCCGGGATCTCATTTGCCTTGCAAGTTACACAACTCACACTTGCTACTTTGTTGCATGCTTTTGAAATTTCAAGCCCATCAGATGAACCTGTGGACATGACAGAGAAAGGTGGACTTACAAACGCGAAAGCTACCCCGCTTGAAGTCTATCTCACTCCTCGCCTTCATGCTCAAGTATATGCATAATTTGACTAGGTATAATTTGATAAATTAAAATATGGTGAGGTGAGATATGCATAATTTGACTAGGGATCATTTGATAAATTAAAATATGGTGTGGTGCAATAAATTGGTGTATGCCTTTTCCATGTAACCAGTCAAGAGGCAAACATTAGAAAAGTAAAAGTCATTTGAAAAAGTTATCATCTTAGTTAATTTGGCTTTGTTTGAAAATAAGCTCTGTATTTGTCAAGTCATATTAAGTGTGACTTGTAATTTGCATTTGTCTTGTGTGTTCTGTTTTTGAAGGTTGGATCTTTTTTGTAAAAATAAGTTTTTTATTTATTGTCATTTTATGTGTCTTGTAATTGGGCATTTGACTTATATATGATTTATGTTTTTAAAATTACGTGTGTATAGATGGAAATATGTGGTACTTCAAATCAAGCCAAAAATCTTCAACAAGTATGGCCCCCAATACTGCCACACAACCTTCATCATCGCTTCTGTTTATGGTCAGTGGCGGTGATTTTTTGATAAAAAATATATGTAGCCCAAACTTATAAATTTAAAATGACAACGATGTAAGGCAAGATTAAATATTTTGGGGTTCAGGAGACGCATAGATAGGAATGATAGAAGGAAAAAAAGACCTTGGCTTTAGTACCTATGCGCCGCTTCAACAACTTTGGGGCTCAAAAATTTAAATCAGGTCTCTTTATATATATTTAAATATTAATTAAATAATGTTTATTAAATTTTTTATTCTTATTTAATTTTTTTTTTTTTTTGGCTTTTAAAGATACAAAATTACTAATTAAGTTTTTGTATTTAAATTTTAAACATGCACAAATAAAAATTAATTTATTACATAGTTCAATAAGTTAGTAGCTTTATTATACATACTAGTCGCTAACCCGTACTGTGCACGGGAACTTACCTATTTGTGAGGTAAACTAAAATACTTTTTTTTTTAAAATAAAGAAACTACATCATTGCATGATTTGCTCTTGTATAACTTCAATTTGTGTTACAATTTGATGAAAAAGCTATTACTTAAATGTGCAATGCCTTACAAAAAATTTGTCAAAGAGTTTTAGTTGCTGCAAAAAAATAACTCAAAAATTCAGATATTAAAACTTTTAAAAGACCAAAAATATTAAAGAATCAGAGCTTAGAAATTATTGAAACAAAACAAAATATATATAACTAAACAATAGAGAAATATAAGAGAAAGATAGGTTACATTTGAAAGAATAATTTCAATTATTGCAAACTTTTTTATCTTATAAAAAACAGCTAAAGAGAGTTTGGTGGTTCATGCACGAAAATTACCTTTTGAAAAATACATGAAAAATTATAAAATAAATTTTTTTTTTTTTAACAAAGTTGAGGAAAAGAAAATAACATTAGAAGAGCTTATACCTCTACTTGGCTTTAAAAATATATATATATTGGGGTTTACTTTGTTTTTATAGTGTTCATAATTAACCTCACAAATTTGGAGATAAATTATCAATGTTTGAGTTTAAGTTTAACTTGAACTTGTTAGAGAGATAGAGTTTCACTCTTGAGTTTAAGTTGAACTTGTTAGAGAGATAGAGTTTCACTCCTTGTTAAGTTTGGATTAAATAATAATAATTTTGTTTAAAAAAAATGATAATGATGAGTTTGAAATTTAAGTTGAACTTGTTAGAGAAATAGAGTTTCACTCCTTGTTAAGTTTGGACTAAACAAAAATAATTTTATTTAAATAAAATGATAATTTTATTTAAATATTGTATTAACGTGAAAAATTGTAAGAGTTTTAGAGGCTTTGGTTATATATATATATATATATATATACTAGTAATTTTATTTAAATATTGTGTTGACATAAAAAATTATGAAAGTTTCAGAGATTTCAGTTTTGTATATATATATATAGATAATAAAGAATGAATTTTTAGAATTTTTTATAAGACAAATTTTCAGAAATTATTTCTTGTAGTAAGGGTGAATGAAATACTATTGTTAGTGGCTTGTTCATCTCTTCAAGTTGTATTGCACTCATTTTGGTAGGTTTGGTCCATTAAACAAAAAGGGAAAATATATGTAAAAAAAAAAAAGATTAAAAAAGAAAAGAAAAGATGCAAACGTAAAAGTTCTGAACTGACCTTGGTCACTTGAAGAACTGTAGTATATACTGGCTGATCATTGCTTAAGACAGACTGCTTATCTTCATCCCAATGATCATCTGGACCCAGTCGACAGCAGTTCCAGTAGCCTTGGAAACGAACTCTGCCAAGGTCTCTCAGCAATCGCGAGAAGACTAAGGCACAAATAAAAAGGATAAACTAGAAAGTAGAATTTTCAAGCTCTTAAAACATATATCTAATAAAGTTTTTCTTAAACTAAACTATTGTAACACTTGATAAGATAATTACATGTTGAAGAAAAATAATAAATATATAAGATATAAAACTTAAAATAAAAAAATTAAAAGAAAAAAATTAAAAGAAAAAAAAAATAGTGGTGACAGAAAATTGTGAGAACTCTAGAAGTTTCAGTTATATATATATATACTAGTCGCTAACCGTGCGATGCACAGGATAATTAAATAAAAATTAAAAATATTTAGCTTGCTTAAGGTAATATGACTTGAAAATGAATAGTAATAAATAATTTTGTTCAAAATAAAGGTTCACACATTTCATCTAAAAGTTATACACGAAAGATACATTTGTATAAATGAATTTACATGTGTTGGAAAGGCTTGCAAGTGCATGCTTGGAAAGGTTCTCAAATTGCTAGAGGAACATAACAATATTGAATTTTCTTGATAGATTCTCCAAAGACAGTACAACAAAAAATGAAAAAAAAAAGAAAAAAGAAAGGACTCATTTCACATGTCTTAATATTTTCAATCTTTCCATGGTATATTTGAAAGGACAAAGTTTAGCTACAACCAATAGTGAATTTGTCAAAATTCACCTCTAATAAAAAGATATTGAGTAAGGTTATAAGTTAAGGCTATAACCAATTTTGTAATTAAACTTTGTCCTATTTGAAAATAAGAATCCAAATGTTTAAACATTCCTCCTTTTTTGTTTAGACAACACTCTAATAGTACCAATACACAATATATACAACCTTTAACTACAATACTTGAAAAATCTTAAAGCAAAAACCTAATGCAACAAATATACAATTTCATAGAGGCAATAACACAAAAATAATACATATAAATTTTCATAAACTTAGAAGAGTAGGTGTTATCCGTCACATAAACACAGGTTGTACATTTCTTGTAAAAACGCTCAATGTCATATCTATCATTGTGACAACCACCCTCAACTATATAGATTTTCGTTCATTTGCATCCATTGTGCCATTGTTTTGTCATTGTAGCAGCCATCATATATATATATATATATATATAGTGAAACTAATAGTAACCAATCAATAAAAAAAATAAAACAACTACATAAAGATGCTTGAATCCCAAACATATTATCTAAAAACCCACAATTATTCATAATTTGATTCCTACAATTTCTCAATAACCAAACAAAAATCATTATTATTATTATTATTATTATAAAATTTAAATTTTAAAAAAAAAAAAAAAAAAAAAAACCAAAGGAATGACACAAAAAGAGAGAGATGGGATGGAATCTAAATTTAAACATCTTGTTTGGGCTACATTTTTTATTTTAATTTATAATTTCCAAGATTCCTTGAATTTCATATAAAAAGTTGTTAGTCTCAGATCAAGGAATTTAGAATTTTGAACATAATGTTCTAACAATGTACATAAAAGAGAAATGATGAGAATGAAGAAAGCCTTACCCTACATAATTAGCTAACATTACAATAACCCTATTGAGCTTGGCTAGAATGAAATTGAATTTCCACTAATGAAATCCTGGCAACATAGTATAAACTATTAAAATAGCAACAACTAAAAGTCCACTGTTTTGAAATTTGGAGTTAGAAGATTGCATAGCAAAGATCACTTGCCAAATATTTGTTTCGAAAACAATTTTGAATAAAAAACAATTTGACTTTCTTGGCTTTGTATACCTTCTAACAAAAAAGTTCTTCACCTTGTTTTCATCACTTTGTGTGTTATTACTTAAAAGAAAAACTTTTCTTTAATTTCTTGAAAGCAACTTAGGATTGGAAATATTAATGGAACCATACATATAACTTACGAAAGAAATTTTAATAGACAAAAAAGAACAAAACTTTCGAAAGACAAAATTTTAGAGAAAACGTGAAATACTATACTAATAAATGAAATCTAACGTATGGCAAATTGTAAAAATAGTATACAATTCTTTGAATAGTATACAAAGATATTTTTGTTAGAAATAAAGTTTGATTGGAATGTGTAAAGTTTGGAAAATGAAAAGGTTATGTGGGGGAGATATATATCCATAAGTATCTACATGGAAGATGTATATCCATAAGTGTACTCATTATTACAACTTTATCCCATAAATTCTACAAGCATTCTAAGTTCCTATATATATGTGGGATTACTTTACTGTTATTGTACACATAAAAGAGAGATCAAAAGAATTCTGGATGATCACTTGAATATAAGAGTTTATCAATATATATTTCTTGTTTTCTTCTTACTTTATTTTATCTATTTCTATTATTTTAAATCACATTATCAACACGAGCCTCTACCCAATTTCAAAAGAAAGTTGTAATCCCATTGTTCTTCAAACATCAAAGATTATTTGTGTAGTTCTCTCAACTCACTGTAAGTTTTCTTTTTAAAGAATTAATAATTCTCCTATTTGTTTGTATTTACGTTTAATGCTCATAATTTTAGTGATTTTTAATTGATTAAAAATTTTATGAGATTCATGTTATCCTATTGTTGTATATTGTTATGAGATTCACATTTAATGGTTTAAAAATATATTGTTAAAAATGGTTAGTGATAAAACAACTCAGTCATACCTATAGTTATATATTATGTGTTTTGATAAACTTTAAATATGTAAGTATTGTTTCATTACAATCAAATTTTGAATATGTATGTGTAGTATTGTTTCATTAAAATTGTGTATAAAAAAAAATTAGTTATTTAATTTCTTTTGTAATTTTATATTTATTATAGATGTCAAACCTTACAAAGCTTAAATTTGTTGCCCTTGACATCTTAGGCAATAATTCGTTATCATGGATCCTTGATACTAAAATTCATCTGGAAGCAATGAATCTTGATGAAATCTATGTTGATGTAATAAATCCTGAAAATATTATTATGGCAACAGAGTATCCTAGAAGGATCGTTCAAAAGCAATAATTTTTATTTGTTATTATTTACATAAAAACTGAGTACTTTACAATAAAAGACCACTTAGGAGAATCACAAGTTCTAGAAGAACTTGATTATCCTAAAAGCTTAGTATGACTAAAGTTGCAATAAACTAAAGATACAAGTGAATTAATCTGGCACTTTAAAATCAACCCACAATTAAAATTATATAATAGAAAACACATATATTATGTTTCGAATGTGCTCCTGCAGTAACAATATCAAATGCATATGTTCATAAAGTGTTATGAACTAATGTTTAATCTTCTAATGACTGAACAAAATAATGAGTTGTTGCTGAAAACCATCGAAGGGCCATGAAATTAACTGTTATAGGTGTGGTATGGAAGGTCATTGGTCATGTACCTGTAGTACTCCTAAACATTTGGTAGATTTATACCAAGTCTCCATAAAAGAAAATGAAAAAGGATTTGAAACAAACTTTGCTAATCATGATAATCTTGAAGATCCTATGAATTATCTTGATTTTTTCAAATGGAGTGGATATAACTCATCTTGATATGTCGTTGTATGATAATTTGATTAGTGATGGAAATCTCCATACCAGTTAATTGTTTTCTTTTATTATATTATTGCATTGTAATAAGTATGTTTACTTTGCTATGTTTTATTTACATTTAAAATAATAAAGTTTAATTTATGTTTTGCATATATGAAGTATCATGGGTCTTACGGGTAAAAAAAAATTAATTCCAAGATGACTAGTGAAGATTTTTGTCTAGCAGATAATGTAACAACTCATATGACCCTTAAAGATAAAAAATATTTTCAAAGTTCAATATCATGCAAAGCCAATTTCAATACCATATCAAGTTCATTGAACTTAATTGAAGGCTCTGGAAGAGCGATTATCATGTTGCCAAAGGGCACAAAGTTTTATATTGATGATGCTTTGTATTCTTCTAAATCAAGCATAAACTTACTCAGCTTGAAGGATATACGTTATAATGATTATCATATTGAAACCAAAAACGAAGGCAGTGAAGAATTTTTTTTATTACTTCAATAGTATTGGGCCAAAAGCTCATATTACTGACTATTTTCTCTTTTGGGTTATATACTACAATGAGAACAGTTGAAACAAATGTTGCAATACACCAGAAGTGTTTGGACCCAAAGGTTTTTATGCTTTGGCATGATCGTCTTGGACATCCAAGATCAATAATGATGCGTTGAATTATTGAAAACTCTCACAGACATCCCTTAAAGAACCAGAAGATTCTTTTATCTAATGATTATCCATGTAGTGCATGTTCTCAAGGTAAATTAATTACCAAACCATCACTTTCAAATATTGTTGTTGAATGTCTATCTTTCTTAGAAAGAATTCAGGGTGATATACGTGGACCAATACACCTACCTTGTGGTCCATTCAAGTATTTTATGGTTTTAATTGATGCATTAACCAGATGGTCACATGTATGTTTACTTTCTACTAGAAATGTTGCATTTGCTAGGCTTCTTGCTCAAATAATTAGGTTGCGAGCACAATTTCTTGATTATCCAACTAGGAAAATTCGTTTAAATAATACTGGTGAATTCACATCTCAGACTTTTGATGACTATTGCATGTCAATTGGAATTGGTGTTAAACATCCTATTGCCCATACACATACTCAAAATGGTTTAGCTGAATCACTTATCAAGAGACTTCAAATTATTGCTCGACATTTGCTTATGAAATCAAAATTACCAGTTTCTGCTTGGGGTCATGCTTTTTTACATGCTGAATCATTAGTTCACATTAAGTCAACTGCTTATCATAAATTTTCACCATTACAACTTGTACTTGGCCAACAACCAAATATTTTTCACTTGTGCACATTTGGTTGTGCTATATATGTACCTATTGCACCCCCACAATGCACTAAGATGGGTCCTTAACGTAGACTTTGAATTTATACCGGTTTTGATTCCCCATCTATCATTAGATATCTTGAACCTTTAACTGGTGATGTTTTTAAGGCACATTTTGAGGATTGTCATTTTAATGAAACAATCTTCCCACCATTAGGGGGAGAAAAGTCGTTTCCTGAAGTACAACGTGAGACTACTTGGAATGTTTCGACGTTATCTCATCTTAATCCTCATACGAATCAATATGAACTGGAAGTTCAAAGAATTATTCATTTGCAAGGAATTGCAAATCAATTACCAGATGTGTTCACTGACAATAAGAAAATAGTGAAATCTCACATTCCAGTTGCTAATACTCCAGCACGGATTGAAGTCCCTGAAGGACAATCAGTTAATACAATAGCAAATGAATCAAAGCCACACCTGAAGAGAAAAGTACAAGAAAAACAAGTTGCAGCCTATAAAGTGGCTATACCTAGGAAACAAGTTACAGAAATAATTGATCTATCCAAAACTTATGAACAAAAATCTCTTGAAAATAAACCTCTTGAAGAATTATCCCCTGAAGATGATCAAATACCTGAAAATAACGAGATCTCGATACATTATGTACATACAGGAGAAATATGGGATAGAAATAAAATTGTTGTCGACAACATATTTTCATATAAAGTTGCCCTTGATATTACTAGAAGTAATGATAATGAATCTGAACCACAAACCGTTGATGAATGTCAACATAGAAATTATTGGCCAATGTGAAAAAAGGTGATTCAAGTAGAATTAAATTCACTAAGTAAACGTGAAGTTTTTGGACTTGTAGTCCAAACACCTAAAGGTGTAATGCCTGTTGGGTACAAATGGGTATTTGTACGTAAAAGAAATGAGAAAAATGAAATTATAAGGTATAAAGCGCGACTTGTAGCACAAGTTTTCTCACAAGAGACCTGGTATTGATTATGAAGAAACATATGCTCCTGTAATGGACGCAATTACATTCATATTTTTTATTAACTTGGTAGCAAAAGAAAATTTGGATATGCGATTAATGGATGTTGTTACAGCATATCTGTATGGATCATTAGATAATGATATCTACATGAAAATCCCTTAAGGATATAAAATGCTTGAAACATATAATCCTACATCCCGAAGTATATATTCTATCAAGCTACAAAGATCCTTGTATGGGTTAAAGCAATCCGGACGCATGTAGTATAATCACCTTAGTGAATATCTTTTGAAAGAATGATTTGAGAATAATCCAATTTGTCTATATGTTTTTATAATAAAAAAAAAAAATCAGAATCTGAATTTGCTATTGTTGCAGTATATGTTGATGATTTAAATCTTGTAGGGACTCCAGAAGAGTTAACAAAAACAGCAAATTGTTTAAAGAATGAATTTGAGATGAAAGATCTTGGTAAGACAAAATTTTCTCTTGGCTTGCAAATTGAACATCTTCCAAATAGAATTCTTGTTCATCAATCAACGTACACAAAAAAAGTCCTAAAACAATTTTACATGGATAAAGCTCATCCTTTGAGCACTCCAATGGTGGTCGGTCACTTGATGTCAAGAAAGATCCGTTTTGACCACAAGAAGATGATGAAGAAACTCTTGGTCCTGAAGTACCATATCTCAATGCAATTGGTGCTTTGATGTATCTTGCAAATTACACATGACCTGATATAGCATTTGCAGTTAACTTACTAGCAAGGTATAGTTCTACACCAACTCGAAGACATTGAAATGGAATTAAGCATATATTACGTTATCTTCGTGGGACTACTAATTTGGGATTATTTTATCCAAATGGATCAAAACCACAGTTAGTTGGATATGCTGATGTAGGTTACCTTTCTGATCCACACAAAGACCGATCACAAACAGGATATTTATTTACTTATGGAAATATAGCTATTTCATGGAGATCTATTAAGTAAACAATTTCTGCTACTTCCTCAAATCATGCAGAGATTATCGCAATTCATGAAGCGAGTCGTGAGTGTGTTTGGTTGAGATCAGTAATTCAACATATTTGTGAGAACTGTGGATTATCATCAATCATAAATAGTCCAACGATATTATATAAAGATAATGCACCTTGTATCACTCAAAATAGAGGAGGCTATATCAAGGGTGATAGAAACAAGCATATTGCATCAAAATTTTTTTTATACATATGAGCTCCAGAAGAATGGCGATATTGATGTCAAGTAGATACGATCATGTGATAATTTGGCCGATATGTTCACTAAGCCATTACCAACTGCGAATTTTAAGAAAATGGTGCACAACATTGGTATGCGTCGACTTAAGGATATTTTTACCATGAACAATTGAAATTCTATGTACTCATGAAAGGGAGTAAATTTTCTAAAGAATGTGTGCTGATTGTACTCTTTTTCCTTCGCTAAGATTTTTTCCCACTGGGTTTTCCTTTGCAAGATTTTAATGAGGCAATCCTAAGGCACTAGAAGTTATACAAGAATATTGTACTCTTTTTCCTTAGTCAATTTTTTTTTCCTATAGGGTTTTTATTTGGCAAGGTTTTAAGGAGGCATATTCTTAGAAAGTGGTCATCCAAGGGGGAGTGTTAGAAATAAAGTCTGATTGGAATGTGTAAAGTTTGGACGATGAAAAGGTTATGTGGGGGAGATGTATATCCATAAGTGTCTACATGGGAGATGTATATCTATAAGTGTACTCATTATTACAACCTTATCTCATAAACTTTACAAACATTCTAAGTTTCTATATATATATATGTGGGATTACTTTACTGTTATTGTACCGATAAAATAAAGATCAAAAGAATTGTTGGTGACCACTTGAATATAAGAGTTTATCAATATATATTTCTTGTTTTCTTCTTACTTTATTTTACCTATTTCTATTATTTTACAACAATTTTTTTATTGTAAATAGGTAACTATACTATTATTTGTATAGTTACCTATTTATTATATAGAGCTCTTTTTATCAATATATATATATATATAATTTATTTTAAACAAAATAATAAATGCTCCTGAGAGTTTCAGAAGTTTTGATTTTATATATATATATATAAATGAGTTGATAGGATATACATCAAATTATCAATTAGTGTAATAATTTATAATAATTGGTAAAATAAAAAAGAATCATAAAATAAATAATAAAATAAATGAGAGTTTTCACTATGCACGTCAGTGGGTGGGATACCGTGTGGGGGCAGTGGGCCATGTGGCTGTGTCTTAGTGAAGTTGGTGGTAGTGTGTGGGGCCGTGTGCCATGTGTCTGGAGCCGTGGGCCATGTGGCTATGGTGTGCTAATATACTATGTTCAGTGTGCTATGCGTGTATTGTTAGTGCAGAGTTCTATTTTTTTCTAGTGGTATTTGCTTGTATGCTGTTGGTTGAGAGCCTAATGATGATCGTTGCAAGCATCGTGCCCAATTATCTAATGGGCATAATAACTGGTGCTGGAATTCAAGCACTAATGATTTTAGTTGGTGGCTTCTTCAGATTGCCAGAAGATCTTCCTAAACCAGTGTTTAAATACCCATTACATGAGATTTCTTTTCATAAGTATGCCTTCCAAGGAATGTTCAAGAACGAGTTCGAAGGAGCAGTATTTTCCAATGACCAAGCTGGAGGACCACCCATCATCACTGGAGAAGTAATTTTGAGAGTTTTGTGGCAAGCTGAAATGGGTTACTCTAAGTGGGTCAATCTTGCTATCATGCTAGGGATGGTAGTTATTTATTGGCTTATATTTTGGGGAATCATAAAGGCTAATGAAAAAGTCAAGCCTATGACTAAGTATGTGTTTGGATACACGTTCATGTCCTTGCGTCTGTGTGTTCTTTCTTTCTTTCTTTTTTCTTTTTTTTTTAGAAACGCGTTTCAACACTTCCAGTGGGTTCTGTGCACTGTTCACAAAACTCATAGACCTCTTTTTTCACCAAAACTTTCATTAAAAATGAGTCTCACAACACTATTCATACATTTAAAAATTATTTTGCTACAATGTTTCAATTTTCAACAAAATAAGCAGTATCCAAACGGACCCTAAGGGTCCATTTGGTTGGAAGAATGGAAAAGTGGAAGGATGAAAAATTATGAAATGATGGAAAAGTGGGAGAATAGAAAATATTTGGTTTTCCCTCTTGTGTGTTTGGTTAGAGGGGTAGAAAAGTGGGAGGGTGGAAAACTTTTTTAATTGGTTTGAGAGAAAAAGAGAAAGATGGAAAATGTAATTTATATAAATTGACTATTATACCCTTATTACATAATATGTAAGAAATAGATTTATTTGTACTCATTAAATAATATAAAATTTACCACATCATACAGATAAATTATTTTTATTATTTTTATTATTATAATGTAAAAATTACAATAATGTACATAAAAATTTAATTGGGCAAAAGATTTTATAACGAGCAAAAACGTGGTCAGCAAAATTACGATACATTAGTCAGCAAATAATAGAGTCAAATGTTCAGAGGACTTCCACTTGTTCAAACGTATTCAGCAAACTTTTGTGGGCAACAGTTTCTTCACCTGGGCAAATAATCAAACGTTGTTGTGCTGATTAAACAAGGCAAAAAAAAAAAAAAAAAAAAAAAAAAAAAAAAAAAAAAAAAAAGGAAGAAGAAAGAAAGAAAGAAAGAAAGAAGAAGAAGAGAGAAGAGAACCTGAGACGTTGCTGCTATGCTGTGAGAAGAAAGTGATATGGATGAGAAGAGGCAAAAGTCAAGTCATGAATAAAGTGAGGGGTAGGTGAGAGGGTATTTATATAAAATGGATTTCTAAGCACTTTTTCCTCCTCATTTTCCTCCCAATTTGGGAGGATAAAAAAAGTGAGCCCAGGAGGGAAAACTTTCTCTTCTATTTTCTGTCTCTCCTATTTTCCTTTCTCAACCAAACAGTGGGAAACAGCATTTTCCACCATATTTTCCATCCTCCCTATTTTCACCCCAACCTAACACACCCTAAGGCTTTCATTTCAATCTCTCCCAAGCAAAATACACAAGTTACAGTGACTGCTTCTTCTACACCCTTAAAATGAGAGATGTAGTACAGGTTTTTTAACTTTTAGAATAATGGATTCTACTAGAAAACAATTAATGTGAAGTTCTGCTTATTTATCGAAAGAAATATGACTAGTTTGATTGGTAATGGTATAGGTTTCTTAAACTTTCTTCCAAAAATTTATGGTGGAGAAGTTGACGCAGGTTTTGTTTATCTTGTTATAAAATGGTTATTAGAAAACATATTAAGCATTTTTCAATATTTGTTCTGCTGTAAAAACTTGGTCAAACTTGAAAACATTTTTCTGTTGATCAGAAAATGGGTGTAACAGTTGTAAAATGTTTACGTAATTCATTTATTCTTGGCTCGCATGAACCCCTCCCCCCATGTGAGATATCACATTGTTTGTAGAATCCTAGATGTTGTCGGAGTATATTATCCACTTACTTATGTTTAATATCTAGTCGAATTTTATTTTATTCGAATACAAAACTATCAATAGATTTTATGTCAATTAAAGATGACAATAATGACATAATCATACCATTCAAATTTGGATAGATTGAAAAAAAAAAAAAAAAAGGTCCTCTCTTCTCTCTTTCTAGCATATAGGGATTAGTGGCCTAATGTCACAGACAAGTAGTGGTCATTGTCGCTGAAAGATGGCAATTCGTGGTTGCATTTGCAATGATCGCAACTATGTTTTGCCAATTTATGCCTATGGTTACACCGATGGTTGGGGGGGGAGGGGGGGGGGGGGGGGGTGGTGTGTTGATTTGGTGGGTTGTGTATGGGGGTGGATTGAGCTGTGTGTTTTTTTTTTTTTTTTTTTTTAAGGATTTTCAAGAATGCAATCAAACACAAAAAGATAACACATTTTCAACTAAAAACATTTTATAACAAAAAAGATCATTATCAGTAGCTGAGTTATTAGTAACTTGTCATTGAATACAAGCTTTGCACATTTTCTATATACTGGGCTGTGTTTTTTTTTAATAAAAATGTTACGGTACTAAAAAAAAAAAAAAAAAATGCTTTGCATATGTGAAATTGACTTTGAAAGAAATTAGAATTGGAAGCAACACCAACAACTCATGTCAAGGATTTGATACCATGTGAAAATTGTGGAGTCTCAAATGTATGAGTGGGATTGGTGGAACAAGATCCTCTCAATTTCACTTGAAATAGAGAGTCCATTTCATCATTAAGACCGGGGAGCACACTTGGCACGTGGCGTGCAAGTGTCAAGCAAACAGTATAAGATTTTGAAGAGCCCTGCGAGTATACTCTCTATTTTTTTTCTATTTTTGAGTGAGAGAGAGAGAGAGAGAGAGAGAGATGGAGGAGTACGAGGATCTTGACATGGTTAACACAGAAAACACCAACAACACCAATGAAGCGGTAATGCTTTTTTTCCTTTTCTTTTACTCGATTCATTCATAACCTTTAGCTTCAAATTTTTTTTTTTTTTTAATCGAAACCCTAATTGTGAAAAGAAAAAAAACGGTAAATGCAGGAGGGAGTGGATGTGGATGACATGAAGAAACGGTTGAAGGAAATGGAGGATGAAGCGGCTGCACTGCGTGAGATGCAAGCCAAGGTCGAATCCCAGATGGGTTCTGCTCAAGGTTTTCTCTTCTTTTGGTTTTTTTTTTTGGCCGGGTTTAATTTCACAATGTCACAGATTATAATTTTTACTGAAATTGATTACAAATATAGGAAAAATGTTAAAGATTGAAGTAGTATCATTATATGGGTCGGAGCATATACCTCAGATTGGTGTAATGGTTTCAATTTGAGGGTGATAGCCTTTTGGAGTCCCAAAATCCCTATTTTTATAAATTTTCATTATCTGAGCTAATTCTTTATCCAAAAAATGAAATATATAGAGCAACACCTTTAAGAGATGTGCTATGGCGAGTGCCTTTTGCTCGAGCAATATGTTGCTGCAACCGCATCTGCTAAACCCTGCAAAAGTGGCTTATACATTTATGTTTGACACTCTTATTAGCCTAAGTGTAGTGTATTGAAAAAAACATATTTTGTGGATAAGCTAAGAAATTTAACACCTCATTTTAGAGAGGAAAAACAAAGGATGGCTATTCAGTTTTAATGGTAAGTTACACATGCATCCCTCCGCCTATAAGGTTATAAGGGGAGAAAATGGCAGTTGAGATAGAGGCATTGAGTCCATTGGTGTAAATGGATGGCTGTATCACTTTATATTGATGATGATGATGATGACTACATTCACACATATCTCTGTACATTTCTTGCTTTTTTTTTTCTTCCTCTTCCCCTTTTTTTTTATAAAAAAAATATATTTATGTTTTTTAATATATCTTTGTGCAATTAGATCCTGCTAGTGCAGCTGCATCACAGGCAAATCGAGAGGAAGTGGATTCTCGATCAGTGTTTGTTGGCAATGTAAGTACCCTTTTTATTATATAATGTGTTGTTTGGCTTTGTAGAATTGAGTTCCTTCCAAGTAGCATAAAAATGGAATCCTGAAAAGAAAAACTATTCTTCATATTAGAAAATTTAAGTTAATAAAAAATAGGACTATACATTAAGAAAGTATATTGCTGGAACTAAAATGGAAGTTTTTCAAAGTTTGACATAGGTAATAATTTAAATTTAAAGCCAGGTAGAGTTCCTGCTCAAACTCCAAATGCAGCTAGATTAACCTTTTCGGAATATGCGGGTACTCTTATTTTGAAATAGGGTGTGCACTACATGCTTACAATTTGCATGGAGTTGTGCTTGAGTAAGTTTATAAGAGTAAGGGTCCTGTTTTATTTGATCATTGTAATTTTGATTCTTGATTTTTGCCCCCACAGTACATCCCCAATGTACTCAGGTTGGCTATTTTTCTAATAAAATTTTCGTTATCTATCAAAAAAAAATAAGAGTAAGGGAAAAATATCTAAATGTTTTATTCTTGATTATACTTTAACATTCAACTTTCATATAAACATGGTAAAAGGAGAATAAGGCCTATTTGTATATGCGTTTAGAAAACAGATTTTGAAAATTGTTATAGAGAGCAAGAAGAAAAATAAAACATGTTTTCAGTGTTTCTGTTTGTCCTAAACTGGAAACAAAAACCAGAAACATGCTCTATTTGTTATTATGCTCAACATAATTGACATTTTGACTACAAGGTTATGGCTCTCCTTCCAATCCTCCCTCTTTCAACCAAACAATAGGAGGAAGAGGTGCACTCCTTTCCCTTTCCCTTCCCCTCTTCATCCCTCTTACTGTTCCTATTAACAGGAATCAAACAGGCCCTAAAATGTTGGATTGAAACAGTAAAATTGAACAATATTTTGAAAATTTTTAAATGCCATAGGGGATTAGCGAATTTGTCAATTGTTTTAGATGTACAGAATCTGAACAGCGTTAGTAATCCTTTCTTAAATGTCTGGTTTTGGTTCCAATGATTCTTGCTATTGGATCACAACTTATTAACAACAACAAAAACAAACAAAGCCTTAGTCCCAAAATTTTTTTGTCGTCTATGGATCCTTAATATATTAGTTAGTTAGGGTCGGCCATATGTATTCTTTGCCTCCATTTTTCTCTATCTAAAGTCATATTCTCCGTTACTCACTTAATTGACGTGTCCTTTTTTTTTTTTTTTGATAAGTAACGTAAGAATATTATTAATAATAGAAAAAGTGCCAAGCCGAGTACAATGGGGATGTACTATGGGGGCACAATCAAGAAACAAAAGTACAACGGTCAAGAAAAATAGGAAAAGAAGAACAAGAAGAATGAGAAAAGACCACACTCCATTCAAAAAGAGTGCGCAAGAAAAAAGACTTAATCTCTAGCAAAAACGTTCACAACCCTCAAAACTTCTAGCATTCCTTTCACGCCAAATGCACCAAATCAAGCAATGAGGCACTAATCTCCAAACATCAATGTGACGATATCGCGCAAACTTTCCCTGTCAAGCCTCAAACAACTCAAGAACATTATGAGGCATAACCCATTGGATACCAAACAAGCAGAAAACCGAAGACCACAACTCCCAAGCAACGGGGCAATGAAGTAGAAGATGATCTACTGACTCCTCACATCTCTTACACATATAGCACCAGTCGAGCACTATCACACGTCTTTTACGAAGGTTATCTGTTGTTAAGATCTTACCTAAAGAAGCAGACCAAGAAAAGAAAGCCACCCTTGGAGGAACCTTCAATTGCCATATCATTCTCCATGGGAATGAAACAAGAGTAGGGGGGTAGAAGGAGCTATAATATCCTCTAACCTCAAAACTTCTGTTCCTTGCAGACTTCCTACAAACCTTATCTGGGCCAAAACCCCATACTATCGAAGAATAGACCAACCCCATAAACCAATCAAGGGCTTCTTCTTTCCAATCTTGTGGTGGACGACGAAATTACACATTCCAGTGAAAACTTCCAGCAGACCAACCCATAACTTCAGCCACAGAGGAAGCCTTTAACCTACTAAGACAATAAAGCTCTGGAAAAGCCTCTTGGAAAGTACAATCCCCACACCACACATGCTTCCAAAATTTCACTCTAGTACCATCCCCCACATCATTTACAAGGAGTTTAAAGAAGTTCAACCAGCCACTTCTAATGTATCTCCACAGGCTGACCCCATAAGGACTTGTCACTTTTTTCGTACACCAACCACCCTAAATATTCCCATATTTTGCCTCTATAACCCTCCTCCATCAAGCATCAGTCTCCATGCCATACCTCTACAACTACTTTCCTAGCAAGGCAAAATTAAAGCTTCCCAAACGTCTTATACCCAACCCCCCAACCTGCAACGACTTACAGACCTGGGCCCATTTAATTAGATGTATTTTAGATTCACCACCAATCCCATTCCACAGGAAATCTCTCTGTAATTTCTCCATACACTTGGCCACCTTACCCAGTAAAAGAAGAAGGGAAAGGAAGTATGCGGGTAAAGACAAGAGTGAGCTTTTAATGAGTGTCACTTTACCCCCTTTAGATAAATACAGTCTCTTCCAACCTGCTAACTCCTTTCCATTCTCTCTAAGATAGGATTCCAAACAGTTAAATCCTTAAACTTAGCACCTAATGGAAGGCCCAAATATTTCAAGGGTAGAGAAGACTACCCACACCCCAACAGACCCACCAAAGCCTCCAAATTGTTCACCCCACCAACAGGCACCAACTCAGATTTCCCCAAATTAATACGAAGCCCTGACACCCCCTCAAATCTAGCAAGAACCGCCCTCAAATTAGCAATCTGAGAAGGATTAGCATCACAAAAAAATCAGAGTGTCATCTGCAAATAAAAGGTGAGACACCATCACTGATGGGCCAACCGTACTACCCACAAAAAAGCCTGAGGATTGCCCAACAGAGGCAGCCACATCCAACAAACGACTTAATGCCTCCATCACAATATCAAACAACAGAGGAGATAATGGGTCTCCTTGACGTGTCCCTTTTTATTACTTCTACCAATGTGATTTTTGGTCTTCCTCTACCTTTTTTCATTCCCTCAACTTGGATAACAACTTATCCATTGGTTGTTTTCCCCCCAAGAAAGGACTCGTGCTTCAACCCTGGAGTTTCTTGTAATTGTTCCTTTTTGTTTTGGTTATTATGGTCATCTTGTGAGTTTGATCGAGATCCTAGACTGGCCTTCTCATGTTGTTTGTGTTTTCCATGCTTGTGCAGTTGTATTTGGCTGCTAAGAAAACCATCAATTTAGAGTTATTTAGCTACTCCCATCCTTGAAGAGTTCTGAAATCGTACTATATTTAGTGAGCTTAATCCATTTGACTAGATGGGCGTGATTTTTCATGTTCTTGTTGATTATTCTGAGTTGAGATATGCGTGTGAACGTGCGCTTAGGATTTTCTAAGTTTCAGTATCTTGCTTTGACTTTGTGTTTGACTAAAATCGCAGGTCAGGCTTCATTCTTCAAGTTTTCTGATTAACTGGTGCTGGGGTTCGAAGTATTTCTGATGAAATACAGCTGGGCTAGGAAAAGAAAATAATTAATGAAATTCAACAGAAAGAGAAAAGGGGGGAAAAAAGAATGAGAACAAAAAACAAATATAGGAATGCAGGAGAAAAAAACAATAATGAGTGTTGTTAAAATTTTTATGAAAAAAAAAAAAAAAAATTGAAGGTTCCCTAAAGTAAAATTTGAGAAGATAAAAGTAATGAAAAGGAGGGAAAGAGAAGGGAAAAAAAAAAAAAAAAACAAGGTGAAAGAAGCATCTCACCAATTGCCATTTGGAAAGGAGGGGATAAATATTAAAAAAAAAAAAAAAAAAAAAAAAAAAAAAAAAAAAAGCACTGGATTATAATCACTTTTGTTGCTGTAAACACTGCTACTTGGGCTGGGATGGTCAGAGGAACAGATATTGTTCAAGATTCCTAACCCAGACTCAAGCAGTTGTGAGGTGTAATGTGCCTTGAAGATTAAAGAGTAGGCTTGGGTATATCTGTCTTATTTGCAAAGCCAGCTGCTGCTTTTGGTGGTGAATATTGCTCAAGGAATGTTTAGGTGTTTTGCTATCGATGGTGAGGGGTCTTGGATCTCCTTTTTTTTCCCCCTCACTTGGAATAAATGGGGATCTCTATATCTTTCCAATTTTATTATTTGCTTTTCTTTTTACTACTGAAAAGAAGATCACTAAAATAACCAAACAAGTTGATA
Source organism: Quercus glauca (assembly GCA_023736055.1). Taxonomy (NCBI): domain Eukaryota; kingdom Viridiplantae; phylum Streptophyta; class Magnoliopsida; order Fagales; family Fagaceae; genus Quercus; species Quercus glauca. The sequence continues at coordinate 26,789,822 of CM043325.1, read as the reverse complement.
TATATCAAACAACCTATCAAAAAAAAAGTTGGTAAATATCAAACATGAAAGCAAAAAAAAGGTAATATATGTCAAACAGTCAATAATTATCCTGTTGATTTCTAGAAGTTCCATGGGCAGTTAGTTTATATATTTAGGCATTATTTTGAGCACATTATCTTGGTGTCAAGGACCTTGATGCTTGAACCTACAAAGTTGTATTAATTTTTGGCTCAAAATACTTAGATTTTACATGCTTTTTTGAGGGAACAAATGTTTACATTAAAGTTTTGTCCAGAGACCTTACAAATCATGTGCATGTAGTTTTGGCATGGGAATTCTATATTAGATTTCGTTCGTCATCATCTGATGTAACTGTTATCAGAAATTCTATGAGAAACTTTAGGCCCATTGTAGCTTTAAATATTTAGGTAAAATGTTCAATTAACCCAAAACATTAAATGTTAATTGTGATCAAGATTCCCCAATTTTGCTTTTCTTCCTTTGATATGGTAGTAACTATCTTTGTCTATCTTTTATATTTTGGTGGAAAATCTAAGGTTTCCTAAGAATGGCCTATTTGGTGACAATGTATGTTGTTTGTTTTATACCTGTGCTATGTCTAATTTTCAGCCTAAATCAATTTCATAGAAAATTGATGTGGGAAATTCATCCAAGTGAATCAAGCAAAAAGTGGTAAGGACATCAATGGAGGGGTGGGATTGAGGCTTAATTATAACCATTTACGTCTTATTTTAAAAGTAACACTTTTAAAGAACATGCTTGTTACCTCAATTTGAGAGCCAGACCACTCTGGCTGCATGAACCTGTAAACCAGAATTGTAAATTTTATTTTATTTGCTTAGCTTTTTTCTAGACAAATTGGGGAGGGGGATGGTGGGAATTGGACAGGGTATCTCTTAAACCCCATCAGAATTGGACATTTTCTGAATCAGATTAATGCATATTTTTTATTATTATTATTAGTAAGTCACATGTGCACAAAATGGGTTTTGAATCCACAATCTCATCCTCCACCCATTCTTGTGAGAGGAGGAAGTTTATCTGATGTAATGGAGATTTAAAGTAGTTTTTCTGCTCAAATGAGTTAAGTAGTTGGTTGTACTAGTAACAGGTGGTTTTCACTGTTTGTCTTGTAAGTAAGTTGTAACACTAAATTGATCTATTAGGCTTATTATTTGATTGTTCTGTATTCTTTGTTTGGTTCTTTTTCAAAATTGTTCTTTTGGGCTCAAACTGGGTTTGCAGGTGGATTATTCATGTACTCCTGAAGAAGTACAACAGCATTTCCAGACATGTGGTACAGTGAACAGAGTCACTATTCGGACTGACAAGTATGGCCAACCAAAGGGTTATGCTTATGTGGAGTTCCTCGAAGTAGAGGCTGTTGAATTGGCTCTCCAGCTGAATGAATCTCAACTACATGGACGTCAATTAAAGGTGAAAGCAGCAGTTTTCCATTTGCCCCATCAAAAAATAACTCTTTTTGTGTTAAATTTCTTAAGTACAAATAAGGATTAGGATAATTTTCACTCAAAAGTTATTTTTCTAGAAAAATAACTATTTTGCTAGTAAAGAGATGCTTAACCTAATGAACGGTCTAAATTACCACAAAATATCACCATTATACTCAAATGGGTGGTGCACTACCTTAGGGTCTCTGTTATTATTCTGCTGATTTTGGAGCTTCAGTTCTGATTTGTGTTTGATTTTTAACCTTTACAGGTGCAAGTTCCATACTCTCTTTATTTATTTTTTCAACCATGTGAACCTTTTTAATGTGTTTGCAGGTGACTGCTAAACGGACCAATGTACCTGGGATGAAACTATATCGTGCTCGTCGACCCAACCCCAATATGCGATCCAGAAGCCCCTTTATACCTGCTCCCTTTGTATTCTCCCCTTATGGATATGGGTATGCTTCTTAACGATTGCCTCCTCTTGGTCGTTTTCTCCAGCTCCCTATGTTTTCCTAGATTTGGTATTTGACTGCACTTCCTGAAATCTTTTGAGTAAATCATCAAAAATATTTATGATGCAGGAAGGTTCCAAGATTCAGAATGCCAATGCGTTACAGTCCATACTTCTGAACATTCACCTTTGTTTGAGACAGATATGCTTCCATATGTCATCTCATGGATAATGTTGGATAGACCTAAGAGAGATTTATGCTACTTAGGTTGATGTGGTTAATTGTTTGAGATTTGAGGGTTTTGTTCAGTTCATTGAAAACAGTATAGATTTAATGTTTGCACCTGCTATGCTTCCTATGTTATATATATTACTGTTTGGAATTTGCCAGGGAAGCTTCCATTGCAGGTTTTGCTACTGGTAGCTTGTTTGGTTTGGCTAGCTATTTCTTGCTGCTCATATCCCATTACATGAAATTAAGGATGTGATATGACCTGTTTTTGGAACTCTCAGAATATGGTGAGTTTGCATAGAGTTTAAGAGAAATTGGAGGAAGGGTATAAAAAATTAGTTGCTGCTATTGTTATCCTGCCTAGTAAATAGATTATTTATGCAGAAACTGGAAGCGTAGGTGTGTAATTTTCCTTGCATTTGAATGTTGGGAGACGTTATGTATAACAACCAGTGTATATCTATAATTTTTTTACAAATTTAATTAGATATTTGTATATCTTATGATATTATACACCATACAAAAAATAAAAAATAAAAAATTGATTCATGATACAATTCACATTTTGACAACTATGATATCCAATATTAGGACACCAATGCCCATGTTTAAATGGTAGATGAAAAAATAGTTGTGACCAACGTTGAGTTATCTGTGGGAGAGTGTTGATTATGAAGTTCGTAAATCCGCATTAGGCTTTTTCAAAGTTCCCAAATACACATTAGGATTGCTGGTGGACACTGACGAATTGAATCAAATGGGTTCCATTTCAGTCCAGCCCAACAACTTTAAAAATTGAATAAATTATAAATTGTTTTCAATTCAGTCTTGTATGTTTTATTTATTTATTTCTCCAATCCTTTAACTTTAATTTTTTTTCAATTATGTCTTTCCGCTTGTTATGTTCAATCCAACAATTTTTTAATCCTTTTAACTTTAATTTGTTTTCAATTTTGTCTTTCCGCTTGTTATGCTCAATCTAACAATTTGGGACAGAAGGTGAATATCGCAATGTCTAGCAGGGGTTTTTCTATTCATCATTGTAAAATTAGTAAATAATATTTCAAAATATCAAATTGATCCTCTCTTACTCTTCCTAAGTTTTGTACTTTCAAGTTTCATCTAGTGGAAATTCAAGTTCTAGCTATAGCCTAGTTACTGTTGCATGACTCTCCTTTTTTGGTTACTCCGGGGCTCTCTTTATTTCATCATATTTTCAAGAAAGTAGGTCTAACCGACTGTTTAAGGTGGTATGGACAATGGCCATTCAGTTTGTGTTATAATCAGGTAGTTGGTGGTCTTTTTGGGACCTCAGCCTCGCTACCTCAATATTCAAGCTTACAGCGGTACCTAATAGGCTTGGCAATGGTAGAGAGATTTGTGGAAAGAGAAGTAGGCTGAACCAATAGTAGCGAGTTTGAATACAAGAAAGACTCTTAAACAAGTAACAGAAATGAAGAGCACCCTAAAGCTAGACACAGACTAGTTGTGGAAACGAATGAGCTACAACTAAAACTATCACTTCATTTAGGTCCAACTCCATTATGTGCCTTTTGAGTACCAATTTCCCAGCTCTGCACCACAATTGGAAAGAATTACATGCCTCGGAACATAAAGTCACTAAATCAGGTGAACAATCAGAACATTGAGCAAGATATGTGTGGGTTTCTGCTTTGGACAGTGCCCAAGCCCAATGGTCTAGGGGGATCCTGGGCCTCCAAAGGATGGTGTTGATGGTTAGTGGATTGGGCTTGACTCACCGTGGCTTTGTTTGGCCGTTTTACAAGCCAATCTGTGCACAAGTATTCCAATATTATAATGATGATGTGTTTCTCATGCTTTCAAGTATTCCAAGACTATAATGATGATGTTCCTTATGCTTTCAAGTATTCCAAGACTACTTTCAGCAAGAATTGGACAAGCCTCTTGTTATGGATATTTTGAAGACAAAAGTAAAAATTCAATTTTCACTATTCACTGTACTATTCACTATTTATTGTTCACTATTCACTTTTACTGTTCATGGTACTGTTCACTCCAAATTTTTGCCTATTTAAGGGGGGTTGTCACTTAAGTTTTACTCAGAGGTTTTCCTTAGGAGTTTGAGTAGAGAAGCCTTAGTTTTCCTTTAAAGCTAGCCTTCTCTTCTTTAGAAATTCTCTCCAAAACTTCTATTATTTCCTACTACTTCCCCACAATCTTGTAATTGTTGAACTGTTTCAATCTTGTAACTACTACTATTGCTGTAAGTGTTTTGTTCTATTTTAATAACAAGTATTTTCAACTTTCAATTTAATATACTACTTGTTGCTACCGCCTCTTTGGACGGTTCTAAATTGCTTTCATTTACTTTGAATTATTTTGATATATTACTTGGCTGGTTCTACCGCCTTATGATTGTTTTAAATTACTTTGATTATATCTGCAATACCGCCTTCTTGGCTGGTTCTACTGTGCTTACTTTACTTTCAACATATATTATTACTGTGCTTCCGCCTTCAGCATTGTGTCCCTTCCCCCTTTGTGGTAGGCTGTAATATTTTCCAAGTTTGACATGAAATCTGGATTCTGGCATATCCAGATTAGTGAGAAGGATAGGTATAAAACTGCTTTTACCACTTCTTTTGGTCATTATGAGTGAAATGTGATGCCTTTTGGTCTTAAGAATGCCCCTAGCGAATTCCAAAATATTATGAATGATATATTCAATTCTTTCAGTCATTTCACCATTGTTTATATTGATGATGTTCTTGTTTATTCCAGCTCTATTGATGAACACTGGAAACATTTGTATTTGTTTCTAAAAACTATCAAAAGAAATGGTCTTGTTGTCTCTGCTAAGAAAATCAAACTGTTTCAAACAAAAGTTCATTTCCTTGACTATGCCATCTTTGAAGGACAGATTCGTCCTATAGATAGAGCCATTCAATTTGCTGATAAGTTTACTGATGTTATCACTAATAAAACTCAACTCTAGAGATTTCTTGGGTCCCTGAACTATGTTGCTGATTTCTACAAGGACATGAGGAAACAATGTAAACCCCTTTTTGATCAGTTACAAAGCAATCCTCCTCCTTGGTCTGATGTTTATACTTCTCTTGTTAAACAAATCAAGTCTCATGTTAAGACATTGCCCTGTCTTGGTATTCCTACTGTTGATGCTTTCAAAATTGTTGAAACCAATGCCTCTGACATTGGTTATGGTGGTATTCTGAGCAAAGAGTTTCCCCAGAGTCATCTGAACAAATTGTTCACTTTTATTCTAGAATCTGGAATAATGCACAGTTAAACTATAGTATTATTAAAAAGGAGATTTTATCTATAGTATTATGTATTTCAAAATTTCAAAGTGATTTATTAAACCAAAAGTTTTTGTTACGAATTGATTGCAAAAGCGCTAAATATGTTATTGAAAAATATGTTGAAAATATTGTTTCAAAACATATTTTTGCCAGATGGCAAGCTATTTTAAGTGTTTTTGATTTTGATATTGAATATATTAAAGGATCTCAAAATGTTATCCCTAATTTCCTTACCCGTGAATTTCTGCTTGTCATCATGGTAAGCAGGCAGTCCAAAGACGAAAGCCTAGCCACTGATAAACCACTTGTTAAAAAAGAACTTGTTTCTTCCTTGGAAATTGTTAACCATTTCCAGGGAAGATTATTTTCATCACTTTTAATGCTTTTAAATTCATGTTTTAATTCACTTATTTCTTATTTTAACATCATTTATTTCATGTTGAAGATCATTAATGGTTAAATCTTTGGATTTCTTTTTATTAAATCTTTCCAAAGTTTCTTCAAAGCTTATTGTTGATTTTAGTTTTTTACCAATTTCATCTTTTATTAAATTCTTGTTAAACTTATCCAAGTATTCTTTTTGGAGTTCAGGGTTTTCAATCTGACTTATCAATTTAATTAACAAGCTTTCATTTTCTTCACTTTTGGTGAGAACATTAACAGATTTAATAACATTACAACAAGAATCTCTACAACCAATTGTTGTGTTCTCTGTCTTTCTGTCTGTGTCTATTCGAAACTTTGAACATATATTATTAACGTGCATCCGCCTTCAGCGCTATGTCCCTTCCCCCTTTGTGGTATTAGAACTATTCTTTTCTGGCCGATGATAGTGTTGTTGTGTTCTCTGTCTTTTTGTCTGTGTCTACCCGAAACTTTAAACATATATTATTACTGTGCTTCCGCCTTCAGCGTTGTATCCCTTCCCCCTTTGCGGTATCAGAGCCATTGTTTTCTAGCTGGTGGTAGTGTTGTTGTGTTCTCTGTCTTTCTGTCTATGTCTACCGAAACTTTGATACTCCTTTGTTGTGTTCCCTTCTTACAATCGTTGGCACCACCCTAGTTGTAAAGTGAATTCCCAGAATCAAACAGTAAAGCCCGTTTGAGCCAGAGAGGGCGTGTAAGGCATGAGAGGTATAGGGTTGCTTAGGGTATGTGTTACGAAATGCAACGGTGTTAAGAAAAACATGATAATTGAGTGTTAAATCTAGGATAGTATGGATAGGTTATGGAGATCCAACTCCTCTGTCAGCTCCAGGACTAGTTGTCCTCCTGATATTGTAAATGAAGAAGATCACACTGTTGAAGAAAATGAGTTTCTTGATTTCCAGAAATGGAATATCCCCAAAGTTGACACTAAAACTATTTACAAAACTAATTGGGCTGAAACTACTTTTCATCCCACTTACAAAGTTAGGACTGTTGAACAAACATTTTCTATTTCTAAAACTCATGAAAAATGTTGTTTGTTTTCAAAAAGAAATATTAATGAGTTTATTGCCAAAAAACTTAGTTATTTGCATATTGGTACGGTTCAAGTTGCTGTTAAACCACTCACTAGAAAAGGTATAAATGCTTCTGTTCCCATATGTTTAAGAGATGCTAGATTTAAGAACTTTAAAGATAGCATTCTTGGTATGATTACTGCTTCTTTGTATGATGGTCATGTATATTTCAACTGTTATCTTGATATTATTCTTGCTTTGGATGATCCTAATATTGTTAAAACTTTAATTTTGAATATTGCTTCATTTGGTTATCACATGGAAGAAGGTAGTAAGCCTTTTGCTTTGATTTACCGAATTTATTATAGACTGTTAGGTACTTAATTGGATCTTGGTGCTAGGATCAATAGAGAACCTTCTGGTAAAAACATGTTAATCAAATGTTCAACCCCTAATGCTAAAGTTCAAGTTCCAAAAATGATTCAATGGCAAGATGTTAAGCTTCCCACTGAATGGTTGTTGGAACAAGAATCCCCTCTTGCTAAACCTGTTTTTTATGAGCTAGATCTCACTCATATTCAACAATATCTTGATGGTACTGTTAAAATAAGTTTTCAAAACAATCAACCCTTAAGGATCAACGAAGGAAGACATTCTTTTACTGGATCTAAAAGTATTTCAAAAAGAGATCAAGATCTCAATGAGTTTTTGCAAAAGAGTTTTGAAAAACCTACTGATTTAAAGCTAAAAGGTGTTTCAAGTGATAAATCCCAAGTCAGCACTGTTTTCTATTCTACTAAACCTGAAACTTCCTCTCCATATAGCAGAACTGCTAATGAAGAAGAAGAAGATAAATGTATCCTTAAGTATTTACTTTAGGATCCCTTACAGTACCTCACTCTTCACTCTATTTTCAACTCACAGCTCTCTTTCTAGTATCTTTTCTAGTATGTTGAATGCTTCTTGCTGAAAATGCCCTTCTTGGCTGATGCTTTACCCCTTTTATAATGCCATTTGAATGCTTCTTGACACCAGCAATTCCTCTCTTTTGTGTTCTAGGTACTAGAACCAATGTTATGTCTGAAAGCTTTAGTGGCTGCTCCTTTACCATTTCTCTTCTTATTTTATTTTTTTGGGTTTTGACAACCTAAAGCTCCCTTGCTGACTTCCTTTTATGGGAGATCCCTTCTGAGTAAGTCCGTATGCTTCTCCAAGGTTAAGGTTTCTTTTCTTCTTCTTTCTCTCCCCCTCCCCCCCCCCCCCCCCCAAGGCCTTAAAAAGGACATCTCAAAGCTCTAAGGCTTTGATGTTGACCTCTCATGACATGTTTCTTTTCTCAAAATAGGGCGGATCCCTTCTTGCTGATAGTGTAGCCAGAAAGGCTCCTGGCCACCATACTTCTTGGTTCACCTTTTCTTCCTTCCCCGAGGTCCTAGGTTCCTTCATTAGGTGCTGGTCCCGAAATCACCAGCTGTCCCTATCATTCTTTCCTTGGACGTGGGCATCTGATTTCGACAGGACACCCTTCATCTTTCATGCCCTTCTTTTATCATGAGCATGCCATTCTAAGCTGTCCATGTCAAGGATCCCCTTTGTCAGTCTATTCTCAGGAATCTCTCCCCTAGGGGCTGGTAGATCCTGTGCAATTCCAACCTAACTCCTGCCCGCCCCCTTTTTGGGCTTCCTTAAATGTCACCCTTTACTTAAGTCCCTGGCCCAAGCTTTCTTTGGTCCTCCTTTTTTAACTAAGGCCCAAAGCTTATTCTGTTCTTTCCATGGGCCGGGCTCTCCCCTTTCTTCATTTCTAAGGACCAAGCCCTTTTTTCCTATCTCCACGGGTTGGGCCTCTCCTATTTTTTTAAGGGCTTAGCTCCTTATTACATTTAAACCTCAATAATATGTATCCATGTTATTGTGAGGTTGGAAATAGAAATAAACAAAAATGAAGAATTGATATGCTGGAAGAAGTGAAAAGAATCAAGAGATGCCACGACTTTAATGAGGGTCCTGGAGGATGTATTATTGGGTGGTGATTTACTTGAGGAAGATGAATGATGAGTTATAGATTGATTGGAGGACACTCACATCTCAGACTTTCAAGTCACTTTATTGGTTCATCTCACAGTGAGAGATTTTGGAAAATTGTCTCACAACTTAGCCAACATGAAACTCTTGCATTGGAACTATACAGAATTGAGCAACCCTCTTATAGTTTCATAATGATAAAAATATTGCCATGGAACTCAAGCCTTCTTTGTGTTTCCTAATTGAGGCTAAAAAGGAAATTAGCATTGGCAAGATTTTCAAAATTTGGGAATTTGAAGAATGCTTTGAAGTTCGAAGAATGGGTTCTAGGTGGTGGACTAACTTTGGGTTGGAAAACAGGGTTACAGGAAAACATTCTGGAAAGAAACAACAATCTAATTCATATGGAGGTATTTGATGAAAAAAAGGAAGATCTATCTTGCTCTTCTGTTTATGGCCACCTAGATGTCTCAAAGAGAGAGGAAGTTTGGCAACTTTGGAAGACCTAGGTAGAAAAGGTCTAAAGAGTTGGTTATGTTGAAGATTTTAATCAAGTGCTAAATCTAGAATAGACATGCTTTCTTTCAAAGAATGCACTATTCCTAGATTTAGTAGCTTAATCATGAGTAATTGAACTCTTTGAAAAGAGCCTAAAGTTCACATAAATGAATGAAAGAGAAGGTAAGGACTTTGGGATGGAAAGGATTGATAAAACCTTTTGAAATGAGCTTGGATGAACACTTTTCAAGAGGAAGTATTATGATCCCCTACAATAAAAATTGTGTGGCCACCATGAATGATGAAGATAATGCATTACTTTCTTGGAATGGGCTTGGGAAAGAAGGATCAATGGGTCTTAGAATTTCCTAATTATCCATTGATAGCCCCTCCTTTTAGAATTGGATCATAAGGCCACATGAAAATCAATTGAAGAAAGAGCAAAGAGCCAGAGATTGAGCCTCAACTAAGACCAATAAGTTTCCTTACGACTTTGCTATACCAATGAAGTCATGCCCCTTGACCCTTAATAGAAAGTTATTAAGGAAAGATGAGACTTCCCTTGTTATGGCTTTCCTGAACCATGGTATGATCCTAAGACTGCTAGAAAGAAATTGGATTCCGATATCTTCTTTGACTTTGAAGATTCATAGAAATGAAAGATTTGAAGGTTGAAAATTGAAAACTATGTAGATAAATTTGATCCAAATGCGATGAAGAACTTGCTAGATGAAAGCTTCAACATGATGCAAGAGAAGACTTTTTTTTTATGCAAATTACTCCTTGGAAGGGGAATTTGTCGTTGTCGATCATCTAGAACGCGGTTGAGACCAAATTAGCCAAGACTATCAAATATAAACTTTCTATATTCTATTGATAACAACAAAGATTCAAGACCACAACTATTGAAAAGCAATCTACTCAAAATCGAGGTGGAAATCGAGCATGAAATATCATGGTTAGGCCCAATTATGTGATGTTACGATGCTTTTACTCAGCTTTCCCATTTTGTTCTGGTGTTTTGGGACAGGCAAATTGATGGTGAATGCCTAAGTTGATTAAATTCTGCCTAAACTCATTGGATGCAAATTCTCCCCCTTCATCACTTTGGAAAACACAAATTTTAGCACCAAACTGACATTTTACATATCTGTAAAATTCTTCAAAAGAAGCAAATAAATCTGACTTCTTGCATAGAGGAAAAAACAAAATGTTGATGAGTACCCTTATCCAGTGACACAAAATGTTGCTAATTTTGTATCACTCCGTCTCTCTTCCACAAACTTCCTTCTTTGGAAAACACAAATGCTAAACATCCTTGAGAGTTATGATCTTCAAGGATTTATTACAGGTGAAACTAAACCACCATCACAGTTTATCATGGACGCTGAGTCCAATCCACATCCAAACCTTGCATTTGTGAAGTGGCGAAAATCTGACCGTCTAGTCAAAGGATGGTTGACAGCCACTCTATCTGAAGAAGTCCTTGGCATTGTTATCGGTCTCAACACTTCAGTTGAGGTCTGGAATGCACTTGTACATGCCTTTGCATGAGTTTCATCTGATCGTAGCCTTGCACTAAAGCAGCGCCTCACTTCTGTGACTCGAGGTACTGACACTTTGGTTGTGTATTTACATCGATTCAAAGTTGTCTATGATGATCTTGCTGCCATTGGCAAACCAATTACATATCAAAAGAAGTCATGGTGGCTTCTAAATGGACTTGGCAAGGAGTATGCAATGTTCACCACCACTATGCTTCGCCCTCCTGTTCTACCATATTCAGAAATAGTTACTCTCTTAGAGAGTTATGTTGAACGGCATAACCTTGATGCACAACCAGCTCCTCAAATGGTCTTCTATGGCCAGCGCAGCAACAAGAACAGGAAAAAAAAAATGGAGGGCAAATATCATTCAATTCCAAAGGACGTGGCTTTGCTCAAGGTCACCAAACTACTCCTAAGACTTTTAATACCTCACAGTCCCATAACCAGCCAGTTGGTAGTAAGGGTGAGGTTCCTATCTGTCAAATCTGTAACAAACGAAATCTTACAACTCTTAAGTGTTTTAATCGATTCAACCATTCATTCTCTCCAGATGATATCACAAAAGCACTTACAGCTATAAAGATTGCTGAGTGTCAAGATTCTGAATGGTTCCCAGATACTGGAGCAACAGATCATATCACAGACAATCCAGGTAATTTTGATTCTTTAACTCCCTATCATGGATCTGATAGTGTAATGGTTGGAAATGGACAAACTTTACCCATTACTCGTATTGGTCAAGCAACTATTGGTACTGGGGTTTCTTTTATCAAATTAAATGATGCTTTGTTGGTCCCTGATATAAAGAAAAATCTACTCTCTGTTAGCAAGCTTACAACTAATTTTCCTTTCACTTTTGAATTTGATGGTCTTGGTTTTGTGATAAAGGACATGACAACCAACCAAATAGTAGCGAAAGGGTGTAAACGAGATGGACTGTATGCTCTTGATGGAGGTGGACCATTTGCTGTTGATGGAGATCCAAAGGCTTTTTTCTCTTACAAATTTCGGTGGGCTAATAATGATTGTTGGCATCACCGTCTTGGCCATCCACACCAACGAGTTATAGATCATTTACATTCAAGCAATCTTATTTCTTTTAATTCAAAGTCCAAGTCTTTCAAAGTTTGCACTAGCTGTCAGATGGGAAAATCTTATAGGCTGCCTTTCTTGCTTGTTGAAAATGAAATAAAGATTCCATTCTTCAAAATTCATTGTGATTTATGGGGACCAACCCCAGTCAAATCAAGGGAACATTTTCTTTTTTATGCAATCTTTGTTGATGATTATACACACTTAACATGGTATCAAAGCAGGAGATCCTGAGTTTAATCTCTGTCTTCACTCTTGTGCGCGAATAAAACGAGGCTATTGGGCGGTGACTCGCTTGGGCTCACAATCTATTTATATGGTGGGCTTGGATTTCCTACACTAGGTCGTTCTTGTGCTGAAACTGATCGAAAACTGTTCTATCCCTTTGTGTTAGTCTTGTCTTCTCTCTCTCTGTGCTCTCCAATTTTTCAACAACCTTTTTCCTTCCCCAGCCCATCGTATTTATAGCTAGATGTTAATGGAACAGTGATGATTATCTCTGACGCTAGTGCGTTTGGAGGTCCAATGCTATTAGTCGTAAGTGGGCATTTAGGTGGGAGTGGCCTTGGAATTGGTTCTTACTCTGGGATGCTCGGCGACTGTGATTCTCGATCGTGAGTTTGGTCGGGTGTTGGTTTTCCGGGTAGGATTCGCGGGAAAGGATACTGGTTTGAACAGCCCGCGCTTGTGGATGACGTCAGCGGGCCGTTCTCCGAGCATGCGAGGAAAGTAGAGTCCCAATGGGGCTGGACACTTTGGTTGGCCCAAGGAGCATCTTTGCCGTACATTAGCCCCCCCATGATTCGTTCTCCGTTCTCAGGGATGAATCAAGGAACTAAGGGTCATCGGCCCGGGTATTGTCATCCGGGGATCATTGACGCGCTTTCTCAAAAGGCGCATCAGGTCTGATAGGCTTTCATTATTATCTGACGCTTCGCGAACCGAGGCGTCGCGCGTGTAGCAGTTGATATGACGGCCCGTTGGGTTTCCCACCAACGGCCCATATATTGCCATTTACTCTCCTTTCATCCCCCTATAAATATCCCTCTTAGTCTTCCTTTCTTCACTTTCGCATTTTTCATTCTTCCTCTCTTTGCTTTGCTGAGTGTTCCTCCTCCTAGTTCAGGACTCCACTCACTCTTAGAGCCCACAGTAAGTTCTCTCTTCTCCTATCTGATTGTTTTGTTTCACTCTATTCAATTTTATAAATCGTAGTTTTTCCTCTAAGAATCTTAGTTTAGGAAATGGGTTACTCTTATTTGCTTTCATCTGAAGCCGCTCTGGCTACCTTTAGGGCTGCTTTCGATGTTCCTGGGGTCGTTGATATCGCATATTGCCCTAAGGGTGATATAGACATTCAACGGCGCCAGGGCGTCAATACGGTCTTCTTTCCTTTAATGGCCATCCTGAAGGGCGGGGTTAGATTCTTGGTCGACCCCTTGATTTTAAGGGCCCTTAGGTTTTACGGTCTTTGCCCCGACTAACTCCCTCCCAACTTTTACCGGGTGGTGAGCTGTGTCAGTAGACTAAACTGGTTGTTCGGTTTGGAACTAAACCAGCATGACATCAACTTTATGTACAGTCTGTGTGGTAATATCAATTCAGATTACTATCTGAAGACTAGGGATATGAGGGTACGGCTAATCTCATGCCTACCTGATTCCAATAGAAACTCGGCTGGGGAGTTTGTACGGGTGAGCGGTAATTGGTTTGCCGAGGAGCTCCCCTACGCATTTTCGCCGTGCGACGTTGGTCGGTACCGAGCTCCTCTCACACTACACTTCATTTGATTTTAATCTAAATAACACCTAATTGATTGCGTGGTTTCCGTGCAGATAGTAAGAGGTTCAAGCCGGATCATAGGGTGGTGCATGTCCGTGATCTAAATTTTGTGCTTAGGTCGGAGATTTTCGTTCATTCAAACGGACAACTCCGCGCATCGCACCTGATTCTTGGTATTGACCCTGTATACTCCACCTGGCAAGCATTCAACCAGGCCCTACTAGTTGACAGCCCTCTCCTTTCCTACATAGACGTGCGTCACGCGAACTTTCTTCCTCCAAAGTTCACGGCAGGGGAGGCACGTGACTGTGGCCCTAGGTACATCTGTTCGAACGAGCGCCAACCCCTTTGCGACGAGTCGGCCGAAAGAGTGTCGCGAGTACTCCAGGAAAGGGCCCTCCAACAAATTCAACCCCAAGCCCCCGCTCAGCCTAAGGTTGCCGCAGAACCAGAGGCACCTGCTCAGGTGGCCGAAGGTGTCGTAGCCGAGCACGTTGATCCCTCGGAGACGGAATCCGACCACGGTCACGAGATGGTGACAAGGAGAACGATGACGATAAGCCGTTTTATGCCAGGAGCCCGGCCAGCAGTTCAGCAGCAGGGGGATTCGAACCTACCCCCTCAACCTCCTCCAGCCCAACCGGCCCGATCACGCAAAAGCAGCATGTCGTGGAACAGACACCGCCTGGCCCGGGCAGCGTCCCGATTCGCTCGCCTTCCCGCCCTTCATCTGGCATTGTCATTCGCGAGCCGGTAACCCAAACTCAGCCGGACGGTGCGTCAACCTCCCAATCCGCCGCAAGCTGGTAACCCTCCTACCTGCTGGACGGTGAACCCCTCACAGAGACTGCCAGCGTTCGAGTTTGGGACAAGGGTCAGGGGGGCCGCATTGCCCAGAGCTTGGCGAGCGGCTTGCTTTTGCCCGAGGACGTCCGTGCCTACACAGAGGGGACGGACGAATCTTTTGGGAGGCGGCTGGTATGGCTCACTGTAACGGTAAGGCTTTCTACAACTTTGACCCTTAGTCCTTTCATTGCTTTGCTCTTTGCCTTTACTTATGCAAGGGGTCCTGCCACATACTCTCTATACTATCGCTTGTTCAGGCCGCGCAGTTGTCCTAAATAGTTGACGGGAGGATGAAAGAGCTTGCAGAGGATGCTGGTTGGGAGAAGCCTCTTAAGGACGTTGCCAACGTCACTGCTGCGGAGAAGCAGAAGGCTGCGGAGGATGCGGAGAAAAGGGTCGCTTCAGCTGAGGAGGCTAGGGCTCGTGCCGAGGGGAAGAGTGCCGGATTGGAAAAGCAGCTAGGGGACACGCAGCTGAAGCTGGCCGAGGCAGAGAGCTTGAAGACAGCCCTAGGGGAGGAATTGGCGGATTTGAAGGCCGCGTTGGACGCTTGCGAGGGCAAGTGGTACAACGAGGGGTTTGCTGATGCCGAGAACTTCGCGTAGCCGGTCATTCGCCAGGCTCACAGGCTTGGGTTTGAAGAGGGATGGCAGGCTGCACTCCGGGCCGCGGGAGTTCCCGAGGATTCTCCCCTGCGGAACCCCAGCGAGATCCCCTTTCCGCCCCCTACCGCGCCGGCACAGAACGCCCCCTACGTCATCGACGAAGAGGAGACCTTTAGCATGCGGGAATTAGTGGAGGCCATTAATGCCCACGCCGAGCCAACTGGTCTGGAGGTCACTAGTGACCCTCGGACCGAAGATCCATCAAGTTAACTTGCCGAGCCGTTTTTTCATTTGATCGTTTTTTAGAAGTTCTGTTGTTTTTTCTTTATTAGTTTTGCCTAAGTCACCGAGCTGTGGTGACGAGAGAATTTAATTTTCTCGATTTTTAATCCTTTATTGCTGTAGTACTTAAAACATTGTGATATTTCGGATTGGTTTGGTTAAGATTATGTTGTTTCGTTCTTGTTTTACTTTCACATGTTAGCGTTTCGCCTGCCCAATCCACGGCCCGTGCTGCCGTGCCTCTAACGACAGATTACTGTACTTAGGAAAAGTGTGTGTCCCTCTTGTTCGGCGACATTGATCGAATGGAGACGCAGGGTTGCCTTTAGAAGTTTAGATTATCGTTTGCTTGGTGATATCGATCAAACAGAGAGCCGGGCTTAGGAAAATTGTAGGTTTGTCGCCTGCTCGGTGATGTCGGTCGAACCAAGAGGTAGGTTTCTGTCCTTAAGAAAATTGTAGGTCCTAACCCGTTCGGTGATAGTGATCGAACCAAGAGACAGGCTTCGAAAGATTGTAGGTTTTCACCTGCTCGGTGATAGTGATTGAACCGAGAGACAGGCTTCGAAAGATTGTAGGTTTTCACCTGCTCGGTGATAGTGATTGAACTGAGAGATAGGCTTCTGTCCTTAGTAAAATTGTAGGTTTCCACCTGCTCGATGATAGCGATCGAACCGAGAGACAGGCTTCGAAAGATTGTAGGTTTTCACCTGCTCGGTGATAGCGATTAGCGATCGAACTGAGAGACAGGCTTCGAAAGATTGTAGGTTTCCACCTGCTTGGTGATAGTGATCGAACTGAGAGACAAGCTTCTGTCCTTAGTAAAATATTAGATTTCCACCTGCCCGGTGATAGCGATCGAACTGAGAGACAGGCTTCTGTCCTTAGTAAAATATTAGGTTTCCACCTGCTCGGTGATAGCGATCGAACCGAGAGACAGGCTTCTGTCCTTAGTAAAATATTAGATTTCCACCTGCTCGGTGATAGCGATCGAACTGAGAGACAGGCTTCAAAAGATTGTAGGTTTCCACCTGCTCAGTGATAGCGATCGAACCGAGAGACAAGCTTTTGTCCTTAGTAAAATATTAGATTTCCACCTGCCCGATGATAGCGATCGAACCGAGAGACAGGCTTCCGTCTTTAGTAAAATATTAGGTTTCCATCTGCTCGGTGATAGCGATCGATCCGAGAGACAGGCTTCTGTCCTTAGTAAAATATTAGGTTTCCACCTGCTCAATGATAGCGATCGAACCGAGAGACAGGCTTCTGTCCTTATGAGGCATAAATTTTTAATTGCTCGGCAAAATGGATTAAGCTGAACACAATTATACTCGGTGTGCGTTACTCAACCAATGCACCTGTTAGGTGCTCCTTTCAACTTCCAACATATTACAGGCTATCAGTGATAAAACTTTTTAAGGTTGTGTACATTCCATGGCCGAGGTATCGGCCTCTCGTTCAGGTCTTCCAGGTAGTATGCCCCCACGCCAGCTACGGCGGTAATCCTGTAGGGTCCTTCCTAGGTTTGAGCCAGCTTTCCAGCATTCGTGTCTCTCGCATTCCCTAGCACTTTCCTCAGTACCAAGTCCCCAGCTCCGAACTCCCTTACCTTCACACGTTGGTTATATCGTCGTGCGAGTTTCTGCTGATATTCCGCCAGCCGTATAGTAGCTGATTCTCGGCACTCTTCCAACCGATCCAGGCTTTCCACCATCATCTCGTCGTTTCCAGCAGGGTTGAACCCGGCGACCTGTGCGCTACAAAGATCTATCTCTGCTGGTATTACGACCTCCGCCCCATATGCCAAAGAGAATGGGGTTTCCCCCGTGGACATCCTTGGGGTGGTTCGGTATGCCCAAAGAACTCCGGGCAATTCGTCAGCCCAACGGCCCTTGGCACCGTCCAGCCTCTTCTTCAGCCCGCTCAAGATCGTCTTGTTAGTAGCCTCCGCTTGACCGTTGCCCTGAGGGTATGCCGAGGTGGAATATCTGTTTTTTATGCCGAGGTCGCTACAAAATGCACGAAAGGACTTGCTATCAAATTGCAGTCTGTTGTCTGAAACCAATGACTCTGGCACCCCGAACCTCGTAATTATGTTCCTCTATAGGAACTTCTCAACGTCCACGTCTCGAATATTGGCCAACGCCTCGGCTTCCGCCCATTTGGTGAAGTAGTCTACGGCCACCAGGACAAACCTGCGGTTGCCCGTTGCTCGGGGAAATGGGCCGAGGATGTCTAGCCCCCACTGCGCAAAGGGCCAGGGAGCACTGATCAGGTTGAGGCGGCCCGCTGGTGAATGGATCAGCGGGGCATGTTTTTGGCACCGCTCACACTTTCGAACATACTTGGCGGCGTCCTTCTGCATTCGGGGCCACCAGAACCCCTGGGTCATCGCGCGGTGTGCCAATGAACGCCCCCCCGTGTGGCCTCCACACACCCCATCATGAAGTTCGGCAAGGAGCTCACCTACCTTATCGGGGTGCAGACATGATAGGTACGAGCCACCAAAAGATCTGCGATAGAGTCGGCGGTCGGTCGACAACCAGTATCGTGGCGCTATTCAACGCACCCTGTTGGCTTCTTAAGTGTCGCTCGGGAGTTTATCCTCGGCAAGAAAGCCAATGATCGAGTCCATCCAACTCGACCTAGACGTTGTAATTACAGCGACATTTGCCCCATCAGTGCCCTCGCCGTTCGTGACAGTAATGCTTGGTTGAGGTGTCAATTCTACCTTGATCATCCGGGGAATCCCCTCCGTTGTTGACGATGCTAATGTGGCCAAGGAGTCTGCATGTCTGTTCTGCGTCCGGCTGATCTAGTACACTTTCGCCGTGCAAAATTTTTCCATGATCCCCTTGGTCGTTTGCAGGTATGCCCTCATCCGGGGGTCTCGAGCTTCGAAGGTCCCCTGGATTTGATTAGCCACTAGGCGAGAATTCGTGTATGCCTCCACGTCCCGGGCTCCCAATTCCAACACAACCTTCAGTCCGGCGAGTAAGGCTTCATATTCGGCCTTGTTGTTGGAGGCCCGAAAACCCAGCCTAAAAGAGTGTTCCAGTCTTATGCCCTCAGAGGTGACGATGACGACTCCGGCGCCGGCTCCCATGGAGCTAGAGGCCCCATCCACAAGCACTCTCCACGGGCGGCTCTCCACATGACAGATTACCTCGCTGCCGCACCTGGGAGAGAACTCGGCAACAAAATCGGCCAGGATCTACCCCTTTATTGAACTTCGTGACTTGTACCGAATGTCAAACAAGCCCAACCTGGTTCCCCACTTGGCTATCCTTCTCGTGAAATTTGACCTTCTTAACAACGCCTGCAGGGGATACTCGGTCAAGACGTAGACTGTATGCGCCTGAAAAAATGCGATAATCTCCTTGTAGCATATATTAGAGCCAGCACAAGCTTCTCCAAGGGCAAGTATCTCGTCTCGGCATCCACCAGGGTCTTACTGATGTAATACACGGGCTGCTGTACTCCTGTATCCCTGAGCAACACGGCGCTTACCGTGTGGTCAAACACGGATAGGTACATAAACAAGTCCTCCTTGGGCTCGGGGGCCGTCAACATGGGCGCTCGCATCAGGTATTCCTTCAAATCTTGGAAAGCCCTGTCGCAATCCTCGTCCCAACGGAACCCTTTCCATTTCTTCAGGAGCTGGTAGAATGGTCGGCAACGATCGGCGAATTTGGAAATGAACCGGTTTAGGGCAGCTAGCATCCCGGTCAGTACTTGTACCACTTTGGGGTTGCTCGGCGGCTTCAGCTGCTGTACGGCCTCTATCTGGTCCGGGTTTACTTCTATCCCCCGGTTGGTGATCAAATATCCCAGGAATTTGCTGGACCCCACACCGAAGGCGCACTTCTCGACATTCAGGCGCAACTTATGGTGTCGAAGGATCTCAACCACTCCCCGGAGGTCTTCAATGTGCTACTTCTCCTGTTTACTCTTTACTACCATGTCATCGATGTACACTTCAACCGTTCGCCCTATTTTATCCCGGAACATCCTCGTCATCATACGTTGATAAGTGGTGCCAGCGTTTTTCAACCCAAAAGGCATCACCGTGTAATGATAGTTGGCCTCGGGGGAGATAAACACCGTCTTCTCCCTATCCTCGAGGGCCAGGGCTATTTGGTGATATCCCTGAAAGGCGTCCAGGAAGCTCATTCTTGGGTGACCGAAGGTGCCGTCCACCAATTGATCAATCCTCGGCATGGGAAACGGGTCCTTTGGACATGCTCTGTTCAGGTCGGTGAAGTCTACGCAGACCCTCCATTTACCGTTCTTCTTTTTCACCACGACGGTGTTTGCTAACCATTCTGGGAAATAGATTTCCCTTATTGCCCTAGCCTCCTTCAGTCGTTGTACTTCTTCCTTTACTGCTTCCGCATGCTCCCGTGCCGACCTTCTTGGCCTTTGTTTCTTCGGAGGAAAAGAGGAGTCCACGTTAAGTCTATGGACGATGAAGTCAGGGTCCACCCCGGGCACTTCATATGGGTTCCAAGCAAACACGTCTACATTCTGTACAAGGAATAACAACATTTCTACTTTATCCTGATCGTTCAAACCTCCCCCTATTTGAAAGTACCTGCCCTCATATGGTAGTATCTTCACTCTTACCACCTCCTCGGCAGTCCCGCCCCCCTTCCCTTCTGTAGAAATCTGTAATTACTATAAGGGGGGCCCCAGCGGTGTGCCCTTATGCTCGGTCAAACCCCTTTGGTCGGCCTTCCCCTCTTTCCAATTAACTGCGGCGACTAGGCATTGTCTAGCCATCTGCTGGCTCCCTCGCACTACGGTTATGCTGTTCTCGGTTGGAAATTTAACTTTGACATGCAAAGTGGAAGGACCGCCTCCATCGCATGGATCCACGGCCTTCCGAGTATCGCAGTATATGGGGAAAATGAAGCAACTATTATGAAAGTCACTGCCACCTCCTTGCCCTCCATACTCACGGGCAGGGTGATCCGCCCCTCCAGAATTACTTGCCCGCCGTCGAAGCTGACTAGGGGCGTAGTGTACTGGGAAATATCCTCATTCTTTAATCCGAGCCCCCTGAATAGAACGGGGTACATCACATCCGCCCCGCTCCCCTGGTCTATCATTACTCTTTTCACCAGGAAACCTCCTATTAAGGCGGTAACTATTAGTGCGTCGTCGTGTGGCTGGATCGTTCCTCGCAAATCGCTGTCCCCGAAAGCGATAGGCTCCTGGGCGACCTTTAACCTTTTACCGGATGGCTGTTCGTCTGAACCATTCCCCGTCGGCGTCACAGCCAGCACCTTGTTCCTCTGTTCTCCGGAAAAACCTCTCAGAGTGGCATGGATGACCTTAATTATCCCCAGCGGGGGCAGGAGTTGGTTGCCCCTTTTCTGGGCACCTTGCCAAGCATCTGCTTCTCCCGCGTTTACTACAAATTCTTTCAAATGCCCGGCCTTGGCCAGTTGGGCGAGGTGGTCCTTTAGCACTCGACACTGCTCGGTAGTGTGACCCTTATCCTTGTGGTAGGTGCAATACAAGTTCTGGTTCCTCCTAGTTGGGTCACCACTTATTCTGTTCGGCCACCGGAAGTACGGCTCGTGTTTAATCTTGTCTACGATCCTGTGCACCGGCTCCTTAAATGCTAGGTTGACTTCCCCTGCCTGTGCTCCGGGCTCTTGGATCCTCAAGTCCCCTCGTGCCCTTGGTTAAAAAGCCACTCTGCCGAGGGCGGTTCGTTACCGACGCTTTTCCCTTACTTTGCAGCTGATCATCCTCCAGCCGCTTGTACTCTTCGATACGCCTCATCAGCTGTCTCATGTCCTCGAAGGGCTTCTTTGTCAATGATTCCCGCAGTCCAGAATCCTCGGGCAACCCTATTCTGAAGGTGCTTGCGGCGATCTTCTCATTCCCCTCACCAATCTCGTTGTAGAGTTCCCAGTAACGGCCAGTGTAACTACGGAGGGTTTCCCCTACCCTCATTTTCATGGACAGTAACGCATCCACCGGCTGAGGCACTCGGCTGCATGTCACGAATTGGAGTCCGAACTCCTGTATTAGCTCGGCGAAATCATGAACCGAGCCCTTCCGCAATCCATTGAACCATCTCAGGGCGGTGGGCCCGAGGCTCGATAGGAAAACCTTGCATATCAGCGCGTCATTATGGGTGTGCAGAGACATCATCTGGATATAGTGACTGACGTGTTCTACCGGGTCAGTCTTTCCGTCGTAATAATTGAATGGAGGGCGTGTGAATCTATTTGGCATTGGGGCGCGCTCGATATCCGCCGAGAAGGGTGATCGGGCAGCTCTGCTCAAAGCACGGCTCATCGTATCGATGGCCGCGTTACGGGACCGTGGCTCTTCTGGTGAGTCCGAGCCTCGGTTCGTGTCCTCCCGTGATTGCGAACGGTCTCGGCGTCGACGGTGTTCCCGCGAACGCGGGCGTTCTCTTCGCCACTGGTACTCCCGAGAGCGCGAGCGTTCCGGCCGGTGTAGGTACCCGGACTGACTGAACCCCGTTTGACGATACTGTCTCTCCGCATCAGATACCTCTCGGTCGTCTTCGTTTCTTCTACGGCGCCTGTTTCCTACCTCCAACTCCAGGCCCCTCACCAGCCTGCGCAACCGTTCGATCTCTTCGTCCCTCTCGTCCAACTGTCTGCGCCCTGAGGCGATGGATACGGTTCGCTGCGTTTGGTACGATCCCTCTCCGAGGCCGAACAGCTCTTCCTCCGTTCAGTGATCTCTATCTTCGCGTCTCTTTTGCCTCCTTTCTCGCCAAGTAGATCCCCGCGAAGACCCCACTGAGCCGCTGTCGGCAGCACTCCTAGAAATTCTTCTAGCCATCTCGTTGAGTGCAAGTCTCAGTAGAACCACAACACTGTAGGAGATTCCCACAGACGGCGCCAATTGTGCGCGCCTAAAACGAGGCTATTGGGCTGTGACTCGCTTGGGCTCACAATCTATTTATATGGTGGACTTGGATTTCCTACACTGGGTCGTTCTTGTGTTAAGGCTGATCGAAAACTGTTCTATCCCTTTGTGTTAGTCTTGTCTTCTCTCTCTCTGTGCTCTCCAATTTTTCAACAACCTTTTTCCTTCCCCAGCCCATCGTATTTATAGCTAGATGTTAGTGGAACAGTGATGATTGCCTCTGGCACTAGTGCGTTTGAAGGTCAAATGTTGTTAGTTGTAAGTGGGCATTTAGGTGGAAGTGGCCTTGGAATTGGTTCTTACTCTGGGATGCTCGGCAACTGTGATTCCCGATCGTGAGTTTGGTCGGGTGTTGGTTTTCCGGGTAGGATTCGCGGGAAAGGATACTGGTTTGAACAGCCCGCGCATGTGGACGACGTCAGTGGGCCGTTCTCCGAGCATGCGAGGAAAGTAGAGTCCCAATGGGCCTGGACACTTTGGTTGGCCCAAGGAGCATCTTTGCCGTACAACTCTACATCCCATTTAAAATATTAAATTCCCACTTGTTGGGCCCCCACTTATTAAGGGGAAGTTTAGGCCCACAAGTGAGGTGGAGTGTTAGAATTATTGTTAAGTGATTAAATTCACCATTTCCTGATAGCTTAAACTTTTAGGACAATCGGTAATTTAACATCTATTAGTATGATTCAAAGTCCAATTCTATTTTTGTTTTTGAGTCTAGTAAGTATTTTGAATGCATGTCCATTGAACACTCTTGTTTCTAACAAGAGGAAGTTAAACTGTGTTAAGAATATAAAAAGAAAGAGATTGAGAATAATCTGTATATTGATTTATATTCTGTTTGTGTATCACTGAGGAGTCTTATATAAGTACAATATGTGTGAAGTACAAGTACAATACACTGGGCCTAAGTCCACTGGACTAGACTAACATATGTGCTAACGCTTTTCTTATATCTTGAATTTAAGTATTTTTAAGAGAGGAACCCTTGATTCCAAGGGGGGAGAGCTTGAATATAATGAAAGAAAGCAATTTGAATATATGGCTTTCCCACAACATTGTTGAATGTTTCAAAGCTCAATCATCTTAGTTCATATTTATAAAAATAAAATTTGTCCTAGAAGTGGTTTTTGACTATTGATTGGATTTGTTTTACTAATGTTAGAAAAATTTCTATTTAAACAAACAAAATAAATTTTAGAGAAAAAATATACTTTATTTCAAAAAAATGATTAATTGATTATGAAATTTATAAATATGATTTTTTTTTTTTTAAACAATCATGCCCTACTATTGCAAAAATTGAAGCAAGCTCCTAAGCGCCCAAATATTGTATAAGGCAAATCACAAGGAAAAACTTCTAAAAGATCCCACACTTTTTTATATTCATATAAAATAACTTTATGTTAACTAATAACAATTTTTTTTTTCAAATTTATTAAACTTTAGTCCTTACATTCAAAATTCCAAATACAATTTTAATAGTTCACGCTAATAAGGAAAAAAAAAACATTATTTCATTTAGGCATTTGTAATACATTACATTATTATCAAAGAAAAGGTATAAAATAAAATAAAATAAAATAAAAACCAACAAAGAATATGTAAAAAACGTGAATAAGGGTTGAACCGTTGAAGGTAAACATGTAAGTGGGTGAACAGTTGAAATTGAGCCTTGGGCCTCATCTTAGTTTTATGTTTTCGGCTGTTTAATGCTCTGCCCAGGTTTTGGCATTTTGCTCTATTTGTGAAATTTCGCTCTATTTGATTTTTGATGTAGTGATCTCGATTGGCCTTTTTTTTTTATCCTTTATTTTTGGGGGAGACATTTTGAAATCAATACAAAGAAAAATTCTTTTTGTGGTAGGATTATGAGAAAATTATTGCGTACTCCCTGTGTACCATAAATGCATACTCTTTCCACTCACATAAATGGTGGGTCCCATTAATTAAATTCATAGTGGGACTCACCACTCATGTGAGAGGAGGGACTACGCATTTATGGTACTCTGAGAGTACATAATAATTTTTCAGAATTCTATGGTCAATATACATCCTTATTTTTTAATTAATAATTTGTAGGAGTAAAATATAAATTTTTTTAAGTAAAACTGAGCAAAGTCACTTGTATATATATCATACCATTTTATCTCATAAAGACTTAACTTACGTGATAAAATTTTATCTTTTATACGAAATTAGTTTCCCAACTATGGGTCTATATAATGAAAACATAAAAATAAATAAATAAAGAAGTTGATATCAACAAAACCTATAAAAAAAAATAAAAAAATGAAAAAAGAAAGAAAGAAAACGTAAAAATCAAAGATGATTGAATTTTAAAAAAACTATTAATATAAAGTAAACATAGAAATTTATAAATAAATAAAAAAGTTAATATCAATTATCAAATAAACAGAACGAAATGTATTTAAGTAAGAGAAAAGAATAGAACAAAAAAAGAATGAAATGAATTTTTTTTTTTTTTTTTTGGAGAATAAGAATGAAATGAAATTAAGTAATCTTATTTGAATATTTTAAAATAAAAGAATGAAAATGAATATAATGTATTTCTTTTAGAAGAAAATGAACATAATGTAAGTAACCTTGTTTGGGAGTAATATAGAGGAAAATGAATGAAATCATTTTATAACAATATTACAATTAAATCTTTATTTAAAAATAAATTGTTGAATATATATATGGGTTTTTTGAGAGTTTTTGTAAAAAAAAATTTAAATCTATTTTCATTCTCTCTAATTCCTCCTAATTTTTGGCAATGAAAATTTGAGATTTTGAGGCAATAGTAAGGAACACGTATTCCTTCCTACTCATTCTACTTCTTTAAACTTAAACTTCCAAACAAAGAAACGCGTTGTTAGTAATTGAAAATAATACAATTTGAACAATTTTAAATTCACCTAAAATAAAATAAAAAGAAGTAAATCCTTTGATTAAAGATAAATAAATAGTAATTTCAAATTTAGAATTAGGAAGGGTCGCATTCTTTTGCTCGAAAGGAATGCAATTTCTCTCGTTTATTTTATTTAGTGACTAATTAAAAAATAAAACTATTGAGCGGTTGATTCGTACTTCAATTTGGATTGAAAATCTATGACTTTATCTCAAATTATTTCAAAATAGAAATATCTAGTCTAAAACTATTCTTTAAGATAAAAATGATATTATAATTATACCTCCATTAAAAATTTAGTAGTGTCAAACAAGAGAAAGAAATAATATTATAAAATTATTATTTTTATTCATTTTCATTTCAATTCCCACCACTTTTAAGCTTATTATATATGAGTTCCAATTAACTTAACCAGTAAAGTCCCAGATTGTTGAATAAAATATTTAAGATTCAATCCCTATCTAAACCAAAGACCAATTGTTGTCTTGGTTTGATGATAAAAAGTATAATCATTAGAAGTGAACACCATAGGATAGAGAAATTAAAAGGTCCTTATGATAGACCACGTTACTTGTCCACCATTCTACTGTAAGACTTTAATTTTTTTAAAATTATTGAGTCAGTAGTCAGTTTATGTTTAAAAAAAAATTTAGACTCAATAATTTTAAACCGATGGAAGTCTTTTAGTGAGATGATGAACAAGTAATGTGATCTACCATAAGTACCTTATAATTATAATTTCTCAATGGTTGTAACTCTATAAATTAAAAAAAAAAAAATGATAGTAGTCTATCCCCAAAAAAAAAGCTTAGTACACAGTATGCCATATAATATTGAATATTGATTGATTTCTTCAGTCATTGACACGCATATATGTAGTATATAATAGTATACACCCGCTTTCGAAAGTCTACTCTGTCTCTCTGCTTCTCAAAAATGGCATTCACAGCCGCCTCTTCTCTCTCCTCCAAATCTCTCCTCCTCCATCCACACCAACCTTTCACACCTATCTTCAACTCCAAGCCCCGCCACCACAAACCCATCTCAGCCATCCACGCCGCTGACCCTTCAAAGTCCTCTAAATCAACAGACATCGCTACAAGCAGCACCACCCCAATTCCCATTCAATGGAGCCTCGAAAGCTGGAAATCCAAGAAGGCTCTTCAGCAGCCAGAATACCCGGATCAGATAGTGCTGGACTCAGTTCTGAAGACCCTGGAGTCATTCCCTCCAATCGTGTTTGCTGGCGAAGCCAGGAGCTTGGAGGACCGTTTGGCTGAGGCAGCTCAAGGAAAAGCGTTTTTGCTTCAAGGTGGTGACTGTGCTGAGAGCTTCAAGGAGTTCAATGCCAACAACATTCGTGACACCTTCCGTCTTCTTCTCCAGATGAGTGTTGTTCTCATGTTCGGTGGCCAAATGCCCGTAGTCAAGGTCCTTCTTTTCTCTCTAATATTTTTTTTATCTCTATGTCACTGTTTCTGATAGTTTTTGGGAATATACATGCATGGTGGTGTGTTGAAACTTATGTTGAAAGATTTGAAATTGTGGATTGAAGAATAATAAGTCGGATTTTTTTTAAACTTGGGATCCTCATCATAGTGAATTTTCTCTCTGTTTATGGTGGTTTCATAGTTGTATAGTGGCTTTTAGGAAATATCTTTTGAGCTGGATTTTGATATGTTTAGATGTTATAAGTAAGAAAATTAGTGATCATAGAGCTTGAAGGTTTGGATTACTCCATAAAAACTTGAAAATTTAGTAACTGAATTTGAAAGGGCTGAAACTGGAATTTTTCTCATAAGTACGAAGTGATTCTAGAGAATTCGCACGAGTTGACTTTCAGATGGAGTATTATAGTACTAAATTGTGGATAATTTGCAAAGCTGAGATAATTGTTTGTTGTTTTTCTTAGTGAATGTTGATTTAAGAATCGTAATTCTAAATGATGGTAGTGACACTGACTAATTTGAAAAAAATTGTGGGAATGATTATTTAGGTGGGGAGAATGGCGGGTCAGTTTGCAAAGCCAAGATCAGATCCATTTGAGGAGAAGGATGGAGTGAAGCTGCCAAGTTACAGAGGAGACAATATCAATGGTGATGCATTTGATGCAGAATCAAGACTTCCGGATCCTGAAAGGATGATTAGAGCCTATTGCCAATCAGTCTCAACTTTGAACCTCTTAAGGGCATTTGCCACAGGAGGATACGCAGCAATGCAGAGAGTCACCCATTGGAATCTTGATTTCATGGAGCACAGTGAGCAGGGGGATAGGTATATTTGTTATTCAAATAGTTTAATTAGATATACTAACTATTTAGCTTGGTTTTTGGGTTTATTTAAAGTTTCGCACAATTTTTTTTAATTGTTTTAACCATGTAATGGAATAAACAATTAAGAAGACTTCGTCTCACCTTCCTTGTGTTTCTGCTTGTTCATTTTTACATTAAATAGTTAGATATTGTCTTGAAATAGTTACCAGATGTCTGTGTTATTTTTTTTAAGTAGACTTGTGAATCAGTAGAAAAAAAAAAAAAAAATCCTTGGATAGCATTTTTGTAAAATCTCATTTCTATATAATTATTAGATGTAACATTTTTTGAGTGCTCTTTTTATCTTTAAAAGATGGTGGAAATAAAATGAAAATTGCAGGCCTCCCATCTTTAATCCCAAGCAAATGTAACAAAGAAAAAGCTTGTTTTGTTTAGCTTTTTGTGACTTTTGTAGTATCTTTTCTTGCTGAGAATTAAATAAATGATTATTCTTCAAAATGGAGAATATGGATTACTTTGATTTCTATGGATTACTTTGATTTCTAGGAACTAACTTCCAGATAATTTTTTCCAAACTCCATCTTGTGGCTTCATTAACTTCTTCAATGAGTTGACTTAGTTTAGTTCTCAAGAGAGTTACACCTTAAGTTCTGTTTCTATAAGTCTAGGAGGATTTTCAGGAATTAGCATGTTCTTGCTATGGCTTGACAGGTACCGTGAACTGGCTCACCGAGTTGATGAGGCCCTTGGATTCATGGGTGCTGCTGGACTCACTTCAGACCACCCAATTATGACTACAACAGATTTCTGGACATCTCATGAATGCTTACTTCTGCCTTATGAGCAAACACTTACAAGAGAGGATTCTACTTCTGGGCTGTACTATGATTGCTCCGCTCACATGCTTTGGGTGGGAGAACGCACCCGACAACTTGATGGTGCCCATGTTGAGTTTTTGAGAGGAGTTTCTAATCCTCTCGGCATTAAGGTATCTAGATTGTTTTTCCTTCATTTCTATTTAAACAAACTCTTTTTTGTTTGTTGCTTCTTGTTTTCCAATTTCCTCGGGCTCTGTCTTGTTGAACAAATCCATGTTTTGTTTGTTATACTTTCTCTTGCAGATTTGTAAATTCCCCTTTTTTCTTTTATTGTAATTTTTACCTGTTACATGCTTCTATATACGTTGGTTCAGTCATGAAAGAAGTTATTTTTGTTTTTTTTTTTTTTTGGGATAAATTAAAGAAGTTATTTTTGTATGTGATAACATGATGTTGCTCTGATGACAAAGGATCAGAGAGCTAATAAAAGATTGCAATGTGATGCAGGTGAGTGACAAAATGGATCCAAATGAGCTTGTTAGGCTCATAGATATTCTAAACCCTAAAAATAAACTTGGAAGGATAGCAGTAATTGTAAGAATGGGAGCTGAGAACATGAGAGTGAAGCTTCCTCATCTGATCAGAGCTGTCCGTAGAGCAGGTCAATTTGTCACTTGGGTTAGTGACCCTATGCATGGGAATACCATTAAAGCTCCATGTGGACTTAAAACCCGGTCTTTCGATGCAATCAGGGTATGATTTATGTCATCAGTTAACTCGTTTACATCTGCTACGTGAATTTAATTGCTGAGTTTTACTTTTATTGTTGTGCAAGTATATTGCATAAGTCATCAAATCAAGTAACTAAAGAAATTTCTTGTGGGTCATTCAAACTGTAACCATAATCTTTTGCTGCCTTGACCAGTGTGTTTTATGAGCATTTTCACAGTTTATTTTTTTTGTCATTAATGTGGCATATTTGGTTGGCATAAAACATATACTCAAATGCTTAATGATAAGGTTGACTGGAGATATAATGACAAATGTATAGTAGGTGGAACAAAGGCATCCTTTAGAATATTTCTGGGTTCTGGCAGGCCTAGTCAAAAAAATTGCTTAGGCTGCATTTACTTTGGAATTCCTCTTTATGGTTGGATTACTTTCTGACAAAATTGGTTGCCTGATACTACTGCTTGTGAAATGGGAATAACCTTACCTTCCCTCCCTTCCCCTTATTCTATCTCTCACTTAGGCAGGGGGTGAGATGCTGAAGATTGTACTTACCATTTCTAGCCTGTAAATATGCATCATATATTGCATATTATAGCAGTATTCAAAGAAATCTTCCAGGCTGACAAATGAGCCTTTGCAAAATAGTTTTCAAAAGAAACTTTCATTACTTATTAAATAATTCTTTGGCTCCCTTGATGATTGGGAATCTTTTGGCTGATCTCATTTGTAAGTGTCCTTGTTGATGACATGTTCAAATATTCTACTGGCATAAAGTAGTTAGTCGATTGCTTACCAATTATTAGATTAGACATTAAAAACAAAAAGAAACTTTTGTAGGTAAGACAGGCACATCTTCTTTATAATGTAATTTGTGTAGACATAACTCAGTCAATGTACTTACTTGGGCCTACTTTGGAACTCCACTAATTAATCTGTGGTTTGGTTTTCTCTACCTTGGATGTAGAAAGTCACATCAATGTGTGAAGTTAGGACTCCATGGGTTTTTTTTTTTTTTTTGCAAGTATTTATATTTTTGTTTTCTCGCACTGATGATAAAAATGAAGAATTTACTATTTACTTTATGGTTAAAAAAAATAATAATTAAAATAATAACAACAATTACATATTGTTTTGCTTCTAGGCTGAGGTGAGGGCATTCTTTGATGTACATGATCAAGAAGGAAGCTACGCTGGTGGAGTTCATCTAGAGATGACTGGGCAGAATGTAACAGAATGTGTAGGAGGCTCGCGAACTATAACATATAATGATCTAAGCTCACGTTACCACACCCATTGTGACCCAAGGCTGAATGCTTCTCAATCTCTAGAGCTTGCCTTTATCATTGCAGAGCGGCTTCGAAAGAGAAGGCTTGGGTCGAGGCATAAAGTAGCCTAAATTGGATTATAGGAGGCTTTGGTCTGTTTCTGTTTTAAGGTCTCATTCTCTCTCTATCTCTCAATATATATACATATAAATTGGTGTGTCAGTAATGGTCTGAAAGATGAAGTGAAGGCTTCACCGCAATCGAAGTCAATAAATCTGAGGATAAACAAATTAAATGATGATTCCTATATATATATCTAGCTGCATGTATGTGTTGCTATCAAAATAATGTTCGACTTTTGTGTTAATTATGTAATTATATGGATAGCTTGTAGCTTGAATTGCTACTTGGCATCCAGCATGGTTGTGTATACAGATTTTTGACCCCCATGTATAAAAGGTTCTGAATAATCCTATCTTGGCAGAATGTTATCAAAGAATTCTATAAAGTTTAAAATCTCTGTGACCTGATTTTAGCTGGTTTTATTAGATTTTCCTAGGTTTCCTATGTAAATTTCTTTGCCATTTTATTTTCCAGTTTCTTTACAATAGGGAGATCATACTTTTTTGTCGGCTTCAAAATTTTTTGATTTGATTACAAGCTATACATTCTGACTGCAAGGTTCCGTAGATTATTATTATTTTGCTAAAAACCGAGATTTCATAAAAGAGAAACAGCAGCAGTATCCTTCATGCAAGGATCCAGAACTTCAGTATGAAGAAGACACTTATTACAGCAAAAAGAAGACCTATGAGCAGCAGCAAATTAAATTTAGCTAAACTATGAGCTGTTGTGTTAACTTCTCTCCTATCCCAACTAAAATTACCAATAGCAAAAGATGTGCTAAGATCCACCGCATCACTAATCAGAGTTAGGATAGGTCAGGCAACATGAAAGCAACTGTCTTACATCAACACAATTTTTTGCATCACCCTTCACTTCAATACTCTGTAGATTTTCTGACTTAGCAAGCTGTAAAGCCCAGAGAATAATAGCTACTTTAGCCTGCACAGATTCACAAATCTCATATACTTTAGCCCAAGCTTCAATCACCTCTCCATTTCCATCTCAGGCCACCACAGCTAGGATAGTGAAATCCTTTAATACAACCGCATCAACATTAAATTTTTACTACAACAACAGAAGAAGTCTTCCAAGAGGATTCCTTGTTAAACAGTAATTCCTTAGATTGTTCTAAGGCCAGCACATACTCCTTAATTCTGTTTTCAATATTGCAGATATGGGCTTTAAGAATAACCTTGTTTGAAGGTTACAAATAGAATCCACTGTTAGAGCCATTTGCAAGGTAGATACCTCTGCCACCTCCTTGGAATGATGGCTAGAAAACATGGACTGGATTGGAGGATCTAAGATCAACTTCACTATGCCTGTATTGTAGGGTACATTCAATTTGTCGGTTCTGACTTCTGAGACCAGCAGCCAAACCAGATTGCGTTTGCCACAGGACAATTCAAGAACTTCCTCACACAACCTGTATCAACTATCTCCAAACTCTGTTGTAGGTTGTCAATCCTCCAAAGTAACATTTTGACTCTCTCATGGACCTTAATCCTCCACAATCTTTGCCAAGGCAAATTTGAAGTGTTGGAATACCCAATATGAGCTTGACTCACTCTATAGGAAGATTTGACAGAAGAATGACCTTTATGGTACTTAATCCGTATTAGCCTATTGGATTTAGGTCTTAGGGGAATGAGATTTTTTTGTGACGGCCTGGACAGATTCATCATCAAATTATTCTGTCAGCATGTCTCTCTCCTAACAATGTAAGGAAGGTTTAATAAGGCTGAACACCATCAAAAGATTCATTGGGGTTGATTCATCTCTAGGCTTCGGTTTAAAATTCTCTAACCAATTTAAAATTCTATAAATTCACACATTAATAGAAGTCACATCCCCTACTAGATAGCAAGCACCTTTTACCACTAAACTCTTTACCTTCTCAATATCCAGACTAGAGAAGCATTAAGAATCTCATACATAGACTATCCCTTTTAGATGCAACCAACCAAGATAGATTGGCAATCGATGCTACGTTGAATTGCTTGTTTTTCTTGAACCCAAGCCCTCCCTTTTGTTTTTTGGTTAGCACAGATTGTCTCGAGCTTTCCATGTCACATATCTACTAGGGTTTTGTTCCTCCAACCCTTCGATTTAGCTTGTAATCTCTCCTGTAGGAATTTGAAATCCCTTGTGGTTGCTTTTGTGAGGAACAGAGGTGTCCAAAGATAGATGGCATCCTTTTGAAGTTGCTTCATTTGCAACACATGCTTTATGGTTCTATCGGATAACTATTGGGTGGACTCATGGAAGGTTACTCCAGATTTGTTCTTGTTTAAGAGTTGACCGGACCACTTGCAGTGTTTAACTATTTATTAAGCATTCATTGATGGCAATAGCTTCACTTCTTTGGGCTATTTAGAATAACACAAGGTCATCAGCATACATGACGTGTAATAGTTGGTCCAACAACACTGGTCTTCACACCATTGATTATTCTTTCTGTAAATTTCTTATCGACCTATTTGGATAACACTTCCTGGCATAAAATGAAGGTGTAAAGGGATAGTGGATTCCCTTACCTCTGCCCTCTACTAGGTATAAAGTGCCTAGACATACCTCCATTGATAAACACACAACAAATGACACTGGAGAATCACACTCCATTATCTACTTCACAAATTTTTCATTGAAACCAAAATTGTTAAGCACTTTAAGAAGCTCAAGTTAATTCTATCATATGTCTTTTGCAAATCTAGCTTTATAGGTATTAATTAGGGTGTAAATGGGTTAGGTTGACGGGTTTTTTTAATCATAATCGGGTTTAAAAAAAATCCAACTCATCAGAAGGGTCCAATCCACCTAAATCAAGTTGGACCCATGAGTTGGACCTTTTTTTTAATTGAGTAATTAGTACATCTAGCTTTTGCAAATCTAGATGGGTTAGGTTGACGGGTTTTTTTAACCATAATTGGGTTAAAAAAATCCAACCCATCACAAGGGTCCAATCCACCTAGATCAAGTTGGACCCATGAGTTGGACCTTTTTTTTAATTGAGCATTAGTACAACATTAACACAAATAAAAACAAAATTATAACTTAATAAACCTGAGCATTGCACTAATCCAACACAAACTATTTTATTAGTGCTTCAATTTTTTTTTTTTTTTTTTTGACAGGGTTAGTGCTGTAAAGTTTAAACCAATACAAATAATAACAAATTTATATTGGTAGTGCATCAAACCAATACAAATAAATAAATAAATTTAATAAAAAACCAAATAACTTTTCATTTAATTAGTAAGATATCAAATAGTTCTATGTCAACTTAGTTGAGAAACAAAATAAATATGAACTAGTTTTATTATTTTATAGGTAGTTCTAACTTTACAGTCAAAAAAAATTATTTTATAGGTAGTAGGATATTATATAGTTCTATCACAACTCAATTGATAAACAAAAGAGTAAATAATAATATCATATAATATTATATATATATATATATATATATATATTAAATATAGGTAGGTTGGGTTAGATTAGGCGGATTTGTGAATCTACACCCAACCCAACTCACAGTAAAAAAAAAATTAACAATTCAACCCCAACTCATCAATCCTTAAAAACCAATCCAACTTGGTGGTTTGGTTGAATTGAGTCAATTTTGGCGGATAGGTGGGTTAACTACACACCCGTAGCATTAATCCATCCTTGGCTTTCCTCCTCTTGAAGCTAAGTAACATTTTCTACACCACCATCTTATATTTTGCAATCCATCTATCAAGTATAAAGGATGACGGGTTGGGAGAGATTAGTTTGTGCAAAACTGGCCTCAAATTGATGACTTTATACCAATGCATTCCCTTATTTTGTGTAAAATATTTTTGGTTAATCTCAATAGACTCAAATACAAAAACACACGCAAACCAAAAATAAGATGTGTATTCTCAAAATTAGTGGGATAATGTAGAGACAAAATTCACATTCATTCATGGGGTGTTCAAGCTTTTGGTTGTGACTGAAATTCCTAAATAAAGCCTTTTAACATTCTAGATGCTGATGGGTTAGTCCCCCTAGGTCCTCATTCTTCTCTTCAATAAAATTTGTTCTTATTCAAAAAAAAAAAAAAATAACAAAAACAAAACAAAAGAGAAGAAGAGAACATAGTACTTTCAAGTTCACTTACGTAATGGGTTTAATAGACTTAAAAAAACACATTTTAAACTCGAATTTCTTAAATTTTATTCAACATACAACTAATTTATTGAGTTTTCAGAGTATTTTATGAGTTAAGAATGGAATAGACAAATTATATGGTTGGACACCATTTTCATAAATTAAAAAAAAAAAAAAAAAATCTTAAGCACATGGTGGACTGGAATGAGAAATTCAATTTCTCTAATGAGTATAAAGTAAACCAGTAATTATAAGTAAACTCGAAATTATTTAGTAAAATTGGATTTACTAAATAAAAAAGCAAGAAATTTTTTCCAGACCCAATCTCTCGAATCAAATTTTGGTCTAATAGAAAATTCAAAATCAAGACAAGGTCAAAGCTTTTAAATGGAATGCACGCGTGCTGGTCGAGCCAAATAAGCTATTTGCATGTGTAAAGTTTGTACCTGAGAATTATCTAGTCTCTTCATTTTACAAAGGACATCTTAAAGTATCCCTGTTTTTTTACTATTCTGGCGAAATATCCCAGCAAATGGATCCATTCATGAATGAATGTCCTTCATCCAACCTCTGACATCCCTACCAACCAAGCACCTACTACTGCATTCTCCAAAAATTACGGATGATGCCCATTCAGACCAGTCAAATCTGAGCAGAGCAATAAATTCTGGTGGGTTTGGTTTAGATTTTTTTTCTAAACTTAACTTGTTCTAATTTAATAGGAAGTTGGGAACAAATTTATGAATTTTGCCTTTTTTTTTTTTTTTTTTTTCTTTTTCTTTAAGGCTCAGCTTAATTTTTTTCTTGTTTATTTTTTTAAGAAAAACAATCCAAAGAAAATAGTTATACTAATGAGCTCGGCTGTACTTATATATTTAATACTAATAAGCTTCTAGAGGGAAAAATCTTTTATTTGTCCAGCGTATGAGACATCTGTCTCATTGAGAGGTGGACCTCACATAGGCATATAAGACACTTTTTCTTTCTCTAGAGTGTGTATCTTACTGATAACATTAAGTTGATTTCTCCCAAAAAATTGACTTTTGCCCTTTCTAAAAAAAACAATTCAGTATTTTGTTATTTTTTTCAAATTAATTAAGAAAATATCTCTTTTTTAAAAATTTATTTTCTCAAAATTGATTTAGGTCTTATAGTGGCATTTTTAAAGAGTCTATAGTGATATTTTAATGACCTATAGTAGCGTTTTGTAACTCGATATACATGAAATCGAGTATAGGTAAAAAAAAAAAAAAAAAAAAATTGCATGTAACTCGACTTCATGAAGATTAAGTTACAAAACGTCACTATAGGTCCTTAAAATGTCGCTATAGGCTCCTTAAAAACACCACTGTAGGGCCTAAATCGATTTTGAGAAAATCAATTTTCAAAAGAGGGACATTTCCCTAATTAATTTGAAAAATAGGGCAAAATACTAGATTTTTTTTTTTAAAGGGGCATTTGCCCATTTTGTCTCAAAAATAATGAGTTGTTTATTGGGTTGTTATAAATAAATGTTTATTGAAAAAAAAGAGGGGGAAAAACAGAAAACTAAAATGTAATTTGAATAATCACTAAAGTTAATCTTTTAATCACAATCTTTTTTATTTAAAGCAATCCAAAATAGGTTTTGTTTATGGTCAACTAGAAATTACATAAAAGAGAATATGTGAAAGAGAGATGGTAAGAAAGAAGAGGGGGAAATTACATTTTATCTAGAGTTAGATTAACTGGTAAAGTCTGTGCTAATTGAATAAAAGATTTAGGATTCAATTACCGCCTATATAAAAAACTAATAGGTGTCTTGGTCTCATAATAAAGAGCTATTATCAGGAGTGGGAGTCATAAGTTGAAACTATCTTCTTCTTTTTTTTAAGAAGAAGAAAAAGAAGAAGGGAAAATTACACTTTATCCTCATAGACTATTTTTCCTTTTATACCTTAGCACATCCCATAGGAAGTTGTGTATTCTCATAGTTTTTTGTTTTTTTTTTTTTTGGAAGGGGGGGAGGGGGTAAGTGTGTATTTAGATAGTTTAGATGGGTATGTGTAACATGAGATATAATTTATGGGATAAAGTGTAATTTTCCCAAAGAAGAAAGTTATATTTTTATTCATTGTTTCTTCCAAATGATTCACACTCTAATATAGAAAGAGATGCACAAAATCAAGTTACAAGTAGATAAGAATAGTAACAGAAAGCAACTAGTACATAAAGTGTCATGAATGAATAGGTACATTTTTTTTTTTTTTTAGAATCGAAAATGGGGGCCTTTATGGTTATATTATACCCCTGGGCAGGGCGCCAGACTGGGATCAGACTCCAACCGTTCTATCCAGAGCTGTGTGGAGGGTCAACCCCACCAAGGATGCCCACCAACGAAAGCCTGCGGGCAACGGGAATCGAACCTAGGTGTGGTGCATGAAGCGAATGATCCTTACCCACTCAGCCAAGCCCCCGTTGGCTGAGTGTCATTTTATTTTTTTTGATAATCAAGTACATAAGTGTCATGGTATATATACATTGGTTCATAACTATACATTTAATATTAAACAGGCCTATCTTATTCTAAGTTTATTTGAATAAATCATTCTAGCGACACAACAACAATTTCACATTAGTTTTAAATCAATTTACCACTTCACTTATGGATCATAAAAAAAACAAAAATTTAAATTTAAATTGTAGAATATGGTGGACTTATGTTGTGAAATTGCTGTGAGTTGTGCTTTAAGCTAATATTGTGAAATGCACTAAGCCACTTCACATACGAAATGTTGTAAAATTGTTGTGAATTTTTGTTATTTACTTAGTTTGATTTCATATAAAAAGGTGAAGCTTTTTATAAACTTCCCTTCTAAATATAATTATATTTTTAAGCAATTTTATTTTTAAATTAAATAAGTCAAGAGAATATGCTATCCCAAATGCATATGAAAGACATTTTGATAGGGACAAAGTTTACCTCTAACCCATTATGCAAAAATTCAACCTTTCAAATGAATCACATGATCAACTTCACAAGTCATGTGAATTAATATATGTAAATGGTTTTATAAATCATCACATAATGGATTTCTCCAAATTGGTTTTGAAAAAAACTTTTTCCAAAGTGCTAATTTGAACTTATCACAATTTAATTCACAAACTTTCAATTAATATATTTAATTCCTTAAGATATAGACTATGGGGGTCAAAATATAGAAATTGAAAAAAAAATTTGAGACTAAATTATGATAAAACTAAACAACAGGAAGGTAAGTTGTACTTCAATGTTAAAAGTGTAAATTGCACTTGAAAGTGTGATCACAAAATGCAAAATTGTTAATTTGGACGAAATTCTATAGAGTTCATTTTAAACCAATTTTGGGGAGTCAAATATAATAATTGAAAATTTGTGTACTAATTATTAATGATGATAAGATTAGGGCTATAAACAAGCCAAGCCAATAGAGTATTAAAAGTTTAGATTCATTTAATTTTATTTCGATTATGAGTCAAGCTCGAGCTTATAACAAAACATGATTACATATTCAAGCTTGGTTCATTTTATTGTCAAATAAGCTAGAGCTTGTTCATAAACTTCTTAATTAACTTATTCATTTTTCATCTGAAGTGGAACCAAGAAAACAAATCAATGAATTTTTGCTACAAATGAAATGTTTATATTATTAATAAACTATAAATAATAATTTGATATCATATGAACCTATTTACAAACTTATAGAATCCAATCTCAAGTCTATATAATAAGTATATATATATAATTAATCGAGTCTAGTTTTCATGAGTTTGTTCACAAACAAATTCTTATATTTGAACTTGGCTCGTTTAGTAATCGAGCCTTAACTTAGGCTTGAACTTGACTTATTTACTAAAAAAATAAATATAAAGTATAAACAAGCGTTTTTCTGAGCTGAACTTGAACTGTTTATAAACAATTTGGCTTATTTTTAAACTTACTACCCTAGATAGTACTAAAGCAACATTGAAAGGTAAATTTGTAATTCTCTCTAATATTTTATTTTATTTTATTTTATGCCAAAAATACATAAACTTTAAAATCTCACTCTATTAATCTTTAACATAACACAAGGCAACCATCGGCTAGGTATTATATCATTCATAAATAATTTATAATTGATAGGTTTGTTCCTCTCATGCATCATGTGTTGTGCAAAGGAAAATGATGCCATAGTCTCGTAATTTGACGAAGGAAAGGGGGATACCTTCACGGGTTGGTAAGGTGCAAAATAAAATACAATACAATACAATTCATTTGTAGCCGAAAGCCCTCCCATGAAGAGAATCAGGTCCCTTCTTCTCTTCGTTTTGTCCAAATATTTAAAGGCTTTGTTTTTTCTTAAGAATGGTCCACAAATAGTTAAGTTAATCTTATCTTCATAGCATGATTGAGCTCTGCCTTAGGCCCCACAATTCACCAAACCCACAAGAATAGCCAAAACAGCCGTATAAGATTTTTTTTCTTCCCTTTCAAAGTCCATTGAACACGTCCTCGTTTACCTGACCCTACCACTTTGGTCTCCCAGGCCCCCAGCATCATTGATGACCATCCTTTCCTTTCTTCTTTCGACTTTTGTAAACCCATTAGATACGCACTAAATTAATCTCTTAATGGGCAATGATCACCACCTCTTTATTTCTCGTCATCAAAAGTCCCCGAACACCCACAAAAAGGCCCTTACAGGCTTGATCGGGTTAGTTAACTTAAAAGTTCCTTTCAAAATTGCCGTGATTTATTTGCATAATATGATATAAAAAATTAAAAATTAATTTGCTAAATTTGTTAGTTAACGTAAAATATCTTCAAAAATTGTCGGTAATTTATGAGACAAAAGGTTAAATGCTAATTTTTTTTTAAAGGTTAAAACTTAAAAGGTAGGCAATTTAGAATAACATTAAGGCAAAAAATAATCTGAAATGTGAACATACAAGAGTACATAAAAAAAAAAAAAAAAAAAAAAAACAAACAAACAAACAAACTTATAATCCAATACCAAACACATACTAAATCTTGCCGAGATTAGTTAAACCAATATCTGTTATTTGTAGTTCAAATGTTGTTTTTGCTCGATTATAAAAATTATTGAATACTTGCCAAGATTAGTTAAACCAATATCTATTATTTGTAGTTCAAATGTTGTTTTTTCTCGATGAAAAATTATTAGGTACTCCCGGAGTACCATAAATGCGTAGTCTCCCCTCTCACATAAATGGTAGGTCCCACCATGAATGTGAGAGGAGAGAGTACGCATTTATAGTACTCCGGGAGTACACAATAATTTCCCTTTCTCGATTAGAAAAATTATTGAATACTTTAAGAATACAATAAATACGTTTTTTCTTGAAAATCAATTTTCTCTTTTATATGAATAGTAAGTTTCATAATAAATTTAATTAATAAAATTCACTATTATATAAAAGAAAAAAATACATTTCTCCTATAATTGCCCGTGTTCAAGTTTTGTAATCATTGAGAACGGTATCCTTCGGGAATGGTATCTTTCGGGGTGAAGGTTCAAAATTTCAAATTTGTTGTGGGAA
Source organism: Quercus glauca (assembly GCA_023736055.1). Taxonomy (NCBI): domain Eukaryota; kingdom Viridiplantae; phylum Streptophyta; class Magnoliopsida; order Fagales; family Fagaceae; genus Quercus; species Quercus glauca. Next base: position 26,749,513 of record CM043325.1, on the reverse strand, counting down.
TATAACCGCCTTTGAATACTCATTAACTAGTTATTAATATAATATATGAATAGACGCTTAACCTATTAGGTTTAAGTTACTCAACAATATTATATTAATTATACCACCCAACGAAAATCTTTTGCCCTCGTTATAATTATCAAATTACTAAGAAAGATAGTTAACTTAATCCTAATTTCCCAATTGACTTAATAAGGTTTTACAAAATTTATAGTACTTATTATATATTCCCATCTTCTACAACTTTTTTTTTGGCAACTTTCTTTTGAAAGATAATTTACAAGTCACGCAAGACGACAAACAAGTGTATACAAAATATCATCGAAACCATATATTCCCCATAACCCCATCATCATTCATCATCATCATCATAACAGAACAACACAGTCACAGACCCACCCCCAAACTCTCTGCCATTTCCTTCCATCCATCTATCCATCCATATTTACATAATACGTACACATGTCCCCACCACGTATGCTGCCACGTCATCGCCACACAACCTTTGTTCCTAAGATTTTACACGAGCGTCTTACATGCAGAGGTTTGCGGGTCCCACATAGCTGGCAGCAAGTACTTCCTCCCATTCACTCCGTTCGCATTGTAACTCGCCCCGGTTGTCTTTTCCACCAATACCCGACCCGGATCGCCCGGGTACGCACCCGACCCGAATATCCCAGTGCAAGCCGAAACGGCCTCTAACGGCGCCGTTGCCGGGCCCTGGAAATACCCGTTATTAAACGGATTCGTGACGGTGCCAGCCAAAACGGTAGCCAAGTTGATGATCATTCCGTCAACTCCGACGTCTCCGTTAGGCGAAACTAACGGCGGGGTTTGTGGGCCGTAAATGGGCTGGTGAAAGGGCCAAGCGCATTGACCCGGACACTGAGTCTCCGAGTTACCAACCCAAACGTAAGCCGAACGAGTCACCCTCTTCCCTTGACTCACCCGAGTCGACCCGTGGGTCCCGCACCTGCTCATACAAAACCCATCAACGGCGACATCCTTAGCCGTCAAAACAACGTTAATCGAGTTCAGTCCGTTAACTTTCTTAGACAAAGCCAACAAGTGCATCGTTTTGAGTGACTTGCCCAAGGTATAAGCTTCGTGGAGGATTTGCTTACCTACGACGAGCGCAGAAGAACCGCCCTTGTACTTGTCAGTGGTTTTCCACCACGTGGACACTGAGGGAAGTGGGGCCCGAGGAGCGTTGAGAGATTGGATGAAATCGACGATTATGGACCGTTGGATTGGAGTGAACTGGCCGTACCAGATCAAATTAACGGTGATGTTGCCCTTCAGAAGAGCACCGTTGTGATACTTGAGAATCAACGGCTGTTGTTCAACGAGAGCCGTGAGCTTTCTAGCACCGGTGGGAGCAATGGTAATGGAACAGCATAAAAGAAAGAGAATGGCAAGGTGGTAATAAGAACCCATTATGAAGGTCAAAAGATTTTAAGAAGTAGAAGAAGTGGTTTTTAAAGTGTTTGTGAAAGAACAGAGAGGAAGACGGTATTTATAGTGAGGGTTTTTGGAGATGAGTAAGGGAGACAGCTGTTGAGACGAAGAGGTGTCAATGTCAAAGGAGTGTACACGTGGGCATTTTTTATTGGGTGCTAAAAAATTAATGTATGGGCTAGGATGCCAGGCTGTAAGGTTCTGTTTCTGTACTACGTACTAGTGAGTAGTAGTACTCTACAAGAATAGTGAAGTGGGGGTTTTTGAGCAATTTGATGATGTGACCTTATTATGACTTTGAATAGTATTGTAACAGTTTAGATTATAGAGTCTATCGACTCGTTCCAGACTGTATTGATTAGTGATGTGAGTTATCCATGAAGATCTGAATCATTGATCTTGCTTACTTATTTTATTTATTTATTTTGAAATAAACACACTTTCTGATTTGACCTAAATTGATTATTATGAATACAGGATTGATGCAAATAAGGTGAATGACATGTAAAAGTTAATAACATAAAAAATAAATTAAAAACTTTTGCTAGTTAATCTGGAAAAGTTTATTTAATTAAAATTAAAATTTTTTTACTGAAAATATAAAAAAAAAAGTTAAAAAAAAAAGTTGATAGTATAATAAGATTTATAAATAATATCAAAAAATACAATAAATTTTATAAATAGTAGTAAAAACAAATTAAAATTACAAATAAACTGAAAATTTTAATCCATCCCATACGAATACTAACTCTTAGGATTTACAATTAACGTGGTAATGGTATGATAGCTCTAACTATTGCCTTTGCACTAAACCCAAATACATGCCAATAATGTTAGGATTACAAATTTTAACATATTTTTTGTTATAACATGTTCATGTGGCGAGTTATGGACCCACATAAACTTTATCACTTTTATTTTATCATTCACAACTTGCTACTTAAATAAATTGTATTAAAACTTAAAATTTATAGTACTGGCATTTTTTAATGGCTAAATGTGAATCTTGTTAATGAGTGTTCATATGTGTTTATTGGGAATTTTATAGTACAAGGAGCCATATTTTATAGGCAATTGAACCACTCCTAATTTAAAATTTTATTTTTTTATTAGGTTTTATTATTTTTAAATGCATTTGAGATCCTTTTGAAGCTCCTTTATCAAGTGCATAATTATACCCTTTAACAAAAGCTTTTTAACGTTATATTATACATCAAAATTTAGGTACACACTATAGTTCTTCAATTAAAATTAAAATATCTACTTATATTATCCAACAAAACACAAATACTGTTAATTTTTTAAAACTATAGGAAGTTAATATGCAGTGTGCTTAAGTTTTACGTAATATATTATATGTCACACGGTACCATTGATTTGTTTGTCGCCTAGTTGATGGTAGAGAGGTAACTACGTACGAAAGGGTGCAGAGACAGAAGTGAGAGACACGGGGCAGTTCAGCCTAACTTCCTTTAGAAGCTATACGGTCGCTATAGCCCTTTTTTATTTTTTTAATTTCATTTTTGGGTAAAAGTCCAATTTTTTAAAATCAATTTAGCTCCTAATTAGTACGAATAAGAAGAGAAAAATGAATAACAATTTAAAGTTTAAGTCGAGTTTAAGAATTAAATTAGTCAGTTTTAAATAATTATAAAATTAATTGTTAAAAGTAATAGTTAAATAATTAAATTTATCATATTTTAATAATCTTTTGAGACAATTGATAATTTAACATAGGTGCGGTTTGGATTGCACGTCTGCGTCCAGCGTTTGCGTTTTGGTTTTTTTTTTTTTTTTGGCCGCATTATTTGACTTTGGGAGAAAAAATACTGTGCATGAACAGTGTGCACTGTTCACGCACTGTTCATGTACTGTTCACGCAATAAAAAATATTAAAAATGGGTCTCACTGTACTTTTTACATATTTAAAAATTATTTTGCTACAGTATTTTCAGTTTTCAGTTTTCAGTTTTCAGTTTCAGTAACAATAAGTTTAATCCAAACGGACGCATAGTGTCAAAGTAAGAAATTTTTAATTTAATTTTTCTCTTTAATGTCTCAATAATAATTTAAATTTTTACGACAATCGGTAATTTAACACCGAATAGCATTAGCCCATATATTAGATATGTTAAATGTATTTTATTTATTTATTTATTTTATAAGAAATAGGGTTTATGTTTTTTTTTTAAATTAGGGTAATAAGATTTAAGTATTGACTTTGAATATATTTTAACCAAAAAAAAAAATTTGAATACCGTGGAAGAAGGAGAATAATTGGAGGGGTCAAGAGGTGGAGGAGGAGGGGGAGGAGGGGTGTGGGGCCCAAGATAGAGTTGATAAGTGATGACATAAGCTAAAGGGTTAGGGGGTACAAAGTTCGAGAGAAGTGGATTATAAAATGAATTAATATAGTCACGCTCACCATGATGGATGGGCTAGTGGATTTAAAAAATACACATAAAACTACTGATTCCTCCCTAGGGCCCTCAACTCTTCTTAACTCCTGAAGATGCAGAAGCTGTGTTCCCGAAACTCTACCTGTGAGCTACTTAGGGCGCCCCCTCCCCCCACACCGCAGGCTTTTGTGATTCTTACGTCACCTTTTTTTGGTTTGAAATTGTATTAAAAAAATATATATATATATATATATATATATATGAGAACAATAATGAAGCACCAATACATTAACCGAGGTACTACGGTGGTAGTGGCTAATTATGGTGTGGTTTGATAATAAGAGTTTTTTTTTTATTCTAAGAGATGAGCGGTTTGAACAATAACTCTAACAAGATTATGTGGTACACATAATATTATTTATTGTCATCACGTGGCGTAAGGTAAATAAGCCTTCACCGAAAACTTCTTTTTAATTCAGCCAAAAAAAGGTAGGGTGGTAGTGGTCTTTAGCTTTTGGGTAGGAAGAATCTAGAGATTGCGGTATAAAAAAATTTAAAAAAGCTTTGGGTAATTTAAAATAATAATAATAATCTAGAGAAATAATAGAAGTAATTTTCTTATAAATGTTAAAAACTTAAAATAGGAGTAATAGTGGATCCATAAAGTGATAATTTACCCTAATTTATTTATTGTATTGTTAATATTAATATTATTAAAGCACTAGTATTTGATGATGTAAAAAAGTTTCTAATATATATATTCAAAACCTACTTTATTCTTTCTCCAAAAAAAAAAAAAAAATCTACTTTATTTATTTTATTATCTCATTTTACAACGCACTCAACATCTCAGTTTTTATTTTCACATATAACTAATTAAAATAATATAATTAAATCAATTCTCTCTCTTCTCTCTCATTTCTCTCTTCCCTCTTTTCCACTCTCACTCTATTAAAATATGTGTTTTTATTTTTATAACCCATGAACTGTAGGATTGTATATGTACAACCTTACTATCCACAGTTGGCAAAAAATTTTAAGTACCCATATCCGAGTAAAGCCCTCTTTTAATGTCTTGATTGGTAAAATAGCAATCAAAAGGTTTTTATACCTCCAATGCTAATGCACCTGTGAATTAAGTGATATAGTATTATTCTCTTATTAAGAAAATTTTGGTAGATTGTTCTTATCGAAACAAAAAGACACTTTATAACTTAGAGAAAGCTTTGCAGCTACACTAGCAGTCAAATTGTCATCTCTCTTGACCCAACGAAAGAAACAATTTAAGAAGAGAACTTTGAAACTTAAAATGTTATGGTGGACTTACCTGATTGATTTCAATATGTCAATTTTTCCATCTTAATACAGGACTTGATTCCTGGGGTACCGTATTTCATCAAACACAGTGGCCATGTTAAGGGTAACCATCGGCTCTAGTTGACAGCAAGGTTCTCAAACTCGGACAGGACCGGGCGGTCCGACTGGGTTAACTAGGAACCAGGCTAAAATTCGGTTTTTTAACATAGAGAACCAAGCATGTCTTCAAATTCCGTGAATCCCTTAAACCGAGGTTGGACTGCCGGTTCATGCAGAACCAGTGGCATGAACTGTACGGTCCAACCCCGGTTCAAGCAAGCCTGTTAAATAAGAAAAAAAATCAGAAAATGTGCTTACCAGGATTAGAACCCAAACACAGTCAGATATGCAGCTAGAGCCTAACCACTCAGCCAAGCAAGCAAGCTGATGCTCAATAATAACAAAAAAAATACTTGAAGTAAACTTAACACAATTTTTTTATATATATAAAAACAACTTAACACAATTCTATTCCACTTAATTAAATTATCTATCTCTAACAAGGAATATTAAAAAAAAAATTATAATTAAAATCCTTCAAAGATATTCAACTTTACTTCAAAAATTAATTCATAAATTTTAATGTTTTCATGGTTATTATTTTATTTTTATTAACTTTCTTTTTTAATTATTAAATATATGCTTGAAAATCATTAAATTTCCCTCACATATATAGATATATTAGTCAATTTTGCTAGTTTTATAAATTTAATATATATATATATATATATTTAGGTTTTAATTAATTTTTAAATTAATTATGACATTATCACGGTTCAACCTCGGTTCGACCTCAGTTCCACCTCAAAAACCTTGAATCTCTCCCTTTTATGGTTCAATGAACGGTCCGGGTCTGAAAACCTTGGTTGATAGGGGGAGGGAGTGGATTGCCTAGGCAGACTCTGGTTTGAAGAAAATCTTGGAGAAGACTAGCTTTCACGAGTGTAGCTCGTGGTTAACAAGTTGAGACATTACAAGCGGGGGTTGGGCAATGGGTAATTAGAGATTGGCTTTGGTTTGAAACTTTGAATGCAAGGCACTCAAAATTGATCTTTTTTCTATTTGTTATTAAAAACGAAGTATCATTTCAATAAATTATGAAAAAAAAAAAAAGATAAGTAAGAAAGATATTAATTATAAAAAAAAAAAAAAAAAAGAATACTTCATGCGAAAGATCACAAATAAACCAAACAGTTAAAAAAAAAAAATAAATAAATAAAAAAAAACAGAAATTATGTACAAAATAGAAGGGAGTTCTATAAACACAAATTATGAAAAGATTTGTATGATTAACATTTTGTTGACAAGTATAATCTTTGTGTGTTTTCTATAATACATGTGAAGACCTATATAGGTGTGTTTCCTATAATACATGTGAAGGTTAGGTAACCCATGGTTTGAGTGATATCTAACTTATTATGCTTTAGTTTCGTGTTTTTTTTATTTGTTTTTGTCGGAATTTGATAATAAGACAATTGACATGTATGCTATTCTATCATTTCCTAGCACACCTATTTTCACACATAAACCTTCTCTCATTAGACCACGAATGATCTATTATCCATAATTGAGGGCAACTTTAGTCATTAATTATAACAATTTTGTTAATGACTTCCAGCCTCAAGGTATTGAGAAGATATGCCCGTATCGGATATATGCTTCAACCTTTCTCACAATTGGTGGGTCTCACTCCTCAATAAGACTCACCAATTGTGAGAAAGAAAACATATACATACCTGGGTATATTTTCCTCATGATACTGTACCCTTTTATTAAGCAAAAGAGATTTAATTGTCACATATAAAATCAGACACTACCTCTATATTTATAGGACAAAATATGAGGCTGCTAATTAATACTAAATTATCCTTTTCATTGGGCTACTACATCTACATGAGTAATTCACAGGCAAACTAGTGGGGAATGTGGGCCGGTGCCGACTGTGTGAATAGAGCCACACGTGACCTACTTTAACATGGTTTGAACTTTGACGTATTATTTTAGTGTGTTTTAATTCTTACGCCTTTTTCTTTTTCGGTATCATAAATCTTTTCAGGGTCACAGCAGAGTTTGAATTTATTCGATCAAACATGACAACAGGAAAAAGATAAAAAATTCCAAAATCTCCACGCAATTGTTGTGATTGTCATGTTAGCCAATTTTCTTTTCTCAAGCTGTTGTGATTGCCCTTGTTAAGCATTTTTGTTGCTGTGTTCTTGTGTATAAACAGTACGCACACTACATTCTCTTCCTTCTTTTTGAGAAGAACATTCTCTTCATATATTCTTATAATATATGGTGTGAAGGTCCTACTTCTAACCTTTGACAAATAAAAAAGGGTGAGGTTCTAAAGTGGCATTCAGCCAACTTGACATATATTCACTTTTTTTTTTTTTTGAACTTTTGTTTATAGGCATGGTACTCTATCTCTTCTTTTTGCTCTCAAATTACTAGCCAAAATAAAAAGTTTGTATTAAATATTAACTGATTTTGTTGAACAAATTGTCCACTTACTGTCTCAATTATTGTGAAAAAAAAAAAAGTATAAATAAGAGTTGTGGGGCCCCAAACATTAACCACTCTGGCCTACTCTACACCCAGCCCAAGGCCCATGCCGAAGATAATATAAAGGCCGAGGATATTGGGAAGAAACCCAGGTCACCCAAGGGCCTCGCCAAGGATGACCACATCCTCGGCACACCGACTTCGATAAAAGGAAAATATCCCTCATCCATTAGACATATCCCACCAACATTTTGGCCGCTTTAATGGTGATATGACCAACAAGCCAGGTTGCCTTGTTTACTTCAACTAATAGAAAGTCTGCAAAGGCGGCTAAGAACTAACGTAAAGCCTGCAAATACAGATGATGGGACAAACCCCTGTACACAGAGTCCAGATAATTGACAAGTGGATGGCTAAGATTAACAAAAGGAAGACTATATATCAAAAAGGGGTCCCAACCAAAATGGGGAGGGAAAAAAGATAAGTTCTAAGGAAAATAGATCCTCGGCTTGTGCCGAGGACAAAGACGCTTCACAAACACTTAGCCAATCTTTCACCATTAGATTTCTATGAATCTCATGTCATCAATTATTTACTATAAACTTTATACCAACCATTGTTCACTTCGGTGATGCCAAGTCTTTACACCTATATCTCTACAAATTCTTATTGTTAAGGGTCCATTACAAATGGAGCCCTTACAATTGGCGCCCACCGTGGGGCCGATTTGTGCGCTAGCAAGTGCGGTGGTTGGTGTAAAGAAATCAAGAGCAACGCTTTCAAAAGTAAAACACCAAAACACTACGATCTACAACAACTACAATCATTCAGAAGTCAACAACCACAAGAACAAGAATATGCAAAAATAAATAAATAAATAAAAGGAGACAAAACAAGTCTACTTCTTTTATTCATATATGAAGAAATTACATCTTTTACAAGTGATGCCCATGGGGCTTGTTCTAAAGCTAACTACAAAGACTGACGTCTGGCAAAGTTGGCAGAGGAACAGAAGAAAGAAAGAAAGTTGGCAGAAGAACAAAAGATAGAAAAGAAGCGAAGGAAGAAGGGAGGGAAAAAAGATAAGTTCTAAGGGAAATAGATCCTCGGCCTGTGTCGAGGACAAAGACGCTTCACAAACACTTAGCTAACCTTTCACCATTAAATTTCTATGAATCTCATGTCATCAATTATTTACTATAAACTTTATACCAGCCATTGTTCACTTCGGTGATGCCAAGTCTTTACACCCATATCTCTACAAATTCTTATTGTTAAGGGTCCATTACAAATTGAGCCCTTACAAAAGTGTTTCTCTAAAAAGAAAGTTGGCGTTCAAAAAAAGTTGGCGTTCAACTTCTTCAGCCACTATTTAGCTACTGTATATTAAATATGGATTAATAAAAATTTATTCAATTCATACATTTAAATTTAATTGAAAATTCTAATCATTATACTACACTTATGAATTGCCCATATTGTTAACTCGTAAACTATAGTTGTAATTTGTAGAATTGTACTCACCAAATAAATTTAAAATATCTATAAAAAAATTATAGAATTTTAGCATACAATGTTTATTTCAAGTAATTATATTATTTACCATCAAGTTAAAAAATTAATCGACTTTTAGTTTAGTGTCAAACTAAAAAAAAAAAAATTGTTTCACGTGGTTGGAAGAGACAGCGTCGGCACGTACACGGCGACAGGCTCTGGTCCTAAACTCCGAGGCCTTTCAAAATAATGTTCTAAAGTCCGTGCATTGTCGGATAAGCTTCATTTTCGCACGTGTCAATGTGTTAAAGTAGCTACTCCATGCCCCACCCTGGACAAGTGCGTACAGAAACCCCTTCCTCCAAAATCATCCACGTGTTCATTGATAGATACGTCGGTCTGTACTCCGTACCATAACTGCAAAATGTTTTTTCATCTTTTTATTTATTAGTCACATGAAAAGCATGCATGCGGTATATATATATAAAAACCATTTTATTTATAACATGAATTGAATCCACTTTTTTTCTTTTTTTGGTGATGAATTGAATCTTATTATTAAAGCAGACCTTTCGTTTTTGTTTTGTTGTTTATGAATTCTTTGCTTTTGCTTTGAGATGTGCTGGGTTACATAAAAAGACGCAAGAGGCACAGAAAGTTTGGATTATGTGATAATGGGATATAATGGCAAATTGGATAAGAGGTGATGGGTTGTTGGGATTGTTCTTTGATTTTGATTCTGCAAAAGGTTAAAATTAAAAACTTTATTTGGTCGCGTGTGTTGTTACGTAAGTTGTCAGATTTCATGATAAAAAACGTAAGTAATTGTCAGATTCAAAGTGACTGCAAGGGGTAAAAAAATTGGGGTTAAAGTTTTAGATTTGCTGTAAAAGTATCGAATTTGATATCAGAGTTCAGACACTCATAAAGACTTTGTGGTAGAAAGATCAACGAGCAGACTTTTTTCAATATATATAGTAGAGTTACTTGAATAACATTCATTTTTAAAAGAAGAGTCATCAGAAAGATCAAGGTGCAGATTTTTTTGAATATATATATATATAGAGTAGAGTTACTTGAGTAACATTCATTTTTTAAAGAAAATTCATGTAAACTGAGGTAAGAGACGGTTAATAAACCATAATAAGAAAGTATTGATATAACTTTTGTGGTGGGCTTTTTTGTAATTCTGGGTTGGACTGCTTCCTGCTGCGTTATGACCTAATAGTTTTAGGGTAAGAGAGTCGGAACTAGCTTAACTGAAACTCACCCCAAGCCAACTTGTGCACAAATTAGGACCCCTTTGCTAAGACCTTTGGTCACGTGCCCACGACAGAAGATGCTATTACAAAAATGTTATAGCAAGAGGGTATAATATGATAAAAATAAGAAAAATATGCTTGCTATCAACCAAAGACAATGATTAAACCATTCTCTTAGTAAAATGGGGTAAGAACACAGTGACATGAGTACGGCAGAAATAGATTAATAACAACAATAAAAGAAAAGGAAATAATATTAATGCTTGATAAAGAAAAGAAAGAATGGTTAGTTTGCCGTGCTTGGTTTCTTAAGAGATTTAAGTCCAGGAAGGAAACCACCCTTCAATGTGGACAATTTTACGGAGGAAATCCTGTCACGGAAATTGCTCACTTTGAAAGAATGGGCCTAGACGGCTTATCTCTGAATTCTTATTAGAGAATAGGCTATTGAGAGGGAGAAAATGGAGCAGTCTATTGGTGCATGCCTTTATTACACTTCTTGTTTTCTCACTCTCTGTTTTTCCTTTCACTCTCCATTTTTTCTTTTTGATTTCTATGTTACCTCATTTTTTTCTTATTTTTTTGCTCCTTTTCTTTCTCGCTCTTTCTTACTTATTTCTCTCTGTTATCTCTTGTGCTTGCCTTTCCCCCTCTCATTGTGCATAACTAAGGCCATTTTATATTACTTGCCGTGATGGGTTTTACCCCTTAACTACTTTTGTCCGGGTGTGGGTGTCCTTCCCAGACTACCCACTAGTTTGTCAGCTGCCCAGCCATTACCACTTCCATGTGCTGGCCGTGCCACATTCCATTCCTAAACAAAAGAGTGTTGTTTTATTTTCTTACTCTCCACTGCATTCCCATCCGGATAAGGGTTGAACATTCTCTTTTACTAACTCCTATAGCATGCACCTAGTGATTCTAACTCATCTTTCTCTCTTTTGGGTGGTATGACATCCCAGCAAGACATTTCCCCTAAAAGAGTTAAAGCAAGAACCCTAGAATAGAATTCTCCCTTCTCCCCACGGTTCGACCACACCATCTCTTATGTCTAACCCATGGCCCACTGCTCTTGTATTGGCTAGGTACAAATAGGTGGCGCCTGAGCCTTGTGCGTGCTCCATTTCCATGTGAGTCTAGGGCTTGTCTACTATTCATGCGTTTGTCATGGCCTAGGGGCTTGTCTGGTCTTTGCTGCCCGTTTTGCCACTCATTCTTAACCTCTTGTGGCGTGAATGAGTTACTGGGTCTTCGTTCTTTGTATCTTGCTTTCTCCCTGGGTTGGGTTTTATTTGGGCATAGGCCTTTCCTTCTTCAATCTAGCCCTTGTCTTCTTTGTGGGTCGATTGACACTTCTGCTACGCTGCCTCATTGCCTTTGCCATGTTGCATTTTGGTTTGTGCTCGCTGGGCCTGTCGTGCACTTTCCCTTTTACTCAGTTCATGTGGCCCAGTACTATTGCTGGACTTGTTCTCATACTATTTTGGGCTTCCTTGGCCTGTTTTGTTCCTTTGGGCATCCTCGGCCCATTCTAATCCTTCATTCCTATGAGTTTTTGCTAAATCTTTCGGGTTTCCCCGGCCTAATTACCATATCTTTTACTTTCGGGGTTTATTGGCCTTTTTACCAACCCCATTTACTAATTCTTTCCTTTGGGCTCCTTTGGCCCATTTTTGCTTACTTTTCATTTTTCATAATTCTCATGGGTTTACTACTTCTTTCTTTGGACTCTCTTGAGCCCGCTTGCTTTCTTTGGAGCCTTTTGACTATCTTACAGACTCGTGGACCATTATTTCTGTCATTCGAGCTCAATGATTTTCTTCTCACTTTGTGAATTCTTCTCCCTTATTGTCTCCCATATTGTTGGGCTTTTTTTTGTTATTGGGCCTTCTTGCCAAAGTGGGCATCAATAACTTTCATTAGAAATATAAAAAGTTATCAATAATATTTAATGTTTTATCGTCTTTTCAATAAAATGTTTCTAAATATAGTTCATAAAATAATGCCTTTAGGGCATTAGTTAACATTTCCCTTAAAAAAATAATTTTTTTCTCAAAAAAAATAAAAAGAAGAATAATCCTTAAATATTATGCTTTTTTTAATAGCAAGGAGAAGACTTCTAAATATATATAAAAATAGTCCTAATTAGATAAAGATGAGATATAAATCTTAGTTTACATCCTCCAATAAAAACTTGCTACATTAGCCTTTTACTTAAAACTTAATATATCTTACTACACTTAATAACATCTTAATAAAATCCCAATTTCACCAACTTTTTCAATTTCAGATCAAACTTTAACCAAAATATCATCGTTTTTCTTAGAACAAGAAAACACCCAAATCAATTTCTCAAAAAAAAAAGGAAAAGAAAACACCCAATCATCCGCCACACATGACTTTGGCCAAATCAGTGGTTATGTGTGTGGCGAGAGTGGAGGTTTGGAGGTTTGGTGCTCCTTGTTCTAAGAGGATCTGAGGAGAGAGATGAGATTTGGGGAATTTACTTGTAGTCTGAAAAATGTGTGGGAAATAGGATATTTATTGAGATGTTATCCTATGTGATATATTTAATTTTTAGTAATATGATGATGTGCCAAATCAGCAGTGGTGGCTCTAGGATCTTTTTTTAGGGTGGTCACTAAAAAATTAAATTACCACAATATTTTTCTTGATACCATTTTTCAAAGAAAAATGAAATTATAAATTATTTTTATTGAATAGGTTGAACGAACTACAAATTTTATCTTTTTGTTTTATAATAGGCTTTTTGTTGAATAATTTTTTCGCTTGTTGTTGTTTGGTCTTGTCTTGTTTTTGTTTAGTTTATGTTTATTGTTATTTGAGCTAATATTTATTGTCGTTATTTAAGTTTTAAAAAAACAGGGATTAAGAATTATGTTTGGAGGCTGAATTAATTTTGGAGTAATGCTATGTCCACAACATTTTTACAATAAATCTTATGCAAAAAATTGTTATTGGTTGGTAAAAAAAATAATATTAGTATTTGGCTCAAATTATAATTAATAAAAACTTACTATATTAGATTTGTTTTAAAATTACTGTAAAAATGGTGTGAATGTAGTAGCACTACTCTTATTTTTGTTGAATCCAAATTTTTGTAATTCTCAAGTCAGGGTGTTCATAATTTTTATTAGGATGGTCACAATAGGTTAGTTTAGCATATAATATGTTTTTAACAAGTGTATATATACATTTTTTTTCAATTCAGGGTGGTCCTGTGATCACCCTGACTTGCATGTAGAGCCGCCATTGCAAATCAGCCTTGTACTTAAAACTCAAAACCACACCGTTTTTCTTAGAACAGAGTAGCACCCAATTGTTCGTCACACACGTCGCTAGAGTCAAGGGACATTGGTGAGGTAAGTGGTGGCATGTGTGTGGGGATGGAGGTTTGAAGGTTCAGTGCTGTTCCTTGTTCTAAGAGGACCTAAGGAGGGAGATGAGATTTGGCGATTTTACCTCTAGTTTGAAAATGTGTGGGAAATAGGGTGTTCGGGTGTATTCGTGTTTTAGTAATATGATGAATTGATGATATGATATATCCTTATTGTAAGGTGTAAACTAAAGGTTTTATACCAAGTCTTTATAGAATTTAATCTCTTTATATATATATATATATATATATATATATATTTCGGTGTAGATAGTGGGAAAAAGGAAGATGGAGTTTGAACTTTGAACCACAAACGTATGATACCAGAAATAATACAATCACCACTGGACTATTGCTTACCCAAATATGTTTTAATGTTTTATAATCAACAATTCCATTGAGAATAAAAGAATGTTCATGTTAAATAAATAAAGTAATTCTTGCAATTGTATCATTCAAATAGTCTAAATCAAAATAATTTTTTCTCTTAGAGAGAGAGAGAGAGAGAGAGAGAGAGGGAGAGAGAGAGGACATGTATACACATACATACTTTTTGTTTTGGCTACATGTAAGTGAAGGAGACTAAGCATTCTGCAAGTAGGAACCAAATCGAATTTTTAGCTGTGGGTGAAAATATATGAAAAAAAATTATGAAAATTTAAGAATAAGATATATACTAAAAATTAATATATAAAAAATAAAACTAGCATCTAGTCAACATTAATAAATAAATACAAAATAAGAATATTTTAAATATATTTAAACACATTAATTTATATATAATCTATTGAAATTGAAGTCGACATTTTTTTTAAAATCTCAATAATCATTTAGATTGCGGTAAAATACTATTTTGGTCTCTAAACTTTATCAAAAGTTTGGTTTTCATCCTTAAACTCTAAGAAGTTCATTTTTCGTCCCTAAACTATTAAAAAGTCCATCTTTCGTCCCTAAACTATTGAAATTTTTTTATTTATATCTTTAAATTTTATCAAAAGTTTTTTTTCATCCCTAAACTGTTGAAAAAAAATTCTTTTTTATCCCTATTTTTGTCTCTAAACTAATGAAAAAATTATTTACAAAGTTTAAGGATGGAAAAAAAAAAAAAACTTTTTAAAGTTTAGGGACGAAAAACAAACTTTTAACAAAATTTATGGACCAAAATAGTATTTTACCCTTTAAATTGATTCTATTTTACATTTCACAATTTTTTTTCCTTTTGATGTACAATATCAAAAAAATTAGTGGAATATCATCTTTTCTTTGAATACTTGTTACATAGTTGCAACATAATTTAGGAAGAGTAATTACAAATACAACCATTCTATAAAAATTGGTAGGCAATCGAGTTTCGAGTTTTTAGTTCTTACTTGCCCTTTGTACAAATCTAGTTTGGTTTCTCCAAAAAAAAAAAAAAAAAAAAAAAAAAAAAGGTTCTTACAAGCCCTTTGTACAAATTCATAAATATTTAATAATTTTTTGAATTCTAAATATCAAACTATATTATGATTATAACGGTGAAGTTTCATTTTCAATACTAGCTTTTCATGATTTGTGAAGTTTTGTGTATAATTTTTTTTACCATCATTATTTCTAAAAAGAAGTATGTGTCTCTTGAGAATCCATATATAGTTGAATTAAGAATAAGAATTACACTCACACTAAACTGATAATTTAATTATTGTAATTGTGAATTTATTTTAGCATAGACAATATCTAATTGATAATGATGCTCAAACTGTAAGTCTTCTTGTTGATGACCAAAAAAAGAAAAAGAGAAAACTGCCAGACAATCCTTTAGGTGAAATTAGATAGCACAATAGTACCCAAATCATGAAGTCCCAAACTTTAAGCTTTGTGTATCAAAAAAGCAATTAGCCAAAGTTTCACGCTAAACACTTAGTCATAACTCATTGCATATATTTTTTTGTTTTTAGTAGGGATTTTCTTTTTATAAGGGATTTTTATTTTTGTTTTGTTAGGAAAGAAAATATTTTTGTGTTATTTTTCGGAGAGAGTCATTGACTATAGAAATGGACTAGGTGATTATTTTAATTCTTGGGGGGTCATGGCCCCCTTAGAGTATTTAATGCTCCATATTATTTTTTATATTTTTTTCAACATTATTTTTAAAAATTGTTTAAATAAATATATATTAAAAAAACAGAGAACTCGGTATAAACTTATGCATGCAAGAAATAGATTCTATTTAAAGAGGTAATTTTTTATAACCCACACCCTGACACCAATTAACAAGATCTTTATTAATTAAAATGGTTGTAGAAGACATTCATTTTAATTTCCCCCTCTTATAAGTTTATTGGATTTTCATATATGAGAGAGAGAGAGAGAGAGAGAGATGCATGAATCTATATAATATCTATACCAATCATATTGTAGGATTGATGTCGGTTTAATCAAACCTACCAATCAAGAATTAGTTCTAAAGCGAAATAGTCTTTGAAATTCAAAGTATTCCAAATTGGTTGGTTTATTTTTTTTGGCCTCTTGCTTTCCTTTTTCGATAAAGACAGAAGACATTAATTGGTGCCCATCTTTTCGCTCCGCTCAAAGGGCTCATTTTTTTCTAAGACAAAAAATGCTTATTTGACTCATGTCATACTTGCAACTCATGGACCATGCATATATCTCACAAGCAATGCTATCACCATTCACCAACCCCACATTCCCATCCTTTTTCATTCAACACTTTACCTACACTTTAAGGCCAGGTTACTTCATCATTTATAGCTGCTCATTTAGGGGAGGTCGGCCAAGTTACGTACTATGATTATAGCTGTTTTATTTAGGGGCGGTTTGACATTATCATTGTAGGGAGAGATAAAGAGCTTTAAAGTATGGCAATCTATGCCTGTCGGTAAGGTTGTGAAATATGGACTGAACTTTACGGTCCGACCCAGTTAACTGGGAACTGTTTGTCAAGACAGTTTTTTTTAGGCAAGACTTGGGAGTATGAGGAATAATAAGAGATGGGGATGGTATTTATTTGAATTGTAGGATTGTGTTCTTTACATGTGGGTACGATCACTAATATTGCTACAGAATTATAGACGATTAGACAAGGTTTATCCATAGCATATAATTTGAGTTATAGCAAAGATTATTCTAGAATTTGATTATTAATTAAGCATTAGATATTTTATTGCTAACTAACTCGGATGCAAGAAGCCTAGAACCACACACTTAGTTACACACTTTCCATAATTTAAACACATTGCAAGATATGATTAAATTAGTTTTTACTAAGTACTAGTGATGGACTCATATGAAAGTAGTTTAATTCAATTACAAATTATGTCAAAATGTGTGTTCCTAAAATAACTCACCTCATACGTAAAGTCTTGTGAATTATTGGGTAGATTTTGGATGGCACTACCACGCGTCATGTGTTATGAGAGGCTAAGAAGATTGTCAACACTACCGCTAAAAAAGACACAGACCAAGAAGAAAGATTGGTGGAATATAATCAATGCCCGTAATTTGTATCCGACTTAGGGGTGCAGGGCGTATAAGATGATACCCGCTATTAATTTAGTAGACTATTTTGCCGAGTTTCATCATCTCCCCCCCCCCCCCCCCCCCCCCCCCAAAAAAAAAAAAGCAGAAAAATTGAAATTTTTATTGTTAAACGCTTTTAAGATTTATTTAGTATTTTTATGAAAATTGAAAAATGCAGGAAATGCCAATGTATTTTTTCTTTTTAAAGACACCCACTATCTATAGCCAAACAACAATAATAATTATTGGTCATTAACTAATTGAATATTTTGGATTCATGTATGAATTAAGTATTCATAAAATAAAATAACAACAATTAAGATTTAAAATCCATTTGGAATACTACCGCATACCCTTGGCGTAAGGATCAAAGTTCAAGTTTTTAAGAAAGATCTATTAATTTGGAATTATTGTAGGGGAATAAAGCCTTAGCTATAAAGATTTCGCAAGAAATAATTTTGATTGAATAACTCTTTAACATATAGAGAGTGTGATTGTACAGGGTCCATTTCGCCCCGCGTTTTTTTAAGAAAATTAACGCACATTAGGTTATATATTTAGAGATATAAAAATGTTTTTATTTTTTTTTAAATATTTTTTACCAAGCAAGAACTAAGCATTCTCTCCTTGTTAGGTTATGGAACAACATCAAAGTTGGGCAATGATGTATAATCCGAAAAGAGTGATATAACGAATATTACAAATTTTACTATATAAAACTTACAAAATAAGGTATCACTAATAACAGAAAATTAATTTAAATATTTATTTATTATACTGTTTAAGTAGCTTCAATCATATTCTTGACATATTAGTTTATAAGTTTTTGTAATAAACTTTGTAACAGTTTTAGTATTTTTCCATCCGAAAAATTGGCACAAAATTAAATGGGGGGATAAAATGTGTCTGCACCATAGATACGTGGCCTCAAATTCATAGTCATTGTCATTCCAACTATGTGTTGCAATAAAGATTCAAAAACCACATCCACATCGAGCTCATATTGCATTATGATAATAGTTGAGTTGGTAACAGGCTGTAGTTAGAATGAAGCATGCACCAACAAAACTATAGTCCACTTAAATTGGCATTATTTTTCTGTGTACCGACAAGCGTTCGAGATGGGTAGGAAGTTGAAGATGCCTCTACACCAATCGAATACAAAGTTGGAACTTGGCTCCATCAAAATGATTGGCAAAAAGGTCAACAAATGAGCGTATTGAAGAATCCATACAACAGTTTTTGGTAGCCTCTCTTCCATGCTACAGAGACATATATGCTAATTGCGTACACATTTTCCAATTAGTCATGAAAGAAATATATATTACCGGAGACCAGCACATTATAAACAAGCTTTTAGTGGGAAAAAAAGACCAATTATATGCTTACTCAAACTCTCTTTATCATGGTGCAATTATATAGTATGAATGAAAGCTCCCGCCGTAACATTTGTACAACAAAACTTAGGTGGCAATTGCTGATAATGGTAAGTAAGATAGTATTATCAGTAGTAAGCTTGGATGAAAACTAATAACAGCTTGCAAGCAACAAAACCTAGGTCGCTTATGACATGTTTCTTATTGTGTCGCTTTTAGATCGACCCGTTTATAACCCAAACTTGCAAAGGTCCAACCTTAACCCGCAAAAACTTGTTTTGTATTCGTGAGTTGGGTCAAATATAGACACTCCTACTTTCAACTTAAGTTTTGTTAGGAAAATATTTTACTCGCAGCACTACTGAATTGGTTGTTGGGAAATTGTTCCTAAATTATGATATTAGTTTTCGTTTATATTGTTGATTTTTCGGATTAAACTTTGTGATTCAGTTATAACATCTACAAATCTATTGTACAATTTGAATTTTAGAATTATAGCAGATTAATCACAATTAATTCTTCAATGTGTCCGTATGCATGCACACATCATAAGTATGTGTGTAGTTATTAACTTATTATACACACTTTCCACAAAATTTGTCATGGTATGTATATATTACTGGTGTTTTCGAACAAATAAGAATAGAACAAATATTCTTCCTTCAAAGTTTTAGATCCTCGAGATGTTTTGTACTGGAATATTCCTTTTTATATCTGACTGTAAAAGGTTTGACGTGATCAAGAAACATGTAAAAGGTTTCGAGCCCACCATCCTCGACTCCACCTAAAACAACGACTGTTTAATGTTTATGCCCGATGAAGCCAACTTTCTTGCTGCTCAAGATGCAAATATTATTACACTATTTTTTTTTTATTATTAATTGTGCTACATATTGAAGAAATTTGTGTATTAGAAGTTTGAGCCTTCTCTAGTGTCTATAACTATAACCAGAACAAAACAAATATATATATATATATATATATATATATATATATCTCACGATATACAACTGCATTTCTTAAATTCTTTCAAAATTTATGACCTAGGTCCTTGTACAACATTGTGTAAGGTACTGTACGTTGCACTGACCGAGCATAAGCCAAGATGAGAAAACCAAGGTATTACAATTTCTTCAAATTATAAATTTATGAAATTGATTCTCAAAAAAAATTTATGAAATCATTTCTAATAATAAGAGAAATAATAATGAATGGTAAAACTTATATACAATTCTTTAAGTATAATATTTAAGTTTTCTAATTAAATTTTAATATAAGATTCTTGAAAAAGATAAAATTGTGTTTTATTGATTAATACAATCATGCATGTGTTTGAATTTAATTGAAGAACTTATTGTTTTTTTTGTTGTTGTTGTTGAGAATAACCTATTGTAAAATTGAAGCTAAGTTTTGTCGAATCATGAAATGATATTATAATAATTGTCCCAATAGTCCAGATTATGAAATGTTATTTTTTGGCTTGTTGTATAACTTATTCAAACTTATTTATTAAATTGAATCACATATACTGATATACATCCTAATTTTAAAAGGGAAGCTACATAAACCACAAAATTTAAATCGAACCAAATGAACTAATAGTTTCAAAAAATGAAAATAAGAAACTCAATTTATCAAATGCTAAAAAAAAGATGTCAAGATACTGAGTTAAACTAACATCGGGTTGCTTTAGTGAGAACTTACCACCATATATTCTTAGCGTGCTGGTCATTTCACAAATACAAGTTCTTGTGGGAGTGGAGGGCAAGAACTGAGGTTCAAGTTTTCAAGAAGAGAGTTCACATATATATACTTAGATTATGGTAGATTAAGATTTTCATTCCAAATCTATAAATAATAATAATAAGAAGAAGAAGAAGAAGAAAAAGAAGAAGAAAGAAGATAGTGTGTTTAGACTTAAGTAACATAGTATAGTGTTATTATCAACTTTGAATAAAAATTATAAAATACATATATTAGAAAAATGATATTGAAAAATATAGACTTTAAAAAACTTAAGTGGCAAACTTAGAAAAAGCCACCAAAAAGTAAAAGGTTCCATTTTATATATATTATTCAGAGTAATGATTATTACATAGTACTCTCTAATACATATTATCAGACACACTTAGTGTAAAATGTGAACACCTTTAAACAAATGTGGATATTTGGCTTTATAAAATGTGGACATTGCTAAACTAGTGTACATCAAGAGCATAAAACAACAATTAGTGTATAAATTGCTAAATAGTGCAATACACTGAAAGTTGGACATAAATTAGTATTTATATATTATAAATATTTAATTAATAACTATTAATAAATAAAAGAATAAATTAGAGAATTAGTATAAAAGAACTTACCCAATTTAAATAAAATTTATTTAAAACCTATCACTCTTATTAATACAATTATAATTTGTTTAGTGTTAAGATGTTTTATCCAAAAAGATAGTGAATTGTAATTAGTTTAAAATTAATTATAACTTTAAAAATCAGATTGAACACACATATATATCAGAAAGATGACGTGAAAAAAATGCAGGATTTCAAAATTTCATAGTATAATAAAAACTTAACAGTTTTTATTTTATAGACTATAGATAGCTTTGATAGAGGTAATATAATTGGAGTTCATATTAGTTGGTAATTATAATATTAATACCCTTTGGCTTGTAAGGAAGGGTTGAAGAGGGAAATTGGAGTTCAATCGTGTCCCATACAAAGGTCATATTTTGCTAGCTATAGGAAATTGCAATTTCATGTACTCAGTGTACTAATATTAGTTGCCTTTAATTTTTTAATTTTATTATTTTATGAATCATGTTTAGTTGCTTTCACAGTTTACACATGAAACATATTTGAAAATTTTTATTTTCCACCATAAAGCATGCAATTAATGATTTGGCCCCACGCTTTTGTTGGATTCTTATGGAATCATGGATGGCTAGTGTTTCATTAAAAAATAAAGAGTCTCAGTATAATAAAAAGCTTAGAAAATTTGAAAAATCTTGTTTTAAACATTAAAAAAATTGTCAAAAAAGTTAATTATTTTTTATTTTTTTATAAAAAAATTTTCTAATATGATTTAGATATAGTAAAACTATAAAACTCAAGAAGAAAATTTAAGATTTGTTTAGTAAAAAATTTTTAGTAATGTTGTTTAAATTTTGTAAAAATACGTATAGATGAAAAAAATGTATGAAAATATATGTTGTGGTATTTAAACAACATTACTAAACGAGGCATGTAGAAGTAGATTTCAAAATTTCAAATCGAATTTGAGATTTTTTAGAGGAGAAATGCTAGGGATACCAATTTTGACATAATTTTATACCACATGATAAATTGTGATTAATAATAATATGTTAATAGATTATGTGAGGAAATACTCTTACCGATTAAAACTTATCATACAGTAAATTATGGCACAAAATTGTGTTAAAATTGGTGTCGCATTTCTCTTTTCAGAGTTGGAGCATTCGTGGTCTTGGATTCTTGATTCTGTTGGGTTTCATTTAATGTTGCCATACTGGCACAGTGAACTAAAATGACACTTTTTGGTTAGGTTCTGGTCTGATCATGGTGATTTTGACGAGTCATAAAATTGTTGATACAATCGAGAGTATTTATTGTCAATTATGCTGTCAATGATGGCATATTTATCCTGCATGTATAGATCGAATGGACAAACCAATACTATTATATTTTACGTACAAATATGGAACACGCATGGAAAGAGACCTTTTCCCAAATTTTGGGTTCCTGTCATTAATTCTGTCGTTTTGGCTGAAAAGAGTATCACCAAACTAAGGCCAACTAAGGCTATGTTTGGTTTGAGGGAAAAACAGAGAACAGGGAAGAGAAATGATTTATTGCCCTTTGTTTGATTAGAAGAAAATAAGGGGGAGAAATGAAATGTAGAGAGAAATGATTTCTATGAGTTCCACCAATTTAAAATTTTTAACTCTCTATTCAAATTCATAAAATTACTCCTATACTCTTAAAAAATTTTGACTTTTTATGTGAAATTACACTTATATCTTTATTTTATTTTTTTATAAATTAAACAGATAAAAGTGTAAAATACTCATTTCCCTTCTCCTGTACATTCAAACATATATTTTTTTTTTCCCTTTATTTTTTCTTTCTCTTCTCTTATACCTTTTTCTTCTCTTCTTTTCATTTTCCTTCTTTTCCTTCAAACCAAACATAGCCTAAATTTTGCTCATTCAAAATAGAAGTTAACCAGAGTAAAAAAGAATATAAGCTGTATTTGTTAAAAGATTTGAAGATATCTACTTTGTAGTTTAGGCTGAGATCTAATAACATTGTATAAAAAGGAAGCCAGTGAATTTATTTATTTATATTTAAATAATTCTATAGTTACAGTAAAAGATAGATTTGAATCTTAAACGCTTTTATTAGAAACACTAAGTGATGCTAGTTAATATAGAAGTTGTTTTTGAGTAAACACAATAAAATGGATATCTCATAGATGGATCTCATAATTCTGATTAGGTCAAATGTTGAAATGTGCTACATTTTGTGGTATAAAGCTTCCTATTATTATTACTCGTTGTCCAAGAACATTAAATTGCAATAATAACTGTGGGCTCTTCCAATAATATATATCGACAATCTTTTTTTTGATGAGATATATCGACAATCTTGGTGAGCACAATCATAAGGTAACCTCACATTTGAAATCTTTGTCTTCGAACATACATTTTTCAACAGCCATTGACAATGCGATGAATTGGAAATAAAATCAAAAGTGAATGTCCCACCGATTTATTATAATTGTCGCCAACAGCAAGTTGTAGGAAAAGATGATTGGAAAGTTGAACCAAATACCAAATCCTGTGCAGTTCAATTTAGCATCTTTCTTGACGTTGACCGACAAAGTTAGGATTCGAGCTTTTTGGGAGATGGCAAAGCCGCCCACGCCACTCTTAAACAATGAACACTTCATTCAAGTAGGGTTGGTAGAGAACCCAATAATAAGGAGGGCCAAGTTTTGAAAAAATTATTTTAATTTGATTGATTGGAAAACTGTATGCCATTGTTATAGTGTTGGTGCATGTGTTTTAAAAACCCCTCTGTTTTGCTAATTTCGGTCTCTAATCTGGGAGTTTTGGAGTAAAATATGAAGTTGAACCAACTATGACAAACTTTGACCTGACTATCAAAGTGATTCTTGTCTAAACATATAGATGATCTAATTCCCTTTAAAATGATAGCGGAAAAACAGCTAATGTACCAACTTTTTTTTATTTTTTATTTTTATGAGAAACACTAATGTACCAACTTGGTTTAATGGTAAACCTCGGTATAATTAATGATTATGATATTATAGTTTAAAAATGTTTGGCTTGGGCTAAAACTATGACAAGCTCCCCCAAAGTTACGTTGCAGAGGAAAAAAAAAATTGAGCACTGGGTTGATGATATTCATGAACTATCAAATTCCGTAGGCAATGCCTCTTTAACTTTTGTGTTTTTTTTTTTGGGGCTAGGCTAGTAGAAACCATACTGATGTCTTGGAAAAATGGGATCTTTAATGAAACTTTATTCGGTTATTGATGCTAATTAAGTCAGTTTCCTTATGGGGCTATTTTTTCTGATATGAGCAAGTCCGGCATTGGCGTGGTGATTCGGGAACTCTCAAGGTTTGGTGTTGGCAATGGCCTCCCTATTGCAACAAATTTCACCAAGTTTTAGTCCGCTGGAAGTCGAAACTTAGGCTGCCAAGAGAGCTGTCCAGTTCGCTTCCGAGTTAGCCATTACTTCGGCTGTTTTAGAGGGTGATTCTCAAACTTTGATCCAATCTTTACAAAGTGGTGCTGAATATTTGCCACCTTTTGGTTTACTTCTTCATTATGTTCATTTAGTTACTAATTCTTTTAATTAATTACGTTACTCTCACGTTAAGAGAGAAGATAATTAGGTTAGACATAGTTTAGCTAAATTTGCTGTTAATGTTCTAAAATTCTTTGGGTAAATGGAGGATATTCTACCATAATTAGTTCCCGTTTTTCAGACTTATTTAGCCGGTTTTTCTTAGTTTAATAAAGTTTTGTCTGATTTTTCATTAAAAAAAAAAAAAATCAGTTTCCTTGTGCTGTTGTTAATGCTTTGGGCTCAGTGCCATAAGTTATATGTTGTTTGGGCCTTGCAACATAGTTCTTTCTTTGAGTAGGGAAAAAAAAATCAACGAAAGGCCACATACTATAAAAAGAGAGAGAATAATAGGAATTGTTAGAATATGTTATAGGCCCAAGCCCAAATCCACTATGATACTATCTTCTTTAGGTCCAACGTTCAAGTACGACTGTAGTGACATGCATACTACACATGTACTTCAGAATACTCATGTACGTTAGACGCAGGTCTTTGGGCCTAAATGATTATGTTCTGATGGTGCCAAAAAAAATTGGCTTATGGTTTCCCTCTATAAACTAAAACAAGATTCGAGGAAATGTATCAATGAGTTTCATTTTCTTATACGCTTTCAATGGGATCAATTAGCTCTTTCCAAGCTTCCATGGGCATTGCCTTTAGAGACCAAGAAAATTTCATTAGTACAGAGACCAACTCAAACTTTACTAGTTTTTGATGGATATCTATGACGACTTTTATTCCATCCCCTAGCTACCTATTACTTCACAACCCTCCTCTCCCTTCAACTGATCAAGCTTTCAATGAACTTGTCTAGGAATACTCATGTATAGACCCATTGTTCACATCATAGATGAACTATATATCTCGATCACACCATCCCTAACCTGCTCATTATACACCTGAATGCTTATCTAGGCCTCCCAGTTAACTAATCACCTGGACAGAGCTAGGAATGGGGTCAGGGGCCGAACAATTTAATAAATAAAGATGTCAAGAAAAACTCAAATCACATATATAAAATATAAATTACCTAAAAATATACACACACTCGCACGTGCGTAAAAATATAAATATTAATTTTTCTTATGCTAAAGTAATGCTATATATAAAATTATCAACTTTGATATGTATGTATATATATACACACTCACACACAAGATCATTTTTTTAAGACAACTTAAATTCTTCTTAAATTTTAATGATATACAAAAATTGTATATATAATTTGCTATATATACAAGAAAACCAATAATAAATAAATAACAAATATAGGATCTTCCTTCAAAATTATGTGCTCAACAAGAATATTTCTTGTACTTAATTAAACTTCGTCAATTGTTTTTTTATGGCAAAATGATTCACAACTTCCTTTTCAAAAAATAAATTATTTGCAATACTTCATCAATTATTATTTCTGTGTTGACAAATTAAATCATAATGTTACAATTGAAGTCATATAATCTTTTTTTTTTCATTGACAAAATCTTAAGAATAAAACATTTCAACCAAATTGCATATGTGATCAATGTTGAATGATTTGTAAATTGTAAGCACCATAGGATTTGAAATTGAGCTAAATATTAGGGGTTCTATTATTTACTCACAAAATCTTAAAAATAAATTGTATATCAACTCTCATATATATAAATATATAATTTTTTTTTCTTTTCTAAAAAGGAGACCGACCTAGTCATGATTAACTTTTTTTGGGTTTTGGCATTACTAGATATATATATATATATATATTAAAAAAAAATCAGAGCACTGCCTCCCCCCCCCCCCCCCCCCCCAAAAAAAAAAAAGCTTTACATTCATAATATTTGCAAATAAAAAAAATTAAAACAAAATCCATGCAACATTGGGCTTATAACTAGTTTAAATAAGGAGTTAAAGAGATTGGCTTACCTCCAGTACTTTTTCAACTGGACATCTCATTTTATTTTAAATATACAACAGTAAGTGATAGTGGGTTTGTGGGTTTTAATCTCTACCTTTTAATTAGTTAGTTAGTGATGTGGTAGTTTTTCATTAAAACAAAAAGAGATTTTAGTTAAAAAAGTACTAGAGGTAAGCTAAATCCGGAATTAAATGGTCCCAAATCTTGGTTGACAAATACGCAAAATCCCATCTATTAGATTCCAGTCATTGTGGAGTAACACATTTTTCTATATCTATGTTGTAGAGTTTAGGTAACCTTTATTATATCTAAAATATGAAGAAAAAAAAAGCGGGAAAAGAAAATTGATATCAACCATTAAGTTTTTGTTTTTATCTAAAGAATTAATAAAACGACAAAATAAAAGTTGACAAGACAATTAAGTTGTTGATTCTATATGAAAAATCCCTACAATTTGATGTAACCACTTAATAATTAATCAAGATATACAACAAAAGTTGGGTTTAGAAGTCATGGTCACATTAAGGGCATGTTTGATAGACTATAATAGACACTGTATTACAGGGAATAATAATTCCTTATGAATATCTATTCTTCAAAATGAAAAATAGTTATTCCTCTCTAAAATAGTTGAAATAACTATTACTTAGTAGGTACAATAATTTTTTCAATTAATATATTTACAAATAAACAAACTTTCCATATACATGTAACAATTATAAAAATAAAAAAATCATAAAAAAACAACTCATCTTTCTCTCAAATTTAAAAAAAAATATATATATATATATGTAGGGACTCAAATTGTCTTGGACCCTGGACAATAAAATTTGTAGAAAGTGGACGTAAGAACTAGCTCCAGTAAGCAGAAAAAGACGTAGTTCCGGCGCAGTAGAAGGAATTTCCAGATAAATGTGAGACAGGCCTTCTCTTTCTCTTTCTTGGTCCGGTTTTTAGTGTCTCTCCTTTCTTTTTTCCCAGAAGTCCTCTTCAGAGTATTTCGATTTCACCTTATATACTACTTTCCCCTCCTATTTTCGCCGTACACGTGTAAGTTCCCTTCTGGGAACTTCTTTCTGTCCCATCTAGCACGTCCCGGATCCTCCGCTTGGTGGTTATAAGGCTGCTTGGTTACTGTTCAGGTATCACCTCCACATTAATGCGGCTAGAGAGTTAGGTGGGATGCATTTAATGTGGAGGCAGCAGCTTTTAGGAGATATTTGTTACCTTTTCCGGTTCCTCCTTTGATCAATATTCATTTAGTTTAGTTTGCATGTAACTTTGCGAAACTCCCTGACAACTAAGATAGTTACACCCACTTCTAAAGCTGGTTTGAGAAATGGATCTCATCCTCGAACAGAGGAGTATCCTTGGACGGAGGAGTATCCTTGGACAAAGGAGTATCCTCGGACGGATGAGTGTCCTCGGTTTGGGCCGTTGGGCCACAAGCCCACTTTTTATGGACTTTGTTAGTTTTTCGGGCAACTGGCCCCACAATATATATTTTAAGGAAATAATAATTGTATGAGTAAGACATTTTCTAAAATAAATCTTAATTTTTATTCTAATATTACAACTCACAATGAAACTTATGAATATGTTTAGTTATTTTATTACAAGACATTTTATTTCTAGTAATAAAGACTACAATTCATATCATAATCTTCATTCAGTGTATCTAATTAATTACATTAAATTACACAATTTTAGATAGAAACAGCAACTTAATTGTCATAGTTAATTTTTTTATCAATTTTTTTTCTCTATTAGATCTATTCTTTGGATAGACACAAAATCTTAATTATTGATATTAACTTTTTTTTGTTGATGTCGTGCGTTTTGTTGACATCAACTTTTTTTAAATTAATCCTATTTGATTTCCTCTTTTTCTTATTTATTTATTTATTTATTTTAATTTCTAGGTTTTGTTGATATCAACTTCTTATTATTTTACATAAAAATTTTAAAATTTTTATTTTTTCATTAATTATCTTTTTATTTTATTTTATACACATATCAGATGAAAAATTTGTATAAAGATAAAATTTTATCTTATAAAGTGAAAAGCAAATAAGGAAAAAAAAAGTTGACATCAACAATCAAATTTTTCGGCTAATCAAAAGAATTAATAAAGCAGTAGAAAAAAAAAGAAAAAAAAAAGAAGAAGAAGAAGTTAATAACAACAATTAAGCTGTTGTTTCTATTTAAAAAAAAAATAACTGCAATTTGTTGTAATTGCTTGGCTATTAATTAGGACATGCCCTTAGCGCAATCATGGCTTCTAAGCCCTTCTTTCTTTTCTTTTTTTCTTTTTTCTTTTTTTTATGTAAACTCAATCATTATCTTTTTCTATTTATCAGATTAACAACTTTGTATAAAAGATAAAATTTTATCTTATAAAATGAAAAGAAAGAGGAAAATAAAAGTTGATATCAACAATTAAGTTTTTTATGTTAATCCAAAGAGTTGATAAAATAGTTGAAAAAAATTGATGAGAACAATTAAGTTATTATCTATCTAAAAGATTGTTACAATTTGGTGTAACCACTTGACAATTGATATATTCATTTGGTGTAACCATGCACTACAACAAAATGTATTTTCAGTGACGAATTTTTTTGTGAGGAAAAAGTACCATATAGTGAGGAAAAATTTTTCGTCACAAAAAAGTACCATATAGTGACGAAATTTATATTTTGTCACTATTTATAAAAAAATTAGTAACATTTAGCAACGAAAATTAGATTTCATTGCTATATGTTGTGTTGAACTAAAGGCGCCCAACAAAAATGTAGGCGCCAAACTAAATTCATCTACAGCGACAAATTATTTCGTCGCTAAATGTGACAAATAGTGACAAAAATAAGTCGTCATTAAAAATAGGAATATAAAATCAGATGGGAGTATTAGCGACGAATCCGAATTAGAGTCGCTAAAAGTAGCCTATAGTGACGACATACAAGTCGTCACTAAAAGTTTTATACTAAAACACTTCAGCCCTTTTTTTTTTTCCCCTCCCTCACCCGATTCTCTCTTTCCCTCACTCTCTCCCTCACAGCTGCTTCACCCCAGCTCGTCGTCGCTGCCGATCCAGCTCGCCGACCGTTCGCCTCCCTTCACTCCTTCGCACCTAACCGGCCACGCTTCACTCCTTTGCACCCATCCGGCGACCCTTCGCCTCCCACCCCCAACTAGCGACCCTTTGCCTCCCACCACAACCAAAGACCCTTTGTGTAATGGGTATTTTTTTGTTTAAAGATTCTAAATGCTTGATATTATTTTTTTTTTTGTTTGATACAGTAATGGGTACATGTATTTTTGTTTAGTTTGGGTATTTGAAATTTACTGTGTAATGGTTGTGAAGAAAGTTTCTTAATGTTACAAAGATTTCATTTTTATTATTGTTAATTATTATTAGTGTTGGTCTTGTTGATTACATAGAGCAATTTGCAAGGAAATGAAATGATTAGAAAAGAAAAAAGGAATTAGTTGGTGTTGTTTCTCTAAAGAGTTGTTCAGTTGAATAGTTGATTTTTTAATATGATTTGTCCATTATAGTACAAGTAGTGTTGTTTTTGGGTTGTGGCTTTTATTTGCTAGTTTTCATGTGGGGTAGTGATTTTGAAGAATTAGATATTTGTGATGACATTTGGTTGTTTACAAGCTTTTCATTCCCCTTTAAATATCTTTCTTCATTGGTGGTTCTAATTATTGTCTTATCTGCTTGTTCAACTTTTCTTTAACTTTTGTAATTATAAATTTAACTTTTCTTTTGCAGACTAAATACACATTGTTTGCAATAATTTTGGATTTTTTTTTAAAGTTGTAAACTTAGCTTGAGCAAAGTATGTAAATTCTAGTTAAAAACTTATAAAACTCTATACTTATGATGTTGGAAATTGGATTTGTGGTAGTATGTTATGTTGGAGCAAGCGGGTGGCTTGTATGGTGTTATAAGGTGATTTAAATACATATTGTGAGTGTTTTTCATTTATCGCAAATGTGAATGAGTATTGTTGATTAGATGTGAAAAATAGTATTTTATTTGATTTCAATACTTGTAAAACTCTATACTTGTGATGTTAGAAATTGAATTTGTGGTGATATGTTGTGTTAGAGCAAGCAGGTGGCTTGCATGGTGTTAAAATGTAGTTTAAATACATATTGGGAGTGTTTTTCATTTTTTACAAATGTGAATGAGTATTGTTGATTAGATGTGATGAATTATATTTTATTTGATTTTAATACTTGTAAAACTCTATATTTGTGATGTCGAAAATTTGTTTTGTGGTGAGTTGTTGTGTTGGAGCAAACGAGTGGCTTGCACGGTGTTATAAGGTGATTTAAATACATATTAGGAGTGTTTTTCATTTATTGCAAATGTGAATAAGTATTGTTGATTAGATGTGAAAAATAACATTTTCTTTGATTTAAATATTTGTAAAACTCTATACTTGTGATGTTGGAAATTGGATTTGTAGTAGTATGTTATGTTGAAGTAAGTGGATGTCTTGCATAGCGTTAAAAGGTGGTTTAAATGCATATTGAGAGTGTTTTTCATTTCTTGTAAATGTGAATGAGTGTTGTTGATTAGATTTGATGAATAGTATTTTATTTGATTTCAATACTTGTAAATATACTTGTGATATTAGAAATTTGTTTTGTGGTAGGTTGTTGTGTTGGAGCAAGTGAGTGGCTTGCATGGTGTTATAAGGTGGTTTAAATACATATTGGGAGTGTTTTTCATTAATTACAAATGTAAATAAGTATTGTTATTAGATGTGAAAAATAGTATTTTCTTTAATTTAAATACTTGTAAAATTTTATACTTGTGATGTTGGAAATTAGATTTGTGGTGGTATGTTATGTTGGAGCAAGTGAGTGGCTTGCATGGTATTAAAAAATGATTTAAATACATATTGGAAGTGTTTTTCATTTCTTGCAAATGTGAATGAGTATTGTTGATTAGATGTGAAAAATAGTATTTTCTTTGATTCAAATACTTGTAAAACTCTATAGTTGTGATGTTGAAAATTGGATTTGTGGTGATATGTTATGTTGGAGCAAGCGGGTGGCTTGCATGGTGTTAAAAAGTGGTTTAAATACATATTGGGAGTGTTTTTTATTTCTTGCAAATGTGAATGAGTATTGTTAATTAAATGTGATGAATAGTATTTTATTTGATTTCAATACTTGTAAGCACTATAGTTGTGATGTTTGTGATTAGATTTGTGGTGATATGTTGTGTTAGAGCAAGCGGGTGGCTTGTATGGTGTTAAAAGGTGGTTTAAATACATATTGGGAGTGTTTTTCATTTCTTGCAAATTTGAACAAGAATTGTTGATTAGATGTGATGAATAGTATTTTATTTGATTTCAATACTTGTAAGCATTATAGTTGTGATGTTTGTGATTGGATTTATAGTGGTATGTTGTGTTAGAGCAAGCGGGTGGCTTGCATGGTGTTATAAGGTGGTTTAAATTCATATTAGGAGCGTTTTTAATTTCATGCAAATATGAATGGACTTTGTTGATTAGATGTGATGAATAGTACTTTAATTAATCTCAATACTTGTAAACACTCTATACTTGTGATGTTTGTGATTGGTTTTATAGTGGGTTATTGTGTTGGAGCAAGCGGGTGGCTTGCATAGTGTTATAAAGTGGTTTAAATTCATATTGGAAGTGTTTGAGTGTGCAATGTATATTTGTTTAAATATTAATATAGACTTGTGTATTCATGAATGAGATAGAACTTTATCTAAGTAGCTTATAGACTTGGATGTTAGAATACATTATGCATGAGTTGTCCTTATTTTACTAAAGTAGCATTTACCTTGCAATTGTAGTCAAACATGAATAAAAGTTGGATGATAATGGATAAGACACCTGATGGTAGATTAAGTCATCCATACATTGAAGGAGTTAATGCATTTATTAATTTTGCAAGAGCGATTGTGGACTTGAGTGGTAATATTCCATGCCCGTGTATTCATTGTGTGAATTGCTATTGACAATCTCCTCATACTGTGTGTATCAATTTGCTTCATCGTGGGATTATGCAATCTTACATTAATTGGTATAATCATAGAGAACCTCGTGTATTGAACGAGAACATTCATGATAATGAAATGTCGGATGGTGATCATATGGATGGTATCGATGCCTTAGTAGGAGATCGAATTAGAGGGGAACCAAGAAATGCAACCGAAGATGAGGAAGTGTGTAATTTTGACAAAATTGAGGAAGATGCAAAGTGTGAGTTGTATCTGGGTTGCACTGATTATAGTATCTCGAAGTTTGTTATTGAAATGTTGAATGTAAATGTAATGACCAACTTGAGTAATAAGAGACTTGATATGATGCTAGAATTACTAAAAAAGGTTTTTACCGAAAGGTAACTTGGTTCCAAGGTTAACTTATAAAGCAAAGAAGATATTACGTGACTTGGGCATGTCATACAAGCATATAGATGCATGCAAAAATGATTGTGCACTATTTTGGAAGGAAAATGAAAACCTTGATAAATGTCTGGTGTGTGAGGCGCCTAGGTACAAGGATACACGTGCCCAAGGTAAGAAGATTCCTCATAAAATATTGCGTTACTTCCTGTTGACACTGAGACTAAGGAGATTGTACATGTCAGGCCAAAAAGCTAAGGACATGAGATGGTATATAGACAAACGTGTGGATGATGGGATAATGAGGCATCCGGCTGATAGTGAGGAGTGGAAGGAGTTTGATTTGCAACATCCTGATTTTGCCCTTAAACCTCGCAATGTAAGGTTGGGGTTGGCTACAAATGGATTTAACCCTTTTGGGAATATTAACAACAACTATAGTATGTGGACTATCATACTTATCTCCTATAACCTACCGCCGTGGTTGGTTATGAATAAACCATATTTTATGTTGTCCTTGCTTATTTCTAGTCCTCATCAACCGGAAAATGAGATTGATATGTGTTATCAGAATGAAGAAACTGTGGATTATCTTCTCCTCCACTGTCCTATAGCTCACTCTCTGTGGGTTTATATGTTTCAAATCTTTGGGACTCAATGGGTAATGCCAGGCTTTGTGAAAAGCTTGGTGTATTGTTGGAGCTTTTGCCTGGGAAAATTTAATTCAGACATTTGGAATATGGTTCCTGGTTGTTTGATGTAGACTGTTTGGACGAAAAGAAATAGACGCTCTTTTGAGGATACTGAGAAATCTTTGGTTCAATTACAAGCTCTATGCCAAAAGACTTTATTTGATTGGTCTAGGTGTTGGGGCTTCTTGGATTGTTCCATTATCTTAGAGTTTATTTCTTCTTTTAGTATTGCTCTTTGAGTTTTTTCTTGTTGTTTGTTGTTGTTTGGTTGTTTGTTGCATTTCCTTGTGTTCACCATCATGAACACCTTATATTAGCTTTCTTTTGTTTATCAGTTTGATTTATAATACTCTTATTACTTATAAAAAAAAAGATATTTACTTGAAACCATTAGTTGACGAGTTGTGGGAAGAAGGTGTAGAAACTTATGATGCTTATAGTAAAGAGCATTTTCAGATGTGTGCAACTTTGTTGTGAACAATACATGACTATCCTAGATTTGGTAAAGTGTCTGGGTGGAGGACAAAGGGTTATTATTCTTGTTACACTTGCGACAATGAACCTTATTCAGAAGCTTTGAAAAGTAAAATTGTATTCATTAACCATCGAGCTTATTTACCTATGGAACATTGTTGGAGACATAGTCGATTGCATAATGGTTTATCGGAGAAACAAAAGAGATCTTTAGAGTTACAAGTGGGAAAGATACAAGAACAGCTAGATAGAATGCCAAATATAATTTTAGGAAAGCATCTAAGTAACAAGAAGAGACAATTTATTGAGGAGCCAAATTGGTCAAAGGTAAGTATTTTGTACAAGTTTCCATACTGGAAAAATAAGAAACTTAAGCACAACATTGATGTCATACATGTGGAGAAGAATATTAGTGAGAGTACTTATGGTACTTTGTTAGGCATTAAGGGAAAAACAAGGACACTAACAAAGCACGGATAGACTTGCAAAATATGAACTTTAGGCATATGTTGAATTTGAAACAACGTCCTGATGGATCATATGACAAGCCTCGGGCTTTCTTTTCATTAAGCCCAAATGAAAGGAATGGTTTCTATGACTTTTTGAAATTAGTTAAGTATCCGGATGGCTATGCAGCCAACATATTAAGATCAGTGAATACAAAAAATGGTAAATTATCTGGTTTGAAAAGCCACGACTATCATGTGCTACTACAATGAATTCTTCCAATTAGGTTGCGAGGGTTTGCACATAAAGACATTAGTATTGTTTGAGTTGGACAGCTTTTTCCAGAACTTATGCTCAAGGATCTTAAAGCGGAGTGAATTGGAGAAACTAGAAGAACGTATAGTTTTTATACTATGCAAGCTTGAGAGGTTCTTTTCTCCAGCATTCTTTGATGTGATGGTCCACCTTGCTGTTCATTTGCCTCAAGAAGTAATTATAGGAGGCTCGGTACAATATCAGTGGATGTATCCAATTGAAAGGTAATTAGATCATTTAATGCATTCATCAATTGATTCTTTCCCATGTGGTATAAAATCACATCAATTTTTTTTCCTTGTAGGTACCTTGAAAAATTGAAAAGATACGTTTCTGTTAGGTTCTAAGTACTTAACAACTAATGTATTAGAACTCTAATTTGTATTATTTGCAAACCATGATCAAAACAGGTTTTTAGTCTTGTTTTAGACTTGCTCAAAGTATGTGTTTTATGTAAAGTTGGAATCGAGCTAGTACAAAATTCATTGTGCAATTCGGTCTGGCTCGATCGATCGAGAATTAGACTCGACCGATCGAAAGTTGGGCAGAATGTTTTTTCTACAGAATTTCTAACTCAGCCCTAAGCCCATATGACGTGTAGGGTTTTATATTTTGCCCTAGGTATAAAAGGAAACCCTAACCACGTTTTTGAGGTTGCTCTGCTTGTTGTGTGTGTGAATCTCGTGTGAGATATGAGAGGTGGTTGCCTTTACACATGCTTAGGATTATCAAGAAAAAGATTTCATTGAGAGCTTGATGATCATTCAGTTGTTGTACTAAAGAGTTTAAATATACACAAGCGAGAGTGCTTGTACTTGCTGAAGAATCCAAGAACGAAGTCTGTGGTCTAGGAGCTTGCACGTGGTCGTATCGGTAAGTTTTCTACATGAGGTAGCAATAAGATGTTAGTGGTATAAGTCGCTTTGGTAAAACTTCGATTTTTTCATAGTGGATTCAGTTTTACCTTGAGGATAGTTAGGTTAAATCCTCCCTAGGTTTTTTACCAGTTTGGTTTTCTCAGGTTATCATATCTTTATATTCTTTATATTCTGCACTTTACATTGATATGATTATATGTTGTGTTAACCTAAATTTGTTTAATTTGGATTAAGTAATAACTTGGCTTGTTAACTAAGTTAATCCAATTGTGTTTTAAAAGGTCTAAAAACAAACAGTTTCGAACCGAGCTAGACCAAAAGGTTCGATTACAAAGGCTTACATTCTTAAAGAATGTATTAACAATTGGTCTTTGTATTGATGGGATTAAAACTGTGCATAATCGAAGAGAAAGAAATGAATATTTTGGTGAATCTAGCGAAAGATTGATAGTATTTTCACAGACTACCCGACCTATAGATGGTAGGCAGAATGATGGCAACTTGTCTCGTGCATTGCTTGATACTGCTCATTGGTACTTGTTGTACAATAGTTTTGAGTTAGAGCTTTATTTAAAGTATGTGATTTCATATGCATGTATTGTTTGATCAAGTTTTGAATATTATCTGCAATGCTTAGCTAAAAATAAATCACCTGATTTTTAACAGTAAACATAAAAGCACATTGCATAATCCTACTAAAGAAGCCATAACTCAAATCCAACGACAAGAGTTTCCCAAGTGGTTTAGAGAACGTGTAAGACATTTGAAATTTAATCACACACTAATAAAAATTAAACATTTAAATAGTTTTGTCATTGCTTGTTACTAATTAATATCACTTGTTGTATGTCATTATAGATGAATAGATTGAAAGTTAATGAGTCACCAGAAGCTACTGAACAGTTATGGTTATTAGCAAATGGTCCTAAGCCGCATGTGAAGTACGCAGTTTGTATGGTCAATGGTGTAAAGTTCCATACAAGGGACCTAGATAATCGTCGTGTAACCCAAAATCGTGGTGTATGTACCGAAGGGGACTATGAGGGAGAAATGCACGACTTCTATGGTCATGTATACAAAATTTGGGAATTAGAGTATGTGTTTCGCCAAAAAGTTGTTTTGTTCCAGTGTGAATGGTACAATACTAGTACCAATGGTCGAAGAAGAATGATAAGAATCAATACACACTGCACAAGCATTGATGT
Source organism: Quercus glauca (assembly GCA_023736055.1). Classification (NCBI taxonomy): domain Eukaryota; kingdom Viridiplantae; phylum Streptophyta; class Magnoliopsida; order Fagales; family Fagaceae; genus Quercus; species Quercus glauca. The sequence continues at coordinate 26,712,537 of CM043325.1, read as the reverse complement.
TACAAGTCGGTAGTATGAAAATGACCCTTTTATACTTCCTAGTCAAGTGAGACAAGTTTTCTACCTTCAAGATACCAAATTGGGTGAACCTTGGAAAATTGTGCAATCCATCTAACATAGGGGAGTGTTTGATATCCCAGAAGTTAGGAGTGGAGAATCCAATAATAATACAGAAGATAGTGACGCATTCCAAAAAGAAGTGATTGTTGATGTTGTCTCTATCAATATTGAGGACAATATTATTGAATATTGTGTGGGTGATGTTGAAACTGATGTTGTTCTTGAAGGTAGAACTTCAAGAGATGCTAATCAAAATGAAGAGCATGATATACCTGATGTTAATCTTGATATGAATTATGATATGTAGAGTTCATAACAATTATCTTAAATGTTGTGTGCTTATCTTAAAGTTTTATGCTTGTCTAAGTAGCAATTGTTTTGTACTTATCTTGAACTTGATATGGATATTGATGTGGTCATTTGTTGTGTTGAGTTAGTAGCAATTGTATTCAAATTTTGCACTTGTGAATTGCTTGATATGGATAATGGTGTGGACTATGATGTTAAGTTAGTAGCAATTGTACTTATCTTTCATGTCAATACATAGTTTCAAAAAATGCCCAAAAAGGCCAAATATACTCATAATATTCCGAGGTATAAGATGGCAAGATTGGATAGAATGAGGCAAAACCAAGAGAAAATTGATGCTTTGGGATTGACCCAACCCAAAGGATCTTGGGCAGGTTGTAAGGATGATCGGGTTGGGCTTGGGCCAAATGATTGGATTTATTTCGAGTCTCAGGTCAGTCTAGGATCCAACCCGACCCACCTAATCAAAAAAGAAAAACAACAACAATGCACATATCAAACAAATATTTTTAGACAAAACATGAGAGAGAGAGAGTTAAAAAATCAATTCTAGAGCTAAAAATTACAATATAAGACTATAAAAAATTTTGCTAGAAAGAAATGCAAAAGGGAAAAAAAAAATACTAGCCATATTCAAAGAATGGTAAAATTGCTCATTTATGGACATATATGTATTTAAGGTTGTTTGACATGAAAATGGTAAAAAGATTATTCTTAATATAGATTTCATTCTTAACTTGCAAACGTTTCATCAATTCTTTGCTAGCTATAGCTATCTCTTGAAATTTTCCTAAAGCGAACCTTTTGAAAATTAAAGTTTCCTTTTGAATCATGTCTTCCTCCATTAAAATTTAATTCCAAATTTGAATCCCAATTTGAATTTGGCAAAATTAGATTGCCAACATGAAAGTCAAACATAAATTCATTAGTTAATGAAAAAATCTAGAAATTTAAACTTATACTCACCCAAAACTTCCCTTCCCCCTTTTCTGATATTAATGAGTAAAATAGCCCAAAAATAATAAATAAATTTTTTGAATTTAAACTCTTGTATATATGTGGGTTAGGTTCAAGTTACACCTGATGTAAATTTAAATAACTTCAAATTTTTCTTAACGCATAACTTTAAATAATGTTACATCACCCAATTTTTTTTAATTAAATGTGAATTTTGATAAATTCATCATTAGATTACATTATTTTCGTATATTCTCCATGCTTACAAAATATAAAGATGATCAAAGATCAATAACTATGTCATTAATCAATTGTTTAAATTTGAGTTTTTGTAGTTTAAAATAATGCATAAAAGATGAGTTTATAGATTCAATAATAAATTACATCCGATTGGCATGAAAATTGGCATGCATGTTAAGAACATATAGAATATGTAATTCAAAGGTTGGATTTTCAAAATATGTATCCAATAACATGTTACTCTAAGCAATGTTCCATCACTAATCACGCAATAACTTGTTAATAAATTTATATATTGAAAATCTCATCAATGGATTACATGTTCTATATGTTCTAAATATGCATGCCAATTTGCATACCTATCGGATGTTATTTACCATTCGATCCATAAACTCATCTTCTATGCATTATTTTAAACTAAAAAAACTTGAATTTATACAATTGATAGATGACATGAATATTGATCTTGGATCACCTTAAAATTTTGCAAGCATGGAGAATATATGAAGATAATATAATCCAATGGTCGATTTGTCAAAATTCATACTCAATTAAAATAATATTGATTGATGTAACATTGTTTTGAGTTACACCATGTGTAGCTTGAACCTAACCCATATAAAGTTCTGTAGATCAAACTTCCTACAATTATTCAATCTGTATTTATTCTCATTCTCATACCCGTTCCTTTCCTTTTGTGTTTGGTTTCCTCATAAATGTATCAAAGTCGACAACCAAAAAAAAAAAAAAAAAAACGGGAAAGAAGATAAATACGTTGAAAATAAAATCATAAATATACCCAAAAAAAAAAAAAAAAAAAAAACAAAAACAAAAACAAAAAAAGGCAGTAAGCAATGAGTCATGTCTTCCTCCATTAAAATTTGATTCTAAATTTGAACCCCATCTCTAAATATATTCTAAGAATTTAAACTTATCAACAAGGATGTAATTGTATATGTTAATTCATTTTTTTTATTTTGACCGAAATTGAATTTTATTTTATTATTTTATTATTTTTTTTTGTTTAAGCTTAAATGCAAAGAGTCCATATCAGTGCTCCACTTTTGGCCGACCTAGTTACAAGTTGGAACCTTGGGCTTTTAGGTTGTTTAAATTGAAGTTTTATCATTTATGTTAGGATTTCTTTTTATCCTATGTAAGTTTATATTATATTCCAATTTCCAATGTTATGTTGAAAGACTTAAAAAATATTTTACTTATGCATTGTAGATTTTCTAGTTTCTTATCAAATTGATTTAGTAATGGAGATAAAGCTCTTATTTTGTTCTTTGTTGATTTGTTGATTTGTTGATTTTTTTTATTTTATTTAACAACATGGGCGTTGGAATTTAACCAAAAAAAAAAAAAAAGCCTAACACGTGACCCAACCTGAAACTCGATTTCCCGACCAGACCATAGACCTAAATATTCAGGTTGGGTCGGGTTCTTCCCTAGAACATATCGAGTTGGGTTGCAGTTGACTGTGAACTCGACCTGACCTAATCTTAGCCCTAGTACTAGTAGTCATGAGTCATGACAGTTAGAAATTGGTGCCCATATTAATGGGCATGTTTGCCGTAATGACCTTGAAGGATTAGCAAAGATAATGTCAAGTCAAGGAATGGATTCTAGAATTCTGTAAGAGATGAGCATGATTTTAAGTAACCAAATTCAAATCCAAATGCTTAAAAAGGTAAATTTCTATTATGCACACTCATATAAATACATGGGCATCCAAAGAATGATTTTCACAATAAATTTCACTGCTAGTGAGTTAGCAAGTTAATATAGATTCATACATGGGTCCACCACTGATATTACTTTATTATTCATCATTAGTAATTTACCAGCTTAAACATTTATGAAATTTAAGGTTCAGCTTGGGTCCAGTGACCTGTGCACTGGACCTGATATGATGTTTTCTCGTGTCCAAGAATTGTCACGTGGCAACATCCTATTGGGTAGAGTGCACAAAATGTATTGGACCTAAACTTTTCCCTAAAAATATTGCAAATTTGGTGTGCCTCTAGACTTATTGTAGCATGTTATTAGCACTAAAATGACATGTTTGACTGCAATAAAATAACTCTTGATATATAATAAAAGCAATTTAGCATATGCATCTAGTATAACTATGACCAAAATAAGCGAGGAATCACATATAGGTCAACCATTGATGGTACTTTATTATCCATATATTAACAATTTACCACCTTAGACATTTGTGAAATTTATTATGAATTTTGTTGTGCCTCTAAACTTATTGTGAATTTTGAAATGACAACATTTTTTTTTTTACTGCAATAACATCAACTCTTGGTACATAATAAAAACAATTCAGCACATACAACGAGTAAAACTTTGAACGAAATCAGTGAGGAAGTTTTGACATTATCATATAGTCTTATGTTCATAACCACATAAGCTATTCACACTGAAGCAATGCAAGGCCCATCATCCGGCATACATTCCAAATAGACCCCAGGCTCAGGCTGGCACCTCCCAAGTAGTACTTGCTACCAATTGCCGCATGTCCTATGAAGAGGCAAGCTCCGACAGCATAACAGAATAATGCCGCAAGCTATTTCAGATAACTAGAAGATTAGCAAAGCTCTTATTTGATCAAAACCAATTTTTAAATTAATCTTAGTCTCTTAATTACCTTGCCTAGTTTCTCAAGGTGGTTCTTACTTTGCTGTTGTTACCTTGAGATTGTTCTCAAGATAATAACACTAGCTTAAAATACTATCTAACTTCGTAGGGTTCAAAAATGCCTAACTTAATAGGACTTTTGAATTATGCACAAGTTAACAACATAAGAATGAGAAATGCGAGAAATTATAAGGTCCATATGGTGGACAAGTGACGTGGTCCGTCCACCATTCCACTAAAAGACTCACACCTGTGCATATGCGTACCATAAATGCATTGAGTACTCCCGGAGTACTATAAATGAGTACTAAGCTTCTAAAATGAGGGTAATTATTGAGTACTCCCAGAGTACCATAAATGCGTACTCTCCCTCCTCACATAACTGTAGGTCTCACTAATTAAATTTATAGTGGGACCTACAATTCATGTGAGAGGGAGGAATACACATTTATGGTATTCCCGAAGTATTCAATAATTTTCCCTAAATGACTAAGTTAAACTACTAAATTACGTTACAATGACTAGCCAATTGAAGTGCATCATCTCATAATTAAAGAACTCAAAAGTAAATCATATCAATTAAGGCTAAACTACCACAAATCATCTCGATTGAAGTTAAATCTCAGGAAATCAAAGGATTCAAACTTATTAACACTAAATTGCTTCGATATGGATGATTAATCAGATCAAATCACACCAAACAACTATAATTGCATCAAACTATTGGATACTTGATTGAAATGAGATTACATGCACAAGGAAACATTTTTTTTTTTTTTTTTTTTGTGAATACTAAGTATTTTTAACACACACACATAGGGAGAGGGGAAAAGGTTTTTTTTTTAAAGAAACTTATAGTAGTATATATCCAAAAGGGCCTATGTACAAGGAAACATTAACTTACAAACACGTGATGGTGATCTTCTTATAGGTCTAAATGACTACCTAATTACAAATTGCTTCCTAAGAATCTAAACTAATAATCTCTGAAAGTGCTCTAATTTCTGCTCTAATATGTTCTCTGGGTCGTGTGCAATCCTTTCTCTTATTGAATGAGGCCTCTATTCATAGGAAAAGGATGATGGTTTTTTCTAGACTATAACTTCCCTATTATGCTAGTGAGGGGGTAATTATTTGCAGTAATTAACCACCACATTTTTTTTCTTGTAATGACACCTGTCCTCCAATTGCTACATCCTAGACAATTGTTCCAATCTTCTTCCATGATCCATAAGAGTCTTCGACATGGCATAAATGTGTGTGCATTGTGAGAGACTGTGCCCTCGGGTGGAGTCACGTTGGTGCCTCTCAAAGTGGCAGCTTGATTGATTATATATTCCCTAAGATCGAGGGTTTTATATGGAGTTGCCATTTATTTTATTTAAACAAAAAAAAGACCAACAAAATAATATTTATTTCATTTAATAATTGAACTTTACATTAAATAGAAAATAACATTACAAGGTCTTGGTACTAGATACAATCTAAGAACCCTTAATTTAAGTTTGGAGACTAAGTTATAAGGTGAGAAGATGTTAGACACACACCTTGCCAGTGATACTAGTGAAAGTTTTGTGGAAGCAATATAGAACAAAAATTTATATTTTCATTTAAAGATCGTTGTACCACACAACTATAGATTCTAAATAGAACAAAATTGTGTACCTCTCTTAGCAACCCAAGTGTGTTGCCTCCCAAGGTATTCACGTCTCTCTCTTTGTTTCTTTTTGAGTTTTCAGAAGACTGCAGTATCACTCAGTAGTTCTGATGGTCAACCACTGATATGATTTTTTTTTAAAAATCTTATTTATATTTAAGACTTCTAAAACGCTAGAGAGAGATTGGACGTGGAATCCTTAGGGATCCTAATCTTCAGCTGTAGGATTCATTAATAACTTTTTTGAACGTTATTGACTTATCTTAAAACTCTTTCCAAAATTATTCCTTAATTTTCTCAACCATATTAGGAAAATATTTGAACTTCTACAGATTGCAATAATGTCCATCAACACATTGCAATTGACTCCTGAAGATTAGAGAATTACAAATGAGGTCTCATTACTTACAATTTTATATCTATATCCTTCCACCATACTATATTCCCATAAGCCACTAGGACTGGATTAATATCATTGTCATGTCCCTAGCTTATGTAACCCTTAATTTCTTGATTTCATAATTTCTATTGGACTCCAAAATATTTTTGAAAAAAAAAATCTTTAAATATATATATACAATATTATATACATGAAAAAACATTTTCGAAAAATGTCACCGGCGGGTTTTGTTTTGAGTCCAACTTCAATATGAACATCAACTGAATATACTATCTTCTTTAGAGATTGGTGGATTCATTGTTGAGCATTTATATATTTTACTCATTACGCACATAACCCAATGTGTCTGTATGTAGCCTTTAAAATCGGCATCACCAGTTGACATTGTCAAAGTTATGTGCATAATAAATAAATATACACAAACCCCTCATGTTTGAGGACAATAGAAAAATTGTGATAGGACAACCTTTTAATTAACAGTGATCGCTTCATAAGGTGTCTTTGATCGGATCCAATTCAGTGTATGTACTTGTTACATTATACCCACTTGTCTGCCTAAAGTCAGTACCTCAATGATGGAGTAAATCATCCTATCATATAGCAGCACAACAAGTGTAGGCTTCAGTGGTAATATTCAATTAATATCCACAGCCTAGAACAATTTAATAATCTATGAAAAATCATTACTCCCTGTCTTTGGTTCCTTAACCATTAACATGATTTTTCTACAGAGGTGACATCACATGCCACATTTAAATAATGAAATATACCTATAAAATTATGAATGTGAAAATAAATTTTTATTATCAAATAAAAATGCATAGTATTGTCTTTTAGGGAAAATAATTCTAACAACTAGTACTCTAGGTAGAGGTGTTCACGGTGCAGAGTGATACGGTATGGTTTTGGGCCATTTTTAGCACTGTACTTTGCGGTGCGGTTAAACTAAAATCATAACTGCACCACATCTTATTTTTGCGGTCACATGTGCGGTGCGGTGTGGTGTGGTACGGTTTAGAGTTTAGCCAAAGCCAAAACCATAACCACACCACACCTTATTTTTGCGGTCATATATGTAGTACTATGTATAAGATGTGGTTTGAAGTCGGTATATTTTTCAAATTTTGGGTTTTTCCTACCTAGCCCAAAACTAATTTTCCCCCCTTTTTTTGGGCTAAGTTTTAAATTATTGAGCTAGTTTTTCTTTATTTTGGGTTGGCTTTTCTAGTTAACACTTACTAGGGTTATCAAATTTTTTTTTTTGAAAATTAGGTCATTAAACTATTAATAATATATTTAATATTAAGAATAAATAAATATATTAATATATAGAAAGGGTGCGGTTTGTGCAGTTTTCTTATTATAAAACTACAAACTGCACTACACCATGTGGTGTGGTGCGGTACACTGTTACTTGCGGTGCAGTGCGGTTATACCATTTTGTGGGCAATTTTGGTGCTGTTTTTGCAGTTTGTGCGGTTTGATGAACACCCCTAACTCTAGGTTATAGCGGCTGTTGACACCCCATTTTGCAACTCATAATTAACCTCACATGGAGGGTAAAAGGGGAATTTCTCCTTGAAAATAGACATTTTAATTGTGGCCATTAGATCCTTAATTTCATTTCATCAAAATGATCTTGATATTGTAACGATCAAATCGACTGGCCATAAGTCCTAATTGGACTATCAGATTGAAAGTTATCATCAAATTAAGTTTTAATACCCGAGAGCATTATCATAAATTGAATCCAACTATATGTGATTAAGAACAATTAATTCCAATTGATTATAATTATAATCAATTTAAGATTAATGACATCTCATAATTTGATTGGTTAGGACTACATTTTATAGTAAAGTTGCACACACTTAATTAATTAGATAGTCAAATATTAATTATTCAATGAGTAATTTGTGAAATTATCTTTTTAATTAGGGTAAACTTGGAACTAATTAAGTCTAAAATGGGAGTCATTGGAACCCATTAATGTTAATTAAAAACTAATTTGGGACCTATTAATGTTAATTATACTGAAATTATTTTCTAACAAATGACCTTTGCTCACCATTTCGTTGATATCTCTCAGAATATTTTGACTCTATGAATGAGGTTAATTTTTCTAGAAACTAGACATCCAGGACTTCAATTTGAATACAAAACAAGACAATTCCAATCGGAATTGAGTAAGATATAATTTTTAAATTTAGCTCTATAGGCTGTTACAATAATTACAGGAAAATCAAATTTTGCTTGCTCATCACTCCCGCCAATCTCTACATTTAATGCACTAGCTTTCCCCAAAGTCTGAACTAGGGTCTAGATTCATGATTCTTTTTTATCTTTTGTCAACCCTCATTAAATGACATTCCATTCATATTTTTTCCATTACTACTATATAAATCCTTCATCTCCTCCATTCCAAAGTACACAAAAAACCTCCCCTCCTTTCCTCTCTTGAGTTCTAGTGAAGTAGAGTAGTCTTGTCATGTCTTGGTCTTCCTGAGACTCAAGGTATTGAGTGAGACTCACTCTCCATCTCCTAGTTTTTCTTTTCTACTCTACCTTTAGGACCTCCATCAATAGTCTCCTCCTCCACCATATGGATCTTGCATGCAGGTATAATCTCTTCCCCTAACTTATTATATTATTATGATGAATTTAAGATTAGAGCATGCTAGTGTTTATTTAAATTCCTTGAATATGTTTGAATGTTCTTAAATGTTCATATGTATTCTTCACATATTTTGGGTTGTTCATCACATGTTCATGCATAACACTAGGTTTGATCTTAAATCCACATAAAAAATATGAAAACCATGTTTGTTTCATAATTCTCTCAAATCCTTGAATCTAGGATATGACAATCTACACACATTTAGTAGAATTTATTTTTCAATCCAAATGCAATGATTAGTAAAAGGAATTAGGATTCATCACATGTACATACATTAAATTCAACATGCAATTAAGTGATTTAAATGATATGATATGAATGTTAGCCACCATAGTCTAGATGACCGGTTTCACTAGGCAAGATGGGTGCCTAACACCTTTCCATCTTGTAACATAGCATTCGAGCTTAAATCAAGGGTTAATAGATCAATGCTTATCCATGTAATTTTCAATTTCTAGATTGTAATTAGGAAATAAAGCCATGTATTTTATCTTAGATTGTATCTAGGACCAAAGTCATGTAATTTCCTGTGATCAATGTACATCCATTTGCAAATCAATCAAATGAAGAATTTTTCAATTTTAATTTTCTTATTTATTCCAATAATTAAGTGGTGACTCCATTGTAAAACTCTTAATTTAAAGGGGAAAATATAATCAGTTGAACCTCCATTCTGAGAGACAATAACACAACTCCACTTATTCACGTGGGTTTGGCCTAACACCTAAAAGGGCCGGGGGCACGGTCTCTAACAGTGGCCAATGGTCATGCACATCATTCATATAAATAACAAGTCTTCAAAATCAATTGCATATCAAGATTGAAAATAAACATGTCAAGTGATCTTCATTGGAATTAAAATAGTTACATGTGATTGTGTGTGCATAGTAAAAAGCCTTAAGTCTATCACGTGAACATTTTATTTAGATTGAAATTTAAATCATGGTGCTTGTGTGCCAAGTGATATGAATTGAATAATAGACATGTTTTAAATTGGAGTTCATAGCATCCTAAGAACTAGTGGGGTTGTATGCATGAACATGCGAAGAACATCATACAAACATATGAAGAAGATTTAAAGCATATTCAAACAACCAACACATTTAGATTCTAATAGCTAGTGTGGGGCCCTAAACATTAACCACTCTGGCCCACTCTATACCCGGCCCAAGGCCCACGCTGAGGATAATATAAAGGCCGAGGATAATATAAAGGCCGAGGATAATGGGAAAGAGCCCAGGTCATACAAGGGTCTTGCCGAGGATGACCACATCCTTGGCACACCGACTTCGATAAAGGGAAAATATCCTTCATCCATTAAATAAACGCTACCAACATTCTGGCCGCCTTAATGGTGAGGTGACCTGCAAACCCTAATACTTCGGTCACTTCAACTATTAGAAAGTCTGCAAAGGCGGCTTGGAATTAACATAAAGCCTGCAATCGTAGATGATGAGACAGACCCCTGTGCACAGAGTTCAGATAATTGACAAATGGATGGCTAAGATTAACTAAATAAAATACTATATAACCAAGAGGATTCCTAACAAAAGGGGGGGGGGGATGAATCAGTCAAAAGAAGAAGGAGAAGATATATATCAACTCTGAGAAAAATACATCCTCGGACGAAGCCGAGGATGAATACGCTTTACAAATACTTAACCAAAATCATGAAGATCCTCACAAATACTTATCCGAAGTCATTATAAAGATCCTTATCAACACCTAACTAGAGCCATGGTCCTTATCCTCACAGAAAATACCCAGTAAGATGATTTTGTTATTACGCCTGTTGATTTCACATCATCCATTGATCACTTCGATGGTGCCAAGCCCTTTCACCCACACTCTACAAATTTTATTGTCAAGGGTCCATTACAAATTGAGTCCCTACAATTGGCGCCGTCTGTGGGAAGGGGATTTGTGCGCTAGCAAATGAGGTGGTCGGTGCAAAGAAATTAAGAGCAACACTTTCAGAAATAATACACCAAAACAATACAATCTACAGCAACAACAATCATTCAGAAGTCAACAATCATAAGAACAAGAATATGCGAAAAATAAAAAGAGACAAAACAAGTCTACTTCTTTTATTTATATATGAAGAAAAATTACATCTTTTACAAGTGAAGCCTGTGGGGCTTGTTCTAAAGCTAACTACAAAGGCAGACGCTTAACAAAGCTGGCAGAGGAACCAAAGATAGAAAAGAAGGCTCGTTGAAGAACAAAAGATAGAAAAGAAGTGAAGGAAGAGAGGAGGAAAGGTGAGAAAGAAAGCTAGCAGAGGAACAAAAGATAGAAAAGAAGGCTGGATGAGAAGTAAGAGAAGAGGAAATGAAGAGGAGAAGGCTCGTTGAAGAGCAAAAATAGAAGAGATAAAAGGGAAAAGGAGAAAAGAAGGCAACATGGAAGGTGGAAGAGACAGCGGCACAGGACGGCTCTACTTCTGGATTCCGCCTGGTTTCCCTCCCACCCCCATTACTGCCGGCTTGGAGGGTCAATGACCCATACCCAAGGAAAGAAGGCTACGTTCTTTCTGGATCCTCCTCCAAACGGCAAGGAGGGTTCCACCTCTGATTAGGTTGAAAAGAAGGAGAATTTTCGGACTTCTCCCACCCCAACCCCAACCCCAACGTGACGTCCAGGATCGGAGCGCCATCCTCGGCTCCTGATAGGGGCTCAGCACCCTCGGGAACGCCCTTTCCAAGGGCCAATGCATTAGAGGGGGCTCAAGTTGCTATTTCTTGTAGAATCTCTAGGCAGTATTTCTGGGAGGAGATTTAGAAGTATGTTTGTCAAGTGTGAAGGAAAAGGTTGCCCCAAGAACGCCTTTTATAGAGGGCGAAAAGTTGGTGAGAGCCATTCCACATTAATTTCGAGGGAGAGATTTCCAGAGGCAATAATTCCTCCCAAATTCCTAGGGGGCTTATCCGCCGTTAGATCCTCGTAAATCCATGGCTGACATTAATGATGAAGCGCCTCATTAATGATGAGGCACCGAAGCGTCAGAACGCATTACCCAATCAACCCAAGAGACGCCTCGTAATCAGAAGGGTCACGTCAAACGAAGAGACGGAACAGAGCAAGGTCATATCCTACCCCAACTCCAGCTTGCGTGTGTCATTATATTGCGTGAAAAGTGTATTTACTTAAAATTTATTATAGATTATAGCGATGTAGAATTAAATGGCAACGGATAAATAGATAAGGTAATAAGTAAATAAGAAAACTAGGTACTGGACAGAACCAGGCATTGCATGGTCCTCGGACCCAAGCCTCAGGGGAAACCAGATACTTCAGATGTAAATAAGAAAACTAGGTACTAATAAGTAAATAAGAAAACTAGGTACTGGATAGAACCAGGCATTGCATGGTCCTCGGACCCAAGCCTCAGGGGAAACCAGATACTTCAGATGATAAATGAGAAAACTAGGTACTGGACAGAACCAGGCATTGCATGGTCCTCGGACCCAGGCCTCAGGGGAAACCAGATACTTCAGATGATAAATGAGAAAACTAGGTACTGGACAGAACCAGGCATTGCATGGTCCTCGGACCCAAGCCTCAAGGGAAACCAGATACTTCAGATGATAAATGAGAAAACTATGTACTGGACAGAACCAAGCATTGCATGGTCCTCGGACCCAAGCCTCAGGGGAAACCAGATACTTCAGATGATAAATAAGAAAACTAGGTACTGGACAGAACCAGGCATTGCATGGCCCTCGGACCCAAGCCTCAGGGGAAACCAGATACTTCAGTTGATAAATGAGAAAACTAGGTACTGGACAGAACCAGGCATTACATGGTCCTCGGACCCAAGCCTCAGGAGAAACCAGATACTTCAGATGATAAATGAGAAAACTAGGTACTGGACAGAATCAGGCATTGCATGGTCCTCGGACCCAAGCCTCAGGGGAAACCAGATACTTCAGATGATAAATGAGAAAACTAGGTACTGGACAGAACCAGGCATTGCATGGTCCTCGGACCCAGGCCTCAGGGGAAACCAGATACTTCAGATAATAAATGAGAAAACTAGGTACTGGACAGAACCAGGCATTGCATGGTCCTCGGACCCAGGCCTCAGGGGAAACCAGATACTTCAGATGATAAATGAGAAAACTAGGTACTGGACAGAACCAGGCATTGCATGGTCCTTGGACCCAGGCCTCAGGGGAAACCAGATACTTCAAATGATAAATGAGAAAACTAGGTACTGGACAGAACTAGGCATTGCATGGTCCTCGGACCCAAGCCTCAGGAGAAACCAGATACTTCAGATGATAAATGAGAAAACTAGGTACTGGACAGAACCAGACATTGCATGGTCCTCGGACCCAAGCCTCAGGGAAAACCATATACTTCAGATGATAAATGAGAAAACTAGGTACTGGACAGAACCAGGCATTGCATGGTCCTCGGACCTAAGCCTCAGGGGAAACCAGATACTTCAGATGATAAATGAGAAAACTAGGTACTGGACAGAACCAGGCATTGCATGGTTCTCGGACCCAAGCCTCAGGGGAAACCAGATACTTCAGATGATAAATGAGAAAACTAGGTACTGGACAGAACCAGGCATTGCATGGTCCTCGGACCCAAGCCTCAGGGGAAACCAGATACTTCAGATGTAAATGAAAAAACTAGGTACTGGACAGAACCAGGCATTGCATGGTCCTCGGACCCAAGCCTCAGGGAAAACCAGATACTTCAGATGATAAATGAGAAAACTAGGTACTGGACAGAACCAGGCATTGCATGGTCCTTGGACCCAAGCCTCAGAGAAACCAGATACTTCAAATGATAAATGAGAAAACTAGGTACTGGACAGAATCAAGGCATTGCATGGTCCTCGGACCCAAGCCTCAGGGGAAACCAGATACCTCAGATGATAAATGAGAAAACTAGGTACTGGACAGAACCAGGCATTGCATGATTCTCGGACCCAAGCTTCTTGGGAAACCAGATACTTCTGAATGAAAGTCAAGCGTTAGACAAAACTTAAACATTGCATGGCCCAAGGTTTCAGGCCAACAGGAAGAACACTTCTTCATAAAAAACTAAGTGCTAAGAAAAGCCAGGGTCTTGCATAGTCTTCGGACCCAAACCAATGCGGAAACCAGTCACTATAGGGCAATATAAACGCTGAACGGAACCAGGGTCTTTTTATTGATTATGAGCCCAAATCTACGGCGAAGCCAACCCCGTTGGCGCTAAAAAATGAACCCAATCAGGGACGAAAACCACGAGAAATTGAGTGCCAAAGCACAAACGACTCAAACCTACAATTCCTAGAGGAACTAATAAGAAACTCAGGCAAGAAAGTATACTCTAGAAAAAGAAAAAAGTCCTTAGACGGCCCCTTAGCGCCGAAAAGCAGCTAAAGTAACGGTAACACTAATGGAAAGGCAAGGCTCAACAGGGTGCGAAAATACGCCGAGGAAGTCAAAATCCTCCTCCCCGCCCAAGGGGACGTGCAGCAGAATTTTGAGAGGCTATTGTGGGGCCCCAAATATTAACCACTCTGGCCCACTCTATACCCGGCCCAAGGCCCACGCCGAGGATAATGGGAAAGAGCCCAGGTCATCCAAGGGCCTCGCCGAGGATGACCACATCCTCGGCACACCGACTTCGATAAAGGGAAAATATCCTTCATCCATTAAATAAACGCTACCAACATTCTGGCCACCTTAATGGTGAGGTGACCTGCAAACCCTAATGCTTCGGTCACTTCAACTATTAGAAAGTCTGCAAAGGCGGCTTGGAACTAACATAAAGCCTGCAATCGCAGATGATGGGACAGATCCCTGTGCACAGAGTTTAGATAATTGACAAATGGATGGTTGAGATTAACTAAATAAAATACTATATAACCAAGAGGATTCCCAACAAAAGGGGGGGGGGGATGAATCAGTCAAAAGAAGAAGGAGAAGATATATATCAACTCTGAGAAAAATACATCCTCGGACGAAGCCGAGGATGAATACGCTTTACAAATACTTAACCAAAATCATGAAGATCCTCACAAATACTTATCCGAAGTCATTATAAAGATCCTTATCAACACCTAACGAGAGCCATGGTCCTTATCCTCACAGAAAATACCCAGTAAGATGATTTTGTTATTACGCCTGTTGATTTCACATCATCCATTGATCACTTCGATGGTGCCAAGCCCTTTCACCCACACTCTACAAATTTTATTGTCAAGGGTCCATTACAAATTGAGTCCCTACAGCTAGCATAATAGTACAACAAAACATGTTTTTCCTAACACTAAAATATAAAGAAATTAACGTACAATCAAATCTAGCAACAAGAAAAATAAGAACAAAGGGGGATAACTCATCAAATCCTAAAAATGGAACATTTAAATAACATTGGACTCCAAAGATTTAGGAAGACCAGATTTACAATGCTATTTCTTTACTTCTTAGATTCAAGGGGAATTACTCTAGGGGTTTAGAGGGGAAGCATAGGGGAAGTATAGAAGAGGTATTCACTCAATACCTCAAATTTTACGAAGACCAAGGTATAACAAGTACTCCTACTCCTTTACACTGTGTTTGGTTGGGGTGATTTTAGGGAGGATGGAAAACATAGGCAGGAAAAGTGCGTGGAAAACAGTGTTTTCCACTGTTTGGCAAAAGAAGGAAAACCTAGAGGATGGAAAACCCGAGAGAAAATTTTCTCTCCCGGGCCCACAAATCTCATCCTCCCAAATCAGGAGGAAAATTGTGGGGAGAAAAGTGGACTTATGGCATTTTTACACAAATGCCCTCTGGAATCAAGTTTAAAAAAAAAAAAAAAAAGAAAAGAAAAAGAAAGAAAGAAACATAGAGAGAGCGTTGGAGAATGAGAGCTGCGCCTGCTAGTGCTGGAAGCCTGGAACGTTCTTGAATGAGGGAGACAAAGCAAATAAAAGAAGGGGGATAGAGATAAGGAAAACGTGTGGAGGAGAAAAACAAGAGAAAAAAAAAACGTATGAATGAAATGAAGGCCGAGAAAGGACAAATAATATAAAGAATAAAAAATCTTGAGAAATGTTACCACAATATTTTCACAATAAATTTTAAGTAACAGATTGTTATTGGTTAATATTGGTGAGTAAAAAAATAATTTCAGTGGTAGGTTCAAATTAGAACTAGTAACAACTTTCCATATAAATTTTGTTGTGAAAGTATTGCGAAAAATGTTATGGACGTAACACTTCTCATTGAAAAATATAATTGTTGGTAAATTTTTTATTATTTAATGAGTACAAATAAATCTATTTTTTACCTATTATGTAACAAGGGTATAATAGTCAATTTATATAAACTACATTTTCTATCCTCTCACTTTTCTTTTCAACCAAGTAAAAGAGTTTTTTACCCTCCCACTTTTCCATCCCTCCAACTAAACACACATGAGGGAAAACTAAATATTTTCTATCCTCCCATTAATTTTTCACCCCTCCATCCAAATGGACCCTTAGAGACGTAGGGGAGTGGGATTTTGGAATGAGCATTCCACCCTTTTTTATAAGAGCATTAGCATTGGAAAATTCCAATTCTACTCTATTTTACCTATCTAAAAAGTCACTTTATCATTATACCATACCATTTTACAATACCTCCAGCATCCTAAAACTCTATTTTTATTAAAATATTATTTTTTAATATTTCTTTATTATTTATTTCTAACCGTCACTTTTTTTTAGACTTGGTTTTCCTAGGCTTTCCAACAGTCTTTTTTTTTTTTTTCCTCTCTTTCTCCCTTAAATTCTAGCACCAGTTCAACACACAAAGCCACACACACACACACAGACCCATGATACACCGATCAACCTATCCAAACCCATCACCACACACACACACACAAACACAAACCATCAAACTTTCAACAGAGGCACACACACAAAAACCATCAAACCAGTTGGAGCCAACAACGGCCACCACACCCACCACCCAAGCCACCGATTAGCAAACCCAAGCCACTGATCAGAAACCCACACCGCCGATTTGAAACCCAGGCTGTCAAAAATACCCAGAAAAATGCCGATGATTAACCTAGAAAAACATCGAAAATACCCAAAAATACCCAAGCCACCGATCAGAAACCCACACCGCCTCCACATGCCCACCGCTGCCCACCAAAATCCCACCGGAACAAAAACCCATATTAAAAAAAAAAAACCCATCGGAAAGGCAGAACCCAGAAGAACCAGCCAACCATGCGGTGACCCACGCCGATCTCCACCAAAGCCATCACTGTGACCCACGCCGATCTCGCCATGACCTTGTCGGACCCAAACACTGGCGATCTTCGACGACCAACAACCCACTTCAAGCATAACCCAACCACGACCCAAACATCGGACCCTACCACCGGACCCAACCACAACCAATGACCCAAACACCGGACCCAACCACGACCCACAACCCACTTCAGCCATACCCACCTCTTCCTTTAAGCACCTGTCATTGCAAAAAAAATAAATAAATAAATAAAAAATAAAAAATAAAAAACCACAACCACCACAGTGACCTACGCCAAAAACCACAACCACTTCCGCCGTATTGCAACCCACCAGAAAAAATGAGCCACTGTGTTGTGTGATGTTGATGTTGGGAGGAGGATGGTGTTTGGATCTGAAGAGAGGAGAGAGCAAATGAGAAAGAAAGAAGGAAGAGAGAGAACAAAACAGAGAAAATGAGAGAGAGGAGAGAGAAAGTTTGCATCAGATGAGAATAAAATATTATTATTATTTTTACAATATTACTACAGTGCAATTCCAAAAGTAGAATTGCACTATAGCAGTATTGCAAAAAAATTTACAATACTTACTTTTAGCATTTCCTGATGCAATACATTTTGGGGCTTGAAATGCCAAATACACCTTACATATAGCATTAGCATTCCCCAATGCTAATGCTCTAATAGGGGAAGAGAATTCTAGAGGGAGAAGGCATTTAATTCAAAGTCAACATATGTGGGGTGTTGGTGCATAAATTTCGTGGTTGGTGGGAGTTAAGTTTCGTGGTTGCTCAATCTTGGTTTTTAGCTAGTAAAGTCCATTTCAAAAATAATATCTCACTTGTTTCTTAATGAAACTACTTCGTTCTTGTGCTTAAATTGAAGCATTGAATGTCATTTCACATCGAGCAAATGTCATTTCTTGGAAATAAGTTCCAGCCCAATTATTATTAATGAGAAATGATATGTCTACAATATTTTTACAACAAATCCTAAGTAGCAGGTTGTTACTGGTTGTTATTGTTGGGGCAAAAAAGTAATCTTACTGTTAGTTTCAAATTTGAACCAATAATAACTAACCACCTGTGATTTGTTGTAAAATTGTTGTAGACGTAGCATCTCTCATTATTAATAGACACCAAATTAACTCATTTTTAGCATTAATACTAATAGGCCTCAATTAGCTGTACTTCAGAGTTAATAGGCCTCAATTATCATTAAATCAATAATTTAAAAGAGTAATTTCACCAAAGTTTAGGTCATCATTAATGCTTTATAGTTGCCAAATTAATTAAGTGCATGCAATCCTACCACCATATGTAGTCTTGACCAATGAGATCATGTCATGTCATTGGTTTTAAATTGAATTCTCATGCAATCAAAATTAATTGTTTGTAATCACACGTGACCAGACTCAACCACGTAGATGCTTTTTAACCATTAAAACTTAATTTTCATGATATATTCTATTTTAGTGGTCCGATTGAAGCGCATGACCCATTATTTTGATCTATACTACTTGAAGACTTATTTTATATGAAAGTAACAATAGGAAATCAACAGTCAAATACAATCTTACCCTGGAGGCATGAAATTACCATTTTGCTAGTTTTTTTTTTCTCTTTTTTTGGGAGAAAGAAAGTAAAGACAAATAAATAGAGACAAAGAGGAAAAGATTTTTAACTATAGGTTGGATAAACTATAAAACTAATAATAAATATCTAAAGTCTAAAGTACATAGGTGATAGAACCATTAATGGATGTTGTGATGCGGCGTGGAGGTTCTCCCCATGTGCAACCCCAAGTGCCACCCCTAATCATTGCGAATATAAAAACTCTAAACCAAGGACGTCTTGGCTTACGTTTACGGAACATCAACCAACCCATTTTAAGGATTGTGCAGAGAGAGAGAGAGGGAGTGTACAATAACACTTTTGCTTACATTGTGGAAACTTCCACAACATCCCCACACAGCACAATCCGCCGCCCCCACTGGTTTTTTTTTTTTTAATATATATACAGTATTGGGTTTTAGCCAAATCCACCGTTGGAGAGTACTTGAGAGAGAGAGAGAGAGAGAGAGAGAGAGAGAGGATAGAGAGAGAAGAAATGGGTTGGAGAGGAATTTTGGGTTTTGAGTATGGTATAGTGCAGGGACCATTGGGCCCTGATATTTCTTCACCAGAGCTTGTTGCTGCTGTTGCTAATGCTGGTGGACTTGGCTTCCTTCGAGCCCCTGATTGGGTATTTCTCTTTTTTCCTTTTCCTTTTTCCCTTTTGACTCATGTGAGTATTGGCCAATACATAACTACATCTTTGATCATATGCGAAATTTTAATTAGTCTTGTATAGTACGGTTTTATAATGATCCAATTTGAAAATCCTATTAGACTAGTTGAACTCAGATAATCCTTGGATATTATAGGTATGATTTCTTAAAATATTGAATTAGAGCCTAGATAATATGTTTATAGATCATTTATATACTGTGACCAGAAAAGCTTAAAATCTTTTGTGATGATAATGGACAATGAAATTAATCTTAAGGCCCCGTTTAGTTGATAGTTTTTGTTAATTTATTTTTGCTGTTGCCCTCTTATTTGATTGTGCTTATTTGTGTATTTTTTTTTTTCAATAATGTTATTTTAATTGTGATTATTTTTTAGGTTGAATTCAATTGTTCTGTATTAGTATTTCAAAGTGGTGAATCAGATTTTTTTTTTTTTTTTTTTTTTTTTAATTTCAAATCTAAATAAATGTGTTGGAAAATTTGTATTTTTCATGCGTGCCAAGTTCTTATAAAAGATAACACCTTGCAAGCCATTATTATTAAACTTTTCTCAATATTATGTCCAAATGATATAGTTGAAATCACTAAGACCGCATGGATTGGTTAAAAATCCTCATTTGCTTGAAAAGTCACTAGATACTTATCAGATGATGTTAAAGGCCAATGATGCATGTGAAGCATGAGACTGGTAGATGACTAGGTTTTTAAGGTCAATAGACAGTTGGTAGGTTGGGCCCATGAGATCGGTGGACTGCAAGAAAAGGAAGCCAAAGTAATATGATACTTGAGAACATTGTAGTCAAAGGTGTGCTGGGCACTCGCCTAAGCTCTTGGGCTAGGTGAGGCACCCCTAAGGCGCCTTTGAGGCTCTTGGGCGAGGTGAGATGCTCCTAAGGTTCCTTTGAGGCTATAAGGCGAGGTGTGAGGCGTGAGGCGCTCAACTTTAGAGCCTAGGTGAGCAAGGCAACCACTTTAAGCCATGAAAAAGTTGCTAAGGTAAGAGACTTAGGTTATGTTTGATAACAGTTTTTGTTTTCTATTTTCAAAAACTTGTTTTTGGGAATATAAAGAAAAAGCAATTTTCTTGTATTTTTGAAATCAAAAATATGTTTGGTTAGTTGAAATTAAAAAGATAATTTTTTGAAGAAAAAAATAGAAAATACTAAAATATATTATTATTAAGATTTGAACTCTAATGCTAACTCATTAAATGAGACAAATTCATTAAATTAAATGCGTGTTTTCATTGACTTTTGAAAATTAGAAACTGAAAACAGTCTTTTGCATGTTTCCAGTTTCCTTCACAAATTGAGTTTTGAAAACAGTTTTTGTTTTTTTATCTATTTTGGATTGCCAAATAAGTTTTTTAGTCTCAAAAATAGAAAATTGTTTTTGAAAACAAAAAAATAAAGAAAAAAAAAACAGTTACCAAACATTCTCTCAGTTTTTTTTTTTTTTTTTTAAATTTTTTATAGAAGTTTGTAAAACCTATTTTTAGATGATTAATTTAAAAATGCATGTTATAAAACCCATTGTAAGATAAATTAATGGGTTTGTTTAACCGGTGCTTTTAGGGAATTTGTTAATAGATCATTTTAGGAAAGTTTTAATGTCACTTTTATGAGAAATATTAAAAGTTTTTAAAAAAATCAATTACTATTTTCTTTTCCCATAAAAAGTCTCTAAAATTACTTTTTAAACCAATGTCCTTAGGGCATTTGTTAACTTTTCCCTAAATTAATTTACAAAATTTTTGTTGTAAAACTTATTGTTTGATTAATTAATTTATAGTAGAACCTTGTTTTAAAACCTATTGTTAGAATAACTAATAGAGGCTAAACCATGTTAACCCTATTTTGAAATAACATGATAGACCTAATTTCTTCATGCAACGCATTTAAAAACACTTCATTATAATGTTTCAATACACTAGGTACAAATAATTTAAGTACTATATGTATAACAAATATATTTAGATTTGGAGCCTCACTTTATTCGGGCTAGTGCCTCTTTGTCATCTCATGCCTCAAGTGATACAAGGCCTTGGTGCCTTGAGGTCGCCTTTCACCTTTGACTACCTTGCTTGAGAAGGAAGCATGAAAATGTGTTTGGGATTTTGTCCAAACGTTGTTTACGGCAGGGGATAAATTAAGACTAAATTTAGCATGAGAGGGAACATGTACACTATTCATGCTATGGTATAGATCAAGATGAGTCCTATAGAGTGGCTAACAATGGTGGTGAGAGAGTAAACTGGGCTCTGCTATACCATGTCTATAAAGATGAGATAGGGCTATACTATCATGCGAGGATAAGAAAATATCATAAAGAATCAAAGAGAAGAAGAAAGAGAAATAAATAAGTAATCAATGTGTTTTGGCCGTAGAAAACTGCATCTAAAGCGGAAAACCCTAAACAGCTACATCACTTTAATTAAGTTCTCTATTTATGATAATGAAGCCATTTATATGAATTAGATAGGGCAACCCTAGACTAGCCATAGGGTTATTGTGCTTGTAATATAGTTAGGATTAATTACTTTCGCTTAAATAAATTAGGATTCAATATACAAATGCGCTTGGCCCTTGATATGAATATTGATGCAAACAAATGTAACTTAAATTAAACTCTGAAGCACCTTTTTAGGACTTTTCTGTTTAGTTGGAATGTTTCGTTTTTCATTATGGGCTTGGAGCACTAATCTAGCTGGCTTCCCTTGTTGATATGCTCCTTGGGGCAAAGTGGAAGACTAAACCCTTCTATGGGAAACTCCCTGGCAAGTAGGAAGTGTCAAATACAAATAGAATTTGGAATAGAACAGCTAGAAGTAGAGATAGAAAAAAGGGTAGTGAGTAATTTTCAATGAAGAAGTGGAGTGGGGGATAGTAACTTGGGTAAGCTTGTTAAGTTGACTCGGAATAGAAATGAATAAGTTCTTTAACAGCCAACGAATTGAAAGGTGGGAATTTGAATATGTTGTTGGGAAAAAGAGGTTGAAGAAGTTTGCATTTGGGAATGCCCGAAATAGATCTAATTGGCATTTAAGAAAAGACAAGGAGGAGAAGAATCAGTTTGGAACTTTTACTTACTAGACGGTAGCAAGATGATCATTTGATCTTTTCTATTAACGGTATGAAATAGATATCCCTTTTACCTTAGCACATTGGTGTAAATAAACCACATGGTGCATATGTGTTTAATAGGCAAATCACAAGGATAACATATGTAATTTAACTTATGTCAAATATGCAATAGAAACCCCATGGAACCATGAACCATATGGTTCAATGGTGTCATCCAGTTCTCCCATAGGAGATAACCTAGGTTCAAAACCCCCCTTGTAATAAAAAAATGGAAACATTGCTTACATTTTAGTGTGCATTTATTGGATTAAGAGACCACTAAAACCTTTTCGTTCTATTCCTTTTCCAGGAAAAGATAGGTAAAACTTTTCCATTTGTTGCTAGTTTGATTTATGAATGCACTACAGTTCTAACTTTAATTGAAATTTTTAGCATACATTGTTTATCTTTCAAGTTTACCTGTTCCAGGAGTCACCAGAATACTTGCGGGAGTTAATAAGGAAAACTCGAACCTTAACTGACAAACCATTTGGGGTTGGTGTTGTTCTGGCATTTCCCCATGAGGAAAATATAAAGGCTATACTGGATGAGAAGGTAGCAGTCTTGCAAATTTCCTGGGGTGAATGTTCCAAGGAGCTTGTACTTGAAGCTCATCGTGCTGGGGTCAAGGTTGTTCCCCAAGTAAGTGTTGACTACATATTTTGATTTAGAAATTAAAAAAAGAAAAAGAAAAAAGAAGACATGTTATATGGGTAATATTGCATTATTTGGCTCATTGACTTGGATGTGCATGATATTAGTGGCTCAGTGGTACTGTAGCATTTTCATTTAGCCTGACACATTGTAATCATATTAGGCACCATTAATTTTGCCTAATTGAATGTGTCAAATGCATTACAGTTCAATTGTGTCAGAAAAAAGCAAAACAAAGAAAGAAAGAAAGGTTCAAAGTGAACACGTTCAACCCCAATGGGTAGCACAATCAAGTGAAGGGAATGTCTTATGAAGCAAAGATCACAAATTCAAATCTCCCATTTCTCTCCCTTAAGGCCAAATGTCACTTATAAAAAGAACACAGAATATATCCATACCTATTCAAAGTGGGCTGATATGTGACCATTGAAGCAAACCATGTGAAAAAATAAACATCAAAGTCCTTACCATCCTTTTACCAAATTTTACTGGTGGCTTTGGTGTAGAATCTTGTGTCTAATTTGGTTTGCATGCACTGTACAAAATTGACTATTGGTCATTGAAGGTGTTCAAAAAGTTTTGCATTAATGATAATACTCTTAAATTTTAAATGGCTTAGATGATTCATTTATTGGGTTCTATTTGAATAACATAAAGGATTCATGTTGGGTGTTAATTCCTTCTCACAAATGCACTTATTAGACTGCAATTCCAATTGTTTCCTTGGTGATTCTCATGAATTACATGTATTTTCTATTGAAGATTGGGAGTGTAGAACAAGCAAAAGAAGCAATTGAGGCTGGTGTGGATGCAATTATTGTCCAAGGGCTTGAAGCAGGAGGGCATGTACTTGGGAAGGTATCAGTGATTGTTGTTTTTAGAAGTATTATTGTAATTTTATGCAATTATAAATATCTGATAACTAGTTGTTTGGACCGGTAAATTATTATGCAATAACTTTTGCAAATAAGAAACTCAGAACAGAAGAAAGAAAGGAAAATATATTGTGGGTGGAGAACCTGACCTTTCAAATTATGCACAAGTTAAAGTAAAGAGAACAAGGCCCACAAGTTGAGAAAAGAAGATAAAGGAAAATAAGATAAACAATTTATGAGTCTTCATTCTTTGAAATTCTCTTTTGGTCTTGCCAATGTTTATCAGAATATTTACCAAATTTGGCTTATTCTTATAATTATTTTCCTTAGCATTGATGTTAAACATTCATCATTTGTTCAGCATGCCTTTCCTCTTGAACATCATGTGCCTTTAAAATATAAGCTCGCTTGTAGGAATTGAAGAATTGAGGACAAAGTTTCAGTTGTATAACATAGCAAATTCATTTTTCAAAGCATTTCAAGCATTTGAAACCTTCTAAATCATTCATAGTGGAGTGATTAAATTTTACATTGGCCATCAACTTACCACAAACCTCATTTTTATGGGCTAGGGACTGGTTGAGATTTGAGACTAGTTATGCTAGATGGTACTGAATGTTAGAGGTAACATATTCATAAAATGAGTGTAACTAAAAAGAAAATGTTAAGATGGATGATTGGAAATATAAGGAAAAATAAGATTCAAATGAGATAATTCATATAAAGATAAGGGAGGTCTCTATTGATGAAAAGATGAGGGGGAGTTGCTTGAGATGGTTGGTCATGTTTAGAGGAAAGTGATTAATGCACCAATTAGAAAAAATGAGTTGGTTCAAGTTAAGGGAATGAAAAAAAGTGGTGGAAGGCCAAAACTAACTTTAATAAATCTATTAAAAATGGACATTTTAATAAGGGAGTAACACAAAGTATTACTTTCCAATATCCCTAGTTTACTCCCTAGGGGTGGGTCCAAAGGGCCATGCCTTGGTGAGGTTCCACATCATCAAAAAAAAAAAAAACAATAATTATTAGAACTGAAGTGTGATTTGAACTGTTGTCTTTACAATGGTGTCAAACTGAATTTTATAGAAGTTCCTTGTGAGTAGCATTAAATATATTTTGCATTGATGAAATTCAGTTTATGTTGATTTTATTTCTTGGTTCTATGCTGTTCAATTTATACTCAGTTAAATTGAATAATTAAGTATGTTTTGACACCCTTGTCTTGTTCAATTATTCTCAGGAAGGTTTGATATCATTTTTGCCAAGGGTAGTTGATCTTGTTGGTGATAAAGACATACCTGTGATTGCTTCTGGTGGTATTGTGGATGCACGTGGTTATGTTGCTGCGCTGGCCCTTGGTGCTCAAGGGGTTTGCCTAGGCACCAGGTTTGGAACATTTTAATATATTGTAAATACATTTAAAAGAACTCATTTGGTCAACCATGCAGTGGTATGTTAGCATGCATAGCATACATTTAGGTCTGGTTACACCTATGATGTGTTTAGGGAAAGCCAAGATAGATCTTTGTGTGTGTGGTTTTTTCCGTTTTATTTACTCCATTTTCATTCTCCCCTCCATCCACCTATCAACGCTCCATCCTTTCCCCATGGAACCGCCACCTTACCTAACCTTCACAACACATAACTGACTCATTCTACATCAGCCCACCAAGAGTTTCCAATTCCAAGATTTGTTGGAAAACATTGAAACCCAACCATATTTGGTTGGACTGTGCCTCACAAGCTTCCTTGGGTCAGTTTGTTGATTGCCAAAACTTTGTCAGCCATATATGTGCTTCACTGAACTTGCTCCTCTCTCTCACCTCTAGATGCCACCTATCTCGCCTGAAAACTGACCTTTTCAACTGGAGATTGACCCACTTTGGTTTCACAAGTTTCCCATACAATTGAAATAACCCTTCATCAACTAGATCAGGTGTCTGTCTGGCGGAAGCATCTTAACTGGGGTGAAGAACTTATGTAGAGAAGCCAAAGAGTTTTCTGGCCTAATCCAACCACCATCAATGGCATTTGATAATCATGTGAATGGATAATTATTAGGCAACGCTCCATCCTTTCCCCATGGAACCGCCGCCTCACCTAACCTTCACAACACATAACTGACTCATCCTACATCAGCCCACCAAGAGTTTCCAATTCCAAGATTTGTTGGAGAACATTGAAACCCAACCATATTTGGTTTGACTGTGCCTCACAAGCTTCCTTGGGTCAGTTTGCTGATTGCCAAAACTTTGTTAGCCATATATGTGCTTCACTGAACTTGCTCCTCTCTCTCACTTCTAGATGCCACCTATCTCGCCTGAAAACTGGCCTTTTCAACTGGAGATTGACCCACTTTGGTTTCACAAGTTTCCCATCCAATTGAAATAACCCTTCATCAACTAGATCAGGTGTCTGTCTGGCAGAAGCATCTTAACTGGGGTGAAGAACTTATGTAGAGAAGCCAAAGAGTTTTCTGGCCTAATCCCACCACCATCCATGGCATTTGATAATCACATGAATGTATAATTATTAGGCAAGTCCAGACTAAGTTATTCCTGGATTGTAACGCACCAAATGTGTGATTTGAACTATTTAATCTTAACTCTAATCTGAATCCAGCATGTGAAATGGGACCTTAGATAAGTATGCTGCCATAAAAGAGGGATTTTTGGTTGACAGACGCAAATGTGATTATCTCATATATATGTTTGAAAAGGATATTAAAATGATGTTAATTTGTTCCATATGCTGTAATATTATTGTTAATGCTTTTGTGTGTGAGTGTGGGTTTTTTTTTTTTTTTTTAATCTGAAAAGGATATATATAAAGCTGTCACTAAAGATGTATACACATTAATTTGGGTTTTATTACAAATAATATTCTGGGAATGCTGCCATTTGCTGTGCAGGCATGATAGAATTCTGCCTTCAAGTGTTTTATAAACAAAAAGAAATTCTTTTCATGTCCCAATGATCTCTAATATTGGACTGTTTGTCTGGGAGTTTGCTTCATAGCAGGATAACTTTTATTAAAGTGATTGTGTTTTTTCAAGGATCTCCTCGATTAAATTCATTCTATTTTTTTTTTTTAACTTTGGAGAAATAGATGAGATAGTTATGGTCAAGCATTCATGGTTAACTTGATATTATTTTTCAAAAAATAAAATCATGGTTAATTTTTAGATAATGGAATCTGGACAGGACCCATAATTCTCAACTTTATTTTACAAATCCTGACCTTATCTTTAAACGTGGACTATTTCATAATGTTGTTACAATTATAGATTGTTATATTAGAATTGTATTCCAGGTTTGTTGCAACTTTGGAAAGCTTTGCTCATCCTACATACAAGAGGAAGTTAATTGAACTTAACAAAACTGAGTACACCGATGTATTTGGCCGCGCAAGGTGGCCTGGTGCACCAGAACGTGTTCTGCAAACGCCTTTCTTCAATGATTGGAAATCCCTTCCTCCTCATGAGAATGAACTCAATCAGCCTGTTATTGGTTGTTCAACAATACATGGCGTGGTGAGAGTCAACTTTTTCATATTTGATAACAATAGCATTTGGTAGTTAGCCTTATTCCCTCTCCTATTTTAAAGTTTTTTTTTCATATTATTCGATATGATGACAATCATTTTGAGGATTTCAAGATGTGATCTTTGCAAATGCTTAATTTCTATATGAATTCGTTATAAACACTGGTTTTTGTATTGAATTTTAACCGAAAATCATGATCATTCTATTCTAGTTGTTCTGTGCTTAAACTCACTTTCTTGTTCATTAGGAAAAAGAAGTTAAACGTTTTGCCGGTACTGTTCCAAATTCGACGACCAGAGGTGATATTGAAAGCATGGCGATGTATGCTGGCGAAGGTGTGGGCCTTATCAAAGAAATTTTACCTGCAGGTGAAGTTGTCCAAAGACTGATTGAAGGAGCTCAGCATCTAATCCAGCAAAAATTTAGTGGCATATAACCCAAGGTAAACTAGATAGCCAAGTGGCTTCTAAATGTGGTTGATTTTGCAACTCGATTACTGTAGAAAAGGTCTGAAATTTTGCCATATTCAGAGACTATAGAAGAGCAGATGATTGGCAATTTGCTGTTCATACCAAGTCTCTTGTTTGTGTGTGTGCATGTGCAAATGTTTGCATCTCTGTGTAGCTTTCTTAATAAATTGTCTTGTAAGCATTTGTATCCTAATATATGGAAATAAGTTAAAGCAATGGAGAAAATAGTTGAGGAAATGGATTTGTTTTTCTCAGTTTGGTTTATGTTATATATCTGCCTCCTCCTCCTCCGTATCTTCTATTGCCTACATGGGAGAAGCTCCATAGAGTGTGAAGCCATGAAATAGATCTGCTGCTGTCAATATTTGGAATTGAAAGAGGAAGAAGGGATCTAGTGTGTGAGAGACTTTTTGGTGACTACAAGACAGTTTTGAGACTTTTGACTGTTATGATGTAGATGATGTTGGGATCCCTTTTTGAGGGTGGTCAAGTGTCATTCGTTGAAGAGATGGCCTTGTTAGTCCTGAACTTGTTTTTGGAGCCAAGCTCAGAACCTGAACATATTTTTGGAGCTATGCTCGGAACTCACACAGAGGAGGCGTAGTGTCTATCATTGCAATTTTAAGCCTCTAACAATGAAGCCCAAAATTCCGGGTTAAATTGATTAGATCACAATTAAGCAAGATGGCAATGGGGTGGGGTGTGGTTGGATCATGGGTTGCCCCATCCTTGTCCCGTCTCTTTTTCGAGGAGGGAAAAACTTGTGTGGAGTGAGAGTGAGATAGGTCGGGTTTGGAGCAGGTTGGAGATGCTTTACTAATCCTATTAAAATTGATGAGATAAAGATGAAATATATAGAAAAAATGTAGTCGTAAGAGCACTAAAAGAGAATGAGAGACTAGATATTTTTTGAAAATGATAATGAACACACACACACGATCATTCAAGGAGGTGTGTGGGAAGACGGGGTGGGACGAGCAAAACTTGTTCTCGCCTCCACATCTCTTCGAGACTAAGAAAATTTGTATGAAGCAGGGCAAGGCAAGTCAAGCAAGGTGGGGAGCTTTTTCATCCCTAATTAGGCCTATTAAAATGAAGTCCCAAACTCTAATGACCATTAGTGCACCAGAGTAAACTGATTAAATCTCCTTAAAGACTGAACAAGGGAATATGGTTCTTTGATATTAAAGTACCCTATTAAATCTCCCCCTTGATAGTTTAAAGGGAGAGAGGGAGAAAGAGAGAGGTTAGATGTTTTACTAATCCTATTAAAATTGATGAGATAAAGATGAAATATATAGAAAAAAGAATTTAATCGTAAGAGCACCAAAAGAGGATGAGAGACTAGATGTTTTTTGAAAATGATAATGAATACACACACACACACGAGCATTCAAGAAGATGTGTGGGAAGATGGGGTGGGACGAGCAAAACTTGTCTTCGCCTCGACATCTCTTCTAGGCTAAGAAAATTTGCGCGAAGCAGAGCAAGGCAAGGTAGGTCAAGCGAGGTGGGGAGCTTTTTCCATCCCTAATTAGGCCTATTAAAATGAAGTCCCAAACTCTAATGACCATTAGTGCACCAGAGTAAACTGATTAAATCTCCTTAAAGACTAAACAAGGAAATATGGCTCTTTGATATTAAAGTACCCTATTAAATCTCCCCCTTGATAGTTTAAAGGGGGAGAGGGAGAAAGAGAGAGGTCAGTATTCTTCCGTCTTCCTTTCTTGCAGCCAAAAAGGGGCATAATTGGATGGTAATAATTTGAGTATTTGATTGTAAGAATGAATTTTTTTAATGGCTTTTTTGGCTTATTTCTCTTTTAAATAAGGTAAAGATGTGTTTTTTTTTTTAATGAGAGTTTTGTCAGCAATCGTTAGTCGTTGGTTTAAAAAAATAATTTAATAAGATTTGTGCAATTTTAATCTTAATTTTGAAAAGGTGTAATGTACTGCTACTATTGAACAAACTCTATAAGATTTCAAAAGGCATCAAATACCAAAAAAAAAGAAAAAAAAAAGATAGGCTTATCCTTTTTGGGGCCAATAAAATGTCAATTCTTTTACAACAACACCATTTGTCTCAATTTGCTAAAGTGGTTGACTGTAAGTGATGGATAATAACTTTTACATGGACCTACTACTCAATTGTATATGTCAAAATTTTAACCAAAGCAGGGGCAAAAAATTGTCCATAGATTTTTCACATAAAAAAAACCCCTTTATTGTACATGTTCTTTCAAAAGTCACATGGCCACATGTGGCATGCATGGTTTTTTAAGTCCAGGCTGTTCAATGAATCGTTAAAGGGAGAGGTTCAAGGCTTTGAAGGTCGGACCAAAATTGAACCGAAGTTGAACCGTGATAATATCATAATTAATTTAATTTTTTTAAAAGATAAATAAATATATTAAATTAGTAAAAGGAGAAAAAATGACTAAAATAGTCAAAATAAATATTGAAATTTATCTTTCAAGTGTATTTTTTATATCATAACTTTCATAAGACAAATACGAAATATTAAATTATAAGCAAACATAGATATCAAGTTTCTTAATTAAGGGAGTTAATAACATTATGGAAATTGTTTTAATTTAGTGAAGAGATGGAATGTGTATATATATATATATATATATATATATATCCTTAACATTTTTGTGCAAGCCTATATTTAAATTAATCTTAAGATTTTCCCAATAGCCCAAGTCCATTTAAACGGTCAACTACTTATGAAATTTAAAATTTAAAAAACAAAGTGGTAAAATCCTGAAGGTTGGCAGACTTGCCCATTCAAAAATTAGTTAAATACTAATACAAGGTCGAAGTAAATGGTTGACAACCAAGCATTTGGTACAAGTAAAAGATAAGTGTTAAGTAAAAGATAAGGGCGTTTCAAAAAAAAAAAAGAGTAAAAGATAAGGGATAATTCTGGTGCCACAATTTGTGGCACAACTTGTGCCCCAACTTGTCCATGCGAAGATATTTCTCCACCAACCATACTTTGCCACATAGACGAGTTGTGGTACAAATTGTGGCACTAATAATGCTCAAAGATAAGTGTTGACACCTTACACTTTGACAGCCAAGCATTTGCTATCTAGTAGGAGATCGTGATAGAAAAAATCAATGTTATGAATACCGTTCTAAACCGTTTTGGTTTGTTTAGAAAAATGAAATATTTCGATATCGACTTATTTCAGTACACTGTTTAGAATGTTTCGGGCTTCCAAAAAAGATTTATATATATATATATATATATATATATATATATATATAATTTCAAATTCTATTATTTTTTTAAAACTTAAAATTTATATTTTCATATATTTATAAAACTTGTAAAATTAATTTAATCCAACTCATAAGTCTTAAATTACTAGTATTATTTCAATTAAAATACACATCAATTCTCTCTTTTTTTTTCTTTTTTTTCTTTTTTTTTTTAAAGAAACAAATACGTACATAAAGAAGATGGAAATAAGTTCTAACACATTAATTCTTTTAATGCAACAAAATGCCGAATTTTTTTTTTTAATTTTTAAAATTTTTTTATATAAGATAGAATTTCTACTCTAACCTAATCTAAATGTATATGTGTGTGAAACTCTCTTCTAGAGATTTGAACTCCAACCCTTGTCCTCCACACCTAGACTTGAACTCTAACTCTTATTCTCCCTACCTTATAAATACTTATACTTACGAAGTGACCGTTATACTAAAGACGTATACTAAAGACGTATAGTAGTGCCAAAATTGAAATAAGCTGAGGGCAGTGGCTTCATTCCTTCGTCAGCTCACCACACTGCCCAAGAAAAATTTATTTACAGCCTTTTATTATTATTATTTTTTTTTTCCTCACCAATCATATCTTACCCTTTTTTTTTTTTCTTTTTTCTTATAACCACACACGTCTTCTCACTTCTGTCTCCTCGATTTCTAGTTTCTACACTTCCCACGTTTGAATTTCATCCCATCTTCACCTTCACCTTCATCTTCACTTTTATGAGTTTATCACAGTATCACTTCTCTGCGTCTTCTATCAGTAACAAATGCCTCTTCTCCAGTTCTCACTTTTAGTTTTTTGAAAAAAAACTAAAAGTTCATCTTCATCATCTCATCTGCAAAGAATAGCAGACTTCAGAAGAGCAAAAATGCAGAAACAGAAAATACTCAGAAAGAAAGAAAGAGAGAGAAGAAGAAGAAGAAGAAATGGATCGAGATGCAAGCTCAAGATCTGACAGAAGCTTCAACAATGAGTGTAAGTATCCAAAAATAATAATAATAATCTGACTTGGTTGAACCGTGAGTTGGGCTTGGGGTGGGGAAGAAGTAGACAGGGGAGAGTTGTTATTGCGTCATGAATGATGTAACTCATTTTGTTTTATAGTAAGCAATGTACTCATTTAACTCGTTTTGGAGAGTTATTATTATTGGATTGCTATAATACTACTTCGTTACTTCCTTCCATTTGGATTTTGGAATGATTTGAAAAAAAAAAAAAAAAAAAATTGTTTAACAGTTAAACCCCGTGACAAAATTGACAATGACTTGGTTCTCTGTCTCTCACTCTTCTTCTTTGTTGAAAATTTTGGTTGCTCCTTTTTAATTTATTTTAAAACAATGACTTGGTTCTCTGTCTCTCACTCTTTTTCTTCTTCTTCTTCGTTGAAAGTTTTGGTTGCTCCTTTTTAATTTATTTTAAAACAATGCCGCGTGGAGCCGCCACAGCTTTCAGAGATTCGATTAGTGACTATACAATCCTCAATTGTCAAAGACACAAAAGGCAGCTTTCAGGGATTCAATTAGTGACTATTCTGTATTCAATCCTCAATGGTCAAAGACACAAAAGGCAGGATCGCACTCAGTTTTTTTAACGATCCGCTATGACACGTGATGCAGCTATGAGCTAGCTAATTATCAAGTCAAAGTTGTTGACTCTCTGATTCCAACCCAAACCCCATTTACAAATTATATTAGGCACACAATAATATAACAGTTTTAGAAAAAATTTTATTGAAAATTAAAAAAATTTTGACAACCTTTTTAATTTTTGATCAATTTTTTTCAAATACGAATTTGTTAAAGTGTACTCTTAGGACATACGTTAACCAAACCCAAAGAACAATTCTACTGCCATGAATCTTTTGTGTTTGCGTACACCCAATTTCACAATGGAAAGAAAATATCATCCACTTACAATATTACTAAGTCAACAAATTGTACAAAAATTGGGTGTAGATTATTTGTGTTCTTAGAATTATTCAACATCTTCCTTCTCAATTTTAAGCACAACTACGCCAATATAATAATACACGTGGTTTTGTTTTGTCAAAGGATATACATGTCATTTGACCATCTGTTTTAATTTTCTCCCGACTTTCCTCATCCATATCCAATAATTTTCAAAATCCTATATATATACACCTTCCCTTATGACTTTAACACATACAAATCAAAGTTATACATTCCAAGAAAAAAAAAAAAAGGAGAGAGCTTTTTCTTACATAGCTATCCTTCATTTCCATCCAGCTTTGAGAAAAAAAGAAGAAGAAGAAAAAGAAGAAATCATGGAAGGTTTAATTCCATTTCTTCTCCATGCCATCAAGAAGCCGAAGCCTCACAACAAATATAATAGAAGCCAGTCAGAGATCTCAAACCGTAGCTACCATTTGTTAAATGCAGAAGAATCATTCAGTGGCTCATCTCATAGGCGAACCAGGTCTGAATTTCAGCTACCAGCCATAGAGTTCGTACAGCAAAGACCTGGTTATGAATACAACCACTCGTCCAGTGTTCACAAAAGGTCTACATCATCTTCTTCAGTGGGTTCCTATCCCAGCCAAGTTCCCAACAAGGCTAATAATTTCACTACTATTCATTGTTGATGCGAATCATTCCCTTTTTTTTTTTTTTGGTGTGAAATGATTGATTTTGTTGATTTATGTCATATTCTTTCAAATTTTTTGTGGTGCATAAATGGTGGAGGCCATTAAAGCTTCATCAAAATGATGGGTCCCCATCCATTGTATTATTGTATTTTCATTATTGATGCTGAATTGTTTGTAACGGAAATTGTATATGTCATTATTTATTATTTTATTTTTGTCTTCATTGTTCAGAGTTTCGGATAAAAAAGAATTGTATGGATGAAAAGAATACACTAATCACTTTTGCTTTATTTTCCTCGGGCTACTAAGATATTTCAATTCGCTGGTTGTTTATTTGTTGATCTAACTAATTTGTTAAGAATTTATGACCGATTCCAAAGTTCGGGGATTTATTTATTTATTTAAATTTTTAAGATAGAATTTTTACTTTAACCTAATCTAAGTGTATATGTGTGTGGGTTTCCTTCTTAGAAACTTGAATCTCTGCCTTTACCCGTCAAACCCACAAGCACTTATACTTGTAAAGTAACCATCGCACTAAGAGTGTACAGTGGTCCCAAAATTCGGGATTAAGACTTCTTCTTCTTGTTATGGTTTTTGCTCAGTTATATTTGTGACTGTTTTCTTTATTCAAGTGTGTTTGAATGCTAAGAGTCTTGCAACTTCAAGTGTGTTTGAATGCTAAGAGTCTTGCAACTCAACCTATTGATATCTTCTTATGTTTCTAACAAAACATTTAGGCTTTAAATTTCTTAATCTTAAACTATTGAATTATTATTATTTTTTTTTTAAATTGTGTTTGAATATTAAAAAAAAAAAGGAGAATTTGAATTATTTTTCGAATATAATAAAAAAAACCAATTTTTTTTTGTCATTTTTATGAGGACTTTTAAGGGCATGTTTGGTAGACTACATAAACGCCGTAATGTAATAGATATTTCTGAGGAATAACTATTTAGTTGTTTGGTTGTATTTCTATTATAAGGAATAATCATTCAAGATGAATAGTTATTCTATAAAATGAAGAATAATCATTCCTTATCAAAAGTCATGTAATTGTGGGTTCCGGTTAACTCAACTGGTAAAATCTGTTATGGTTGTATAAGAAATTTGGGGTTCAATTCCCGCCAGGGATGAAATCAGGATTTGAACCTTGGGGGGTGGGGGGGGGAAGCACGAACCAAAAAAATTTCAAGTGACATGATTTATTAAAACAAAAATCATGGTAGACAAAACAATTGCACTTTATTACCATATTTATTTAAGTCAAGAAGGAATTAATATGAACCAAAAAAGTTGAAAGTTACAATATAATATTCTAACCTTTTCGAAAAAGAAAAATAAATAAAGAAGAGGACTTTGAATCTCCAGATTTTGGGTAATTTGAATTAATATGTTAGTTT
Source organism: Quercus glauca (assembly GCA_023736055.1). NCBI lineage: Eukaryota > Viridiplantae > Streptophyta > Magnoliopsida > Fagales > Fagaceae > Quercus > Quercus glauca. Next base: position 26,677,096 of record CM043325.1, on the reverse strand, counting down.
TATCACGTTGACCAACTCACCAATATGATAAACCCATACTTTTGGATGCAATTGAAAATCACACTAATGAAGTCTTCAAAACTTTGTTTGAGGATTTTAAAAAATTGGGATATTGATATTAAGAGTAGGCAATGCTACATCATCAATATTGACTTCTAAAAGAATTTTGCATTTTATTTTTTGAAAAAAATTTAAATATTGTAATTGACTTTCCCATAATTTATAAATTAATTAAAAAGTCATATAAATTATTGTTACCCACGTAAGGGATTTTTTTTTTTAATGATATTTTTTTGGTTATGAATTATTGAATTATGATATTGGTGATTTATGGATTTTTTGTTATGTTGTATTTTGACTATGGGGGCCATGGGCCCAAAGAAAGGGTTAGGTGATTAGTTTTTTTTGGGCTATTTGGACCAATCTAAAAATTTGAGGGGGGCCAACTATAAACTCTAAAATATGAGTCATCCAATATTCTACTTAAACTCTTCAAAGAAATGTTTCTCAAAAAAAAAAAAAAAAAAAGGTTTTTTTTTGGGGGTGGGGGGGGGGGGGGGGGGGGGGAATGGCCCCCCCTGCCCCTTAGTGGGTCAGTCCCTGATTCCCATTTACACAAAAAATTTATTGGTGTCTTGGTTTGATGATAAAAATCTATCATCAGAAGCGGACGCCATAGATTGAAACTTTCTTAAAAAAAAAAAAGGTCATGCAATCTCTATTCCTTGACCCAACTTAATTCACTTATAAAGAAAATTCCAAAAAGCCCCCTACATGTCGCCGCGCTCTCTCCTTTCGAACCTTTCTGCCATATTAATATATGGTTTTCAAATATAATAAGAACTTGCGAAAATCTAAAAAACCACAACTGGCGAAAATTTGAAAATCATATACTATGTTTTTCATAAAACAATTTTTCTTTATTAAGCAACCATTGCTGTTTTTGTTGTTGTTGTTCTTTATTATTATTTATTTTATTTTTTGAGAATCAATCTATGGTTCTTCCGGCCATAAGTTCTATATTAAAAATATTTTTGGCTAGTTAGTCTATGGCTCGGCTCCAACAACTGACCTTTAATTATCATCAAATAATCTTGCACAGAAGCACGAATTGAAATTTAAGGTGTCATCATTTTTTCTTTTTCTTTTTTATAACGTTTATGGAGTTATTCATTTTGAAATTTGAACAAAAGAAATATATATATATATATATATATATATATATATATATATATATATATATATATATATAAAAATTATAAAATTGTTCAATTTATACAGATTAAGATGTTAAGTTAGATTCTAAATGTAATTTTATAAATAAGGGTATTTAGGGAATTGATTTAAATATGTATTTATTTTACTAGAGTTAGGGTTCTATTCCTATGTTACCACCAAACAAATGAATAGTAATAGTTATCCTATTACAACATCTTGTATTCCCGGTAATACTTATTTCTATGCTTATGTAGTCACCGTTGTAATGTACCAAATGTGCCTTAAGTGAATTGAGCCAAAATGAAGGGAGACATATAATCTAAAATTCAATTAATAGCTTAAGTATTGCACCAATTGCATGGTGATTATTATGCTTAATGCTCTAGTTCAATTTTTTACCTAAGGTCACAGGACACGATTTTATTAGTCAATCTAGGCCACTTCAGCATATCTACTAATCTCCTTCTACTGACTATATAAATAGTGCCAACAGCTCAATTCTATAGTAACCTTTGGTTTAGTCAATTCATTGAGTTTTTATTTTTATTTTTATTTTCTTATTTTTTTTAAAAATACGCTAGAGTTTTGGTCTGTACTCTTTTTGTTTTTTCTTTTAAATATTTATATATCCCAACACAATATTGTTATACTCACACAAAATATTCTTACAAATAATTTCACAATTATTGAGTTATCAATTTCATATAACTCAAAATAAAATAATAAAATCTGATATTGAGACTAACCATAACTGAAAATAAATGTATTGTGAAAATGTTATAACATCTTGTTGTTGTTACAATATTTTCACAATTGTCGAGATCTCAATTCCTTATAGATTGAATAAAATAAAATAAAAAGAAATGCTGAGTCCACAATATTTTCATAATAATTTCACAATAGATATTAAGTAGCAAGGTATTATTGATAGATAAAAAAAATTGATATCAGTAGTAGGCCTAGTTTAAAACTAGTAACAACTTGTTATCTAGAATTTGTGGTGAAAATGTTGTGAATGTAGCCTTTCTTTAAAATAAAATAATAAAATATCATATCATGACCTAACACAATTGAAAATAAAGATATTGTGACATTTTGTTATATTCCTAGACTTCTTTTTTATTTTAGTCAAAATTCGCTATTTCGCACACATATTTCTTGTGTTGGTTTTTTGTTTTTTGTTTTTAATACACAATTTGAAGTGGTGGTTCCAGTTTAAAACTAGTTGGCCTTTTTTTTTTTTTTTTTTTTTAAATGCATAGTTTAAAGTGGTTAACCCAGTTCAAAACCATTAACAATTTACCACCTAAAATTTGTTGAGAAAATGTTGTCGACATAGCACTACTCTAAAATAAAATAATAAAATATCATACTAGGACCCACCATAGCTAAAAATAATAGTATTGTAAAAATATCATAACATTTTATTGTGTTACCCTAGACTTCTTTTTTGGATTAGTCAATTTGTTGAGCCCAAATTCATTGTTTTATGCATAGTTTTCTTATCCTGACCTTTTTTATTTTTTTTATATACATTGTTTAAAGTATTAAAAAAAAAAAAATACTTTCACCCTTTATGTTTGGGGTAGTTTTATTCCTTCCCTAAACTAAAGTTGAAAATTTTCCTCTATATTTTGTAAACGAGCATATACCCCTACTAACTCTTGTTACACTCTTAGATAAATCCTAACGAAATCTTATGATTTTAAAAATATTCTATTGTGCAATGTATAAAATACTTCTCACTAAATTTTAATGTCCCAAAAATTTTCTTCGTGTATTTTGAATTTTATGTGGTATTCATGCTTGGATGGTGAGAATTGTGATATATGATGTTCTATTTGTTATTTAGAGAACGCTAATTTATTAGGTTTAAATCTTTTATACTTATAATTTTATTTAATGGAAACTTTGATGACATGTCTTTTTTTTTTTTTTTTATCTTATTTTTTTTAGATTTATTTTCTTGCTTAAAAGGGTTTTAATTAAAAATCGAGTAAGCTAAACATCGTAGTTAGACTCATAAAATAAGATAATAAAGAAGAAATTATGGAAAACAAAATCTTTATTGTAGATGGTTGTAAGTATTTCATTTGATGAAGAGTTTCAATTATAGCATATATAATCATTTATTGCGAAAATTTAAATATTGTAATAATGTCTTATCAAACTTAGTTGTTTATACCACCGCGCACCTTTGGTGCGGTGGTCACTTCACCAGTATAAATGCTTGTGGAGTGTGGGGGGAAGGGCCGGGGTTCAAGTTTCCAAGAGGGAGCTTCACACACATATATACTTAGATTATGTTAAAATAGAAAATCTATCTTGTATAAAAAAAAAAAAAAAAACTTATTTATTGTTGGAAGATAATGACATTCATTATCATTCTTAGTAGAATTTTTTAGTGAGTACATATTACCTTAGCAAATAGGTTCTAAGAAATTGTCATGGTAAATAGCAGGGTTGGCTCTACAGTATAAGCAAATGAGGCGGTTGCCTAAGGCTCCCAAGTATTAATTAAGCTTAAATATTAGCCAATAAATAAAATAATATTTTTTATTAAAAAAAATATGCTATGTTGATTGTATTTTTCACAATACTTTTAAAGTCAAATGTGGCACTTCCATGAACCTACTTAGTCATACTTTTACCCTTAGAACTACAAAATCAAAGCTTAAGTCCATGAAAACTCATAAGTTTGGATCATGAATTGGAGTTGGAAATGACATCCCAACTTAATGTGTTGCAAGTAACGTGATTTTCCAAAGAAATTTATTGCTTCAATGTGTACTGATATGGAGTTCCAAGCCTTGACTAAAATTTCCAATTTGTTGATGATGTTGCGATTCATAATTGTAGCGTAAATGGGCTGGGCTTTGGGTTTTGCATCTCGCCCAATAAATAGTAGAGAAATGTTATGTTCACAATATTTTTACAACAAATCATAAATAGGAGATTGTTACGGGTTGTTATTGGTGAGAAAAAAAAGTAATTTCATTGGTCAATTTAAATTAGAATTAATAACAATTTACCAGTTATGATTTGCTGTGAAAATATTGTGGACATAACACTTTTTTAAAGAGGTGATTTTGCAGTGGTATGGGCTTTGATGATATTTTGCCCAATAAGCCCAAATAGTTTTATGGCCTTGAGCATTTTTACTCAAAGAAAACTTTTGTGTACATAAAAGGGGAAATTTTGTGGGCCCTAATCCGCATAGAGAGAAAATAAGCCTTCAGCACAAATCACGTGGCAAATGCCATGGGATGTTGAGGCCCATTTGGAATTGAGAAGAGGAACACGGCATGTTTCATGAAGCAAGAGAAGGCGTTCACAAGTCATAAGCAGAATCTGTGAAGAGAAGATTTAGGGTCAAAAAGCCCAAATCGTGAATTGAAGTGATGGATCATAAAAGCCCATATCAACGTATCATGACGGAGAGTTGATGGTTTGTGTGGCCCGATCTATGAAGGGATTTAGTTGGATTCCTTAAGAAGCCCATTTACTGCACATAGTTTTTGACAAAATGGCCTAGTATTCTTGAAGTTCATCAAAAAGTATTCTTGAAGTTATTTAGGCTTTTGTTTCTCAAAAAAAAAAGAAAAAAAAAAGAAAAAAAAAAAAAAGAAGTTATTTGGGCTTTTCACTTTGTACATGTTTTGCCCAACACTCATTTTCTATGCCATAGTATTTGAGTTGGCATTAGCCAAAAAAAAAAAAAATGCACCATGTGTCCTAGATAGCAACCAATGAGCCATGAACGACAATAACTGAGGTTTTTTAGTGACTATTCAATCCTCAATAGTCGAAGACACAAAAGGCAGGATCGCACTCAGTTTTTTAACGATCCGCTATGACACGTGATGCAGCTATGAGCTAGCTAATTATCAAGTTAAATTTGTTGACTCTCCGATTCCAAACCAAACCCCATTTACAAATTATATTACAAATTAAAGAACAATGCTACTTACATGAATCGTTTGCATATACTCAATTTTACAATTTGCTGACTTATATGATTATAAGTGGCCCACAAAATGTGCTGGGTCGCACAAGCCAGTAGTGGGAAGAAAATGTCATCCACTCACAATATCATTAGTCAACAAATTATAAAATTGGGTGTAAGATTGTGTTCTTAGAATTATTCAACATTCTCTCTCAATTTTAAGCACAACTACGCAATATAATAAGGGTCATGCTAATGAGTGTCTTTAAGGTATTCATTAATAATTCATTTTAAGAAAATTTTAATACCACTTTTATGGGAAATGAAAAAAACTGTCAAAATATTAATTACTTTTTTTTCATTTCCCATAAAAACTTTCTTTAAATGGATTATTAATTAATGCCTTAAAGACACTCGTTAGCATTTTTCATATAATATAATAATACTACACGTGGTTTTGTTGAATTCCCTTGCCAAATAACAAAGGATATCTAACAATATCGTTAGTTGCCTGATTTTGAAAGAATGTATGAAACTAGCATCTCAAGTGTCTAAAACTCGAGTTCCAAAATAAAAATCGAGTTTTTAAGTCTCGATTTGTAAGTGGATGGGCCTGATGTGGGAAAAAATCTACGTGGAACTCGAGTTTTAAAGATTCGAATTCCATAAATTGCAGGAAAATGCCGCTATATGGCTTAAAAACGTCACTATAGGGCTTAAAAATCGAGTTATAAAAATTTTTTGTAGGAAAACGCCGCTATAGGGCTTAAAAACGCCACTATAGGGCTCCCTGAACTTGGTATTGATCACTTATGAAAAATTTTTGCAGGGAAACGCCGCTATAGGGCTTTAAAACGTCACAATAGGACTTAAAAACGCTACTATAGGGGCGATCACACTAAAATTTTTTTTGCATAGAACTCGAGTTTCTAAAACTCGAGATCTATATGGCATTTTCAGTCTAAGTCACCAGCAAAACACTTGCAAAGCGAGTCTTTGGAACTCGAGTTTTAATATGAATCTTGAGCTTCTAAAACTTGAGATGCTAGTTTCTTTTATTCTTTTAACTGTTGCCTAACTTATTATATACAAGCCCATCACACCGCTAATCTGCACATTTCCTCTGGTTTTGTTGGTTTTATTTTGTCAAAGGATATACATGTCATTTAACCATCTGTTTTAATATTCTCCCGACTTTCCTCATCCATATCCAATAATTTTCAAAATCCTATATATATACACCTTCCCTTATGATATCCTTCCTTCCCATCTAGCTTTGAGAAAAAAAAAGACGAAGAAATCATGGAAGGTTTAATTCCATTTTTTCTCCATGCCATCAAGAAGCCGAAGCCTCACAACAAATATAATAGAAGCCAGTCAGAAATCTCAAACCATAGCTACCATTTGTTAAATGCAGAAGAATCATTCAGTGGCTCATCTCATAGGCGAACCAGGTCTGAATTTCAGCCACCAGCCATAGAGTTCGTACAACAAAGACCTGGTTATGAATACAACCACTCGTCCAGTGTTCACAAAAGGTCTACATCATCTTCTTCAGTGGGTTCCAATCCCAGCCAAGTTGCCAACAAGGCTAATAATTTCACTGCTATTCATTGTTGATGCAAATCATTCCCTTTTTTTATTTTAGTTTTTTATTATTTTTTGTGTGTGTGTGTGTGTGAATTGATTGATTTTTTTGATTTATGTCATATTCTTTCAAATTTTTTGTGGTGTATAAATGGTGGAGGCCATTAAAGCTTCATCAAAATGATGGGTCTCCATCCATTGTATTATTGTACTTTCATTATTGCTGTTGAATTGTTTGTAATGGAAATTGTATATGTCATTATTTATTACATTGTTTTTGTCTTCATTGTTCAAAGTTTGGGATAAAAAAGAATATAACGAAAGAAAAGAATACACGTAATTACTTTTGCTTTATTTTCCTTGGGTTAGTAAGATGTTTTAATTTGCCAGTTGTCTGTTAGTTGATCTAACCAATTTGTTAAGAATTAATGACCGACCCCAAAGTTTGGGATTAAGACTCTCTCTTCTTCTTGTTACGGTTTTTGCTCAGTTATATTTGTGACTGTTTCCTTTACCCAAGTGTGTTTGAATGCCAAAAATCTCACAACTTAACTAATTGACATTTTCTTATATTTCTAACAAAGAGAAATCATTAGGTCCGGAGCTGGCGTAAAACCAGTGTTTTATGCCAGCCAATCAGACCACATCATGTCAGAAAAAAAAAGCTCCCAGCAATAATCCCTCTCCAAACAGCCAAAACCTCTCACGCCCTTCACGCCGAACCTCCACCACCGCCATAGCCTGATCGCCGGAGCCTGAGCTTAAAGAAACAATAGACCTCAAAAAAAAACAATAGACCTCTGCTTCCTTCATTTAAATATTATTATTTTTATTCTTCCTCAACTCTTTCTCTCTCTTCCTCTTTGTCTGTCTCTCTTCTCAGATACAAAGCAAGCCACCCAAAATTGCCACCACCACACCAAACCCAGATCTGCCACCACCACACGAACCAGCCACCCAAAACTCAAACTACCACCACTACTACTTTACTTGAAACTTAACCACCACACCACCACCATAGCCAAAATCCAAGAAACCCACACTCAAAATCAATCACCACCGCCAAACCCACACCCAAACCCACCACCACCAAATCCAAGAAACCCATACCCAAAATCAATCACCACCACAGTCAAAATCGACTGAGCCCACGAAGATGGAGAGATAGAGAAAATAGGAAAGAGAAGCGAAAAAAAAAAAAAAACTGGTGAAGAAAGAAAAAGAAAAGAGAGAAGGGATGAATGATGAAGAAAGAAAAAAAGAAAGTGAGAAAGAGTGGCGTTTAGACAAAGGAACCAGAGGAAGAAAGAAAAAAGAAAAAAAAAAAAGAAGAGAGAGAAGGGATGAATGGTGAAGAAAGGAAAAAAAAAAGTGAGAAAGAGTGGCATTCTGACAAAGGAACCAGAGGAAGAAAGAAAAAAGAAAAAGTGGGGAAGTAAGAGAAAGGGGGAAAAGTAGGAGTGTTTTAAGCTGGGAGTTTTTTTCTGACGTGTTGTGGTCTGATTGGCTGGCGTAAAACACTGGTTTTACGCCAGCTCCGAACCTAATGTTTTCTCTTCTAACAAAACATCTAGAGTTTAAATTCCTCAACCTCAAACTATCGAATTATTTTTTTAAAAAAAAAAGTGTGTTTGAATATTAAAAAAAAAGGACAATTTGAATTATTTTTTTTGAATAAAAAAAAAAGCCATATTAATCATTCCTTATCAAAAGCTATCTCAAATCAAGATGAGTATTTATTCTATCAAAGGACTATCTGGCCTTTTGCCCCTTTGGGCAAAAATATTTGGCATTATGCCCCTGTTTTGAAACTATATAGGGGCGTGCCCCTGTTTCAATACTCGCTAATTCTAAAGCCGAGTTACTTAAATTACTCGCATATCCGAAGACCGAGTTTTAGGCAGGTTCTTGCCACAGTGGCAATCCAGCGTGGCTTTGGGAAATAAAATATTCCCGCGTAACTGTTTATAACTCGGCTTTGCGGAATCCGAGTTACTGACGTAATTTCAAATCAGTTACTCTTATTACTCGGCTTCTATATAATTGAGTTCTTCTGCTACACTCTGACCCGATTTCAAATCACGTATTTGCATGTGAAGCTTAACTTGATTAATGGGAAATCGAGTTATTAGTTTTACTCGGTTCTACTAAATTCGAGTAATTCTGCTATTTACAGCTTCTCATGCAATTCTGCTCATTATTTTCAGATCAGCTTCTCCTCATTTTCAGAATTTTCTGTCAAAAATTGGTGTTATCTCTCTATCATCTCAGGTGAGAAACTCATTTTCTTCTTTAAAATACATAGAGAATTTTATTGTGTAGGTAAAAGTAGTTGTAGATATTATAAAAGTTTATCAACCATAATGTATGTTTTTGTTAGGGAAGAATTTTCATTTAATAGATTGTATTACTTGTGCTTTGGTATTTTCTTGAATGAGTGTTATGTGAGTAGCTTAGGGTTATATTAGTTGTTTGGTGTTGTTTGGTGCTACAAGAAATGTACAATAATCTATAGAAACGGTGATAAGTGTTATGTGTGTACATTGGATTATATTGGGTATTTGTTGGTGTAAATTTCATTGACAACAAAATAAAATTTGTTAGATTTGCCAAGACTAATGAACAATTAATATTTAGATTTGCAAAAGTTGAATGTACATACTCATAATTGGTTGAGACATTAACAACAACATCTTCTATTGCACACAACGTGTAGACATTAACAATAACGTCTAATGTTTATGGTCAAATTTGAGTGTTAGTATTATATTCTGTATGTGTAATAGTACACAAATTTATGAATGTCTTTGTCGTGTACCATCTTATGCAGCATTACATTATTTATCAACAGTTGATGCACACTATTAATTTGATCATTTGATGTTATTGCATTTAGCGTCAATGTCTGGTTCTGGCAACCCACAACTTTATAGGCCTCACGATGTGTTCACTGCTATGGGTCGCTGCTGGGTATTGGAAGATGAGTTCAGCTACCCAATCAATCCGAATCTGCGAAATAGTGCTTACGTTCACAATACCATGAGACAAGAGTGGGCTTGGTTATTTCGTGAACAACAAATTTTTTATGATGAATTGGTTGGTTTTAAGTTGCCAGTGCCTCGGCGACTCGCATCGCAGATGCCTAGAGACACGATCGACGAACTTCGTAAAGCATTGAACCGCATAAGAGAAGAAAATAATCGAATGAAGATATGGCTTAATCGATATCGGACCCAAGTTGAGATTCGAGAGTCAATGGAGGGAGGGTGGTATGAGCATGCACAATTCATGCAATCACTTCTTGCTGATCCCATTTATCAATCAGATGTGGAAATGTTAGATGAAGAGTAATCGGGCCGTGGTGTAATTAGACTTCGTTGGAGAACTATTTTGCTTAAGTATGTTTTAAATGTATGCGTGTCACTGTTGTTGAATTTGTACTATGTAAACCTTGTTATTGATTGTAAGGAGCACGCACGCACGCACGTTATTCGTAATATAGATTATTCCCACATAACGCATAAAAGTTAAATATTTCCACACATAATATTTTTCAATAAGCACCTAGAACATAACACATAAAACTTAAAATAACTTACACGAGGTCACCAATATGCATGCATTGCATATTGAACACTAACGCTACTAACATTATTAACTTAACCCTAGACATAACACACATACCATATAGGCATTCACTCTGAAAGGTAGTCTTCGTAGTTGAGGACACTGTTACGTTCTGCCGTAGTGAGTTGCCTGTTCGTTGCAGCGGCTTGCTCTTCGGCCTGCTCTTTTGCCAGTTGTAGCATGTGATACCTAGACCTACGCAGTATCATCAGATTGTTCTCTTTTTTAATTTTTGTCACTGCACGCTCATATTGGTGCATGTTTTGCCTTGGCAGTGTGACCGAGATACGGTCGACAAGAGGCGCTTCAAGTCGCACGAGATCATCGTGCAGAGCGTTGGACTCGTTCACGCGAAAGTCCCACTCCCGCCGCAATCCGGCATAGTATTCCCTCTCATCGGAGTCTCTCTCCCTCCTATAGTTATCTGGAAAACGAGGTAGCATCCAATTGCGCATTGACATTGGAAAATGTGACTTTTGATCGATATGTGTAGATGTTTTGCAAGGGTAGATGTAAATGGGACTTCGGTATGCGTAGGTGTTTTGCAAGGGTAGATGCAAATGGGACTTTATATAGGAGTTTTGCAAGGGCAAGTATTCATGTGGACGTGACTGTATGTAAGGGTAAGTATTCACGTGAATATAGATGATATGACTTGATAGTGTATTGTTCAGTGAGGTGTTGAGGAGTACATGGAAAACTGCGAACGTGACTTGGCTATACAGTGGCACCTGTTGGTGCATGTGGTTTGCTGAGGCAGCTAATTGATATGTCATAGCTTGTGCTATAGCAGCGTGTTGGTGATGTGTACTGCGAAGGAGGTTGTGTATTTATTCACGTGACGACTATTCAGCATTCCTGTGCTTCATCTGACCTGACTTGACAAGACAATGCTGAGCTGTGTTAAATGTATCATAAACTTTTTCAGGGATGCTTTGTATCCTTGAAAACGGTGCATTGCAAAAGGATGCATATCTATGTATTGACGTGCGTGTAGATGATATGACTTGACTCTGTATCTACATTGCGAAGTTGTTGAGTAGCACATGCAACATTGCAAACATCTGTGTAGCAATGGGGGACAGCTCACCCCCAAATTCGATGCATAAACTTTTCAAAGATGCCTCAGCGTTTTCACGTCAGTGTGGATGGGTACTTGTGGTCAGGGTTCAATAGTGCTGAGCTATCCATCGTAGCTACACTCACTACTCCCTATGGTGGTATTTGGCAAGTGGGATTAAAGAAAGCTGATAACAACATTGGGTTTTGTAATGGTTGGCAAGATTTCGTTGAATACCATCCTATCTGTTATGGTTATTTTTTAGTCTTTAGATATCCACTAAGATTCAATATCCACCCAGCAAGAACTGTACATTGGAAGATCATTAGGTAGAAATAATAGACTTAGACACTAATGAAACAAACATATCCCCAAGATTATTTGCCCACAAAACATGAAGTCGGAGAAAAGTTTGTTACGGAAAAATTTTATTGTACATAAAGACGAAGAGAGAACGAGTGGTTAGTCTGGTTTGGATGAGTCTGTATGTAATGCATCTGTATAAAGTAGTACAGTAGCATAACTAAGATACACGGAAATGGGTATATGATACAGCGACTCACGTTGTCATATATATGAATTATTCGTATTATTGAATCATACGTGTGGGGGGTCTATGTGGTTTGGACGAGTCTGTATGTATTGAATCTATTAAATTTTCCTACAAGTAATGTGCAATAAATCTAAGTTGAGTGATGAGTGTTATGTGGGTAACATTTCAAATTACACAGACAGAATATTGGAAACATCAACATATCTAAGGTTTTTCCTACACTACAAAGCAGTGGACATTGTCCAACCAAAGGACAATAATCATATGTAGCAACAAAGAACAGCTAGGAAAAAAGAAGCAAGTGATTTTATATACACTTAGCTAATCCATTGAAAACATTACAACATATTGACATAGCAATGTAATACATTACTAGTTTCATGTCATGCATGGTGGAAGGGAGTATTATTATGAACAAATGTGAGTGTCTACACCTCGACAGTGATGGTCCCAATTGGGCCCACTCTACTCCGGTGAGTCCTTGCTTTAGGAGCCATATGGTTTTTCTATGAAAGAGGGGTTGGTCTGTGTGGTTTGGATGAGTCTGTATGTATTGAATATATGCATAAAGATTCATATTAATTTTTCATATGTAGCAACAAAGAACAACAGGGAAAAAATGAGAAATTGATTTCATATAAACTTAGCCAAAACTAATGAACAATTAATCTTTAGATTTGCAAAAGTTGAACGTACATAATCATCATTTGTCAGAAATTAACAACAACATTTTGTCTTGCACAAAATGTGTAGACATTAACAACAACGTCTAATGTTCGTTGGTAGAAATTTTTGGAAATCATCATTGCTTGAATCTGAGAAGTCTGAAATATCACTTTCATCATCTAACACAGTAATTTCATTAATAGACTTCATGGCTCGCTCTTGTGCCTTCCCCTTTAGATGCTTCCTAGCTTTTTGGATTGCGTGAAAACGGTCTAGTCACCTTTGCATTTGATTGTTCTCTTGTTCAAGACGAGCAAGTATGTTGGCAGGTTCATCTCTAGGTAACTCGGCTGAGCGTGCCTTAGGAACTCGTAACCCGTGCCATCGACAATACACTTCCAACTCACACCTCTTTTCATATAGGGTTGACCATGGTGGTTCTGATACGGTGAACTCTATTGCGGTGGTATCTGTACTTAGTTTTGTAGGTTTGCCGACCATGATGTGCCTGATGCTTCCAAGACTCTCGTACGTGTATATGGGCATATTAACGAAATCTCTCTTCTTTCCAACCCATTTCCCTCCATAGTGGTCTGTGTATGTATGTAGTGGTTGATCTGCTGGAACTTGTGATGATCCACATGTTGCAGTAGATCCAAACTTGTTTCGCATTTTACGATTTGACGTTGAGTCATTGCGACTCATAGCTTAGTCAATCAACAAGGTTGGTGGGGTAGAAAGAAGATCATTATTATGGGGCATTTATAACCTCATTTCATGGTCCAAGCATTACAATTTCAATTATTAGGGCTTGTCATGTCAATACAGGCTGGAAAAACAGTATGCTGAACATTGAAATGTTAATAATGTCATGTGTCTATATTCATGTGGGGACCACACCAATTTAAGTATGAAATATTCATAAATTTGCTGGAAATCATACTAAATTTAACTGGGATCAGTTGTAATTATGCTCACTTTCATATAGAAGTTAAGTGAAAGTTAGCTGCGGTCCTTCTTTATTGATTTATTTATTTTTCTTTCCCATAGCCATGTATTTTCAGGTTCACCTCCCCTTCTACAATAATCAAAACCCAAAATCATTCCCCTCCTACTCAGCTAATGGTGCATGTTCTCAATATTCTTTCTAGCAATTCAGGCACCTTAACATACAGCTCCCCTCTTCATTTTCGTGCATAACGATTTCACCATAAAATTCGTGTATAATCATAACAAATTTGTAAACACATTATTATTATGTATTGTCATTTAATACAATACTATGAACCTTAACAAATCATTTTATTATAAATAGTAACTAAAATGTTATAACACTATTTCCAAAAAAAGGAACACAAAAAAAAACCAAAAATTGAATACGAACAGAAAAACTTCATACTGACATATTGGTTGAAATATTTTCAAAAGTAGGCAAAGATTCGGCAACATTCTTGGGAAACATTAAGTTAAGGCATACAAAACTATTTTCTCGATTTGTATCTAATTATTTATTTCCCTCTATATAATTTATTCAGTCTATTAATTTAATTTTTTCATTTTTCTTAATTAGTTGCAAATGCTTCAACAAGTTAACAGAAAGCAAACTAGTCCTCCAACAAATTCAACTAACCCCATTTTTCAATCACCCAGCTCTACTACACAACAAAGAGAAAACCCTAATTTTTCGGTGCTATGAAGCAGAAAATCCCGATGCGCTACTGATAGTGGGAAGCCTTTGAAATACTTTTTGAATGAAGAAGTTGTTGAAGGAAAAAATTTAATTTAAAAAGCTATTCCATGTGGCAATTTGATTGTAGCTTCTCATCTACGTGGAATCATGCGACTTTGTGAGTCAAATCGTGGAGGCATTGATAACCTTTTGGAAATTTTAAATGATGAACATGGGAAGCGTTGGCTGCGGGAACCGCCCTGTATGAAATCCCAAACTTTCAAGCATGCCACAAAATTGGAATGGGTCATTCGAACCAAGATGAACGTTATCCTTGCATTAATGAAATAAAAGTAAACCCCACAGGTCACACATCCCATAGCTCCCAGAAATCAATTATACAAATTCATTCAAACTATATTGATCTAAGCTAGCAGATAGACAATCCAAACAACATTTCCTATACACCCAACGTACAATTCACCTATGCACACAAACCACTCTTACGCCAATTATTTATAAGAAATTACAAGTACAGCCCCAGTTGATAAGCCATATCATATAAGGTTTGCTGGTCTGCCCGACTGAAATTGTAAAAAAATAATGTAATGCTAATTTTTGTTAATGAAAATTTCTGTTTTGCATCCTATGAATTTAGACTTAACTGAGCCTTTTAAATACGAATAAACTCATGATTAATAAATAAATAACAAAAACCAATAGTATCACTTAAATAATAAACTGCAATTTTTTTTTGAATTGTTTTATTTAATTACCGCACGGGTTACATACGTTGCGCTTAATGCTGCTGCTCTCACGTTGCATCACATCAGCTACCACATAATTTCCTTAAAAGAAAAAAAAAATCCTTCAATTTTTATATGGTTTTTACAATTTCCAGCCCTATACATCCCAGCCTTATAAATGTAGCCCATTACTTATTTATTTACTCTCAGTATCACCCTATAATAAATTTGTATAATTAATCCAGCCCACCTCTTATTTATTTAGTTCCACTATCAAGCCCAACCCAAACCCTTTTAAGGTTCAGCTTAAAGGAAAAAGAAATTAAAAATACCTACCGTTCAAGCCGGTTTGGAAGAAAGAAAAAAAAAACCAAAAAAAAAAAAGAAAAAATTCAAAAAATGTTGAAGCCTTCACCATATAGAAACGTGAGCAGAGAGAGTTTGAAATTTGAAATGTAGAGGGAAGCTTAAAGGGAGGAAAAAATAATCTTGATAAAAAAAAACGTTGAAGCCTTCAAGTATTGCGTGATAAAACAGAGAGTAAGAAAGCTATCCACCTTCCTGCTCTATCGTTTCTCAGTAACGGCTGCCTATCTGATTTCCTTCCTCCCTTTATTCCTTTCCACACGATTTATAAATATTGACAGAACCTCCCTGCTTTGGTTGAGGTATCTCTACATGTCAATTCTTTTTTTTGGATGCAAATCGTCTATGTTCTGTTTATATCAATATGAGACCCTTTTTTTTGAGTTTGTTTGTGTTCCATAAACTCAAAAAAAGGGTCTCATATTCCATAAATAGCACCTTCGTTTCAAGTATAAACTCAGTAGATATTTATTCACTTCACTATATTTGATTTAACCCCCTTACAAAATTTCGCACCAACTAATCTAAAGAACAAACGACAAAGAAAATAGGGATGCCATAGACACAACAAACCAAGCTGAGACTGTTTGGTACCAAACGGAGAAGCAACTAATTACAGCATTAATATTGGTATATTTTCAGACCTTGGATGCATACTTAGATCTAAGCTTGCTTAGCTTTATAGGGAGTATAGCACATGGCTATATGCTATCTAATAATTATTAATGCTCTCTACGAATTTGATTTGATAGCAAGATTGTGTTTCTCTTGAATGTTCCTAAATTCAGATGGAAAGTATGTTTCCTATCAAAGCTTTATGTAAAGTTGTTCGATCCTACAGCTCGTGTCTTTATTCCCATTAAATTGTCTAGTCGTTTTTAATATATTTGTTCAAGCTTCCAACAAGTTTTTGTTACAATTTTTTTTAAAATATTTTTGATATAATTATTTTTGTTTTTTTAATTGAGTCACTTTAGTAGTACCAAGTCTTCTCAGAGTTTTTTACTCTAGATGAGTCTGTATTGTGATGTTTTGTCACAAAGTGGCCAAGGGGGAGTTTGTTACATTTTTAGTGTTGAACAATTCCATTAGATTTGTTTGTAATGATGAATTTCAAGGTTATTGGTGTTTTATCACAAAAATTTAGAAACTCACTAGATATTTGCTCAAGACTTGACTCACATTGTGCTTGAAGTACTCTCGACATAAAGTAAGGGAATAGTAACAAATAGAAAAAAATGAATACCTTAAGCTACAAAATTAAAATTAAAGATTAAGAAATAAAAGATTTGGAGTTTGATTATTTGATTTTCTTCCTTTTTTATTTTTGGAGATGAATTTTACTAAATCGAGTTTTGGACCTGATTTTTTTAAGGGGAAAAAAAGTGAAATCTATCACCTTGGCATAAATATTAATAAATTTTGAATTAAGACTGTGAGTTGCTTTTGTTTGAGGTTAGAGTTTTGGAAATTTGAGGCACCTAGGTTTGGTAGATCCAAATTTTGCTACTAAAGTTGAAATTCCTTTTTTTTTTTTTTTTTTTTTTGTTGGAAAGGTTGGGGAGGGGGGTATTCATGGTGAGAAGAATTTTCCCAACAGTGGTATATTGGAAGGTAAGAGTTAGACTTTGAAGAATGTGGGAAGCTGTCAACCGAAAAAATCTTGAACTAATCAATTTGGACATGGTTCTTATAGATGAACAGGTTAGATCTTCGAACAATAATATATTTTGTCATATTTTCTTTATTCGACTCGCACCTTAAACTAAAATTGTGACTAACAAATTACTTAAATAAGTAATTTGATGACACAATACATGCAACAATTCAAAAAAACAATGTTAAGAAGTTTTAGGCACAAGTACGAGAAGGACAATTATATTCATTGTCCAATTTTCGAGTAGATACTTAGAAGGAAAAAGATAGCTATCGGCCTATAACTAAAGACAAGAAGTTTAACTTTCTACGAACAAAGGCTGAAATTACTATATTTCAGCATAATTTGAATTTGTTGATTGCAGAACAATTGTGGATCGCTTTGACAATAACAATCAATTGACAGGTAGCCTAAAAACTGTCAAATTTATTTTCAAGAATTAAGTTCCAAATTACTTAATCAACTTTATTTACTGTAGGCATCATTGGAAAAATAGTTGGTGTTGGACCAGTAGAAAATGCTCATGTTCCAGGATCTACTGTCCCAATGACAAATATAAATATCATGAGCATGGGATAAGCTGTAGCATGTACATATGGATTCATTGCATAATACTACTGAAAAATCTTTATCACTTACAGTCTTACATATTTGTTTGCCATAGATAAATCAAAATAAGAATTACTCTCTAGGGACTAACATCAAATGAAATTGAGGACAATCTTTACACCAACAATCCAGGACCCTTGGTCATAATAGTGACATCTACTATTGTGAAAACATTTAGAGGTAATAACTTCTTTTAAACATATCTTTTCTTTTACATAATCAACATATTTGTATTCAATACAGGGGACCAGTATTTGTCATCTACATGTGCAACAAAAGTGTACATCAATGTAGAAATACCTGAAACTGCAACATTGATTGATAGGTATTTAGATTTTCCATACCATACTTTGATTCTAATTTATTATTTTAAAAATAATCTTGATACTTTTATTTAGTACAATACAATCATCATATCAAATAATTATTCGCTATGTTTTGATTTAAATCTTCTACCATCAAAGAAATGTAGAATAGATCATTTTTTATTATTAATATTTATTTAAAAACACTTGAAAAAGTATTACTAACCGTCCTCTACAGTTTTCACCTACCATGACGCAAACTTCAAATTTATAAAATTCTTTCTATATAATTTTAAATTATTTAAATTTTACTAAGTTGGAAAGTCGGATGATCAGCTCTTCACTGACTACAAGGCCAACTATAGTTGTATCCTTTCCACTTCTAATTCGAAGACAATTTGTGTTATCATCATGAATCCTACAATATATTGTTTATACATATATAATGCAACTTAAGTAGTAATACAATCAAAAATATTTCAAATACTAACCCGATCATAAAAAAAATTAACCACGCGCATACATATATAATGCAACATAAGTAGTAATACATTCAAAAATATTTCAAATAATAACACGATCATATCAAAAAATAACCACGCGCAATGCGCGAGTCCGCGACTAGTTATCATAAAATTAAAATCATGTTTGTGGACCTTGAAGAGTACATATAATAATATACAAATACTGGTAAATCACATGAAATAACTTTCATATAATCTACGGAAGCTACAAAAAGTCCCCAACTACACTACAATCCCTACTTCCCTTGTGACAAAAAATATTGCAAAAGGCAAACATCAAGACTTAGAGGGTGGAGGAGGTGGAAAAGCACTCCTATACTCTGAAAATTCCACTCTCAAAGCAGCAACCTCAGCAATAAGCCCATCTAAAAGCTGTTCATGAGCTGCTTGAGTTGTCATAAAAGTCTCCATCATAGCACGAAGAGAGAGAGGAGGAGGAATGGTGGGCTCATCATCACCATCGTCAACAACAGCAGTTGTAGGACCAACAGGACTCTCCTCAGCATGAACATCTACAAGTAACGGCTGTAATCGTGGTCTTTTTGATGAACCAACACTTGGTCCAACATTCTTCTTTTGTGCACTCCGCTGCTTGAGAAAGGTGGCTCCTATAGGGGCTGTGATGTGGATCAAGTCTAGGGAAGGAAAGTTTTCTAAGTCTAAATAGTTTAGAACCCTAGAGATGAAAACTGGAAAGAATAGATTATGCTTCTTACACTTGCTCCTATCAGTCCTATGCGCCTCAACAAGTGTTTGAATGAAAAGGGAAGGAAAACAAATGGAGGCATCAGTGACGAGGGCGTACAAAAAGAAACATCTCTCTATAGGAATAGTATGGACATGGGAGATGGGGAAGATGTTGTGACAAGCTATCCTGAACAAGATATAATTAAGCTCAGTTAACTCACTCGAGTTAAGTCTTCGGTTAGATCCCCACGTCACTGATCTTCCACAAAGAATAGTCATGACATCAGATATAGGAGGATGCTCCAAACGATCCAAGTATCGATAAGTAGGTCTAGAAACACAAGGTACATCAAGAGCCTTGGATACTATTGACTTATTTATGACAACACTAAGACCTCGAATCCAACTACCCAATTTATCATCTTTACGAATATGGAGATTGGAATAGAACTCTCTAATCAAGGCAGCTGGAGGGGGTTGTATATCTTTACACAGAGACAACCAGTTCCTACACTGTAGATTCCTATGGACAGAAAGAGGTAATTCATCTAGATTGATTTGTCGTTATGGCCAAATTTTCCTATGCTGAATTACGTTTTGAAACCTTTGTTCGTTTGTAACCGTTTCATGCCTTATTTGATCAAACGCAATTGTAGGCTCAGATGAGGAGGCAGACACTCTTTTGGCTTTGGTTTTAATGTTTTTAGATTTCTTAGGAGCCATGACTACGATCTACAGAGATGGAACTAAAGCAGAACAGAAAACCAATATTCAGACCTACGTTAGAATCACATAAACACACTGTACATATGCATAAGGAATAGACTAAATGATGCATGGATACAATTTGGGCATGAATGAATGCATTGATATGATAAATTTTTTGGAAACATATGAACTTGATCCATGCAATTATTTCATTTGAAAAACATGCGAACCCACACTGCACATTGTGCAGCGAGTGTAATTTCAAGCCATTATACCCAATTCAACAAAACCCCACTCTAAGCTATTAGAACAAGAATGGCGAACGAACTAACATGCATACCTAGATGTGAAAATTATCTACCATAAACAATAGAGAACGTGGCACCAACATGCATTCACAACAACCCATGAACCAGTTCAGATCAAAACATTGCTTTTATTCATCAAAATCCCCAAATTCCCAATATGATGACATGAACCCTAATTTCCCATTTTTCACAAATCATGAGTTCTTTGCAATTAAAGGGCAGAAAACGTGTGTACAACATCCATAGGATAAAACCTATTACATATTTCACGTCAAAACACCCACACCCCTGAAAATCCCCAAATTCCATATGAACACATGAACCCTAAATTCATGTGTTCCTTTACAAATCAGCTATGTTTCTGTAATTAAAGGGTACAAGTCGTATGAACAACATACATATGTAAAAACCCATGAACCATTTGTGATCACAACACCCAAAATCATGAAAATCCCCAAACTTGCATAGTTCAAAATTTAAGCTTTTAGAGGGAGATTAATGCATTTTCAGTTAATTTGAATGCGAGGCAAGGGTAAAGGAGTCTTACTAAGTATTCTGAGGATCGATGTTTGGAGCCCGGGCAGTCGCTTTCGAGCCTGAGGAATCGTGAGCAATCGAACAGCTACTTCTTTGGGGAGTCGAGTGCAGCAATCCAGCACCAGAATAACACTGTCTCGTGTGATATGGCCAAAGAACACATAACTCGATATTACAAAACTCGAGTTACATAGTACTCGCGAAATCAGAAATCGAGTCTTATAAAAACAGACCGATCCATATCAATCGAAGAGCAATCGATTCTTACAGAAAACTCTAGCTGGACTCAGGCTCCTCGATGGGTCGCATAAGTTTGGACTGATCTAATTAACAAGTACTCGGCTTCTGTGGTATCGAGTTACATTCAAAACTCGCTTTCACTGAGACCGAGTATTTCCTGCTCGTCGTGATCAAGGTCTAAATACTGCATAGTACTCGTTTTTTTTGATATCGAGTTATATAGTACTCGCTAAATCAGAACTTGAGTCTTATAAATATGGACCGATCCAAAATCAATCGATGAGCAATCGTTTCTTACAGAAAACTCTAGCTGGACTCAGGCGTTCTCGATGGGTCGAGTAGTATCGACTGATCTAATTAACATGTACTCGGCTTCTCTGATATCGAGTTATATAATAAACTCGCTTTCACTGAGACCGAGTATTTCCTGCTCGTCGTGATCGTCCTTTAATGACATACTGCATAGTACTCGTTTTTTATGATATCGAGTTACTAAAAGTACTCGATTTTCCTAAAATCGAGTTTTGGGGACACTACGACGTACATAGATACAGCCTCTCTATGCATGTTTTGTTGTCATCTCCAGCTCAGTTTTGTCAATACAGCAGCTATGAAAGTTTATTACAAATTTCATGAAGCACCTGTGCATTGCATAGATCTAGTATGTTTGGGATTGCCCCTGCTATAAACAATTTAGCTATGACAGTTGAAGCTACAAATCATACTAATAAACATAAGGCATTGCTTCTCATGAACCAAAAAAAAAAAACAAAACATAAGGCACTGCTTGTATATGCTACAATTTACATGTAACTGAATTGTTCGCTTGACCAGCTTAGTGAAACCCCATTACATGTAACTGAATTGTTTGCTCAAAACAAAACATAACTGAATTGTATATGCCATTAACAAAGTGCATGACCACATAAGTACATAACAAAAGTAGAGAAACTTAGTATCAACTTCCAAGCAAAAAATGACCAATCTAACACCTTCTTCTGATGATGAAACCGTGTATACCCAAAGATCATGTGCTTCCTTAGGCGGTAGGGATCATCCTGGTTGCGCAACGTACGTCCGTTATCACCCATCCACCTTGGCTCCCATACCTGCTGTAAACAGTTCAAATATGTTATGTACACTGGACCTATATAAGTTATTAACAACCAACATAGCCACAACAATTTAGCAGAACCATGACTTCTAACAAATAATGTGACAAAACTATTGAACAACATCATTTCGCGATTCTCCAACATCATATTTAAATACCAATTGCACTCATTTGCCTATCCATGCATGAACACCAACGTTTGTTTCATAACTAGTCCAAATACGTACTATTGCAATAGAGAACAATTTACTACTACTCAGTTGTTAACAGTACGTCACGAGTTATATGACAAAAGTTGTTAAGAAATGGAAGCTTTACCTATGATGCAGCTCCACCACTTCTTGACTCCGCATTTCAAGTAGGACATGTTCTACGGTTGTGCCCCTCTTGGTGACACAACCCACATCTTGATTTTGGTCCATTCTCGATCCATAAGGAGCCCGGCAACTCCCTATCATTATCATCCTCGTCCATCTCATTGCGGATACGTGTTGACTTTGGCCGACCTTTGTTCCGGATCAATCGTGGGTTGGGCATCACTACTCTAGTTTCTTCCGGATCCGGCCATGCTAATCTGTCTTTCAACGGTTGGAATACCGGTTCGTAGGTGTGGTACCTATGAGTCACGCTATAGCAAGGATCAATAAACTGCTGCGCATCATGCTTATGCTTAGCACAAATTGCTATTACGTGTGAACACGGGATCTTGAGCGCTTCCCATTTCTCGCACGTGCATGTCATACTCCGAAGATTAACCCTATGCGTGTGTTGTCCGCCCCCATCGGTTAGAGGATTACTTGGTGTGTCAACCTGATATAGCCGCGCTTGTGCGGACATCCGTGTCACCATATGGTCCTTTGCCTTTGCTTGATTTTTTTCGAACTTGTCCATGGCATACTTGCACCATTCTTGACCCGCTTCCAACTGATCTAGAGTGAGATTACGACGAGCGTCAAAGTACGAGTTCACTTTGAAAAAGGTGAACCTCACCATTGCCGTTATTGGCAAGCTGCGTGCACCTTTCAGTACTCCATTAAAGCATTCCGATAGGTTGGTTGTCATTGCTCCGTATCGACGCCCTCCATCGTGTGCAAGTGTCCACTTTTGTTTGTTTTCAGCTTCAAGGTACCTGTGTGCAGCCGGCTTGACATTGCGAATTAATTCAAGTGTGGCTTCAAACTTTCTGACTTGATTCGCACTTGCTGCCCTCCATACCAAGTTCTTCAACTCCGGAATTTTCCATTTTGTGTTGACATTGCTGACTACATGGCGGAGGCAATACCGGTGATGGACCTTGGGAGACTGCAACCACGTCATACTTATGTCATCA
Organism: Quercus glauca; assembly: GCA_023736055.1. Classification (NCBI taxonomy): domain Eukaryota; kingdom Viridiplantae; phylum Streptophyta; class Magnoliopsida; order Fagales; family Fagaceae; genus Quercus; species Quercus glauca. The sequence continues at coordinate 26,653,639 of CM043325.1, read as the reverse complement.
AAGCAGGCTTTTATCCCCGAATGTCGGTCAGAGATGATGCAAAGATTGGACCGGTCCGTAATATTGGTCAACCATGCCAAGAACCATCCCCATGTCTCCTTGCTCTCACTCTCAACAATGGCAAACGCGAGCGGATAAGCCTCGTTTTTAGCATCCGTTGCCATTGCTATCAACAACTTCCCCTTGTACTTGCCATAGAGGTGCGTTACATCGATGCTTATCACCGGCCTGCAATGCTTGAACCCTTCAATACACGGACCAAAAGCCCAAAAGGCACAATTAAACGTGCAAGTTCCGAGCACGTTACGGTTGTCGCATTTCAACTGTGTCACTGTGGTTGGATCTGCATCTTTCAACGCCGCCAGAAACCGAGGCAATTCTGCATAGGACTCATCGAAATCCCCGTAGATGGCCGCAACCGCCTTATGTTTTGCATCCCAAACCTTATAGTGAGATGCCCAATGGTCGTGCTTCGCATGCAGAAGACTACGCAGGGTTGCTATTGTTCTTGAAATGTCTTCCCGTACGTATGACTCGAGTGTGATGGCAATGAACTTCGAATCCATCATCCTTCCATCATGATCCACCTGGAGTGATGAGCAAGTGTGGGGACCCTTACATGTTGTGATCTCCCACAACTTGTGCCTTTTGCTGCTGATAGCTCGAACTGACCACGGACATGCATCTTGTACACATGTTACAACCAATCTCTCGGGGTCTGACTTGATGTACTTAAATTTCTTATTGAGCCCCGCAGAGAACATGGTTAACACATGCTGAACCGCAGCTTTATTCAAGAATAGCATCCCCTTACTCGGTTCGTCCCCCGGTCGCCAACTCATCAAACCTGTTTCCATGGAAGGTGATGGGTCATGAATGTTATCCCATGCATTTGACGTGAACCAGTTGGGGTTAGGGTTTGGATTGGGGCAAGCATCCACATTGTTTTCAACTTCTACTTCATCTAAAAATTCTGGATTGACCTCCGGTCCATCATTATCAATGAACTCCTCGTACATGTCTCGAGTGTCATCCATTTCGATTGCGTCGTCAAAGTTGGTTTGGATATCTTCATTTCTATGAGTATACACTTCGGTGTCCTCAATATTGTCCATAGCAATCGCATTGTATGGTCCAACATTGTAGGGCAAAGACGTCTCCGCTGTAACACTTGGGTACACGATGGTTACAGGAACTGATTCTTGCTGTCCAGCTTTGCTGGCATACTGCGAACCCCCGTCAACATTAAACCCAACAGTGTCAATTATGACATACAAGTTAGAACATATGAATTGCGGTGCCCACTTTATCACTCCCCACATTATGTCCACATCATTGTCGCATTGTAACGGAATTGAATTGTAGAAAACTTGGGTACCCACCAGTTGCTGAGGAGCCCGAAATACAATGGAGATGTCGTGGGAATCCTTGTCTAACGCTAGAGTTGACATTATCTTCCGTTTTAGTTTTCTCATGTGTATCCCACGTTTCACTTCAATAAGCGCCTGCTTTTGGTTTGGACCTCGGTATGATAGCCCGTGCAAATCATTAATATATGCCTCCCCGTCGAAGTAAACGTAGAAGTAATGTGGACTCATAACGAACCTGAACCACAAATAGTAATAATAGTTGTATCATACAATGTGAATATGCCCTATGTTTAGGTGTGCATTCAGCTAAGCAAACCAAAGCAAATTGTGCTAAAACCTTCCCCTATTTTTTGTCATAAATTTTAGGCTAGTCATAAAAATTTACATGCTAAAAAATACTATTGAATAAGTATATCATCTAGTCCATCAGACACCTAAATTCGAAAAAAAAACATGTTCGCACAATCGAGTATTTAATTTCATGTAGACCCTTGTTAAACAAATGAGAATTCTGAAAGCATTGCAAATAAGGGAAATAATTCCTACCATGCAACATGTATAGCATGTACATATGTTCATATACCCCTCACTGAAGACCCACAACATTCAAATAATTTGTGTTATCAGTTAAATGTACCACATAATTATTCACAATGACCCCCCACTGAAGACCCAATTCAGTCAAAGAATATCTTATTACCAAAAATTGGACTCATGCATTGTTCTGATACGAGTCATTGAAGACACTTCTTTCAAAGAATTTGTGACCGAAGGAGTTTATACTACATTATTACATTTACATACCCTCCATTGAAGACCCACAGCATTCAAAGCACAAGAGTGTTATCTGCCTAGGATCACAATATTATGTACATAATGGGACATGAAATACCCACAATATTCAACGAATTTGTGTTATCAGTTAAATGTACCACATAATTATTCACAAAGACCCCCCACTGAAGACCCAATTCAGTCAAAAAATATATTATTTGTGTTGTTCTAAATTGTTATTAGTTGTTTACCTATCCGGTGAGATGTTGACAGAATGGAGAAGATGTATACAACAAACAATGCACGTTCAGCAACTGGTCAATGGAACTTTGAATTGCCAATATGGTTTGACACACTGGTAGGACGCTCAGACCAGTCCGCCTTCAGAAGGGAACAGCTCAGCTCGTGCATGACCTCTAGCCAGTGGTCCTAGAAGGTCAGGGTGCTTGATGAATAAACTGGACAGTACTCGATTTTACGTAAATCGAGTACTTTAACTCGGTTATATAGAAACCAAGTATTACTAAAAGCATACTAAAAGCACGTACGGATGGCAGTACAGATTAATTGAGCTCGGCCATGGAGAAATCGAGTAATATTTGGTTCACCTAATTTTAGTTGGGCAGCAGTTATAAATACTCGGGTTTTGGAAAGGTGAGTTTCTTGTACTCGATACTACAATAACCGAGTATTGGACCTTTATATATTAACACAGCTTCCTGTGTACATTCTGGTTGGGGCTATGAGCAAAAGAAAACAGTCAGAAATGGAGAAGAGAAGCCTCCTTTGCTTATAAAGGTAACATTTAAAAACCATGTTTGATAGTTGTGATTAAACAATTTACCACTGTACAATTATAGATTATACAACAGTTTGTCAAATCTTTGAGCAAGCAACGTCAAGGCTGCTGTAGTAAAGCGACATGGTACATGTTTATCTAATAGCTCAGATTCGATACTTGGTAAGTTTTAACCCCAGCAATACCCTATGCAATTTTCACATACAATGCTGTTGTATGTTTCTCTTTTAGGGTGGCAGATATTATGTTGTTTTCATTGGTCGTGCTCCTGGCATATACGACAATTGGGCAGAAGCAAGTAGACAAGTTCATAAATTCGCAAACGTCGAACACAGGTCATACAAAGATCGATGGGAAGCAGAATGTGCATACATGGAGTTCTTGCAACGTAATGGTAGGAACATGCAGTATGGTGCTTCTCCATCGTGGACATCTCCTACTATGTCGACACCAAGCCCAGGGGGGACATCTCAAAGCGAAGGAACCAGCTTTTGCGATGGAGATGTGAGGAACAGATTGTTGAGGTATCAGTTAGATGTTGCCATTGAGGAGCGTGACCATGCAAGGAGAATTGCAAGCTTGAGTACTATCATGCTCAGTGAAGTGGTAACCCATGTTATGGGGGATGATGAAGTTCATGATTCGACACGTCAAGAAAGTGCAAAATGATGGCGAAACTATGCCCCCTATTCCTGAAGTTGCACTACAGATGAAGTTTTCCATGTTGTTGAATAGAATTGTCGTTTCCCTGTTGAACTTGAATTTGGAATCTGTCTTGGCCTGTTGAAATATGTAATTGCTTGTTTTGTTGTCTGATTTTGGCTAGGTTGCTTTTGTAATTGTAATTGGCTTTGGGCAATTTGATCCAACAACTTGCAACAATACAATTTAATACAGTTATATTGTTCCAACTAAAGCAATCGGGTGTACTTTTAGTCTTCCAAAAACACACATTTACAAGTGGTTAAACGTTCATGTTGGGTAGTTGTAATTTTTCATATAATTTTACATTGAAATATGAAGTACTATTTTGGGTTATAGATTTGTTTTTGAAAAAAAAAATTTAATTTAGACATTTATAAGCAATGAAATTATGATTCATGAATTAAAAAATACGAGTTCAAAAGAATGAGTTAACCATGCATATCTATACCTCAATTTTGATGCCCAAAATTTACTAAAATTTATCATTTCGTAAAGGTTAAATAGTATGGTTAACCCACGTATTCTAACACACATTTCTAATATTATATTCTTAAAAAAACCACACATTGAGTAAAAAAGGAGGAAAATTAAAAATACACCTAATGAAATACCCTTAATGTAATAAACGTATCATTATCTCTAAATAAAAACAAATGGTTTAAGGAGCTTAAATTTAAATACCCTACCGTTTTCTTTGATTACTTTCTTTCTTTCGTTTTAGAATTATTTCATCGAGTGGACTTGCATTATATGCTTGATGGAATATTTTTTTATAATATTCCGTTTTTTATTTTTTATTTTTTGGCATTTGATAGTGCAAGTTAGGATATAGATAAAAGTGAAATGTATATTTTAGTAACCATTAAATTTGATTATCCAAACATTTTACTATGGAGATAGTGAAATGTTGTTGTAAAACATTTGGAAGGTTTAATAAAAGATGCCAATTCATAATCTTCTTTGTCATACACTATGATATATATATATATATATATATGGTTTATGGATGATAATTATAAAACATTTTTATTATTCAGACATTGTTTACTTTCTGAGATCCTTAGATATTGTAGTCATGACATTGACAAAAATGTAAGTTTCAAATGTGACTACAAATAACATATGAACAACTTGTTTGATTATGACCCGAACAATTTGTTGAATTAAACATTAAACTTAACTTGAGGCACCTGTTCATCAACTCTCGTATATATAAATTCATAAGTCAACCATAAAGCAAGCAATAAAAATTCGACACTTAACAAATCTATTGCTTATTATTTCATTCAACCATAAAGAGTCAACTTAGTAGTCCAAAAGGTTACACCCTCCATACTATCACATTCAATATGTCAAAGTTCCATAATTTATAGCCCGAAGTTTATACAAAAGGCATCCAAGTTCCATATCAAAAACTAAAAGACATTACAAATGAAGACAATAAAAAACCAAAGTGAATACATGGCATATCAAAATATCCTTGATCGCAAAATCCAATTCCAACCAGGCAAGTGCCATATCAAAAAATAAAAGTAATGCGAACTGATTAAGAGACTGTATTAGAAGAGATTGAGGGTTCCATTGAAGACCCGGCGCCTTCCTTGTGCTCATACTCAGTTGTCTCCTTGCTCATTTTCTCTTCAGTGAGCTCTTCCAATTGTGAATGTGCAAGTTCTACATCAAATAAATTGTTTCTCACCTCATTAAAAACGTGCCTATGCATTATAAATAACAAATTTAAAAACTGTTGTTCGAGTTATGCAATTGAAGCAGTTATATTTTTAAATAAATAAGTCATTTGCATAGTAATTATAGAAAACAAACTTGTAGTGTCTACTGTCTATCTCGACTGCCAACAAAATCTACAAACTATTATATTTTACGATGCATGAATATAACTTGTATTACATTGGTCAACCATACCATCATGCATCATTCAACTCAATTTATTCCATTTATACTACATCAAATAAATATTGTGCATATTCTATATGTTCTATGTTGATAACTCAAATCCGTTGTCCATAGAGTAGCTTTTCTGCCCTTTAAAACTATCTACACCTTTTCATGATTAATATATAAAATAGTAATATCGGCATTGGCATTGGCATTTTATGGGAAATCCAAAACCTTTTTGACATATATGTTTTTTACATTGACAAAAAATCCACCCTTAACACTTAGAACTCATGCAGTCAACATATAAATGAAAAAGACATTACCTATATCTGGCACAGTAGAATGAGGAATGCTCAATGGCACATCAAATTTCCGTGGACAATCCCAGTCCAAATGGCGCTTCAAATTTTCAGTAACATCTGCTCCGGCAGCAATATATTCCTTCCCACACTTCTTGCATTTGCATGTAGGCTTTCCTTCAGCTTTTGTCGGAAGAATCTGAAAGTAACTCCAAATAGTTGAAGTCCTCGTCCTCCTTTTGTAGACTTTAAGCTCAGTCTTAGCCTTCTTTGGCAGAGGAAGTTCAGCCACTTCATTGAGCTTCAAGCCGTCAGTGTCTTTTCCTTCACACTTACTGTCAGTAGGAATCTTCTCATCACTTTCCATCTAGACCAATTTAAAGAAAAATGATTGATAAGGAATTTAGTAAATCTACAAACAGTTGGAAAATACTAATGAATTTAAAATCAACAAAACAAACAAACAAACAAGTCCATTAGTACTAAACAGCCAACATTACAGTGATTATGGATCTTCAATTATTTTATGTTAAGGCCTGTAAAAAACTGAAAAAACTTGAGAAGGTATGACAGATTATTTTAAAATCAGCAACAAATAAACAGATCTACTTTTATTTTTTATATCAAGATCTCCTATTAGTACTAAAAATTACTAGTATAGTGAGAAGCACAAAACAAATGGATTTCTGCACAGTATCTGTTTTCTGCACAGTGGAGTTTTATGCATAGTGTTAATTTTCCACACTAAAGATTGGAAAAAACGAGGGTAGAGAGTGCAGCAACTGTCCAAAACGTGAAGAATTCTCTGTAGTTAATCAATGTAAAAATGTAACCATGCTCTCATTTTATTACCCATTTATTTTATACAACTAATAAGACATCTTATCCCAAAAGAGTAGCTCATCACCATAAAGTACATTTCAATTTTTAACTCTACTATAAATAAGAATCCATTACCAAAGTTCTAACTAGTTTGTTAGTTAAATTACGACTTTAATTAACATAATGCTACTAAAGAAGTAATTATATGAAGTTTCAGTAGTTATCCTAAAGTACCCACATAATGTTTTTTAATACTGTATTTATTCAATTATGATGACTTGATGAATTCTATTTATATTTTTATATAGATCACAGTGTTATGTTCATACGCTACACAATTTAATACAACTTATGAGTCAATCAACAAATTATATTAGTAATAGCTACAAAGTTATATATTATCTTGATCATTACCGTGCCACTTGAAAATTAAAACGTTAATAGACCAGGGGCGGAGGGAGGGGGGGGGGGGGGGGGCGAGGGGGGGTAGGTGCCCCCCCTGAACTTCCAAGATTTTTACTAATAATGTATTATTTGCCCCTCTACACAAAAGACAAAAAACTTTTCTATTTATTAGTAACAACCTACTGCTACATGGTTCAAAACTCAGCAGCCTTAACTAAGAACTCTGAGACTACTATAACTCTAATATAAAACTATGGGTCCCACCTAGTAATCATTAAAAAAAAAAAAAAAACAAAAAATTTACTGCTATACGGAATAGGAACCACAACAGCCTAATACTAAATAGAACTCTGAAAAAAGAAAAGTGTATATATAAAAAATTATAAAGCACGCCTCCCATAAAATTAAAAAAAAAAAGAAGAAGTTTTTGGGTGTTTTTAAAATGAACTAAGGGGAGGAGAATAATTAGGTTTTTTGTGGTTTGTCATTTTATTAATATAGTAAAGGTAAATTTAGTAATTTATTTGGTCAAACATTTTTATACTCTATTCTCTCTCTATATCTCTCTAATTTTGGGGAATTAAATCCCTCCACCTCCTCCCTTAAAAAAAATCCAAATAAGGTAATTTATCTTACTCTTCCTCTCTCAACTCCAGTCTCCTCTACTCCCCCTCTATTCAAACAAGTTATTAGAGTTTCTTATGAGTTTTTAAAAACATTCGAGTTGAGTTTTTAAAAAGCGTTCAAGTCATTGAGTCACGTTTATATATTCACAAGTATATTGCATACTCTTAATATTCATGTTTAATTTTTTTAGATTAGTTTTTTACTTTCAATTTTGTCTTTTAATCTTGCCCCCCCTGACCTCATTTTTGGCTCCGCCACTGTAATAGACTTTCCACATATATATTACACTAATCATCTTAATAATTAAAAAGTAACATGGCAAAAGTATATTAGTTTACAACGTATAACGCATATGTTAATTACTTGACAGTGACACAACATAATATGTAAGATTAACTTTTATTATATTAAATGCAACATATGATAGAATATCAAAATACTTTAAAATAAATTATAAAATTTATTTTTTCTTCAAATTATTTGTAATAGAATTGTAGTTGATGATTATAAAATTCATAACCGTGTGGGTGATATGATAATTTATTTCAATTTATACAAGTGACACAAATTCCCCTTTCAGGAAAAACTGACAAAAATTCCATCTAATAAAAACGAGTTCACTTTTAAAACTTCGATCTTTTATCTCAAACTCAAAAAGAAAAAAAGAAAAGGCTACCAAAAAAAAAAAAAAACAATCAACATCATAGCGATTAACAACATAAACGAACGGATCTACAATTATTTTGTTTTAAGATGACAGCTACAAAGAAACATGAAAAGAAATCATAGGGCGAGATAATGAAGGGATTTTCTAAAATCAAAATAAAAAATAAACAAACAAGTATACTATTAGCACTAAACAATCGACATGATAATGATTAACATAGTAAACAAAATCTACAATTTGTTGAAAAACGTTCATTAGTAAGTAAACAAAACAAAAAATATATATAAAAATATACCTTGGTAGTGGATTCGGTGGTTGAAAGCTGAATACAAAGAACAGAGGTAGCCACGGTTTTTAGGGGAAGCTAAATTACAGGGGTCGGCTAGGGATTTGAGAGGAAGACGGAGTAGAAGGTTGAGAGACATGTTCAGTGAGTGATTTTTGATTTTATAGTGTAGAGATGTAGATGAAGGTTGGGGTTTTGAGGAGGAGAGGAAGAGTCACAGAGTAAAGGCTGACGACGAAAACAAAGAGACACACAGATTCAGAATGGAGGGAGGCGAGAGGTTCATAACTCTGAGAGGAAGAACAATAGATGTATATCTGATCTGATTGATGTTATACTCGATTACGGAAATATCGAGTTTATACTACTCGCTTCCTAGAATTCCGAGTATAACTCGTGGATACAAATGCACAGTACTCGACTATTCCAGAATCGAGCACAGGATGTGTAAAGCAATAATTTTCGATTAAAATTATAGAAATAGAATCCTATTACTTTTTGTGTACACATCATATGCTAGCTATGTCCAAATAGATATAAAGACTTACCATTTTTCTTGTAAGAACAATTAGTAATAACAAAAAAATTTTTTTTTTCCGTTCAGAAGTAGTGATAACAAACTTCTTATTTCTTATTGATGATTTTTATTATTTTAAGGGATTTTGATCTCTAGAGTTTCGAAGATAATTCTTTTACAAAATTATGAAAATCTTAAGTGTTCATTATTAGACAAGTGATTTAAATTGTACCAATTGTTTAAATAGAAGTAAGAATATATAGTACTAATAATATATAATACTAATAAACGTTAGTAAAATGTCAAAATTTAAGTTATTAGTTAATTTGACCATTAATAATGAATTGTAAGAATTACATGTATGGTTATTTTAAGAATTTTAGAAGATCTCAATCTTAGTTTAATATATAAAACGTTTTCAATTAGATTATTTCCCAATGCTGCCTCTATGTTCTGTCGTTTCTTTTTTTTTCTTGTTAGAAAAGGGAACTATAGCTGGACTGATGCATGCTCCGCGATGGGTCGAGCCCAGTATAATACTCGCAATTCTGAAAACCGAGTTATTTTGACCGATCAACTATCGATCGCATATCAATCGATCTTTACAGGGAGGTTCAGCTGGACCCATGCATGTCCGCGATGGGTCGAATTCAAATCGACCGATCCAATTGTACAATACTCAACTACTGTAATAGCGATTTCAAACTGTAACTCGTATCCTATAAAACCGAGTACTTCAGAGTAGTGTTAGTCATGGAAAAGCGTAATGCTCGATTATAGTAAAACCGAGTAATTATACTCGCTATCTCAAAAATCGAGTTTATTATTTCTGACCGATCGCTTACCAATCGCTGTTCAGTCGAGTTTTACAGGGAGGTTCAGCTGGACTCATGCGTTCCGTGATGGATCGAAGCCACTTCGACTGATCCAATTGTGTAATACTCGACTACTGTAATAGCGATTTCACAATGTAACTCGTATCTTAGAAAACCGAGTACTACAGGTTTGTGTTGACTATAGAAAAGCATAGTACTTGATTATAGTAAAACCGAGTAATAGTAATCGCTATTTGAAAAACCAAGTATATTATTTTGACCAATCACGAATCAATCGCATATCAGTCGCGCTTTACAGGGAGGTTCAGCAGGACTCATGCATGTTCCGCGATGGATCGAAGCCACTTCGATTGATCCAAGTACAGTGGTGGCGAGTTGTATAAACTACTCGCTATCTGTAAGTCCGAGTTCTTTAGAACTGGACTTTACACATTATATTCGATGGGTCGACTTCTTTAGTATCTCCTTGTATAATTATTCAAATTAAACAATTTCAAAAAATTTATTCACACCAATTATACACGTGTTGGTGGCAAGTTGCAAAGAAAAAACTGTTTCTAATATTTCAACAATCTTAAATAGACTCATACAATATCTTACTACTAATTTTATTTCTTTAAGATGCAATTTAGTTGGGTGTTTCTTAAAAGAAAAAGAGAAATTCACCTGCATAGTTACTTGGTCAATATGAAAGCATAATATGAAATAATGATTATATATATATATATATATATAAGTTTTTAAGCAACCTAGGTTGTAGGTGTTCTTATGCAACCCACTATGTGGCTATTAAAAGAACCATGCAATATAGTATTCGACACAGTCACGCCATGTAGCCAAGTATAAAAATTCCTATTATCCAAATTGCATTATGTGCCTCACTTAAATACACTAAATTAAAAACTCCGAAATTTCCATCCACAAAATTATATTGCATTCATCAGTATAACCATTCTATAACACTATATTGCATTCATCCTGACGTCTCTGCTATAGCTAAATTTGCACTAGAGTATTTTTCTTAGAAAATAGAGCCACATCAAAGGAATGGACATTAACAAATCTATTGCTAAAATTAAACTTCTTGAATTCAAAATTCCAACCATCATCACTATATTGCATTTGTCTAAAGCTGCCTTTGTTCAAATATGCAGATACATAGATACGAGTTATATATAGAAATGAATTCTCCATTTGACATGAAAATATCCACCCTTTACAATTAAAATTGGTACCTAACACGAAGCTTACTCAAACATGCACATATAGGACCTAAGATGCTTAAGTAGCTTCATTAGTTACAAAATATGTTTCAAAATATTGAATAAGATGAAATCAGCTGTCCAAAAAATCTGTCCAATTTTGCGGTGCTATGCTCTCCAAAAATCTGTCAAACTCTTCTATGTCCAAAAAATATTGTCAAAGTTGTGTCCACTGACTGTTACATCAACAACAAGACATTGTCCAACTACCATGCAAAAAACAACATCAACGAAATTGGTGGTTTTCAAAGTTTATCAATATTAGGATCTACTGAAGCCTGCAAAATATGCCACCAAATATGAATCAGTAAATGAAAAAGAAAAAACAAGGAAGGAATAATTTCATATCAAATTTCATAGATCTAGTTTGATGTGCAGGGCAGATTTTAATAATAATAATTTCATATGCAGGGCACTTTTTTTCCAACACTGTCTTGCCAATCAAACAAAGCTTAAAGCAAGGAAGGAAATTTATATGCTGTGTAAGTGCGTTCAATTTCTATGCCATGCTGGACTTATCTATATCTAGAGAGAGGAGAGAGAAATTCAGTTGCTTCAAAGCAACCACTTCCATTTATAGTCAAGAAAAATCCCAACTGTCTAATATTGTTTTTGATTTTTCTCTTTTTTTTTTTTTGGTTTTGAATTGTAATTATCGGAAAATGAACATCAAAAACTAAAAAAAAATAAGAAGTCCAGATATTGGGCAAGGTTTTACCCCCATATGCTCCACAGCATCAACAGCTCAACGCTGTTTTCATTTCCTCACAGCTGCCTTTGCCGGTCTAGTCTTACTTGAAATGCAAAGCAGAGCACATTACTTGAATGCACACATTCCCTAACAGCGAAAGTAGAGTTTAAAGAGAGGGATTGCACATTCCCTAAGGCAACAATGATGTGGAAAGGAGCTATACAGCTTCTCTTTTACTCATCCACTAAATAGGGGTCAACACTCAATAGGCTACATCATTGGGCAAATTCTGTGAGGATTTTGTGAAATGAAAAAAGAAAAACTAAGGAGAAAAAATTCTATAGCAATGATTGATCACCCTTGACAGCACTAATAAGTTGGGTGATGAATTGGGTACACCTCCAATGTCACATGACTACTACTATTAGATTACTACAACCACAAATAATGATGGTGAATAGCAATATATTAACTGCATTGCAACAATGGCAATAGTAGCTTAATACAATAGAGGATATACTTAATACTCTTGGATTATGTGTTTGATGATGAAGCCTTTGAAATATCTACCAAGTGAAGTGAGTAATAGTTGACGAACCCTCTTCTTAATTCAGTTATAAGAAAATGTTTGATCTGAGTATGATCATCACTTAAAGCAAACAACATCATATGCAAGTCAAGTGACATTCTATTAAGGTAAATGATAAACGGTTTACATAGCATGGAGGTGCACTGGCTAAAGAAGACAATCTAATGCAAACTGATCACAGGATTGTTAATCTAAACAGTCTAATTCATAGATAGCAATTAAGAAAGATGCCTTCCTAGTTGTGCAAATAATTACCGTCACCAGTCCCACAACCAGGGGGGTGTATGTCAGTGCGGAGTGATCTTCGGAACCCATGTACTGGCTCAATATTCTCACTCTGTATCTGTTCAATCTGTGCAGCCAGTTCGTCAAGGTTAGGAAGTGAAGGGTCCTGGGTGGGCTCAGCCTGAAATACAGGTGGGGTCGGTCGGCCAGGTGTGGGTACAAATATATAGCCACCGTCGTGGGCAGAGCCATTGAACAATGGGGGAGACAGCCGAGTGGGTGGTGGGGACTGAGGGCCAGCTTGAGCACAGGATGTGTGTTCTGCACAATAGTCATTGCCAGTGGGGTGGGATGGCTGGGCAGCAGCATCAGACATGCATCGCGATGACCCGACGCCGTCCATGTACATGTCCCAGTCGCCCTCGAACGCCTCATCATCTGTACAAAAACAGCTGTATTTATTAAGATGACAACAAGGGATTGAGTCAAAAAATGTCTTACTATCTGTAGCCTAGATATGAATCAATGGCAATTGACCCTTTACAGGGGATTTACTTTGGGGAATGAAACCTCTCGTTTACCAGTTCCTACACGCACAAAATGTCAGCCCAGTTGCAGCCTTATGGTTGCTAAAGTTTTCTGGTGTTATTGCTTGTTATTTTGATTGCATATTTTTCCATTTGCAATTAAAGTATCAGATTTTGCCCCAAAAAAGCAAAAATGTCTACTATTTGCTGTAATTTTTTTTTATTGAATAATTATTTCAACTTTAACAATACAATTAAAGAAAATTCTTGAAGGTGAGTGATAAAATATATATAAAAATGTTTAGGATGGAGAAAATTTTCTGACTGAGAGTGGAGAAAGATTACTTACACTATCAGTTAATGCATTACTCATACAAATCCCAAAAACACTAATTTTTTTTTTTTTAATTGGAACAGTCTGCATTCAATCAACTGAAAATGTAAGACAACTAAGTGCAAAAACAAAGCTACAACAGAGCTGAAAACACACAGCAGCTACAAAGCTGATACAATAACACTAAAACATTGTTTTCAACACAAGATTCAACATGTATAATTACCCTAGAATCTAGGCAGTATAAAGGACAGGTTAATTCGTACATAAGTTGGTAGAATCCAATAACTATTATAAAGTGTAAACCCTGCGTAATGCCAAATGCGTAAGCAATCCAAATTGTATGAACTACAGAATGCGATCACAACTTTGAATATTCCTCATATACTCCTAAGTGTATTTCCATGGTGGTGTAGGAATATTTTTAAAAGGAATTACATTAGCAAACAGATTATTGTGCTTTATACTCGATGGAAAAACTGCATAGACTTGCTGTTATGTCATCAATGTGTTAAATATATTAGCATTGATGGGTATATGCTAAAAGTGGATAATAGTATTGTCATTGTAGTGTATAAGGATTGAATGAAACAGTTTTGCATGTCTTACATTTCAATACATATATATTTTGGTTGGAAGAACTTAAAAAGCCGTACCTGCTGGTTGATTTTTACAGTGCTTAGTTTTAATATTTAAAGTTTAGGAGAACATTGTAAGTAATTATACCAAATTCCATAAGGAAATGCATATTAACCCTACAAACTACTTACCAAACAATATATACTTCGCTACTGTAATACGTCCTCTAAATAAATTACAACTCAAAGTAGTAGAAGTGCAAGTCAGTAAGAATTGGAGGTATTAGAGTTGGAAGTTACCGAAGTCATCCTCATCCTCATGACCACCTCCAGGACCTCGACTGCGTCCACGCCGTCCAGACCCACGACCTCCCCCACCACGGCCTGTGGCCTGTGTGCTCGCCTCAGTCACTGAGGCACGCGCATTCTCCAATGCCACTCGGCTCAACTCTCCAACAAGATCCAGCGTACTCTTCAGGTGGTTGTACACTTGGGAGCCTAGTTTGCATTGCGACAGTAATTCCACGTTGGACTGAACCTGTGAAATAAAGGAGTCCCGTTAAAACTTTTATGGTTCCTTTTGTGTTGTGCATGACCGATTTGAAAACAAATTATGCATGTTGAGCTTATTCATATACATATGAACATTGAAATGGCACAGCAATACATATTGCTTGTGACAAATGCATATCTAGTGGCAAGAAATGAAATGTTCTCTAAAATGAATGTCAAAATATTGATTCAATGGCTTGTGGTCGCACTTTAATTTTCAGAATGCATGTAGCAACACACATATATTGTCAATCCATCAAAGAAGCATGTTCAGGGTTTGTTGCCTTACCAGGATTTCCCAATACGCCGACTCATGCGTAATGAACCGTCTGGTCGTCCTTCGGTACGACTCCATGTAAGCAGCAAGGTATGTCGTGTCCCCATCCAATGTCGATGCGTCGGCCAGATGTTCCTCTCTATGGGCCCATCGGTTAATGTGGATAGCATGCTCTTGCACCCAATCCCTATCTAATTTACCTTGGAGGGAGATTTTGTGGAGAGCAACTGATGTATCCACAATATCCGGTGGCGCTTGCTTCATCCCAAACTGACGAACGACACGTTCGGGATGATGACCCTCTACTATCCAAAAATAGATCAACGGCACAATGGCCCTCCATATATGTCGGCCGGCAGTGCAATATGGGGGCAACGACTCTAGGACATCCTTGTACGGCTCCCAGACAACCTGCATAAATGGTCAACAAGAGAAAAATCAAATACGTACTTATTTGTGTCAATCCTCAATGTGAGCAAATATGTAGAAGACCATTGAAGAACCACTTCACTAAAAATCCTAAGACATTGTTGACCTACTTCCCTCTCTTATTGAATTTGACATGGTAAGATGCACCTGGATACTACTGGTTGCATGGTTTCAGTCAAAATCTTAAGACCTTGCATGGAACTGAAAGCTTTTGTGATGCTTATTGTTGCTACCAATCTTAGTTTGGCCAAAATATAATTGTCATTATAAATCAGTAATTGGCACATTGTGTGATTTGGGGTTCAAAAAGAGGAGGAGAAAATTAAGAAAAGGGAGAAAGGGAATGCCCAGTAAACATACCTTGTTGGAGTAGGATTTGTATGCGATGTGCTTACCCCAAAAATATATAAAAATAATGTTGTTTATTATATAGAGACAACGATGTCCATTTTGTAAGGAAATATTTTAAAGATCTTAGACCTGCTGTAAGTGTTGGACTCATAAATATTTTGATAACAATAATATTCAATGTGGTTATTCAGTTCACCTTTAATTCTAATGGTGTTTCAATTTTGCCTGTCAAATTATATGCAGACTTATGCAATTATTTCAAGAGCATCAAGCTCAAAAATATTAGGTTTGGAAAATACAGGTAAAAACATTACCTATAGTTCTGCATTCTATAGTTCTTAATATTCTTTCTAGCAACCAAAAAATAATAATCACAAGCAATAGCTACAACCGAGGGAAAAATTTGAAGAGTACAAAGCTAAATATGTGTGGAATCAAAACGACAAACATCGGTGTAAAATTATTAATGAAGGTACTCTATATTGACTGCCCACCCACCCTTGTGTTTGTGTTCGTAACTAATTCCTTGTATATCCATGGTCTAATCGACAAAGTTACATTATTAACTATACATATGCAGTAGTTGTTAAAACCCTACCAAGTGACAAACAAAAATATGGAGAATTATATCCTTCTGACATGAAGCGGTAAAATACCTGGTGTGCCCATATACTTGACAATGACGCTCGATACACAGGTAGCACATGTGTGGCATACTCTTTGGTGCTCTTCGGCCTCTTCCATCTAGTAAACATACAATTTCAAACAATGCTCATTAGTTAATATCAAACAACAATGCTACCGCGACAATAAATGCGTACCAAAAATAAAGCCATTAATTAACTTTCATATTTTCGGTAGGGGGTCGATCCCTTAAAGTAACTGGTTTCTTAGAATATAATAATGTCTTAAAGGCTAGATTGTCTTAATGACACCTTAATTTGTTCTTAACAGGTTTGGTTAAAATACTCAAGAAGTATGACAAAATAACTGGAGCCCTCATTCGCTTGCCCTTCATTAAAAAGGTCTTGCAACAGCCCTTCTTCACCACTGACATGCTCTACAAGCTTGTGGAGTGTGAGGCAATGCTGGACGGAATTTTCCCTAAGTGTGAACCACCAGCTTCAACAATGATAACTGATGGGGATGATGATCCCTCAACTTCTGACGCTACCAATAACAACGGTCTGCTCAGAGTGCCAAAGGAACTTGCAAAGATTGAGTATATGGAGAGATTATATATGAAGAGCACTATATCAGCACTACAGGTTTTGAAGGAAATTTAGAGCGGAAGCTCAACCGTTGGCCATTTGTCATTGCCACCACTGCAATTTAGTGCAATTGACGAAACATGGAATAAAGTTCCAGATCTGGAACAAGTTGCCAAGTAGTTGTATTTTGAGGAAGGAATTGGGATGAGTGCCTCCCATTGGTTCTTATTTTGCCCTTTTTCTTCTTTTTTCTTTAATGCATCTATTATGATACCTTAGATACTAACACAGATGTAAAATGCTAAAATCGACCTAAAATGAATTCAATCGAATCATAAGTTCTGCATAATACTCGCCTTGTATAGAAGAAAGTAGCGTCTTGAAATTGGGAACGAGAATATTGGTTTACATTTTATTTTAACCTAAAGCAACATCTGTAGCTGTTTTTGAAGTTGGACCATTTGGTGCCAAGAAGTATTTATACTTGGCATGTTGCCACGGTCTTGTAGTTTTTAATGGCAGTGTTCACTTCTCCCCTAGAAGAGAATCTGGTTCGAATTTTCTTCACTTGACTGTTGTAAGCCAAAAATAGAAAATGACATGTTTAAGTATCAGATCCTAAGAGATGTCCTATTCTGGCAGGTTCGAGGATCAAATCCTAAGAGAAGCCCTCGTCTTCCATTTCTTCGCAGTGGCCGGAAGTTTGTTCTTACCGTATTAGACATGTGTAGCATACTCTAAATTCTGACATTTATTCACAAGGTTCTAAAATTCTTGGGTTCACATTCATGGCCAGAACTGCAAAATAAAGTGTTTCCTTACAAAAGAGAACCACTACCTAAAAAGGGTGGTTGGATTAGTTAAAGCTTAATGACCAGATACAGAGTAGGCCGAGCCTAGAATACGATTGTAGCACATCCAATTGTCTGCCGTGTTTAAAACTTTAAATCATGAGTTCTTTAGAGTTTAGACAAAGCAACCCTTATTTCCAACCAACCCACCAACACCAAGTACCTACCCCCCTCCCCTCAACAAAAAAAATAAAAAGAAATCCCCTGCCTCTATATCCTTGAAATGTTTTCAAAAATGGTAGTTTAACTAACATTTGTTGATATTACCAACGGATATATGTAAAATGCAAATCCCACAATTTGTAACTATTGAATTGATTCCAAAAATAAAAAAGTATTTTATACAAAAAGTTAAATAAAAAAATGTTTCCAAAAGTTTGGAAAAAAAGAAAACCAACTAATGAAAAGAATCAAATTTCCTCCGTAATTAAAGTCATTTTTAGTTCTAAGAAGAAAGTCTTTTTTTTTTTCATTAATTTAATTGTTACAGGTTATAATAAGTGAATAAAAATCCTTTATACCATTTTTTGTATTCCACTTTATATTTCACTAATCACAACTTGTCATTTATTTGTTTAATTTTCCTTATAAAATAGCTAAAGTTTAAAATAGAAAACAGAAATACATACATGACAAGTTGTGATTAATGGAACATAAAGTGAAACACAAAATATTGTATATAGGATTTGTATTCATAATAAGTAAGAAGAGGAATTCATACATTGATTAAGGCTCTTGAGTCTTGACAACCAAACATTCATGGTACACGGTTGCCTTAATCTATAAGAATGTTCCTATAGGTGCATAGCTAAAAAATTTACAGTTCAAATTTATTGACTGATTTAGGATCATAGATAAATTAGAAATAACGTTGGACAAAGTTTGGCTACAAACTTTTTTGGGCTACAACTTCACCTAGTATTTTTTTTATTGGATGTGAATTTTAACAAATCCACACTTGGATTACATTTTCCTTTTATATATTACATACTTGCAAAATTTCTAGAATTTCAAAAATATAAGTAATTTGTCATCAATTAATTGTTTAAATTGCAAATTTTTATGAATCATATAGTCTAAAATTATGCATAAGAAATAAGTTTATGAATCATATAGTAAATTTAATATATAAGTTTGGCTACAAACTTTGTTCGGCTACAACTTCACCTTAGGATTATATAAGTTTAACAAATCCACATTTGGATTACATTTTCTTTTTATATATTACATGCTTGCAAAATTTATAGAATTTCAAAAATTCATAGCTCTGTCATCAATTAATTGTTTAAATTGTAAATTTTTATGAATCATATAGTCCAAAATTATGCATAAAAAATAAGTTTATGAATCATATAGTAAATAATATCTAATTGACATTAATTTAATATATTTTAAAAGCATAAAAAACATACAATTCAACAATTAAAATTTTAAAATATGTAACAATGTTAATTTATATAAATGAAACTATGGACGTAGACTATAAATAAGTTTGTAGCTGAATGTCATTATAGACTTAGACTTCAAGTCTCTTACTAGTTGGTCGAGTAAATGAAGGCTACAAAACTAATTTTCTTCGAGCCGAAGAAATAGATTAATTCCCATATTAATTCCCATATGATAGGGGGAAAAAAGTGAGTTATGATGTTGTCATAAACATGAAACTAATACTGGAGCTATTCGGTCTCGTGTACCATGGTCTACTGCACTACATGTGAGTCAAATGCACACTAAGGGTAGTAAGAGCATTGTAGTTTAGATGTTTTCTCCGAAGGTGATTTCATTGGTTTCATCCCCACTTGTTACTATTAAAAAAAATAATTCAACACAAAGTCTAGACTGTGAATTTCTGAGCACTAGTTGGGCCTTTGGAAAATATAATAAACACAAACAAATTCATTGTTTCATGATTATACAAATTTAGATATAAATTCATAACAAAGTATATAGATTGGTTAACAAACAACCCGTTTTTTCCTTGTTGAAAAAGAATGACCAGTTTACATACCCTACTAAATGAAATTATTGCAGAGACTTTTTCATGAGTTAGCCAAAATTCAAAAACAAACATCTTCAATATTAAACTTAAATATGATCAAACTATATACTATTTACAAAAATTTTATGCAACTTTTATAAATTCTGGCCGAGTACATATTAAGTACTGAATGACGTGTGTGACTATGATTCCCATTGCACTAATAGATGAATCTAAGTCTACTGGCTTAGCATTATCTATTAAAACAAAGTATTTTGTATTCCTAATTTTCTTCTGCACTCAACACAGTGTATATTGGCATGCTATCTTGTTAAATAATCCATTGAATTAATGTCAATTAAACTTTCAGTTTGAAACAGGGGTTACTTCTTGACAGCAGTGTACTTAGTGAATGCATTAAAAGTGGCATACATGCAGGGATTTTGACCAACTATACACACGTGCACGGTGAATGACAAATGGCATGACAATTGTATCAAACTAATGAAATAACATACCGACATGCAAGGGGACCTGCCTCCACTGGCGATTACGGCAGCCTCGCAACAGGGCATATCACTGGGAACCTCGAATACGCCCAGAGCTGCACCAACATCAATGCTCCTCCCATCTGCATCGCCTTCGTCTTCGATGCCTTGCATAAGTGCCTGTACAGCCAAGCTAATGCTCCACTACCCCAACTGTACCTCTTCGCGTTGCTGATTGGGTTCCGGAACTGTAGAGGCCTCACCGACACCCGGTCCGCCGACTTGTCCACAAATAGAATGGTCCCCAATCTGAAAAGAATGTGATAGCGCGCATGTTGCTGCACTACCTCATCAGTAGCATCCGCAGCTAAGGGAGCTCTAAATTGTTCCTTCAGCCAGGTCACTCTTAGCCTCGCCCCAGCAAGGATAGACTTGTTTTCATGGGGATGTGGTATCGGGTCTGGCGGAGGATGACCCAGTAACTCAAGACACAACGCTGGCCACCCCAACTTGACACTCCCAGTCATTGGCAACCCATCAATAGGAACCCCTAGCATCACCTCAATATCTTGTAAGGTGATGCCCATCTCTCCATGCGGTAGGTGGAATGTGTGCGTCTCCGGACGCCAACGCTTAACTAGTGCTGTGATCAACGCATGATCCACTTCCAAGTTTGGAACCTTGAATAACCCTTCAAATCCCGCCTCAGTTATGTACCGAGCAATTCGGGGGTCTAGCCCATGCCGGGGTAACTTGCAAGATCGGTGCCTGCACTTTAGCACGCCTGGCACTACCTGCACACGAAAGAGCACTGTCTTAGGATATGCAAGAAATAGTATGCTAACTAGTTAAATGGAGTAGGGAATTAGGAATCAAAAAAGTTGTCTTATGTGTAGCCGCGCCTAATTGTGTGTGCATATTTGCGAAAATAATGGCAGTGGATTCATTTTAATTGATTACTATAGCTTCCGAATGAGATCTACTGACTTTGAATATTTCTACTCCATACCATTTTCGAGTACTGCTGTTAATGAAAGAGTGTTTTTAATTTCACGATTATTTCTGCTTCATACCATTTTCTCTTTGGATTAAATAAAATTCTGCCTAAACCAAAACTGAAATGCTACCATGTCCAACATCTATTTACAAATAATCAAAGAACCCTACAGAAATAAAAAACAAATGATTTCGACATGTCCGAAGTTTAGTACAACTACGTACCTGACCGGCAGGCGTCTCCCATAGCGCCGTGGATCGATGACCCGGCTGCTGTGTCAATTGTGTATTTTCCGCGGGTCCAGGAACCACATTTCGTAGTTGCTGCATACCTGACACGCATGCAATCAGGTTAGACAAGCAAGTATTTCAACAGGGTTCTAGAACAAACTGACAGAAACAAATACAGAGAGAGAGAGAGTGAAAGAGAAACAGAGTGAGAGAGAGATTTGACAAAAAATTGCAAACATATAATTGCTCATCTGAATTATGCATCATGCATCTAATATACACTGATTTTCAATCCATTTAATCATATCAAGGAAGAGTTAAATTAAAACACTAAAATATAAAACACCTAGCCTGAGCATATATGCCTAACTTGATCCTAATGTTCAGGGCTGCAAGGCATAAACAAAAAGGACCCATAGTTGCAGAATGTATAAGCAACCTAACCAACCAACCAACGTGCGAATCAATGTCTAAATCAAACAAAGTAAACCAACAAATGAACACAGCAAAATGCAAACCAATGAATCAATTAAGCACCACAAAAAACACCATTGGAAAATACTAAAACATAGTTCTAAAAGGTACCCAACTACCCCTAAACAATTTTGAGAGTATGGATACAAACGAGACAGAAATGGAAAAAGAATTCTTAAATTTCTTGCAAGAAGAATAAAAAAATAGATTATCTAGCTGTAGGGGCATAATTTGTAATGGACCCTTAACAATAAAACTTGTAGAGATGTGGGTATATGGGCTAGGCACTAGCAATACAAACAACGAATGATGCGAGACCAACATGGGTAATAACAGAATGGTTTTACTGAGTAACTTCTATGAGGATAAAGGCTGTCCACTTGGTTAGATATTGGTAAAAGACATTATAATGATTTTGGATCAATGTTTGTGGGGATCTCCATAATTTAGGTTAAGTGTTTGTGAAAATATATTCCTCCTTGGCTTCGTCCGAGGATCCACTTTTCTTATGGTTCATCCCCCCCTCTTTATGTTGGGAAATCTCTTGGTTATATAGTATTTTTCCCTTTTTTAGTCTTCACCGTCCACTTGTCAATTATCGGAGCTTCTATGTACAGGGGATTGTCCTATCATCTGTATTTGCAGGCTTTATGTTACTTCCCAGCCGCCTTTGCAGGCTTTATAATAGTTGAAGTGACTGATACTTTAGGGTTTTCAGGTCACCTCACCATTAAAGCGGCCAGAATGTTGGTGGGATATATTCGATAAATGAGGGATATTTTCCTTTAGTGAAGTCAGTGTGCCGAGGATGTGTCATCCTCGGCGAGGCCCTTGGATGACCTGGGCTCTTTCCCCTTGTCCTCGGCCTTTGTATTATCCTCGGCGTGGGCCTTGGGCCGGGTATAGAGCGGGCCAGAGTGGTTAATGATTGGGGCCCCACAATAGCCCCTCAAAATTCTGCTGCACGTCCCCTTGGGCGGGGAGGAGGATTTTGACTTCCTCGGCGCATTTTCTCGGCCTGTTGGGCTCTACTTCTTCGTCAGTGTTATCGTTATCTCAGCTGTTTTTGCAGCTTTCTTTTTACACAAAGGGTCGCCCGAGGACGGGTAGGTTTGGGTCGTTCGTGCTTTAGCGCTCAATTTCCCATGGTTTTCGTTCCTGACGGGGCTCATTATTCAGCGCCTAAAAGGGGGTTGGCTTTGTCTCAGATATGGACTCGTGATCCATACAAGGACCCTGGTTCCGTTCGGCGTTTGTATTGCCTCATAGTGACTGGCTCCCATAAAGGTTTGGGTCTGAAGACCATGCAAGACCCTGGTTTTTCTTAGTACTTAGTTTTTATGAGGAAATATTCTTCTTGTTGGCCTGAGACCTTGGGCCATGTAACGTTTAAGTTTTGTCTAGCGCTTGGCTTTTATTCTAAAATATCTGGTTTCCCCATGAGGCTTGGGTCCGAGGACCATGCAATGCCTTGGTTCTGTCCAGTACTTAGTTTTCTCATTTAATCATCTGAAGTATCTGGTTTTCCCATGAGGCTTGGGTCCGAGGACTATGCAATGCCTTGGTTCTGTCCAGTACCTAGTTTTCTTATTTTATTCATCTGAAGTATCTGGTTTCCCCATGAGGCTTGGGTCCAAGGACCATGCAATGCCTTAGTTCTGTCCAGTACCTGGTTTTCTCATTTTATCATCTGAAGTATCTGGTTTCCCCATGAGGCTTGGGTCCGAGGACCATGCAATGCCTTGGTTCTGTCCAGTACCTAGTTTTCTCCTTTTATTCATCTGAAGTATCTGGTTTTCCCATGAGGCTTGGGTCCGAGGACCATGCAATGCCTTGGTTCTGTCTAGTACCTAGTTTTCTCATTTTATCATCTGAAGTATCTGGTTACCCCATGAGGCTTGGGTCCGAGGACCATGCAATGCCTTGGTTCTGTCCAGTACCTAGTTTTCTCCTTTTATTCATCTGAAGTATCTGGTTTCCCTATGAGGCTTGGGTCCGAGGACCATGCAATGCCTTGGTTCTGTTCAGTACCTAGTTTTCTTATTTTATTCATCTGAAGTATCTGGTTTCCTCATGAGGCTTGGGTCCGAGGACCATCCAATGCCTTGGTTCTGTCCAGTACCTAGTTTTCTCATTTTATTCATCTGAAGTATCTGGTTTCCCCATGAGGCTTGGGTCCGAGGACCATGCAATGCCTTGGTTCTGTCTAGTATCTAGTTTTCTGATTTTATCATCTGAAGTATCTGGTTTCCCCATGAGGCTTGGGTCCGAGGACCATGCAATGCCTTGGTTCTGTCCAATACCTAGTTTTCTCATTTTATCATCTGAAGTATCTGGTTTCCCCATGAGGTTTGGGTCCGAGGACCATGCAATGCCTTGGTTCTGTCCAGTACCTAGTTTTCTCCTTTTTATCATCTAAAGTATCTGGTTTCCCCATGAGGCTTGGGTCCGAGGACCATGCAATGCCTTGATTCTGTCCAGTACCTAGTTTTCTCATTTTATCATCTGAAGTATCTGGTTTCCCCATGAGGCTTGGGTCCGAGGACCATGCAATGCCTTGGTTCTGTCCAGTACCTAGTTTTCTCATTTTATCATCTATTTTATCTATTTATCTATAGCCGTTTAATTCTACAATGCTATAATTTACAATAAGCATTAAATAATTACACTTTTCAAGCAGAATAATAATAATAAATGCGGGCTGGAGTTGGTGGAGGATAAGACCTTGCCGTGTTTTGCCTTTTCGTTTGATGGGACTCTTCTGATTACGAGGCGTCTCCTGGGTTGTCCGGGTAACGTGTTCTGACGCTTCGGTGTCTTCTCGTTTAATGAGGCGCCTCCTCATTAATGCTAGCCATGGATCTACGAGGATCTAACGGTTGATAGGCCCCTTGGAACTTGGGGCGGAATTATTGCCTCTAGAAATCTCTTCTTGGGATTTATTGTGGATTGGCCCTTATCAATATTCCGCCCTCTATATAAGGCGTTTCTAGGGCAACCTTCTCCTTCACACTTTGACAAACATCCATCTTAAACCTCTCCCAAAAATATCACCCAAAAAGGTTCTGCCAAACATAGCCGTTCGAGCCCCTTCGAATGAGTTGGCCCTTGGAAAGGGCGATCTCGGGGATGCACAGCCCCTATCAGGAGCCGAGGATGGCATTCCGACCCTGGATGTCACATTGGGGTTGGAGTAGGGGAAATCCAAAGGTTCTCCTTCTTTTCAACCTAACCAGAGGAGGAACCCTCCTCGCCGTCTAGAGGAGGACCTAGGAAGAACGTAACCACCTTCCCTTGGGTATGGGTCATTGACCCTCCAAGCCGGCTGCATTGGGGGTGGGAGGCAAACCAGGCGGAATCCAGAAGTGGAGCCGTCCTGTGCCGCGACCTCTTCCACCTCTTATGTAGCTCTTCTTCCCTTTTTTCTCTTTTTTCTCTTCTTCTTTTGCTCCTCAACGAGCCTTCCTTTTTTCTTTTCCTCTTCTCTTGCTTCTCATCCAGCCTTCTTTTCTGTCTTTTGTTCCTCTGCCAACTTTCTTTGTTTATTTTCCTCCTCTCTTCCTTCACTTCTTTTCTATCTTTTGTTCTTCAGTCAGCTTTGCTTTCTACCTTTTGTTCTTCATCTCTTCTTTCGCTTCTTTTCTATCTTTTGTTCTTTAGTCAGCTTTGCTTTCTACCTTTTGTTCCTCTGCCGGCTTTGTCAAGCGTCTGCCTTTGTAGTTAGTTTTAGAACAAGCCCCACGGGCTTCACTTGTAAAAGATGTAATTTTTCTTCATGTATGAATAAAAGAAGTAGACTTGTTTTGTCTCTTTCTATTTTTTGCATACTCTTGTTCTTGTGATTGTTGACTTCTGAATGATTGTTGCTGCTGTAAACTGTATAGTTCTGTGTTTGCTCTTGATTGGTTTTTTTTTTTTTACACACCAGCCGTCGCACTGCTAATACACAAGTCCGCCCCACGGTGGGCGCCAATTGTAGGGGCATAATTTGTAATGGACTCTTAACAATAAAACTTGTAGAGATGTGGGTATATGGGCTAGGCACTAGTAATACGAACAATGAATGATGCGAGACCAACATGGGTAATAACAGAATGGTTTTACTGAGTAACTTCTATGAGGATAAAGGCCATCCCCTTGGTTAGATATTGGTAAGAGACATTATAATGATTTTGGATCAATGTTTGTGGGGATTTCCATAATTTAGGTTAAGTGTTTGTGAAAATATATTCCTCCTCGGCTTCGTCCGAGGATCCACTTTTCTTATGGTTCATCCCCCCCTCTTTATGTTGGGAAATCTCTTGGTTATATAGTATTTTTCCCTTTTTTAGTCTTCACTGTCCACTTGTCAATTATCGGAGCTTCTATGTACAGGGAATTGTCCCATCATTTGTATTTGCAGGTTTTATGTTACCTCCCAGCCGCCTTTGCAGGCTTTATAATAGTTGAAGTGACTGATGCTTTAGGGTTTTCAGGTCACCTCACCATTAAAGCGGCCAGAATGTTGGTGGGATATATTCGATGAATGAAGGATATTTTCCTTTAGTGAAGTCGGTGTGCCGAGGATGTGTCATCCTCGGCGAGGCCCTTGGATGACCTGGGCTCTTTCCCCTTATCCTCGGCCTTTGTATTATCCTCGGCGTGGGCCTTGGGCCGGGTATAGAGCGGGCTAGAGTGGTTAATGATTGGGGCCCCACACTAGCATTTTTCTATAAAAGCCACAAGCCTTACAAAAAGGCCACAAGCCACAAGCCACCACAAATCTTAATGCTCCCCCTAACCTAATCCAACCTATTAAGAAAGGATTGGTGACCCTCAAAGGCCACTAAGTTCCCTTTTCAACCCCACATGTAGTAGATGATAATAATAATAAATTGATGTACTTAAACAACAAACATAACCCACAAATGACTGCTAATCTAACACAAGACAGAAGCTTCAACAGGCTTAGATACCAAATTTGATGTAGGATTTTTAGGAATTTTGGCACTAAAAAGAACATCAAATAACGAAAGATAAAACACTAGGCAATCACACCTAGGCTTTCGTAAGCAGTCACACTTAGGTAGGAGATAGCAATCGCGCTTGAAAAAAGTTGGAATGTTATTGAAATCTATCAATATTATTGACTACAATAAAGCCATTATCTAGGCTATTTCTAAATCCTTTCTTATAAAGACTAGGAATTCTAATAAAAAAAAAAAAGTACTTTAAGAACTTCTTAGACAATTCTAGTCTCTTATGACGATCAATTATGCATCTGTACACAAAATGTGGCAGCAAAGGTTTTAGGAACCCAAAACAGTAGATATAGAGGGCATTTATTAGCTCAATTTAGTTCAGTGATAATGGATGTCCATGTTGTGCATTTTATGGTCTGTGTGTAGATATATGCGTGCATATCCATTATACACACATTATATCTATTATATTAATAAGTTAACAGAGTGGAAGCTTGCAAAAGCCAGTAAGTTTGAAGCTTGTAAAACCAATAGCTTCTCAATTCAAGATCATTTAGCATTGAATTAAATAGCAATTTTCCCTAATTCAAAATCAATTTTCACATACAACATAATTTCCTGAAATTATAGAGTTGAATTAAACAGCAATTTTCCCTAACAATGGCCACCGTTGTCATGCTAACTGTATTTTACATGAATTTTTGCCCTATACGTGCATCCAAACCCAATTCACAACCAAACCCAGTTCAAAACCAAACCCAACAAAGCTAAAAAAGCAACAATAATAATGAATAGAGATAGAGGAAAATCTAATAGAGAAAAACTTAAGAAGCCACACTCAAATCAGAGTACACGCATAATCAACACTTAACTCAGATTACATGCAAAGGGGAAAAACGAAAATTTGAACTCAGCATTTAGAAATTACCTTAATACGTTTCTACTCTTTTAACTCTGAAGATGGATTGGGTTGTGCTTCGGCTATGGCGAGAGTGAAAAGGTGTGGGTTTGGGTGTGGGTTTGGATTGAGCTTCAATCCAGTGTCGACTGACCGATTTCGTTTGGGTTCGGGTAGAAATAGGAGAACTTGAATATTCGTTGAACTTGGGAAGGCTCTATTGAACGGACTGAGGGTGGCTACTGATCGGACGGAGGAAGGGGGAGAAATTGTAGAGGAAGGAAGACACACAAACTGTTTTAGAGACGTTACATTCAAAAGCGTTTCATATTCTGCACATAAATCGGATTCCGCAAAGCCGAGTTATAAACAGTTAAGCGGGAATATTTTATTTCCCAAAAGCCACGCTGGATTGCCACTATGGCAAGAACCTGCCTAAAACTCGGTCTTCGGATATGCGAGTAATTTAAGTAACTCGGCTTTAGAATTAGCGAGTATTGAAATAGGGGCACACCCCTATATAGTTTCAAAATAGGGGCATAATGCCAAATATTTTTGCCCAAAGGGGCAAAAGGCCAGATAGTCCTTCTATCAAATGAAGAATAACAATTCCTTATCAAAAGTGATGTAATCCCTATTCCTTGAGAGCTTGACCCAACTTAATTCACTTATAATAAAATTCCAAAAAGCCCTCTACCTGTCGTTGCTCTCTCTCCTTTCGGACCTTTCTGCCATATTAATCTATGGTTTTCAAATATAATAAGAACTTGCGAAAATCTAAAAAACCACAACTTGCGAAAATCTGAAAATCATGTACTATGTTTTTCATAAAACAATATTTCTTTATTAAGCTACCATTGTTGTTTTTATTCTTCTTCTTCTTCTTCTTTTATTATTATTATTATTATTATTATTATTATTATTATTTTTTTTTGGAGAATCAATCTATGGTTCTTCAGGCCATAAGTTCTATATTAAAAATATTTTTGGCTAGTTAGTCTATGGCTCGGCTCCAACAATTGACCTTTAATTATCATCAAATAATCTTGCACAGATGCACGGATTGAAATTTTAGGTGTTATCATTTTTTTTTCTTTTTCTTTTTTTATAAGATTTATGGAGTTATTCATTTTGAAATTTGAACAAAAGAAATATATATTAATTATAAATTGTTCAATTTATACAAATTAAGATGTTAAGTTAGATTCTAAATGTAATTTTATAAATAAGGGTATTTAGGGAATTGACTTAAATATGTATTTATTTTACTAGTGGTCCATTTGGATAGAACTTATTTTGTTGAAACTGAAAACTGAAAATTGAAAATACTATAGCGAAATATTTTTTAAATGTGTAGATAGTGCTGTGGGACTCATTTTTAATGAAAAAATTACTGAAAAGTGTAATTTGTGGGACCCGTGAACAGTGCACGAGAGCACTGTTCACAGTTAACTTGTCAACAATTGCGGGCTGAACCAAAAAAAAAAAAAAAAGTACCCTTAACTTGTCAACAATTTCTTTAGTTGTCTTTTTGTTTTTTTGTTTGTTTTCAAATACATAGTTTAAAGTGGTTAACCCATTTTAAAATTATTAACAATTTACCACCTAGTTTACCGGAAAAATAAAAAAAAATCAATTTACCACCTAAGATTTGTTGAGAAAATGTTGTGAACGTAGCATTACTCTAAAATAAAATAATAAAATATCATACTAGGACCCACCATAGCTAGAAACAATAATATTGTAAAAATATCATAACATTTTATTGTGTTCTCCTAGACTTCTTTTTTGGATTAGTCAATTTGTTGAGCCAAAATTCATTGTTTTATGCAAAGTTTTCTTAGCTTGACCTTTTTTATTTATTTTTTATACACATTGTTTAAAGTATTTAAAAAAAAAACACTTTCACCTTTAATGTTTGGGGTAGTTGTCTTCCTTCCCTAAAATAAAGTTGAAAATTTCCCTCCTTTATATTTTGTAAATGAGCATATACCCCTACTAACTACTATTACACTCTTAGATAAATTCTAACAAAATCTTATAATTTTTAAAATATTCTATTGTGCAATGTCTAAAAAACTCCTCACTAAATTTTAATGGCCCAATTTTTTATTTTTTTTTGTGTGTTTTGAATTTTATGTGGTATTCATGCTTGGAAGGTAAGAATTGTGATATATGATGTTCTATTTGTTATTTAGAGAACACTAATTTATTAAGTTTAACTTTTATACTTATAATTTTATTTAATGGAAACTTTGATGACATGTGTCTTTTTTTATCTTATTCTTTTTAGATTTATTTTCTTGCTTAAAAGGGGTTTTAATTAAAAATTGAGTAAGCTAAACATTGTAGTTAGGCTCATAAAATAAGATAATAAAGAAGGAAGTATGGATAACAAAATCTTCATTGTAAATGGTTGTAGGTATTTCATTTGATGAAGAGTTTCAATTGTAGCATATATCATTATTCATTGCAAAAATTTAAATATTGTAATAATGTCTTATAAAAACTTAGTTGTTTATTGTTGGAAGAGTATGACATTCTTTATCATTCTTAGTAGAATTTTTTAGTGAGTACATATTACCTTAGCAAATAGGTTTCAAGAAATTGTCATAGTAAATAGCAAGGTCGGCTCTACAGTATAAGCAAATGAGGTGATTGCCTAATGCCCCCAAGTAGAATAAAGCCCCCTAATTTTAACCAATAGGATTATTTCTTTCATTGTAATAGAATTAATTAATCTCAAATGTTAGCCAATAAATAAAATAATATTTTTTATTAAAAAAAAATGCTATGTTCATAGCATTTTTCAAAATACTTTTATTATAAAGCCATATTTCCACTGGCATGTGGCACTTCCATGAACCTACTTAGTCATACTTTTACCCTTAGAACTACAAAATCAAAGCTTAAGTCCATGAAAACTCATAAGTTTGGATCATGAATTGGAGTTGGAAATGACATCCCAACTTAATGTGTTGCAAGTAACGTGATTTTCCTGAGAAATTTGTTGCTTCAATGTGTACTGATATGGAGTTCCAAGCATTGACTAAAATTTCCAATTTGTTGATGATGACGCGATTCATAATTGTAGTGTAAATGGGCTGGGCTTTGGGTTTTGCAACTCTCGAATAAATAATTGAGAAATGTTATATACACAATATTTTTATAATAAATCAAAAGTTGTAGGTTGTTATGGGTTGTTAACGGTGAAAAAAAAAAAAGTAATTTCATTAGTTGGTTCAAATTAAAACCAATAACAACTTACCAGTTATGATTTGCTGTGAAAATGTTGTGGACGTAACACTTTTCTAAATAATTGGTTTTGCAGTGGTATGGGATGATTTTATGCCCAATAAGCCCAAATAATTTTATGGGCTTGAGCATTTTTTCTCATAAAGAAATTTATTTTTGTAAACAAGGGGAAGTATTGTGGGCCCTAATCCGCATAGAGAGAAAATAAGCCTTCAGCACATGTCACTTCGCAAATGCCATGGGATCTTGAGGCCCATTTCGAAATGAGAAGAGGAACACGGGCATGTTTCATGAAGCAAGAGAAGAGGTGCCGAAGTCAAAAGCAGAATCTGTGAAGAGAAGATTTCAGGTCAAAAAGCCCAAATCGTGAATTGAAGTGATGGATCATAAAAGCCCATATCAATATATCATGTCAGAGAGTTGATGGGTTGTGTGGCCCGATCTATGAAGGGATTTAGTTGGATTCCTTGAGAAGCCCATTGACTGCACATAGTTTTTGATAAAATGGCCTAGTATTCTTGAAGTTATAAAAAGTATTCTTAAAGTTATTTGGGCTTTTCACTTTGTACAAGTTTTGCCCAACACTCATTTTCAATGTCATAGTATTTGAGTTGGCATTAGCCCAAAAAAAAAGAAAAAGAAAAAAGCACCATGTGTCCTAGATAGCAACCAATGAACCATGAACGACAATAACTGAGTTTTTTTAATCACAATTTTTGAGATGGTTAATTGTTAATAGTGAATAAAAAAGAAGAAGCTAAGACCAATAAAAATATACCAACTTAATCGTTATGAAATATATATTAAGCGAAAAAATACTTTTGGTCCATACATTTTGGGCTTATTCTCGATTTGGTTTTTAAATTGATTTCGCTCTTAGGTCAGTCCCAAATTTCAAAAAATCGTTTTTATTTTGGTCCTTACCATCAAGCCAGTAATAGAAAAATCTGAGGTGACAAACGGAATACACTGTGTGCACAGTAAATGATGACGTGGCTAATAAAATAATATTAAAAAAATTTTATTTGTCATTTTTTGTTTTGTTTTTACCACTCTTTTTGGACATTATGAGTGGAATGTCATGCCAAGAATGCTATCATTAAATTTCTTAAATCTAGCATCTCTTAAACACATAAGAATAGAAGCATTAATACCTTTTCTTGTAAGTGGTTTAACAACAACTTGAACAAGACCAATATGCAAATAACTGAGTTTTTTAGCGAGAAAATCATTAATGTTTCTTTTAGAAAACAAACAACATTTTTCATGAGTTTTAGAAATAGAAAATGTTTGTTCAACAGTTCTAACTCTGTACTGAGAAAAAGCAGTATTTTCAGCCCAGCTAGTATGGTAGATGGACTTAACATTAACCTTGGGGATATTCCATTTCTAGAAATCCGGGATCTCATTTTCTTCAACAGTGTGATCTTCTTCATTTATAATATGAGGAGGACAACTAGTCCTGGAGTTGACAAAGGAGTTGGATCTCCATAACCTATCCATACTATCCTAGGTTTAACACTTAATTATTATGTTTTTCTTAACACCGTTGCATTTCGTAACACATACCCTAGTCAACCCTATACCTCTCATGCCTTACACGCTCTCCTAACTTAAATGGGCCTTACTGTTCGGTTCTGGGAATTCACTT
The DNA here is from genome assembly GCA_023736055.1 of Quercus glauca. NCBI lineage: Eukaryota > Viridiplantae > Streptophyta > Magnoliopsida > Fagales > Fagaceae > Quercus > Quercus glauca. The sequence continues at coordinate 26,620,824 of CM043325.1, read as the reverse complement.
TCCGACAAGGGTGGCGCCAACGATGGTAAAAAGGGAACACAACAAAGGAGTATCAAAGTTTCGGGTAGACATAGACGGACAATAGAGACACAACAACACTATCACTAGCCAGAAAAGAATGGCTCTGATACAACAAAGTGGGCGGAACACAGCATTGAAGGCGGAAGCACAGTAATACTATATTTATCTGTTTTGAAAGTAATATGTAAACAAAGTAAAACCAACCAAGAATGGCTCTCCATGATAGTGTTCATCTTCAGCTCTGATGAATCCAATCAACAGGCTCTTCTTTTTGATAAAGGTATTGCTGATATTTTCACTGATTCTCAACTTAATCTTGTTAACAAGATGCTTCCTCCAAAATGGTTTACAAAAGTTAAAATTGTTGTTTCACATGATTACCATTTCAATGTCATTGCTATGATTGATTCTGGTGCGGATATGAACTGTATCCAGGAAGGATTGATTCCTTCCAAATATTTTGAAAAATCAACTAAAAGATTGGTTTTTACTAATGGTACTCAAATGAAGATTAAATATGAACTAAATAATGCTCATGTTTGCCATGATAATGTCTGTTTCAAGATTCCCTCTGTTCTTGTTAAAAACATGACTGATAAAGTGATTCTTGGACTTCCATTTATAAATGCTTTGTATCCTTTTCTTGTTGAGCATGATGGAATTACTACTGATCCTTTTGGACAAAAAGTAAAATTCAAATTTGCTTCAAAGTTTGAAATTGATACTGATGATGCTTTAAATTTGATTCATGCTAAAACCAAACATCTTAACTTCCTTAAGCAAGAAGTTAGATACAAGAAAATTGCTGAACAACTTTATGATAAATTGCTGCAATAAAAAATTGATAATTTTCAAAAAACTTTGATTGATGATGTTTGCTCTGATATTCCCAATGCATTTTGGCACAGGAAAAAACATATTGTTAACCTACCTTATGTTAGAGGCTTTAATGAGAAAAACATTCCTACTAAAGCCCGTCCCATTCATATGAATGCTGAAACTGTTGAATTTTGTAAAAAAGAAATTAGTGATTTGCTAGAGAAAAATCTTATTAGAAATAGCAAGTCCCCTTGGTCTTGTGCTGCTTTCTATGTCTAAAAAAATGCTGAGATTGAGAGAGGAACTCCTCTCCTAGTTATCAACTATAAGCCCTTGAACAAGGTTTTAGAATGGATTAGGTATCCTATACCCAACAAAAATGACCTGGTTCATAGGTTGTGTGAAGTGGTGTTTTCCAAGTTTGACATGAAATCTGGGTTTTGGCAAATCTAGATTAGTGAGAATGATAAGTATAAAACTGCTTTTACTACTCTTTTTGGACATTATGAGTGGAATGTCATGCCTTTTGGTCTTAAGAACGCCCTTAGTGAATTCCAAAACATTATGAATGATATTTTCAATCCTTTTAGCCATTTCATCATTGTTTATATTGATGATATTCTTGTTTACTCCAACTCTATTGATGAACATTGGAAACATTTGTATTCGCTTCTGGATACTATCAAAAGAAATGGTCTTGTTGTCTCTGCTAAGAAAATCAAATTGTTTCAAACAAAAGTTCGTTTCCTTGGCTATAACATCTCTGAAGGACAAATTCGTCTTATAGACAGATTTGTTGATAAATTTCCTGATGTTATCACTGATAAAACTCAACTCCAGAGATTTCTTGGTTCCTTGAATTATGTTGCTGATTTCTACCCTTTTTGATCGGTTATAGAGTAATCCTCCACCCTAGTCTGATGTCCATACTTCCCTTGTTAAACAAATCAAATCTCATGTTAAGACATTACCCTGTCTTGGTATTCCTACTGTTAATGCTTTCAAAATTGTTGAGATCGATGCTTCTGACAGTGGTTATGGTAGTATTCTAAAACAAAGAGTTTCCCCAGAGTCATCTAAACAAATTGTTCGCTTCTATTCTAGAGTCTGGAATACTGCACAGTTAAATTATAGTACTATTAAAAAGGAGATTTTATCTATACTACTATGTCTTTCAAAATTTCAAAGTGATTTATTAAACCAAAAGTTTTTGTTACGAATTGATTGCAAAAGTGCCAAATATGCTATTGAAAAAGATGTTGAAAATATTGTTTCAAAACATATTTTTGCTAGATGGCAAGCTATTTTAAGTGTTTTTGATTTTGATATTGAATATATTAAAGGATCTCAAAATGCCATCCCTAATTTCCTTACCTGTGAATTTCTGCAGTGTCACAATGGCAAGTAGGCGGTTGAAAGACAAGAGCCCTGCCACTGATAAACCAATTGTTAAAAAGGAACCTGTCTCCCTTGGAAATTGTTAACCGTTTCACTCCCTTAGGTACCATTCCTAAGCCTAATTACTCTTTTGTTTTGGCTTCATCCTATGACCCTTACGCTTTAACCCTAGTTAACCAGCCTGTTAAATCTGTTTTTCCCAAAACTTCTTATGCTTCTTAATATGTTAAAAAACAATGTTTTCAAAACCTGTTTTCCATTAAGTCAAATAGGGCTTCAATTACTGATCCTTTTAGACTTGCTACCAGCTACTTTCCTGCAAAGTTTCATTGGATCTCAGAACATAATGAGAAGGCTGTGCAATACTGTTCTGATATTTTGCGCCATGAGAAATCAATCATTATTAAAGCTAAACCTGATAAGAACAACACCACTAAGATTATTTATCATAGTGTTTTCCTGAATCATTTTATTTTTGAAGAAATGTGGGCCCCAACCTTGCCTCCATAAGAATGTTACCAACCTCCCTAGTCCCATATTCTTATCATGATTATCTCATTGTTTGGTTCAGATTCATGCTACATTAGAATGAAAACATGTCTCATTCTTGGTTTGTTAATTTTGATAAGAATTTCAATACCAATTTGCCTATTTGGTTTAGCCGATGGTGGACTCAATTCGGCTCTGTTCCTGAAATATTTCTAGCACCATTGATAGACTCTTTCAAACATTTTACAAGTGTGTTCAAAACTGATTCTTATGGTGCTAAATTCCCTGCTTTGCTCCATTTCATTAAGAAATACAAAGTACCTTGGATCCTAAAATGGCAATATGATAAGGAAAGTGATGTTCTCACTCGCCGTTGGTATGTTAAGTGGTGGGATAAGTTCCCCCATGTATAGGAAATTGTTAACAACGTTACCAAAGATTTCCTTTCCCCAAATACTCTACCTGCTGTTAAGATTCATACCCCTGTGCAAACAGCTGAACTAGCCAATGCACCTGCTTCTACATCTGCTAAAACTGTTAAGCCCTTGGCTAAGCCTAAAAAGAAGGGTTCTCCTTTGGATGAAATTCAAAAGGACCCTGTTGCTGTGTATGCCCTCCTCAAGATGATATCAAGGGAGAAAGATGCTGCTAATAATCATGATTTAGAAGTTGAACTGTCCTCTGAAGCATCTGTTGCAAATAACCCATATTACCCCTACAATCAGGAACTGTTTGGTCATGATGAAGAAGAAACTCCTGATTTAGCAGAAGATTGATTCTCCTATTGTCTGGCTTGCACAACGGCCAAAATGCTACAATATTTACCCCTGGTAAAAACCCGATGATTGCGCTGCTTGCTCCCCACAAAAGATGCTGCTTTTGATAAAGTTGATTCCTCATGATTATAGTTACATGGTTACTTTCGGCACAAAATGCCAAATGGTGAATTTGAACTGAAGTTTTGGACTCTACTTTTGCTCCTGCGGACTAGAGAAGAAAAGTGAAAAGTTACTATTCACTTTTACTGTTTGTTTTTCCAATTTAGTGGTACTGTACACTATGCTTTTTCTGCCTATTTAAGGGGGGATGTCCCTTATGTTAGGACTCAGAACTCTTCTTCTGAAATTTCTTTTAGAATTTTCCTTAGAGAGTTCCTTTGAGCTTAGGATTTTCTTTTCTAGAATTTCCACCACTGTTTCTACAAATCTTGTAACTAGAACTAGTTTCAAGCCTTGTACTGTTAAACTGTTGAAATCCTATAACTACTACTATTGTAAGTACTGTTGTCTATGTTAGGTTCTAAGGAATTAGGAACTAATGTATTAGAACTTCAATATGTATATGTTGGCAAACCATGATCAAAACATTCAGTCTAGATTTAGGCTGCTCAAAGTGTGTTTATGTGTAAAGTTGGAATTGAGTGTACTGCAAGATTTATTGTGTAAATCTACGAAGTTCGATCGATCGAAAATTAGGCTTGTGCAGATTGTTTTTCAGCAAAATTTTCCAACTCAAGCCCAAGCCCATATGACGTGTAGGGTTTTATGTTTTGCTTCTAGTATAAAAAGAAAAACCCTAGCCACATTTTTATGTTGTTGTTGTTTATGCTGTGTGTATAAATTTCTTGTGAGATCTAGATGTGTTTGCCTTCATACATACTTAGGGTTATCAAGATCAAGAGCTTAAAGAAAACACAAGTGGGAGTACTTGTGGTTGCTGTGAATCCAAGAAAGAAGCAGTCCGTGGACTCGGAGCTGTCACGTGGTTGTAGTAATAAGTTTTCTACTTGATGTAGTAATAGGATGTTAGTGGTCTAAGTCGCTATTGTAAAATTTCAATTCTTTCATAGTGGATTTGTTTTACCTTGAGGATAGTTGGGTTAAATCCTCCCCAAGTTTTTTACCAGTTTGGTTTTCTTGGGTTATCATATCGTTGTGTTCTTTATTTTTTGCATTATTTACTTGATATGATTTACTTGTGTTAACCTAGACTTGAATAATTTATCTAAGTAATCACTTGGCTAAATAACTAGGTTAATCAACTTGTGTTTTAAGGGGTCTAAAAATGTACAGTCTATTTTCAATAATAACCACTTTCAGCTTTGTATTTAATATACTTGCGGCTACCGCCTTCTTGGCAGGCTCTATACTTTAAATTGTTTTGATATACTGCTTGGCTGGTTCTACCACCTTATTATTGTTTAAATTACTCTGATTATATCTTGCACTACTGCCTTCTTGGCTGGTTTTACTTTGTTTACATATTACTTTCAAAACAGATAAATATAATATTACTATGCTTCCGCCTTCAGCACTATATATATATATATATATATATATATATATATATATATGTTCTGAAAATTTTGATAATAAACTTGTAGGGACTCAAATTGTAATGGACCCTGGACAATGAAATTTGTAGAGAGTGGGCGTAAGAACTAGCTCCAGTCAATAGAAAAGGACGTCAATCTACCAAGGCAAAAGGAATTATTCCAGTCCCCAGGAGCGGATGTTCTCTCTTCTTCTCTTATTCTTGCTTTCAGCGTCCTCCCTTTTTCCTTTCTCCCAAAGTCCCCCTCAAGTATTTCAGTTTCCTCTTATATATTGCTTTCCCAGTGCGTCCTCACCGTACACGTGTAAGTTCCCTTCTGATCCCACCTTTCTGTCCCATCCAGCATGTCCCGGATCCTCCGCTTGGTGGTTGTAAGACTGCTTGACTGTGGCTTAGGTATCACCTCCACATTAATGCGGCCAGAAGGTTAGGTGAGGTGCATTTAATGTGGATGTAACAGCTTTTAGGAGATATTTGTTACTTTTTCCATTTCCTCCTTTAACCAATATTCGTTTGGTTCAGTTTACATGTAATTCCGTGGGATTCCCTGATAACTAAGATAGTGGCACCTGCCCCCAAAGCTGATTTGCGGAATGAACCCCATCCTCGGACGGATGATTGTCCTCGGACGAATGAGCATCCTCGGACGGATGAGTGCTCTAGATTTGGGCCTTTGGGCCGCAAGCCTGCTTTTACGGACTCTGTTAGTTTTTCGGGCCTCCGGCCCCACAAAACTAATAGTTGGATTAGAATTTAAATTTATAAAACTTAGATGATAAAGTTTTATCTAAATTAAATTATTGTTAACTCTTATCCCTTAGTCAAGAGTCTTTTAGCTTATATCCTAATAAAGTATTAATTTAATAAGAAGCAACTTGAGGGGAAAAAAAAAAAAAAAACTGTGAGTTGTGTGATATTTAAGTTTAGAAAATTTTGATGATAGACTTTTAGTTTTATTTAAATTAAATAGTTGTTAAATGTTATCTCTTAATTTTAGGAAATATAACATAACAAATAATATAAATAAATTTACTAATTAATTATTCTTAAAGTGTTGATAATAGACTTTTGGTTGGAGTAGACGTCAAAATGATGTTTGTTTGTTTGTTTGTTTGTTTTTTTTTTTTTTTTTTTTTTTTTTTTTTTTTTTTTTTTTTTTTTTAAGAAAGAAAATGTAGGTTGTTGTTTGGGATTCAAGTTTAGAATTTTTGATAATAGACTTTTAGTTTGAATAGAATTTAAATTTGTTGAAGTTTAATGATAAGTTTTATCTGAATTAAAAAATTGCTAAATATTATCCCTTAATTTGAGGAATTATATCATAAAAAAACAATTTATTAATTAGTTCTTCATAAAATATTGATAATAAAGTTTTAGTTAGAGTAGAAGTCAAAACATGGGTTGTTTATTTTTAGAAAGAAAACATGAGTAGTTGTTTGGGATTAAAGTTTATAATTTTTTATAATAGACTTTTAGTTTAAATAGAATTTATATTTGTTGAAATTTAAATGATAAAATTTTACCTAAATTAAATATTTTTTAAATATTATCCCTAAATTTTAGGAAGTATATCCTAATAAATAATATAAAATTAATTTATTAATTAGTGAGAGTAGTCATTTGGCACAACCACGGTTTCTAAGCTCAAATTTTATTATTATTATATAGTATATGATATGATATGATATGATTTGCGAGTTATGAGGTATTTAAGTTTAGAAAATTTTGATGCTAGACTTTTAGTTTTATTTAAATTAAATATTTGTTAAATATTATCCCTTAATTTGAGAAAATATATCATAAAAAATAATATAAATTAATTTACTTATTAGTTGTTCTTAAGATGTTGATAATAGACTTTTAGTTATGGTAGAAGTCAAAAGGTTGTTTATATATTTGGAAAGAAAATGTGAGTTTTTGTCTGCGATTTTGGTTTAGAATTTTTGATAATAGACTTTTAGTTTGAATATAATTTAAATTGTTGACTTTTAGTTTGAATATAATTTAAAATTGTTGAAGTTTAAATGATATGTTTGATCTAAATTAAACAATTGCTAAATATTATCCCTTAATTTGAGGAATTATATCATAAAAAATAATATAAAAATTGTGGGTGTAAAAGCCCAACGTCATATGGTGGGCCTAGGGCCCAATTCGAATATCACTATGTGTCCGAAGATAAGAAAGGGGTTAGGAAGGAGTCTTGGTGGAGGAAGTGTAACTGTAAATGAACGAAAGAGCAGTTCGAGGAGAACCCTGTTTGTCCGAAGAGGTCATTCTCCTCGGATTCGAAAGGGACCCGTTTAGACAAATATCCTGAAGGTCCGAACGATCTTCCCAGCTACTTCCACGACAAGGACAAGCTTTGAGCACGCCTAGAGATGATAAGAACAGAGAAATATCTCAAAGAAAAAGTTGCTACCGCCGTATTTAATGCACTGCAGCAACTCTCCTGGCTGTATTTATGTGGAGAAGACCCCTGAACAGTGCAATCTCAGCTACCAGCACTCACGGAGAACTAAAGCAAGTCTCTGATATGACATATACTCAAGTGAAGGCCTAGATGAAGAACAGGTGGACGGTGATGATTAAGTGGAAGGAGATTATATAAATGTAATAGGCCTCTGAAAATTGGGGAGAGGGAGAAAAATTTGTAAGCAAGAACTTTAGAAATTGTATTTGCCATTTTAATCTATATCTAGCCTCTTCGGACTTGAGTTTGTTGAGTCCTTAAGTGTGTCCTTATGTCATTTGACCGTTGTTAAGTTCACAATTAGCCTAGCTTTTTCACCCACTCTCTATAAATTCATTGTTCTGGGTTCGTTGGGCTTATACCTGATCTTCTGGGCTTGGGCCACAAATTTGGACCTTACAAGTGGCGCCGTCTGTGGGAAAAGCTTGAGCTAAAGTGGATGCAACATCCCATAATGGCTGATCCAGGGCAACAGCCAGCAGAATCCAGGGCATCTCAGCATGTTGATCCTTTCCTCAATTTGGAACGAAGACAGGATTGTGAGGGCAGTGTACACACCGCACATGATGATCGAAGTCAGTCATATGGAGGAAGTCATATGTCTCATGCAGAGAAAAACCGGAGCATGCAACTAGAAATTGAAAAGTTGAAGAGGGAACTGCGCCATGCAAAGAGGAAACGGGTTCCTTTGTATTCTGATGAAGATTTTGATGACGAACAAGACATCACTTACAAGCAAAAGTCTTGAACACCGGTCAGTGAGACTTTCTCCTATGAGGAAGCACATCATCGTGAGAGACAGCCTCGAAGCCCACCGCTTGGAGGTGTGGGGAACGATGCTATGAGCAAGGCTTTGAATCAAATCTCCAGGTCCCCTTTTACACGTAACATTAAGAATGCAAGACTCCCTCGACGCTTTCACCAACCAGCGTTTACCATTTGTAATGGTTAGACAGACCCTGTGGAGCACGTAAGTCATTTCAACCAGAGAATGGCCGTTCACTCCAGAGATGAAGCTTTAATGTGCAAAGTTTTCCCGTCTAGCTTGGGACCGATCGCTATGAGATGGTTTGATAGCTTGAAAGCGGACTCTATAAGCTCTTTTCAAGAGCTTACTCAGGCATTTAGGTTCCGTTTTGTCACTTGTCGCAGGGTTCCGCAGTCGTTGGCCTCCTTATTGTCTGTAAGCATGCGTGAAGGGGAGACTATGAAGTCGTACTCGGATAGGTTCTGGGAGATATACAACTAGATGGAAGAGGATTGCGACTGGGTGGCCATCAACTCTTTTAAGCTTGGCCTCCCCACTGAACATAACCTGAGGAAATCTCTGACACGCAAGCCTGTTACCAATGTACGCCAACTGATGGATAGAATTGACAAGTATAAAAGAGTCGAAGAAGACCAGCAGCAAGGCAACGGAAAGGATAAGGTTATCCTTTAGGAGAGGAGGGATTTCAGGTCAGATAGGCAAGGCCACAACAAGTCACGGAAAGACTGGGACAGCAAAGTTCAGCCAACCCTCAGACAGTTAATGTTGTATTTCGAGAGCCTGTGCACCAAGTCCTAGAGAGGATCAAGAATGAGCCTTTCTTCAAGAGATCGAACAAGATGGTTGGAAACCCTGAAAGGCACAACCATAACCTCTACTGCCAATATCACCAGGATCATGGGCATACTACAGAGGATTATAGGAGTTTGTGGGACCATTTGGACTAGCTCGTCGGTGAGGGCAGGTTAAAACATCTCTTACACCATACCTCTGGTTAGGGTAACCTGACAAGCACAGGACCTTGGAGGGATGATTCCTCTAAGCCCCCCTTTGGTACAATAAATGTTATCTTTGCTGCACTAAGAAGAACAGGGTCTTACCCATCCAGGGCACTATCAGTTGCTCAGCTGCCCTCGAAAAGTGTCAACAGGAAGCCAAATAGGGCTAAGCTGGAGATTCATCCGGTTCTGGGATTCATGGATAGAGACAAGATCAGAACCATCTAACCTCATGATGATGCTTTGGTAATCACCCTTAGGATAGGGGGGTACGACGTGAAGAGAGTGATGGTGGATCAGGGCAGCGGCACAGAAATAATGTACCTGGACCTTTATAAGGGGCTGAACTTGACACCTGAAGACCTAAGTCCCTATAGTTCCCCCCTGGTGAGTTTTGATGGGAAAGTGGTCATACCAAGAGGCCAAATTAGGCTACTTGTGCAGACCGGCCCTGAAATTGTGGAGGTAAATTTTATAGTGGTAGACGCTTACTCACCTTACACTGCGATTGAAGCCAGGCCCTGGCTCCATACACTGGGGGTTATATCCTCCACTCTTCATCAGAAGATTAAATACCCATCCGAGGGATAGGTCAGGGAGATCTTAGGAGACCAATCTATGGCCAGACAACGCTTGGTGGCAGCAATCCAGTATAGGCCTGAAGCTGAGTCCTCGGCCCATGAAGAGGGGAACTTATAGCAGTTAAAATCCTCGGGGCCAGACGCCGAAGCCTCAACCGAGGGAGTGGAGTGTGAAAGCTTGACAAAGATAGCCATCGGTGATGATCCAGGGAAGTTCTTTCAAGTCGGATCTATGCTCCCCCCTCAGGAGAGGGACGAACTAATAGGGCCAACATTGACGTATTTGCGTGGGATTCCACAGAGGCCCCCGGAGTAAACCTAGAGTTCATTTGCCATCATCTCAATGTTAACCCAGCCATCATCCCTAAAAAACAACCGCTCCGACGTCCATCAAGAGAGCATGCAGATGCTTTTAGGGAAGAGGTAATAAAACTCAAACGGGCTGGAGCGATTAAGGAAATATTTTATCCGAAGTGGTTGGCTAACACAGTAGTGGTGAAGAAGAAGAGCGAAAAATGGCGAGTATGTGTGGATTTCACAGACCTGAATTGAGCTTGTCCGAAGGATCCATTTCCTATGCCGAAGATCGATCAACTGGTTGATGCTACTGTTGGTCATCCTCGCATGAGTTTCCTGGACGCTTTTCAAGGGTATCATCAAATACCATTGGCTGTGGATGATCAGGAAAAGACAGCTTTTGTCACCCCTACTGGGAACTACCATTATAAGGTAATGCCATTCGGCTTGAAGAATGCGGGGGCCACCTACCAAAGGATGATGACTAGAATGTTTGAACCGCAGTTGGGCAAAAATATGGAAGTTTATATCGACGACATGGTGGTGAAAAGCAAGATCATAGCCGGGCACATTGGGGATCTCAGGGAAGTTTTCGAAATCCTCAGGGAACACAAATTACGTTTAACCGCATCCAAGTGTTCATTTGGTGTGGGGTCAGGCAAGTTTTTGGGGTACATGGTGACTCACAGGGGAATCAAAGTTAACCCCGACCAAATAAAAGCTATCAGCAACCTACAAGCTCCTCGGAACCCCAAGGAGGTCCATAAACTGATTGGAATGACTGCTGCCTTGAACAGGTTCATTTCTCGATCAGCAGATAGGTGCAGACCTTTCTTCTTATTAATCAACAAGTGGAAAGAATTTGAGTGGATTGAGGAATGTGTTGTGGCTTTCCAATAACTCAAGGACTACCTAACTCGGCCTCCAATCATGTCCAGCCCTGAGCCAGATGAAGTCTTGTTTGCTTACATTGCCGTAGCTCCTAATGCTGTAAGTTTAGTATTAATACGGGCAGATTGTGGCGTGCAGAGGTCAGTTTATTATGTAAGTAAATCGCTGTATGAAGCCGAAATCCGCTATTTGCCATTGGAGAAGGCTATTCTGGCTGTGGTGCTTGGTACACGGAAGCTGCCTCACTATTTTCAAGCCCATACAATCATTGTTCTCACCCAGCTCCCAAAAAAGCTATACTCTGAAGCGCTGACTATACCGGAAGAATTGCTAAGTGGGGCACAATCTTAGGGGCTTTTGATATCAAATACATGCCTCGCACATCCGTGAAGGGCCAGATCCTTGCAGATTTGGTGGCCGAATTCACGGAGCCCCAGTTAGAAGAAGCAACGCCAAACGTCGAACATGTATGAGAAATCGGTTGGAATGATTTCCCAGTAGGGTGCCTTACCCTGGGAAGTGTACGTGGATGGCGCATCGAATCAGAGAGGTTTCGGAGTGGGGCTAGTGTTGATATCCCCTGAGAAAATCATCATTGAAAAGGCGTTAAGGCTGGACTTCTCGGCAACGAATAATGAGGCAGAGTATGAAGCTCTATTGATGGGAATGGCTATGGTACGAAGAATGGGAGGAAAGTCAGTTGAGGTGTTCTCGGACTCAAGATTAGTCGTTGGTCAAGTGCAGGGTGAGTTTGAGGCAAAAGATGAAAGGATGCAGGGGCACTTGAGTCGAATTAAATCCCTATAGTCAGAGTTTGAGTCTTTTAATCTGCTGCACATCCTCAGAAGTTGTAACATATATGCTGATTTTTTGGCAATGCTCACTACTTCCTTGGCGCAGGAGTTGTCGAGGGTTATCCTCATTGAAGATTTGCATAGGCCTACGGAGGCAAGAGAGATAGTCCAAGTTCATCAAGTCAGAGCCGAACTCAGCTGGATGGATCCTATAATTAAATTCTTGAAGGACGATATCTTGCTTGAAGAAAAAGGGGAAGCAGACAAAGTTCAGAGGAAGGCAACAAGATTCTGGTTGTCCGAAGGCTAGAAACTGTATAAACGCTCCTATTCAGGTCCGTACTTATTATGCATGCATCTTGAAATGGCTGAGTTACTACTAGAAGAATTGCATGAAGGGATCTACGGGAGCTATACAGGAGGCAGATCCTTAGCTCACTGAGCAATTACTTAAGGTTATTGGTGGCCGAATATGCAAAAAGAGGCCCATGAATATGTTAAAAAGTGCGACCAATGCCAACGGTTTGTGCCGAATATACATCAACCGGGTAGAACCGTCAATCCACTATCCAGCCCGTGGCTTTCGCTCAGTGGGGATTGGATATTGTGGGTCCATTCCCCAAGGCCGCAGGAAATAAGAAGTATCTCCTGGTCGACACAGACTACTTCACCAAATGGGTCGAGGCTGAACCTCTAGTGAAGATCAGGGACGTAGATGTGAAGAAATTTGTTTGGAAAAGCATTGTCACTCGGTTTGGGATCCCTCATACCCTCATCTCAGACAATGGTCTTCAATTTGATAGCAAAGCATTCAGGAGCTATTGTAGCGAACTGGGAATCACGAACAGATACTCCACCCCTGCTTATCCCTAGGGAAATGGGTAGGCAGAAGCTATTAACAAAGTCATAGTCAATGGACTAAAGAAAAGGCTAGACGATGCTAAGGGTAGATAGGTGGAAGAATTACCACATGTACTTTGGGCATACAGAAGTACGCCTTGTAGGTCTACAGGTGAAACCCCCTTTTCAATGACCTATGAGACTGAAGCTGTCATAACTTTGGAGACTGGGTTCCCAACTTTGAGAACTAGTTCGTTCAGTCCGACCGGTAACAATGAGCAGCTAGAGAAGAGTTTAGATCTGATTGAGGAAAGGAGGGAAAGTGCAATGGTCCAACTGGCACATTATCAACAAAAGCTCAAGCAGGGCTACGATGCCAACGTAAAGCTAAGGCCCCTAGAACTTGACGATTTGGTGCTGAGGAAAGTAGTAGGCACTGCAAAGAACCCAGCTTGGGGAAAGCTAGGACCAAACTGGGAAGGACCATATCGTATTACTTCTAGGGCTGGTATTGGGGCGTATTTCTTAGAAGATCTAGATAGTCATGTAATACCATGGCCTTGGAATGTAAATAATCTTAAAAGGTACTATTATTAAATGAGTCTTTTCTTCAGTCAATATGCCATTTTGTTGTGTTAGTAGTTCTCAAAGTGTTTAAACTTAAATTCAATCATGCCTGTAGTCTTCGGACCAGATGATTTGGGTTAGTTAACACTTCATCATAGTTCTCATAAGTGTTTAAACTTAAATTCAATCATGCCTGTAGTCTTCGGACCAAATGATTTGGGTTAGTTAACACTCGTTTCCAGTTCTCATAAGTGTTTGGACTTAAATTCAATCATGCTTGTAGTCTTCGGACCAGATGATTTGGGTTAGTTAACACTCCATCACAGTTCTCATAAGTGTTTAAACTTAAATTCAATCATGCCTGTAGTCCTTGGACTAGATGATTTGAGTTAGTTAACACTCGTTTCCAGTTCTCATAAGTGTTTAAACTTAAATTCAATCATGCCTGTAGTCCTCGAACCAGATGATTTGGGTTAGTTAACACTCGTTTCCAGTTCTCATAAGTGTTTAAACTTAAATTCAATCATGCCTGTAGTCCTCAGACTAGATGATTTGGATTCGTAAACACTCGTTTCCAGTTCTCATAAGTGTTTAAACTTAAATTCAATCATGCCTGTAGTCCTCAGACCAGATGATTTGGGTTAGTTAACATTCATTTTCTATTTTCTTAAGTGTTTAAATTTAAATTCAATCATGCCTGTAGTCCTCGAACCAGATGATTTGGGTTAGTTAACACTTGTTTCCAGTTCTCATAAGTGTTTAAACTTAAATTCAATCATGTCTGTAGCCTTCAGACCAGATGATTTGGATTAGTTAACATTCGTTTCCAATTTTCTTAAGTGTTTAAAGTTAAATTCAATGATGCCTATAATCCTCGAACCAGACGATTTGGGTTATTTAACACGTTTACAGTTCTCCTAAATGTTACAACTCTCCTAAGTGTTCAAACTTAAATTCAATCATGTGAAGCTTTCATATCACTTATTATTCTTATTGCGTACTAACAATCTGTATACAAACTGCTTTTTTAGTATTAATTCTGGTTATTTATCATCACAATGTGTTGGTGAAAGTTGCAAGTTATTGTAATTTGCAATGGTGATGAATTATGATATATGATGTTATGATATTTGCTACAAAGATATTAAAAAGGAAAGAGAAGAGTTCATTGATAAAAAAGAAATGGTTTACAATCTAGAAGAAAGAAAGAAGTTAACTATTACAATGAAAATCCCAGAATATCTAAACTTTTATCTAGGTGGTCGAGGAGTCAATTGTCTGGCCAGGCTGAGTTGCGGCAGCATCCGAGCTTCGAACATTCTTGGGTGGCTCAACTGCAACACCAGCCTGACCGAGCTCTGGGGCTGCATCAGTGGGGGCAGGGGGAGTCTGAGTGACTAGGGGTTGTTCCAAGTCCCCTGGGAGTTCACAAATGTCTGGACGGTAGTAAACACTCCCAGGTCGCCTCAAGGCAGATTCTGGAGGCACCCCAGCGGCATCAAGGCCTTTATCCCATGTCATACTACAGTACTCCCTGCAGACTTGTGCGAACTCCTCGGTTAGCCTGGCCTGGGTTTCTGTTACCCCCAATGTGTAGGCCGTTTTCTTTTCAGCCTCAAGCGCTTCCTTGGCCAATTGAGCGTTATTTTCTGCCAATTTAGCAGACTGTCTAGCCCTCTCAAGTTCAACCCGAATACCTTTCACCAGCTCTCTCTCTGTTGCCAGGTTAATTTTGGTCGTGTACAGTTGCTGGCGTTGGTCTTCGGCCTGCTTCTCGGCACTCTTCAGGCCCGTATCCAGGTTGTTCCTCTCCTTGGTCACCTCTTTTAGTTTATCGGACAAGCGAGTATAGTCCTCCTTAAACTTGCCCAGAGATTTTTCCGCCTCATCTATAGAGCAAATCGCCGCCTGGGATTCAGTATGGGTTTTCTTGTTCCATTCCTCAGCCACGTGCACTTGTTGAGTGATCTGCATGGCAGAATAAAAAATTTCTGTGGAAAGTGAGGAAGAAAGGCGAATAGAAGAGACCAGCTTCTAAAAGTTCAAGAATCAAAACAATCTACTTACCATAGCTAAATCCCTTTTAAGGGATAAGAAGAGCTCATACTGGCTGCAGTGCCTGTATGAATCCATGTCCTTGGGGAGTAGTAGTGGTTGCTCCAGAGCCTCGGCAATGAGACCTGCCTTTCCTCCTACATAACTTCTGAGGGAGGCATCCCAAGGAATGGAGGCACCGTCTAGCGTCAGCTTAGGAGACCAAATACGAGCTCCTCGGTGCACATCTGCTACGTGAGCCTCGCCGCGACTTTCAGTAGACGAAGCCCTTTTGCTCCGTGTATCTTGGACCACCTTCTGTTACTTAGGTCCCTTCGGAGGCGCCACCTCCCTCTCTTCAGTATCAGTCTGAGGCCTCTTCTTTCTCAGATCCGGCAATGCCTTTAGGCCTAGATTCGATGGAGCCTGAGGAGGTGGCGGAGGGAGAGCAACTGTTGGCTGAGATGTACCAACCTCTTTGGCCACAGATTTTTTGCCTCTGCTCTTCATCAGGTCCTTCAAGCTCGCCATATCGTCTTCGGAAGAATCGTCTGGTACGAATATTCTCTTTGGAAGAGCGCTTGATTGCCTGTCGTTTCCCTCTTCGGCGTCTAAAACCTGAACGCTTTCTAAGGCTTCTCCTTCAAACTT
Source organism: Quercus glauca (assembly GCA_023736055.1). NCBI lineage: Eukaryota > Viridiplantae > Streptophyta > Magnoliopsida > Fagales > Fagaceae > Quercus > Quercus glauca. The sequence continues at coordinate 26,604,868 of CM043325.1, read as the reverse complement.
GAACTTGTCAAACTGCTCGTCATGTGAAAAGGTCGAAGAAGCAACTCTTTCACCTACTGTTGTTGGGTTTGGGGCCGCTTGTTGGATAGGTTGAACGAGCAAGGGTATACCCTGCGGATTGGGATGTGGCATGGGGGCGAGGTCAAACGGCGCTAGAAAATCTTTCCAAGCGACGTCAATATGGTTGATGCGGTGATCTCCCTGTGTTATCGCGTTGTCGATCGACTGAAAATTGGTTGATCTCGACGTATAACCAATAATAAGGTGCGCGGCTCGGAGTTGACCGTCTTCACTTGCGAAAATTTGTGATCGGAGGAGGTAATTGAGCGCTTCAGTGTTTGTAAGGTTGAGCCAAGGAGCAACGTGTCTTTTATCTATTGACATCACAATAGAACTTAGTCAGAAAACTTGAAAATCATGATACAAAGAGAAAACAACCGAATTACCAAAAAGAAAATATCCTGAATCTATTGTTAGGAAACCTAAATCTGGGATGTCCCACCTGGCTCTCCTAGTTAGGTTGGGCAATAAAGTCCATCATGCCACGTGCCCGAGACGATTAAATAGTCGTCTTTCATCCCTTTGTTAGATTTGGGAAGACAGGAGATGAGCCTAACAATGTCGGATCTGGATTTAAGATAGTATCCTGATCCTTTTTTGGTACGACATTCGTACATGTGTACCACATCTAGCCAAGTGAGTCCCAGTCCTAGATGACGATTCAAATCATCAACTACTCCTAAAATCCTAAACATGTTAGGCGCACATTGATCAGGGCTAAGTCTATGGTTCCGGAGATAGTTTCTGGTAACGGGGCCCATAGGGATGGTCATTCCTCCCTCTAGGAAAGCGATGATGGGGATTATAATTTCGCCTACTTCCCGATCTGTTAATAGCTTCTCTGGAGGACAATATCTCAAACCCACGTCATGTGGTATGCGATACGTCGCCCTAAACTTCTCCATCTGGGCGGGACTATCCACTAAACGTCAAAATCTACCCATTTGAATTAAAACAGAGAAGGGGGAGCGACTATTCGAGGGCCGAAGAGAAGATGGAACACTCGAGTGAAGGAGAACTTACGCAAAACTGAATCGAAGAATGATCTTCAAACTAGTTGAGAGATTATCATAGACCCTGGGGAAAGTGTAAGTTGGTGACTGGAAGAGCTTGGTGGACGTGAGTGCTTGAGTTCGTTGAAAGTCTGAAAATTTGTGAAGTAAAGGAAAAATAGCCCCCTCTGAGGCTTTATATAGGGACAGGCGAAATTGTGGGAATTATCCCGCCCAAATTTGGAGAGAAAACCACGTTCATTGGATCAGTAGCCCACCGTTGGATGCCAGAGACAAGACGCCGCCTGGAGTAATTAATAGCACCTTGGAAACGCTAAAATGACAGCGGCAATGATGAAGCGCCTAAATCTATGCGCACACGTGTGGACTCATATGTTTGGGGATCTCTGAAACTTTTACTTCGCAGCAAGTCAAAATCCCATTTTTTCTCCTTGGATACGAGGGAAAAATTAAAATTTTGAGGGGCTATTGTGGGTGTAAAAGCCCAACGTCATGTGGTGGGCTTAGGGCCCAATTCGAATATCACTATATGTCCGAAGATAAGAAAGGGGTTAGGAAGGAGTCTTGGTGGAGGAAGTGTAACTGTAAATGAACGAAAGAGAAGTCCGAGGAGAACCCTATTTGTTCGAAGAGGTCATTCTCCTCGGATTCCAAAGGGACCCGATCAGAAAAATGTCCTGAAGGTTCGAACGATCTTCCCAACTACTTCCACAACAAGGACAAGCTTTGGGCACGCCTAGAGATGATAAGAACAGAGAAATATCTAAAAGGAAAAGCTGCTACCGCCGCATTTAATGCACTGCAGCAACTCTTCTGGCCGCATTTATGTGGAGAAGACCTCTGAACAGTGTAATCTTAGCTACCACCACTCACGAAGAACTAAAGTAGGTCTTTGATATGACATGTACTTAAGTGAAGGCCTAGATGAAGATCAGGTGGACGGTGATGATTAAGTGGAAGGAGATTATATAAATGTAATAGGCCTCTGAAAATTGGGGGGAGGGAGAAAAATTTGTAAGAAAGAACTCTAGCAATTGTATTTGCCATTTTAATCAATATCTAGCCTCTTCGGACTTGAGTTTGTTGAGTTCCTAAGTGTGTCCTTATGTCATTTGACCGTTGTTAGATTCACAATTAGCTCAGCTTTTTCACCCACTCTCTACAAATTCATTGTTCTGGGTTCGTTGGGCTCATAATCCTAATCTTTTGGACTTGGGCCACAAATTTGGACCTTACAAAAATAATTTATTAATAATTTATCTTAAAATATTGATAATAGACTTTTAGTTGGAGTATAAGTTAAAATGTGGTTTTTTATTTTTTTTAGAAAGAAAACATGGGTTGTTGTTTGGGATTAAAGTTTAGAATTTTTTATAATAGACTTTTAGTTTGAATAGAATTTAAATGATAAAGTTTTACCTAAATTAAATAATTGTTAAATATTATCCTTTAATTTGAGGAAATATATCTTAAAAAATAATATAAAATTAATTTACTAATTAGTGAGAGTAGTCACTTGGCGCTATTATGACTTCTAAGTTTAACTTTTATTATATAATATATGATATGAAAAACTTTGAGAGAGAGAGAGAGAGAGATAAATTGAGTCTCAAAAAGGTTATCTAGTCTTTTAAAAAAAAAACCTATAATAAACACAATATAACTGATGATGCCGAGAAATTCACCAGTGAACCACACGATACTCGTACACTCAAAGGTAATACTTGCAAAACACAAGGAGAAAACCCAACGAAGAGCACCAGTGTGGTGCCGACTAACTACCCTCCGAAGGTCAAGTTAGAACTATTTTCACAACTCTAGAGTGCTGGAGAGGGGATAAATTATGCGTACCTTGATTTATGAGGGTATTGGGGCTTTTATAGTAGTAGAGGGTTGACATCTCCTCCTTGATGCGAAAGTCTTTTCCTTATAGGAATCCTCTTGAGCAATCCCAAACGTGATGGACAAGGTATTTTCTTATAAAGAGGATCTTCCAGAATCCTCCTTGCGCTAGAGTTCTAATTGCTTTAGAATTCCAAGGTGGCTAAGTATGTGCCGCAAGTAAATTTATCAAGGTTTTCCGGCCGTCACATGGGCGTTTGATCCGTCTCCATTACGTCCGTCCATTTGGAGTCCGTTCATAACAAACTATGGGTGTTGGGCTCGTCTACTATTGGCCCATGGATGTGGATCCGTCAGGCCCATCTCATGGAGATCCGTCAACCTAGATTTTACCTCTTCAGTTGCCCCCTCACCCTATGGGACCATCTCATTTAGTAGAAGGACATGTGGGGTGATGGTTAATGGTTCATAGGGGAGGGGAGTGACGGTTCAAAAGCTTGTGGGCCGACGGTTTCAATATTCCGCTCGAGAATTGTGTCCAACTCTGTTAGGTTTTCCGGATGAAATTATGACATATGACACGTGTCGTTCTTTCATTACATGATATCTTGGATCGAGGCGTCGCTTCATCTTCCGTGCATTTCCTTTATAAATATCACAACCTTTGCCTCACTTTTCTACTTTCCGGTTGAAATACACTGTCAGAGAGCATTCCGTCATACTTGTTAAAGACCACTCCGTCTAATCGTTTTATTCGTCGTCAATGCTCTCTTCTGTTCACTCACCATCTTAGTAAGTATTCTCTTTCACAAATCTATTTTACCTTTAGGTATACTCATTTTATTTTCTAGACTTTTTATATATATATACCCGTCTCCCTTCCTAGACTTGTCAGAGTCTTAGGTTCTGTAGTTTATACGTTGGCAATGTCTAGTGTGTTAAGTAACCAGTTCGTTGTCCGTGACGGGGCGGATTATGAGGAAGTATACCTGTCTAGTCACAAAGACCTTGAGATTTCAAGCGAAGAAAAGAGTCCGTCTGCATCTTCCCCGTCCTTAACAAATGAGGATATGGAGATGGTTGACCCAGATGAGGGTTTTGATGACGGTGAGGAACAGATTCAGTACGTCACAGGTGCTGATGGACCAAGGGAGTTCGTCATGCTACTGGAGTGGACGGTGAACGATTTTATATCCACCATCAAGGAGACACACTTCAAAACTCTTAGGGCCAACTACCAAATCCCAGATAACATTCCCATTCGTTTACCCTATAAGTCGGAGAAATGCTACTACGAAAGGGTAGAAGGTGTCGGAGTCTATGAGCAAATGTTGAAGGCTGGTCTTAGATTTCCACTAAGCTCCCTTCATCGTGAGCTCCTTAAATATCTGGGTCTGTCCATCAACTAAATATCCCCCAATGCTTGGAGGGTCTTCATAGCAATGGAGATCCTGTACGGTGCTTGGTCAAACGGTGCTAGGAGGCTAACGGTGTGGGAATTTCTTCACTGCTACCGTCCAGACGAGATTGACAAATCAAGGGGGATATATAGTTTTATCCCTAGGAGTCTGTTGTTGAAGGTCATATACGAGACTCCAAACTCCAATAGGGACTGGAAGAGTTGTTATTTTTTCTTAGAGGGTGACAAATAGATGTGTCGTCCGGGGGATATGGAACACATGCCCATCGACACAACTTGGGGCATACTCTCTCATTCTGGTATGCACCCGTCCTAATGTGTGAAAATTTTTACTTAACTGTTCTGTTTTCTATATTTACTTCAACACTTTTTAACCGTATTCATTTTTGCAGTTCAACGGCTTCCCCAAGTTGATATTGAGGAGTACAACTTCCTTGAAATTTTTTTTAACAAGACCAAGCCGGAGGAAAGAACTTGGGCCAAACTGGTTAATCTTGAAACCATACACTAGTATTGTGACATACCTGCACCCACACCAGCAGCCATCAAATGCGAAGCTAGAATCCGTCAATGTAAGTCCGTCGTTCCAATTATTTTTGAACAATTGATTTTTATTTAAGAAATTAGCTTCATCCGTTCATCTTTACAGAAATGGATGACGCCAAGAGGAGAGCAATAATCAAGGCAAATGCTGCCAAGAATAGGGAGGTCGGCACTGCTAGCCTCAAGGAGACGGGCCCCAGCAACCCATCCTCGAAGAGGAAGCAGCCATCCAAAGGCAACCGTCTAACGAAGAAACCCAAGGTCCCTTTGGAGCCCGTCGTAGGACTAATGGCTGAGGGTGTAAAGACGGTTACGCCTGTGAAGCATGGTGCTGGTAAAGGCCTTATGAAGGCTTCGCCATCCAACCTGAAGAAACCACCCGTCCTCCTTCGTAAGGATCCAAAGCATGCCTTGGAGCACCTCTCGTCCATCATCACTGCTGAGGACTACGAGGATTTAAGTAACCATTCGACGGAGGCGATGGGAGAGACGGGGTTGTTTAGCATTGCTCAGGTAATCTTGCCCATCTACTTTTCTCCTGTCTATTGTTTTTTTGCTTGGAATTAACTCATTCCCATTTTCAGGCCATGGTCATGATGAAGGGGTTAATGGGATGGTGTCTCAATCATGAGACGACCTTAGGCCGTGTACGGGATAAAGCCAAGTTGACGGAGGATGAGCTCGTCAAGCTGAAGGCTTGGAAAGTGGTCTAGGAGAAGAAACTCAAAATGGCTGAGGAGGCAAGAGATGAGTATTTCAAGCTAACAAAGGAGCTGAGGAAGGTCCTTGAAGACAAAGAAAAAGAGCTCCATTTGGCTAAGGATGCTGCTATACGAGAGTACCGTGACTCCGATTCCCTTTTGTCCGAGCTTAGAGTCTCCTATGGTGACGATTTTGATGAGGCCATCCGTCAAGTGAAAGTTTCATATCCAAAGTTGGACCTGTCATTCGTCAACATTAATGCCCCCGAGCAAACCTCCGTTCAACCTATTCAATCTGAGAACACAGATGAGCTTTTTGGCGAGAATCTCCCCCTCAATGATACCCTTGGTGGCCAAACCGTTGTTGAAAGTCAAAGTAAGCCAAAAGATGATCAGACCCGTCATAACGAAGAAAAGGATGAAACCCCTGCTCCTGAAGTGTAGTAGCTTTTTTTTTTTTGAGAATATTTGAAGAACAATTTCATCCGTTGTGGATAATATGTAAAACACCTATGCTTTAGTCTTTTCAACTATTTTTAATCATATGTTTGGCTTAGTTCGTTTACTTTTTATAATGACTTGCCTATTTTTGAATAGTTTGTATCCGTCCATATATTGGATTTGATAAGGAATTCCCCCGTCTTGGGATGATCCGTCTACTTTGAAGATTGAAAGAACCAATCTTCTTAGGAAGATCCGTTCACTTTGTGAGTTATAACAGAGTTTCTTTTTTTTTTAGGATGACCCGTTCGGTTTGTAATTTATATCCATCCATTTAGAATTTCATCTTGAGGATACGATTCGTCCATTTGGTAGACTTAGTTTACACCCATCCACTTTGTGGACTTTGCAAGAATTTTCATCCTTTTCTAATGATTTGTGCAAGTTGTGGACTTTAATATAATGTCAACGTCTTAGAATGATTCGTCCATTTTGTGGATTTCAATATCATTCGTCCACCTTGTGGACTTTAATAAAATTTCATCATCCGTCCACTTTGTGGACTTTAATAGAATCCGTCCACATTGTGGACTTCAATAAAATTTCATCATCTGTCCACTTCATGGACTTTATTTCATCCTCTTAGGATGGTCCGTCTACTTTGTGGACTTGATGTAATTTCATCCTCTTAGAATGGTTCGTCCACTTTGTGGACTTGTAATTTCATCCTCTTAGGATAGTCCGTCCACTTTGTGGAGAAAGTTTAGATCCGTCCACTTTTGGACTTGTAACTTCATCCACTTGGGATGATCCATCCACTATGTGGACAATATTTTTTTCTAGTCCACTTTGTGGACTAATAAAATTTCACCCTCTTAGGATGATCCGTCCACTTCGTGGATTTTAATAGAATTTCAGTAGAAAGCGTAGTTGCATCTGAATATTCCTCTTATTAGTTAAAAAATGCATTTGGAGAAAAGTACCTGCCCCCATGAGCTTAAAAAAGAAACAAATTGTAGCAAAAATTGTCTAAAGTATAATAAATAATCGTAGCAAAACTAGATAAACAGGGGAATTAGGGAGTATCGTTGTTCTTCTTATATCTACTGGTAGTACTTCCGTATGTGCTCCATGTTCCACGAGTGTTGCAGCTTGTGCTCGTCCAGTGTTTCAAGGTGGTAGGTTCCCTTTCTCTACCATGATGCGATCCTGTAAGGTCCTTCCCAGTTGGGGCCGAGCTTCCCTTGCGAAGGATCTCTAGTAGCGCCCATTACCTTCCATAACACAAGATCTCTGACCTTAAAGTCTTTATGCCTGACGTTGGAGTTGTAGTATTTCACCATGAGGTTCTGATATCGCGCCAGTCTCTGTTCTGATGTTGCCCGTACTTCGTCCACTAGGTCGAGCTGAAGGTGCATGGCCTCTTCATTCTTTTCTTTGTCGTAGTTCTACACCCGATAACTTGTGAGCCTTATTTCTACCGGGATGACAGCGTCACTTCCGTATGCCAGTCGAAATAGAATTTCTCTAGTGGGAGTTCTTGATGTAGTCCGGTATGCCTACAGAACGCTTGGTAGCTTGTCTTGCCAGATACCCTTCGCCTCCTCGAGTCGGATCTTGAAGATTTTGAGCAAGGAACGGTTCGCGACCTTAACTTGCCTGTTGGCTCGTGGGTGTGCTGGTGATGAGTAGTGGTTCTTGATGCCTAGCTCTGAGCAAAAGTCCCGAAATGCGCTGTTATTAAATTGCTTTCCGTTATCGGAGACAAGCACTCTGGGTATCCTATACCTGCAGATGATATTTCTCCAAACAAAATTTTGAATGTTTCTCTCCGTGATAGTGGCTAGAGTTTCTGCTTCCACCCATTTGGTGAAGTAGTCGATGCCAACTACCAGAAACTTTAGCTGCCGGACTCTTGTTGGGAAGGGGCCCATGATATCTAGTCCTCATTGAGCGAATGGCCATGGGGCCGCCATGGGGGTCAGTTCTTCGGATGGTTGCCGGATGAGGTTACTAAACCTTTGGCACTTTTCGCAGGCCTTGACATAAGCCTATGCGTCCTTCATCATTGTAGGCCAATAATATCTAGCTCTGATCAATTTGTGCACTAATGATCACGCCCCCGAGTGGTTTCCGCAGATACCTTCGTGGACTTCTCTCATTACGTAATCTGCTTCCTCATGGCTTAAACACCTTAGGTATGGTCTAGAGAATCCTTTCTTGTATAAGGTATCCTTTATCAGCACAAACCGTAATGCCTGGACCCTCAGCTTACTGGCAACATCTTTCCCTTCTAGTAACATGCCGGCCTTCAGGTATGACATTATTGGCGTAGTCCAGTCGCTTACAGAATCGACCTCCTGCATATTCTTTTTGTCATTAATAAGTGAGTAGATTTGGACAAATGACAATACCTGTTCTGGGACAATCATAGATTCTGCTGAGGCTGCCTTTGCCAGTCGGTTGGCACATTCGTTCTCCTCCCTAGGGATTTGAACGAATCTCACTTCTAGATTACTGATGTGAGTCTTCACTTCTTCTAGATACTTCTTCATCATTTCATTCTTGCACTCGTGGCCACCATTAACTTGGATTATTATCACCTGGGAGTCGCAGTGTATGACTACGTTTTCGATACCTGCAGCCTTTACGAGGTCTAGTCCTGCTACTAATGCTTCATATTTGGCTTCGTTGTTGGTCGTGGGGAAGTCCAGTCGGATCATGCACTAGACTTTATCTCCTTCCGGGGTCTGGATTACCACACCAGCTCCCTCTACTCGTTTATTGGAAGATCTATCCGTGTGGATGCTCCACTGTGGGGGTATTTCTGCCCCCTTGCCTTCTGATTGGGTAAATTCGGCGATGACGTCAGCCACTGCTTGCCTTTTAATTGCCGTTCGTGGGCGATACTGTATGTCAAATTCACTCATCTCTACTGCCCATAAGGCCATTTGTCCAGCAGCCTTAGGGCTGCTCAGAGCCCTTTTTAGGGGCTGATCCGTCAGGACTACAATGGTATGGACTTGGAAATACGGTTTCAGCTTTCGTGCCGCAGTTATTAGGGCAAATGCCAATTTCTCCATTTAGGGGTACCTCTCTTCGGCTCCTCGGAACACCCGGCTTATGAAATAGATGGGTCTTTGATATCCTTCTTCCTTTCTCACTAAAGCTGCGCTGACTGCTGCTTGTGAAACTGCTAGGTAGAGGTAAAGCTCTTCTCCTTGTTTGGACGGGCTGAGCAATGGTAGGAATGAAAGGTATTTTTTCAATTCTTCAAAGGCTTTCTGGCATTCTTCCGTCCACTCGAATGATTTTTTTAGTGTGCGGAAGAAGGGTAGACATTTGTCCATTACTTTCGAAACGAACCTATTTAGTGCCGCCACTTTGCCATTCAGGCTTTGCACCTCCTAGATCATCTTGGGTGGTTCTAGCTCTATTATGGCTCGTATCTTCTCTGGATTAACCTCTATACCTCTTTAGGATACCATGAAACCCAAGAATTTCCTCGCCGTTACCCGAAACGCGTACTTGTTCGGATTCAGCTTCATGTTATACAAGCGGAGCGTGTCGAACATCTCCCGGAGGTCGTCTAAGTGATCATCTTCGCGTAGACTCTTTACTAACATATCATCAACATAGACTTGTACATTCCTCCTGATCTTGTGTGTGAACATTTTGTTCATCAGTCTCTGATATGTAGCCCTTGCGTTTTTGAGCCCAAACGGCATCACCTTGTAGCAGAAGAGTCCTTGGCTGGTGACAAAGGAAGTTTTCTCTTGATCGACCTCGTCCATTTTGATTTGGTTATAGCCTAAAAAGGCATCCATGAAGCTCAGGATGTCTTGCCGTTAAGTCTACTAAGGTATCGAGGGAGTGGGTAGCTGTCCTTTGGGCACGCTTTGTTGAGGTCGGTGAAATCGACGCACATTCGCTACTTTCCATTAGCATTTTTGATCATAACTACGTTTGCTAACCAGTCAAGGTAGTACACTTCTATAATAAAATCAGCCTTCAACAGCTTCCTGACTTCTTCTGCTGTCGCTTTGTCTCGCTTTTGGGCGAATACTCTCTTCTTTTGTCGGACGGGCGAGGACGCAGGGTGCACATTCAACCTGTGAACTATGATTGATAGATCTATACCGAGCATGTCCTTGTGGCTCTATGCAAACACGTCTTGGTTCATTCTTAGGAATGTTACAAGGGCTTGACGAATTGGCTGGTTGGCCAACGTTCCTACTTTAGTAGTCCATTCAGGTCTTGATTCGTCAAGAGTTATTTCTTCCAATTCTTCAACCAGTTCCGTCATGGTCCTTTGCTCTTCTATGCACATGGTCTGCTGGTGATCCTCCATCTCTATCATGGCAATGTAGCATTCTCGTGCGGCCACCTGATTTCCTCACAGCTCTCCAACCTCGTACTCCGTAGGAAACTTGATCATTATGTGGTATGTTGACGTTATCGCCTTCCATGAATTAAGGGTTGGTCGTCCGATGATAGCATTATAGGCGGACGAGCAGTCGACCACAAGGAAAGTTACATCCTTCGTGATTTGTTGAGGATAATCACCCATTGATACCGAAAGTGTGACCACACCTAATAGGAATACCCTTGTACCTCCGAAACCAACTAGGGGAGCATTTGTCGGTATTAACCATTCTCTGTCAATTCTCATTTGCCAGAATGCTGGGTAGTATAGGATGTCTGTTAAGCTACCATTGTCTATTAGTACTTGGTGAATATTGAAGTCTCCTACTCGTAGGGTGACGACAAGAGTGTCATCATGAGGGTGGTGAAGTCGCCGAGCATCCTCTTCTGAGAACCCTATGATAGGGCTTTCTATCCGTGCTATCTTTGGTACAGAGCCCGTCAGCTGCACATTGTGAACCATTCTGAGATAAATCTTTCAGGCCTTTTTGGACGACCTTGCAGTTGTGCCCCCTACAATCATCCTTATGTCTCCGATTGGGGGTCTAAGATGCTCATTATCCCGTCGGGGCTGTTATTCTTGAGGAGGTGCATCCATCCTTTCTTTGCTGATGAACTTCTGTAATTTCCCTTGTCAGATAAGGGCCTCTATTTGCTGCTTTAAATCTTAGCAATCGGTTGTGTCATGGCTGTGATCACGATGGAAGCAGCAATATTTGTCTCTAGTCCTCTTGCTGGGGTCTCCTTTCAGTTTCATGGGAAAAGTTATAGTCCCCTCGTCCTTGATTTGCATTAGGACTTGATCTATTGGGGCAGTCAATTGGGTGAAGCTCATAAACCTCCCTCTTGGCGGCTTAGAGCGTCTCTCATCCCTTTGGTCTTCCATTCTTGGCTTCTTCGATCCTTGGTCTCGTCAGACTTCTTCCTGTCGCTCCCTCTTTCTGGGTTTTTCTTCCTGAGCTAGTAACGCGTCTTCAGCATTCATGTATTTGGTTGCTCTGTAGAGTACTTCTGACATGGTCTTCGGGTCGTTCTTGTATAAAGAGAACAAAAACTTACCTTTCCGCAACCCATTCGTGAAAGCTGCTACCAGTATCTTGTCATTAGTTTCATCGATCGAGAGCGCTTCCTTATTGAAGCGCGTTATGTAGGATCTCAGTGTTTCATCCTCTCGTTGTCTGATGCTCATCAAGCATGCTGTGGACTTCTTGTATCTATGTCCTCCAATGAAGTGTGTAGTGAACTGAGCGCTTAGCTTCTTAAAATTGCTAATGGAGTTTGGTGTCAGTTGGCTGAACCACACCCTTGCAAGGCCCTTCAACGTTGTGGGGAAGGCCCTACACATGATTTCGTCTGCTACCCCTTGAAGGTGCATCAGGGTCTTGAAGGTTTCTAGGTGATCCAGAGGATCCTTTACCTCGTCGTAACTATCTATGTGCGGCATGCGAAATTTATGGGGTAGAGGGAAGGAATTGACAGAGGCAGTGAATGGTAAGTCGGTTCTGTTGACTAGGTCGTCAAGGTCGCTGGACACTCGTCCTCTGAGGGCATTCATCATAACTTCCATTTGTTCCTTCATCGCCTGCATCTCCGCGACAATAGCGGGTGGAGCCACATCCGTGAGGGATGAGAGGCTTATATGTTGCCTCTCCGGTCTGCTTGGGGCGTTGCTACCCTCAGATCTGTCTTGGTTCTTTCTTTCAGCGCTGGTCCCTTCTTGATCTTCTCGTTGGTCGTTCGGTGTTGCGTTCTTCTGGCGCAGCTGTTCTTCTAAGTCGTGGTTCTGTTTGATGAGCCGTTCCACGGCAGTGGCGAGAGTTTGAACTTGTCTCTCGAGAGCAGTCGTGGGGGGTTCCTCTCCTTGAACGTCGTTAGTGGTTGCCATTGAGCGAGTGAGTACCATGCAACCCTTTTGTCCGGAAAACGATAATTTGGCTTACAAATCTCAATTGCGATTCCCACAGACGGCACCAACTGATGATGCCGAGAAATTCACCAGTGAGCTACACGATACTCGCACACTCAAAGGTAATACTTGCAAAACACAAGGAGAAAACCTAACGGAGAGCATCGGTGTGGTGCCGGCCAACTACCCTTCGAAGGTCAAGTTAGAACTATTCTCACAACTCTAGAGTGCTAGAGATGGGATAAATTATGCGTACCTTGATTTATGAGGGTATTGGGGTTTTTATAGTAGTAGCGGGTTAACATCTCATCCTCGATGCGGAAGTCTTTTCCTTATAGGAATCCTCTTGAGCAATTCCAAACGTGATAGACAAGGTATTTCCTTATAGAGAGGATCTTCCAGAATTCTCCTTGCCCTAGAGTTCTAATTGCTTTAGAATTCCAAGGTGGCTAAGCGTGTGCCGCAAGTAAATTTATCAAGGTTTTCTGGCCGTCACATGAGCGTTTGATCCGTCTCCATTATGTTCGTCCATTAGGAGTCCATTCATAACAAACTATGGGTGTTGGGCTCGTCTACCATCGGCCCATGGACGTGGATCTGTCAGGCCCATCTCATGGAGATCTGTCAACCTAGATTTTACCTCTTCAATAACCAATATATATATAAAAGTGAAAAAATCTCACAAAATCAAGAAATATAAAAAGGCCCATTTAAAGTTATTGTCTTAAACCATACAATACATGGAACCACAGCCAAATGCTGACACCGAGGCTTCTATAGAGACGTATTAGCAAAATATTTCTGATTATTGTTTTCTTCTCCATTTCATTGACAAAAGCTAGCAAAATATTTTAAAGTTCATGTGAATACCTCAGATCGAGCATATATAAGAGTACTGATTGGGTTTTAAATTGGGAAGAGCACGGGTTAAGTAAGCAATGACATAAGGTCAAACCATTTAAACAAATATGTAAAAACTCCATCACTTCAACATGTGGTTGCACATTTCAGCTACATGTTAATGAGCGAGTTGTCATAATTCTTTGTTTTTAGCCAAAATTATGCATTTGACTAATTTTGTTAATACTTAAAACTAATTAATCTGCATTATTTGTCCGGCAAGAGGCAAAGATTGATGGGGTTGTCCCCAACTCATGAAATGGAGAGTTGAGTTCAGCCTTTTGAATTTGTATAAAGACAAAATTTGATTACAAACTTAGTTGTAGTTTTAGGCTATAACTTCATTCAATATTATTTTATTTTAATTTTTTTTCCTGTTGGATGTAAAATTTGACAAATCCAACATTGGATTACATGTTCTACTTAAGTTCTCCATGCTTGCAAAATTTTCAGAAGATCAAAAATTAATGGTTATATCATTAATCAATTGTTTAAATTGTAAGATTTTATAGTTTAAAATTATGCATAATAAATGAATTTATAGATCATATAGTAAATAACATTCAATTGACACAAAATTTGACATGTATGTTAAGAGCGTAAAAAACATGCAATCCAATGATAAGATTTTAAAAATATGTAGCAATTTTTTTTTTTATAAAGAAAGTTGTAGTTTAACAAATTTATAGTCAAACTCTGTCTTAAGTAGCTTTTTTTTTTTTTCCTATTCACCGGGAGGAAAATCATGTTATTGCACCAAAAAGCATAATATGTTAAATTTACCAAATACAATGTAGAACTAAAAGCCTCCTATATGCTTTGCCGGTTTGCCCCTCTAATATGAAAAAAGAAAAGAAAAAGTCCTTACTCCCTACTGACAAGAAACCAGGTCCGACGCTTGAAAAAAAAAAAAAAAAAAAAAAGGGGAAAAACTCAAAAAAAGTCACATGGGCGCATTGACTAATTGAGGGATTCACGTCAGTTTTAAGTTTTAACCAAATTAGTATCACTTATGTTTTGTTTTGTTTTGTTTTTTTTAAAGCATGATATCACTTTTTTTAAAGGTTCTGGATTAAGATTAGGTCTAATGTCCAGTGACACTGAACCCAAACTACCAATTTTTTAAGTACAATATTTATCTTCTCCCAAGATTTACGCATGTCACCGTACACGGCAGCATTTTAAAAGCTTATCTAACTTTTGTAGCTCTCGGTAGAAGGCCAAATTTAAGGAGAATATTTAGCTATAAAATATGTTGTAGTTTAAGATTACAATTTTATTCAATATCTTTTAAGTAATGTTACAGCTACAAACTATTGATGTGACTAGCTTTTTATTAGTTTTCATTTATGCCCATCATTAATATCACTTTTTCATTTATCAATAAGCACTCACCACATCAGCAGTTTGTAAAATTTTTTGTTAAAAAGTTTGTATCTCTAGCATTGTTCATATCTTTTTATTGGAAGTGAATTTTGATAAATCCACCATTGGATGATATCTTCTTCTTATATATTTCATACTCATAAAATTTCTAGAAAATTAAAGATCAATAGTTATGTTATCAATAAATTATTTAAATCATAACTTTTTGTAGTTTAAAATTATGCATAAAATATAAGCTTATAGATCATATGGTAAATAATATTTAATTGACATAAAATTTGACATGTGTATTAAAAGCATAAAAAACATGAAATTCAATGGTTAGATTTTCAAAATATGTAGTAATGTTTATTTTATTGAGTAATATTGTAGTTCTAAGTTACAACTTATTTTGTAGTTAAATTTTGTCCCAAATTTAAATACTTTGAAGAAAAAAAAAAAGGTTGAATTCTACATACTTTTTTTGAAAGCAATCAAGGTGTGTACTGTGCATACAACTTTACGAGTATATTGTTATATTTTTAAAACTTTTACATTGATTTATTTTCTTAATTTATTTTAAAGAATCAAATTAGATTTTAAAATTGTATGTATTTGTATATATTTAGATTAATCACTTGCTTTGATTGTTATTACTTATTAACTATGAATTGGTTATTTTTGTTTATTTTTTAAGGAGATGAAATATATATATATATATATATATATATATATTTTATAGTTAATTGTTCATTTTTTTTTGTTATTAATATTGATTATTTTTTTAGATTTTTTTTATTTAAAAAATTGTCTTTAATTCTTGCTATCTGAATTGAAATCTTGGATCTGCCATTGATCCTGACATAAATGGTTAAGATATATTCATTGCTTTATTAAACAATATTTTTATATATTTTACAAAAATAAAGTTAAACTGTGCACAAATATCCAAAAAAACACATTTAACAACAATAAATTTGTGCTTGTAAGTCAATAAATCATTACCAAATTTCTTTTTTTTTTCTTCAAAAATGTGTATTTACAACTCATAATTGAATATTTATTAATTCTTAACATGTGTTTTTAGGACACTTGTTAATGGCACCCCATTTTAAAATACCCATTTTAAGGAATACAAAACTTCTGTTCTTTTTTATTTTACTTTATACTCCACTAATTATATTCTACTGTGTTTTTTTTTTTTTTTTCTATTTTTATTTTTAATTAGTATTTTATAAGAAAAATAAAATTATTACATTGTAAATTGTGATCGATGGAGCATATCAAATTGGAAAGATAAATTTGTGTTCCATGTGAGGTAGGTTTGATAGTTTCCGCCTTATTTAAAGAGTAGCAAGACTACTTCTATATTACAGTGTTAACTTAACTATACAGCATTGTTTAAAAAAAATAAAAATAAAATTAAAACTACGTTATGTTTGGCAGTTCGGCTATAAAAGGCCTGGGAAGACTTCTAGTCTTTTGTGTGCAAGTGCTTCGTTGTGACAGAGATTTAGAGAGAGATGGGTTCCATTCCAGAAGCTATTAGACCTCATGTTGTTTGCATTCCATACCCACTTCAAGGTCACATAAACCCAATGCTTAAGTTAGCCAAACTCCTTCACCATAAAGGCTTTTACGTAACTTTTGTAAACACAGAGTACAACCACAAACGCTTACTCAGGTCCAGAGGCCCCAACTCCCTTGACGGCTTGCCGGACTTTCACTTTGAAACCATTCCCGATGGCCTACCACCTTCGGATGCAGATGTTAGCCAAGACATCCCATCTCTTTCCGTTTCCATCTCAAAGAATGGCCTACTCCCACTTTGCAACCTCATTTCCAAGCTCAACAACACTTCGTCTTGGGACAGGCCACCTGTGACCTCAATTATCTCCGATGGTTGCATGTCCTTCACTCTTGACGCTGCTGAGAAATTTGGAATTCCAAATGTGCTTTTCTGGACACCTAGCTCGTGCGGCTTCTTGGGTTATATGCATTATCGCCATCTAGTTGAACGAGGTTTAACACCCCTTAAAGGTATCATCATCATATATATATATTGACCGTGTTATTTTCTATAAACCCTACTATACTCATCTCGTTCATCTGCATCACTAATTTATTAACTTATCTAATTAATTATACGTACGTATGTTAGCTTTTAATGGTTTAATATTAAAGGAATTAGTAGTGGCTACAAGAAATTTTAATTAAACAAAATTTAATAAAAATAGAACTTAAATATATCGATAATAACATGATAGTAATACACACACATATAACAAATCTTTTGTATTTACAAATTATTTAATTATATAAAGTTATATTATATCACTTTATGTGATATTTATAGTATACATGAACATATTCACATAAATATTATTATAACAAATAATAATAATATTAATATTAATGCATACAATCAATATTAGAGACACATTCCACACTTATAATACAAATTTATAATAAAGAAAGGAACACTCACAACGCACCACTCTTTACTTTTAGTGAGAGAGAGAGAGAATATGATCTGTTATCTATGTTGTTGTTTGGTTTTGGGCTTAGCTAATCTATGATTCGGGTATACAAAAATATTTTTAAGAGTAAAGTAAACTAGTAAAAAAATATTTTATATCTATCTATTTTTTTCTTCAAAATGAACCTCTTGAAGAACATCTAGCACCACCCCTGGAACGAATTCAACAATAGATTGGATTCCATATACATATAGTACATAATAAGCTAGCTAGTCCTCAGAAAGTCTATATCGTACTTGAGTCAAATCCAATTTCAACGGTTAAGGGTTCCATATAGAAGCTAAAAGGGTTTTAATTCTCTGACCTCCACTTTCTCACATTTACTTTTATGTGTTACAATGTAGACAATTCTGTATCAATTATGAATATGTGTATGAAACAGTGAATGTGAACTACTATAAAAGAATTTGTTTCCTTTTCAAGCGCCCACATGGAATACACACTTACTATTACATGATTCTCATAAAAAAGAAAAGAAAATAAAATAAATACACCATTTAACATCCCAATCTATAAGTATACGTTTTGCGAGAAAATATTAAGCAAAAAGCATTTTTTACTTAGGCAAGTGAGTTACGGCAGAAAACATGATATTTGCTTGACTTTATATATATATATATATATATATATATATATATATATATATATATATATATATATATATAATTTTTTTTTGAGAGACTTTTAACCTATGATGTCTGCTCCTGATAATAGTTCTTTATTATCAGACCAAGACATCAATCAGTTTTCAATAAGTTTTTGGTGTAAGCGGAGATTAAACTCTATATCTCTTATACAACCATTAGAGACTTTACCTATATATATATATATATATAGAGAGAGAGAGAGAGAGAGAGAAGGGGGGGGGGGGAGATTCAATTCATGAACATTTTTGGAAAATTGTTAACAGTGAAAGTAAAAAATGTATAATCAATCTAATCTATTTAATCTTACCCAGGCTTGAAAATCTTAGCAATAGTTAAAGGTGACCATGAGACTCACATACATAAGGATTCATATCAATTTATTAACGTATTCAGCAAAAATATCAATATATTAACGTGGCTATGTAACTAGTGTTAGTATATGTACCTGTTTTGTATATGTACATGCTTGGATAAATATGTACTTACGTAAGAATGCTTAATGAATATGTTTTTTTATGTTTTGTTGTGTACATATTTTAGTCATGACCCCTTATTATGCCTTGAAATAAGGCAAATGGATAATTCTTAATTCAAGCATAATCAATATCCCTTACAGATGCTATAAAAAAAAAAAAAAAAAATCCCTTACAGATAAACCATTGTGTGTGTAAATATATCATCTATCTTCATTAACATTTTCTTTATGTCAAATACATCCTATAGCTATTGAATTATCATATCGAATTAGCATACACTGAAAATTTGTATGCTAATTTTAATATTTTAACATTTGAGCACTTTATTTTTGTGTGATTTTCAGATGTGAGCCATCTAACAAATGGATACTTGGAAACCAAAATAGATTGGATTCCTGGGATGAAAAATATTTGCCTTAAAGATCTTCCAGGTTTCATTAGAACTACAGATCAGGACGATGTTAGTCTTAACTACCTTATATGCCAAACAGAGAGAGCTTCAAGAGCTTCAGGTATCATTTTAAACACATTCGACACCTTTGAACAAGATGCGTTGGATGCTCTATCCTCCATGCTTCCTCGTATATATACTATTGGACCACTTGTGTTGCTTGCTAATCAGATTAAGGATGAAAATTTGAAATCAGTAGATTCCAATCTATGGAAAGAACAACCAGGTTGTGTGGAATGGCTAAATTCAAAAAAACCCAACTCTGTAGTGTATGTTAATTTTGGTAGCATAACTGTTATGACGCCTCAACAACTCATTGAGTTTGCTTGGGGGTTAGCAAATAGTGAAAAGTCATTCTTGTGGATTATAAGACCAGATCTTGTGGTAGGTGGTTCAGCTATTCTTCCTCCCGAATTTGTAACCAAAATGAAGGATAGAGCCATGTTAGCAACTTGGTGTGCTCAAGAACAAATCCTGAAGCACCCATCAATAGGAGGTTTTGTAACACATGGTGGGTGGAATTCTACACTTGAAAGTGTGTGTGGTGAAGTGCCAATGATCTCTTGGCCTTTCTTTGCCGAGCAACACACAAATTGTCGGTACAGTTGTACTGAGTGGGGCATTGGAATGGAGATTGATAATAATGTTCAAAGAGATGTAGTAGAAAAACTTGTGAGAGAGTTAATGGATGGTGAAAGGGGTAAAGAAATGAAGAAGAATGTAATAGAGTTGAAGACCAAGGCTGAGGAGGCTACAAAACCTGGTGGTTCTTCATACAAAAATATGGAGAAATTGATTGCTGAAGTTCTCCAAGTTTGAAATGTTTAATCCAAAAAAAGAAAAAAAAGAAAAAAAAACACATTCAAGTTTATAATGAATTCTCTCTCCTAGTCTCATCGGCAATATGTGACCATGTTATATATTTGTAGGAAACCTATTCCCACTTCTGTTGCAATAAACTCCAATGATGTGATTTGGCTAATTAGTATTCTATTTTGTAAGGGCACATATTGCTATTTATGCTTCATATTTGATTATTTGTTGAGATGAAATGACATATAAGCATCTGCATAATCTTATCCAGTTTTTATTTTATTTTTTAATTTTGGGTAAAACTTAGGTATAGTTCCTTAAATGTAATACCTTAGGTTGCCCAATTAAATTTAACCATGTGTTTATATTATGTTAGGGATATCAATAGAAAATCATGAAAATTGAAATGTACTTAAAGGCATCAATGAATTGCTATATTTAAGACGATATTTGTACCCACTCAAATGAGTTTGCTAAAAAGTTGTAGGCAAATCATCTATATATAGGATGCAACTACACTTGAATTCTACAAGTAGTAATCATGGAGAATCTTGTAAAGATAGGCCAAGAATGTGTTGACCCCTTATGGTAAATTAACCAATTAACTAGCTAAGTTAATTAATTAGGTCAATTAACATGCAATACGCGTGGTAGCACAAACAAATCACCAACTAAGTTAAATGCAGTGGAAAAATAAATTTGACACGATAATTTATTCACGAATGAGGAAAACTTTCAAGGCAAAAACCCCACTGGATGAATTTAAGGTCACCACTCCCGAGAATCCACTATTATCAAAACAAGCGGTTACAAGTAAAGGAATCCCAGTACCTTATACTAACCTACAGTTGAACCCTTATCCCAATACATAATTGAACTTGTAATGTAGTGACAATCTCTCATTTCAATGCACAACTCATAGTACGTGACTAACCAATTGATGCACAAATCCAAGTACGTGACTAACACACCAACTTGATAAGGATATTGGCTGCAAAATTCTTCAGTTCATCCACACAATGATCACAAAACCCTATGGCGTACAAACGCAGCAGCTTTTTCAAGAGAAAGATGAACTAGGGCAAATTGTCTCCGGTCACAATATGCTTGCAACAACAAGTGCAACAACCTTATGAAAACCCTTAAAATAATCCTTATATATGTCTAGAGTTGTGAGAAAAGAAAACCTAAACACATAGATTGGATATGCGTGAAAAACAGTTCTGAAAAATTGATTTTCGTAATTCTCGATAGATATAGCTGTCGAGTTATCTGTCGAGCTTCACATTTTAAATCTTGATAGATATATCTGTCGAGCTATCTGTTGAGTTTTAAAACACAACACTTCTTCACTTGATTCTTGGACAGATTTGCATGGTTTCAATACTTGAACTTTAACTTTTGTTCCTTAAAGTATTAAACATATCTTAAATCTACCAAATTACAAGTAAAGTGTGTTTTGTCAAAGGATTAGCTAATTCTAAATAACATATGTTCTTAACATGTTCAACATATGTCCTAACATTTATGTATGGGGTATGGAATTTATAAAATCTCTCATAATCTTCTCAATTTTGTATATAATTAAATATGAATTATTGTATATTGTCAAGATTTTAGATTGGAAAATATTAGTAGAAAATGTAATCTAGAATCATGTTGTATACCCTTGGCCCATTGTGAAGATATGAAGCGGCTTTAAGATTGAAGACATGCTTTATGTAGAACTTGCTCCAGCAAACCATTGCTAGAGCAAATCTTTAAACCTTGCTTGAGATTTTGAATCTTTGATATTGAATTAATTAAAACTAATTCCTTAAGATTAAGAACAAATCATAATCCAATGCATTTAGCCCTAAGTTTAAAAAATGCATCTTATTAGTTAAAACTTGATATGACTTGATCTTTTGATTCTATGGTCCAATTTTGGCATTTAACACATTTTAATTGTTATGACCTTTGATTTTTTTTTTTTCGAATTAAGTTTTGTTCATCTAACCGTTCTTACGATATTTTACCCTTTGCTTGATAAAATTACAATTTTACCCTTGGTATGTGAACTAATTCCTGATTGTAAAATGTGGTGTCTAAGGAGTGCCTCCCATTTGGTGGAACTCAGTTATTGAACATCAATTTTTGATTAAAAGATATTGCAAATCAAATGTTGATAGCTGATATGCATCCATATGATTCAACATGTAATTATGAGCAATTATTTTTAATTGGTCCTTTAAACATCTAATTTAAAACTAATTACATGTCATAATCCTATTTGATAAGGTTCAAGACAATTATGTGGATGCATGTGTTAAGTAAAACATGTTATTTAAATATTAATAATTTTTAAATAAAAATATAATTTGCAATTTATTAATATTGAAATAACCATCTCGAAGAAATTAGCCAAATCCTGATATTTTTCGCATGCAAACGACAATTTTCCAATCAAATAGTAAAAATTTTAGCTATCATTAGGTCCAAGTGTTGATTGGCACTTGGATTTACCCCCATTTGCCGATCGGCAGGCAAAAGGGTAAAGACCCTCTAGCTTCAAAAATCTCAAATTCTTTTCAAATTCGAATCAGATTCTCCTAGGTTTGAGAAAACTTAGTTCTAGTGGCTCCACCCCTTTCTAGAGCTTTCTTCACCCTTTATGAATAGAGAGAGGTACTCACCATTTAAGGCACCCCATCCCCTAACATTCTAGAGGAAGTAAGAAGTGTATGTTGTATAACTGATATTCTTAGTCTCGAAGTGTGAGTGAACATCTTCTTGTTGTAGTTCTAGGATCCCAGCAACAATTATTTTAGAATCCAAGAGGAAGCAACAAAGTGAGGTACCCATGATCGTTTTCCTAATTAATCATGCGACAATCTTCCTAATCTCAAGTTGCAACCAAGCACCTTGTTGCCTCATTCTGCCAAAAGCTCTTAAAGAATTGCCTCTTCTTGTTTGTTTTAATTATATGCAGGTAAGTTTCTAATTTTTTTCATGATTTTGTTATTGTTATGTTTGAATTAATATGTTTTTAGTTTTGCCATGAGTGTTGTTATTCTTGTATGATCAAGTTTTGCTACGATGTTGCCATGCTTGCTATCTAAATATGAAAATTTATGTGTGTTGTTCATAAATAATCATGTGTTTGATCTTATATAGAGTATTATCAATTTCATGCAAAATTTTGTTTGTTCTTGCCATGTTCTTGAATTCTCAATGTATGTCATAACACACTTCAATTCCTTTGCCATGATTCACATACATTAACATGTTCTTATTTTGTTCATATAATAGTGTCTTGTTTGATTTTAAATTATCACTGACAAATTGTCCCTCAATTCCTCCCACATATTAAATCTATCTATGCTCCTCATTATTCATATTCAAAAATATGCTTGTTTTCAATTCCTTTGCCATGCCAAGACTTACATGCAATAAGTTCTTTTTAATTCTTTCATTATGCTCACATGATTCTTCATCACTTGATCACTTGTTATGCTTTCCAAGTTATGATTTCTATTTTCAAATTTCTGATTTTTGATCCAAGTTGTATGTGAAATGGCACGCTTGGTTTTTTTTGTGACATATTAAATGCTTGTATGATAAAATATGTAAATTGACCACCATAGTTTAGAAAATTGGTTTTTACTAGGTAATGTAGGTGTCTAACATCTTCACATCTTGTAACTTATCCTCCAAACATTGATCAAGGTTTCTAAATTAGTGTTTTATCCATAAAATTTTATATGAACTCATCACTTCTTTTCCATTATTCATGGTTGTCAACGTTAAGATTTTTAGCAAAATTTGTGATATAAAAATGATGTCTCTAGAATTTTTCATGAAAACCTTGCATTGTACATCCTTTTAATTAAAACTCACATGGCCACATGAGACATGTTGAATTTAGGCATGTGGCAATTCCATGAACTTATTGATGAGCTACTGAATCATATATAGTTTTACCATTCAAACTACAAAATCCAAGCTTAATTCCATGAAAACTCATAATCTTGGATCGTGAATTGGAGTTGGAGTTGACATCCCAAGTCCCAACTTGATGTGTCACAAGTAATAACGTGATTTTTAAAAGAATTTGCTTTAAGGGAATGGTTAACAGTTTGATTTTGGAACTATTTTTAGAAATTTTTTATGGAAAAAAAAAGTAACTAACTTCTTAATAGCTTTTTATATTTCCTATGAAAGTGATATTAAAATTTTTCTAAAATAATCGATTAGCAAAAACTCTGTAGACACCCATTAACTCTTGCTTTAATGTACACTATCATGGAGTTCAAAGTCTTGACTAAAATTTGCAGTTTGTTGCCCTTGTTTTCTAAATGAGGAGAGTGATGTCGAGTAAGCCAAGTATATTAGGTTTAAATAAGACACCCGTTTCTACCAAAAAAAAAAAAAAAAAAAGGAAGTGAAAGTCTTGTATTTTCATTTCATTAAGGTAGGAGTAAAGCCATGTAATTTTCATGTTTAAGCATTATTGTAATTTCATTAATTTATCAATGAAGTTCATTTGAAGTTTTCTTAATTTTTGTTTTGTAATTAAATTCAGTGGAGATTCTATACAAGTCTCTTAGGTTAAGGGGACAATATCTAAAGTCACAACTGGAAATTTTCTTTATTACTTTAAAGAAGACTCTTGGTAGTTAAGGGTGATAAAATTGGATACGACCCGCGAACTCGACACGACACGACATAAAATTAGCAGGTTATGACTTGAGACTTAAGGAGCTTGTGTCATATTTCGGTTGACACGGCTGACCTATTTAATAAATGAATTGGGTTAATGTTGAACATATAGAACCCATTTGACCCATTTAATTAAATGACATTTTACCAATATACCCTTCAAACTCTAGATATATAAACTTATTAGTTGTTATGATTTATTTTCTTTGATATATTGTGATTGATTATTTGTGATATTGTGATATGTTTTAGTTTTGAATGATTATTTGTGATGTAATTACTCGTTAATTCTGAATTTTATATTAAAAATATTTATTTATTTGTTTTTTCATTTTTTTTTTCATTTTGATAAAATCTGATAAACAGGTTGACATGACTGACTCGTTTAATAAATGGGTCGTGTTAAGGTTGATGAATCTTGACCCGTTTAATAAAAATGTTAGGTTAGTGTTGACCTATATCGTTGAATACTTATGAGTTGACATGACACGAATCCGACATGCAAACATGAATTGCCACCTCTATTGGTAGCCTTGGGTCATGGGTCTCTCACATGGATGTCTAAGAGATCCTAATTAGAAAAAGATTTTTAATGTATGAGCCTCTTGGTTGGTTGAGTTTTGTCTGGAACATTGTACACCTTGTAAGGTTGAATTTAATCAACCATTTTGTTAGCTTTATTTCGTGCCAAATTTTCTTGTAATTCAGCATTTATTAACCCTGTATTTAGGTGGGAATCATGTAAGGGTAGTGTGTAAGAGAGTGTGAAGAAATGTTCAACATTGTGCAAAGAAGCAGGGACTCGCGGGTGGCTCGCTACTGGCAAGCAGCCAGAAGTAGGTCACGTGCCAAGCATGCGGAGAAACTGAAGTGTCATGCCAACTATTGCACTACAGGGTAAAAAGTCCAGACTGGCAATTCAATTACCTCGCGGCTAGAACTCGCGGCTCAATCAAGTTGCGAGGCCAAGCCGCCAGCCAGCTCTATTTTGGAAAAACTGACTCTTCGCATTCCAAACACACGCCACTATATATAAACCCTTATACCCACGAAATGTAGAGAGTTTCCAGAGAAAATTTTGAGAGAGAAACTGAAAGCTCGAAATATGTGTTGAAAACACAAGAGCTGTTTAGACCCCTGAAATAAAATTACGGCTCGATAGATTTTACACTAACTTAATACTAAGTGCGGAATAGTGTAAATGCGAGCGGATAAACAAACAAGCTACTCTAATACATAATCTAAGCAACACAGCAGTATAACATAATGTAAAAGAGTATGGAAGTAGGATGCAAACACAAGATAACACGCCGATGTGTTATCGAAGAGGAAACCGAAGAACTCGGCGAAAAACCTCTCCGTCGCCCTCTAAGCGGAAATCGATCCATTGGACAATCAGTTGGGATACATGGGTTAGCAAGAGACCCTCCAAGCCTAATCTACTCGATGTACCTAAGTCCTCCAAGCTCCTACTCCAACAAGCTTCTCGGAACCGTGTCTTGTCTAGCTATCCAGATCCCGCAACAAGCTCCATGTTGCATCTGCCATCCTTGGCTTCTTCCAATTGCTTCCCAGCAGCACCAAAATGTCACTTGACACTCTCAAAGGGTGTGGTAAGTGTTTGGGCTATCGACCTCTCAATGATATGGAAATGGAGAGGTAGGAGTTAAAGAAATACCACGAGCAAGTGTGTAGAGAATTGTAGGTATGACAATCTTTAATACTCAATGTGTTTGGCTAGGGTTTTCTCTCAGAAGTACTCCTCAACATTTGTGGGTAATGTGGGTATAAATAGTGTAGGCACAGAAAGTGTGTATCAGACTGGACAGGCTGGCAGAATAGAATGCCTCGCGGGTGTCTCGCGGGAAGGCCTTACCCGCGAGATACTCGTGAGACACAGTTGTTTCCATCCTGGCCTGACTCTTCGCATTTCAGCATGTGTAGGGCACATGTGTTACTTCGCGGGAAGCTAAGTCGCGATATACCCGCGAGAAATCTTCAGTCTTCAAATGCTTGAGTCTTCATACTCTCTCTCTCTAATACAAAACCCTTACAAAGAAATCCCACAATAAATACAGGATATAAAAGATTGAAAGTAATTACAATCAAATTTGGCACGGAATAAAAGCCAACAGAATACATAGTTGTAAATAACAACTTTACAGAAACCCTAGAGAAAAATAAGATTGATTCATCCACAATCTTCACCTAAGAGACTCTTTAAATTCCTCTACTCTCACCCTCTCCATTGTTACATTTTTGAGAGGTTTTTAGCCAAATCATTTTCTCACCATATCAATATATGTGAGAAGGCTTTTTGGTGCTTTGGGAAGCAGTTAGGAATGGACCAATTCATATTGGTTGATGCTATGGGCTACAGTGGAATCTGGTAAGCTAGAAAAGACATAGGTTCAGCGTAACTTCGTTAGAGTAAGAAGCTTAGAGGGTTTAGGTACATTGTGTAGATTAGGCTTGGAGGGTCTATTACTCTTCATGTATCCCAACTACATTTTCTAGTGGATTATGAACCGCTTGGAGGGTAGCGAAGAGGTTTTACGCTGAAGGCTTCGATTTCCTCTTCGATAACACATCGAGTGTTGTCCTTGTGTTTGCATCTCTCTTCCCTTTATATATGCCATTTAATTACTGCTGCGGTTGTGATTATTTATGGTTTAGATTGTTTATCAATTATGTTTTAGCTTATATTCATGTTTCGCACATTTATTGTTTGATTATAAGCTTGAATTGATAATTTATAATTTGGGGTCTAAATGTTCAAAGGTGATTTATACACATATTGAACCTTCACACCTCTTTTAGGTGGGTGGCCTTATGCATTTACCTACTGTTGTCCTTACATGGCATGGTGAGGTAGCAAGTCTTACCTTTATTACAGAGACTAGAATGACATATCTCTGGCACAAGCTTTAGTCCATGACTGTACAAGTGAATTTATAAGAAAGGAACCTAACCATGGATCCCAATAACCGAGCAAAAGGTAGAGAGTCAGAATTCATTGAATGAAAACTTGCAACAATGAAAGAACCTACTTTCTAGGTTTCGAACCAACTAGTAGGGTTGATTAAGAGGCACTATGAAGTTTAAGTAGAAGGGTAAACTTCAACGAAAAATTGCCGAGTAACAGAGCCCATAGTGTGTATACGTTGATTGATGGCTTAAAGAGGATATTTATAGTTCAGTTTAATTTTTATTTATTTATTTTTGGGTTGCTCATTCGTTTCCTATAGACTCGAGTGAGTGGATGCGTTTTTAGGGTGCTCCACTCAATATTGTATGGGAAAATATTTATATAGTCCTGGAGTAGTGTTTTGGGACTACTTAAGTTAAAGGGGTTGGGTGGGTTCCAAATTAGTTCAACTGGTAAAGTCTCTGATGGTTGTATAAGAGATCTAAGATTCAATCTCCGCCTACACTAAAAACTGATTGGTGTCTTGGTCTGATGATAAAAAGCTATCATCAAGAGGAGGCGCTATAAGTTGAAACCCTCTAAAAAAAATAGTTCAAGAGGTCGGAATATTTAAGTTAAAAGGGTCGCACATGATTATAACAATAAATGTTGGCATGATGGGAAAAACAACTCTTCGAAGATACTATTGTTATTATTATTATTTTTTTAAATTTTTATTATCGAGTTTCAAATGTTCTCGACTGAATTTAATGACCTTTTACTTTGTATCTTCCCTCAATCTCTATCTGAGTGTTCTCTGCTCATATATATTGATCGATGACCGAAGTGTGTTGCTCAGCTAGATGGAGCGGCGTCACCACATGGATGTGGTTTTGGGCTTGAACGATTTGGGCCGAATTAATGTTGGCGCAAGGGCTTGTACAGACTACAGAGACCCTTTTTGTTTTTTTAAGCAAAGACTACAGAGACCTATGAGTGGTGAAAGATATCTGTTATTATTGTTTTATTCTCCTTTTCATTGACAAAAGCTAGAAAAATATATTAAAGTTAACGTGAAAACTTCGTGAATAAAAAACAGTTCAGATCATGAGCAGATAAGCTCCATAGTTTTGAAACCCGGACCGGACCGTACGGTCTGACCGGAAAAAAATACGGTCTGACCGGAAAAATCTCACGGTTCTCTACTTCCTCTGATTCTGAACCTAAAAAAAAAAAAAAAAAAAAAACACAAAAAAAACAAGCTTTAAATTCTGGAACCGTGATCAGACCACTTGGCCGGCATGCATTGGACTTTTTTTAGATCTGGAACCAAAAGATTTGTGAGGAAAAAAAAAAAAAAAAAAAAAAACTGAGAAGAAGAAGATGAAACAGCAAGCTAGCAACCCAACACAGATCACCAGTCACAGCCTTCATCTTCGTCTTCTGTTTCTGCTTCTATTTCTTCTTCTTTCTTCTTTTTCTCTTTCTTCTCTACGTTCTTTCCGTGGAGACTAGCAGACTGCTGTGGTTTCTCTCACCTTCTCTCTAGCTGTTTGGGTTTGTTTTGAATACTTTTTTATGTTTCCAAAGCCCTTCATGTGACTTGTCATAGCATTGGGAAGAATCCAGACCCCTCCTACACGTGCCTTGGCTTTGGGAAGAATCCAGAGCATTGGGAAGAATCTAGAGCTCCTCCTACACATGTCTTACACGTGACTAGGCATTGGGAAGCATCCAAAGCATTGGGAAAAATCAAGAGCCCCTCCTACACGTGACTAGGCATTGGAAAACAAGAAAACTTTTTATTCTTGAAATGAGCAAAATTTTTCAGCCATTAGAATTGGAGCTTTGAGCATGTGATGTGACTATTAATGGATTGATAGGTAACAAATAAAATATTATAAGTATTTTTAATTAATATTTATAATATTTTTTTTTTAAAAAATATAGTGTTATAAAATATTTGACAACTTTTTTGTCACAATTATAACGTAATAAAATTTGAATGATAGGAAAAAAATAATGAGTCAACGGATACAATTAAATATATAATAATTATTAAATAATTATTTTAATTTAAAATTACTAAGTGTCCTTCTAATTCCTATATTATTACAATATAACTATCACGAGTTTTACTGATCAACATATAAATAAATAAAGTAATATTATATCTATGTATGCTTAGGATATATATATATATATATATATATATATTTTTTTTTTTTTATAAACAATGTATACTTAGGATATGATATATTTTATTTGTCCTATGAAAGTTATGATATAAAAAAATATATATTTGAAAGATAGATTTCTATATTTAATTGGGTTATTTAATTTAATTTTTCTATTTATACTAATTTAATATATTTATTTATATTTAAATAATTATTAAATTAATTATGACGTCATCACGGTTCGACCCCGGTTTGACCTCGATTCGACCTTAAAAACCTTGAACCTCTTCCTTTTACGGTTCAATGAACGGTTCGGATCTGAAAACCTTGCAGATAAGAGCAATTATCATATTTTATATTTGCAAAGAGCACGAGTTAAATAGCCAATGGCGTCAGGTCAAACCATTTAAACAAAAGACTTCAACATGTGGTAGCATATTTTAAGGAGAAAGACTTCAACGTGTGGTATAGCATATTTTAAGGAGTGATTTGCTATAATCCTTCGTTTTACTCCAAGAAATTCTGCAGTTACTTATTTTATTAATAAGTCCAACTGCAGAATTTCGAAGTTGGGAAATTTACTGCTTTTAGATTGTTGTAATTGGTCTTCAGCCAAAAATAAATATAAGGATACAATTTTTCTATCACAACTTTTATCACAAGTCACAAACTTGATGCGGTTGACTACTTGATTGTGAGTAGTGAAAGATACATGGTAGATCCTTCTGAAAAATGTATAATAAGCAACTAATTAAAATCTATCATGTTAAAATAGTAATAAAAATTGTGGTACGAAATTTGGGATCTTAGATTAACTAAATAAAAAGATTATTGTGATTGGTTGCACTTTATCTTAATGCCCATTTTAGGTAGGTTTGAAAGGTTCTTAAGAGTAGGAAGAGTTGACTACTTTTAGTTAGGGAAATTAGGGAAATGAAGATTTATAGCTGACATGCTATATATATATATATATATATATATATATATATATATATATATATATATATAGTTCTGTGTCATAACTTTTGCCACAATTTTGATGTGGTTGATTACTTGACTGTGAGTGGTGAAAGAAACTTAGTAGATCCTTATGAAATTAATAGGCAACCAATTACAGTATATCATGTTAGAGTAGTAGTAAAATTTGTGGTTTTAGATTTACTTGATAAAAAAATTTTTGTGATTGGTTGCAATTTATTTTAACGCCCATTTCAGGTTGGTTTGAAGGGTTCTGCCTTAAAGAGTAGGAAGAGTAGACAACTTTAGACCTATAGCTAACACTCTCTCTCTCTCTCTCTCTCTCTCTCTCTCTCTCTCTCTATATATATATATATATATATATATATATGTATATTATTGTTAAGATAAAATAAAATATTTTCCACAGTTAGACGAAAAAAGGTATCATAAGACACTTTTGTTTGTGAGTGTACGTGCTTCATCGTAAGAGCATTTGCATTAGCTCGTGCAAAAAGTCTTATGTATTTTAGCATAAGAATTTATTTATTTATTTTTATTCTATCTACTCATTTTTCAAAACACATACATCAAATATATCTATTTTACACTACATTTCATTAAAGGACAAAGTTTGACTACAAACTTCGTTGTAATCTAAGGTTACAACTTCACTTAATATATTTTTATTGGATGTAAAATTTTATAAATCCGGAATTTAATTATATTTTCTTTTTATATCTTCTATGCTAGCAAAATTTTCAAAAAAAATAAAAAAATCAATAGCTATGTCATTAATTAAATGTTTAAATTTCAATTTTGCTTAGTTTAAATTAAATTATGAATAAAAAATAAGTTTATAGATCGAATAGTAAATAATATCGGATTGGCGTGAAATTTGACGTGTGTTAAGAATACAAAGAATATGCAATCCAACTAATATATTTTTCAAATTATTTTTGTTATTGTTCTTTTCTACTCTTGTTAATTAACAAAAACTATCAAAATATTTAAAGGATCATAGGTAAACATCGGAAAATAAGAAATAGCTCAGATTGAGCATATAAAGAGCACTAATTGGCTTTCTATAGTTGGACAAAGTTTAGAGACACAATTTTTGTTATAACGTTGATGTAGTTGACCATGAGTAGTGAAAAAAAAATGATGAGTCTATGTAAAAGTTATTGTCCATAACTTATAGTTGATTATTTAAATAAGTTGTGGTAAAAGTTGTTCTTGTTTGCACGAGATAATAACATGTGCTCTACTAATACACGTGTCATGTTGATTTGTTAGTTAGTAGCCGTTTGTAACATATTAGAGAAAGTTAGGTAAGGAAAGTTAGTTAGAGATATAAACCAATTAGTTCACTATGCTTACTAATATTTAAACAGAGATG
Source organism: Quercus glauca (assembly GCA_023736055.1). Classification (NCBI taxonomy): domain Eukaryota; kingdom Viridiplantae; phylum Streptophyta; class Magnoliopsida; order Fagales; family Fagaceae; genus Quercus; species Quercus glauca. Next base: position 26,573,180 of record CM043325.1, on the reverse strand, counting down.
ATATAAAGTTTGATTAATTATAATTGAATGCTCGAAAATGTGTTAAAAACATAAGAGCTGTTTAGACCCCCTAATTAAAAATTACAGCTCGATAGATTTTACACTAACTTAATACTAAGTGCGGAATAGCATAAATACGAGCGGATAAACAAGAAACTACTCTAATCCATATTTAAAGCAACACAGCAGTAAAAATGAAATGAACAAGAGTAGGGAAGAAGGATGCAAACACAGATAACACCGAGACGTGTTATCGAAGAGGAAACCGAAGAACTCGGCAAAAAACCTCTCCGCCGCCCTCCAAGCGAAAATTGATCCACTAGACAATCATTTGGGATACATGGGTTAGCAAGAGACCCTCCAAGCCTAATCTACCCGATGTACCTAAGCCCTCCAAGCTCCTACTCCAACAAGGCTTCTCGGAACCCTGTCTTGTCTAGCACTCCGGATCCCGCAACAAACTCCATGTTGCATCTGCCATCCTTGGCTTCTTTCAATGCTTCCCAGCAGCACCAAAACGTCACTCAACACTCTCAAATGATGTGGTAAGTGTTTGGGCTATCAACCTCTCAATGGTATGGAAAATGGAGAGGGAAGAGTTGAGGAAATACCATAAGCAAGTGTATAGAGAAATGTGGGTATGATAATCTCTAATTCTCAATGTGTTTGGTTAGGGTTTTCTTATTGAAGCACTCCTCAACATTTGTGGATAATGAGGGTATATATAGGATATGTACAGAAGGTGTGAGTCATTCAGTATAAGCTGGCAGAATAAAATGCCTTGCGGGTGTCTCGTGGGAAGGTCTTACCCGCGAGATATTTGCGAGACACAGCTGTCTCCACCTGGCCTGACTCTTCGCATTCCAGCATGTGCAGGGCACACGATTCACTTCGTGAGAAGCTAGGTCGCGACATACCCGTGAGAATTCTTCAGCCTTCAAATGCTTGAGTCTTCACACTCTCTCTCTATTACACAACCTTTACAATGAAATCCCACAATAGATACAGGATATAAACGATTGATAATAATTACAATCAAATTTGGCACGGAATAAAAGCCAACAAAATACACAATTGTAAATAACAACTTTACAATAATCCATGTGAAACTTGATGTATATTAGAATAATTGATATGTTTGTGAAGAGCATCAATCAAGCAAACAATGAGATTAGGACAAACCATTTTATTTGCAGTTTGTATTATTTGCCGGGCATGGCGGCAAGCATTAACAATATGCCGCATTAGTGGATGTGAGATATTTTATCAAAATTTTTTTTTTTTGGTGTCCACCGACTTTCTAAAAAAACCAATAATAATCACATTTTTATTTATAGAAGAAAAAAAAAAAGTGTACCCCGATTAGGAAGACTACGATTAGTAAGTTAAGACCGATAGCTGAGCGAATATATCAATTGATATATGAGATGTCACAAATCTCAATACCACTGAAGTAATTAAACAAAAGCTTATTTTTTAAGAAAAAAATTAATGGAAATAAAAGCTACGTTATATATGTTATGCAGTTCGGCCATAAAAGGCCTGGGAAGACCATCTTTCTGTTTGTGTGTGTAGTTTCTTGAGAGAGAGAGAGAGAGAGAGAGAGAGAGAGAGAGAGAGAGAGAGAGAGAGAGAGAGAGAGAGAGAGAGAGAGAGAGAGAGAGAGAGAGAGAGAGAGAGAGAGAGAGCTGGGTTCCATTCCGGAAGCTATTAGACCTCATGTTGTTTGTATCCCGTACCCACTTCAAGGCCACATAAACCCTCTGTTGCACAGAAACGAACACGGACACGGACATGACACGGACACAAATACGAGGATACGGCAATTTTTAAAAAATAAGGACACGACACGGCCGAGACACGGCGGTTAAATAATTAATTATATTTTATATTTAGGCATATTTTTTAATATTTTTAGACATAAAATACGTTTATATCTAGAATTTAAATTTTGTAAGAACTACAAATAAGCAAACTAACACCTAAAGTAGTACAATAATATACATAAAATGTTTAGAGTACAAACCATAAAAGGATAACAAGTTCAACATCAATAAAACTATAGCAGGACACACAAAAACACCTACAAGTACAAACATTAGTTTCAGTATTCATTTTAGTAAAATCACCTACAATATTTAACTTTAATAAATAAATAAAACTATAGTAGAACACACAAAAACAAATTTATAACTTATAAGTTATAACTTATATAAATAAATAAATAAAAAAGGACAGAGGGCACCGGGCACCCACAGCAGCAGTGAAAAAAAAGAAAAAAAATAAAAGAAAAAAACCAAAACGCGTTACACTTATATAAATAAGGGCCTGTTTGGATAAGCTGTTCATAAAGGTGCGTTTTAAAAACGAGCATTTTTAAAACGTGCGTTTTGAAAACATCATTTTAAAAACCACAGATAAACATTTGGTAAAGATGTGAAAATATGCGTTTTTTTGTTTTTAAAGCTACATTAAGCGTTTGGATAAGCTGTTTTAAAAATGGCTTTTTGGAGTATAAATTCCAAAAAATGACTTAACTATTTTGTTAAGGTTATTTTGTCATTTTTCCTTTAATCAATGTTTTTTTTTAATTATTATTGAAAATATGTAATTAAGCCTAACAATTATATTAATAATAATAACAATAATGATGTTGTCGTTGTTGGAATCATGGAGAGAAATTTATATAATTTAAAATTGAAAAAAAAAAAAACCATCAAGAGGAATATATTAAAATGATTAGGAAAATAATTATATTAAAATAATTACTAAAAAAAATAAGCAGAGCTAATTGGTATAACTCAAGGGAATCAAACAAGTATTAAAGTAAATTTAAGATCATGAAATAAGTAGAGCTCATCAAAGTCATTGACAAAGAGTTGAGACTTGAAAGTGGAGGTAGATAATGTTGTCATTAAGTCATCTATTTTTTTTAAGATAACAAGTTTTGGCCCTAAGGAAGAGGAACAGTAGTGACCTCCACTTCATGAGGCAAAGGTCCCTAACTAATTATGCTGCTCCCTTCGGGTTGTTATTAAGTCATCCATATAGTTTCAAAAAAGTGAGTATTCAAGGTTGTCATTTTTTTTTTATCAACCTCGTCAAAGAATCTATACTTCTACCAACAATGGTAAAGTTTTTTCCCAAAATCTCTTAGCAGCAATGAGCCAATAACGATCATTGTTGACAAATATCTGATACTATTTAACTAATGTAAAAAAATGTACAGAATATATAGTTTATTATAGTATATATATTTTTGATAACCAGTATATATATATATATATATATATATATATATACTATTGTACTTTTTATTTTTATTTTTTTGAGTTAAAGAGTAGTATTATAACACAGTTAAAGGGAATAAAAAATACACTAGGCCACGTGAGTGACATGACCATTTGGATGGGTAAAGAGTGAACTTGAAGACTTGTCTTTCTCACTTCCCATCACTGACCACAAGTTTCAAAATTTTGCATTGAGATTCACAGCCGGATAAAACAAAGAAAAAGAAAAAGAGAAGGAAGTTGCTAGAAGTAAAAGAAGGAGAAGAAGTTCATGAGGTAGCATCAGGGAAATGAGAAGAAGCAGCAGCTTGATTGATCTACAACAACAGGTGAAATTTTTTTTCAAAGATTCACAAAAGCCTCAACTGCTTCTTCGATTTTTATTCTTCTTCAAAGACCTTCAATTTCTTAGAAATCCGGTATCCAAAATTCAATATTCTCTCCGATATTGCTGGAATGATTCCTGTACTAGCCAAGGTTCTATTATGGTATACATGGGGGAAGGGATAAAGTTGGTATTTCATTTTGTATTTGTGCTATTTTTATTTTCTGAAGAAAAAAATAGCGGTTAGCCCATCTGCGTCTCTGAAAATGCAAAGTTTTGCCGTGTTTTGTAAACGTGAAAAATCTAGATTTTGAAAACGTAAACGTGCTGATTTTATGGTGCAGTTTGGATTGCACGTCTGCGTCTGGCGTTGGCGTTTTGGTTCTTATTTATTTATTTTTTTTTTTCAGCCGCTTATGTTGACGTTTAGAGACAAAAGGTACAGTGCATGCACTGTTTATGCACTGTGCATGCACTGTTTATGTACTAAAAAATATAAAAAATAGGTCTCACCGGTACTATTCACAATTTAAAAATTATTTTGCTACAGTGTTTTCAGTTTTCAATTTTCAGCAACAATAAGCTCAATCCAAACGAACCTATATGAAGCTAAACGATTTGGCAAATCACGTTTTTGTCTAAAATGCTCGTTGAGGTTTTGTAAACAGCCTATCCAAACGGGCTCTAAGTAACAGTACACCCCCCTATTCCCCAAAATCAATATCTGAAAGAAAGAAAGAAAGAAAAAAAAACAGAGAGATCGGAAGGGAGAGATAGAGAGATCGGAAAGGACAGAGGACAGAAGGAGGGTGGGCGTCGATGTCGGAGCTCGCCGATCGGCCCGATCTAACTCCGGCGAGGGACAGAGGGTAGCGGCAGCGACAGAGGGAGGGTGGGTTGAGAAGAGCTTGAGATGTGGTTTCAAGTTTCAAGTTTCAACTTTCAAAGACTCTAAACTTGCTTTATTGATTTAGGGTTATCACAAAATCAATGGTATTGGTAAGTCTACCTGGGAAAATCTGTGAATTTTTTTTTTTTTCACTGCTGGCGTGTCAGACGAATCGGATCCTCGTCGGCGCCGTGTCGGAGCCGCGTCGGCGCCGTGTCGGAGCCGCGTCAGCGCCGCGTCGGAGCCATGTCGGAGCCGCATCGGCGCCGTGTTGGAGAAGCAAAAAAAAAGGGACACCGCCGGACACTTGAATCTGGCGCGTCGTACACGCGTCGGTGTCCGACACGTGTCGGACACAAACATGACGCCAAAAATGGCATGTCCATGCAACCTAGCATAAACCCAATGCTTAAGTTAGCCAAACTCCTTCACCATAAAGGCTTTTATGTAACTTTTGTAAACACAGAGTAAAACCACAAACGCTTACATAGGTCCAGAGGCCCCAACTCCCTTGATGGCTTGCCGGACTTTCACTTAGAAACCATTCCCGATGGCCTACCACCATCGGACGCAGATGTTAGCCAAGACATCCCATCTCTTTCCGTTTCCATCTCAAAGAATGGCCTACTCCCACTTTGCAACCTCATTTCCAAGCCCAACGACACTTCGTCTTGGGACGGGCCGCCTATGACCTCAATTATTTCTGATGGTTGCATGTCCTTCACTCTTGATGCTGTTGAGAAATTTGGAATTCCAAATGTGCTTTTTTAGACACCTAGCTCGTGCGGCTTCTTGGGTTATATGCATTATCGCCATCTAGTTGAACGAGGTTTGACACCACTCAAAGGTATCATTTTCTTCATCATCATCATCATCATCATCATATATATATATTGACAGTGTTATTTGCTATAAACATTTTTTTTTTCCATACCATTCAAGGGAAAGGCAGTACAACAGAATAAATTACAATCAATACGAACCGACAGAAGAAACCCAGCAATGATGTATTGGCACTCGGGTTGCCAATCTAGCTACAGACTTCAAGCTATTTACAACTACAGAGGGTACCCAAAACACATCACAAAAGAACCCATTTTGATTCAAAAAGCATAGATCAGCTATCCTAGTACTGTCTAACCAATCCAAAGTTGTTTTCCTCTTGTAAGTCTGCAGAAGACTCCTACTATTGCTGAGAACCAAAACACTCCGAAAGCCTTGTTCTTTTGCAGTCAAAACAGCTTCAAGCATAGCCTCCAGCAGAGCCCCTGTTGAAGATCTAGCATTGCTACTAATTACCCCAGAAAACACCTTTTCCCCTTGAACTGTTACAGCTTCATAAGCAGCACCATATCTATGTGGAACCCTCCTTCTACCATCTACAAGCTTGAGAATCAGTTGCCACTCCCCTGCTGCACTTTGTCTCACTGACCTGAAGCTTCTATCCTCCCTGCCTCCTGAGATGCCCAGGTTTGAGTTTGTGTCCCTGTACCTGCAAGATAGTTGTTGAGCAGTTAGAATCACTTCCACTGGATTTGGGGTAATTCCTTGGTGAAGAACTTTGTTCCGATGGGACCAGATAATCCAGAGAAAAGTAAGAACATCCTGCACATAGCGCATTGAATTCCCATCATTCCCATTTCGCCTTGAGATGAGTTGCTTAATCCACTGTTGAACAGAAATATTGGTGAGATCTGATGTGTGAATGGACAAAATAGAACCATGCCAGCAAGCTCTAGCAAAGGGGCATTGGAGGAAAAGATGAGTATGACTTTCTTCCTCCTCATTACACATAGGACGCCATTTAACACTTGAAATACCCCTGCTGTATAAATTAAGAAGAGTAGGAAGGCAGTTATGCAAAAGTTTCCAGATGAAGATACTAATTTTCAAAGGAATCTTAATCTTCCAGAACGACATCCACCATCCTTTGTGAGCTTGAAAAGGTCTAGGTTGGCTTGCTATAAACATTAATACTATACTCATGTCTTTCGTCCGCATCACTAGTTTAGAAGTGCAATATGTATTCTCATCACTATTTATATTAACTTATGTAGTTGTAAGTACGTTAGTTTTTTTAATGGTTTAATATTGGATTCCATATAGTAAGCTAGCTAGCCCTAATTAAGCTAGTCCGTACCGTACTTAAAATCCATTTTCAACAAGACCCCACATGAACCACACCGGCCCTTTAGTTCTATTATCAGCCTAAAAAATGAACCAAATCTATACTGATAGGCCACGAACGAATTGACCTCTTGTGATTAATTAACTAATTAATTTAACCAAGTTGATTAATTAAGTTAATTAACATGCAAACGCGTGGCAGCACAAACATATCACCAATAAACTAATAATGCAGCGAAAAATAAATAACATGGTGATTTGTTTACGAATGGGGAAAACTTTAATGGCAAAAACCCTACCGGGTGATTTTCAGGTCACCACTCCCGAAACTCCACTATTATCACAACAAGCGGTTACAAGTAAAGGAATCTCAAGTACCTTACCAACCTATAGTTGAACCCTTACCCCAATACCCAATTGGACTTGTTTTGTAGTGATAGTTTCCCATTTTTTTTGATACACGGCTCTCAAGTACATGACTAACCAGTTTGTGCGGATCCCAGTACGCGACTTCAATCACCAAAACTAGAAAGAAAGGTTGGCTGCAAAATTCTTCAGTTCATACACATGATGAAGATTAAGAAGATGCTTGGTCACAAAACCCTTGGTGCAAATACACAGCAACTTCTTCAGGAGAGATGAACTAGGTTAAGAACTTCGTCTCCGGTCACAATTTGCTTGAATAGATTTTTCTCAATGCTTGTACAACTTGTGAATTCTTAGACGGCCCTTAAAACAATCATTTTATATGTCTAGGGTTAGGAGAAAAGAAGGCCCAAAGACACATTTACAGATCCCAAGAAATCAGATCAGAAATTCTGATTTTTATAAACCTCGACAGATAGAAGCTGTCGAGAAGCTGTCGAGCAGGTGTCGAGCTTATGGACTTGAACAGCTTACTGAAGCTTGATAAATGCAACTGTTGAGCCAACTGTCAAGTTTTAATGAATCTGCACTTTTAACTTGTTTTCTTGAATAGACTTGAAGGTTTCAATACTTGATCTTGAAACATGGTTTCTTGAAGTATTTCAACACATCCTAAATCTAGCAAAATACAAGTAAAGTGCGTTTTGTCAAAAGATTAGCCAATTACATAAAAGTATGACATATGTTCTTAACATGTAAACCACATATGTCCTAACAATCTCCTCCTTTAGCAATCCGTGACAAAACCACAACTAACAAATGATCATATGAGAGAAGTCATAAATCACTCAACTCATATTCACTTGTTTAATACAATAAAATCTATCCTAACACAAACTCTTAAAAAACTTTGCAAGAAGAGAGTTTATGACAAGTAGACTTTGGCAACCTGTATTTCTGAAATACTTTAAACAAAACTCATCAAGGCATCTTTGTGTGAAACAGAAATAATATATTGCATATAAGTAAAGAAACATGTGTATAAAGAGAGAAAAAAAACAACACATGTAAGAGGTAGGTGAAAGAAACAACAAACATCCACATATAGAAAGAAATAAGTACAATGTATGTCAGAAGGGATCATAAGACCAAATGTACAAGAATAATGTATCTATATAAGAAAGAAAAGACAAGATACATCATATCCTTACTACATCCCTCAAGTATCAACACTCCCCTATCAAAAATGTCATATACTAACTCTCCCCCTAAGATGACTACTTTCATATCCTAAAATTACTCCCCATTTTTGTCACGAGTGACAAAGGGTAAAGTGTCAAGCAGACATCTCATCAGAAGAGCTAGCATCTCCATCATCATCATCCGAAGTGTCATCATCATCACCATCATCATCATCATCCTCAGAATTAGAATCAGAAACCACTAGAGGAGGTAGTGAAGGAGTAGCCTCAGGAGCAAAACCACCCATGGTCGCCTGACATTGTGCAATACGACCAACACGAATGTTCACCTGATACAACTCAATAGAGAGCGTATCAAGGCGAGCATCCATGTGTTGCAGCTGCGCCATGATGTCTCTAAGAGATACATCGCCCAAAGAAGAAGAGGGAACAGATGTAGATGGAGCAGATCGAGAGGGTGCCGAACGAGATGGAGTCGAATCGAAGGGAGGAGCTGATGACTCCTATTGTGACCTAAACTGAGCCTCACTACGTTTTACGGTAGCGGCATCTATGGCACATACGATAGAGAAGTAATCAGAGGAGGGAAAAGGAACAGAAAAATGGCATAGGATCCTCGTGATAGCAGAAGGAAAGATAATCTTATCATGGGTAGCCGTATCCCTAAACACATCTACGATGGAAAGAATGAAATGTGAAGGAAAATCTATAGTGAGGTGCTCCAACAAAGAAAGCAAAAATTAAGTACGAGGCTCTGTGATAGAGTTATAGTGAGAGAGTAGGTGCAACACAAAAGCCATCACCATGTTCATGAATCTAGGACCTTTAGCAAAAGGCCGACATGGTGTAAATTGACGCTTACCCCAAACAGATGGGTGCTCACAGAAAGCAGACATCATCTCATCTTTGGACACAGTCCTCAGATGCTCACAACCGGGGTAATCAGGATGCTTTACCCTTGAAACTCTAAGCACATCCGCAACAAGCTGTGGTGTGACAGCAAAGCGCATACCTCGAACGCGAGTATGAAAGAGAGATACTAAAGAATCAATCCCGTGCATGTTAGAGTAAAACTCCTGAATAAGCACGAGAGGACAAGTGACCGGGATGTCACACAGTGACTCCTATCCTCGACTGTGAATAACATCGGGAAGGTCAGTGTCGGTGAAGTCCGCCAAAATGACTCGGCGTTCCGAATGAACACCTCGTCTAAAGAAGTTCTCCAAGAATGCTTTACGGGCATCCTCATCACGAAACCGAATCTTAGAAGGAGTAGGATCAGAAGAAGATGATGCCCCGGAAGGAAGAGGGTTCCGAGAAGGAGCAGACTTACGTTTAGGTGCCATAGACACTACTAACAAAACAGATTGAGAGAGAGAGAGGGAGAAAAAGACAATTAGAAAAATCCCAAAGCATCTTAAATATATCAAGATATATTGAAAAGAGAGTACGTATGCATGGGAAATGCATGAACATGTAACACGCAAAAGAAATTTCATCATGGGCTCAGCCCAATCCAATCCTACTAGCACACAAACATATTGCACACATCTAAATGCATGAAGATATTGTTACAATGCAAATGAGATGCAATGCATGAGATTTTGAACACATTTAAATGAAAACCCATCCCAAAATTATAAGAAAAACTCATCAATTTTGAAAAACCCCAAAATTTAAAAAAAAAACCCCAAAACCTAAGATTCAAAAACATGAAATGCATGAAATATGAGAAGAAAAGAGATCATACCAAGTGATTTGAAGCAAAGAGAGGCTGAAATCACATGGGTTGAAGGTTTGGAGTGAGAAAAATGAGTTTGGGAGGTGAACTGGTGCGGACAGATCGAGAGAGATCGAGAATATGAGAACCGGATCGCATGGGGGGCTTATATAGCTCTTTAGTAAATCTCGATAGATACAAGTATCGAGAGGTGTCGGGACATCTGTCGAGGTAGGTGTCGAGAAGAATGGTCGTCGACAGATACAGGTGTTGAGGATGTATCAAGGAATAAACACCAGAACCTAGAACAGAAGCTTGATCGATTGACAAGGTATCGAGAAGCTATCGAGGAGACAGGAGATTTCTCGATCTATCCACCAGGTGTCGAGATTGCGATAAGAAAAAGCTTGAGAAGCTCGACAGATAGCTAGGTATCGAGGAGGTGTCGAGGAGGTGTCAAGGAGGTGTCGAGCCAACTTTTAAAAACGTTTTTCAAGAAGAGAAAAACGCAGGCATGACTACAATCCAACATGTAACTCAACAAAAATCCAATCAACATAATAGGCTCTCAAAAACATCTCTCAAAGAAAAATTTTAAGCACATGGATCCCCAAAAACACACACACACACACACACAACAAGTCTAACCAATTTTATCTTTCAAAAACAAGTCAAGACAGTTTAGTGAGCATACATAAGCACATGTAAAACCTTGTGATGGTCAAATCACATTGTACCTGCATATGTATCTAGAGTAGCAAAAAATATTGCGTGTCGTGTGTGAAAAGCAACGCAAGATTGCATAAGTGTACACATGTTATGACGATTTGAAATATGAGAAAATCACTTTAACTTACACACAATCATAACAATTTGATGGGGACTATCACTTTTGAGGTATATCCTATAACTCCCACATTTTCTAGAATACACGCTTGCAATCATATTTAAAGCATTTTTGATCTTTTTGCTTTTTGTTTTCTTTGCATATTTTCTTTTTAAGCATATCATGCATGGGCATATAAGAGAGAGAAAAGAAATACCCATTGATATTTGACATTTCAATCTTGCTATGCTAAAGCACAAAAATGTCATTGACACTGCACTTTTGCTATGCCGAAGCATACGGGTGTCATTCATGATTGGCGGGCAACAGTGGTGAGATGGTTATTTATGCCTTCCTCTTAAGATTTTCTAGTCCTACCTGTCAAAAAGAGTGATATGAGTGTTAAGTCTAAGAGATAACTTAATCTTACTCATCACAAGCAAGAGCCACAAAGCTCACTTGCTTAGTTGTGCATAGAGATGCTTATCTAAGCCACAAAAGATACAAAGTTTAGAAAACTTTGTTTCAATGGCCATCCAAGGTACACAAGTACCAATGTACACATAACACACATTGTTTTTGTATTTTTCTGATTTTTCAAAATTTTTTTTTATATGAAGAACAAAATAAACAAAACTGAAAACAAACAAAAACATGTTATCAAAGCAAAGCATAAAACTAGACTGACTCAAAATAAAAGCAAAACACACAAGTAATGCAACAAACAAAAACAAGAAGATAGAAGAAAGTGATTTAATCACTTAGAGTCCTTTTTCTTCCACATCTTGGAAGAACCTTTCCTTTGATTGAAACCTTGAACCAGCATCGAAGGGGAAGAATTGAACCCGTTCAAGTTTGAAAGGAATATGAGGGCTTTCAAAAGATCTCCAAGAGGAGCAAGAGAGGATTGAAGCTGATTTTGGCTTCCAGATGCTATTATGTTGTTGCTCTGTTGAGTGGCTAACCACTTATAGCAATTTGGTCGAGTATGACCGGCAACACCACAATGATGACAGAGATGCTGCTTCTTCTGTTTGGGCTTTTGAGAGTTAGCCTTCTTAGTCTTAGGGTATTTTAGCATCTTTCTTATCTAGTTTAGGGGGTGCTCCTAGGATGGATTTACCCTTGTCTAAGTTCTCACTAGCTAATTCAATTTTAACATCATTGTTCTTAATTTTAACAATATTAGCAGGAGGAACAAAAACAGTAGCACTAGTAGAAGCAATATTAGAGGAAGAAAGATCATACCCTAAACTTGTTCGATCTAAAGCAGATTTCTGAATGCTAAGCATCTCATCAAGCTTTGCACTCGAGGTCCTCTCCAACTGAGCTCTAACCTGAAATAGCTCCGCCTTAAGCTTCTTGGTCTTCTCAGCCAAAAAATTCTTCTCGAACCTTAGTGCTCCAATAGTCTAATTTGCCTCATCAAACTTTGTGGACAACTCTTCACGATCAAGTTCCACATCACTGAGCTTCTTAGTGGTCAGCCTATAGAGTTTCTCGTGTTTCTCAGACAGCTTGTATAGTTTCTCATAGGTTGAATGGATATCATCTTGATCATCCATCTTCTCACACTTAGAATCCACCAATTCTTCTTCTTTTTCCACTTCATCAACAATCCCTTCAATAGGATTGACTGTGGCAGTGAAGGCATTTAAGATTCCGTCATCCTCACTATCGGAATCATCTTCAGACTCAGTGTCACTTAAGGTTACAGCAAGTGCCTTTCTCTTCCCAATGCTCTTGAGATATGTAGGACACTCATTTTTCATGTGTCCGAACCCATGACACCTAAAACACTTAGGTCCTGCGGGAACAATGTACTGACCACCTTCCTTTGCATCCTTCTTCCCTTTGTCTTGGCTCTTAAACTGAAAAGAACTGGATTGCCTGCGGTCTTTGTCAAAGCCCTTTCCATTGGCATTCTTCATGAATTTCTTGAACTGCCTGGTGATGTAGAACTTCATTTTAGAATCTTCATCATTTGAAGACTCATTTGTCTCACTGCTCTTGGCCTCTAGTGCCATGCTCTTTCCTTTACCCGACTTGTCAATTCTAGTCAACCCTAGCTCGTAGGTTTGCAAGTTTCCAACCAGCTCAGTCAAAGGAATCTTGTCGATGTCCTTTGATTCCTCTATTTCCGTAATCTTTGCAGGGAATCTCTTGGGTAGAGATCTGAGCACTTTCCTCACAATCTTAGGTTCAGGAATTGTTTCCCCAAGATTGAAGGTTGAGTTCACTATATCCTTGAGCTTGGAATAGAACTCATCGAATGACTCATCCTCCTCCATCTTTATTTCTTCAAAGCTTGTAGTGAGCCTCTGAAGTTTTGAATCTTTGACAACCTTGGTTCCCTCATAGGTTGTCTGGAGAATGGTCTAAGCCTCTTTAGCAGTTTCAGTTGAGGATATCTTCTTAAACTCCTCATTGGTGACTGCACTGAACAACGCATTCAATGCCCTGCTATTGAAGATAGCCGCCTTGATCTTGGCATCATCCCAATCAACCGGCGCTTCCTTTGGCTTAGTCCAGCTAATTTCTATAGCTTGCCACACCTTTTCATTTAAAGATTGCAAAAAGGTTCTCATGCGTACTTTCCAGTAGGCATAGTTAGTCCCATTAAATAAAGGAGGTATAATTAACGACTGTCATCTATCCATGACAAACAGGGGTCAATGGATCAAACACAGCAAAGATTAAAACCTAATTAGAGTGTGCCTGCTCTGATACCACTTGATAGGTCACAAACGAATTGACCCTTTATGATTAATTAACCAATTAATTTAACCAAGTTGATTAATTAAGTTAATTAACATGCAAACGCGTGGCAGCACAAACAAATCACCAATAAACTAATAATGCAGCGGAAAATAAATAACACAGTGATTTGTTTACGAATGGGGTAAACCCTAACGGCAAAAACCCCACCGGGTGATTTTCAGGTCACCACTCCTGAAATTCCACTATTATCATAACAAGCGGTTACAAGTAAAGGAATCCCAAGTACCTTACCAACCTACAATTGAACCCTTACCCCAATACCCAATTGGACTTGTTTTGTAGTGACTGTTTTCCCTTTTTTTTTATGCACGGTTCCCAAGTACGCGACTAACCAGTTTGCGTGGATCCCAGTACGTGACTTCAATCACCAACTAGAAAGAAAGGTTGGCTGCAAAGTTCTTCAGTTCATACACATGATGAAGATCAAGAAGATGCTTGGTCATAAAACCCTTGGTGCAAATGCACAACAACTTCTTCAGAAGAGATGACTTAGGTTAAAAACTTCGTCTCCAGTCACAATTTGCTTGAACAGATTTTTCTTAGTGCTTGTGCAATTTGTGAACTCTTAGACGGCCCTTAAAACAATCCTTTTATATGTCTAGAGTTAGGAGAAAAGAAGGCCCAAAGACACATTCACGGATCTTAAGAAATCAGATTAGAAATTCTGATTTTTATAAATCTCGACAGATAGAAGCTGTCGAGTAGGTGTCAAGCTTACGGACTTGAATAGCTTACTGAAGCTCGATAGATGCAGCTGTCGAGCTTTAATGAATCTGCACTTTCAGCTTGTTTTCTTGAACAGACTTGAAGTCTTCAATACTTGATCTTGAAACATGATTTCTCGAAGTATTTCAACACATCTTAAATCTACCCAAATACAAGTAAAGTGTGTTTTGTCAAAAGATTAGCCAATTACATAAAAGTATGACATATGTTCTTAACATGTAAACCACATATGTCCTAACATATACGTACTTCTTTTGCGAGACAAGATTAATTAAGCAATAACTTTTTTTTTTTACTTTTTTAACATTCTAACTCCAAGATTTGGCCTTTTGGGCAAGTGATCAGTAAAGGCCGAAAACGTGACAATCTCTGTTCTTCTTCTTCTAAAATCACAAACTCTCTTACCACGAACGAAATTGGGATTTAACCAAGATTTGCTAACTATGTAGTTAGTTGGCCGGGTTTTGAAAGAATATATAATACTAGCATCTCGAGTCTAAAAGACTCGATTTTGGGCCTAGAAATCGAGTTTTTTAGGCTCGGTTTTTATGTTGTCATCAGATCTGAAGTGGCATATCTGCCACTTGGCACCACCTGGAAATCGAGTGTTAGAGGCTCGATTTCCTAGAAACCGAGTCTCTGTGACTCGATTTCTAATAGCTATTTTTTAAAATTTAAAACACTTGTCTTTTAAGTATCTCGCTCACCATCTCAGTCTCTCACTCTCACAGTTACTCAGCATCTACTCTCTCTCTCTCACGCAGCATCTACTCTCTCACTCTCTCAGCCTGATCGACGCTGGCCGTCGCTCACCCTCTCACTCTCTCAGCCTCACCTACTCTCTTACTCGCTCACCGAAACCGAGTCACTCTCACTCACCCTTTCACTCTCTCAGCCTCACCGTCCCCAACCCACTGTCAGTCACCCTCTCACTCTCTCAGCCTCATCCTCTCACTCTCTCTCCTCACCGTCCCCGACCCACTCTCACTCTCACTCACCCTCTCACTCTTTCACTCACCGTCTCTACTCTCACTCAGTCTCCACCATTCACCAGCTTCGCCAAAAGAACAAAGACGTAGCAAACGGTCATCACCGAGCTTTGAGGTCCTTCAGTCTACGCAGTCTCTGAAAAAAAAAAAAAAAAAAGGTGAGTCCCTTTATGCAAAATGCAAAGTGTGTTTCACCGTTTGGTTGCTGAGAAACAGTGGGAAAAATCAAAGAATCTTTGGTCAAAGTTCGTTTTTTTCTATTTTGGTTTCTGTTTTGAATTTCTAATAGAACTGTTAAAAAAGATCAGAGCTTTGTTGTTTGTCTTAACAATTTATGTTTCTGGCTTTGACGTATTACTTAGCCAATAAAATGTTTACTGATGTAATATTAATAAGGGGTTACATGATATCCAACTTAATGTTTGCACAAATAGTTTTTTTCTTTCTTGCTTGCTTTTTATTTCAATTTCTTTTCATGTATTGATCATAACATAACCTATTTGTATGCTTGATTAGTTGTAAACCAGGGGCATTATTACCCACACAAAAAAACCCAAAACAAAACAAAACAGAGATCATTGTGTTTGGAAAATTTTATTTTCTTTGTCAAGACTCCATTTACTTCGATTAGAAAAATGGTTTTTGAAGGAATTCTTATGAATAAATGTGAATGTTCCATTCATCTCAGTCGTCATGATTTTTGGTGTATGACTTGATTTTGGTTCAAAGAAATATAAAGCTCTTTTTACTATTTGAAACTTTTTTACTTTCCCTCTAGCATATTCTAGTTTTTGAAAGGATTCTTATGGATAAAATCATTCTCTGTTTTATCTCAGTTGAAATGATTATTGGGGGCAATATAATGTGATTGATTTTGTTTTGAATAAATTAAAAGCTTGAAACTTTTTCCTATTGTTGAACTTGGCCAGATCCTAAATAAATAGCTAAATTGCCAACTAGATAAGAATGTCAAAATAGACATTCTTACCTTTCCCTGCTTACGTACCTAATATGTGTGTTGCATCATATACCCTTGTCTTTTCCCTATAATATTTCAGCCGTAGCCATCAGCTTGTGTATACTGAATTGAATTTTATTGAAACTACAAAATGAAGAAAAGTGAGTTTGCATCCCTTCTCCCTTTTCCCCTTCTTACTGATTCTAGTTGTATCAACACCTCCTTAATTCTCATAAAATGGCTGTTAAAAGAAGGCACTCAAATCCATTATTGCTGCTGTCACTTAAAAAGATTATAACAAAATATGTATATGTATATATATATATATATATATATATATATATATATATGTATGTATGTATGTATGTATGTATTTTATGAGGGCTCTATCATGAACAGTAAGGTCTTGGACCAGTCCATTTTCAGTTGTTTATAGGTTGTCATTGCCAGTGGCACAATTCCTTCTTTTCTTTTATGTATTAGCCTTTTAATGTACCTCATACACTAACATTGAGGGATTCTAATGATTTGAACGTGTACTAGGTAATGCTGGCCTTCTTTCGTTACTAGTACCTGATAAAATCCTCAAGTTAAAACAGCTTTGTGTACTTACTCTTGCTGAGACAAACAAGGTATATAAATTTACAGTTTTTGATACCCATATACATATCTTATTCAGTTGTTTTTATTGCAATCAGTTTTATTATCTGCCTTGAACTTCTAAGTTAATTGTGTACATGGTTATAGAATTTGATTGCAGATGCAAATATGTTCTTGAGAGTTGAAATCTTCTATTTTCCTTTCCTTGATGTGGTACTTGGGTCTCTTTAAACACTTAAATAATTCCAAGGCAATTTAGTCCCATGTAATTAACATACCAGAAAATTACTATGCCAAGTTCCTGGGTGGTAGGGTTTAGACATGGGTTAACACCTGCCCCGATTACAACACAATTTTTTGCGGACTAATATTTAGTACATAAATGGGTTCGTATTAAAATGGATCAATTGTATCGCCATGTTCACATTTAGCATAACATTCTGGTTTGTAAAGCTTTGAATTGTTAAGAGTTCAACATCAAATGTGTATCTGGCCTATATGAAAGATTATTTGCTCGATACAAAGCTCAAACTATTTAGAAATCTTTTAAACTTGTTTTGATTAGATTTTTTTTTACTTAAAAATAAAGTTGAACAAAATTATAGCTTTTTATTTTTAAACTACAGTAAAATGACAGCAACCAAACAGCTTTTTCTGGCCAGGGGGCCCTTTTTTCGTACTTTTAATTGGTTTTTTTAAAACATTCTGGGTTTAGTACACACTGCATGTTTTAGAAACATGTTTCTAGAATAAAGCTCACAGTGATAGTGGTCTTGCTCCTCTCAATTTCAAAAGCATCTCTGCTTCGTGTAAAACTTGTAGTACCACTACAAAGTGTTCCAAAGCTAGGCTTTCAGGCTCTCACTCACATGAACTTCAACAAATTCCTTTGAATTCAGGCTGGTGCCATTGGTACTTATACGAACAAGATATATATAAAATCTTATAAACTTGGATCTCCTAGAGGCACATAGAAAAGCTTAGTGTATTTCATTTTGCTATTATTTGTATGCACATGCAGTGTTTAGTCATAAACAACCTTTGCATAACAGCTGTGAATAGTCTTTTGGACTGTTGAGCTTTAACAATGCCAACTACCCCTGAAAGCATTTATATATTAAAAAAACAGTCAACTATTTGTTTTAGGAACACAATTGTTCAAACTCTCAATTCCTTTGGATACCGAAACCCATAAATTTTCCATAATGACTAAGATGTTCACGTTACTTCTTTGTTAAAGGAACTTCTTCTTAATACCTATTCATGATTGAAGCCACTTCTTTTATTCACCCAAAATTTAATCCCACTAGTTTGTAGGTGGAAAAGCTAGGAAGAGATTACTACTAGTTAAGTTTGGAGGTAGTTAAAAAGGTACACCATTTTGGTCCTGATGCTATGATACATCCACAAATGCACCAAGTGCTAAAGGCTTAAAGAACCAATTGAGCATTCACAATTCGCAAGCACATGTTGGACTTAAATTGTGTAGTTAGATATAAAAACTTAACCACAAGGCAGTTTGGATCTGTTTTTGTCATTGTGAGATATATGATGAATAAATATTGACAACAATAACTATTGCACAAGTACAGGAATTATGCGTTTAGTTTGAATGAGGTAAACAGATGAGTGTATTTTAGCATAATGATTACTGTTTAAGAAGCATGTGGCTGCCTATTTGGCTGTGAAACATCACTTCTCTTTGAGTCTTCAATCAAAATATAAAGTTTTTAGTGGTCATAGAATCTAAGAACTCCCTATATGTCTTCATTATCATTCCCCTAGAATCATTTATTTTGTTGAAATCCTATTCTCTTGAATGAGTTGTGGTACAAAGTGGCAGCATGATTGCTTCCTTGTGAATACCTAAGCAAGAACATTTGAATGAATCAATCTAGGTAGATCATTAAGATGGACAAAAAATTTGCCTGAAAATAGGGATTCATGTATTCCATAATAGTAAAACGGGTGATCATTATAGTTTTGTTTTGATATAGACATATTGTATGAAAATATTAATAAACTTTGACTTGTTTACGTTATATGACTTTGGATAGTAAGTTTTATTGTGAACTTAGAGTTTTGTTATAAACTTGGATGGTAAGTTTTGAAAATAATGTAAATAATTAATCTCGACATGTTGTATTTCTCTAAAAATTCTTAGATTGTTTTTGTTTATGTTTTTTTTTTTTTGTTTTTTGAATCATGTGTATTATTTGCTAATTGGTTATCATTCTTGTGTAGTATGGCTACTACAAATGCTGGACGGATTGACCATACGCATCCTGGCCCTATTGACGATTCCGTGTTGACGTTGCAGCCCATCCATCGGTCCGAAGTTATTTGGAAGGGGCAGGTAAAACACAACACTACAGATTTAACCAATGTACACACATTTAATTCATACTATCATTTCACCTCTAGGACGGTCATATACTAATCCATGGTTCTGTCATGTGCAGGATCTAGGGTCCCTTACCTGCCGTGCCCGTAGTGAAGAGTTCTCCAATCGAGAGGCAATGGTGGATGACCGAGTCGTTCACATCATTAAGGCACTCGGTTTGGAGGGACTCCTCTGGATCCCGGGTAGAGAGATTGACCATGGCCTGATAACGGCCTTAGTGGAGCGATGGCGGCCCGAGACTCACACCTTCCACATGCCACATGGTGAGATCACCATCACATTGCAAGATGTGGAGGTCCTTCTCGGGCTTCCTGTTGATGGTGCCGCTATAACAGGGAGCACACAGAAAACTTGGACTGCGGTCTGCCAGGAATTCCTTGGATTTGAACCTTTAACTCAAGGCCAACATAAGGAACTTAATGGCCAGAGGATTCTTATCAATTGGCTTTTGCAGCAAGTTGCTGAACCATTGCCGCCTAATGCTGAAGAGGATCACTTGCATCGGTACACACGATGCTACATCCTAACGCTATTGGGGGACACAATATTCATGGACAAATTCGACGATAGGGTGCATTTAATGTGGGTACAGCAGTTGGAAGACCTTCGCAACCCACGAAGGTACAGTTGGGGAAGTGCTTGCCTTGCATGGTTGTACCGAGAATTATGTAGGGTAAGCCATAAGGACACCAGTCAGATCGGTGGGTGCTTACTGCTGGTCCAGTATTGGGCATGGGCCAGGTTCCCTTATTTGTGCCCGGCAGTTGAGCGTAGCCCGCCAGTGGGCACTTATGGTCCTCCAGTGCGTGCTCCATTGTCCCTGAAGTAAGTCTCTAATTTATAAGGATTGTATCTTACTCTAGTGATATTATTCATTGAGTAAACATCTATAAGATTATCTTAGTAGTTATATGTGATAACATTATAGTTTTAGTCATGCCATTATCTTAGTAGGAAAGTTATAGATATTGATAATTTCTTCTTGATTGTTGTAGGTGGTTGTGGGTCCCAAACAAGAAAAATAGGCCTGTCCACATCTTCAAGGACAGGTATTGCCAGCAAATAGCTTCAATGCTACCAGACCAGGTATGAAAATACCTTGTCAAGATGTTAACATGTTTAGATTAAATTTACTCCAATTCATGAACTTTGAAATAGAAACATAGTTGCCTAATGTCGCCTCGGTCTTGTTTTTGGGGTACTGTAGGTGGTGTGGCAGCCGTATGACGCCCATTTCGAGGACCTTCCGCCATGGTGCATTGTAGGGAGGGGTGTATGGACAGCAACGGTGCCGCTTGTATGTTTCCACCTAGTAGAGTTACATACACCGGATCGTGTCGTTCGCCAATTTGGGATGATCCAAGAAATTCCCAGCAATGTTGACACTGACACCGTACTTCACGCCATTGATTTGAGGGGGAATGTCGGTGTTGATTGGATGCGGAGACATGCTCTGCATATCAGCAATTGGGGTAACCGCCTTCATCGGCGTTGTGAAGCAGTGCTTGGTGCTATGCCTCCACAGCATCAATACTTCGGCTGGTTCAAAAGGGTGACTCGAAGGTTCATCGATGTTCCCAGTGCTACATCGATTCTAATGGTAACTTCTTCATGTCTTCTACATCTTACCGTACTTCTTAGCATGAAACCAGTATTTAGAGAACGTGATATATGTGGTCCAAAGTATGCTTACCATCAAACGTCCATTTTAAAGCTATTGTCTAGTTAAGAATCCTTATAGAGAAATCATCATGGATTTACCTTATAGAGAACTTTGTTGATTTCAAAATATAATTTCAAAATATAAGGTCAAATTTCCTATTTTAGCCTTTAGAGTTATGGTATACATTCTTCTTCCCATTCTTATCATTTCTAATTTTCTGCTCATTTGAATTCTTAATTAGCATTTCTGTCTACGCTATTGGCTAGCTACATCTTTATTAGAAAATATTATTTAAATTGCAGTTAAAGGTACTACTTGGTCTCCCTATAATTTGCAATTATTGCTAGCAGAACTAATTACTGTTCAAAGTATTATTTTTTTATTCATTGGCATTGTTCTTCTCCGTGAAGAATTACTAATATACTTGGTTTTTCTACGTGCAGATTGAAGGATACCTACGTTTGTTAAGTCGTCACCCACCGGGCACAGAGGACCACCAGGACATTATTGATGTGCTGACTGCTGTGCAGGCAATTGGCCGTGTACAACCTCCAGACCCTGAGGCCCCGAATGAGGAGGTAGCTGCTCCTGCGGCAGCACCTACTCAGAGATCAGTTCTTATTGAGAGCCCAAGCACCAGCATAGCTCCTACTGGACGTCTGACTATTACTACCCCTCGGGTTGTCCCTACCCCCGCTCCCTCTCCACCCACCCCACATCCATCCCTCAGCCCCACTATCCCTTCACCCGCCCCACATGCAGCTCCCAGGCCCACCATCCTTTCACCCGCCCCACATGCCGCTCCCAGGCCCACCATCCCTTCACCTACCTCACATCCACCCCCTAGCTCCACCATCCCTTCACCCACCTCACATCCACCCCTTAGCCCCACCATCCGTTCACCCACCCCACATCCATCTCCTTGCCCCACCATCCCTCCACCCACCCCACCTTCTTGTACTGGGTCTGACATTCATCCACCCCACCCACAGTCATTTCCCGAGCTGTCACCCATTCCATCCTTTGACTTGGGTATTGATCCAACCCCACCTGACATGCAGCAAGAGCCACCCTCCCATAGTACGTCTGTTGGCCCTTCTTCAGCCATCGACCCACCCCATGTTTAGGCTGAGCAGGTTGTTGGGTTACCTATAGTGGCAGAAGGTCGACCCAAACGCATATCAAAGCCACCTCCTTGTGGGACAGGGGGGCACAAACATGGACACAATGCTGGCCCTGAGGCATCTGATGAAGGACATGCAAGACTTCCTCCTCATTATACGAGACGGCATAAGGCCCAAAAAAGGTAACTCAAATGATACCTTTTGCAAACTTTATTTTACAATATATGAGAAGCTAGAAAGCATTCTTTGTTCTGATGGTTAGTTCATTATATGGTTAGTCCATTACTAATTTTCTTTACAAAATTTGGTTTATGAGAATTTGGACTATCAGCTATGCACTAGGATAGTGGATGATTCGAGACCACATGAAACAAAATTGTTAGGCCTTGTGTTGGTCTATTCCAGGTGCAACTCATGAGCACTATAGGCCCCATAAAATGGCTGGCACAATTAAGAACTCAAGGTCATAGAAAAAACTTGCCTATTTTCTTAGTTATCGCTGAAACCAGCTTACTTTTTTTTTTTTTTTTTGATAAGGAAAAAACCAGCTTACATGATCCAACAAATAGTAAATACACAATTTCATTTACAAGTGGACATTGGCAAAAACATTAGAATTAGAACCATCCAAAGTGGTTCATTCAATGTGATTTCGTATGTCTTCTCGCTTCACACTTCAAATTTGGATGAATACAGTTAGAACTTAGAACCAAAGCCTGTGCTTATTTGTAAAATCCCCAAAGAAATAAGGTTCAAAACATTAGCTTGGATCCATGACACAAGTCATTCTAATTTGGTCAAAAGGACAGCAGCAGAACCAGGCCGCATGTTCCTCACTGTAATTATTAAGCCTTCTGATCAGTAGGATGTGACAGTGATTTTGGTTGTTGTTTCAGATAGTTTATTGCAGGTTGATTTGTGTTGGTTTGGTTTGGTTAGATATGTGCTTGTTGTATTGTGTTCCTCTGTTAATAAAAAATTTGTCCATCCAAAAAAAAGTATCATTTCTTTCTCACATGATTGCTCGGCCACTGCTTGGACTTATATGAAAGAACTTGTTAATATTACTAATTGGATTTTATATTTGGTGTTAAAAATTCATCTAACACGGAACCTTCCACCATAATACTTGTTCTTGTGGCAAAGATGATGTACCTGTACACGGACTATCTGAGGTGATTGTTGGTGTTTTGGGTAGAGGGCAACTGGGTCATATGCTATGTCAAGCAGCTTCGCAAATGGCTATTAACGTAATGGTTTTGGATCCGCTTGAGAACTGCCTCGCTAGTGCACTTTCATATCATCATATGCTCTGAAGCTTTGATGATAGTGCTACAGTTCGTGAATTTGTGAAAAGGTTCAATTTTTATGAGATTGATGATATTTTTTGTTTTTTTATGGTCAATAGTTTTTGTAAGTATATTCTTTTGTTATAATTTGGTAATAATATGTCTATGTTCTTGGTAGATAGATGGGATGTATTGACTGTAGAAATTGAGCATGTTGATGTTGCAACCATGGAGATGCTTGAGCAACAAGGAGTGGAATGCCAACCCAGAGCCTTAACTATTTTGAATAATTCAGGTATGCTTTTCTTTGACTTTGCCATTTGGTGACCGCTGTCTTGCATGAGCTGATTCTTGAATAATATCCTTTGCAGAATGAGCCAATATCAAGAAGACACAAGAAATGGTGTCTTGAGAAAAGCAGAGAAGCTGGAAAAGGATGGTTGGGAGTCTTATTTGAATCCATAAGTACTTAACTGCTTTGGCAGCCATATGCATGATTTTTGTGAGTTTAACACCCTATGGAAGTTCAAGTTTGGAGAACACATTACCATAGCTAAACTTACTAAAGGATATGTCCAACTAAGGCATCAAGTGGATCAATATATGTAGGATGAATGCAAAAATGTGTTAACAGAAAAAGTTTAAGTGAAGATGGTACTGGCAATTTTGCTTCAGTTTTGAGAGATCAAGAAGGAAAGGAAGTATAGAAAACAGAGGTGGCGTTTGTGGGAATAGGAAGAAGCCTTGTATCCATTGTAGTTGCTATAAGAGGGACACTGTAGCAGTTAAGTTGAATGAAATTCTACAGAATGGATGAGCTTGACAAAATACATCCTTTTTACGAGAAATTCTCAGAGAATGCGTTTGATGCTGTTTTTTGATTTTGGAGCTGTAGCAGATGTTGGGGAAAGCACCCTTTTCCCGCTTAAGTAATTATTGCTTTCGATATGTAGTACACAGTGTTCTCGCTTGTGGGACTTGTATTTCTTGCATCTTAGGAATTCAAACTATCTTGAACAAGTTTAAATTTTATGGAAACCATGAATGTAGAACTCAGGGATTATCATTAAAATGTTTTACATGAGAAAAATTGTAAATGATGCTTCTAAAGTTTGTTAGTCACTCTCATTGGGAGGGTACTTGCTATTACTAGATTTCTCAATGTCAGCAACTTTCTAACAATAGCATGAAATTGTAAGGCTTGCTTGGATCAAATTCAAGCAAATTTAAAATTATGAAATTTTGGCCCAATTAACATGAATCTGAAATTTCGTAGTGGGATTAATGGATTATACCCTTTTTTGTTGTGTTGTAACAATATCCAAACGGAATGTGACTAAATCTATAATGTTTTGAAATGTATTAATTTTCCTTTACCATAGTTGATTGCTAAAGCCCATCCACAATGTGGAATGGGGTGTGGAGAGTTGATAGCTTGCTAATGTTGAAATATCTATCAATGGGTTTGACTCGGTTGGGATTTAGTTTATCACGTAACCGCCCTAGCTTCATCACCACTTCTGCCGAGGTAACACACACACACACTCTCTCTCTCTCTCTCCAAAAAAAAGGAAAAAAATTTAACTTTTGATTTAGTTATGTTTTCATTTGTAATAATGAAACAGGATGGTTGCATTTGTTGGTTTGATATGCGATGCAAAGATGTACATTGACAAATAATATTTGGAATTAATAGCTCAATTCGTTTATGGGACATCAAAATTAAAATGTTAGGGAGTTCTCATTTTCCCCCTTGAACCTGAAAGTAGAAAGTAACTGTTGGAAATTCCTGCTTTCATATTTTGTTGTCATCACAGGCTCACAGCTTGCTTCTTTAGAGTATAACAAATACATTGAATGCCACTCAATAATTTTAGTCTGGCCTTGTTTAATTTTGGATCTGCAGAAAAATGGCAGCAGCTTGGATTATGGCAGTTATTTGGATGCAAAGGTATGTTAATGCTATTATTTTTTTTCCCTTTTCTCTTATTTCTACTTCAAATGTTGTTTGTATGGAATGCCATAAATGACCACAAATATACTACTTCTGATGAGTGCCAAATTTTTTCTTTGACTAGGTAGAATCCTGTAAGTTTGGAAAAGATCTGAAAATTTACATGGATGAATCTAGTAGTGACAGTTAATAAGTAATGCCCAAGTAAATCTGGAGAGCTAGAACCATTTAAAAATTCTGGTAACATGACTTATGGTACCTATCAAAAAACAATAAGGGTCTAGTTGATGATAAACTTATTTATATGTCAACAGCTTCATCGAAATAATTACTGCTAAATTGCAATCTTTCTTCTTGTTTTCTTTTCATTTTTTATTTTAAGGTCACTCTAACATATTTTCCCGTAGATTCATCTCTGGTCTTTATACATACCTAGGTTTCAAATATTAAGAAAATCCAATTAATTGAGTTAAAGTTGTTTTTATTTCAGGGTGATGCAGACATTTTTTTCCCCACAGACTTTTGGCTTTTGGAACGTATTGACCATTACTGTTCTGGACAGTTAAAAATGCACAAAGATAACTCATCCAAGCAAGGGAAGAAGAGGCGAACAATTACAGTAAGTTTGATTCTCTTAAATTCTAGTGTTACATTTCTTACAACCACACTACAAGATAAATATTCACATGGAGAAAATTATATTTTGTTTGGCTGGCTTGTTTTAAGAAATATGTGGAAAATGGCCTCTTTTTCTAAAGGAAAATCATTTTATTTACTATACTTTGCCCTTCTTTGCCACACTAATTCTCAATATGGAGACGTGGATATGGTGCCATGATTGACATTGTTTAGGAACCCTGGCAGGAATGACAGTTGTTCTAAAGTGGTAATCCCATCCATCTTTTTTGCTATTTTTCTTCTAAATGCATAAGGAGACTATTTACTGTTTGTTTTTATTTTTAAAAATCATTGAGAAATTTCTCAATGCTAATAGATGAAGGTCTATGATTGAATGTGTAATGTGGGTATATGCCATAATCAATTGAAAATATATCCATTATATAAGGCAAAAGATACTTGCGTAGCCAACATTTCTATATATAGCCAACTAGGCTATATATAAAATTTAGAACTTTATATATAGCCTAGTTTGTCAATGTTTCATGATTATGTACTCTTAGTTACTGATTTACAGTTGATTTTGTCATTGTTACCAATAAGCTGTTTTTTTCTTTTTTGTCTCTTGGAGGCCACCTCATGGAAGCCACTACAGAGTCATAGTTACAATAAAGAGGAGATAAATCAGGTAGGAATTTTCATTGATGCTTTTTAAGATTTGAATTAGATTTTTTGTCCTTATGTTACGTTTTGACCCTTGTATCCGTATGTTACTTGTGTTTTAATGTTAAATCAGTGCATTGAAGTTCTACTACTCATATGGAATACTACCTTTTACTTGCAGGATGCCTTCAGAACTTTCTTACTCCGGAAGCTTGATAATCTTGCAAAGGATGATAAATGCCAAATAACAATGATCTCCACTTGGGCTACTAAATTGTACTTGGACAAGGTTTGCTTATTTCTATACTGAATTGTACCAAGGCAATCTCTTTGCCTTATTAGACTACTTGGTATGTTAAGGCTCCTAAGAGGGTTTCTTTCTTTGTTTGTACTGCACCATTATGTGGGCATAGTCCCTTAATAAACCACCATTACGTACTAAAAAAAATGCGGGAAAACCATTTTTGAGACATATGAAAGAAGATTAGGAGTTTTAGTTATCTTCAACATCACATGTATTGTATTAGCTGGTATAAAAAATCCAGCTGATATAAAAAATCCAGAAAATTAGTCAAAGAAGTTGAAGTGTTAGTGCGAGCTACACACAAATGTTTACTTTGGGTCTGATTAAAGTTCTATATATTTGATATTGTATGATATATCTCTCTAAATGCAGCTTGAGGGTAATAATGCCTGAGTTGATGGTAACAAGGAGACAGATGATGGTCGTGGTAAATCACTTAAGGTATACAAGATAATTCATTTATATCTTCACCACTCAACCAAATTTCAAAATTCTTGACTTTGCTATCTGCTTCGGTACAGGCAAACAAAGAGGAAGATGACAAAATGAGAACAAGGTCGACAAACGTTGCAGCCCGTGCTGCTGTTGGAGGAGATGACATGCTTTCAAAATGGCAACTAATGGCTGAGCAAGTAAAGATGTGAGTCGCAAGCCGTTATCAACATCTGGAAGAAAGGACAACCAAGCAACAGAAAAAAGGGGCAATGCAGCTCCTGTTGCTGCTTCTAGTAAGCGTGCTTTAATTTGATTTCAATTTTGGAAGGTAGCAATGCAGCTCCTGTTGCTGCATTTCCCTGATGTTGGCGGTCTCATTCATCTGACTTTTCTCGTTTTGGAAAACTAATATGCTTCGATCAATGATGCTTTATTTTTTATTTTTAATAGGTAATAAGACAAAAATTGAAAGAAATGAACATTGTGTAGTGGAAATGAAAAATGATACGAAGTGTTTGGTTGGTAAGAAGTAAGACATTCCTAATACAAGTGTAGTGGAAATGAAAATGGTAAATTATACTTATAAAAAAAGGGTAAATAATAGGTGTGAAAATAATAGATGAACTCATCTGTTTAAAGGTGGAGTGGCTATATTGAGAAAGGGATGAGATAGAGTAGTTTAAGATGTTTTGGTTATGTGTTGCAGAGAATGCTTAATGCTCTTGTGAGAAAGGCTGATCTAATTCAAGTAAAAGTAGTGAAGAAAGGTGGAGAAGGGCCTAAAACTATATGAATAGCTGTATTGAACAATGTATTGAACAAGGATGCAATATATATTTGGATAGAATAGAATGGAGAAATAGGATATATATGGCCAACTCTACATAGTTGAAAAAGAATCCATAAATTTTACTTTAATTTAATTGGAATTTAGGTTCACTTGCAGATGTACGGACTCAGATTGATTAGCTTTGAACCCTGAAATTTCAAATCTTAAAGAGAAGTTTATTGCTTGCAAGACAGACTGTATTGAGGTTTGAGAAATGCATTTTGAATTTCTTTTTCTTTTTGCCCACTGCTGGGCAGCTTTATTGTAATTGAAATATATCATTAATTTTGAATTTAAGTACTTATGTATATGATTGTCAATTTTCAATTTAAGTACTCATTAATTTCTTTTTTATTCCCTGGCTGAATGATATTCATATCTAGAGTTTTTCGATTTTTTCTTCCTAAACTAGAAAATTACTTGACAAAAATCAGGGAATTGGTCTATTGTCATCAGATGCTTTTAATATTTTAAATTATACTTTTTTAAATTAGAAGGCCCACTATGAAGTTATTATGAATGACAAGGTCCTGTCTCTTATCAAAGAGGCAAAGGCACATTACCAGGAGCTTGAGAAAGACCGTCTGGTGCGTTTGATGCCTTTGGAAGGCATGCAACAGGAGATCGAC
Source organism: Quercus glauca (assembly GCA_023736055.1). Classification (NCBI taxonomy): domain Eukaryota; kingdom Viridiplantae; phylum Streptophyta; class Magnoliopsida; order Fagales; family Fagaceae; genus Quercus; species Quercus glauca. Next base: position 26,544,469 of record CM043325.1, on the reverse strand, counting down.
CAACTGAAGAGGGACTTACACCACGCAAAAAGGAGAAAAGCTTCCCCTAACTATGATGTCTCCTCTGAAGATGAAGGGAATTTAAGTTACAGACAAAGCTCGCAAACTCCGCCCAGTGAGCTTTTCTCCTACGAAAAAGAGCACCATCATGAACGACGTCATGGGAGTCCACCACGTAGAGGCAGGGGTAATGATGCTATGAATAGGGCCTTGAACCAGATTTCTAGGTCGCCTTTCACACGTTAGATCGAGAAAGGGAGACTTCCTCAGCAATTTCCACAGCCCACCTTCAATATGTACAACAGTAAAACCGACCCTGTGAAGCATGTTATCCTTGTCCATGGGAGCAGAAGAAACCATGAAAACATACTCGGATCGGTATAGGGAAATGTTCAATGAGATTAAAGGTGATTTTGACAACGTGGCCATCAGCACCTTCAAACTCGGCCTCCCAACTGAGCATGATTTAAGGAAGTCCTTGACTGGTAAGCCTGTTACAACCATGCGTCAGCTTATGGATTGGATAGATAAGTATAAAAGGGTAGAGGAAGACTAACAGCGGGGAAAGGGAAAAGAGAAGGTTATCCTTCAAGAGTGGAGGGATTTCAAGTCGGATGGATACAACAACCGGCCACGGAGAGATTTTTCAGGACAGTTAAGATCTGTCGTTACTCAGGCGGTCAATGCAGTCTTTCGAGAGTCGGTGCAGCAGGTTCTGGAGAAGATCAAACATGAACCATATTTCAAATGGCCGAAAAAAATGGCGGGAAATCTCGAAAGGCATAATCAAAACCTTTGCTGCCATTACCACAAGGAGCATGGACATACGACGGAAGACTGCAGAAATCTGTGGGACCATTTGGACCCGCTTGTTCAAGAGGGAAAGCTGTAGCATCTCTTGCATCATTCCAATAGCTAGAGTAGTCAATCCACTTTAGAGCCCTAGAGAGATAACTCCAATAGGCCTCTTTTGGGGACAATCAATGTCATCTTTGTGGCTCTAGGAAGGACTGGTTCTCATTCTTCTAGAGTCATATCAGTTGCTCAGCTACATGCCGAGAGCTCTGGTTTAGAACCCAAGAGGGCCAGAACAGATTTTCAGCTAGTTCTGGGTTTCTTGGATCATGATAAAGTTGGAACCGTACAGCCCCAGATGATGCTCTAGTGGTTACCCTGAGGATTGGGGGCTACGATGTGAAGAGGGTAATGGTGGATCAAGGCAGTGGCGTTGAGATCATGTACCCCGATTTGTACAAGGGGCTAAATTTGAGACCCGAGGATCTAGAAGCCTATACTTCCCCATTGGAGAGCTTTGATGGCAAGGTTGTTATTCTGAAGGGTCAAATCAGATTACCTGTGCAAACAGACTCAGAAATAATGGAGGTGGACTTCATAGTGGTGGATGCTTTTTCCCCATGTATAGCCATAATGGGCAGGCCTTGGCTGCACACCTTAAGGGTTGTCTCCTCTACTCTGCACCAGAAGGTGAAATTCCCGTCTAGGGATAGGATCGAAGAGATTGTTGGAAATCAATCCATGGCTAGGCAGTGCCTGGTGGCTGCTATCCGAAATCAATCCGAGGATGGGTTTTCGGCCTATGTAAAAAGAAGTTCATAGTAGTTAAGGGTTTCGACGTCACCTGTTGATGGATCAGCCGAGAAAGCAAAATGCGAGGATCTAATAAAAGTGGCTATTGGCAATGACCTTGAGAAGTTCTTTCAAATTGGGTCTCAATTGCCTATTGAAGAGAGAGAAGAGCTATTACAATTCCTAAAAAGGAATGTAGATGTGTTTGCATGGAGTGCGTATGAAGCTCCGGGGTTGGATCCAAACTTCATTTGTCACCATCTGAATGTCAACCCATCTGTCACTCCTAAGAAGCAACCATCGCGACACCCGTCCAAAGAGCACGTAGATGCAATACGAGATGAAGTAACGAAACTTAAGCGTGCAAGGGCTATCAAGGAGATTTTCTATCCTGAATGGTTGGACAATACCGTGGTAGAAAGAAGAAGAATGGAAAGTGGCGAGTATGCGTGGACTTCATTAATTTGAATAAAGCGTGTCCAAAAGATCATTTCCCTATGCCTTGGATAGATCAACTGGTAGATGCCACTGTGGGCCACCCTCGAATGAGCTTTTTGGACGCCTTCCAAGGCTATCATCAGATACTACTAGCTCTGGACGATCAAGAGAAAACGGCTTTTGTCACCCCTACTGGGAATTATCACTACAAAGTAATGCATTTTGGTCTAAAAAATGCAGGCTCTACGTACCAAAGGATGATGACCAGGATGTTTGAACCACAGCTGGAAAAAAGTATTGAAGTCTATATAGATGATATGGTGGTGAAAAGCAAGGTGGAGTCTGAGCATGTAGGAGATCTCGAAGATATTTTTATAATCCTGAGAAAACACAAGTTGCACCGTAATGCCTCCAAGTGCTCGTTTGGTGTTGGATTGGGAAAGTTTCTGGGCTACATGGTGACTCACCATGGAATTGAAGTTAACCCTGACCAGATCAAAGCCATTAACAGTCTACAACCCCTTCGGAACCCTAAAGAGGTCCAGAAGCTTACCAGAATGATTGCCGCCCTCAACAGGTTTATCTTTCGATCAGTTGATAGGTGTAGACCTTTCTTCCTCCTGATGAATAAATGGAAGGGATTTGAGTAGAATGAGGAGTGCGCCTTGGCATTTTAGCAGCTCAAAGAATATTTATCTCGGCCACCCATTATGTCCAGCCCGGAGGTGGATGAAGTTTTGTTCGCTTATATTGCTGTGGCCCCTCATGCAGTAAGTCTTTTGCTAATCAGAGTTGATAGTGGCATACAACGGCCAGTCTATTATGTTAGCAAATTCCTGTAAGAAGCCGAGGTTTGTTATCTACCACCGGAAAAGGCCATCTTAGCAGTGGTGCATGCCACGCGAAAGCTCCTCCATTATTTCCAAGCACACACGGTTGTTGTCCTTACCCAATTTCCACTCAGGTCTATATTACGGAGTGCTGATTACATGGGAAGGATTGCTAAATGGGGGACCATCCTTGGGGCTTTTGACGTTAAGTACATGCCTCGCACTTCTGTCAAAGGCCAAGTTCTTGCAGACCTGGTTGCTAAATTCACTGAACCTTCATTAAAAGAAGGCGTAAATGCACTTTTAGTCCCTACATTTTGGGGTCATTTCTATTTTGGTCCCTACATTTTTATTTTCCCACTTTTAGTCCCTAAACCAATTAATAATTGTTATTTTAGTCCTTTCCGTCAGTCATCAAACGGAAATAGCTGACGTGGCTAACGGACTGATTAAAATATTATTAAAAATTTACTGTAGCACTTATTAGATAAAATAATTAGAATAAAAATCTAACAACAGATTAAAAATTGAGAAAAAACAAAATTAAAATCCAAAAATATATCAAGATCTATGTTCTTCACCAAGAACACCAAAGAACACAAACCCAGATTTTAAACATAAGTCCAGATTTTCTTGCCCTTTCTTGTCAACCAAACACAAACACAAACATAAATCGATCTCCAGCAAGTATCAGATAAAATAATAAAAATAAAAATCTAACAACAGATTAAAAATTGAGAAAAAAAAAATTAAAATTCAAAAATATATCAAGATCTATGTTCATCTTCACCAAGAACACCAAAGAACACAAACCCAGATTTTAAACATAAGTCCAGATTTTCTTGCCCTTTCTTGTCAACCAAACACAAACACAAACACAAATCGATCTCTAACAAGTACACAAACACAAACCTAGCAGCATATCTTCTCAGATTTTCTCAAACCACAAAACCCAGATATACAAAATGACAACTCAAACTCAGATTTTCTCGTCTTTCAATCAAAACCTCCAACAAATAAAATTCATAAATCCAGAAACCAAATTCATAAACCGAGATCTTTTCCTTCTTACAACTACAACAACTATCTTTCTTTCTCTCCCTCAGTCCCAACACACCTCCCCACCCTCGCTCAGTGCATCGCCTCGTGAGCTCCTTGCCGCTGTGCAGCAAGGCGATCCTTTTGTCCACGGTGCCCAATCCCGCCATGCTCACGACCCGATGGTTGGATCCTGGAGCTGGCACGTCGCAGTGGATCCAAGTGCCCGTTTCGCGCTGGATGTGCGACACGACGACTCTGTCGTTTCCGATAATTCCATAGCCGAGGGAGTCGGGGATAAGGACTAGGAAGGACACTTGTCCAGGTGCAAGCTTCGTTGCTAGCCGCCTCATGCGGTTGCGATTGAATGAGTCGTCGGCATCGTTGGGGTAGGTTGAAACCGGTGGAGCGTAAATCGGATCATCGGAGCAATGAGGTTCAATTGGGCTAAACCAACTAACCCCATCTCAGATCTGCTAGATCCAAACCCAGATCCACCTCCAAAACCAACACCTTTACCCATAAAATCAATAGCCACAACATGGTTCTTGTTTGCTAGGCTCAACTTCCCAAAGCCGAAGTTGAGTTGAAGAAGAAGAAGAAACAAGAGGAGGAAGTGGTGGTGGAGTCACCATGGTTTTCTTTTTCATCTTCTTCATGCTCGACCAGATCCCCTTCTCCACCTTCTATTCTTGTTCTTGTTCTTGTTCTTATGTTCTGGTGATTTTTTTAAAAATTTTAATTCATATTTTTTTCTTTTTGTTAAAATTGAGAAATAAATATTTTAAATTATAATCTGATGTGGCATAAGTAATGAGTATTTTAATAATATTTTAATCAGTCCGTTAGCCACGTCAGCTATTTCCGTTTGATGACTGACGGAAAGGACTAAAATAACAAGCGTTAATTGGTTTAGGGACTAAAAGTGGTAAAATAAAAATGTAGAGACCAAAATAGAAATCACCCCAAAATGTAGGGACTAAAAGTGCATTTACGCCTTAAAAGAAATAATAGAAATACAGCACATGGATGAAAAATCGGTTGGCACCATCTCTATACACGTACCTTTGTGTTGGAAAGTGTATGTTGACGGAGCAACAAACCAAAGGGGATCTGGAGTGGGGTTAGTTCTAATCTCACCAGAGAAACTCATCATCGAAAAGTCATTAAAGTTGGACTTCTCGGCCATTAATAACGAGGCCGAGTACGAAGCCTTGTTAAAAGGAATGTCCATGGTTTATAAAATGGGGGGAAAGGTAATAACAATGTTCTCCGATTCAAGATTGATTGTCGGTCAGGTGAATGGTGAACTAGAGGCAAGAGATGAAAGAATGCAGGAATATCTAAGTCAAGCTAGGCATCTACAGTCAAAATTTGAATCATTCAGTCTGTTGCACGTCCCTAGGAGTGGGAATACGCACGTCGATTCATTAGCCACTCTTGCAACCTTCTCGGCTCAAAGCTTATCTCGGGTTATCCTTGTAGAAGACTTGTACAGACCCAGAGAAAAGAAAAAGGAGGTGGTCCAGGTGCATCAAGTCAGAGTAAGCCCTAGCTGGATGGATCCCATAGTACTATTCTTAAAGGAGGATATCCTACCTGAAGATAAGTCCGAAGCTGACAAGATACGCAGAAAAGCTCCTCGTTTCTGGTTATTCGAGGACCAGAAATTGTATAAGCGATCCTTTTCTGGGCCTTATTTACTTTGTGTCCATCCTGAGGCATCAGAGATGCTCCTCAAAGAGTTACATGAGGGAATTTGTGGAAGCCATACAAGAGGAAGGTCCTTATCTCATAGAGCCATCACACAGGGTTATTGGTGGCCGAGTATGCAAAAAGAAGCATTGGAATACGTGAAGAAGTGTGATCAATGCCAGAGATTCGCGCCAAACATACATAAACCTAGAAGAGCTCTTAATCCCCTATCTAGCCCTTGGCCGTTTGCACAGTGGGGTTTGGACATTGTTGCTCCTTTTCCTAAGGCAACAGGGAACAAAAAATACTTGTTGGTCGGCACAGACTATTTCACCAAATGGGTGGAAGTTAAGTCATTGGCGAACATCAAAGACGTGGACGCCAAGAAGTTTATCTGGAAAAACATTGTCACATGGTTCGGAGTTCCTCGTACTCTCATTTCTGATAACGGCCTCCAGTTTGATAGCAAATCTTTTAGAAAATATTGTTATGACCTTGGGATTACAAACCGGTATTCTACCCCAGCTTATCCTCAAGGAAATTGACAAGTCGAGGCTGTGAACAAAGCCATAGTGAACGGGCTCAGGAAGAGGTTGGATGATGCTAAAGGAAAATGGGTGGAAGAATTGCCTCATGTCCTTTGTACATATTGGACCACACCTCGGAGGTCCACAGGAGAAACTCCCTTTTCAATGACATATGGAGCAGAGGCTGTCATTCCTTTAGAAACTAGTTTCCCAACGTTGTGGACAAGTTCATTCAATTTGAGCAACAGCAACGAGTTACTAGAAAAAAGCCTTGACTTAATCGAGGAAAGAAAAGAAAGTGCAATGGTGCATTTAGTCTACTACCAACACAAACTCAAGCAGGGTTACGATGCTAACGTGAGGCTAAGACTATTAACGGTTGGCGACCTGGTACTGAGGAAGGTTCTGGGTACTACAAGAAACCCATCATGGGGAAAACTAGGACCCAATTGGGAAAGACCATACCGTATTGCCTCAGTCGCTGGTATAGGAGCATACTTTTTAGAAGATTTAGATGAATGCGTAATACCGCACCCTTGGAATGTAAATAACCTGAAAATGTATTACTATTAATGCAAATTTTCTTTTTATTGATATGTTCTTTAATTACTCGCAAGCATTGTCTTTAACAAACATACTTTATCATTTTTTATAAGTGTTAAACAGAACCTTAGTCATGCCTGTAGTCCTCAGACCAGATGCTTTGGGGAAATTAACATAATTTATCATTTTTTATAAGTATTAAACAGAACCTTGGTCATGCTTGTAGTCCTCGGACCAAATGCTTTAGGGAAATTAACATAATTTATCATTTTTTATAAGTGTTAAATAGAACCTTAGTCATGCCTGTAGTCCTCGGACCAGATACTTTGGGGGAAATTAACATAATTTATCATTTTTTATAAGTGTTAAACAGAACCTTAGTCATGCCTGTAGTCCTCGGATCAGATGCTTTAGGGAAATTAACATACGTTATCATTTTTTATCAATGTTAAACAAAACTTTAGTCATGCCTATAGTTCTCGGACTAGATGCTTTAGGGAAATTAACATACGTTATCATTTTTTATAAGTGCCAAACAGAACACTCGTTACACTTGTAGTCCTCGGACCAAGTGTTTTATTAAAATTAACACTCATGATATTCACTTGTTTTTCTCTAAGTGTTTGGACGGATCTATAATGATTGTTGACTTCTCAGGACAATGGTTAGGAGTAGATAAGGAGTCTGGGTTACTTGGCCAAGTGCAAATTAATTGTCAACTAGTTAATAGATTCAATTATCGTTGCAGAAAGATTAACTTACGGTATCAATATATAGTAAAAACTGTCATCATTGACAGTTAGTCAAGTTATTTGTGCTTGAAAACATTCTTGTTAACTTCTATAAGAACAAGAACAAGAGAAGTAGAAAGAAAGACCTATTCATTAATCAAAAAGTGTATTACATCAACTTCTGTGGCAGAATGCCAGTACACAAAAATAACAAAAATATATAACAACGACAAAGATGATTTAATATGAGAAGATCCTAGATATTAAGTTTTCGTCTTCGGAGTAGGAGGGTTTGCACTCTGGCTCGACTGAGAGGTGAAGCTATCCTTTGCCTTGGGATCAGTTTTTTTGTCCTTAGGCTCTGTCTCTTTGGCCTTGGCCTCACCTTCCTTGGTTTCAGGAATGTCTTTTACTATTGCCAAGGGCTCCTTCTCCTCGCCACTTTTGCTCCTTTCATTGGTCCCCTCGGCTCCCTATTTTTGGTCAATCGCTTGGATTTCCAAGGGCTGCTCTATGGCCTTTTGAGCAAGGTCGGCAGCAGAGGTGGTGGCAACTTGGGCAACACGGATTTCAGGATCGTAGTAAATGCTTTACCCCATGATATGGTGCAGTAGCCCCTGCAAACCTCAGCAAGTTCCTCGGTAAGCCTAATCTATGTCTCCTCCACACCAAGTTGGTAGGAGGCTTGCTTCTCAGCCTCTAAGGCTTCCTTGGCTAGCTGGGCTACTTCTTTCGCCTTCTTAAGGTCAGCTTTTAGGTCTATGACCTGTTGCTTTTCTGTGGCTAACTCGATTTTTGTCGTGTATAGTTTCTTACGCTGATCCTTGGCTTGAGTCTCAGCATTCTTTAAGCCAGCTAGAGCGCTATTCCGCTCCCTCTCTAAGACGGTAAACTTATTTGTAAGTTCAGCATGCTCCTCTTTAAGAGCTCCCAAGACCTTCTCAACTTCACTAGGGGCTTGGGCTTCAACTCTGGCTTAATTACTTTTGCTGTTTACCCACTCCTCGGCCACAAAGACCTGTTGGGTAATCTGCATAAAGGTGTTTTAAAAAAAAGAATAAACAAATGTCAGTGGTAAACGAAGTGATTTAGGGGGAAATGCAAAACATACTTAAAACATTTACCATAGCTAAGTCCCTCTTCAAGGACAGGAAGAGATCAGGCTGCTTGAAGTGCCTGTAAGATTTCATATCTTTTGGTAGAAGAAAGGGCTGCTCGAGAGCCTCAGCAATATAGCCTGCATGCCCCCTTTGGAAACTTCAGATTATAGCATCGGGGAGAATAGGGGCGCCATCTACCTCTAACTTAGGGGACCATATCAGTAGTGGTCAGCACATGTCGGCACCTTGAGAGTCCTCTCTGCTCTCCACGGAGGATGCTCGTCTGTCCCTTGCTTGTTTAGGTTGCTTTGCCCTCTTTTGAAGGATCAACTCACCCTCTTTTATCTCCTAAGCCTCTGGATTCTTCCTTTTCCTCCTTATTTCAGGGTTAGGGAGTAACCCAATTGTAACCACTAGAGGAGGAGGGGGAGGTGGGAGATTGGCTGAGACTAGGTGCTTACCAATCTCCTTGGAGGTAGAACCTTTGCCCCTTGTGGCCATAAACTCTTTCAAACTCTTGCCTCCTCTGTCCAAAGCCATTTCTTCTTTTTCCTCGACAGAGCTATCTGGACGAGATAGCACTAAAGTAGGAGTGTGAATGTTGGAATGCCTGTCTGGATTGTCCTTGTCATCCGAGACCGAAATCACTTGTACTCCTTGGGTTTCCTCTTCTTCAAATCGGAATTTATCAATTTCCTCGTCAAGTGATTGGTTTGAAGACGCAATCCCCTCTCCGACTGTTGATGCTTCAGCAGGGATTTAATGGACTGGTCGGACAATCAAAGGAATGTTTTGTTGATATGGATGTGCTACTGGGGGAAGATCGTACTCGGCTAAGAAATCAGGCTGAGACACGTCAATCTGAGCTAACCTTGGGTCACCTGATCTTATAGCGTGGCCGACCTCCTGGAATTTCTCCGAGATCGATTTAAAATCCAAAATTAGGTGGACGGCTCACAGTTGCCTGTCCGCACTTATGAAGATCTCAGATCTAAGCAGATAATTGAGGGCTTGAATGTTGGTCAGACTAATCCTTGGGGCTATGTGCCTCCTATCTGCGAGAATCAGCAAAGAACAAGGCGTAATTAGAAGGCCGAAGTCCATTAAAAAAAAAAGTAAGGTAAAAAAAAAAAAAACAAAAGGAAAGAAGCAGAATAATGTCGAGGTTAAAGAATCTAAATCTATTGTTAGAAGATCTAAGCCTAAGACATCCCACCTGGTTCTCCTTCTTGGACTGGGCAATGAAGTCCATCATGCCACACCCCTGAGGAAATTAGGTAGTCGTCTTTCATCCCCTTATTAGACTTGGGGAGGCACGATATGAGCCTGACAATATCTGATTGGGACTTAAGGTAAAACCCCGCCCCTTTTTGTCTGTGGAACTCATACATGTGAACCACATCATGCCAAGTCAGTCTTAGGTCTAAATGCTCGTTCAGAGCATCGACACTTCCTAAGATCCTAAAGAGATTGGGTGCGCATTAGTGAGGACATATCCTATGGTTGAGAAGATAATCCCTTATTATCCTACCCATAGGGAGGGTCAGTCCCCTTTCTATGAATGCTATCATGGGGATTATGACCTCTCCCTCTCTTCGGTCTATTACTATACGCTCTGGGGAGCAGTACCTCAATGCGACTTCTTGAGGTATATGGTATCTCTTCTTAAAAGCCCTTATTTTGGCAGGGGAGTCAACTATGTGCTCAAATCTACCCATTTTAGTAAACTAAAGAATAACTATTGAAATTAACAATGGGATAAATGATAATTGGAAGGCCGAGAAGGTTGGCTGAGGAGAAAATAAAGGTTTAAGTATACTAGAACTTACGAGAACTAAAGCGAATAATGGTCGCTGAAAACTTTAGGGAAAATCTCCAGGATTTCTGAGAAAAATAGTGTGGAAAGCTTAGCGATTTAGGAAGTCTGGTGATTTTGAATGTTTGAGATCTTTGGGTAACTTGAAAATATATGAAGTAAAGGGAAACGGTTTCACTCAAAGGTTATTTATATGAAGGGCGAAGTTGAAGGAGGTTACCTCGCACAAGGCCCAAGAGAAGATGTCAGCCGTTTGATGAACACCTCACCATCAGATGCAAGGGACACAGCACCGCCTAAAGCAATTAATAACACCTTGTGGTCTTCAAAGCATCAGTAAAAATTATGAGGCGCATAAAAACCGCACCCTCACATGTGTGAATTCAGGGATTTAATGTTCCTGGCTTGTAAACAAGTAAAAACCCCACTTTCTCTCCTTGGGTGCAAGAGATAAACTGGAATTTTGAGAGGCTATTGTGGGGGTAAGGGCCCAATTTCGTATAGCGGGCCTTGGGCCTTATCTAGGCATATGGTTATGTCCGAGGAGGTAAAAGTAATAGGCAAAGACTCCAGGTCTAGAGTAATATAAGGAAAGGGCGAAAGAGGGATAATCAGAGGAGTTATTCCTGTTAGGATTAGTGCCCTTAAATCCTATTGTATGATACTATGTATGATATTAAGTGTGACATTATGTATGACTTAATATTATATTTAATAAATTTGTTTTATTATTATCTGAAATAATTGTAACATGAATATTCGGACATTATCATATAGTCCATGGGATGCATAGTATGTGATTTACGTGAAAAGTCACAGAAGATATAAATCATAAGTTCTTTGTAAACTCAGAATTATAGTTCGTAGTCGGTGATGAAATTGGGCATTTCATTTGCGAAGACTATAACATATCAACTACGATGATTTGTCTTGATCATGGAAGTAGAGACTTCTAGTTGATGTGTTAATATGTTTTAAGAGTTAAGACATATTGAACTGGACCGCTGTGAGATTTATTATTCTCCTAAAGACTGTCAAATGAATAATAAATCTCATGACTTACATTTGCATGAACTCTTAATCCTGAGAGAATAATGGATCTGACCATGAGGTGTAGGTTGTTTTGATATATCAGGAGTGAGATCTAAAGTAATGGTCAAAACCTCAGTATATTGGGCAGCCACATTTAGTGTTGATGTAACATATATTCTCAAGATGGAATTCATAGTCTCTTAACGAAGATACAAAATATTCCCTTGAGATAAGTTTAATGGGTTTGTTATTCAAAGAGTTAGGCCTAATCACTTTAGTAAATAGTTACTAAAGTATATATTTATGAAATTAGATTTCATAAATATATGATGAATAACTTAAATGATTAAACCGGGTACTCAAGGATTAAGATGTAGTAATTTACAAAGTGACATTCTACATTAATGACTTTGTATTATTACGAATATTTTATGAAAGGGTTGCTTGTATAATAACGTCTTGGGATATAATCTATAGATAAGGTCTAGAGTACAACTATATTTATATAGTGATATTAAATATAATTAATGGTAGCTTTAGACTTATAAAGAGTTGATAGAAAAACCCAAGGCCCATTGGAGCTAGTGTCTTATTGGTCCCTTTTGGTCCCACTCCAAGCCACACACTTAAGCCTAATTGGAAAGGCCCAAAAGGCCAGCCCAATTAGATAATTGGTTGGATACAAAGGGAAAAACGTACAGAATATTATGAGAGAGTAACATCATTCTGAAAGTGTGTGTATGTGACTGAATGTCACTCTCTAATTATCCATTTGTAACCGATTAAGAGACCACACATCTTGGGCGTTAGTGAAATTGGAGTGAAGGTTAAAAGTATTCTCAAGTGCTTTGATCTTTGTTTTGAAATTCACCACTTCAAGGTACGTTATCTTGTTCTCAAATTCTGAAATTTATTTAGTGCATGTTATCAATATCGAATGAAATTGATCCGTTTTAAACTTATTTTTCCACTGCGTTCATCTTTAATTCCACCAATTCCTCCTTAAAAATGACTGATATGAGTCAGCTTGTTATTTCATCAATTCAGGTGACCTTCCAGGAAATTTCCACAATAAGGATGAGCCTCATGCACGAGTAAGAACGATAAGAACTCAGAAATATCTAGAGGAACAACTGCTACCACGGCATTAAATGCACTGCAACTACTCTTCTGACTGCATTTATGTGGAGAAGATTCCTGAATAGTGTATCCTCAACTACCACAACTTACAAAAAGCCAAAAAAGGTGTTTGATGGGACATAAACTCAAGTGGAGGGTTAAATAGTCAACAAGTGTAGGATCAGGATGATGGGAAGGGATCTATATAATGTAAAAGATCTCCCATAAGAAGGGGATCGGAAGGAAAGGAAAAGAAAGAAAAAGAAAGAAGAAACAAAGGACTGTAACACTGAAGCAGTATGAACATTCAGTTCTATTGATTAATAACATATCTTGTCTCCTCGGACAACAATTTTATTCAATTTCATATGTCTTATTTGTTTATTCACCTTGTAACTTTATACTAGCCGTTATCAAATTCATAAAAGGCCTAGTTCTTGCACCCACTTTCTACAAATTTATTGTTTTGAGTACATTGGGCCGTCTTCCCATTCCTTTTGGGCTTAGGCTATAAAACGTGACCCTACAATTATGATCTGTCAAAGTCACATGATTGAAGTCTCACCAATGGGGGTCAGGAGGGCCATGGTCCCCCTGACTTTTTGCAAATCTTCCCACCCTCCAATATTTTATACAAAATAAAAAAAGAAAAAGAAAAAAAAAACACTAGTACACATAAATTTTCGCTAATTTCCTCCATAAGTTTTGATTAAAAAAAAAAAAAATGTTCTACATTTATGTAAATGATTGCTAATTTGCTACATCATTGTTTTCCTCTTATTACTCATATATCATACCTAACTTATTAAACTGATGTGTATTCAATTCATATTTTCCTAAATTGTATATGTTTATGTACATGACAAATGAGAGTCCCCACCCCCCCCCCCCCCCCCCCCAAAAAAAAACCCATCTTATTAGTCTTACGTTATCCATAGTTTGATTAAACCAAATCATATTCAAGATATATGTTCCTAAAAATAGTTAAGTAAATCACTTTAATAGAAGCATTTTTATTTTTTAATTTATCCAAAAAAACTTTTGTTTTCTTCTTTGGAGAATTGGAGAAATATACACTATGCTTTTATTATTTTATTTTCAGAAGAAAGAAAATTGTTAATTTTGTGGTTGAAACTTAAAAGTTGGAGTTCATTATTGCATTTCTCATTTATGAAAATAATTTTTTCATTTAGCTTATATTATTATTATATGTATTTTTATATTGACTATAGAATATATTTAGGCATGTAGAGTGATTTTTATTATCTAAATTACTTAGAAGTGATTAAATTTATCTATTTTAGAGATTTAAAATAACTACGTAATATCTTTTTAAAAAATATTAATCTAAATATTTTCAAGAATATTAATTCTAACCAATATGATTTAAATGATAATTGAAAATTTACTAACTGATTGGATGAAGAAAAAAATCGTTTGACCAATTTAAAGACTAAATTAATTTAAATATTTTTTTACAAAAAATAAAGTAATACTTTTTAAATCATGTTACATAGTTTATGTATGTGTATATATATTTTTTATTCTTTGGTTTTAATTTTTTTTAAAATTTATTTAACTTGATGCCCTTGAATAAAATTTCTAGGTTCGCCACTGCACTTTGCAAACTTTAACTTTTGGTTTTTTCCACTATAATGTGTCCCATGTTGGTGCAAAGTATTGTTTACAATAATTCCCCCTAATTCTAAAATGAATCATGATTAAAAAAAGGGTGCAGTAAATTTGGGATCGAAGAGCTAATTGCTTTATCTAATTGAATTTGTTCTGCTTATGAGTATTTTTTTATTATTTATTTTTAATTAGGATGCAATAATCACAACATTTTAGATTTCCATTTTGCTAGAAGAATTTAGTTGGCTTCGATAAATATGTGCTCAGGTAAGAATGAGCCATGTAACTAGTGTACGTAAGTACATGCCTTTATGTATTTGTCCTTTACGTTTTACTGTGTATGGATCTTAGTCATAACCCCTTATTATGCCTTGAGTCAATGCATATGAATTATTTTTGGTTAAAGCATAATTAGTGGCCCTTATAGGTCTACCATTGTGCGTGAGTGTTTGTGTGTGTGTGGGATTCTTGTAACTCACAATTCAATATAGCAAAGTCGTATTAAAGATTTTTGTTATGGACATAGGCTGCTGCTAGGTCGAACCAGGTAAATTCTAAATCTTTTATTTCTTCATTACAACTGGACCGGGATGATGTTGTGATATAGAGAGTGAATGACATATGGGGAAATAGCTTGCTAAAGTGATGTTTGTTTGCTGCCTCCATTTATCACCTTGATAATTGTGAAGTGGCTCACATATATGAATCAAACATGCAAATGAGAAGTAAAGTTATAAGAGACGTGCATGGGTGATCTATGTCAATTATAACATTTGCTCTATGTCAATTAAAACATACAGCTGTCAAATTATCACGTCTTTTTTTGTTTTGTTTTAAAACTATGTATGCTAGTTTTAATATTTTACATTTGAGAATCTTACTTTTGGCTGATTCACAGATGCGAGCTATTTAACAAATGGATACTTGGAAACTGTAATAGATTGGATTCCTGGGATGAAAAATATCTGCCTTAAGGATCTTCCAAGTTTCATTAGAACTACAGATGTGAATGACATTAGCCTTAACTACCTCATCTGCCAAACAGAGAGAGCCCCAAGAGCTTCAGCTATCATTTTAAACACATTTGACACTTTTGAACAAGATGCGTTGGATGCTTTGTTCTCCTTGCTTCCTTGTATATACACTATTGGACCACTTCTACTACTTGCTGATCAGATTGAGGGTGATAATAAGTTGAATTGTTGAAATCAATAGGTTCCAATCTATGGAAAGAACAACCGGGTTGTGTTGAATGGCTAAATTCAAAAGAACCTTACTCTGTATTGTATGTAAATTTTGGTAGTATAACTATTATGACACCTAAACAACTCATTGAGTTTGCTTGGGGGTTAGCAAATAGTGAATAATCGTTCTTATGGATTGTAAGACCAGATCTTGTGGTAGGCGATTCGGCTATTCTTCCTCTTGAATTTGTTACCAAAACGAAGGATAGAGCCATGTTAGCAACTTGGTGTGCTCCAGAACAAATCTTGAAGCACCAATCAATAGGAGGTTTTGTAACACATAATGGGTGGAATTCAACGCTTGAAGCTGTGTGTGGTGGAGTGCCAATGATCTCTTGGCCTTTCTTTGCCGAGCAACAAATGAACTGTCGGTACTGTTGTACTGAGTGGAGCATTGGAATGGAGATTGATAATAATGTTCATAGAGATGCTGTAGAGATGCTTGTGAGAGGGTTAATGGATGGTGACAGAGGTAAAGAAATGATGAAGAATGTAATGGAGTTGAAGACCAAGGCAGAGGAGGCTACGAAACCTGGCGGTTCTTCATAAAAAACATGGAGAAATTGATTCCTGAAGTTCTCAAAGTTTGAAAATTTTAAAACAAATTAATAAAAAAAATGTGTTCAAGTTTATAATAAACTAGCTCTCCTAGTCTCTCCTGCAATATGTGACCGTGTTACATATTTCTAGAAAACCTATTTCTACTTTTGTAGTAATAAATCCAATTATGTGATTTGGCTAAATTAGTATTCTATTTCATAAGGGTGTGTTTTGTGGTTTATGCTTCAAATTTATTTATTTGTTGAAATGAAATGACACAAAAGCACTTGTATTATCTCATCAAGTTTTTTATTTAGCCTAAAACTTAAGTACAGTTCTTTAGGTGCGGTACCGTAGGTTTAATTAAAGTCAACCACGTGTTTATATTATGTTGGGAAATTTTCAATAATAAAAATAAAGAAATGGAAAAATCTTTAATGCATCATTGGATTTCTATATTTAAGACGATAATTGTATTAGGGTCATATTTTCTATGTATTGGCTTATCCTTTGACAAAACATTACTTGTAATTGGATAGATTTGAGTTGGGTTTAGTGTATCAACAAGTGTGTGAAGTTTACTTTAAAAGTGGTATCATTAAAGACAAGAAGATTGATCCAAGAAACAAGTGAAGAAAAGTTGATTCAGTACAGCTTGACACTAGGCTTGACACTAGCATCTATCGAGGTTTAATGAGGAAGATTGACACAAGCTCGATCTATCGAGACTTACGATTTCAAAAATCTCAAATCTGAAATTCGGCCCATGATGACTTGGATGTTTAGGGTTTCTCTCTTTACAGCCCTAGACCATATAAAAGGCTTATTTTAAAAGTCATCAAAGACATAGAGACTCAATTCGAGAACTCATACACTCTGTGAGAAGCTATTGTGTTTCGTGCACCTTAAGGTTTTGTAACCAAGTGCTTCTTGATCTTAAACGTGCTTTGAAGTGAAGAAATCTACTACTAGATCAACTTTGTAGCTAATAACAACCAATCAAGTTGTTGGAGTTAGTCACGTACTAGGATTCATGCATGCAAAGAAATCTACTACTAGATCAAGTTCAATTGGGTATTGGAGTAAAATTTCAACTATAGGTTGGTATTTGGGATAGGCTAGGGTAGTGGTAAGATTCCTCATACTTGTAACCACTTAATTGTTGATCAGTAGATTCTTGGGAGTGGTGACTTGAAATTCATACGGTGGGGGTTTTTGCATTGCAAGAAGTTTTCCCCATTTGTTAACAAATCACCGTGTCAATTTAATTTCTGTTGCACTTAGTTTATTTGGTGATTTGTTAGTACCTCCATGATTTGCATGTAATTTGACCTAATTCATCAACTTGGGTAATTGAATTAATTAACTAGGGTCAATCTATAACCCAACAAATTTTATCCACCCAAATGAGTTTGTTAAAGGGTTACAGGAAAATTGTCCCGACACTCCCACAGTGATCTCTTGTTAGCTTGCAGTACCTGTGGGCGCAACTTGTGTAGGAGGAGTATGCCTCAGCCGAGTGGATCAGGGTAGAGAAAAGAAATGAAGTCGCTACCTAGTTTTATGTCCTAGGAACCATGTATATAGCGCCTTACGTGGAAGGACTGATCTTACTACCAGATTATGGGTTTGGAGTTTAGGTACGACTTTGGAAGGTGTTAGGCACCCAAGACCGCCCGACCCGTGAGTTGGCTTCCACTCATTGTGTCTTATGTCTTAATCTCATTAAAGGCATGTTCAACATTGCATTCTAACCTCTCTCTGTCTTTCTCTCTCTCTCTCTCTCTCTCTCTCTCTCTCTCTCTCTCTCTCTCTCTCTCTCTCTCCCTCACACACACACACACACACACACACAAACATACATCTAAGCATACAACATGGCATCCGCATCCTAAACTCTAGTATACATCTATCATGGCATTGCATCACATATTTCATTCAAGGTAGCAAACAAATGAACATATATCACATGGGTAGAAATATCTCAAGGCTAATTCAAACATCATATTATTGAGTCCAAGGCATGGCATACATTCTTACGCATTATGTTTCATCAAAACAAAAGATCAAAGTCATATCACAAACAAATGCATGTTCATATGAATGCATAACTTACCTTATTGCATCATAATACCTATACATCAATGCATGATCATATGAATGCATGTTCATGGTATATCAAAGATTTATAATTGAAAGGAAACCCTAATCTAACATGTGAAGAATAAACAAACACCTAAATAGAGAAACAGAGGATTGAGTAGCATAAAACAAGGCAAGACAGAAGAATATTGCATAAACATAAAAAAGAAATAGAAGCAGAAAAGGTTGAATTAAGGTTTTGGGCTTGAGTACACGTACACATACATAGGGCCTGCATACGCATACACACCCAGGAACCCTATTCCAGAAAATCAAAGTAGAAAAATAGAGTAGAAACTTAAAATGATAAATCTAACAACCTAACATGCTTAAAAACAATAAAGCAAAGGGAACCTAAACTAAACATGCATATTATAACATAATCTAAGAAAAAAAAGCAAAGAAAATAGAAATTAAACAAGAAAAGAAAAGAAAATGGTTTAGAACATATACCTCAAACAAAAAAGCTTCTTGGCTTGATTTTAACCGTTTCCCTCAGTCAAATCTATTCAAAACCAAACAAAATTGATTAGTAAACCTCAAAATTGAAAGATCAAGATCAGAAAATGTCTCAATCAAAAGAAAATTGACTTGAGGATGTTTTACAAAAAAACTCTCTCTTGAATTCACTATTTCTAGTGAATTTTAGGTTTTCCCTTAGAATTTTCTCCATGTCTTGAAAATGTACCATGTATGGCTTTTTATATTGAGAAAATAGGGTTTGGAATGGCTCCTAAACAATGTGGGATTCGTTATAAACCTCAATTTTAATGTAGAAAAACTTGTCTTTCATAATTTCTAGAACCCAAGCATACGTATGCATGCCCATGTACGTGCACACATGTATAAAGCTTGCATACGCAAATCTTGAGCATGCGAACGCATATGCGTGTCTGCGTACGCATGCCCTAGGGTTTCCGTGGCCTTCTTTTCCAAAAATAGATTTAGTTAGCTCTTAAAAAATTTTCTTCAAGTCAAACTAAGTCTGATCGGACCCTAAACTAACCTTGGGCTTTAGAGTTTTATCATCATTGGAGAATGGGGACCCGAGTTGTAAGGGGTACAAAATGCAGTGTCTACAACACCCATGAGGGGCTTTTATTAAGATCCAACGAAGAAGAAAGAATAAACTAGCCATGATGAAGCAAGAAATCTCCCTTGAATAAACCCTAAAACATGTAAAGGCCAAACTTGTGGACTACCTCCCATTGAGGGAGAAGTCTCAGGATCCCCTCTTTCAAGTGATCCTATACCATTTTTGGAAATATTTCCACATTTGGTGTTTGAAAACATGTTTATGGTTTTGTGCGGGCCCTTGTGGTGCAGGCCTATGAGTGTGATTTGGGCCTTGGGCTAACAAAGGGGCCCAGGGGCCTAACGATTGGCACCCCAACCTAAGTCCACCTATGAACTGGCTCAGTTCAAACGCCATCCGAGGACCCATACCTTTTCCGAAGCACAAATATGAATACGGAGAAGGTCACCCGGTTCGTCTTACCGAACAATGCTACATTTGTCCGGACGCACGGCTAGACGATTGCCCAGTTGTGCCTTGGAAGTAACGCTGCCGTACACATTTGCTATAGTGGGGAACATTCCCAAGGCCACTCCCACCTAAACCCCCACTAACCCCTCATGAGATTGGACCTCTCAATCCAATAACGCTGAGGGTAATCATGATCACCCCACTAGTAATCTACTATAAATAGGAGAATCAAAGGAGAAATGGGGGTTGGAAAAAAGGGAGGAAAAAAAAAGGGAGAAAGAGAGAAGAAAGGAATGGTGTATAAAGGGAGTAAAGAGGTGTTCTAAAGCAAAAGAGAAAAGTGACTCATTGAGTCTCCGAGTTGCGAACAACCCAAAGTAGGAATCCCTATCCCACCATATAAATAGGTTGTGAGTCGAAGTGAGGCGTAGCACACAGAAGCTTCATCTTTACTCTGCACAATTGGCGCCATCTGTGGGAACCGCCTACAAAGCCGTAGTTTGACCGAGACTCGCATATGGAACCATGTCCAGAAGACATTCGACTAGCGGAGATGGAAGTGGCTTGGTAGGATCCTCCCGGGGATCCTCCTGGCGAGAAAGAAGGCAAAAGAGACGTGAAGATAGGGACCGTAAACAAGAGGAGCTGTTCGGTCCTGGGGAGGGGTCATATCAGACGCAACGGACAGTATCGAACGCCTCGAGGCACAAGCAATTCGATGAAAGGGACGAAGAGCTTGAATGGTTACGAAGGCTGGTGAGAGATTTCAAGCTAGAAGCACATGATGGTCGGCAAAAGGAGGAACGAGAAAACCAGGATAGGAGGGCTGGTGCCTGGGAGATCGCCGGGGGATGGGGTCCAATCAGTCTGGGTCCCGTCGGAGGAGGGAATGTTCACGTTCATAAGGGTCCCACCACTGTCAAGACAGATCGCATTCACGGGAGTCTTATCATCGCCAAGAACGCTCGCAGTCGCAGGGGCATGTAGATCGGGGATCTGACTCACCCGAGGAACGACGACCGCGTAATGCCGCCATGGACGCAATGAGCCGCGCCTTGCACAGGGTAGCTCGGTCCCCCTTCTCAGACAATATCGAGCACATCGTAATGCCGAACAAGTTCCCGCGCCCCCCATTCAATATCTACGACGGGAAAGCAAACCCGGTTGAGCACGTCAGCCATTACATCCACATGATGTCCCTGCATTCTCACAATAACGCGTTAATGTGCAAGGTCTTTCCCTCCAGCCTTGGCCTAACTGCTTTGAGATGGTTTAACGGACTGCGGAAGAAATCCATACACTCCTTCGTCGAGCTAATCCAGGAGTTCAATGTCCGGTTCGTAACTTGCAGCCGAGTGCTGCAACCAGTTGACGCTTTACTATCAATGAAGATGGGGCTAGGAGAGACCCTTCGTAGCTACACCAACCAGTACTGGAAGCTTTACAATGAGATAGGTGGGGGCAACGAAAAAATCGCGGTAAGCACCTTCTGGGTGGGGCTGCCAGAGGATTCTGAGCTACTGGAATCACTTAAAAAAAAACCGCCTGAAGACATGAGGCAGCTCATGAGACGTATCGAAGAATATAAGCGCTTGGAAGATGATCGATTGCAGAGTAAGGGCAAGGCCCCGTTAATAAATCGTCCTCGGCAGGGAGGTTTCCAGCTGAGACCTCGGAAGGATTTGAGGGCGCAAGAACCAGTTTGGCAAATGGGGGAAGTGAATATGGCATTCAAGGAACCAGTGCACCGGATTGTGGAACAAATCAAGAACGAGCCGTACTTCAGATGGCCGAGTAAGATGGGAGGCGATCCATCTCGGCGATATCAGAACCTGTATTGCACCTACCGTAAGGACAAAGGGCACACCACCGAGCAATGCCGGGTACTGAAAGATCATTTGGGGCAGTTAGTGAGGGCAGGGCACCTGAAGGAATTCGTTGTGAACCCCGATGACCAAGGAATCGGCCAAGGAGGTTAGCAGAGGGGAAACCCTCTCCCACCGCCACTTGGAATAATTGAGATGATCATCTTGCCATCGAAGAGCGAGGCCACGACGAAAATGGGGATGTTAGCGGTCGCGCCCGTGAAAGAATCTCCGGACTAGGAGCCAGTAGAAAAAAAAAAGCAAAATGCGCCAGGGAAGCGCTTGCCTTTGGAGAAGACGATTTAGAGGGTACGATACAACCACATGAGGACGCGTTAGTAATCACTGCTCGGATAAACGGTTTCTTGGTGAAGAGAGTGATGATAGATCAGGGTAGTGAGGCTGAAGTAATGTTTCCAGATTTGTTCAACGGACTTGGGTTGAAGAATCAAGATTTGATGAAGTATAACATGCCGCTGGTCTCGTTCGATGGAAGAGTGGTGATCCTGGAGGGGCGGATTTCCTTACCGGTAGCCGTGGAAGGAAAGGAGGTAAGGGTCGTGTTCATAGTAGTCAATTCCTTCTCACCTTACACGACAATCCTGGGAAGGTCGTGGATCCACGCCATGAGGGCTATCCCATCCACCTTACACGTAAAGGTCAAGTTTCCTACCGAGCAGGGTATCGCAGTGGTGCAGGGGAGCCAATGAATGGTCAGGCAATGCCTCGTTGCAGCAGCAAATTAGGAGGGCAAGCAAGCCGAACAGAATAAAGAGACCGAAGGAGCGCCATTATAGCAATTACCGGAACCCCGAAAAGATTTGGGGGCTGCTTGTGCCAAGGAGTTAATAAAGGTCAGAATACTTCCGAATACTGGCAAATACTTCTAGATAGGGGCTAGCTTGACAACCCCGGAGAGGGTAGAAGTGTTGTTGTTTCTTGTTCAGAACCTGGACGTGTTTGCGTGGAGCCCATATGAAGTGCCTGGGGTGGACCCCGAGTTTATCGTCCACAGGCTTAATGTGGATCCATCGTTCCCTCCTAAGAAGTAGAGGCCGAGAAGAGTAGCCAAGGAACATGCTGAGGCTGTTAGGTTTGAGGTTCAGAGACTCAAAGAGGCAAAGGCAGTGAAGGAGATCTTCTTCCCAGAGTGGCTCGCAAACTCCGTGGTGGTGAGGAAGAAGAGCGATAAATGGAGGGTTTGTGTGGACTTCACAGATTTGAACCGGGCATGCCCAAAAGACCCATTCCCTATGCCCAAGGTTGATCAGTTGGTAGATGCCACTTACGAGCACCCAAGGATGAGCTTCCTGGATGCCTTTCAGGGGGTATCATCAGATTGCCCTGACTGCCGAGGATCAGGAAAAGACTGCATTCATATCCCCTGACGCCAATTACCACTATACTGTGTGCCATTTGGCCTGAAAAATGCTAGGGTAACGTATCAGCGAATGATGACGAGGATGTTCCGTGGCAAAATTGGGCGGACGATCGAAGTATATATTGACGACTTGGTGATAAAAAGCAAACAGCAAGCGCAGCACGTAGAGGATCTTCGAGGGGCATTTGAGCTATTACAGCAGCATAGGTTACGCCTTAACGCGAAAAAGTGTGCCTTCGGCGTGGGGGCTGGAAGGTTTTTGGGGTATTTAATTTCTAGTCGAGGAGTAGAGGTTAATCTCGACCAGATTGAGGCTGTGAAGCGTCTCAAATCCCCGAGCAACCCTAAGGAAGTGCAGGTGTTAACCGGGATGTTGGCCACCCTTAATCGGTTCATTTCTAGGTTTTCAGATCGTTGCCGACCATTCTATCAACTCTTGAAGAAATGGAAGGGATTTTAGTGGGACGACGAGTGTGAAAAAGCTTTTTAGGATCTGAAGGAATACTTGACACATGCACCAATGTTGACTACCCCGGAGCCCGGTGAGGACCTGTATATGTACCTCTCGGTGACTGATCACGCCGTGAGCGCCGTACTGCTAAGCGATCGTGGGGCGCAGCGGCCCGTGTATTACATTAGCAAGACCCTGGTTGACGCAGAAACTAGATACCTGCCATTGGAGAAGTTGGTTCTGGCATTAGTGCATGCACTAGGAAGCTGCCTCAGTATTTCCAAGCTCATACCGTGTATGTATTGACCAAGTATCCTTTTGCAGTCGTTGCTGAGAAGATCTGATTTCACAGGGTGGATAGCCAAATGGGGGACCAGGCTTGGAGCCTTCGACGTACGGTACAAGCGCGAGGACCGTTATAAAAGGGCAGATATTGGCCGATTTTGTGGCTGAGTTTTCACCCAGGGCCTTGTACTAGATAGTCTGTCAGTTGAACTGCCGCCCATGGAAAGTGTATGTGGACAAGGTGGGCGGTGGAATACGAGGGGATACGGTTGGAAAACTCTTTTAGATTAGGCTTCAAAGCCTTCAACAACGAGGTGGAATACGAGGCTTTGATAGCCGGGTTAAGCATAGCTTCAAGCCTGGGAGCCCGAGATGTCGAAGTTTATTCGGATTCACGTCTAGTGGTCAATCAGGTACAAGGCAGTTTCGAGGCCCGAGATTCTCGGATGAAGGCGTACTTGGAGCGTGTGAAACAAATTATGGCCGGATTTGGAGCGGCAAAGATAGTGCAGATAGCTCGGACACACAACAGGCACACCGATTCCCTCGCCACACTGGCATCATCAGTGGTAGAGGCTATACCTCGACTAATCAGAGTGGAGCTAGTCTCGGAACCGAGTATCAAAATAGTTGATAGCCCAGCAGTCGCAGCAATTGCGACACAGAGGCTTAGCTGGATGGATCCAATCATTGAATTTTTGGCTGAGGACCGGCTACTGCCCGATGAAAAGGAAGGGAGTAAGATCCGCAGAATTGCCCCTCGGTACTGGTTGTCAAAAGACCGAAAACTGTATCGAAGGTCTTTTGGTGGTCCGTACCTTTTATACTTGCATCCGGACAAGGTGGGCGAACTCTTGGCAGAGCTACATGAAGGAGTGTGTGGCAGCCATATAGGGGGGCGGTCGCTGGCACACAAGGCAATGACTCAGGGATTCTGGTGGCCACAAATGCAGAAGGACGCCGCCAAGTATGAGCGCAGATGCGAGCGGTGCCAGAAACACGCTCCCCTGATCCACCAGCCGGCTGGCCATCTGAACCCGGTCAGCAGCCCCTGGCCATTCGCACAGTGGGGGCTGGACATACTCGGGCCATTCCCCCGGGCAACGGGGAACCGAAAGTTCGTCCTCATGGTTGTTGACTATTTTACCAAGTGGGTGGAGGCCGAAGCCCTGGCAAATATCTGGGCCGTGGATGTGAAGAAGTTCATATGGAAGAACATCGTTACAAGATTCGGAGTACCAAACTTTCTGATATCAGACAATGGGCTACAATTCGACAGTCGAGCCTTCCGGGAATTCTGTACAGACCTCGGCATTAAAAACAAGTACTCCACCCCGGCGTACCCACAGAGCAACGGCCAGGCTGAAGCTGTCAACAAGGTAATCGTAAGCGGGCTAAAGAGAAGATTGGAAGGTATAAAGGGGAACTGGGCCGAGGAGCTTTCTAACGTGTTGTGGGCATACCGGACAACACCCAGGAGATCCACAGGGGAAACCCCCTTCTCTCTCACCTACAAGGCCGAAGCAGTTATACCAACCGAGGTGAATATATGCAGCGCGCGAGTCGCTGGGTTCAACCCCAACTTGAACAACGAGTGTTGGTTGAGCGTCTAGACAAGTTGGAAGAATACCAAGATGCTACGACTATACAGCTCGCCGAGTATCAGCAGAAACTGGCCAGGAGGCATGACCGGGGCGTGAGAGCAAGGAGGTTTGACGCCGGGGATTTGGTCCTGAGAAGGGCAGTAGGGCATATGCGAAACACACACGCCGGCAAGTTGGCATAGACATGGGAGAGACCATACTGGGTTACCACAGTCGCCGGAGCAGGGGCGTATTATTTGGAAGAGCTACATGAGAGACCCTTGCCTCGGCCATAGAATGTTCAGAATTTAAAAAAGTTCTACCATTAATCAGCCGTACGCCCAGTACATGTTGTGCAGTAACCCGTATGTGTTTACTAATGTTAAGTGTTTATTCATGCAGATTTGTTGAATTTGAAACCTGCCCCTCGGTTCGATTCCCATCACCGAGCAGGTTAAAACCTTAAAAATTACTCTAAGGACGAAAACCTGCCCCTCGGTTCGATTCCCATCACCGAGCAGGTTGAAACCTTGAAGATTACTCTACGGACGGAAACCTGTAACTCGGTTCGATTCCCATCACCGAGCATGTTGAAACCTTGAAAATTACTCTACGAACGGAAACCTGCCCCTCATTTCGATTCCCATCACCGAGCAGGTTGAAACCTTAAAAATTACTCTAAGGATGGAAACCTGCACCTCGGTTCGATTCCCATCACCGAGCAGGTTGAAACCTTAAAAATTACTCTAAGGACGAAAACCTGCCCTTGGTTCGATTCCCATCACCGAGCAGGTTGAAACCTTAAAAATTACTCTAAGGACGAAAACCTGCCCCTTGGTTCGATTCCCATCACCGAGCAGGTTGAAACCTTAAAAATTACTCTAAGGACGAAAACCTGCCCCTTGGTTCGATTCCTATCACCGAGCAGGTTGAAACCTTAAGAATTACTCTAAGGACGGAAACCTGCCCCTCGGTTCGATTCCCATCACCGAGCAGGTTGAAACCTTAAAAATTACTTTAAGGATGGGAACCTGTCCCTCGGTTTGATTCCCATCATCGAGCATGAAGAAAACCTAAGAACCAGTATAAGGACGGAAACCTGCCTCTCGATTCGATTCCTATCACCGAGCAAGAAGAAAACCTAGAAACTAGTGTAATGACAGACGAAATGGTAATCAACATGCGGAAACCCTATGCTCGGCTCCATTTCTAACACCAAGCAGGTGGAGAATCCAATGCAAAAGATAGTTCCTAAGGACAGAAACCCTTTGCCCGATTCTATCTCAATTGTTAGGGAGAATATGTATATGCGACAATAATAATGATAATAAGAAGCATGGCAATAAACTACTCAAATTAAGCTAAGCACTTAGAATAAACCAATTGTTTCATCACCAAAACCCAGTGACATGCTGAGCAAACCAAAAAGGAAAATAAATGTTTAAACCGCCACAGCCCGGCGGTATAAGCAAAACAGACAGTTAAAATAAACTAAGATATAATAGAGTCGGTTTTCATTCAGTTAGGTCCACAGGCTGATCGCCTGTCCTCATCTCCGGTTCTTGGCTCTTAGAAGCAAGGTTTTGAAATTCCACGTTCTCAACAGATGGGTCCTTAGCAATAGGGTTACTGGTAGCCTCAGCTCCAACCATCTCCATGTGGGCATCTATCTGCTCCACCATCTCCCTCAGGCTGTCCGTTTCGTCCTCATCACCAGGTCTATGAAGGCCTTGCGCGGTCGGAGAAGCGTCCGAGAAAGGAATCTTGCTGGGGTCCCTCAGAGGAGAATCGGCGGGCACTCCCAAAACCTGCAGGGCAGCCAACCAGCCATCCTGAAAAGATAACCGCCGCGCCTCCTTGACTACCAGCTCCACCCCCTTCTCGGCGTCTACAAACCCTTCGTCATACCATTTCTCCTCAACAGCCTCTATAGCGGCCCGCAGATCAGCTGCTTCCTTGGTAAGGGCATCAATCCAGCTAACTTCCTTAGCCAACTTCAACTCCATCTCATGATGTTTCACCTCCAATCCCACCGACCGCTCCTCCGCCAGTGCCTTGGCTTTATCAGCAGCAGCTGCTCTCTTCTCGGCAACATCAGCAGCCTTGGCTTTGTCCTTTGCCGATTTCACTGCCGCTTCCCTCCCGGTCTTCTCCCGGTCAACATCCTTGGCAAGATCCTTCACCCATTCGTTCATGATATGAGCCAGCTGTGTAGCCTAATGAGACGGGGGTGGTTAACATGATGTCATATGCGCGGCAATAGTAAGAACAGATTAAAATAAGAAGTGTAAGTAAGTTACCACGATAGTGTGCCATTGGAGCCTCCTCCCTATATACTCGTCGGGCGCATTCGAGAATGAGCTCACGTCCTCGAGCAGAAGGAGACCGTGCGCCGAGCATTGGGCA
This sequence comes from Quercus glauca, assembly GCA_023736055.1. Classification (NCBI taxonomy): domain Eukaryota; kingdom Viridiplantae; phylum Streptophyta; class Magnoliopsida; order Fagales; family Fagaceae; genus Quercus; species Quercus glauca. The sequence continues at coordinate 26,516,998 of CM043325.1, read as the reverse complement.
ACATGGCCTTCTTTCCCTTTCTCCTATGCTCGTATGCAGGCATCAGCGAGGAGGGGCTTGCCATCCAACTCATAGGTGGGCTACCATTCCAGGATAACCCGGGAGGATGATGCCATGTTCGTCCCTACTTGCCCTGGGGGCTCCTGTATGACGATGCCCCTGGACCGGGGGGGGGGGTTTGGGCTTGGATGCCTTCTGGACCGGTCGAGAACTGTTGCGCAACTTTTTTCCTTTTTTAGGACCGAGCAGGGGGAGGAGGAGGAGGAGGGTGAGCTGGAAGAGTTTGGGCTGGCCCCTGAGCTGGCTGTTGCTGCGAGGTCTGCCGAGCACCGAGGATGAAGCGACTGACTATAAGGGTTTTGCGAGTGACCATCTCTACACCACTGGGACGGATCTGGGATGAACTACTTGACTCCGCTACTATTTGATCGGTTTCCTGTACGAGCGGTTCTTGATCAACTGGTTCGTTGGGTTCTGCCTGGGCCTCATGCTGAAAAGCTACGTGGGCGAGCTCTCGGAGACGCTGTGATACTGTTTCGGCCGATTCGTCTCTGATGGGAGCAAGCTCATCCGAGCAGGTAAACCGCCGACCAATGTCGCGAGCTTCACCTACCGTGAGGTTGGGTGGGAGAAAGTTCGCGTGGCGAACGTCTATATAGGAGATGAAAGGGCTATCAACTAAGAGGGCCTAACCGAAAGGTTGCCAAGTGGTGTACACAGGTTCTATGCCGAGGATGAGATGAGACGCCTGTAGCTGACCGTCACGGTGAACAAAAATTTCGGATCGAAGAACGAAATTCAAATCTCGTAAGTGGACCGTTCTGATGTCTTGGGTAAACACCGAGCCGTCTGTAACAAAAACAGAACAAGTTAGTGTGAAAGTCAGAAAAACAATGGCAAGAAGATAATGGGAAACAAATCTAGCAGTAACACCAACCCACTTCACCTTGCGACAGAGGAAGGGGAATGTCCCCGGCAAACCAGTTGCTGCGTACCCGGATGAACTCCCTGGCGGAATTTCTGTTAGAGTTCGGCAGACAGGAGATTAACCGTACTCTCATGTCTCTGACTTTTAAATAATAATTAGTTTTCTTCTTCCCACACAAACTGTACGTGTGGTTTATGTCATGATGGTCCAATTGCAGACTGAACATATGATTTAACTTACTTACGCAACTCACAACCCAGTAAAAATTTGGGGGGAGTTGATCGGGGCATAACCCATAGTACCTAAGGGTGCTAAGTAGTAGGGGATCTATAGGGAACCTAACCCCACCCTCCAATATTGACATCAACGGAAAGAAGGCGGTGTTTGACCCTTTGTGGAGAGCGGTGTCGCTTTCATGGCAGTACATCACTTCCACATCATCGGGAATGTGGTAATCTCGCCTAAAGGTGACTAAGGAGGCTCTAGAGTTTAAAAGGTGAGTGAAACCCATCTCAAATCCTAAAGAAACAAAAGGAACTGGAAAGAAATAAATTGAAGCAGATGAATGGGGAAGGGGACTTACTTTTAACACTAAGGAGGAGGTTGATTCTGGGAATGAATAGGCAACTAGCGCGATGGGTGCTCGGCAGAGAGAAATTTCAGAAACAAAGGAAGTGAAAAGTGAGAATGTGGGTTGGAATGAGCTTTTTATAGGCACGAACTGGAGATGCGCGACGGTTAGTAGTGTATTAATGAGGGATAATTTGCAATAATGAGGTGTAATAAGGATAAAACTTTATGGATACCAAGGGCATGAAATGTATTCACGCCTCGGTTCACGAACCAACAGGCGAATATGGCTGCTGAAGTCAGAAGGCTAGGCATAGCATGCCTTTTGAGAAGTGCATTCAATGAATGTCTAAAACGCATCCAGAAAGCACGTCCGTTCAGTCTCTCAGGCAGAGGATTTCCCCCCCCCCCCCCCCCCCTTCTCTCCCAATAAGGAAGACCCACTTTTGTTAAATCTTCATTTAATCATTAAGGTTAAGCTTCAAATCAGTTTGAAATTATCTTCTTCCAACAGATTATGTGATGCTTAAAGAGTCACATAATATTTTTAATGAGTCATGTAACTTGTTTAAATAATACACATAAATAATTTTACAAATCGCCACGTAATGAATTGAAGGAAATAGTTTCAAATCAGATTGGAGATTACAATTTTTTTCATATCCACTGAAAGTTCGTAATAATTCAACAACAGGTCCACGCCCAGAATAATCCAACAACTCAATTCTCCTGTTACCCTGTAGCTACAAATGGCCATTTGGCTCTCCCCTGAATCTCTTTAATTTCTACAAAACCAACCAAAACTATAAATGAGCATTCGTTTTTATATCGTTCTTATCAAAATTTCAGTTCTTTCATCTCCAATATTAATATTTGTAAGGTTTTTTCATCTAGGTACGTATTCGCTAAATTGTGCCAATTTAAGGAGTTCTTAGATAAATGGAGACAGGGTTTTGAAGGTTTAGGGTATCGTGACCATATTAAGGAGTTGGCAGCGCGCTTAGGTTCACAGCGTTGTGGGACAGTGGTTCTTGTGGCTTCGGGTTGCTACGTTGCGGATCCCATAACTTAAGAATCATCAACCAGCCACGACATTGTCACCTTGGTCGTTGTGGTGTCTCAATTATGGTTGTAAAGAGATATGAAATCACCCAAAACGTGTTCTTTTTAAACATTGCACGGTGGTTTTTTAGAACAATTTTTTAAGTTTTGTTTTTAAAAGAACCCAACCAAACAAGAGCTTGGCCTATTTGGTTTGTTCTCAACACTCAAAATATTACACAAATTTCATTAAGTTATTTACAAGAGCGTTCCCTCCTCACACACACACACAGGGAAAAAAAGTGAAGTGAAAACAGGTCTGGGTTGTTTTAGAAAACTGTTCTCCACAATGAAAAATTGAAAACAATTTTTTGTGACAAGTACAATAGAATTTTAACTTATGATATCTGCTCTATAATAATTGTTTTGTATTATCAAGTCAAAAAATAAATTAATATTTGGCATAATTCTAGATTTCTTATTCAATAATAAGATATTCATTTATGGTAATTAGAACCAACTAAAAGGCAGTTTTCTAAAAGCATGTTCAAAATAATCATCAAACAATTGTTAGTATTAATTTATGGGATCCACCCCTTTTTATTTTTAGAGTCTTGTCAACTGGTTTTTAGTTGACAAGACTCTAAAAACCAAAAGTGGGTGACTAGGATGACTAGGATGTTGGGCGGGCACATCCTAGTCACCCAACTTAATAGATTGCTACTATAAAAAAAAATAAAAAACTTAATAGATTGCTTATCTAATTTGGGTTATATTATTAGACTTAGAGCATTTCTATAAGGTGTGCCAAATGCCAAATATTTGGCATTTGGCATACCAAACACTAAAAACAGATTATCATGAGGTATGTTAAATGCCAAAAAATTTTGAGACATACTATAGTACAATCTCATCTTTGGCATGGTATGGATGAAAATGACATTTGATTTTTATTATTTTTTATTTTTCTCTCTCATCTCAAATAAATATCTCTTCATCTACACTTTCAGCCACACATTCACTGCCACACATTTTGTATTTTTTTTATATGGTTAGTTTTTTAATGTTATTTTAATATTTGTATATATTATTTTATTGTATAGAATTGAAAAATAGAAGATGTAATGTACGGTAAATTGGAAAATGGTGTGTTAAAATAATAAAATAACTTTTTTAATGTGTTAAAATGACATATGTATAGAACATCTAATGATAATGCTCTAAGAGCATCCATAGCAGGTGTGCCATATGCCAAATTTTTAGCATTTGGCACATCAAACCCCAAAATATAAGCCTCGTGAGGTGTGTCATATGCCAAAAATTTTGGCACACTGTTACAGTATCATCTCAAATATGAGACGGTATGGACAACAATTGTAAAATTAAATATTATTATTTTATTGTGTTTTTCTCTCTCCTCTTCCACATATCTCTCTCTCCGTCTTCTCTGTTTGTCACTCTCAAACTCTATCTCATTTCTTCTCTTTGTCACTCTCTATCTCTTCCCTCTCCTCCCTGCTCAAGAAAGTTGCTCAAGATCACTCTCCAGTCCTCGCCGCAATCTCGCCACCTCACTTTCCAGTCCTCGCCGCCAATCTCACCAGTCCTTACCGCTAATCTCACCGCCTCATTCTCCACAACTCGCCATCGATCTTGCCGCCTCATTCTCCATCCCTCGCCGCCGACATCCACAGCCTTTACCGCCAACCTTCAGATCTCTCTTAATCGGGTTGTGGGTGTGAGATTTGGGATGGGTTTCTATGTGGGTTTTGGGTTGGCATTGTGGGTCGAGGTTTTGGGTCGGTTGGGCTTGGATTTTAGGCTGATTGTTGGTTGAGTTTGGTTGGTTGGCTGGGTTTGGGTCGTCATTTTTTTTTTTTTTTTTAAAGGTGGCGTTGGTGGATGTAGGTTTGTGCTAGTGGTGACTGTCGGTATTGTTGAGGCAGTGGATATTGGTGGCTGGTGGTTGTGCCGTTGATGTTGTTGAGGATATTGGGGAGGAGATAATATATTATTTTAATGTGTAGTAAATATTATTTTAATGTATAGAATTGAATGATAAAACACCTGATGAACGAGATATTGTAAAATGATGTGGTAAAATAATAAAATACGATTTTGGTGTGTTAAAATGAGATTTTTTATGAAGTTAATGGTGATGCTCTAAGCATATTTTAACTGAAATGACATTTTGTCTACTTCATTGGTAGTACTCTCTCTGGCTCCATCTCTGACTCTATCGTCAATGGTCTACCTCGAGGGCTGCCGATAACTTAAACTCTCTTATTTAAGCTTATGGTTGTCAGTAACTTTGCATCAGGTTCCGTGTAGATACAGCTGAGGTATCCATTTTCATATAGCTTTATTATGTCGTAACTCGCTTGTAATTCCCAATAACGTCTAGGTCATGATATGTTGCATACTTTTGTCCCTACCGTAATCTGTAAATAAATTTTAAAAACATGAAAGGAAGTTGAGTTTGTTTTCACCATATTTAAAAATTGTTAAGAGGATTTTTACGGCTTTATTTAATGAAAAAAGGTAGAAGATTATCAGTTTGAAATTTGGAAGCAAACAGCTAAGTGGCTAACTGCTGATTGAAGTTGCATCACTTCAATGTATACATCTCTGATTCCTTCCTCTCTCTCTCTTTTTTTGGAACAAAAACTTTCTTCAAACCAGAAGAAACTACAAGAAACAACCAGCTTCACCCCAATAACAGAAACAAATAGGGGGGGACAGCTATCCAAATCAAAAGAGCCAAAAACTTTAGAATTAAGAGACCACCTCGATCGCTAGCATGTGGATAGACAAATTTGCCAACCTAGGAACCCACAAAACATAGAGATTAGAAGAGACAGACAACACATTCAGTCATTTGTAATTGCAATACATAAGAAATTGTTTATCACCGCCCAGCAGCCTAGCTAGTGCATATTCAAGTCATGGTATTCTCCAACTATAAATCTTGACAAGTTTATATTTTATATTAATAATTCGAAAATTTAAGAATGAAAATTCAAATCTTAGACGTCTATGTTAAAAACACTAATTAAGAAAATAACAATTGAATTACAAATCTATTGGCATCTTGATAGAACTTTACATACGGTTATATCAATGAAATTTTGTAACTAATTTCAAAAGATAATCAGTAGTTTAATGTATTATACCAGAGATGAGAAAGTGAAAAATGATAGCCTAAACACATTTCATATAACTGGGTACTCTAATTTTTTCGTTATATGTGCACCGTTTTTCGTAATACTATAATATGAATGGAGACAAAAACTGTCAATATTAATGTGACATCACCCCAATATTGTAATTATTCCATATTCATTAAAATACCGTATCTTCAATGTGACCCGATATATGGTTGAATAAAGAAACGTGGTTATATGCCATTTGCTTTAAATTTGCAGTTATTTGAACACTACAATCTCATATTGGCTGTCTACCAATTTGGCAATTCACAAGATCTATTATTCACGGTTTGATATTTTGAAAAAGTAGAAGATTTCATATTTTTACTGTTTATATATATAGATTTGTTTAAATAGTTTTAATCTGCAAGCAATCTCACCAATGCATATAAATTAAAGTAGAAGAAGACTATCAATATCACATAATCTTTGTTGGGATTTGTGCTCTAGAGTCCTATTGTATGATGCTATGTATTATATTATGTATGACACTATGTATGACATGATGCATGACTTAATATTGTAATTAATAAAATTGTTTTATTATTATCTGAAATTATGGTAACATGAATATTTGGACATTATTATATAGTCTATAAGATGCATAGTATGTGATTTAATCACAGAAGATATAAGTCACAAGATCTTTGTAAACTCAGAATTTAGTTCGTAGTCGGTGATGAAATTTGGCGTTTTATCTGCGAAGACTATAACATATTAACTAAGATGATTTATCTTGATCATGGAAGTGGTGACTTCTAGTTGATATGTTGATATGTTTTAAGAGTTAAGACATATTGAACTGGACCATGCTGAGATTTATTATTCTCCTAACGATGGTTAATTGAATAATAAATTTCACGACTTCTATTTTCATGAACTCTCAATCTTGAGAGAATAATAGACTTGATCATGAAGTGTAGGTTGTTTTAATATATCAAGATTGAGATCTAAAGTAACGGTCAAAACCTCAGTATGTTGGGCAGCCACATTTAGTGTTGATGGAACATATATTCTTAATATGGAATTTATAGTCTCTTAACGGAGATATAAAATATTCCCTTGAGATAAGTTTAAAGTGTTTGTTATTCAGAGAGTTAGACCTAACTACTTTGCTAAGAAATTACTAAAGTATAAATTTATGAAATTGGATTTCATAAATATATGATGAATAACTTAAAAGGATTAAATCGGGTACTCAAGGATTAAGATGTAGTAATCTACAAAGTGGCAGTCTAAATTAATGACTTTGTGTTACTACGAATATTTTATGAAGGGGTTGCATGTACAATAAAGTTTTGGGATATAATTTATTAATAAGGGCTAGAGTGCAATTGTATTTATATAGTGGTATTAAACATAATTAATGGTAACTTTGGATTTGTCAAGAGTTGACAGAAAAGCCCAAGGCCCATTGAAGCTAATGTCTTATTTGTTCCCTTTGGTTCCACTTCAAGCCACATACTAAATCCCAATTGGAAAGGCCCAAAAGGATGACCCAATTAGATAATCAGTTATTAGGAGAGAAACATACAGAATTTTGTAAGAATCACAAGTGCATGAATTGGTATGTATGTGAGTGTTGGACACTCTCACATTCTCTCTAGAACATACACATATAACTGATTGAGAGACCATACATCTTGAGCATTAGTGGAATTGGAGTGAAGATTGAAAGTGTTCCCGAGAACTTCTGATCTTTGGTTTTGAAATTCATCGTACCAAGATACACTCTCTTGTTCTATACTCTGAAACTTACATAGTGCATGTTATCAATTGTGAATGAAGTAGATATGTTAATTTTTCCGCTGCGTACATTTACTTTTCCAATAATTGGTATCAGAGCGGTCTTCAATTCCAATTTGTATAACATGTTTTGTGAGTTTTAGAATTAGAGATAATAGTTTCATAATGCTAGAAGATTATACATGTATTTAATTTTCTGCATGGTTATTGAAACTATGATTTGATAAAAACTGATATTGATGTTATGATGTTGTTTAAATTTGAATTTAAGTATGTTAAATTGAAGTTTAAGGCTATAGCATCAATGAAATTTAGTTTTAATATCAATCTCTTTTTATCATGTTCATATGATGGTTGTTTGTTCACGAAAAGTCGTTAAAAACTGCCTTAGAAAAATTATGGAAATTCAAAATTCGCGAAGCTTGATCGATCAGGTAGCTATTGAGCATCGATCGAGCCTGGAGATTCAGAAGCTTGATCAATCGAGAAGCTATTGAGTAGTTGTCGTGCTAGCAAGATTGTTTCTTAATCGATTAACCAGCTGTCGGGAAGCTTTCGAGTCTGGGAATTTTTTGAATTTTTCTAGGTGTTTTCACATGTATAAGATACAAGGCTATGTGTAATTAGATTATGCATGTTTAGTAATTTAAAAACCTTCTTTAAAACATCTAGTGGGAGAGAGATATAAGGGCTGGATCTCACGGCCTCCATTATCAGTTCATAGTAGTGTGAGGTAAGCACCTCGTCTTGGCGTATATACCTTGCGATCCCAAAGGAGTGTGTTTACTTTATAGCACTACAAGATTGAACTTACCCGTTTAAAGTAGTGTGGGTAAGTACCTCGTCTTGGCATATATGCCTCGCGATCCCAAAGGAGGATGTTTTGTTCCATGGTACTACAAGTTTAAACACCATAAAGGGAGATGAAATGTGGTTACACATGATTCTAGATAATTGTGTACACTAGACTAAGTGTAATGTTAACCTCCAAAAGGAGCTATGCCATTATTACTTAGAGGCTAAAGGTAATACGACATATTATTAGTGTTTGATAAGAGTTATCATGATAGCACTAATAATGAGAATAGTTCTCAATCAATTAATGTGTTTATAATAAACTTGCTACCAAGGAATTATAGACATGGATTGGGTTGTTGTTGCATATATTATTTTATGATTTTATTAAGGTTCCATATTATATGTTTATATGCTAAATTGATAATGTCCAATTTACTTATTATATTCATGTTTATTATTTTCAAATTTGAACATGGCCTCATTTAGCCCACTTGTTACTATTCTTAATCAAAACAAATTAACTGGATCCAATTATGTTGACTGGAAAAGAAATTTGGACATAGCTCTCACTGCTGAAGAGCACAAATATGTGCTTACTAAACCATGTCCTAGCTTTCCTTCATTAGATGCTCCTCTTGAGGAAAAATAACAATATGATCGTTGGTAGAAATCTAATGAGATGGCCAAGTGCTACATCCTAGCATTTATTTCAAATGTTCTACAGCATCAAATGCGGGATGTAGAACTAGTTTCGGACATTATGTTAAGTCTGAAGGAGATGTTTGATGAGCAAGGCTGTTCTGCAAGGTAAGAAACTATGAGGCAAATTTATAATACCAAAATGGCTGAAGGTAGTTCAGTGAGGGAGCATTGTCTTACAATGATTTCCAATCTGAATACATTGGAAGTTTTAGGTGCCGATATTAATGGAGAATCCCAAGTAGATATGATACTTCAGTCACTACCGGAATCATTCAAGGAATTTAGACTCAATTATAATATTAACAACAAGATTTATTCTTTGTTTGAATTAATGAATGAATTGGTAGCAGCGGAAGGCATCCTTGGTACTTCTAATGTTGAAGCCAAAGTGGGCGAAGCTTCTACTTCTCAACCTAAGTCAAAAGGTAAGGGTAAGAAGAGGAAAAAAATGGACTTTACCAAGCAAGAGGGTAAACAAATTGCCTTAGGGGTTGTCGACAAAGGAAAGAAGCTCAAAGGAAAATGTTTCCATTGTGGTGAGAAAGGACATTGGAAGAGGAATTGTCCAAAATTCAAGGCTGCTAATAATAAGGGTATGAATAGTTCTTTCTTCCTTGAAATATGTTTGGTACAAAATCCCACAGATTCTTGGTGTGTGGATTCAGGTTGTACTAATCATATCTGCAATTCTTTGCAGGGGTTCCAAGAGACCAGAAAACTTAAAGAAGGGGAATTGTTTCTTACTTTGGCCGATGGGAGCAGGACTCCGATTGTAGCTGTTAGTGTTTATAATTTATATTTTGAGTTTAGAGTTTTAATATTAGAAGACTGTCTATATGTACCTAATGTTTGTAGGAATTTAATTTTTGCAATTTATTTAGGTAAAAATGGATATTGTGTTATCCTTAAAGACAACGTTGTAATAAAGAAGGGTAAAGTATTTATCTGTTCTGGTAATATTGTTGATGGTCTTTATATTTTAACTCCTGATAAGCATGAATTATATAATTCTGAATTAGATAATAATTTTCATGTAAAATCATTAAAGAGAAAGTTTCATTCTACTAATGATGCATATCTTTGGCACTTGCGTTTGGGTCATATTAATCCAAACAAAATTCAAAGACTGGTCAAAGATGGACTCTTAGAGCCATTGGACTTTGATGAATTTCCAGTTTGTGAATCTTGTTTGGAGGAAAAAATGACCAAACGACCTTTTAATGCGAAAGGTAGAAGAGTCCAAGAATTGCTTGAATTAGTTCATACGGATGTTTGTGGTCCTATGTCAACCCAAGCAAAAGGAGGTTATGAGTACTTCATCACTTTTACTGATGATTACTCAAGATATGGTTATGTGTACCTAATGAGACGGAAGTCCGAAGTCTTTGAAAAGTTCAAAGAGTTTAAGGTTGAAGTTGAGAATCAATTAGGTAAACGCATAAAAGCCATTCGATCTGATCGTGGTGGCGAATACCTTCTTGGGGATTTCAAAGACTACTTAACTCAAAATGGGATTGTATCTCAATTGACTGCATCTGGAACTCCCCAACAGAATGGTGTAGCAGAAAGAAGGAATATGATTCTTTTGAAAATGATTACGTCTATGATGAGTTACTCAACTTTACTAGTTTCTTTTTAGGGATATGCACTAAAAACTGTAATGCATATTTTGAATTTAGTTCCATCAAAATCTGTTCTCAACACACCTAAGGAATTGTAGAGTGGGCGTAAGCCTAGTATGAAATATCTCTACATTTGAGAATGTCCAGCACATGTGTTGAAAAGGAAGTTTGATAAGTTGGAATCTAAAACCGAAGTATGCATGTTTTTAGGGTATTCAAAAGAAACAAAGGGTTATTTATTCTATAATCATAAAGATAACAAAGTGTTTGTTAGCACACATGCCAAATTTTTGGAAGATGATTATATGAATAATTTTGATCCTAGAAATAAAGTTGTTTTAGCCGAAATGAATGAACCTATAAATGAACAACCAATAGATGAAACTAGGGATGATGTGGTTATATTAGATACACTACAAGATACTATTGATAAGATGACTAGTACACACGTGCCTCGTCATAGTGGGAGACTTGTTCGGCCTCCTATAAGATTCATAGGTTTGGGATAAACTTATGAAGCTATCTCAGAAGAGGCTGAATCGGATCCCTACACTTATGAAGAGGCAATAAATGATATAGATGCACATCATTTGGTCAAAGCTATGAAATCTGAATTAGATTCCATGTATTCCAATCAAGTTTGGGATCTTGTAAAAGCGCCTAATGGCATTAAACCTGTTGGTTGCAAATGGGTTTACAAGAGGAAGAGAGGGATAGATGGATAGGTTGAAACCTTTAAAGTAAGGCTAGTGGCAAAAGGGTATACATAAAAAGAAGGTATTGATTATGAAGAAACATTTTCACCAGCATCAATGCTTAAATCTATCAGAATTTTCTTATCCATTGCTGCTCATTATGATTATGAGATTTGGCAAATGGATGTCAAGACTGTATTTCTAAATGGCAATCTTGAAGAAGAAATCTATATGATGCAACCAGAAAGTTTCATAGCAAAGAACCAAGAGCATATGGTATGCAAGTTGAAAATGTCCATTTATGGACTTAAGCAAGCATCTAGGTCATGGAACATTAGATTTGATCAAGCAATCAAGTCATTTGGTTTTGAACAAAATCTTGATGAACCATGCATGTACAAAAAACATCAAGATAAAGTAGTAATGTTCCTAGTGTTTTATGTTGACGATATTCTACTAATTAGAAATGATGTAGATGTAATGTGTTAGGACATATGTGGTTTACATGTTAAGAACATATGTCATTCTTTTATATAATTGGCTAATCTTTTGACAAAACGCACTTTACTTGTATTTGGGTAGATTTAGGATGTGTTGAAATACTTCAAGAAACCATGTTTCAAGATCAAGTATTGAAGCCTTCAAGTCTGTTCAAGAAAACAAGCTGAAAGTGCAGATTCATTAAATCTCGATAGCTGGCTCAACAGCTGCATCTATCGAGCTTCAGTAAGCTATTCAAGTTCGTAAGCTCGACATCTTCTCGACAGCTTCTATCTGTTGAGGTTTATAAAATTAGAATTTCTAATATGATTTCTTGGGATCCGTGAATGTGTCTTTGGGCCTTCTTTTCTCCTAACCCTAGACATATAAAAGGATTGTTTTAAGGGCCGTCTAAGAGTTCACAAGTTGCACAAGCATTGAGAAAAATCTGTTCAAGTAAATTGTGACCGGAGACGAAGTTCTTAATCTAGTTCATCTCTTCTGAAGAAGTTGCTGTGTATATGCACCTTTGGGTTTTGTGACCAAGCATCTTCTTGATCTTCATCATGAGTATGAACTGAAGAACTTTGCAGCCAACCTTTCTTTCTAGTTGGTGATTGAAGTCGCGTACTAGGATTTGCGCAAACTGGTTAGTTATGTACTTGGGAGCCGTGCATCAAAAAAGGAGAAACTGTCACTACAGAATAAGTCCAATTGGGTATTGGGGTAAGGGTTCAACTGTAGGTTGGTGAGGTACTTGAGATTCCTTTACTTGTAACCGTTTGTTGTGATAATAGTGGAGTTTCGAGAGTGGTGACCTGAAAATCACTCAGTGTGGTTTTTGCCGTTAGGGTTTTCTCCATTCGAAAACAAATCACCGTGTTATTTATTTTCCGCTGCATTATTAGTTTATTAGTGATTTGTTTGTGCCGCCACGCGTTTGCATGTTAATTAACTTAATTAATCAACTTGGCTAAAGTAATTGATTAATTAATCATAAGGGATCAAGTTGTTTGTGGCCTATCAAGTGGTATTAGAGCAGGTACACTCTGATTAGGTTTTAATCTTTGCTGTGTTTGATCCATTGACCCCTGTTTGTCATGGATAGAGGACAGTCGTTAATTATACCTCATTTATTTGATGGGACTAACTATGCCTATTAGAAAGTACGCATGAGAGCCTTTTTGCAGTCTTTAGATGAAAAAGTGTGGCAAGCTGTAGAGATTAGCTGTACTAAGCCAAAGGAAGCACCGGCTGATTGGAATGATGCCAAGATCAAGGCGGCTAACTTCAACAGCAGGGTATTGAATGCGTTGTTCAGTGCAGTCATCAATAAGGAGTTTAAGAAGATATCCTCAACTGAAACTGCTAAAGAGGCTTGGACTATTCTCCAGACAACCTATGAGGGAACCAAGGCTGTCAAAGATTCAAAATTTCAGAGGCTCACTACAAGCTTTGAAGAAATAAAGATGGAGGAGGATGAGTCGTTCGATGAGTTCTATGCCAAGCTCAAGGACATAATGAACTCAGCCTTCAATCTTGGGGAAACCATTCATGAACCCAAGATTGTGAGGAAAGTGCTCAAATCTCTACTCGAGAGCTTCTATGCAAAGATTACGGCAATAGAGGAATCAAAGGACATCGACAAGATTCCTTTGACTGAGTTGGTTGGAAACTTGCAAACCTACGAGCTAAGGTTGACTAGAATTGGCAAGTCGGGTAAAGGAAAGAGCATAGCACTGAAGGCCAAGAGTAGTGAGATAGATGAGTCTTCAGATGATGAAGATTCCAAGATGAAGTCCTACATCACTAGGTAGTTTAAGAAATTCATGAAGAATGCCAATGGAAAGGGCTTTGATAAGGACCGCAGGCAATCCAGTTCTTCTCAGTTTAAGAGCCAAGACAAAGGGAAGAAGGATGCAAAGGAAGGTAGTCAGTATACTGTTCCCGTAAGACCTAAGTGTTTTGGGTGTCATGGGTTTGGACACATGAAAAATGAGTGTCCTACGTATCTCAAAAGCATTGGGAAGAGCAAGAAACTTGCTTCAACCTTAAGTGACACTGAGCCTGAAGATGATTCTGATAGTGAGGATGACGGAATCTTAAATGCCTTCACTGCCACAGTCAATCCTACTGAAGGGATTGTTGATGAAGTGGAAGAAGAAGAAGAATTGGTGGATTCTAAGTGTGAGAAGATGGATGATTAAGATGATATCCATTCAGCCTATGAGAAACTATACAAGCTGTCTGAGAAACACGAGAAACTCTATAGGCTGACTACCAAGAAGCTCAGTGATGTGGAACTTGACTGTGAAGAGTTGTCCACAAAGTTTAATGAGGCAAATCAGACTATTGGAGCGCTGAGGTTCGAGAACAATTTCTTGGCTGAGAAGATCAAAAAGCTTGAGGCGGAGCTATTTCAGGTTAGAGCTCAGTTGGAGAGGGCCTCAAGTGCAAAGCTTGATGAGATGCTCAGCATTCAGAAATCTGCTTTAAATTGAACAAGTTTAGGGTATGATATTTCTTCCTTTAATATTGCTTCTACTAGTGCTACTGTTTTTGTTCCTCCTGCTAATATTGTTAAAATTGAGAATATTAATGTTAAAACTGAATTAGCTAGTGAGAACTTAGACAAGGGTAAATCCATTCTAGGAGCACCCCCTAAGCTAGATAAGAAAGATGCTAAAAACCCTAGAGCTAAGAAGGCTAACTCTCAAAAACCCAAACAGAAGAAGTAGTATCTCTGTCATCATTGTGGTGTTACCGGTCATACTCGACCAAATTACTATAAGTGGTTAGCCACTCAACAGAGCAACAACATGATAGCATATGGAAGTCAAAATCAGCTTCAATCCTCTCTTGCTCCTCTTGGAGATCTTTTGAAAGCCTTCATGTTCCTTTCAAACTTGAACGAGTTCAATTCTTCCTCTCCAACGCTGGTTCAAAGTTTCAATAAAAGGAAAGGTTCTTCCAAGGTGTGAAAGAAAAAGGATTCTAAGTGATTAAATCACTTTCTTCTATCTTCTTGTTTTTGTTTGTTGCATTACTTGTGTGTTTTGCTTTTATTTTGAGTCAATCTAGTTTTATACTTTGCTTTGATAATATGTTTTTGTTTGTTTTCAGTTTTTTTTTTTTTTTTTTTGGTTCTTCATATAAATTTTTTTTTAAAATCAGAAAAACACAAAACCAGTGTGTGTTATGTGTACATTGGTACTTGTGTACCTTGGATGGCCATTGAAACAAAGTTTTCTAAACTTTGTATCTTTTGTAGCTTAGATGAGCATCTCTATCCACAACTAAGCAAGTGAGTTTTGTGGCTCTTGTTTGTGATGAGTAAGATTAAGTTATCTCATAAACTTAACACTCATATCACTCTTTTTGGCAGGTAGGACTAGAAAATCCTAAAAAAAAAGCATAAATAACCATCTCACCGCTGTCGCCCGCCAATCATGAATGACACCCGTATGCTTCGGTATAGCAAAAGTGCAGTGTCAATGACATTTGTGTGCTTCGGCATAGCAAAATTGAAATGTCAAATATCAATGGGTATTTCTTTTCTCTTTCTTATAAGTCCATGCATGATATGCTTAAAAAGAAAATATGCAAAGAAAACAAAAAGCAAAAAGATCAAAAATGCTTTAAATATGGTTGCAAGCGTGTATTTTAGGAGATGTGGGAGTTATAGGATGTACCTCGAATGTGACAGTCCCCATCAAACAGTTATGATTGTGTGTGAGTTAAAGTGATTTTCTCATATCTCAAATCGTCATAACATGTGTACACTTATGCAATCTTGCGATATTTTTCACACACGACACGCAATATTCTTTGCTACTCTAGATATATGTGCAGATACAATGTGATTTGGCCATCACAAGGTTTTACATGTGCTTATGTATGCTCACTAAACTGCCTTAACTTGTTTTTGAAATATAAAATTGGTTAGACTTGTTTAATGTATGTGTGTGTTTTTGGAGATCCATGTGCTTAAAATTTTTCTTTGAGAGATGTTTTTGAGAGCCTATTATGTTGATTGAATCTTTGTTGAGTTGCATGTTGGATTGCATTCATGTCTGTGTTTTTCTCTTCTTGAAAAAAGTTTTTAAAAGCTGGCTTGACACCTCTTCGATACCTAGCTATCTGTTGAGCTTCTCAGACTTTTTCTTATCGCAATCTCGACACATCCTCGATACCTGGTGGATCGATCGAGAAATCTCATGTCTCATCGATAGCTACTCGATACCTTATCGATCGATCGAGCTTCTGTTCTGGGTTCTGGTGTTTATTCCTCGATACATCCTCGACACCTGTATCTATCGACGACCATTCTTCTCGACACCTACCTCGACAGATGAATCGACACCTCTCGATACCTGTATCTGTCGAGATTTACTGAAGAGCTATATAAGCCCCTCATGCGATCCGGTTCTCATTTTCTCGATCTCTCTCGATCTGTCCGCACCTGTTCACCTCCCAAACTCATTTTTCTCACTCTAAACCTTCAACCCACGTGATTTTCAGCCTCTCTTTGCTTCAAATCACTTGGTATGATCTCTTTTTTTCTCATATTTCATGCATTTCATGTTTTTGAATCTTGGGTTTTGGGGTTTTTGAAAAATTTTGGGGTTTTTCAAAATTGATGAGTTTTTCTTATAATTTTGGGATGGGTTTTCATTAAATGTGTTCAAATCTGATGCATTGCATCTCACTTGCATTGTAACAGTATCTTCATGCATTTAGATGTGTGCAATATGTTTATGTGCTGGTAGGATTGGATTGGGCTGAGCCCATGATGAAATTTCTTTTGCATGTTACATGTTCATGCATTTCCCATGCATACGTACTCTCTTTTCAATATATCTTGATATATTTGAAATGCTTTGGGACTTTTCTGATTGTCTCTTTCTCCCTCTTTTTATCAATCTATTTACGTTAGTAGTGTCTATGGCACCTAAACATTAGTCTGCTCCTTCTCGGAACCCTTTTCGTTTCGGGACATCATTTTCTTTTGATCCTACTCCTTCTAATATTCGGTTCCATGATGAGGATGCCCATAAAGCATTCTTGGAGAACTTCTCTAGACGAGGTGTTCATTCGGAACGCCGAGTCATTTTGGCGGACTTCGTCAACACTGACCTTCCTGATGTCATTCATAGTCGGGGATGGGAGTCACTGTGTGACGTCCCGGTCACTTGTCCTCTCGTGCTTATTCAGGAGTTTTACTCTAACATGCATATGATTGATTCTTCAGTACCTCTCTTTCATACTCGCGTTCGAGGTACGCGCTTTGCAGTCACACCGCAGCTTGTTATGGACGTGCTTAGAGTTCTAAGGGTAGAGCATCCTGATTACCTTGGTTGTGAGCGTCCGAGGACTGTGTCCAAAGACGAGATGATGTCTGCTTTCTGTGAGCACCCATCTGTTTGGGGTGAGCATTAGTTTACACCATGTCGGCCTTTTGCTAAAGGTCCTAAATTCATAAACATGGTGATGACTTTTGTGTTGCACCCACTCTCTCACTATAACTCTATCACAGAGCCTCATGCTCAATTTTTGCTTTCTTTGTTAGAGCACCTCACTATAGATTTTCCTTCACATTTCATTCCTTCCATCATATATGTGTTTAGGGATATGGCTACCCGTGATCAGCTCATCTTTCCTTCCACGAGGATCCTATGCCATTTTTCTGTTCATTTTCCCTCCTCTGATCACTTCTCTGTCATGTGTGCCATAGATGCCGCTACCGTAAAACGTAGTGAGGCTCAGTTTAGGTCACGACAGGAGTCAGCAGCTCTTCCCTCTAGTTCGACTCCATCTCGTTCGGCACCCTCTCGATCTGCTCCATCTACATCTGCTCCCTTTTTTTCTTTGGGCGATGTAGCTCTTGGAGACATCATAGCGCAGCTACAGTGCATGGATGCTCGCCTTGATGCGCTTTCTACTAAGTTGTATCAGGTGAATATTCGTGTTGATCGTATTGCACGACGCTAGGCAACCATGGGTGGTTTTGCTCCTGAGGCTACTCCTTCACCACCTCATCCAGTGGCTTCTGATTCTGATGCTGAGGATGATGATGATGATGATGGTGATGATGATGACGCTTCGGATGATGATAATGGAGATGCTAGCTCTTCTGATGAAATGTCTGCTTTACACTCTACCCTTTGTCACTCGTGACAAAAGGGGGAGTAATTTTGGGATATAAGAGTAGTCATCTTAGGGGAAGAGTTAGTATAGGACATTTTTGATAGGGGGAGTGTTGATACTTGAAGGATGTAGTGAGGATATGATGTATCTTGTTCTTGTACATTTGGTCTTGTGATCACTTCTGACATACATTGTACTTATTTCTTTCTATATATGGATGTATGTTGTTTCTTTCACCTACCTCTTACATGTGTTGTTTCTTTTCTCTCTTTATACACATGGTTCTTTACTTGTATGCAATCTATTATTTCTGTTTCACACAAAGATGCATTGATGAGTTTTATTTAAAGTGTTTCAGAAATACAGGTTGTCAAAGTCTACTTACCATAAACTCTCTTCTTGCAAAGTTTTTCAAGAGTTTGTGTTAGGATAGATTTTATTGTATTAAACAAGTGAATATGAGTTGAGTGATTTATGACTTCTCTCATATGATCATTTGTTAGTTGTGATTTTGTCACAAATTGCCAAAGGGGAAGATTGTTAGGACATATGTGGTTTACATGTTAAGAACATATGTCATACTTTTATGTAATTGGCTAATCCTTTGACAAAACGCACTTTACTTGTATTTAGGTAGATTTAAGATGTGTTGAAATACTTCAAGAAACCATGTTTCAAGATCAAGTATTGAAGCCTTCAAGTCTGTTCAAGAAAACAAGCTGAAAGTGTAGATTTATTAAAGCTCGACAACTGGCTCGACAGCTGCATCTATCGAGCTTCAGAATTTCTTATCTGATTTCTTAGGATCCGTGAATGTGTCTTTGGGGCTTCTTTTCTCTTAACCCTAGACATATAAAAGGATTGTTTTAAGGGCCGACTAAGAGTTCACAAGTTGTACAAGCATTGAGAAAAATCTGTTTAAGCAAATTGTGACCAGAGACGAAGTTCTTAACCTAGTTCATTTTTTCTAAAGAAGTTGCTGTGTATGTGCACCTTTAGGTTTTGTGACCAAGCATCTTCTTGATCTTCATCATGAGTATGAACTGAAGAACTTTGCAGCTAACTTTTCTTTCTAGTTGGTAATTGAAGTTGCGTACTGGGATCCGTACAAACTAGTTAGTCACGTACTTGGGAGCCGTGCATTAAAAAAGGGGAAACTGTCACTACAGAACAAGTCCAATTGGATATTGGGGTAAGGATTCAACTGTAGGTTGGTAAGATACTTGGGATTCCTTTACTTGTAATCGCTTGTTGTAATAATAGTGGAGTTTCGGAAGTGGTGACCAGAAAATCACTAGATGGGGTTTTTGCCGTTAGGGTTTTCCCAATTCGTAAACAAATCACTGTGTTATTTATTTTCCGTTGCATTATTAGTTTATTGGTGATTTGTTTGTGCTGCCATGCGTTTGCATGTTAATTAACTTAATTAATTAACTTGGATAAACTAATTGATTAATTAATCACAAGGGGTCAATTCGTTTGTGGCCTATCATAATGTCATCAGTAAAGGTTTGGTTGTCAAGCCAATTTGATATGAAGGACTTTTTATTCTACAGATCAAGCTTTGGCGAGATCGCAAGAATAAGATGTTAGGCTTATCACAAACTGAATATATAGATAAAGTTTTAGAACGATTTAACATGCAAAACTCCAAGAAATGATTACTTCCTTTCAGACATGGAGTTCCTCTATCTGACGACCTGAGGCCTAAGACTTAAGAGGAAGTAGATATGGTAAGACAAGTTCCTTATGCTTCTGCAGTGGGAAGTCTCATGTATGCAATGCTTTTTACTAGATTAGATATTTGTTATTCAGTTGGCATGGTCAGCCGCTATTAATCAAATCCAGGACCAAAACATTGGCAAGCTGTAAAGCATATTCTTCAGTATCTACAAAGAATGAGAGATTATATGCTTTTTTACCGAAGTGAGGATTTGATACCCATTGGCTATACAAATTCAAATTTTCAATTGGATCTAGATTTCAGAAAATCCACTTCAGGATGTGTTTTCACCTTGGGAGGTGAAGCCATAACTTGGAGGAATATCAAGCAATCTTGTATTGCGGACTCCACCATGAAAGCAGAATATGTTGCTGCTTGTGAAGCAGCAAAAGAAACTGTATGGATTAAAAAATTCCTTTTTGACCTTGGTGAAATGAGAATGGAACAAGTTCCCATCACATTGTTTTGTGACAATAGTGGTGCAATTGCACAATCAAAAGATCTAAGAAATCACAAGAAAAGAAAGCACATTGAGAGAAAATATCATATCATTAGAGATATTATTACTCGTGGAGATGTGGTGGTAGCAAAGATTGAAAGTGCAAATAATCTAGTAGATTCCTTTACCAAAGCCTTGCCTCAAAGGACTTTCGAGTCACATTTGGCGGGAATGAGAGTTAGATTAATGCACAATAGTCTTTAGTGCAAGTGTGAGATTGTTGGGATTTGTGCCATAGAATTCTATTGTATGATGCTATGTATTATATTATGTATGACACTATGTATGACTTAATATTGTAATTAATAAATTTGTTTTATTATTATCTGAAATAATGGTAACATGAATATTTGGATATTATCATATAGTCTATGAGATGTATAGTATGTGATTTATGTGATTTAATCACAGAAGATATAAGTCACAAGTTCTTTGTAAACTCAGAATTTAGTTCATAGTTGGTGATGAAATTAGGTGTTTCATCTGTGAAGACTATAACATATTAACTAAGATGATTTGTCTTGATCATGGAAGTAGTGACTTCTAGTTGATATGTTTTAAGAGTTAAAACATATTGAACTAGACTGCTGTGAGATTTATTATTCTCCTAAAGACTGTTGAATGAATAATAAATCTCATGACTTATATTTGCATAAACTCTTAATCCTGAGAAGATAGTGGATCTGATCATGAGGTGTAGATTGCTTTGATATATCAGGAGTGAGATCTAAAGTAACGGTCAAAACCTCAGTATTTTGGGCAGCCACATTTAGTGTTGATGAAGCATATATTCTCAAGATGGAATTCATAGTCTCTTAATGGAGATACAAAATATTCCCTTGAGATAAGTTTAATAGGTTTGTTATTTAGAGAGGAAATTACTAAAGTATATATTTATGGAATTGGATTTCATAAATATATGATGAATAACTTAAAACGATTAAACTAGGTACTCAAGGATTAAGATGTAGTAATCTACAAAGCGGCAGTTTAAATTAATGACTTTATGTTATTACGAATATTTTATGAAGGGGTTGCATGTACAATAAAGTCTTAGGATATGATTTAGTAATAAAGCCTAGAATGCAATTGTATTTATATAGTGGTATTAAATATAATTAATGATAACTTTGGACTTGTTAAAAAGTTGACAGAAAAACCCAAGGCCCATTGGAGCTAGTGTCTTATTTGTACCCTTTTGGTTCCACTCCAAGCCACATACTAAAACCTAATTGAAAATTGCCAAAAGGCTGTTCAAATTAGATAATCAGTTATTAAGAGAGAAACATACAAAATTTTGTAACAATCACAAGTGCATGAATTGGTATGTATGTGAATGTTGGACACTCTCACATTCTCTCTATAACATACACATATAACTGATTGAGAGACCACACATCTTGGGCGTTAGTGGAATTAGAGTGAAGATTGAAAGTGTTCCCGAGAACTTCTGATCTTTGATTTTGAAATTTACCACACCAAGGTACACTCTCTTGTTCTATATTTTGAAACTTATATAGTGCATGTTATCAATTGTGAATGAAGTAGATCCGTTAATTTTTCCGCTGCGTACATTTATTTTTCCAACAAATCTTATCCTGATTCATCTTTTTATTCACTATAATATTTCTCCTAGCTTGATAGCATGATTTCATCTTTTCGAGGGTCCGAGCATAAACAAACAATTTTCATAATCTAGTAATGAAAATTATACAATGATTCAAGGTTCAATTATTTCATGAATACCCTACCTAGTTGTAGCAAAATATAAATAAAGTTAATGATAAACACAGTAATTGTTTCATGATACACATCAAGTTAATAATCTATCAAGGGAAAAATTATTAGGTACTCCCGGAGTACCATAAATATGTACTATTTCCTCTCACATGAATGGTGGGTCCCACCATGAATTTAATTAGTGGGACCCACCATTCATGTGAGAAGAGGAAGTACGCATTTATAGTACTCCGGGAATATACAATAATTTCCCCCATCAAGGTGTACTACTAAATTTCATAACAATTTTCTTTGATTCTAACAGCGGGATTACTCTAAATTCTCTTACATAAATGAAGTACTTTTACATAAATGCTAGGAAAATGGGAGACTCTGAAAACAATTGATGTAGTGCGTCGTTACAAAAAACATATATAAGACGCCACAAGGGGTTTTTTTGAATTCACAAAGAGTGCACTAGAATACACTAGGGGGGAAAAGAGCATATATATGTCTGGATTTTTTTTAATATCAAAAGTCTGAATGCATAGGGGAATATAACCATTATTTATAATAATATTAAGAAATATTTCCATGGTCATATAAAAAGCAAGATTTTTTTTCCTTTAATAATTTGATAATTACAATGGAGGAGGGTTAGATTTGAAACTTGGATGTTTCTATTAGAAATTTTAGGAGATTTTAATCAGTTGACCTATAAGATTCTTGATGATAAAAGGCAATAATTGAAAATTAGAAAATGAGTAAATTTGCCACATAAGAAACAATATATAAAAATATTGAACAAAATATTTTATTTAATCAAATCAAACAATTGGATTTTATTGCAGCAAAATAGATTTTTCTATAAATATTTAGAATGATCATAGTTAATAGATGAGAATAGGAGCCATTTCATTAAAAACTTAGGAATGAATTGTTTGTTTGGTTCAAACATTTCTAGCTAGGAGAACTTCTGCAATCAATTTCTCCAAGTTCTGGTAAGAAGATCCACCAGGTCTGGTAGCTTCCTCTGCCTTTATCTTCCACTCTTGTACTTTCTTCTTCATTTCACTACCTTTTTTACCATCCAGTAACTCTCTAATAAGCTTCTCCACTTTATCTCTTTGAACATTATTATCTATCTCGATCTCGATGCCCCACACAGTACAACAATATATACAGTTGATTTGTTGCTCTGCAAAGAAGGGCCAAGAGATCATTGGCACTCCACTACACACACTTTCAAGTGTTGAATTCCACCCATTATGCGTCAAAAACCCCCCAATTGATGGGTGCTAGGATTTGTTCTTGAGGGCACCAACTTGCTAACATGCCTCTATTTTTAGTTCTAGTAACAAATTCAGGAGGAACAATTGCTATATCACCTACCACAAGATTTGGCCTTATGTTGGGTTCTAAGAAATTAGGAATTAATGTATTAGAACTTCAATTTGTATTTTGTTGGCAAACCATGATCAAAACATTTAGTCTAGGTTTAGGCTTGCTCAAAGTATGTTTATTTGTAAAATTGGAATCGAGTGATTGCAGAATTTATTGGACTAAATCTGTAAGTCTCGATCGATCGAAAATTAGACTCGATCAATCGAACCACGTACAGATTTATTTTTCTGCAGAGTTCCAGTTCAGCCCAAACTCTATTTAAACGTCTTGGGGTTCAAGTAAAACTCTTATATATATAAGGGAAACCCTAGAACGTTTTTGTGACTTTTTGAGAGAGAGATTAGAGTGCCACTTGTGCCTCCTTTTATTTTTAGGGTTTTGTAACCAAACCTCTCTAAGTCTTTGTTGCTCATATTTGCTGTTTATGTGAATCTCTTGTGAGATCTTTGAGGAGCTTTCCTTCACATAAACTTAGGGTTTTCAAGGAAGATATATTATCTACATCTTGATGATCAACAAGGTTGCAACCATTGGAGCTTAAAGAAAAACAAGCGAGGAGCTTGTAGTTGATTGAGGAATTAAAAGAAAGAAGTAGTCCGTGGATTCGGAGCCTGCGCGTGGTCGTGTCAGGAAGTTACTACTGGTGGGTAGCATTAGGAAGTCAAGCGGGGAGCTTGTAAGTCCTTTTGTAAGAACTTCAATTCTTTCTTAGTGGATTCCGTTTTGCCTTGAGGATCGGTGGGTAAAATCCTCCCCAGGTTTTTTACCGGTTTGGTTTTCCTGGGTGATCATATCTTGTGTTATTTATTATTCCGCTGCTTTATATGCTTGATATGATTATTTGATTGTTTTAACCTAGAATTGTTTAATTTGACTAAGTAACAACTTGGCTAATTAATCTAGGCTACGCAATCTAATTGTGGTTTAAGGGGTCTAAATTTCCTACAAGTGGTATCAGAGCGGGTAGCTCTTCTTGTTTTAGATCTTTTGATCTAAGAGCTGATCCTTGACCCCTGTTGTCATGGATAATTTAAAGTGTCTTTCTGATCATGTTTCTGCTCATGCTTCTGCTGATTTTGTTGATACCTGTGATGTTTTGAATAAAAAGGACACTATTGTTTCTGCTGATTTTTTTGATGCTTTTGAAACTCTTCGTAAGGAATTATCTAAATCCTTGAAAATTGCTAAGAAATTTAAAGAAGAGTTAAAATTGGCTAATCTTGAAAAAGAGGAATTGCTTGTTAGATTAGTTGAATCTAATAAAAAGAATGAATTTTTGAGAAATCAAATTTCCTCTCAAGATGAGAAGATGAAAAGCTTGGAACAAGAGTTAGCTGAGTCTAAAGCTAAACTTGAAAATTTGATTAGTACTAAGCCTGTTGATGATAACAGAATTGTTTCTGTTTCTCTTAAGCCTAAAACTGAAAAAGTTTATATCCCTCCTTTTAAGAGGAATAATAAAGAAAAGGCTTATTGTGCTAGGTTAGACAAAGGTAAAAGTTCTGATGTAGACGCTGAAGTTTCTAAACCTAAGTCTAATCCTACTGTTAGAGAGCATAATAAATCTGTTTTTGTGCCTACTTGTCACCATTGTGGTGTTGTTGGTCATATTAGACCAAATTGTTCTTTGTTGAGGCAAAAACTGAAATCTGAGACTAGACTTGCTGTTAGGAATACTGATGTTCCTAAATTTGTTCCTGTTTGTCACTTTTGTGGTGTCTCCGGTCACATTCGTCCTAATTGTCATAAATTGAAATTTAAGCATTCTGTATGTCAATCTAGGATATGTGATGATGTTTCTCCTGCCATAAGTCCATATAAATTGTTTCATATGCTTTTGAAAAATTTGAGCTTGTTGGCTTGTGAAAGGAATTTGCATGATTTTAGTCTGTCTCAGAAGATTGGTGTAATCTCTCAAATACATTCTGCTTCTCATGGATTTTCACTTACAAAGTCGAAGACTCGTGCTTTATGGGTGAGAAAAGAGCCTTTAAGGTGAGTGTTGCTGACTTGTCCCTGTTTTAATTCTTTCTATTGTTTGTGGACATGTCTTATTTCTGTTTTTGGTTGCTTTGTTTTTTCTAAGTTTTTTTTTATTTAAAAAAAAATCCAAAAACATTGAAAAATTTCAAAAAGACAAAAATAGTTTATTTTGTGTCTTGTTTTATTTTTCTTGAGGATTACATGAGTTTTGATATCTCTCTTGATTTAGAACATGCTTGACATTGTGGAGAAACTTGAATAGTTTGTGCTAAGCTATTTTTGATTTTGTGTGAGGATGTACTAGTTTGTACATGTACTCATGGGTTAATTAAGAAATTGATATTTCTTGTTTATGTACCCTTTATAGCTTAGTTAAGCACTGTCATGCATTACATTTGCATTGATCATTTAGCACAATGTGTGTTTTTGTTTTTGGTCATAAATTTTTTTCAAAATCTCAACAAGTGGTTATAACGTTTGTTAAAACCAAAAAGATTTTTGTGTTTTGTATTATAGATCTTGGATTGATAATCAAGGATTGGCCATATTATTTTTACATAACATGTTTATGTATCTTGTTTAGCTTGGATGAGCTTATTCATTGCACTTTACTAGTTAAAGTTTTGTAGTGCATGTTGTGTGGGAAAGATGTTTGTGGTTATCAATCACTTTGTCTTAATCTTGAAGTCATATGTTATTTGACTGTCAGACTTGATCCTTTTGAGAAAGGCATAAATAACCATCTCACCACTGTTCACTAGCCAATCATGAACACCTTAGTGCATATCATAAGATTTTGTGCTTGAGAAAGTGTAGCACATGCACAAAAAGAACATAAGGTGTAGCCTCAATTAATTCATTTAATTAAAACTGGTGTGTACTATTAGGCTTGATGCCAATTCACTTAATTCAAACCGGTGTGTACTATTAGGCGTGATGCCAATTCACATAAATAAGAGGCAAAAATGCAAGAAATTTACATGATTGCAAGCTTTTGTTCTAGGAGTTGTGAGAGTTATAGGATGTAACTCTTTAGGTGATAGTCTCTTTTAAATTCTATGTGATGAATTTTGTGGACTTTGTGATTGATTTCTATTCACATATCACCTCACATGTATCTCAAGCTTTTGCTAGTTGCACACACTACACAAGTTACTCTTTGTTAAACTTGGTACATTATATTGTGTGTGATTTTATTGTGGCCATCCAAGATTAAAAGCTCCTTGATTTTAATGCAAAATGTGTTTCAAGTTTGAAAATTTTGAAAATATCTTGAGATTTGTGCATAGCATATTTGTTGCTTAAGAAAATTCAATGGAAGAATGATTGAAACTTGTTTTTGAGAAAATTGGGTTTAAAATTTGGGGTTTTTGAAAAAGCATTTCATTCCATCTCATACTCATGCATTTATTTCTTCAATTTCAATGCTTTGAGGAGTGTTTTCAAAATGTGCTTGTTGATTTTCAAAACCTGTGTTTTTCTCAAAATTTAGTGAGCCTCTGCCCATTTCGATCGATCCAACCTGATTTTCGATCGATCGAAAAAGTGCTCTCAATTGTCTCAAAATGACTGTGTCATTCGATCGATCGAATGTAATTTTCGATCAATCGAAGATCGTGGAGAAGCTTTTTTAAAAAGGGTTTGTTCTTGATCCGAATTGGGGCTTTTGTGAAATTGAGTTGAATTTGATGAAATTGGTTTGTTGTTTTGATGAAATTAGGCATTATACTCTATGTGCTGTGTTTAGTAATGCTCAATTCATCAATTTGTTTAAAAAATTTCAACAAGTGGTTTTCAATTTTTGGGGTTTTTGGTAGAAATTCCTTGCTCGAGCCAATTTTGTCAATTTGATCTCAATTGAACTTAGTTTTACTGCATTAGAGCATGCATCATGACATATTTTGTCTTGCATCTTTTATGTTTAGGATTCACATGCATTGCATTGATTTCTGTATCCATCTTGCAGTTTTGCAGTCATATCTCTCATTGTTTTCACACATAGCATGCATACACTTTACTACATTGGGTACTCAACTTGATCAAAAAAATTGATTGATTAATTTTTGAGCTATGTACTTTCTAGTATATGCCTTTTTTATGTGTGAACTGTAGAAAATATTTTTTTTAAGAGATATGATGGATAATCAATGTGCAAATATTTTCTCTACTCATGCAACTGTTTATGGGTCACATAATGTCATGTTTGCATTTTATTGAAAGAGAGAATATTTTTTCTTCATGTGTATCCTCACCTTAGTTTTTAACTTTGGTTTGTGTGTTTTTCACTTTGGTCCTGTTTGGTCCTGTTTGTGAAGCTGTTCCTGATCTTGTAGGTGCTGATGCTGCTGCTGTTTTCCCTCACCCCTTTATTTTTCTCCAAATCCGTTTTCCCAAAACATATTTTGTTTTTCCTATTTTTATAGGAGGGAATTTTTTTTTTACCTTTGTGGTTCTTAGGGGGAGTTGTTGTTCATAGGGGGAGCTGTCTCTATTTTCTAGAGAGTTGTTTTTTTTGTCCCCTTGATTCTCTGTTTTCTGTTATCTTTTGTTGCGTGTGTTGACTGTTTACTCTTTGTATGAGTTGTCTTTGTCAATACGTGACAAAAAGGGGGAGAAATTATTGATTTATGAGAATCATGTTTGTATTGTTTAGGGGGAGCTGAAATTATTTTTGAAAGGGAAGAAAATAAAAACTTTTTGTTGTATCTAACTTAGGGGGAGAGTTAGTTTACTTTTGTTTTTATTTCTGTTTCTTGTTCACTGCTCATTGATTTATATTTATGATTTTTTCATGATATATGTCTTTGTTTTGTGTTTTGTGAAGTCGAGAATTTATTTGTTGATTTACTGTTTTTCTGTCACACATGCGTTTATGCGTTTGTTGAGTGTTTCAGGAATATACAGGTGCATTCGACTTGGCTGCTGTCTACACTTGCAACTGATGGATAGTAGTTAGGTTGGATTTGTTGTTATGAGCATTATCTTTGTATTGGGCTATTTGTAACTTTGAGCATTTCATGTTTGAGATGTGTTTTGTCACGGATTGCCAAAAGGGGAGATTGTTGGGTTCTAAGAAATTAGGAATTAATGTATTAGAACTTCAATTTGTATTTTGTTGGCAAACCATGATCAAAACATTTAGTCTAGGTTTAGGCTTGCTCAAAGTATGTTTATTTGTAAAATTGGAATCGAGTGATTGCAGAATTTATTGGACTAAATCTGTAAGTCTCGATCGATCGAAAATTAGACTCGATCGATCGAACCACGTATAGATTTATTTTTCTGCAGAGTTCCAGTTCAGCTCAAACTCTATTTAAACGTCTTGGGGTTCAAGTAAAACTCTTATATATATAAGGGAAACCCTAGAACGTTTTTGTGACTTTTTGAGAGAGAGATTAGAGTGCTTCTTGTGCCTCCTTTTATTTTTAGGGTTTTGTAACCAAACCTCTCTAAGTCTTTGTTGCTCATATTTGCTGTTTATGTGAATCTCTTGTGAGATCTTTGAGGAGCTTTCCTTCACATAAACTTAGGGTTTTCAAGGAAGATATATTATCTACATCTTGATGATCAACAAGGTTGCAACCATTGGAGCTTAAAGAAAAACAAGCGAGGAGCTTGTAGCTGATTGAGGAATTAAAAGAAAGAAGTAGTCCGTGGATTCGGAGCCTGTGCGTGGTCGTGTCAGGAAGTTACTACTGGTGGGTAGCATTAGGAAGTCAAGCGGGGAGCTTGTAAGTCCTTTTATAAGAACTTCAATTCTTTCTTAGTGGATTCCGTTTTGCCTTGAGGATCGGTGGGTAAAATCCTCCCCAGGTTTTTTACCGGTTTGGTTTTCCTGGGTGATCATATCTTGTGTTATTTATTATTCCGCTGCTTTATATGCTTGATATGATTATTTGATTGTTTTAACCTAGAATTGTTTAATTTGACTAAGTAACAACTTGGCTAATTAATCTAGGCTACGCAATCTAATTGTGGTTTAAGGGGTCTAAATTTCCTACACCTTATAATCCATAAGAAGGGCTTTTCACTGTTTGCTAAACCCCAAGCAAATTCTATGAGCTGTTGAGGTGTTATAACAGTTATACTACCAAAATTTACATAAACTACAGAGTTGGGTTCTTTTGAATTTAGCCATTCCACACACCCTGGTTCCTCTTTCCATAGATTGGAATTTATTGATTTCAACTTGTCATCTTCAATCTGATCAGCAAGCAATAGAAGTGGTCCAATGGTGTATATATGGGGAAGCATGGAGGATAAAGCATCCAACACGTCTTGTTCAATTGAGTCGAATGTGTTCAAAATGATTACTGAAACTCTAGGAGTCCTCTCGGTTTCATGGAGGATGAAGTTGAATACGATGTCATTCTCATCTGTAGTTCTTATGAAATTTGGAAGATCCTTAAGACGAATATTTTCCATTCCTGGTATCCAATCTATTGTTGTTTCCAAGTATCCATTTGTTAGATAGCTTGCATCTGAGAATAACACAAAAATAGGATTCACATTTGTAAATGGCCGACTTGAATGTTAAAATATTAAAAAACTAGTACGTAAGTTTCCAAAATAATGATGATAATAATAATAATTTGGTAAAATTTTTGATTACTCAATTCAAGTCAAAATAGTGTGAAAAAAGAAGAAGTATTAGCTACGTCTACAAGACTCGGTTTCTCTGTGCACATGAAATCTCAACACAACAGATCACTAGTATAGTATATTATATTTTCATTCAGCATATGAACCCCATCTCTAACAAGGTATGTGATTGACATAGGGTAAAAGCTATTGTAGATCTCCCATTCACATCTCCTATGTATGGGTTTATACCTTATACTACTCATTTGTCTGCATGTTTTTTTTTTTTTTAAATTGACATATATAATGATTGGATGATACCTTTGAGTGGTATTAATCCTCGTTCAACTAAATGGCGAAAATGCATATAGCTCAAGAAGCAACACGAGCTAGGTGTCCAGAATTGGACATCTGGAATTCCAAACTTGTCAGCAGCATCAAGAGTGAATGACATACAACCATCAGATTCAGAGACAATACAAGTCACAGGCGGCACGTTGGAAGCCGAAGTGTCGTTGAGTTTGGAAAGGAGGTTGCAAAATGGGACTAGGCAATTCTTTGAGGTTGAGTCACAAAGAGAGGTAATGTCTTGGCTGACATCTGCATCTGATGGTGGGAGGCCATCAAGAATAGTTTCGAAGTGAAAGTATGGGGCCTCTGGACCTAAGCAAGCGTTTGAGGTTGTACTCTGTATGTACAAAAGTGACGTGAAAGCCTTTATGGTGGAGGAGTTTTGCTAGCTTGAGCATTGGAGTAATGTGACCTCGTAGTGGGACTGGGACACAAACAACATGAGGTCTAGTAGCTGTAGCTCCCGTTATGGAACCCATCTTTCTCTCTCTCCGAAATACCCATACAAAAACAGAAAATATAAAGGACAGTTCAGAGATATCAAGCTCATTCCAGCCCTTTCCTTTTATAGACTTACTGCCAAACATAACAGAGCTTTTACTGAGTATTTTTATCTTTTTCATAGGAAACTACTGTTTCACAATGAATCCAAATCATCTGTCCCATTCTTTTTGTCTCACTTTATACTCACCAATAAAAACATATTACATGTCTATCTATTAAATTAACTCCTACCATGCCTCTCCTAATTTCAATTACCTAAAATAAATATAAATAAATAAAAACCCCAGCCCATCCCACCACTACCAACACTACCTCCACCGGTGCCATCAACGTCATTGGTTGGCCTCCACCATCACCTGGTCTGCACCACCACCTCACTATTTTCAATTCCAAACCACCGTCACACTACCACCCAAAAATAAAATCCAAGAACACAACAATAGTGCGGGTGCGAAAGAATAGTCCAAATCAAAGAAACCAAACCCACAAATCAGAAACAACAAGAGGAAGTGAAGGCTCCAATTTGCACAACGCCTACAAATCCCTTTTTCTCATCAATAAAGCTACGGACCTACAGTAGCTTTCTTTTTAATTAATTTTTCCGTTGAGCTCAGTTTTCCTTTAGTTACACAATAACGTGAAGGCCTTTGTTCAAGTATTGTCTCTGGCTGAAGAAAATGCTGTGGGTTATATTGGTAGTTCATATGGTGTGATGGTGGTTGGTGGGTTTGAGAGGGATGGTGAGATTGGTTTGGAAATAAAGAACAGTGAAGCGGTGGTTGGCTTTAATTTTGAAAATCAGTGAGGTAGTGGTGAAGTCCAGGTGATGGTGGCTTGCCATGACCAGAAACGTTGATATTGCTGACGGCTAGTGCCAAAGAAGGATGGTGGTAGTGGTGGGGGAATAGTTGTTTGGTTGATGGCACCGGCGCTGATAGTTGTAGTGGTAGGGATGAGTTGGGTTTTTATTTACTTTTATTTATTTTTGGTAATTGAAATTAGTAAAGGCTCAATGGTAGGAGGTAATTAAATAGGTAGACACGTGGTATATATTTATTGGTAGAATATAAAGTAGCGTAGAAAAATAAGACACAAGATTTTAACTCTTTCGCAGTGAACTTTCACACTTACCTCTACCCAGCTAGGTGGCTGGACCATCTCATTAAAACAAAAAAGGTTCAAAATTTCAATTCCATTTATGAATTATGACGTGTACTCAGCAACCTCATTAAAAACACCATGCCTCATGTCTTAATTAATATTGCTATTATTACCCTGATCTTCCTCTGTCTCCGTCTCTCTTAAGAATGGCATGTTTTGAGTTCAATGGCGATCACATGGCTTTTTATTTGTCGTGTTTTTCTACCTGAAAAAGAAACGACAATGGTGGTGGCTGGAGTATTTATTTAGTCATTAGTGCTGGTCAGGGCCCCAAGTAGCCGTGGTCAAGGCTTAGACTCAGGCCAGTTTATATA
This sequence comes from Quercus glauca, assembly GCA_023736055.1. Classification (NCBI taxonomy): domain Eukaryota; kingdom Viridiplantae; phylum Streptophyta; class Magnoliopsida; order Fagales; family Fagaceae; genus Quercus; species Quercus glauca. The sequence continues at coordinate 26,484,824 of CM043325.1, read as the reverse complement.
TATGTGGCTGTAAATGATTGAGTTAAATATGTAGTGTACAAAATGTTTAAATTTTAATTGTTTATTTTTTGTATTTTAAAATAATGCATAAAATATAAATTTATTAATTGATTAGTAAACAATAGTTGTCTAAAACGAAATTTTGAATGCATGTCAAAAAGAATGTGAACTTATAATCTAACGGTGGAATTTTTGTAATATTAATCGAATAAAATGTTGTCGAGGGATGAATATTTGAACGTCAATATTCAATGGAATTGTTATGTTCACATTTTTATGTAATTGACATATCCAATTACAAAATATATTTTACTTGTATTTGGGTAAATTTAAGTAGGTTCAAGATAATCATTACAAGTGATTACATTGAAGATATGAAGATTACTCAAGAACTACTTAAGAAAAACTGAATCAGCAGGTCCCAATACCTCCTCAATACTTGTCGATCTATCGAGATTTACTGAAACTCGATACCTGTCTCGATTCTATCGAGCTTACGAGATTTTTGATATAGACTGCAACGTTTTAATTTTATTGACTATTTGTTTATGGATATGTACAATCCCTATAGGACTAGAAAACCCCAAGGTTTGTATAAACCTAATTGGAATAGGAGAGCTCATTAAAAGGCCCATAAGGAGGAGGAGAAAGAAAACCTTAACCCTAGAAAGCTTGATAAGGTTTTCTTTTTGAAATCCTAGCCTCCTACAAAAAAAATAAATATTAATCCATTTTTTGCACGCTTTTGGGTTCTGTAGCCAAGCAAAATCTCTAGCATCAACAGTATCTTATTGGTGTTTCTATGTAAAGCTCTTACATATCAACTACAACAATCAATAAGTTGCTTTGGAGTTAATCACGTATTGGGATCCGTGTAAATGAGCTAGTCACAAATTGGAGATTTGTGCAAAGCAAAGAAGTCTGCTACAAGATTAAGTTTAATTGGGTATTAAAGCAAAGGTTCAATTGTACGTTGGTATTTTGGGATATGCTAGGGTAGTGGTAAGATTCATAATATTTGTAAGTTGTAACTTGTTGATTATTGATTAGTGGATTCTTGAGAGTAGTGACCTTAAATTCACCTGGTGGAGGTTTTGCCTTGCGAGAAGTTTTCCTTATTTGTTAACAAATCACCGTGTTAATTTATTTTTTGCTGCATTTAGTTTATTTGGTGATTTGTTGGTGCCTCTATGCTTTGCATGTAATTTTATCCAACTAATTAACTTGGGTAATTGAATTAATTAACCAGAGTTAATCTATTTTAACCCAACAGGAACCATGCTTTGAGCCTAGTGGTGTTGATCCGCTTGCTATTTCCGCCCCAAACATCACATTTGACATTTCTAGTCTTCCATGAGGTGGATGCATGGATGAGTTTTTCACCCTTTTCCTCCTTTCTCAAGTTTTTTTTTATATGCTATTTGGAAGTTTCTGCGTGTTGTATTCTTTAAAAACAAATAAGTGCAAGAAAATAATTGAATTTTTTAGCCCTTACCAAAACAATGTTGGTTGTACTGCATACACGCTTCCCAAACACACGTTTTGCATTTCAGTTGCTTTTTTTTTTTTTTAGCCGAAATGTTTGACTTTTTTCATGAACAGTGCACGCCCTTGCACTGTTCACAGACCCACAAATTTCACTTTTCAGCAACTTTTTTATTGAAAATGGGTCACATGGTACTATTCACACATTTAAAAATTATTTTGCTACAATGTTTTCAGTTTTCAGCTGTATCCAAACGGATCATAATACATGTTTGAGTTACAAATTACAAAAGGATAAAGTTACGGGTAGAAGGAGTTCAAAATACAAAAGAAGTCTATCTTTGACAGTTGTTCTTATCACTAGCTTTATTTGCACAACTCTTTTGAATTTTGGAATTCAAAGACTCCTCTTTATTACAACTAGCTTGGATTCGTATTTTGGATTTGTTGCTGATCTTATCCTTAACACACCCCCTCAAGCTCAACTGTATAGGGACAACATTGAGCTTGGAATGGAGCAATGCAAACATGGAGGAAGATAGGGGCTTGGTGAAGATGTCTGCCAATTGATCTTTACTAGAGAGGAATCGAATGGTAACAGATTTGGCAGCAACCATATCTCGAACAAAATGAAAATCAATTTTTATATGCTTCTTGCGAGCATGAAAAACCGGATTGGAGGAAAGATAAGTGGCCCCAATGTTATCACACCACAAAACAGGACAGGTAGAAACAGAGGCGCCAAGTTCAGACAAAAGAGAGCATAACCACTTGACTTCAGCAGCAGCAGCATTGGCAAGGGCCTTGTACTAAGCCTCTGTACTAGATCGAGCCACAGTGGCTTGCTTTTTACAACCCCAATAAATTAGATTAGCACCCAAAAAAATGCAAAAACCACCTGTAGAGCGACGATCATCATGACAGCCAGCCCAATCCGCATCCAAGAAAGCTTGAAGTGAATGAGTGCGAGAGTGATATATTTGAAGACCAAAACAAAAGGTCTATTTCAAATAGCGGAGAAGGCGCTTGATAGATTGCCAATGTTCAGTTTTAGGGCAGTGCATTAATTGAGCAAGCATGTTGACTATAAAGGATTTATCAGGACGTGTAAGAGCTACGTATTGCAAGGCTCCAACAGTGCTTTTGTACAAGGGACAACTTGAATGGGATCACCCTCAAAGGCAAAAAGATTTATGGATGTGGCCATGGGAGAGCTAACGTGTTACCAGAGGTATTTTTTATAACCTCAACACCAAGAAAGAAATTTAAATCACCCAATTCCTTAGGACAAAATGGGCTTTTGTCCTTAATTTTTTTTTTTTTTATTTAGCAATTTGCCCTTATTTCGAAACTATACAGGGAAATGCCCCTGTTTCGATACTCGATTACCCTAAAATCGAGTTTTAATGAAATACTCAATTTGTAGAAAATCGAGTATGCCCGATCAAAAAAAAAAATTTGCATGGAACTCGATTTTATGGAAATCGAGTATAAAAACGCCACTATAGGGCTTAAATATGTCACTATAGGGCTTAAAAACGCCACTATAGGGCCCCCTCAAACTGGCAATCAGACTTACAAAAAAAATTTCAGGAAAACGACGCTATAGAGCTTAAAAACGTCACTATAGGGCTTAAAAACGCCGCTATAGGTCTCCCTAAATATGGGCCGATTACAATTGTAAAAATTTTTTGCATGGAACTCAATTTCCTGAAGCTCGAGTTCCATGCAATTTTTTTTTTTTTTTTTTTTTTTAAAGTTTGATCAGGCATAAGTCGATTTTCTACGAATCGAGTATTTCATTGAAACTCGATTTTAGGGTAATCGAGTATTGAAACAGGGGCATATCCCTATATAGTTTCGAAATAGGGGCAAATTACTAAATAAATAAAAAAAAAATTAGGGGCAAAAGGCTAGAATGTCCCAATTCCTTAACAGCAAAGTCAATCTTAAAAAATTGAATAAGCGCATAAATTGCTAAAAGACTAGAACCAATGATTATAATGTCAGCCACATAAATAAGAAAGAAAATATTCACTCTCTGATGGTAATAAATAAATATGGATGAGTCAGACTTAGAACTTCTGAACCCAAAGGCTAATAAACGACCAGTGAGCCGTGAAAACCAAGCCCGTGGTGCCTGTTTTAACCCATAAAGAGCTTTGGTCAATTTACAAACGTGATGTGGATATTAAGGGTGGGTGAATCCTGGTGGTTAGGACATATATACATCCTCAGATAAATGGCCATGGAAAAAGGCATTTTGAACATCAATTTGCTACATAATCCAACCAAGAGACACAGCAATGGGTAGAATAATACATACTGTAGTGGGTTTAACAACAAGACTAAAAACCTCGCCAAAATCAACTCCAGGTTGTTGATGAAAACCTTTTGCAACAAGGCAAGCTTTGTATCTCTCAATTGAACCATCGGCATGACGCTTGATTCGAAAAACCCATTTACAACCAATAACATTGCGAGTAATCCGAGAAGGAACAAGAGTCCATGTCTAATTTTTAAGCAAAGCATTGAATTCCAAATTCATAGCTTCACGCCACTTGGGATCTTTAACAGTGAAACTATAGCAAGTGGCTTCAGAGGAGCAAACACTGTACATTTTTAGATCCCTTAAAACACAATTGGATTAACCTAGTTAACAAGCCAAGTTATTACTTAATCCAAAATCCAGATCTAGGTTATCACAATCAAATAATCATATCATGCATAGCAGTGGAAAAATAAATAACACAATGATATGATGACCTAGGAAAACCAAATCGGTAAAAAACCTGAGGAAGATTTAACTTAGCTATCCTCAAGGTAAACTTGAATCCACTATATGAAATAATCGAAGTTTGTACAATAGAACTTAGACCACTAACATTCTATTGCTACCCACCAGTAAAACTTACTGACACGACCGCATGCAAGCTCCAAGACCACAGACTCCTTCTTTCTTGGATTCTCCAGCAAGTACAAGCACACCCGCTTGTGTATCTTTAAGCTCTTATGGCAGCAACTGAATGATCATCAAGCCCTTGAAAAAATCTCCTTCTTGATAATCTTAAGTTTGTGTGAAGGCAAGCACCTTTCAGATCTCACAAGAAATTCACACAAACAGCAATATGAGCAATCTTTAGAGAGCTTTTGGGTACAAAACCCTAAATACAAAAAGAGGCACAAGAGGCACTCTAATCTCTCAAAAAATCACTTAAAAAGGTGCTTAGGGTTTCCTTTATATACTGGGAGAAGTAGATCTGAAACCCTAATCCTTAATGGGCTTGGGCTGAGTTGGAAAATTCTGCAGAAAAACAATTTGCACGACTTTCGATCGATCAAGCCAGGCAGATTTACACAGTAAATCCTGCAGAACACTCGATTCCAACTTTACATAAAATACATACTTTGAGCAAGTCTAAAACAAGACTAAAAACTTGCTTTGATCATGATTTGCCAACAATACAAATTAGAGTTCTAATACATTAGTTCCTAAGTACTTAGAACCTAACAAACACCATAAAAAAGAAGAGCATGAGGGATTGGATAACGAATAGTACCATCAGTGAAGGTTTTTGTTTTGATGATGTTGTTCTTGGATTGAGTGGCCATGGGGTAAGTTGGTTTAGTAAGTGCGTTTGGATGTGGGGGGGTGAGAAGTTTGTATCTGAGAAGAAGAAGGGAGAATAGATGTAGAGGAGTGAACGGGTGCGGGCTGGGCTGTGGGCTGTAGAGACAGTTGAGAGTCAAGTGATACATTAAGTAGAGGAGCTAGCCCAGTGGAGGAAAGGTCCATTGTGCATGGCCCAAGAGAGAGAGCTAGTGACTGTATCGCTTGATTTTATGTTCTTGGAGTGGAGAAGGAGACTGAAGAGTGTTGCTCAGCAATGGTAGCAAAAGGAAAAACTAACTCCTCAAAGAGAACATCCTGAGAATTATAAAGACGACCAGTGGAAACATGTAAACATTTGTATCCTCTATGATGTAAACTGTAGCCAAGAAAAACACATTTGATAGAATGAGGCTGAAGTTTATGAGCATTAAAGGGTTGCAAATTTGGCAAACAAGCACAACCAAAAACTCTTAATAAATTATAATCAAGAGAGTTTTGAAAAAAAAAAAATTCAAAAGGGGAATGATTTTGTAAAATTTTGGTAGGGAGTCGATTAATTAGATAACATGCAATTTGAAAGGCATCATCCCAATAATGAAGAGGGACAATAGCATGATAAAGCAAGGCAAGACCAGTTTCAACTAAATGACGATGCTTTCATTCAATGGCCTCATTTTGTTGATGGGTATGGGGACAAGAAATACGATGCTTAATCCCACAATTTTCAAAAAATTTGGAGAGAGAGTGATACTCACCACCCCAATTAGACTGAACAACTTTAATTTTAAGATTAAAATATCGTTCAACATATTTCTGAAATTTAATGAAAATAGGGAGAACATCACTGGAAGCACTCTCAAAAGAGCTTGAGGAGTGTTGTGGGGAGTGAAATGGGTTGGAAAAAAGATAGATTTTGTTAATGTTCCAATATACTCGTACGAGATTCTTAGGAGTGTGGGACATATCATGATTGGCAAACTTAAACAACTAAGTACAGATACCACCACAATAGTTTTCACCATAGAAGAACCATTGTCGTCAATGCTACACGAAAGAAGGTGTAAGTTGGAGGTGTATTGTAAATGGAACAAGTTAAGAGTTCCTAAGGCATGTTCCGAGTTACCTAGAGACGAACCTACCAAAGTACTTGCTTGTCTTGAAAGAGAAAACAATCAAATGTAAAGGCGACTAGACCATTTCCATGCAATCCAAAAAGCTAGGAAACATCTACAAGGGAAGGCACAAGACTGAGCCATCGAGTACATTAATGAAATTATTCCGTTAGATAATGACAAAGATATTTCAGACTTCTCAAATTCAAGCAACAATGATTTCCAAAAATTTCTACCTACAAACATTAGACGTTATTGTTAATGTTTAACATATGGTGATTATGTACGTTCAATTTTTGTAATGTAAGAACTTGTGCTTACTACATACACCTTTGACTTTTATGCATAGATTTGCAAGCATTGTGTAGCTCAGATTTTTCTGATACATAATGCAATTTTTAATTTTTAATTTTTTAAATTTTCATTTCTTTCATCTCCCAATAAACTTGTCACTCTTGTCCCTATAGTTAACTATTACAACATCAAAAAAATACACTTCCAACAACATTGGTGCTTGTAGACTGTAAGGATTAGACCCAAATCATTTTTATTTTACTAATAACCAAGTGTACCTATTGATGTATTTTCATACATAGACAAATCTAAAAATTAATATTTTTCTTACTTAAAATTTGCAACTCCAAGCAACCAATATTCCCACAATGTACTCACATAATGCTTAAACAGCCAAATACTCAACGCGCAAACAATACTTTCCATACAACATATCAAATGCAAGTGTCTTTCTTGGATTAAAACACTATCCTAATATGAAAAATACATTTTATCAAATAAACCTTTGCAATTTCTAAAAATATTCCTCATGTACCTCAGAAATTTTTATAAGTGCATCAAATTATGATATGAGTTTTGTATATGAGATGATAGAGAGTGAAAACCGAATCTAGGGATGTAGAGTTAAGGATTTGCCATTGCCACTGAATTGAAGGGAAAGAGAAATACTAATTCGAAACTATCTAGACTGGGTATAGATTTAGTGTCTGTTTAGGACAAGCTAAAAATTTCAGTTTATTTGCAATTTCAGTTTATTTTTGCTATTATTTATGGGTCTCATTACACTTTTTAGTACTATTCGTGGGTTCCACTGTACTATTTAGTTAACTTTTTAATTTTATTTACGGTACTTTTAACAAAAAGTTTTCAGTTTCAACTAAATAAGTTGTTTCTAAACGGACACTTGTATAACTCGATTTTGTCAAAATCGAGTTCACTTTTTGAAAAATTCCAACGTAACTCAATACCTTGGATATTGATTTCTATTCATGACAAAAAAAATGTCCAGTGAAATTCGATATATCGAGTTCTGCTAAAAACAAAATTTGTATGGAACTCGATTTTGCCATGTCAGCTTAGTCCACCTTGGTAGAATTTAGCCATAACTCGAAAATCTTGAAATCGAGTTATATGCAGAATTTGATTTTCGAAAAATTGAGTTTGAAAACAATGACATATCCCTAAATAGTTTGAAAAAATGGACAAATTGCTACATTGTTTACTAATTAGGGGCAACCATAAAAACCTGCACACACACACATATATATATATATAAATAGAGTACTGATTTAACCAAATTACACATTATTGAAATTTATTGTAATAAAAAGGGACTAGATTTTATATAAGACCGAAAGTGCAAGTTTATTGAAAACTAGAAAGTCTTCTTCATTTGGTTCAAACATTTCCAGCTAAGAGAACTTCGGAAATCAATTTGTCCATGTTTTGGTAAGAAGAACCGCTAGGTTTGGTAGCATCCTCTGCCTTTATCTTCCACTCCATTGCCTTCTTCTTCAATTCTTTTCCTTTCTCACCATCCATTAATTCTCTAACAAGTTTCTCCACTTTATCTCTTTGAACATTATTATCTATCTCCATCCCAATGCCCCACTCAACACAACAATATCGACAATTTGTCAGTTGCTCAGCAAAAAAAGGCCAAGAGATCATTGGGACTCCACAACACACACTCTCAAGTGTTGAATTCCACCCGCTATGTGTTAAAAAACACCCTATTGACGGGTGCTTTAGGATTTGTTCTTGATGACACCAATTTGCTAACATGCCTCTATCTTTAGTTTTGGTAACAAATTCAGAAGGAACAATAGCTGAATTGCCTCCCACAAGATCAGGCCTTATAATCCACAAGAAGGGTTTTTCACTATTTGCTAACCCCCAAGCAAACTCAATGAGTTGGTGAGGTGTCATAATAGTTATACTACCATAATTCACATATACTACCGAGTTGGGTTCTTTTGAATTTAACCATTCCACACAGCTCGATTCTTCTTTCCATAGATTGGAACCTATTGATTTCAAGTTATCGTCCTTAATTTGATCAGCCAGCAACATAAGTGGTCCAATGGTGTATACACGAGGAAGCATGGAAGATAGAGCATCTAACACTTCTTGTTCAAAGGAGTCAAATGTGTTCAAAATGACAGCTGAAGCTCTTAGAGCTCTCTCACTTTCGCGGATTTTGAAGTTGAGCATGATGTCATTCTTATCTGTAGTTCTAATAAAACTTGGAAGATCCTTAAGACGAATATTTTTCATCCCCGGAATCCAATCGATTGAAGTTTCCAAGTATCCATTTGTTAGATAGTTTGCATCTGTAAATCACACCAAAGTAGGGTTGATCTTTGTGAATAGCCTACTCCAATGTAGTACTAAAATGTAGCTTTCAATTTAAAAGAAAAAAAAAACAATAATAGAAAATGAAAGAAATTTTTTTGATAGTTTGATGGCTATTATAAGTGTAATTGACATACATAACATATTATTGCATCTTCCATGCACATCTACTATTATATAGACTTTTAATTTGTTTGTTTGGTTTTTTATTTTTATATTTTTTAATTTGAAATAAAAATTCTACTCTATTTCACTTCATGCTCCACAAATTAAACATGCCAGCTATCCACTTATTCCTAATTATGAGTTAACAGTGTCAAATATGATAAGAGTAATGCTTTTTTTTTTTTTTTTTATAAATTTTATGGGAAGTAATGCTTTCTTTTTATAAATGATAAGAGTAATGCTTGAGCCAACCATTTAAAAAACCCTGTACATTTTATTTAAAAACTTGTTTATGATTTAAGAAAACTTAAAAGACCCAAACTAAGAGGGAAAAAAGAAACTGACTCTAGAACCTTCCTTCTTCTCTCCACTTTCAGTACCGCCGCTCAGATTCAAATTTAACAACTTGATTATAATTTTTAAAAATCTTAACTCCAAAACTGAAAAATCCATTTGTATTTCTTCGGTGACCCCTGTGGATTTTACAAACCCAGTTGTATTTTCTCCATAGACCCATATGGGTTTTAGAGAGTCTAGACTATTTTACAAACTCAGGTGTGCAAAATTCAAAATCCATTTGTATTTCTCTAGAGAGAAGACTTCCAATTATAATTGTCATGCTGTCAAAGTAGTTAAGAGAAAAACCCTGTTGTATTTGTCTTCTCTTTTGTGTAAAACAAAATAAATTTTTTCAACTACTATTCAGCAGCATAATAGGTGGAGCCGTGGAGGTCTCCTCCGTAGGCATAGTCATCACCGGATGAGAGAGTGAAGGAGGGAGAGGAGATGGACAGTTTGTGTAAAGTTTTATTTTTCAGATTTAATTCTTTTTAAATAAGTTTTTAAAATTTTATTTTAATTATATGATGTCAAGCATCTTGTAACTTATTTGTTACATTCTCATGCACACAATGCTTGTAGCCTAGAGAAAAAATATTCAAGTTACTGGATTAATACCCTATTGTAACCGTCTAAAAAAGAAACTTTTATAATAATACATGATAAGGGAAATGATCTCTATTTAAATCTTTTAATTCTTTTTTTTTTTTTCCTTTCAAAAGGGAATTTCCTTTTAAAAAAAATCGAATCATCTTCAAAAAAACATAATATAAAATAAAAACAGAACGAATTTGAAGATTTAAATTATACCTTTGAAGGGTACTAAACCTCGTTCAACTAGATGGCGATAATGCATATAGCTCAAGAAACCGCAAGCACTAGGTGTCCAGAAAAGCACACATGGAATTCCGAACTTGTCAGCAGCATCAAGAGTGAAGGACATACAACCATCAGAGACAATAGAGGTAACAGGAGGCACATTCGAAGACGAAGTGTCGTTGAGTTTAGAAATGAGGTTGCAAAGTGGGAGTAGGCAAGTCTTTATGGTGGATTTAACAAGAGAGGGAATGTCTTGGCTGACATCTGCGTCTGATGGTGGGAGGCCATCGGGAATGGTTTCGAAGTGAAAGTCCGGCAAGCCATCAAGGGAGTTAGGGCCTCTAGACCTGAGTAAGCGATTGTGGTTGTACTCTGTGTTTACAAAAGTTACATGAAACCCTTCGTGGTGGAGGAGTTTGGCTAGCTTTAGCATTGGAGTTATGTGGCCTTGAAGTGGAGCTGGGACGCAAACTACATGAGGTTTACTAGCTGCTCTAATGGAACTCATCTCTTTCAATCTCAATTCTCAACCACACACAAATTGATATGAATGGTTTGGATAAACGGTCATTCCTGGTGTTTATACACTCTGCCCTAAACGCTCTTTGCTTATTATTTTATTTTTTCCAAAAGAGTTTACTGTTTGACAATGACCTTTCACACCTTATACCCACCCAGCCAAATTATTGAATGCTGAGCCAAAAAGTTACAAATAAATTCTTATCAACAATAAGTTACAATAATAAGTTATACAAATAAGTTACAATAATTATAGTCAAGTCATGTCTCTCCTTTTCTTTTTTTCTTTTGTTAAAAGTTTTGCTTTCCGGACAACGAGACCAGCCGGTCTGTAAGTGACTCAGCATATGTGTCGGGTACACTATATGCTGCTCAAACCATAAAACCCTTTTATTTTTGCATTAAAAACAGACAAGTCATGTCTTGTTTTTTTTTTTCCTTGTTTGAGTAAGCGATGGCATTACTTTTTTTTCGTGAGTACGATTGGGCTGGTCAGGGCCCAACAAAACACAGCTCATCAATAAAGTAATGCCGGTGAAGCAAGTGGCACTGACATTGCCCTTAAAGTAATATAATAAATGGTTTCTATAATTTTTATATATATATATATATATATAAATAATAAGTGGCTGAAGTAGATTATAGGAACAATAGTACTGAGATGGTGAAATTTAGTGTGTATAGATAGGTTATAATTTGTGAATTTATTTTACTATTCAGTTTATTTTTATTATTATTTATGAGCTTTATTATACTTTTTGATACTATTTATAGACTTCATTGTACTATTTCAACTAATTTTTACTTTTATCTATAATACTTTTAACAAAATAAACGATTTCCAAATAGACCTTTAGCAACAAGCTCCAAAAACCTTTGCCCAATTTTACATTTGCAAAATAATTTGCAAGTATGCTATAGTACCATCCTATATGTAGGATGGCAGTGTAGCAAAAATTGTATAATGTTTATTGTATTTTATTGGGTAAGATGATACTGTTGCATTGTTGAATGGCACTTTAGTATTATAATAGTACTTGCAACAGTGGAGTTAAATAGCTATATAGCTATTTTATTTCTACCAAAACACAAAAAACCACCATCCAGCAGTGGATTTATAACTATTTTTTTTAACTTCATTGCTACAGTGCACATCTATAGATAAATGTGCACTGTAGCTAAAAGCTAAAAATAATAATATTTTATTAAATTTCTCTCTCCTCTTTCATTTAAAAAATATTTTCTCTTTTTTTCTTTTTCTCTCTCCAACTTCTCTTCTTTCTTCCTTTTCCTTCTTATATTTTTTTTCCTCTCCCTCATCTACTCTTTGCTTCGTCGATTTGTTCTGGATCTTCATCTTCATCGCTGTCCCACATCGCCGTCCCAGTCCTCCATGTCGCCATCCTAGTCCTCCATCTCACCACCGATCCAAGCTTCATTGCTGACCTAAGTTTCATCGTCGATCTAAGCTCCACCAGCACCGCCTTCATCGAACTCAAGAGCGCCGCGGATTTCGTGGTTGGATTTCGTGGTTGTGGCTGGATTTCATGGGTTTCTCTGGGTTTCGTGATGGCGGTTTGGCTGGGTTTCATGGTAGCTGAGTTTCGTGGGTTTGTGGTGGTGTGGCTGTGTTGGTGGTGGATCAGTTTGTGGTGTTTTTATTGTAGTGAGATGGATTATTTTATTGTAATAGATATATTATTTTATTGTAATAGATATATTATTTTATTGTGATATTTATATTATTTTATTGTGTTGAAAGTTAAAATAGATTCGCTGTTGCAGCATGTGTGTAGGTAAAATAGATAAAGTAACTCTTAGTGGAGCTAAATAGTTAAATTTTTGACTCCACTGCTGTAGATGCTCTTAGAAGCTTGAATTATATTATTTTGTTGGTTAATATATATTATTTTAACGAATTGAATAGAAAAATTAAAATTAAAATGTTAGATGTGTTTTACGGTAATATAATATAAATGGTAAAGTAGTTTTTAAAATAGTAATATAGAATTTTTTTTTATAAAAATAAGATATAAATGCTCTAAAGCATTCCCATCAAGATGAGTAAAATTTTTAGCATATACCATCTCAAATCTCAAAATTTTAGCTTTTAACAACTCATTTTACAATTCACCAAACATCAAAGATTCTATATTTTTTACGATTTCATTTAAATAATATAAACTACTCATTAAAATAATAATAAAAACAACTACACAAAACTATAACAACCAGCCAACCCCCTCCTCCACCACCCCTGCCACCGCTCCACTTGCCATAACCACCATTGTAGCAACCACAACCCACCATAGCCACCACCACCACAAGTCACAGCACCACCGTGACAAGTCACAGCACCACCATTGTAGCAACCAAAACCTATCACACACAAACCTGGATCGGTGACCCACGACCCACGCCCCACGCCGAACCAAAACCACTACCACAAACCACAACAGAAAACCCACCACAAAACCTCCATCGCCGCCACCACAAAACCCACCATCCACCCACCCCGATCGCAACTCCAACCAAAACCCACCACCACCCACCCACCTTGTTCTCAACCCCAGCCAAAACCCACCACCCCGAGCTCAACCCCAGCCAAAACCCACCACCCCGAGCTTAACCCTAGCCAAAACTGTCGCCGAGCACCACCAATACCCACCAAATCAGACCCACGAAACCCACCAAATCATGACCACAATCGCCGACCACAAACCATTGAAGCTTAATGGAGATCAGATGCTCATCAGAACGGAGGCAGCGTGATGAAAAGGGAAGGAAGATGATGCCTGGGTTGTGAGGGAGAACCAGAGAACGAGAGGGAGAGTCTGAGAGTTTGAGGGAGAGTACGAGAGTATGAGGAGAGAGAGAGTTAAAATCAATAAAATATTATACAATACTGCTATAGTGCGCTCTCAAAAATGAGAGTGCACTGTAGCAGTATTATAAAATTTATGGCATATAAAAGTTTTGATGGAGTTGGTTTTTGGGAGTTTTGCAATTAAAAAATAGCATTTATAGCATTTAAAAGGCTTAATGAGAATGCTCTAACCACCCATTTTTATTTGGCTTCCAACTTTGTTATGTGTGTCAAAAGAAACCTGACAAAGAGGCGTGGACAGTAATCAAAATTTTTTATGTCTATATTATACAGGAAACTGTAGTGTAGTACAAGGGTTGCTTTGTCAAAGGGTTGTTTTTTCCAATAAAATTTTCAAATCTTTTTTTTTAATTTATTTATCTTATTGTATTTATAACTTTAAAACTTCATTCTCTTCACCGGAAGCATACGTTTGATTGGAGATATTAAAAAGTAGGAGAATAGAAAATAAAGAAATAATAATAAATAAAAAAAGATAAAAAGGATTTTAGTTTTCTTCATTTATGTTTAGTTAGGAAATGAAAAAGTTAAATGATAAAAAATATAGTTTATATAAATTTATTCACATTCTTTTATTAAATAAAAATAATAATAAATTTAATTTTTATAAAATTAAATTTAAAATATTAGATGTGTTATAAAATAATATAATATAAATAATAAAGTCACTTTTAAGATGACAAAATAAATATTTTTTGTTTTTTTTTTTAGATATCATTACGAATGCCCTCATCAAACCATTTTTGTTTGGCTTCCAACTTTATTCTGTGTGTCAAAAGAAACCTGTCAAAAAGTGTGGACGGTAATCAAAGTTTCTTATGCCTATATTATACGGGAAACTGTAGTGTAGTCCAGGTTTGCTATCTCAAAAGGTTGTTTTTTCCAATAAAATTTTCAAATCTTTTTTTAATATATTTATCTTATTATAAAACTTCATTCTATTAAACGGAAGCATAGGTTTGGAAGGAGGGTTTGAAAAATAGAAGGATAAAAAATAAAAAAAATAATAAAAAATAATAAAAAATAAAAAAGATAAAAGAGATTTTAGTTTTTATTATTATTTATGTTTGGTTAGAAATAAAAAAGTTAAAAATGAAAATTATAGTTGTAGGGCTCCAGATATTTAGCAACCCCGGCCCACTCCACATTGGGCTCAAGGTCCACGCCGAGGAGAGGTGGAACCCGAGGATAAGCGGATGAGGCCCAAGTCGTCAAGAGACCTCGCCAAGGATGCCCACGTCCTCGGCAGGCCGACATTAATTGATGGAAGCTGTCACTCGCTCATTAAATGCATGCCACCAACACTCTGGCCGCATTAATGGTGAATTGACCAGTTAACAGTGCAGCCTTGGTTACTCCAACTAATAGAAAGCCTGCAGAGGTGACTAATGGGACAAGCCCTCAGATATAAGTTCAGATGACCGACAAGTGGACGACAGAGATCAACTAAACAAGACTATATAATAAATAAATCCTCCAACGTAAAAAAGGGGTGGACCCTTGAATAGAAACGAAAAAGTGGTGTTCAGGGAGTCCGAGGACAACCCTTTTCTTGGTCAGTTTTAAAGGAAAGAGATCCTCGAACTGAGCCGATGATGAACTTTCTTTATAAATACTTAGCCAAAATAATTGTTATTATCCTCCCAAATACTTAGTTAAATTCATTTATTATTATTTCTATGAATCTCACGTCGACCATAGTTCGCTTTGCTGGTACTTAGCCTTTCTACCCATACTCTACAAATGTTATTGTTTGGGTTCAAAACAATTGGAGTCCTTACAATAGTTTATATAAATTTACTCATATTCTTTTATTAAATAAAAAAATAATAAACTATATTTTTATAAAAAAAATTAAAATATTAGGTGTATTATAAAATAATATAATATAAATAATAAATTAACTTTTAATATTATAAAAATCTTATAAAAAAATTATAAAAATAAAATAAAAAATTTAATAGATATCATATATGAATGCTCTGTCCACCCATTTGTGTTTGGCTTCCAACTTTGTTATGTGTGTCAAAAGAAACCTGTGAAAAGGTGTGGACGGTAATCAAAGTTTTTTATGCCTATATTATACAGGAAACTGTAGTGTAGTCAGGGTTGCTTTCTCAAAGGGTTGTTTTTTTCAATAAAATTTTCAAATTTTTTTTAAAATATATTTATCTTATTATATTTATTACTTTAAAACTTCATTCTATTAAACGGAAGCATAGGTTTGGTAGGAGAGTTTGATTGTTTGAAAAATAGAAGGATGGAAAATAAAAAAATATTAAAAAGTAAAAAAGATAAAAAAAATTTTAATTTTTTTTATTTAAGTTTGGTTAAAAATAAAAAAGTTAAAGAATAAAAAATATAGTTTATATAAATTTACTTACGCTCTTTTATTAAATAAAAAAATAATAAATTGTATTTTTATAAAAACATTAAAATATTAAGTATATTATAAAATAATATAATATAAATAATAAAGTAACTTTTAATATTATAGAAAAAAATTCTTTTTTTTTCAATAGGTATCATATATGAATGCTCTCTCCACCCATTTTTGTTTGGCTTCCAACTTTGTTATGTGTGTCAAAAGAAACCTGTCAAAAGGTGTGGACGGTAATCAAAGTTTTTTATGCCTATATTATACAGGAAACTGTAGTGCAGTACAAGGCCTGTTGCTTTCTCAGAGGGTTGTTTTTTCCAATAAAATTTTCAAATCTTTATTTTAAATTTATTTATCTTATTGTATTTATAACTTTAAAAGTTTTTTTTTTTTTTTTTTTGAGAAATTATAACTTTAAAAGTTCGTTCTATTAAACAGAAGCATAAGTTTAGTTGGAGAGATTGAAAAATAGAAAGATAGAAAATAAAAAAATGATGAAAAATAAAAAAGACAAAAGAAATTTTAGTTTTTTTTATTTGTGTTTGGTTAGGAGATAAAAAAGTTAAAAAATAAAAAATATAGTTTATATAAATTTAATCACATTTTTTTATTAAATAAAGAAAGTAATAAACTATATTTTTATAAAAAAAAGTCACGTTTGGAAATAGAACGTTGCACAATTCCTAAAAAAAAAAAAATAGAACTTTGCACAGTATTAGACAACAAAGAAGAAAAAAAAAAAAAAAAGAAGAAAAACACAAATCCCATCAAAAAAAAAAAAAAAAGTGAGAAGAAGAAGTGAAGAACGTTGCAAGACATTTTTCTCCAAATAATTTGTCTATTTTTTTTGCTAGTTTTCTTCATTTTGGAGATAAAATTTTTTTGTGGACTCGAGGAGAAAACACTTAAGTCTCACTATCTTTTTCTCCTCAGTAGTTTGTTTGTTTGTTTTTTTTTTTTTTTTTTTTTAATCTTCCCTAAAATCCACTCTACCAAATACATAGATAACAATAATGCAATCAGCCTTACAAGTAATAGTTTTCAAATCAATCCAATTTGTCTAATATTGTAACGTAATGTGCCCCTAATTTAATGAATATTTAGACCACAAACCTTGGACAAATGCATAAAACCTTTTTATAATTTTTATTTAAAATGTCAAAAGCTTGTATCATCTAAATTTAGGGTTTATGCATTTGCCAGTTAGGTATATGTGTTTATCAATCAACTAAATAGTCAAGAGTACTATGAGATCTAACATTAAAAAAGGAATACAAAAATAACACTGAAGTCATTATTTAAGAATAAAAAATAAAGAATAAAACGAAAAAGAAGAAGAAAAGAAAAGGTACATGAGAAAGTAAGACTTTTTAAATTTTAAAAAAAAAAATTGAAAAAAAAAAAAACAAGTTTATACCCCTAATTATGGCTAACTACCAATTTTAAGGTTACTTACATAATTAAGCTCAATTAATTATTACCTTTTGATTTAGCCATTGTTTGGGAGAATGGAATAGAAAAAAAAAAATTTAGAATATTCTTCTCTTCCTTTGTTTGAGAGTTTTAATGAAGGGAATAGAAAGTCTATTATCTTATTTGGGAGTTTAAATGAGAAGGAATAAAATAGATAGGAGGGAACACTCATTCTTCTATATTCTCTTAAAACCTTAAATTTTTCATTCTTCCAAAAATTGAGAGGAATTGAAGGAAATGAAATTAGATTTGAAGAATTTTTTACTAAAACTCTCAAAATACCTCTATATGCAAATATACCAAGCTGGATAGCAAACTTTGCTAGAAACGAAGGGAACAATTTTAGCGGGGTCTAGGGTTGTGGTCTAAGTTGGTGCTATGTACCTCTTGTTTGGGGCTCTTGCTCTCTGTTGTTTCTGTTTGTTTTTCTATTATTTTTGTATGCATTGAATTTTGGTTCTCTTCTTGTTGAATGATTTCAGTTTTCTCTTTAAAAAAAAAAATCTATATGTTCAGCCTTTTATTTTAAAGTAAAGGTCTAATAGTAATATTTTCATAAAATAATTTCATTTCTTTCCTTCTATGTTATTCCCAAATAAAGTTATTTACATTTTATTTATTTCCATTCATTTATTTTAAAATATCCAAACATAGTTATTTAATTCCATTCCATATTTCCATTCATTTCCTTTCTATTCATTTCCCCAACTTAAATATATTTCTTCTATGTTATTCCCAAATAAAATTACTTACATTTTATTTATTTCCATTCATTTATTTTAAAATATCCAAACATGGTTATTTAATTGCATTCCATATTTCCATTCATTTCCTTTCCATTCATTTCCCCTACTTATATATATTTAATTTCATTTCATTCCCTTATGAACTCCCAAACGAAACCTTAGGGTATGTTTGGTTGGAAGTAAAAAAAAAAAAAAATGGAGAGAAAAGTGGAGAGATGATGTTTTTAATGAGTGTTTGGTTGGAAAGAAGGGAGGAAAAAAATTTGGTGAGGCCTGGGTATTTTTTCTCCAAACCCACTAAAATGTTTTCTCCCCAAATGGGGGAGAAAATAAGAGAAATAATGTTTAGACAAAAAATCCCCATGTTGGGTTTCTACTATTCACAGTGTCTACATTTTTTTTTTCTTTCCTGCTTTCTTTTCTATTTTGTCATATTTTTTTAATACACGTTTTGTCATTTTTTTTTTACATGTCAACTGTTTCTTTTTCTTTTTTTAAATAAATTTCCTTCTTTAGTTTTTAGTCATTTTCCTTTTCTTGATCTCCTTTTGTTTTGTTTTGTTTTTTTTGGTCATTTTCCTTTTTCTTTTTTCTTTTTTAATTTGCTTCTTTAGTTTTTTCTGTCCTTTTCTATACTTTTGGTGCTTTTATTTTTTGTTCATCTGTATTTTTTTTTTCTTATTTGTTTATCTATTAGGAACATGAAACTAAATTTATACAAACTATATTTGCTATGCCTCTACTTTTCTACTCTCAAACCAAACACCAAAAGGGAAAAATAAAAACTTTTTTATCATCTCCCCATTTTCTATACTCTCATTTCCCACCCCTCCAACCAAACTAACCCTTAATATATGGATTTACACATCAAATAACAACAAATTTTACGAACACACACACACACCTAAACATGAAGATGTGTTTACAAAGAGAAAACTCAAAACAAGTAAAATACTCTCTGGCCTATGGCACCAATGAAGCCACTAGTGAGAATAGTTGTAGTACATTACATTACACTTACAAAACCCTCCAAGCTAAGTAATGTAGATGTATCTGAACTCCTTACTCCTGCTAGCAACCATGTCCACCAATCATTTCTCCTTACTAGCTTTCAATTTCACAAGTTACATCACCAATCCCAAAACCAAGTCTCCTCATAGCCATTTTAAGGAGAAAGTATACCATGTTTCAGTAATACCAACTCAGCATCTGTTTTTGTATTTTCTTACCCAATACATGAGTGACACATGTTTCAAAAAATTACATCAGACTACTCTAATAAATGATTAATTTATCTTCCTGATAGTATAGAAGATTGTGATTAATTTATTAGAATAGTTTGACGTGGTTTTTTGAAACAGGTGTCACTCATTTATTGAGTAGAAAATACCAAAACAGATACTGAGTTAATATTACCGAAACATGGTATACTTACTCCACTTTAAGGCGTCTTGAAAATTTTGGGATTTATAAGCACTTTTAATGGTGCAATTAGTTAGGAAACTAGGTTGTTAATTTTGACATGCTTTTCAGCGCAATAAAAATACAATATGTATTAAATTTGTAGTAAATGCTTCGAAGCTGTCAACTACTTATTTCTTCCACTGTTATTTTCCTCTTCTTCCACTATGTTATTTTCTCTATGGGCAAAACTTAGGTACAGTACATTAGGTTCCCTCTTTAAAATTTTGACATCTGTCAAATTTAACATCTCAAGCAAATGGTGTTAAAACTAAAATTTCTTTTTCTTTTTTCTTTTTTTTTGGTTGAAAATTTCTTTCTTTTTCTTTTTCCTTTTTCCTTCATCCTTCCTTTCCCTGTACGTTCTGGCTTCTCTTCCAAACCCAAAACCTTTCTTCTTTTTCCTGTACATTCTGCAGATGGCTTCTCTTCCAAACCCAAAACCTTTCTCCCTCATTTTCTCAGTAACCAAACACGAAAGATCAAAAAATAAAATCAAACAAAAAGGGGATATAATAATTAAATTGTCTAGTAACCCAGAAATGATCATCTAAATCAACGATGCAGATATTATTGAAAAAAAATATGAAAGGCAGAAAAAAAAAACGTTGATCTATCAAAGGAGTAGATCTGATAATTAATAATAATCAGAGAGAGAGAGAATCGGACTGTCGCCATCCTTGTCGAACAAGCTGAAAGCCTCCTTGAACCCAGATATCTGGTCGTCGGTGAGTTGGTCTGCCATTTTCAATTCTTCCCTTTCAAAAAAAAAAATTTTTATTTGGCTTTTTTATTTTTGTTTCTCTTTGTTTTCTGATTTTCTTTTCTACGAGAGAAGAAGAGATATCATATAAGGTGTGCTGTGTACTACGCAATTTCAATTTAGTTTCGGGTATAGCTGAAAAGGGTCCCCTTTTTGGTTTGAAACCCAGTAGAATTTGGCTTTTATTTTTTGATTTTTCCTGTTTG
The DNA here is from genome assembly GCA_023736055.1 of Quercus glauca. Classification (NCBI taxonomy): domain Eukaryota; kingdom Viridiplantae; phylum Streptophyta; class Magnoliopsida; order Fagales; family Fagaceae; genus Quercus; species Quercus glauca. The sequence continues at coordinate 26,464,207 of CM043325.1, read as the reverse complement.
GTTAAAATGAGGGAGAAAGGTTTTGGGTTTGGAAGAGAAGCTGTCTGCAGAACGTATAGGAAAAAGAAAGAAGAAGGAATAAAAATAAAAAATATAAAAATTTAGTTTTAACACCGTTTGCTTGAAACGTTAAATTTGACAGATGTCAAAATTTTAAAAAGAGAACCTAATGTACTGTACCTAAGGTATTGTACCTAAGTTTTGTCCTTTTCTCTATATGTCATTTAACCCCTTTTTTCATGTTCTTTAGTTAATTAAAGACTTCACATATAGCCCGACAGTAATAGAGTCAGTGTGCTGTGAGATTCCAAAAATTACCATTAACTGGAGCAGCAATCCGACACAATGTAATGGGTTACGTCTGTTTAGCATAAAATGTCCAAAAATGCTAACACAAAACAAGCTGCAACCTAAAAATGGCGGCATAAACTAATTCCACTCAAAAGCAATATCATTATCAATCGCCTTCCCTCATTATATATGAAAGTTTCAACCTAAAGCCCCTTTCATTTTGGCTGTTTTCTAAAAGGTCCAAGCTAATATTATGTTGGATTTGAGCCTCTGAAGCTATTTGCAGAATTGCCATTGATTGATTTTGGTATTTGGTTCAACTTTGTGCATGATAAGTTATTACTTATTTGACAGTTTTTTTTTTTTTTCCTTTAACGTGGTCCTAAGTCTTTACCCCTCTCGACTCTCGTGCACATACTTTGTGAGAGCATCATGAGACCGTCACAAAGATTTTGTAAAAAAAAAAAGGTCATTTTACTTGTAAGCAAGACTTGAAACATACAAATGAAAATAATAATAATAAAAAAAAAACCATTAATTATAAGTCCTAGGGGAAATAAGCTTAGGTACTTTTGGTTTACTAAGTTTTGCTTTTGAGGACTTCTTGGATTTTTTTATCTAACATCTTTACTTTGCATAAATTCATGGATAAGATAATCAGGGATTGAATTTTGGCTGCCTTTTAATGTATTCAATTTCAAAATCGAAAATACTTAAAATAACTTGCCATCTTACAAATTTTTTTTTTCCAACCCATTCAACTAAAGTCAATAAGGTTCTATGCAGAAATCATTTTCTACCCCGAATGGCTGAATCTATTTGTAACATTTACTAAAAAAAAAAAAAAAAAAAGCTTCCAAAATAATCTGCCACAATAGCTTTATCAAAAGGATTATTTAAATTCAAGAATGGGGCACTCACCCATCTGATATTGTAGAAGTTGAAAATCCAAAAAAGTCCAGTCAAGCATAGTAAAAAAATACTTCTTCATCAAAACAAGGAATTTGCACATTCATGGTTTACATTTTACTTTAAGTTTTACATTCTACTTTAAGTTAATATTTTACATTCTACTTTAAAGTAAACATAATGTTACAATCCGCTACCTCATTGGTCTCAGAGCCGTTTCATTTGTTGGTAGTTTTGATTCTAGTTATTTCATTTGTTTTGGACCAGTCTACTCTATTCCTAAATGCATCTTTGAGAAGATTTTCAAGTTATATCTTAACAGTCTTCATTCCAATCCGCTACCTCATTGGTCTCAGAGCCATTTCATTTGTTGGTAGTTTTGATTCTAGTTATTTCATTTGTTTTGGACCAGTCTACTCTATTCCTAAATGCATTTTTGAGAAGATTTTCAAGTTATATCTTAATAGTCTTCATTCCAATTATCTTTCGAGTGTCTCTTTCAAGTTTTGTATGGATTAAAACCACCTGAACAAGAATACCCAATCCCAAACGATAATTCCAAAGGTGAGGCCTGAGCGAAAGGGCATGAGAGGGTATGTGTTAATAACCATATTAAATTAAAATAGTAAAACAAAGTAATTGAAAGAATATATTTTAAGACAACTTGAAAAATCTCAGATAATCAGATTCTAAAAATGAAAAGAGTTTTCAGATCGATCTAAGTCTTCAATAAGTTCTAGGTCATCGCAACCATCATTACGTACAATACCTGACATAGTAAATGAAGAAAAATATCAACTTCAAGATAAAAACATAGGTTTAAATGATTCGAATATCCCTAAATATCCAACCAAAGAAATATATAGATTACATTCTGTAAGGTTGAATTTAATCAACTAACTTGTTGGCTTTATTCCGTGTTAAATTTGCTTGTATTTTAGCATTTAGTAACCCTGTATTTAGGTGGGATTATTGTCAGAGTAGTGTGTGAGAGAGAGTGTGAAGAATTGTTCCTCAATGTGCAAAGAAGCAGGGACTCGCGACTGGAACTCACGGGTGCAAGCCGCCAGATGAGAGTCACGTGCCAAGCATGCGGGAAGCTGAAGCGTTTTGACAGCTGGTGCACTATAGGACAAAAGACCCAGGCTGGCCAGGCAGTTAACTCGCGACTCAGATCAGTCGCAAGGCCAAGCCGCCAATCAGCCCTGTTTGGAAAAAATTGTCTCTTCATATTCCAAACACTCACCACTATATATAGACCCTTATACCCACTAAATGTAGAGAACTTCTAGAGAAAATTTTGTGAGAGAAACTCTAGAGAAAAACAAGATTGATTCATCCTCAATCTTTACCTTAGAGACTTTTCAAATTCCTCTACTCTTTTCCTCTTCATTTTCAGATCCTTGAGAGATCCTTAGCCAAATCATTTTCTTACCATACCCATATCTGTGAGAAGATTTATTTGGTGCTTTTAGGAAGCAGTTAGGAAGGAACCAATGTCTATTAGTTGATGCTATGGTTGATAGCGGAATCCAGTAAGCTAAAGAAGAAATAGGTTCGGCGAAACCTCGTTGGAGTAAGAAGCTTGGAGAGCTTAGGTACATTGGATAAATTAGGCTTGGAGGGTCTATTGTTGTTCATGTATCCCAATTACATTCTTTAGTGGATTATTCACCGCTTGGAGGGCGGCAGAGAGGTTTTACGCCGAGAGCTTCGGTTTCCTCTTCGATAACACATCGTGTATTGTCCGCGTGTTTACATCTTCCTTCCCTTTATCTTTGCCTTATATTTACTACTGTGGATGTGTTTATATTTGACTTAGATTATTTATCAATTCTGTGTTTGGCTTATGTTCAAGTTTCGCACATTAATTGTTTGATAATAAGTTTGAATTGATATTTTGTAATTTGAGGTTTAAACGTTCAAGGGTGTTTTATACCCATATTGAACATTTAATTGGTATCAGAGCGGGTACACTTATTGTGGTTTAAATACCTAAGTGTGATCCCTGACCCCCTTTGAGATGGATAGGTCTCAATTTCTTAATGTACCACTATTTTTTGATGGTAATAACTATACTTTTTGGAAGGTCTGAATGAGGGCGTTTCTTTGCTCTATTGATGATGCTGTGTAGGATGCAGTTGAAGTGGGTTAGACACGGCCGAAGGCTGCCAAGTCCACTTGGGATAAGGCTACACTTGCGGCGGCCAATGCAAATAGCAAAGCATTGAATGTTATCTTCTGTGGTGTCTCTCTAGAAGAATTTCATCGGATTTCACATATTACCATTGCTAAGGAAGCATGGAAAATTCTTGAGACAACTTATGAACGAACTAAGAAAGTAAAGGATACTAAACTTCAAATGTTGACCACTTGCTTTGAGGAGCTAAAGATGAATGAGGATGAATTTTTTGATTCGTTTTATAGTAAATTGAACGAAATGGTTATTGGTAAATTCAATTTGGGGGAAAAGACGGAGGACTCAAGAATAGTAAGGAAGATTCTTTGGTCACTACCAGAAAGTTTCCGTGTCAAAATAACAGCCATTGAAGAGAGCAAAGATCTTGACAACATTAAAGTTCAAGAGCTGGTTGGTTCTCTGCAGACGTATGAGTTGTCCCTGCCCACACAGAAGAAGAGTAAATCACTTGCTCTAAAAACAATTGATGAGAGAGTAGTGTCTCATGACTCTACAGATAATGATGCAGTAGACAAAGATGTGGCGTATCTTATAAAGAACTTCCATAAATTCTTAAAGCTCAAGAATAGTGGGAAATCCGGTGACAAAGGAAAATATCAAAGTTCCAGAAAGAAGAAGAAAGAGTTCAGAAGAAAAGAGGGTAGAGATTCTCAATCTTTACAATGAATTACATGTTTCGAATGTAATGGACATGGGCACTTCAAAAAGGAATGTCCCAATTATTTGAAATCGAAGGGAAAGGCCTATGCCACTACTTTAAGTGACTCGGACTCATCAAATTCAGACTCTGAGGATAGCTGTGATGAAGAAGGAAACTACTCCACATTTATGGCCATTGAGCATGTTGAGTCCACAGATGACCTGAATCAACTTGTTTAAGAACTTGGGGAGCACAGCGATAATGAATCCTTAGGGATTGTTGAGGAATCAAATGCTGAAGAGGAGAAAGATACAACTAACCTTCAAGAGAATTACGCCTTACTTCTTGAGAAATCGAGAGAGTACACAAGGGTGGCGAAAGCTGCTGTGAAGAAGATGAAGAGAGCTGAGGAGGATTACAAAAGTCTCCTGGCCAGATATAAGGAGGCAAAGTGTGAGATTGAGACACTAAATAGTGAGCTATCTGAAACTTATACCAAAGTGAGATTTCTTGAGTAAGAGGTGGTGCAAGCACAAGTTAAGATAGAAAGAGTCTCCTCCAAGAAGCTGGAAGATGTTATTTCATCTCAAAAACACTTCTCAGATAAGTCTGGTTTGGGATATACTGGAGGGAGTAGCTCATCGGCCAATGTCATCAAAGAAGTGAAATTTGTAAAGGCCAAAGAGATGGTTGTAGAAGAGTCTATTATTGAGAAAGTTAAGGTGGAGAAGAAGAAGATGGTGGATGATCAATGGGTGGTTAATAAGTCCCGTAATCAATCAGAAGCCAAATTTGAAGCTAGAGGAAGATCTCTCCTAAGATCACAACGGGGTCATAGAATGAACTATGTTTGTCACTATTGCGGATTGCAAGGACATACCAGACCCAACTGCCAAAAGCTGAAAGCATTGAACAATGCAAGCGCACCTCGATCACGAGGAAGAAGAAATGACAAAAGGTCTTGGGGTGGTGAGCAACCGAGAAGTCAAAACAGTGATCCCGGAATGATGGACGTAATGAAAATGATTGGTGCCTTCACCAATTGCATGGAAAGCTTCACACGAAGGTTTGAAAGTCCTAACTCTCATACTCAATCCGTCAAGGATATCACCCTAAATGCACGTGACGTGTGGGTGACGAAGGATACTCATGCATAAGCATTACAACATGTCCATGCATTAATACTTCCCATATTTTGTGTATATGCTTGGTTGTTTGCTTCTTGCGAGTTTGAGTTGAAAATTTTGTTTATGAGTTTTTGTTTTAATTTTTTTTTTTTACATTGCTGTTTTGTTTTGATCAACCTTTACTGTTTTTTTTTTTTGGTCAAAAATCCAAAAACACATAAAAAGTAGAAAATCCAAAAAGTTTGATCAACTTTGTTGAGTTTTGTTTCAAAGCATGTTTTGCCTTGTACCTTTGTACTAATGGCTTTGTGCATCTACGAGCTTAGCTTGTTTCCTATGCATGCATATCATTGTGGGAGAAATTTTGAAATCTATGTGATTGTTGTAAATAGATCTTCAACTTTGTCATGAATGATTAGTGAATGATTTTGTTGATCTTGAAACATGCATAGACTCATGCCTATATATCTTCCCACTATTTATTTTTTATTTTTGCTTAAAAGAGCTCACAAAATGTAAATCTCCATATGAAAAGAGATATTGAACTGTAAAAGCCTGTCACACATACTAGTATTTGACTAGGAAAAAGGGAAAACGACCAAAAATAAATGTATAATGCCCAAAAAGCCAAAGGCTAACTCATCAATTGAAATATCAAAAATTTCAGGCATTAATCTCACAATGAGATGTTTATTTAAAAAGTGCAAATGATATGATGTATATGGAGCCAAATGAAAAGTTTCAAAGAATGGTAATCTAGTTTATGTGGGAGGTCATATGTGCATGTTTCTATAATTGAGATAGGTCACCTTATATAGTGCTAATTGTGTATGTCTTGTTTAAATTAATCATTGAAACTTCACATTGAACTAAGGATTATCTCATGTTTGATATCCACACACAACACACAAGTCTATGTTCAATGAATGTCATATTCATTTGTGTGATTGTACTTGATTAAATGTGGTTTTCACATGCTCAATCTTTGTTTGATCAAACACAAATTTTTTTTTGAGTGTTTTAGCTGTTTTTGGAAAGTAGTTTGCTTTTACAAAAATGTCGAAATTTCAAAAACTATTTTGCCCTGTTTTGGCGACTCAGTTGCGGGTAAGACCAGTCGCATGCCTCAGTCGCATGCTCGCAGGTAAGTTTTGGCGTTTTGTTTGCGGGTGGAAGGTCTAGTCGTGAGGGGTACACAGAGATTTTCGCAGCTCAGCTCGCGACTCCCTCGTGGGTAGACCTTCTAGTCGCGAAAAACACTTGGAAAATTTTTAAGAGTTTTTGGTTTCAAAGTATTTCGCGGCTTACCCTGGCAACTTACTGGCGACTTACTACAGTCGTAAAAAACACGTGTTTTTCATTTTAAGGTCAGTTTTCAAAAAAATTTCAATTTTTCCCTCGAAATTAAGTGACTGTTTATTGTCTTCCCCATTTCACTCTTTCAAACACTCCATGTCACTCTTAAAAAAACCTCTATTTCTACACTTTTTCTACTCCAATCTTCTAGAAAAAGGTATGGGTTTTCTAACTTTAACTTCATATTTCATGATTTCAATATTATTTTTCTTGAATCTATGTGTTGTGATGATGGTTTGAAATGTGAGTGGTTCGGACATGGGTTTGCTTAAAAAGTTGAGTTTGGTTGTTTGGGGTTGGTTGTTTTTGTTGATAAATTTTTTTGATATCATGATTTAATTTCATTGCAATAGTTTCTGTTCTGAGCAATGCTATGTGATAGTTCTTATACTCATTGGGTACATGGGTTTGGGGCTTTTATATGTTTTACTCTGTATGTGGTTTGGGTATTTTAGTTTGTTTTTGTTTTGGGCTTGCATTGCTATGTTTTTAAATCTCTAGATCAAGTGTGACCTTGGAGTTTATCTTGCACATATCATATTCATTCAGACATGTCTCATTGGCATATGCTCTGTCTGTCTAACTATGGACTTCACTATCCTTATATATCTGTTTTAAACAAGATGAACTTGTTTAAATTGATGGTGTTCTGATTTGCTCTATCCATTTTGGTTATCAACTGTATTTGGTCTGTGTCCTGTCTTGACACTTTGTTACACTCTTTGTAACTAACTTGTTACTAATATGTATACCTTTCCACATATTGTGCTTTGCTCCTGTTGTGGCCTCTTTTGCTTGCTTACAGATGGCTCCCACACCTAAAAAGAAGAAGATTCCTGCTACAAAGGCTAACAAAAGATTGAAAATGGACCCTAACTTGTTTAGATCAGTTCAACACTTTGAGAGATATAGAGATTCTTTCATGAAGGGAACCATCATTCAGGAAAGATTCGTGGACTTAAGGGATCTGAAGGACACTTTTATTCCAGGCTACTTTGAGGGAAGAGGTTGGGATAAGCTATTAAGTGATTTACCTAGAGTGTGTGAGCCACTGATAAGAGAATTTTACTCTAATGTCAAGATTAGAGAAGATGAGCTAGATTGTTAGGTAAGAGGACATGAGTTCACCCTGAATGCCCATGATATTGATGAAGTACTTGGTCTTGAAGGATTAGAGGAGTATGAGTTCGTCAATTACAGAGACAAGATGTTGTCTTTAGACACTGTTCAGGCTCGGATTGGTAGAGTTAAAGAAGGGAGATGTCTCAACACTAATGTCTTTCTTGTTGACATGAGGTGTTTGACCACCATCATGATATTCAATTTATATCCTATAAGAAAAATAACTACTCTTACTAATGCCAGAGCTATCTTCCTCATGGAGCTTAAGGAGAAAAACTTTACTGACATTAGCTCCCATATATTTGATACAATAATGGATGAGACCAGAACAACCTCACGAGCAAAGCTGGTTTTTCCTAGCCTTATCATGAGGATTTTCAGAGCAAAAGGGGTTCAAATTCCACAAGATATTAGTCCAATACCTACACCTTCAGCTATTAATAAGCAAACCATCACAAGGATTCAAGCCCGTCTTCTGGGTGATGAAGATGAGGAAGGGGCCGATCAAGAAGAAGGTGATCCAGTGGAAACTAAAGCTGAGGCTGCAGGACAGACTTCCACGCCAGGAAGCAGAGCCAAGAGAAGCAAGGCTTCTACTTCCTCAGTTGTACCCCCTGATGCTTTCCAGATCATCCTGGAGAGGCTTGATGGACTTAGAAAGGTTCAAAATTAGCATACTAAAAGGATGACAGCAATGCAAGATCAGCTTGATGTACTCCCAGCAAAGTTTGACAGCATCTACACCGACAAGGAGTAGTGACCCTTTGGCTATTTCGGTCAAGAAATGGGAGAATTTTTGGGCAGCACTGGAGGGGGAGTGCTTGTTTAAGGGGGAGCTATCATAATTATATATTGGTTTGTTTACAGCTTTGATACTATGTTTTGGATAAGTGTTGCTATTATTAGTTTGATACACTATGGTTTGGTAAAATGTTTGGCCTTGAAACCTTGATATATATTGATGATGTTTTTCAGTATTTCTGTACCCATGTTGCTTCTGTAAGCTTTTAAGGGTTTGTTTCCATACTTTTGTAGGCTTTTATGGTTTGTACCATGCAATGCAATATTTTTGCTCTGTAGCCTTGCTTTGTGGCTTAAATACTTGATGTTAAATGCCGTGCATTTTTTTTCAGTACATCACTCTTGTGCTCTTGTAGGATTGTTCCTAGATGCATATATGTTTGTATGCATTGGTTGAGTGTTGGACATGCAAATGATACTTTGCATATAAGCTTATTAGCTTGCATGTCAAGATGTTCATTCCTTGTGTGAATGAGCATTGTGATCACTATTGTATAGTGATTGCATGTTTTTGGTCAAGCCATGATTTATTGCTTTATTGCTTAAGTCCATTTCTACTTGATCATTTTATGCTTGCTCCATATGCATTTTAAGTTTTTCTGCATACAATGATATTGCTGTGTTATTGTGTTTCAGGAGATACTTGTTCAAATGTTTCAAGAGCTTATCAGAATCTAGAGTTAGGTGTGAGTGAGTTTTGCTCAATTGTTCCAAACTCACGCGTTAAGTCTAGAGTCTGTTGTAGGGTTTTGTCACGGAATAGCCAAAGGGGGAGATTGTAAGGTTGAATTTAATCAACCATCTTATTGACTTTATTCCGTGCCAAATTTGCTTGTATTTTAGCATTTAGTAACCCTGTATTTAGGTGAGATTATTGTAAGGGTAGTATGTGAGAGAGAGTGTGAAGAATTGTTCCTCAATGTGCAAAGAAGCAGGGACTCATGACTGGAACTCGCGGGTGGCTCGCGGGTGCAAGTAGCCAGATGAGAGTCATGTGCCAAGCATGCGAGAAGTTAAAGCGTTTTGCCAGCTGGTGCACTACAGGACAAAAGACTTAAGCTGGCCAGGCAGTTAACTCACGGCTGGAACTCGCGACTCAGACCAGTCGCGAGGCCAAGCCGCCAACCAGCTCTATTTGGGAAAAACTGTCTCTTTGTATTCCAAACACTCACCACTATATATAGACCCTTATATCCACCAAATGTAGAGAGCTTTCAAAGAGAATTTTGCGAAAGAAACTCTAGAGAAAAACAAGATTGATTCATCCCTAATCTTTACCTTAGAGACTCTTCAAATTCCTCTACTCTCTTCCTCTCCATTGTTAAATCTTTGAGAGGTCTTTAGCCAAATTCTTTTCTCACTATACCCATATCTGTGAGAAGGTTTATTTGGTGCTTTTGGGAAGCAGTTAGGAAGGAACCAATGTCTATTGGTTGATGCTATGGTTGATAGTGGAATCCGGTAAGCTAAAGACGAAATAGGTTTGGCGAAACCTCGTTGGAGCAAGAAGCTTGAAGGGCTTAGGTACATCGGATAGATTAGGCTTGAAGGGTCTATTGCTGTTCATGTATCCCAACTACATTCTTTAGTGGATTATTCACCGCTTGGAGGGCGGCGGAGAGGTTTTACGCCGAGGGCTTCGGTTTCCTCTTCGATAACACATTGTGTGTTATCCGTGTGTTTGCATCTTCCTTCCCTTTATCTTTGCCTTATATTTATTGCTGTGGATTTGTTTATATTTGGCTTAGATTATTTATCAATTCTATGTCTGGCTTATGTTCAAGTTCCGCACATTAATTGTTTGATAATAAGTTTGAATTGATATTTTAGAATTTAGGGTCTAAACATTCAAGGGTGTTTCATACCCATATTGAACATTCACATTTAACAATAACTTAATGGTACAGTCAGAATAAGTTTTGATGAGCAGAGATCAAGATCACTACTAATGATAAAAGAAAGATCACATCATTCACGCACAACTTGTACCACACCTGTAAAAACAGAACCCTTAAGAAGAGATCAAGATTTAAAATTAAAAGGACTACAAATTGAATCACAAGTTTGTATACCATGCTGCTCAGTAAACTTAAGATTGTTTGAAGAAGAAGAAGAAGGACAAAACTCACCAATACATAAAAGGTCTAGAAGCATCTATAAATCCCTAATTTCTAAACATTCATAGAGAATTTAAATTCAACTTTAAAAAGTTAGAAGATAATTTTGATTCAGAAGAAAATACAACAGACAGAAAATTATAGAAACACACAGAGTAAAGATCAGAAAAAAGAAATATTCACTAATGGAAAGAATTCATGAGTAAAATTCGGGAAGAAATAAAATTCTTTGATTATGTAGAAAATTTCTACGAAATGCGCAAAAATCTAGATGTCATCACAAAAGTAAAATGGACAAAATAGTACAATATATATATATACACACGCACAACATTACAAAATAGAGTATTGATTTAACCAAATTATATAATTAATTGGAATTTATTGCAATAAAAATGGGACTAGATTATATAAATATTTATAATGATTAGATGTAGCAGATGAGTCCGAGAGTGCAAGGTCATTGAAAACTAGAAAGTCTTCTTCGTTTGGTTCAAACATTTCGAGCTAAGAGAACTTCGGAAATCAATTTGTCCATGTTTTGGTAAGAAGAACCTCTAGGTTTGGTAGCATCCTCTGCCTTTATCTTCCACTCCATTGCGTTCTTCTTCAATTCTTTTCCTTTCTCACCATCCATTAATTCTCTAACAAGTTTCTCCACTTCATCTCTTTGAACGTTATTATTTATCTCCATCCCAATGGCCCACTCAACACAACAATATCGACAATTTGTCAGTTGCTCAGCAAAAAAAGGCCAAGAGATTATTGAAACTCCACAACACACACTCTCAAGCATTGAATTCCACCCGCTATGTGTTAAAAAACACCCTATTGATGGGTGCTTTAGGATTTGTTCTTGATGACACCAACTTGCTAACATGCCTCTATCTTTAGTTTCGGTAACAAATTCAGAAGGAACAATAGCTGAATTGCCTCCCACAAGATCAGGCCTTATAATCCACAAGAAGGGTTTTTCACTATTTGCTAACCCCCAAGCAAACTCATTGAGCTGGTGAGGCGTCATGGTAGTTATACTACCATAATTTACATATATTACCGAGTTGGGTTCTTTTGAATTTAACCATTCTACACAACCCGATTCTTCTTTCCATAGATTGGAACCTATTGATTTCAAGTTATCGTCCTTTATTTGATCAACCAGCAACATAAGTGGTCCAACAGTGTATATACGAGGAAGCATGGAAGATAGAGCATCCAACACTTCTTGTTCAAATGGGTCAAATGTGTTCAAAATGACAGCTGAAGCTCTTAGAGCTCTCTCAGTTTCGTGGATTTTGAAGTTGAGCATGATGTCATTCTCATCTGTAGTTCTGACAAAACTTGGAAGATCCTTAAGACGAATATTTTTCATCCCGGGAATCCAATCGATTGTAGTTTCCAAGTATCCATTTGTGAGATAGCTCGCATCTGTAAATCACACCAAAGTAGGGTTGATATTTGTGAATAGCCACTTCAATGTAATATTAAAAATAATAATAATAAATAAAATAAATAAAAATAAAAGGGGTAGCATTCAATTTTTCAATATATATATGAGTGTAACTGATACAGAAAATATTATTGCATCTCCCATGCACATATAGACTTCTCATTTGTATGTTTGATTGTAAATTGAAGTTAACCTGTATGATAATTGGAAGTGATATTATTACCCAAAAAGAAAAATTGGATGTGACACATTAGTAATGCAGACGAGAGAGAAATAGAAAAATATTATTGCATCTCCCATGCACACCTATATGTTCAACAAATCAAAATATGCTATATGTCCACTAATTCCTAATGCGTCTTGCTAGTGGGTGATCTTAGGACAGTTGTTAATAAATTATTTTAAAAAAATATAAAAAGCTATCAAAGAAATTAATTGTTTTTTTTTCTTTCCCATAAATTTTTTTTAAAAAAATATATGCTAAACCAATGTTCTAAGAGTATTCATTAACTTTTCTCATTTCTATTTATGAGCTAACACTATTAATATATGATGATACAAAATAAGAGAAATGATCCAATGGAGTTAATTCTATACCATACTGACTGGTACAATCAAAATTCATCTATTGACAGGTGAATTGGTACAAAAAAACCCTTGAATTGTACCGCTTAAAATACTAGATTATCCTGAACATACCTGCAAATATCAGATATCTCCAAAAAATGAAAATCAAGCGGTACAAAAAGCTTGAAGAAAAAAGAAGAAGTTAGTGGCAAAAAGCTCACATTGCCATCGTTGCTAGTTGTTTTCCCATGTTGTCAGCTGCAGCACCATATCCAAGGGATTCAAATGAACCCCTAATTTGGGAAAAAATTAATATTTTTTAAATTCTTTTTTGTTTTGACCACCCTAAAAAAGTCCAACAATGAATCAATTCAACACCTACCTTTATCTTGCCATTTAAACAACTACAACAACAACAACAACCAAAAAAAAAAAAAACAATTTGATCTAAAATCAAGAAAAATAGCAAGCCAAACAAAAAAAATTAGTAATTTGTTGATCTTAAATCTCAGAAAAATTATGTGAGTAGAAAAGTGTAGAAACTAAGAGGTAATTAAATGTGAAGTAGTAGAATTGTGAGGCGTAGGACAATGGGAAGTGAAGACAGTTTTTTTTTTTTTTTTTAGTGATTGTATTGTTGTGTTGAATTCTTAATAGAGTAATGTATAAGGCAACAAAAAATTTTCTTAATGAATTACAATGACATTCAGTTGAATTGAAATAAAAGAATGGAAAAGAATAAAGATAAAAAAAAAAAAAAAATTAAAGTATTGTAAGAAATAAATAAATATATTTAGGAATGTAAGCAATAATAATTAAAGAACATTTAACAACCATAATTAATCTTAGCAACAATAATTAATATCTTCATTATATTAAGAAACAATATGTCCAATAAACTTTTTTTGAGGGTCATATGTTCAATAAACTTAAGTTTATCTTTTATTCTTTTATTAATTAGTACTATGGATAAAGTTATGATAAGAAAATTTTGTGTACCACAAGATTCATCTTCTAAGATAACTCGTGTGAATTTGAAAATTCTTCCTTCAAATTATAGGTACTTCAAATTATAGGTACTTACGAGGAAAAAAAAAAAAAAACTCATCTTAATAATCAAGATTAAATAAAAAAATATTTATGAAAAGGTCATTATCAATCTCTTCACCATGATTTTGAATGACCCCCTAAAATAAATTTCTAAACCGTCAATGCATGTAAAGTTATGATAAGAAAATTATGTATGCCACAAGATTCATCTTCTAAGATAACTCGTGTGAATTTGAAAATTCTTCAAATCATAGGTACTTACGAAAAAAAAAAAATCATCTTAATAATCAAGATTAAATAAAAAAAATATTTATGAAAAGGTCATTATCAATCTCTTCACCATGATTTTGAATGACCCCCTAAAATCTTGTGTGCCTCCTCCTCCTCCTCCCTCTCATGTTTTTTTTTACAATTGCTTCTCTTTCTTCTAACTCCACCATTTTGACCAAGGTTGCACCTCTCCTGTTCTTTTTTTATTTTATTTTATTTATTTATTTATAATAAAGATGATTTATTTATAAACTAAGGAGCACTATTCCTTTTTCTTGAGTTGTGCGTGTGGCACATGTTTTTTGTGTTCTGACATCTCATGTGAACTTACTAAATTAAATGCCAAACAAATGAACAATCGTAAAATTTCAAAGGGTCATACTAAGTGTTCTTAAGACAATGGTTAATAATTCATTTTAAAATTTTTTTTAATATTACTCTTATAAGAAATAAAAAAAATAAAAATAAAATAAAAAAAAGGCTATGAAGACATTAATTGCTTTTTTTTTTTTTTTTTTTTATAAAAACTTTCTTTGAATAGATTGTTAACCATTATTCTAAGAGATCTGTTAGCATTTTCCAATTTAAAATACATACTCCTGTATTAGCTGCCACTCAATTTGTTTTTTTTTTTTTTTGATAGAACCACTCAATTTGTTTGTTTGTTTGTTTTGTCTTTTTTTTTTTTTTTTTAATTAATGTCATCTTTTTATTATTATTACCATTTAGTACATCAGGTTATTGGCTTCATTATTATTATATTATTATTAATGGATTGATATTTGAGCAAGAAATCAACATATTTAGTGAAATATGCTTTTTAAATTTAAGGATTTTTATATAGTTATTTTATAAATAATATATAGAGCGATAATTTTGAAATTGTAGATTGATATTAGTAGGTACCGAAATAATTTGTATTTCTAACCAAACTAAAATAGTTATCGGTACATACTATTAACTCCCTTCGAATGGAGAAATTATATGGTTCTCATCCCTTTTTAAATCTTTTAATTTTCTTTTCTTTCTTCACAATAGAGATTCGTGATATTGAAAAAAAAAAAAATCAGTTTTAAAAATATATAATAAAAAATACAAGGAATTTGAAGATTTGAATTATACCTTTGAGGGGTATTAAACCTCGTTCAACTAGATGGCGATAATGCATATAGCTCAAGAAGCCGCAAGCGCTAGGCGTCCAGAAAAGCGCACATGGAATTCCAAACTTGTCAGCAGCATCAAGAGTGAAGGACATACAACCATCTCCGACAATACAGGTAACAGGAGGCACATTCGAAGACGAAGTGTCGTTGAGTTTGGAGATGAGGTTGCATAGTGGGACTAGGCAAGCCTTTGTGGTGGATTCAGCAAGAGCGAAGATGTCTTGGCTGACATCTGCGTCTACTGGTGGGAGTCCATCGGTAATGGTTTCGAAGTGAAAATCAGGCAAGCCATCAAGGGAGCTGGGACCCCGAGACCAGAGTAAACGTTTGTGGATATACTCTGTGTTTACAAAAGTTACGTGAAAGCCTTTATGGTGGAGGAGTTTGGCTAGCTTGAGCATTGGATTTATGTGGCCTTGAAGTGGTGCTGGGACGCAAACTACATGAGGTCTAGTAGCTGTTGTAGTGGAACCCATCTCTCTCTCTCTCTGTAGAAAGGGTCGATCTAGGCCTTTTTATAAACAAACTGCGGAACATTATTTTTCACGCGAGTCATGTGACTATTGAATACGAAGATAAACAAAGGAGCAGGTAAATCTATAGTTGATACGACTAGAGTATAGCAAATTAGCAATCTAATTCAAAAATTTATTGCTGGACGACGAATGCACTGTTTTGAGATGTACGTTGGCCTAGTCCCATTGAATAATGGAACTTTGAGAGTTTTGTCCAAGAGTGCAATAAGGATTCAAGAAAGATTTCAAGCCAAAAATAAAAAATAAAAAATTGAAGGGAAGATGATTTCTAAATAGACTATTACATTTATGTTCAACTTCCCATTAAAATAATGGTAACAATCTAATGCATTAGATATTGTGATATAACATTATGTAAGGGATCTTAGAATAAAATAATGTGCTAATCCACCATGACCAGGTGTCCAAAATATAATTTAAAAATGGATAAATAAAAGATAAAATCAAAATCAATCTAAGGCTATTAC
Organism: Quercus glauca; assembly: GCA_023736055.1. Classification (NCBI taxonomy): domain Eukaryota; kingdom Viridiplantae; phylum Streptophyta; class Magnoliopsida; order Fagales; family Fagaceae; genus Quercus; species Quercus glauca. The sequence continues at coordinate 26,448,141 of CM043325.1, read as the reverse complement.
AGCCGCAACAACAAATTTCAACTATTTACTACACAAGTTTTGGTATGTCACAACAAAGAAAATAGTATGCCAAGCATGCATGCATAGAAGGACGAAATGAATGTTGTCCTATTTTATTAAGGCTGGGTTTGGATCCAGTTTTTTACGTTTGCCTTTACGTTTCTTCACTTTTTTTTTTTTTTTTTTGTCCTGCTTCTGCGCACTCTTCTATGGGACAACAGCTACTGTTGATGTGAACAGTAACCGGCAATTGTTGACTATTCCGTTCTTTTATCAGTTATGTGAGTCCAGTAAACAGTGCATAGAACCCATAAATCTCATTTTTTAGTAATTTTTTTAATAAAATTGAGTTTCACGGTACTATTTACACATTTAAAAATTATTTTGCTACAGTGATTTCAATTTTTAGTTTTCAATTTCAGCAAAATAAGTTCTATCCAAACAGACCTTAAAACTATATAATATAGCATCCTTCTTCAATGGGAAGGCATCTTATGAATAGAAATGTGACGTATAAGTTATACCTAATCGGGTACAGAAAGAAGAATGTTTTAGATCCAACTCTCTCTCTCTCTCTCTCTCTCTCACTAACTTAAGTACAGGATCTGCCACTTACTTAGACACTGTTGTTGCCACCACGTTTCCTCCACATTACCGGTAGTAACCCCCGGGTTTGAAAGTCTCCACCTCCCCACACCTGATGCCCTTTACTGCTTCTGTTTCTTTTTCTCATGGGAGGTCATTGACTGACTCATTATATTTTCCTTTTTACTTCTTTTTCTATTTTACTTTTTCCGTTTTGTGTGTTTGGACTTTGGAGCCACGTGAACATCAATTCCAACCTCGAATCTTTATTATTACTTTTTTCTTTTATTAAAAAAGTATATTTCTTTTGCCAATTATGTTTTGTGTGACTTATTGTCCACGCGAACATCTAGTTAAAGGTTTTTTTTTTTTTTTTTAATTATTATTATTATTATTTTTATGGAAAAGGTTTACTGGTGAACATTAGTTTAGAAAATGTTTTAAAAAATTTTTATAGGAAAAGAAAAAAAATAACTAAAATTTCTTATGAAAGTTGTATTAAATTTTTTTTTAAATAGTCAATTAAAAAAAAAATTGGGTGGTTTTAACTTTTCCCATGCTTTTTATTCTAAGTGTGTTACTTAATTTGTATATTTTGGGTAACAATAATTGTTATAGTTGCGTTCGTAGAAACAATTTAAAAAAAATTAAAATTAAGAAAAATCCTATCTAAAATTGACTATGTTGTAAGAAAGATTACGTGAATTAACTATAATATTAATTGAAAAAGAAATGTTAGCAGAACTTAAATACAAAAATTATTTAGTAATTTTGCATCTCAATAAGCAAGAAAAATATATATTAAATAAAAATATAAAAAATTAAATTTTTTATTTAATTAATATTTAAATATAAGAAAATGCCCAACTTGAATAACTTTTTGCTTTATGACTCAAAATTGGTTGAGCCAACCCCAAGAGAAGCTTTAGTTTTATGCCGAGTTAGGCGACATGGTTTCTAAGTAAGCAAGTGTATTGATTCTCACTCCTCTTATATTAATAATAGACTTTACTAATTAAATTCAGGGTGTAATTGTTTCGAAGTGAAAGTCAGTCAAGCCATCAAGGGAGTTGGGACCTCTAGACCATAGTAAAAGTTTGTGGATATACCCTGTTTACAAAAGTTACGTGAAACCCTTTATGGTGGAGGAGTTTGGCTAGCTTGAGCATTGGAGTTAAAGTGGCCTTGAAGTGGAGCTGGGACGCAAATTACATGAGGTGTAGTAGTTGTTGTAATGGAACTCATCTCTCTCTTTCTCAATCTCAAAAAAACACACACAAATTGATAAGAACAATTTGGATAAATGGACATTCTAGGTATTTTTATAGGTAAACTTATGAATATAAGTGCATTAGCATCTTATGTTCTAAAAAAATTTATAGACCACTTTACAATAATCCTACGCGTAGGATTATTGTAAAGTGGTTTATAAATTTTTTATTTATTCAAATACATGTGACGTACATCACATGTATTTGAATATTCTTTCTTTACTGTTTATAATTATTTGTTCCTTATATACATATTTTCATTTTGAATAAAGTTTCTCTTCAAACTAGTTTGAGTTTGGAGAGAAACTCTTTAAACTTCTCATATATTTCTTTTTTGGGTATGAATTTTAAAAATCAAACCGTTGAATATTATGTTCCTTATATTCTTAACATGTATATCAAATTTCGTTCAAATCGGATATTATTTACTATTTGATCAATTAACTTATTTTTTATATACAATTTTAAATTAAAAAAAACTTAAAATTATAACATTTATTTGATGACATAAGAATTGATCTTTTATTTTTCTTGAAATTTTGTGAGCATTAAAGAGGTAATAAGAACATGCAATCTAACCGTTAGATTTTCAAAATTCACGCTCAATATAAATATATATGATGAGTTTGTAAGGTTTTTACTTTTTAGATTTTCAAATATTTGTCTTATTCTGACGGTCTTTTTTTTTTTTTTTTTATTTATTTATTTTTTAAACTGAGAAAGGTAGAAACGGACATATTTTCAAATATCATACTTTGTTAAAACAATTTAGGCAGTCCAAAGAGAGTCCAAAATATATGCATATATTCTAATGCATAACTAAATGCACAACAAATTGAAAATAAATCCTAAGTAAATAATCAGAAGCATTCAAGTAATTATTCGGTGACGCAAAAAATTCGAAAAAAAAAACCATAACACAACACATATAAACCAAGAAGATCGAGGAGTAAAAGTATACACCGAAATACTAGGAGAATCTACGAAGAAGACAGAGAACTTACCTATATGCAGAAGAAGATAGAATCGGAGAAACCGAGAGAATCGGCGAATAGCTTGAGCAAATCAGCGACACCGAAATACAAAACCCAAAACGAAACTTTAACCCGCTTTGCTCTGAGATGACCTAAACTATAGAGAGACCCAAAGCCAAACCGTCATAGCCTCGGTTCTAAGATGAGAATAGAGAGGAGAGAGTGGAAAAAAAAAATCGGTGAGGGAGATGGAGATAAAAAGAAAAAACTCGGTGAGGGACATGGAGATATAAAACTATTTATGCTAGAATTTGTGTGATAAAAATGCTAGAGAGGATTGGGAGTGTTGACTCACAAAAGCGGAAGAAGAAAACATGAGTCTGAGAGAGAGAGAGTGAGACTAAAAATAATGAGTGGCTGAGAGAACGAATGAGGATACTTTATTTGAAAAGAGAGAGAAGATTAATAAAAAGAAGTAAAAAAGAAATAGCATTCAGAGATAGAATTCTACGGTTTATTTATGGGATTCAGATCTTCTAGAGTTCTTAGGATACTCTACCAATAGATTTTCTTAAATTTTAACCGTTTTTTAATAATTTAATGGTCTAGATTTTGTCATATCAGCATTTCACTAGCAATACTTTTAAAATAATATAATAATATTGAATACAAAATAATTAAGATTATTATTAATGGAATGCTGACATGGCAAAATCTAGACAATTAAATCATTAAAGAACGGTTAAGATTAAAAAAAATCTACTTGGTAGAGTACTCTAGGAACTCTAGAGAATCTAAATCCTTATCGATGCTAAAAATTTTAGTATTTAAGTCTGTTTGATAATTTTAGCATTTTAGCATTTAGCATTGGGAGTGTTGGCTCACAAAAACGGAAGAAGAAAACATGAGTATGAGAGAGAGTGAGGCTGAAAATAATGAGAGGCGGGGAGAGAACGAATGAGCATACTTTATTTGAAGAGAGAAGATTAATAAAAAGAAATAGCATTTAAAGATAGAATTCTACTGTTTATCCATGCTAAAAATTTTAGCATTTAAGTCTATTTGATAATGTTGTTCTAGTAACGTTGTTTAAGTATTGTAAAAATATGTGTAGGTGAAAATTTTTTGTGAAAATACATGTATTGTTTAAACAACAAAAATGGTTATTTAAACAACACAATCAAACAGATCCTAAAATATTTGATGTGGAATGTTTTTTGATAGGGTGAAAATTTTGGCATTTGATACACCTGATATTAATATTCTAACAAAGGTTTTTTTTTTTTTTTAGAATCCTTTTTTTAAGTTAACATTTGGTAGAGAGATATTCTTATATGAACACAACATCACTTTTGTCGCTCACAACTTATCATATAAGTAAACCATGACATAAATGGTGTCACTTTACCAGCACAATCATAATTCTTTATTTTACTCTTTTTCAAAAGATATTAACGTTTTACGATGAACTTTCACACCATTCCTACCCTGCTAGCTGGCCGGCCCAGCTCACTTAAAAAAAAAAAAAAAAAAATTTTAAAAACCTTAAATGTTTGTCCATATACTAAAATAGACAGTGTGATGGATCTTGCACAAAATAATGTACATTGAAATAGCATTGAAGTCATTATTTTGTGTACTCCTTTATATTCTGTATAGCTTGATGATTGACAAACGGATAATCCATATTAAAGAAATTCATAAATTTCAAATTGGGACTAATAAAATTATAATGTGCAAAGAAATAACAAAAGCCTATTCACACAGACTAAAATCATTATTTTTTGTTTGGCTTCCAACTTTATACCCCAAGACAACAAGTTCCTTCCTCTACTCAGACTTGGATCCCTCCCCTAGGTTTGTCATTTAAAATTAACGTTGATACTACTGTGGGACCCGCTTCTCCGCTATAGTTGCAGTGGCAAGAAACTGGAGAGGAAAGTTGGTATTCATCGGTATTATGAAAGTGAACACTACCCTCCCTCTCCAGGCCAAAGCAGAGGCCATTAAATGGGTCCTCTCTTTAGCTCCTGCCATGGGTAATGAGTGCATCATAGTGGAGTCAGACTCCCAATCTTATGTCCAACTTCTCAATGATGTGGCCGAGAACCCCCCTCCCTCTTGGAGGATCAAGTCTCTGTGCTCTGATTTGAGGAATCTTTCGACTGTTTTTATAAAGTTTTTGTGAATTAGGCGCGTAGGATTTGTAATGCAGCAACTCACTCTTTAGGAAAATGGCCTCCAGCTTGTAATTATTTTGGCCTTTTTGTTCTTGGTAATGGCCCATTGTGTCTCTTCCATTATTTTGGAGGAGTCCTGCAGGGCTCTTCTCTCAATAAAGTTTTCTGTTCATCAAAAAAGAAAAAACTTTATTGAATAAAAAGATCTGTCAAAAGGTGTGAACAGAAATCAAAGTTTTTTGCCGATCAATTTTATACAAGACACTGTTAAAAGCCATTGGATACTTTTCTTTTTAGCCCATGAGTATGGCGCAGCACGTGGCTTGCCTGCCATAGGTTGTTTTTTCAATAAAATTTTCAAATCTTTATTTTCTTTAAACCTGAAACTTCATTCAATTAAACATAAGAGTCTACAACAATGCAATTAATCTTACAAGCGTTCAAGATGACATTTGGGGCTTTATGCTTATTACAACATAACTTGCTTTTGAGCCTAATAACAAGCTTGGAGCAGTGTGGGTTGTAGAATAAAGATTACACTTATAGAAAGACTAGCTAAAATTATTGTAATTACTAACAATAATTTTCAAATCATTCACATTCAATTTGTCCAATAACATTATTGTAATATAACGTACACCTAATTTAATCAATATTTAGACAATAAACCTTGGAAAAATGCATAAAATATTTTATAATATTTATTTTTTTGATACAATATAATTTTAATTTAAATGCCAAAAGTTTCCATCATCTAGATTTAGTGTTTATGCATTTGCCAGTAAGGGATATGTTTTCATCAATTACTTAAATAGCCAAGAGTGCAATGAGACTCAATACTAAAAAATGAATACCAAAATAACATTGAAGCCATTATTTAAGAAAAAGAAAAAGAAAAAGAAAAAGTGCTTGAGAAAGTAACACTCTTTTTTTAATAAAAATAATTGGGAAAACAAAACAGTTTTATACCACAAATTATTGCTAATTACCAATTTTAAGGTTAGTTACATAATTAAGCCCAATTAAATATTACCCATTTGATTCAATGCATGGATTTACAAAACAAACAACATCAAACCCTCACACACACACCCAAACACGAAGATGTGTTTACGAAGAGAAAACTCACAATAAGTAAAAAGCTTTATGGGGACTATGGCACCAACCAATCCACTAGTGAGAATAGTTGTGATACATTACGCTTACAAAACCTTCCAAGCTAAGTAATGTCGATGTATCCAAAGTAAGGGAGTCAATTCCATACCGTACCGGCTGGTACGGCTGGAATTTATTGTATCGGCAGGTGAACCGGTACAAAAACACCCTTGATTCGTACCACTTAAAATACTAGTCCTTACCGGACTATACCAAACATACCGCCGAATATCAGATATCTCAGGTGAAAAATGAAAATCGGGCAATACTAAAAACTTGAAGAAAATGGGAAAAGTTAGCAACAGAAAGCTCACGTCGCTGTCCTCACTAGTTGTTTTCCCATGTCATCGATGATTTCCCCCAGCCTTCCTACTTTTGTTTTGTCCAGCCGCTTCTCTTTCTTCTTCTTTTTCTTCTTCATCATTAGTTTTGACTGAGACTAAACCTCTTGTTAGGTTCTAAGGTCTTAGGATTTTATGTATTTAGAACTCTAATTTGTAATGTTGGCAAACCATGATCAAAACAATGTATTTAGTCTTGTTTAGGCTTGCTCAAAGTTGATTAATTATTGTAAAGTTGGAATCGAGTGGCTGCAGAAGTATTGGTTACTTTCGGCCTGGCTCGATCGATCGAAAATTAGACTCGATCGATCGAAAGTCGGCCAGAACGTTTTTCTGCAGAGTTCCAGCTCAGCCTAAACTCTATTTAAACGTCTTGGGGTTCAAGTAAAACTCTTATATATAAAAGAGAAACCCTAGAACGTTTTTGGGACTTTTGTAGAGAGAGATTAGAGTGCCTCTTGTGCCTCCTTTTATTAGGGTTTTGTACCCAAACCTCTCTAAGTCTTTGTTGCTTATATTTGCTGTTTATGTGAATCTCTTGTGAGATCTTTGAGGAGCTTTCATTCACATAAACTTAGGGTTTTCAAGGTAGAGATGATTTCAACATCTTGAAGATCATTATAGTTGCAACCATTGGAGCTTAAAGAAAAACAAGCGGGGAGCTTGTAGGTGATTGAAGAATTCAAGAAAGAAGGAGTTCGTGGATTCGGAGCCTGCGCGTGGTCGTGTCAGGAAGTTTTACTGGTGGGTAGCATTAGGAAGTCAAGCGGGGAGCTTGTAAGTCCTTTTGTTAGAACTTCAATTCTTTCTTAGTGGATTCCGGTTTGCCTTGAGGATCGGTGGGTAAAATCCTCCCCAGGTTTTTCCGTGTGGTTTCCTAGGTGATCATATCACTGTGTTATTTATTTTTCGCTGCTTTATATGTTTTATATGCTTGATATGATTTTGTGATTGTTTTAACCTAGAATTACTTAATTTGACTAAGTAACAACTTGGCTAATTAATCTAGGCTACGCAATCTGGTTGTGGTTTAAGGGGTCTAAATTTTCAACACCTCTCTTCTTGTTCCTTTTGTTTTAGTTGTGTGTGTGGCTCTTGTTTAATTGTTTTGCGTGAGTTCTGACACCCCACGTGAACTCATGAAAGTGTGAAACAAATTTCAAATTTCAAATATACTTAGACTTCAGGAATTATTTGGTTGGAAGGATAGAAAAGTAGGAAGATAGAAAAAATTTTAATTTCTCTCATTTTTGTTTGGTTGGGAGTGAAAAAGTGAAGGGATGGAAAAAGTGAGTTTATATAAATTTACTCATATACCCTTGTTAAAAATGATGGCCAATTAAAACAAAAAAAAAAAAAATGACAAACAACCAAGAAAAATACAATCACCCAAATTAATTAAAAACTAAAAATCATGTACAGAAAAAAAAATCACATCTAAACCAAAAAAAAGAAGAATAAGAAAAACAAAAACAAACAATGTCATGCCCAAGGCCAAAAAAAAAAAAAAAAAAAAAAAAAAAAAAAAAAAAAAAAAAAAAAAAAGAAAGAAAAAAGAGGCAACCTGCAACGTCTAGTTGAAAGCAAAAGCAAAAAAATGAGAACAAAAAGTTTTCACTTGTTATAATTGGAAGTGAAAAAAAAAAAGAAAAAAAAGAAAAAAAAAAAGAAGAAGAAGAAGAAGAGAGCAACGTAGAAAACACCAAGTTTTGTCATTCAACCATCAGATTTTTCCTCTACTAAGTTTTCTTTTCATTTTGGAGATAAAACTTTTTGGTGGGCCCAGTAAGAAAACACCCTCATTTTCCCCTCTCCCCTTTCCAACTAAACACCCTCCAAAATGTTTTCCTTTCTCATTTTCCTTCTTTTAAAAAAAAAATTTTTTTTTTTAATACTCCCTAAAATCCACTCTACCAAAAACATCCTTAGGCTGGCCGCCACTCACATTTGATAAGCAATTTTATGTGTATTTTTAATAATTAATATCATCTTTTTATTTGTGGGGCCGGTTGCCCAAAAAGATGACATAGAATTCATAGAAAGTGGGCTTGTGGCCCAATGGCCCAGTCCGAGGACATTCACATATCCGAGGATGGTTAAAGAGAGTTATTTTGAGAGTAGTATAAGACAAAGAGATGTAAGTCGTGTATAGCGGCCCAAATCGCATCCGAGGACGATATCCACCTCTGATACAAAGGTCCGAGGTGGATGTAACTATTTTAGTATTCAAGGTACTTCATCAAGTTGCATATGAGCTAAAAGGTGAATATAGAACAAAGGAGGAACCGGAAAAGGTAGCAAATATCTTCTAAAGCTGCTACCTCCACATTAAATGCTTCCCAGCTAACTCTCTGGCCGCATTAATGTAAAGGTGATACCTGAACACAACCAAGCAGCCTTATGGCCATCGAGCAAAGGTTCCAGGAAGTGCTGGATGGGACAGAAAAAAGCTCCCAAATTAAAACTTACACGTGTACGGCGAGAATGAAAAAAGAATGCAGTATATAACAGGAAAGTAGGTGACATTGAATGGGACTTTTGAAAAAGAGAAAAAACAAACACTAGAGCATCCATTACGATATCCCCTAAAACCTAGCCGAGAAGAATGGATATCGTTCAAACTAGTTTAAAGCTTCCTTTGTTGCAGAATGCTCATGTCTTCTTCTACCAATTGAAATTAGCTCTTACACCCACTCTTTAGAAATTTTATTGTTTGGGCTTAAACCCATCCCTCTTTTGGGTCAAATCCAACTTGAGTCCTTACAATTGGCGCCGTCTGTGGGAAGAGCTTGATCCATTTATAGAGAAAGACAAGTGCAAAGTTTGTGATGAAAGAGGGAGCACCACAGCACCCAGTGGCGGGCCCACTGCAGGTGGATGTTAATCCACATCAGGCAGAGTCCAGGGGCTCTCAGCACGGTAATCCGTTGGTAGTCCATGAACAAAGAGGTGATTGTGAGGGAAGTGCGCGAACAACCCACCCTGATTGAAGTCATTCTCGTGGGAAAAGCCATGTCTTCCATGTAAAGAACGACAGAGGCATGCAGCATGAGATTAACAGATTAAAAAGGGAATTACAGCACGAGTGACGGAAGCGTATGGCTCATAACTCCGAGGACTTCTCTGAGGAGTCAAATGCCACCAGTTACAGATGGAGGTCAAGAACTCCGCCCAGTAAGTCTTTTTCGTATGGTAAGGAGCACCACCGCGAACGAAAACATGAGAGTCCACCTCGCCAGGGCTCAGGGAATGACGCTCTGAACAAAGCGTTGAGTCAAGTCTCCAAATCACCCTTCACGCCACGCATTGAGGACGCAAACCTTCCTCGGCGGTTCCATCAACCTGCGTTCACCATTTATAACGGTCAAACAAATCCAGTGGAACATGTTAGCCATTTCAGTCAGAGGATGGCCGTTCATAATAAGGAAAAGGCCTTGATGTGCAAGGTTTTTCCCTCAAGCCTAGGTCCAGCGGCGATGAGGTGGTTCAACGGTCTGAGAGCGAATACTATTGACTCCTTTGAGAAGCTCACCCAAGCTTTTGGCGCTCGCTTTATTACCTGCAGAAGGGTTGTTCAACCCTTGGGATCGTTATTATCCATGTCCATGCAAGAGGGGGAAACCCTGAAAGCCTACTCTGATAGATATTGGGAAATGTTCAACGAAGTAGATGGAGCCAATGATGACGTGGCCATTAATACTTTCAAGGAGGGCCTTCCGACCGAGCATGATCTGAGAAGTTCTTTGACTGGTAAACTTGTTACCAGTATGCGGCAGCTTATGGACCGAATTGACAAGTATAGAAGAGTAGAAGAGGATCAGATACGGGGTAGAGGAAAGTCCAAGGTAATCCCTCAAGAGATGAGGGATTTCAGGTCGGACCGATATAATAACAACCGACTTCGGAGGGACTTTGTAGGGCAGTCAGGATCTACTAACTCCCAAGCGGTTAATGCTGTATTCCGAGAACCAGTACAACGGGTTCTGGAAAAGATAAAAAAACGAGCCCTTCTTTAGACTGCCCAATAGAATGGCAGGGGATCCTACAAAACGTAATCAAAACCTTTACTGTCAATACCATCAAGACCATGGACACATTACTGAAGATTGCAGAAACCTATGGGACCACTTGGAACAGCTGGTCTGAGAAGGAAAGTTGACCCACCTTCTGCACCACTCCAGTGGCCGAGGAAGTCAAACAGGGTCGACGTTTAGAGGAGATGCCTCTTCAAGAGCCCCACTGGGCACAATAAATGTTATATTTGCTGCCCCAGAAAGAACAGGGTCTTGTCCCTCCAAGATAATGTATGTGTCTTATTGTTTGGATGGGGGCTCTAGTTCAATGCCGAAGAAAGAAAAACTGAGCACCTCACTGGTGTTAGGCTTTTCAGATGAGGATAAGAGAGGAACCATACAACCACGTGATGATGCATTGGTGGTTACGTTTAGGATTGGGGGGTACGCTTAGGATTGGGGGGTATGATGTTAGAAGGGTGATGGTTCATGAAGGGAGCGCAGCCGAGGTGATGTCTCCTGACCTATACAGGGGGTTGAATTTGACACCCCAGGATCTAACGGCCTATAGCTCCCCGTTGGTGAGTTTTGAGGGTAGATCGGTCATTCCGATGGGTATGATTAGATTACCAGTACAGATAGGTTCAGATGTGGTGGAGGTGGATTTTATTGTGGTAGACGCTTTTTCTCCGTATACGGCGATTTTGGGTAGGCCCTGGCTGCATATCCTGGGGCCTATTTCTTCCACTCTTCATCAGAAGGTGAAATATTCATCAGGAGGCCAAGTGTCAGAAATATTGGGAAATCAAGCCATGGCCAGGCAGTGCATGATAGCGGCTATTCAACATCGGTCAGAGGCAGTTACATCGGCCACGGCTGAGAATGACTTATAGCAATCAAAGAATCTAGGAACCCTCTTTAGCACGTCCGCCGAGGAAGCTGAGTGTGAGAATTTGGAGGGGTAAGTGTTGGTGATGATCCAAATAAGTACTTTCAGATTGGAGCATTATTACCTTCGTTGGAGAAAGAGCAGTTGGTCGACGTCCTAAGAAGAAACGTTGATGTGTTTGCATGGAATGCCTATGAAGCCCCAGGGGTTGATCCAGATTTCATTTGTCATCATTTGAATGTCAATCCCTCTGTTATTCCGAAGAAATAGCCACCTCGGCGTCCGTCCAAATTACATGCCGAGGCTATCAAGGACGAGGTGACTAAGCTCAAGCAGGCAGGGGCTATCAAAGAAGTGTTTTACCCTCAGTGGTTGGCAAATACAGTTGTAGTGAAGAAGAAAAATGGAAAATGGCGCGTATGTGTCGATTTCACGGATCTTAGTAGAGCTTGTCCAAAGGATCCTTTCCCTATGCCCCGTATAGATCAGCTGGTGGATGCAACAGTAGGCCATTCTCGGATGAGCTTCCTAGATGCCTTTCAGGGCTATCACCAGATCCCACTGGCATTGGATGATCAGGAGAAGACCGCTTTTCTCACTCCCACTGGAAATTATCACTATAAGGTAATGCCCTTTGGCCTGAAGAACGCGGGGTCTACCTATCAGCGGATGATGACGAAGATGTTTGAGCCACAATTGGGCAACAGCATAGAGGTCTATGTTGATGATATGGTTATAAAGAGCAAGGTAGTGGCCGAACACGTGACGGACCTCACCAGCACATTTGAGGTTCTAAGGAAGCATAAATTACGACTGAACGCATCCAAGTGCTTATTTGGGGTATGCTCTAGGAAGTTTTTGGGCTACATGGTGACCCACAGAGGAATTGAAGTGAACCCCGACCAAATTAAAGCCATAAATAGCTTGCAACCACCTCGGAATCCTAAGGAGGTCCAGAGGTTGACTGGGATGACCGCTGCGCTAAACAGATTCATATCCAGGTCGGCGGATAGGTGCAGACCTTTCTTCCTTTTACTCCACAAGTGGAAAGGGTTCGAGTGGACTAAGGAGTGCGCCCTGGCATTTCAGCAACTCAAGGAGTATCTGTCTCAGCCACCCATTATGCCCAGTCCTGAGGTGGACGAGGTCCTTTTCGCCTACTTGGCGATAGCCACTTATGCGATCAATTTTGTTATGATACGAGTGGATAATGGCGTGTAGCGACCAGTCTATTACGTGAGCAAGTCACTTCATGAGGCTGAAGTGCGTTATCTACCTTTGGAAAAGGCCATTTTGGCAGTGGTGCATGTTACAAGGAAACTTCCTCATTACTTTCAGGCATACATTGTGGTCGTTCTAACTCAGTATCCACTCAAAGCAGTACTTCGGAGTGTAGACTACACTGGCAGGGTTGCCAAGTGGGGCACAATTCTAGGGGCTTTCGATATTAAGTATATGCCTCGTACTTCTGTGAAAGGTCAGGTTCTCGCCGACCTGGTGGCCGAATTTGCTGAAGGCCTTGAAGAAATAGGAGCAAGCCTGCATGGCATGGATGAAAAATCAGTTGGCCTTATCTCCACGCAACGTTCCTCACCCTGGAAAGTGTATGTGGATGGAGCAGCAAACCAGAGGAGGTCAGGAGTGGGGCTGGTTCTAATATCTCCTGAAATGGCCATTATCGAGAAGTCTTTAAGGTTGGGATTCTCAGCCACTAACAACGAGACAGAGTATGAAGCTTTATTAATGGAAATGGCGATGGTTAAGAAGCTGGGTGGAAAAACAGTGGAGATGTTCTCGGATTCAGGACTGGTGATGGGCTAGGTTAAAGGGGAATTGGAAGCTCGGGACACCAGAATGCAGGGTTACTTGAGCTAGGTTAGGCGTATGCAAATGGATTTTGAGTCTTTTGAATTGTCCCATATCCCTAGGGGTGGAAATGCACATGCGGACTCTTTGGCCACCCTTGCTACCTCCTCGGCGCAGAACTTACCTCAGGTGATCATGGTTGAAGATTTAAACATACCCACTCCAGTAACGGAGGACTCGCTTCAGGTCAATCAAATCAGCTCGGCGCCTAGTTGGATGGATCCTATAATGTTATTCCTTAAGAAGGATATACTGCCCGAGGACAGATCGGAAGCTGAAAAGATACGAAGAAAAGCTCCTCAGTTTTGGCTGTCCGAGGACAAAAAGTTGTACAAACGCTCTTTCTTTAGGCCATATCTGCTTTGTGTGCACCCTGAAGCATCAGAGGCGCTTCTAGAAGAGCTGCATAAAGGGATTTGTGGGAGTCACACTGGAGGAAGATCTTTATCTCATCGGGCAATTACCCAAGGATATTGGTGGCTAGTCATGTAAAAGGAAGCGCAGGAATATGTTAAAAAGTGTGATCAATGTCAGAGGTTTGCCCCAAACATCCATCAGCCTGTGGGAGTTCTTAACCCTCTTTGTAGTCCTTGGCCTTTTGCTCAGTGGAGTTTAGATATTGTTGGTCCTTTCCCTAAGGCAATAGGAAATAAAAAATATCTGCTTGTTGGCATGGACTATTTCACGAAGTGGGTCGAAGCTGAGCCCTTGGCTAATATCAGAGATGTGGATGTAAAAAGGTTTGTCTGGAAGAAAATCATCACGCAATTTGGGGTTCCTCAAGCTCTCATCTCGGATAATAGTCTTCAATTTGATAGCAAGGCTTTCAGGAAGTATTGTTCCGACCTGGGGATAAAGAATAGATATTCCACTCCAGCTTATCCACAGGGAAATGGGCAGGCTGAGGCTGTCAACAAGGTCATTGTGAGTGGGCTAAAAAAAAGGCTGGATGATGCAAAGGGAAAATGGGTGGAAGAGCTACCACATGTCCTCTGGATGTATTGAACAACTCCCCGACGTTCAACAGGAGAAACCCCATTTTCAATGACGTATGGGGCTGAGGCTGTGATTCCACTTGAAACGGATTTTCCCACACAAAAGACTAGAACTTTCACCCCGGATGGCAATGATGAGCTTTTGAGTAAGAATCTAGATCTGATAGACGAACGACGAGAGAATGCGATGGTTCAGTTGGCCTATTACCATCATAAGCTAAAACAAGGTTATGATGCAAATGTAAGGCTGAGGCCGTTAGCTCTAGGGGAATTGGTGTTGAGAAAAGTCTTGGGAACAACCAAAAATTCAGCTTGGGGAAAATTATGGCCTAATTGGGAAGGACCATATCGTATCACATCAGTAGCAGGAATAGGGGCTTATTACTTAGAAGATTTAGATGAAAAAACTGTACTCCATCCTTGGAATGTAAACAATCTAAAGAGGTATTACTATTAATATGAACAGCTCTGTTCTATTTCCCTTTTATAGTTCATCCTCAATTCTATTACTTGTGTTTCTCAAGCTATTGAAGTATTAAATAGAAACTAAGTCATGTCCGGTCCTCGGACCACAACTTGGTGGAAATTAATATACTGTGATATTTATTGAAGTATTAAACAGAAACTAAGTCATGTCAGGTCCTCGGACCACAACTTGGTGGAAATTAATACACTGTGATAGCTATTGAAATATTAAATAGAAACTAAGTCATGTCAGGTCCTCGGACCACAACTTGATGGAAATTAATACACTGTGATAGATATTGAAGTATTAAACAGAAACTAAGTCATGTCAGGTCCTCAGACCACAACTTGGTGGAAATTAATACACTGTGATATTTATTGAAGTATTAAACAGAAACTAAGTCATGTCAGGTCCTCGGACCACAACTTGGTGGAAATTAATACACTGTGATATTTATTGAAGTATTAAACAGAAATTAAGTCATGTCAGGTCCTCAAACCACAACTTGGTGGAAATTAATACACTGTGATAGCTATTGAAGTATTAAACAGAAACTAAGTCATGTCAGGTCCTCGGACCATAACTTGGTGGAAATTAATACACTGTGATATTTATTGAAGTATTAAACAGAAACTAAGTCATGTTAGGTCTTCGGACCACAACTTGGTGGAAGTTAATACACTGTGATATTTATTGAAGTATTAAACAGAAACTAAGTCATGTCAGGTCCTCGGACCACAACTTGGTGGAAATTAATACACTGTGTGACCTTAATCGTATTATTACACTTAAGCTAAGGTATGACTGATTGTTTATACTACTAACTTAGTAAAAATTAGTGCTTCTTAAATGGGATTTATGCGACTATCATTGTATATCAAGGCAAACTCCATGAGCATCACTTAAAGCGTTTTAGGGTGTTCAATACTTCTAGGGACTAATTGTCTGGAAGGCTATCTCTAGTACGGACATTTCTTAATGAATACGAAGCAAGCCTTTGTAAGGCTGGGGAGTTCACAGTTATAGTCTACTTTGGTTCTCAATTAGCATACATAAATTTAAGTTTTCCCTTATAGTGTCAGATTTTACTCCTCCGTAGCCTGAGATAATGTAAAAGTAAAAAAAAAAAAAATAGTCATGCAATAAACTACTCAAATAATAGATAAAACCATAATGTCTCATATAAATTTGGAAAGAGTAATACACCTCACTATTGAGAATACCCTTAAAGAAGAAAAAATTAAATTAAAATAAAAATTACACAAACTACTTGCTTAGTTTTATTTGAAGCTTGTGCTGTGGGATTTTGCTAGTTTCTTGAGGAGGGACCCCTTTCTCCTTCTCCTGTGGAGCTCCCCAGCAGGCAACACAGTAGAAGCTAAGTCCTGGGCGAAGTTTTGAGAAACTTGTCCATCTTTAGGTCCCTCTGCTACTTTAGCCGAGGAAGTATCCTTTACCACTTCAGGCATTTCAGGTTGCTTCTGCTGATTGGTAGAAGAAAGATTCTGAATTTGAGCTTCTTTAGCCGGTTCGGTAGCAGTAGAGGAGGCTTCCTGTTGGTAGGAAGAAGCACTTGGGGCTCGTATGGCTGGGGGGAAGTAAATACTTTCAGGCCTTCTCAGCTCTGAGGATGGCTCGACCCCATCTCGGTTGAGAGCTTCCTCCCAAGTCTGGGCACAGTATGTCTGACATACTACTGGGACCTCAGCTCGAAAGTTATCCTTGGTCTCAGCGACGCCGACGTCGTATCCATGCTGTTTGGCTGCGCCTCTTTCTTTCTCAACCTCGGCTCTTGCTTTTTCAGCCTCGACTTTAGCTTTTTCAGCTTGATCTCTGAGCCTCTTGGCTTCCTCCAGTTGTTTCTGTAAGGCTGATATCTGTTCCTTAGAAGCTGCCAGCTGATCATTGGCATCACGCAGACTTTTCCTTTGGTCCTCAGCCTGCCTTTGGAAGCCTGCCAAAGCTAAATCAGCATTCTTTCGAGCATGTTCTTCGTCAGCCAACTTTTTCTTCAGCTGTAAATTGTTCTGTTCACTGACATTGAGTGTTTGAACAGTTGTATTTCGCTTCTTCCTCTCCTCATCTATTTGCTAGTAATAGGCATTGGTTATCTCCTCCAGCCTGAAAGTGGCTTGAACAGCCTAGAAAAAAAAAAAAAAAAAGAGTCAGAGATGCAATAAACTAAAAGGGACAAAAAAAGCAGTAAGGATACCATACCATGCCCAAATGCCTTTTCATATTCATAAAGATCTCATTCTTCTTCATGTTTTTGAGCTCGGCCATATCCTTGGGAAGAAGGAGAGTTTCTTCTAAGGCCGAGGCGACGTGGCACCCAATTCCGCCATTGAAGTCTCTGATTGAGGCATCTTCCCTCAGAGGCTCACCCCCGAGCATGGGAGCAGGGAGCCAGGCCTCGGGTTCCGAAGGCTGAATATTTTTCCTAGCCATAACTCGTTGAGGCCCATGAGTAGTCTTTTGCTGCTTCGGAGCTCATTGGACCTCGTCTTCATGAGTTGGGCGAGATCTCCCAGTCTCCACCACTTCTTTGTCTTTTGGCTCTTTCCTCCTTTTTGAATCAGTAGGTTCAACCCCCTACGATTGGGGTAGTTGAGGAGGAGGAGGAGGGGGGAGATTGGTTTGAGCAGACTTCCCTGGCACCCCCTTTCCAGGTTTGCCTTCAATCATATCCAGCAAACTCCTTTGGTTTTTTCTCTGAATGCTTATGTTGTCAGAAATCACCTCGGGAGATTGGGGTTGGTTGAAAACCTTAAATTCGTCTGCAGAATCCAACAATTCTACAACTTCTTCTTGTTCTTCTTCTTCCTCTCCTTCTTTTTCCTCTTCCTCCTTCACTTCCTGAAGAATAAAACGTGATGACGAAGCCCCTATTGAAACAGTAACCACAGGTAACGGCTGAGTAAACGGGGTGCCTTCAGGAATTGGAACACCCTCAGGAACGATAAATCCTTCAAAGGCTACACTGATTCGGTGCAGCTGAGGATCCTTAGCCTTTATCACACACTTGGGCACTTGAAAGGCTATGGAGATTGGTTTGTATCGAAGGATTATGTGAGCTGCTCTCAGTTGGCCGTCGGATGGGTTCACATACACCTTGGACCGCAGGATTCTATCCAAGCTTTCCTTGTTAACCAATCTGAACTGAGGCCTGGTAGCGCATTTATCTGCAAAATCAGTAAAACAGCTGAAAAATTCCATCAGAAATGAAGGTAACTTGAACTAAAGAGTATAAGCCAATGTGTAGAGGCGTACAGCCTAAAAACCCCACATGGTGTTCCCTTTTGGGTCGGACAAGGTAAACCATCATGCCATTCCTTAGAAAAAATGAGAAAATCATCTTTTAAGCCCTTGTTCGATGTAGGAAGACACTGGATTAACCTTACCTCAGGGAACCTAGACTTAAGATAGTATCCCTAGCCCTTCAAATGATTGAGGTTGTATACCCAATTCACATCGTGATGGGTAAGGCCTAGGTTCATCCTCGCATTAAGGGCTTCTATGCTCCCTAATACTCTGAACATATTTGAGGCACATTGTGTGGGAGATAACCTAAAGAACCTAAGATAACTTCTGGTAAGACTACTCATAGGGATAGTCATCCCTCCCTCTATGAAAGCGATCATAGGGATGACCACTTCCCCTGTTTTCCTCTCATCGAACCACGCTCCTAAGGAAGCATATCTCATGCCCACCGTTGGGGGAATCCTATACTTAGCTCTAAATTTCTCTATTTGCTCCTCGGAATCGACTAGATACTTAAACCTACCCATTTCTTAAAAATCGTGAAGAAAAATTAGTGAAGAGGATTGAAGACTAAAGAGGGTTAAGGAAACTTACAAGTGTGAAAAATGAGCTCCTCGGACAGGCTCCAGGTATTTATGTGAGCGTGGAGAAGAAAGAAAGAGGGACGGGTTCAATGAATACACGATAAGACAATGCGATTTTTTGTAACTGCAAAGAGAGTTGATTTGAAAAACTCTTTATAGTGGCGCAAAAATCATAAGCGGGAAAAATCCTGCCCATAAATACCGCGAGCTCTCCACCGTTAGATTCACATCTTGTTGGAACGTGGGGGGGCAAAGAAGCCGCCATCATTTAATAATGGTGTGCTCCTAAAGCCGAAACTTCAGGAGCATGCCTTGGGCAGATGGAAAAGCATTCTGAAATTTAGAAAAGTCCAACAAAGGAGGTGAGGGCAAAATATCAAAATCTCCCTTTTTTCCGAGGTGACAAAAAGTGAGATTTTGAGGGGCTATTGTGGGGCCGGTTGCCCAAAAAGATGACATAGAATTCATAGGAAGTGGGCTTGTGGCCTAACGGCCCAGTCCGAGGATATTCACATATCCGAGGATGGTTAAAGAGAGTTATTTTAAGAGTAGTATAAGACAAAGAGATGTAAGTCGTGTATAGCGGCCCAAATTGCATCCGAGGATGATATCCAGCTCTGATACAAAGGTTCGAGGTGGATGTAACTATTTTAGTATTCAAGGTACTTCATCAAGTTGCATATGAGCTAAAAGGTGAATATAGAACAAAGGAGGAACCGGGAAAGGTAGCAAACATCTTCTAAAGCTGCTACCTCCACATTAAATGCTTCCCAGCTAACTCTCTGGCCGCATTAATGTGGAAGTGATACCTGAACAGTAACCAAGCAGCCTTATGGCCACCGAGCAAAGGTTCCAGGAAATGCTGGATAGGATAGAAAGAAGCTCCCAAATTAAAACCTACACGTGTACGGCGAGAATGAAAAAAGAATGCAGTATATAACAGGAAAGTAGGTGACATTGAAGGGGACTTTTGAAAAAGAGAAAAGACAAACACTAGAGCATCCATTACGATATCCCCTGAAACCTAGCCGAGAAGAATGGATATCGTTCAAACTAGTTTAAAGCTTCCTTTGTTGCAGAATGCTCATGTCTTCTTCTATCAATTGGAATTAGCTCTTACACCCACTCTCTAAAAATTTTATTGTTTGGGCTTAAACCCATCCCTCTTTTGGGTCCAATCCAACTCGAGTCCTTACATTATTATTATTACAGTCTAGTACGTTAGGTTATTGGCTTTATTATTATTATTTTATTAATGGGTTGATATTTGAGACAGAAATAATCATATTAAAAATAAGCAATTAATTTAGAGAAATATGCTATTATAAATTTAAGGATTCTTATACAGATTTTATAAATAATTATAAATAAATAATCAAGTATGTCTATATATATATATATATATATATAAAATAATAGCTATAATCCCGATACGGTACACCGGTACCAACCAGTACCGAAATATTTCGTTCTCCTAATTAAACCGAAATGACCTCTGGTACGAAATTAACCCCCTTGATCCAAAGTCCGAACTCTTTGCTCCTTCTAGCAACCAATTGCACCAATCCTTTCTCCTTACAAGCTTTCATTTTTGCAAGCTTAGTCACCAATCGCAAGACTAATTCTCCTTAGCCATTTCAAGGTCTCTTGAAGATTTTGGAATTGCTCCAGTTTTTCCCAACACCAAGATTCAATAAAGATCACTGAAGGTATCTTTAATGTGTGGCTTAATTAGGTCTCCTTTCTAAGGATATGTCATTTAGAAAGGATGAAGGTAGAGACTAAAATCGGTTTTTCTCTTAAGGAAAATGAATAGCTCTCTCATTCTTCAATCTAAGAATTCTTAGTGTATTTTCGTGGGTATTGTGAGAAATATAAGATAGATAATTAGATAGGAGTTGCAGGGAAGGAAAGTAACAACTTTCTCTCATGATATGATTTTCGCTTGACCAAATTACTACCAAGTTTCTCGCAAAACTCTATTTAATTGATTTTTAAAAGTTGTACTTTCGCCTAAAAAATTCATTTGATATGCCCATATTTGCTTGACCAAAATTCCCCTTGTCCACACTTGACCCTCTAATCTCATGTACAATACGACTCAATAAAATCAAATGCAAAAATAATTGTAAACATAATCAAATTTGGCATGGAGTACGGCAACATTTGAAAAACCAAACAAAAGTAAAGGAAGTTACAAGTACATTTTATGGTGCAATCAGTTAGGAAACACTAGGCTATTAATTTTGACATACTTTTCAGCGCAATAAAAACATATTAAGGTAACGTTTGGATTGCATTTCCCTGTTGTGTTTCTGAGTTTGCGTTTTACACACCATGGGACCCACGACTATAGTGCCCATAAATATACAAGCAACTTCTAGTTGAAACGCATGGATGAATTGAATGAATGCACTATTTCATTAACGCAATCAAAATGCGTGTACAGTTCATGGACACCTCCACTAAAGGAAATGCGTTGCTAGAACCTGGGATTCTCCTGTGTACTATTCATAAACGGTTGTTTTAAAACTTAAACCTAGGATATGGAACTCATCTAACCCACGAAAGAAGAGGACTTGAGACACAAAACGGTGCACTTCAATGCTCCTTCCTCTTCCTCTTCAATGAATTGCACCTACCCACCAACTAATAAACCATCAAAAGAGAGGCAACACAGTAATTGCAAACCCATTACGTGGAACAAACTAACCCGATCCCCTCCGTTCTTCCTTCGCTCGAGCTTACCTTCCCTCCGCTTAGGACGTCATTTTCGCCACTGTGGGTCTCTACATTCACGGGTAAGTTGTGTCTAACTTGTCATACTCGCTGATCTGTTGGTGTGTGGTTATATTGTTTTTCATGAGGCTTTAATCTGTGGTTTTGTGTTCAACGTTTGTGTGTGGTTTTTGTGTTTTCCATGACACTAGTATGTGGGTTTCTCTCCTTCATGTAATTTTGTGTGTTTCTCTTCTTCCCTATGTTGTATTTGGACTATGTGAGTTTACTTTGAATTTTTCATGTGGGCATGCGTAACTGATTATGATATGCATACGAACTGTTTGTTGAAATACCTCAACGAGTATATAAGGAAGTGGTAGCAAAAATGGGTAAGGGGAAATTGAAGGACGGTGGTAATGATGTCAAAACTGGGTGGAAAGAACCAGCGGAACTAAAAGTTTTTTGTGGTTTGTGTGTTGCTCAAGTCCTAGACGGCAAGAGGAATGGAGGATTTTTGAGAAGGGAAGTGGTTGATGCAGTGATTAAGCAGTTGGGTGAAATGGGAAAAGTGGCGACTCACACATAATTTAAAAACAAATGGGATCATCTGAGAAAACAATGGAAGGCTTGGAAGGAGTGTTTTGAGTGCGAGACTGGGTTAGGTTATGATTCTGTAACTAGGAAGCTTAAGGCCAGTGATGAGTGGCGGACCCGAAAGCTTGAGGTTAGTTCACTTTATATAATTTTGAAAAACTCAACTGTTTACAACTATATTGTGTTTTAACTACTGGTTGTCCACATGTAGACATGTCCCAATGCATTAACCTTTAAAAACAAAGGTTTGTCGAATGTTGGGTCCATGGAAATCATGTTTGAAGGCACAGTTGCAACGGGGAAAAATGCATTCTACACGAGTGGTGAAATACCAAAGGAATGCACCGAAGGGTCTGGGGACTCCACTAATAGCAAAGAATTTGTTGACCCCCAATGTCAACCCTCTGTAAATGTTGACCCAATGGAGGTTGAAGGCCTGTCATCATTGAGGGCAAGACCGACAGTGAATAAGGGGAAATGCTTGGCAAGCGGTGTCCACCTTTTCAAGGGAATTTGCAAGAAACTAAGAAAAAGGCGTTCAGTTGTGCAAGACTTGTCCGACTCTTTGAAGAACATCTCAGATGTTATTGTTGAAAGTAGAAGTGTAAGTACTTGTACACCATTTGCTTCCACAGCAGTTATTGAGGTTTAAGCAATTCTGGATATGGTGTTGAGTCTTCCTAGGGTGCAATCGGGTGATCACCTTCATCTGTTCGGCACCTGCTTCTTCCTGGGAAACCAAGAGGGTAGGATCATGTTTGCAGCACTTGTTCATCAAAAGGAGGTCCAGCTGAAATGGCTAAAGATGCAGTACCAAAAGAACCCATAATATCATTTTTCCTGAAGGAAAGAGGATTGTTTCGATAGGGTTGCTTAGGCTTGGTGTTGTAGTAATCAGATTTTCTTCATGTACCTGTTGCACTCTTTTTTTTCTTTTTTTTATTGGCAGAAACTATGCTTACCCTGGGTGTGTATGTAAGACAATGGTTACTAATTAAACCATAGTTCTAATTGCATCAACGTCTACCCTATAGTTTGAAGTAAATATATTACAATCTGGATCTTGAATGAGTCTTTGTTTCCATTTTTTTCCCTCTAATGGGTATCTGAAGCTTCCTAGTTTAAATTGTTAAATGCATGGATTCTGTATGTGTATATATATTCTTGGGTCTCAATTTTGGATGCCCAAACATAAAGTTCTGTCTTTTATTTTTTATTGTTTAATTTTGCTTTTTGCTTTATTGTTTTTTTTTTGGTCTGGATCATCCAACTGTGTGTTTAGAATTTTACTCTATGATTTTGCTGAAATCAGTTTCAACTATGTTGAATTATATGGTTGAAAATATTGTGTTAATTTCTTGCTTCTATTGTTGATTCAGTGTACATTCCTTAGTTAGCAATGTGTCTGAGTTGGGATCAAGCTAAGTTCACTTGTTGATGCAAAAAGGTTGTTTGATGAAGTGTTTCAAAATAGGAATGATACTATTTTCATTCAATGATACTCTACATTTGTCATAGCTTCAATTTTATCCTTATACAATAAACAGTATTAATCTCATGCTCTAACTTTCAAAATCGACGTCCCTAAACTATTACTTGGGTCATTCATCCGTTAATTTTCAACATCAAGTAAATTCCATCATTTAATTTTAAAGATCAAGTCAAATTTATTGTTAGAACTTGACTTGATTAAGGAAAAAATTGACTTGATTTTAAAAAGTTGGGAGATGAAATTGACAAAATTAGTCTAGGAGGAAAGAATTGAAATTACAGGCATTGTTGGAGCACCAAAAGTGTAGTTTGGTCTCTCTCTCTCTCTCTCTCTCTCTCTCTCTTTTAAATTATGTTCAAATGTATGTTTTGTTTGAGGTCATATGATAATGAAATTGGATTCTACTTTGCAAGTTATTGGTATCCTCACCGAAACATATTTAGCCTTGTTGATGAACTGGTAATCAAGCCATTCACAAACTGGATAAAATCTGCACAGTATTCAAGAGAGGGGTTAGAGGTAATCACCAGCTTTCTTTTCTCTTGTTGTTTGAAGGAGATTTGATATGCAAATTATAATCCCATAATTCCTATTTTATTGCATCAGTAAACTCAATTTGATGTTATGATGTTTTCTCTAGGATTTTGACAAATCAGATATTCAGTTGGAAGCATTGTTGATAAAACTCTTTTTTATTGGTCTTGTGCTAGGGGTCTTACAAATTGCAACACTCTTAAAGATTTCACAGAATCACTTCTATTTTGTGCATAACCTTCTGTAATTAGTTTTAGTTACAGAGTGCTCATCATCTTGAACATGAAGTAATCTATTTTATTTGTAAATTTATTACTAATTAAAAAAAAAGAAAAAAAAATAGATTGCTGGAAAATATGGACAACAGTTGTGCTTTGGGATTTATGGCTTATTTGATATGTTTTTTTGGTGGATATTGAAGGAAATTTAGACCCCTTAAAACACCAATTAGATTAACCTAGAGAATTAGCCAAGTGATTAACTTAGTCAAATTAAGCAAATCTAGGTTATCACAATCACACAATCATATCAAGAATATATAAAGCAGCGGAAAATAAATAACACAAGATATGATGACCCAGGAAACCACACGGTAAAAACCTGGGAAGGATTTGACCTAGCTATCCTCAAGGTAAACCTGAATCCACTATGAAAGAATCAAAGTTCATACAAAAGGACTTACAAGCTCCCCGCTTGACTTCCTAATGCTACCCACCAGTAGAACTTACTGACACGACCACGTGCAAGCTCCGAATCCACGGACTCCTTCTTTCTTGGATTTTTCAATCAGCTACAAGCTCCCCGCTTGTTTATCTTTAAGCTCCAATGGCAGCAACCTTGTTGATCATCAAGATGTAGATAATATCTCTACCTTGAAAACCCTAAGTTTATGTGAAGGAAAACTCCTCAAGGATCTCACAAGAGATTCACACAAACCGCAATATGAGCAACAAAGACTTAAAGAGGTTTGGGTACAAAACCCTAATAAAATAAAAGGAGGCACAAGAGGCACTCTAATCTCTCTTTTAAAAGTCTCAAAAACGTTCTAGGGTTTCCCTTATATATATGAGAGTTTTACTTGAACCCCAAGACGTTTAAATAGAGTTTGGGTTGAGTTGGAATTCTGCAGAAAAACATTCTAGCCGACTTTCGATCGATCGAGTCTAATTTTCGATCGATCGAGCCAGGCCGAAAGTAACTAATACTTCTGTAGCCACTCGATTCCAACTTTACATAAAAACACAACTTTGAGCAAGCCTAAACAAGACTAAACATATTGTTTTGATCATGGTTTGCCAACATTACATATTAGAGTTCTAAATACATTAAATCCTAAGCCTTCAGAACCTAACAGATATTACTAGAGAAAATATGTGGGATTTTATGGTTTTGATAGGTAAGGAGACAAGCTTGATTTGGGGTTGTAAAGAAGAACAAAAGGAGAGTCATTTGTTGCTATTCATGGATTGTATTTGTTAGGAAAAGTCTGGTTTTGTATCTCATACAAAACGCATAGCGGAAGCAACAAAAACGGATCTACTTCAATCATGAAAGATAAACATGTAACCATGAATTCTAGAATAAAGAATAGGGTGCGTACCTTGATGCAGTGAATTTTAAAACTTTGACTTGAGAATACCTTTAATCTTCATCTCAATTCCACATGGTGCCCAAGATGTGTGGTCTCTCAATCAGTCTTTTGTACATAGACTCTCAAAAAAAAATCCTTCTTCTTCTCCTTGTGGAGAAAAACTGATTTCTTTTCTTTTTTATCATACGTACTTTTAACTACTCTCATAGTTTCTTTATTTAATAACTCTTATTAAATAATGACTGATTATCTAATTGGGTTAGCCTTTTGGGCCTACCAAATTGGGCTTTTGTTTGTGGCTTGAGATGGGACCAAAGGGAACAAATAAGACTCTAGCTCCAATGGGCCTTGGGCTTTTCTGTCAACTCTTGACAAGTCCAAAGTTACCATTAATTATATTCAATACCACTATAAGAATATAATTGCACTCTAGGCCTTATTAATAAATTATATCCCAAGACTTTATTATACATTCAACCCCTTCATTAAAATATTCGTAGTAATACAAAGTCATGAATATAGACTGCCACTTTGAAGATTACTACATCTTAATCCTTGAATACCCGGTTTAATCCTTTATGTTATTCATCATATATTTATGAAATCCAATTTCATAAATATATACTTTAGTAACTTCTTACTAAAGTGGTTGGGCCCAACACTCTGAATAACCAAAACCATTAAACTTATCTCAAGGGAATATTTTATATCTCTGTTAAGAGACTATGAATTCCATCTTGAGAATATATGTTCCATCAACACTAAATGCGGCTGCCCAACATATTGAGGTTTTGACCGTAACTTATAGATCTCACTCCTGATATATCAAAGTAACCTACATCTCATGATCAGGTCCATTATTCTCTCAGGATTTAGAGTTGATGTAAATAGAAGTCGTGAGATTTATTATTCATTTGACAGTCGTTAGGAGAATAATAAATCTCACAGCGGTCCAGTTCAATATGTCTTAACTCTTAAAACATGTCAACATACCAACTAGAAGTCTCCACTTCCGTGATCAAGACAAATCATCGTAGTTGATATGTTATAGTCTTCGCAGATGAAATGCCCAATTTCATCACCGACTACGAACTAAAATTCTGAGTTTATAAAGAACTTGTGATTTATATCTTTCTGTGACTTTTCACATAAATCACATACTATGCATCTCATGGATTAAGATAATGTCACATTAGTTCATTTATAAATAGTCTCATATAACTAAACAATTTAATTATTTATGACATGCCAATAAATTGGATTTTAGGGCATAAATCCCAACAATCTCTCACTTGCCCTCAAAGACAATTTATCATATATCCGACACTTATCTCCCTATAGAGTAATTCATAGTTACTCTAAGGCAAGGTTTGGAAACAAGTTGCAGTGAAATTTATTGCATAAATTATCTTTTCGACTACTACTACTCATGTACTCATATCTCTCTAATGAGATGATACTTACACTTAATGTGTATCTTCACCACCTAGGATGAACACATATCTTGAAGTCCAACTTCATGAATTACAATCAAACTACAAGTCAGTATTTGTATATCCAATAAATGTCAAAACTTCACTTTTGTGGACAAGCATATAATCCCTCATTCTCTTAAGATATTTGAGTATATGCTTTACTCCCACTAAATTAAGTGATCTTTGATTCACTTGATATTTGCTTACTATGCCCACCACAAAATAGATATTTAGCCTAGTATTTAACATAGCATAAAGACTTCCTATCGATTTGAAATAAGGATCCGTCTTGATATGCTCTTCCTTTTATATATCTAAGGACTGTAGTCCTTTTATAAAGGAACTTCAAACTTAAAAAGGAAAGAATCCTTTCTTAAAGTATTACATGCTATACTTGGCTAGAATCTAATCTATTTAAGCAGTTTGAGATAAACCTAACATCCTAATTTCTGAATTTTAACAAAGTTATAATTCTTAGGATGTGACCAATCTTTCCCAAGTGCTTTATATCAAACTTGACTAGACAATCAAAACTCTATTGATGACAATAACTCTACATCATCCTAAATGATTAGAATGTCATCAACATACATTAAGAAATTTATTATTCTATATAACTTCTACACACATAAGGCCTTTTAATACTTGATCAAAATCAAATAATTTGATTGCTTGATCAAAGATGATATTTATGACCTAGATGCTTGCATTAGTCCATAAATGGTCTTTAAGCAACTTGCATACTAAACTGTACTGGTTCTTTGCTATGAATAAGTCTAGTTACATCATATAGATGTCTTCCCCAAGATTGCTACTAAAAGAAGCATTCTTGATTTCCATTGCCATATTTCATCCAAATGAAATATAATGGATGAGAGAATCTAGATAGAGTCAAACTTGACTATTGGTGAAAAAATCTTTTCATAATCGAAACATTTCTTTTTGAATAAATCTTTTCGCCACTAGTCTTGACTTAGAAGGTTTGCACCTTCAAATCTATCAATCTCATTTACTTGTAGACCTATTTAAGAACAATAAGCTTAATGCAATTAAGTGCCTCTACAAGTTCTAGACTTTAAATAGAATCTAATTCTATTCACATAACCTTGATCCAGTAATCCATATTCATATCATGTATTGCCTTTACGTAGGACCGAAGATCAAATTCATATACTTGTGGAATAACTTCAAAAGTTTATTCCAAAATTATGAATTTATTTGGTAATCCTCCCACTACGATATTGTACCGGTGTAATAGTTATCAACAGAATAATGTCTTATGGTGTATCTAATACAGCCATCTCTTTTCTAAATGTATTTTATACTTGTCTTCCAACAAATTCTGACATTTTCTTCTAGAACAATCCACGATTTGCTTTAAGATTATTCACATAGTCATTATCAAGAACTTTGTAATTGTACTTAACAAACATCTTGTATTCTTTATGACTACCAAAACAATCTTTTACAATTCCTTTTGGATACCCATAGTAAACACACATTTTTCTACCTTTTGATTTCAATTCGTTAGACTTCCTATCTAGCACAAGTGCTGGACATCTCCAAAAGTGGAAGTATCATATACTAGGTTTTCACCCAATCCACAATTTGTAAATGTCTTAGGAACAAACTTTTGAAATCAACTTTAGAAAATGTATAGTAATTATTAGAGTATATCTCCAAAAGAAATAAGCAAATGGAAATACTTATCATGTACTTTACATTTCTAAAAGAATCTTATTCCTCCTTCATGTATGCACTGACATAAAGAAGTTATTGGAACTTTATTCCTTTACAAAAAGGAATCCTAGATCATATTATCCTCTAAATAGAATTCATAGATTGTGAATATAACAAAATAATGGTTTTAAAAGCCCATCTTTCTCCAATCTTGAATAACACTTAGATTAATAAGATCTAGACAAAAGTGCCAAAACATACAATACAAAAGGATGGAAACTTTCTCTTAAAAAAGTAAAACATGTAAATTTCCATCTCGAAGATAATTATGAACAATGCTTAGCTTTATCAAAATCAGAAACACTTTCCTTTTGGTCATGCTTTTGAGTCTAATTTCCTTTTGACAACTAGTAGGACAACTAACTTGTCCAACTGTTTGGTATTTTAATTCCTCTTCTTATCACCCTTACCTTTCGGTTCAAGCTAAGAATTTGAATTAAATCATATTGATCCTAGCCTTAGCTTTTAGGATGTCTTCCGTTGTGTAGAACTCACTCATCAATTCAAGTAACATAAAAAGAATTTAGTTTCAAAACAATCTGAATTGATCAAACGATTCTAACAAGGACTTGTGGATCATATCCATTTGAGATTAACAATTAATCTCTACATCCAAGAATTCCAATTCATTTTAAAAATAAAATATTTTCATAAAATGACATAGAATTGGAACTTCTTAAACTTTTTTTAGCACTCAATATGATTCATACCAAACATCTCATTTAGACTTGATATAAAGTCTAAGTCTAGTACTAACTCTTGCATCTCATGCTGTAGCACAATTGAGATAGAAGCCAATATAACATTTTAGCATTTCAATGGAGACTATGATCATATCATAAGCTATCTTCCATAAATGCATCATGTATAAGAAATTATGACAATGCTGAATCGAAACATAAATATGCACTTCAGCTCCTTTAAGCACCATATCCAAAATTTATTTCCTAGTTAATGTGATTCAACTAAAATAGTAGTTAGAGGACAAAATTTATGATAACTTTATATTGAGACCGTGAACTTAAATACCAGGACATTATCATTTTGCATCCATAACCATATAGTATGAAACCCAAAAAAAAAAATACTATATTAAGTGCAACGACAACCTAATCCCGCAATTAATATTCCTCAACATAGAGTGAATATCAACCACTATGATCAGGCGAGAATTATTCTCATTATTAATGCTATCATGGTAACTCTTACCAAACAAAAATAATTTGCCGCTTTTCCTTTAGCCTCTAAGTAATAATAGCAAGAACTCAGCATAGAGGATACTATAAACTTAGTTTAGTGTACACCATTGTCTAGAATCATGTGTAGCCACATTTCATCCCTTTAACAGGCTTATTTTGTAGTACCATGATAAAAACACCCTTCGCATGGAATGCAAAGCTCGAAGCTAAGACAAGGTGTTTGATCAAACCATTATAAACCAGGAAATTCAATCTTGTAGTACCATGAAATAAACATCCTCCGCATGGAACGCAAGGCTCGAGGCCAAGATGAGATGTTTACCCCACACCACTATGAACCGACAATGGAGGCCGTGAGATCCAACCCTTGTATCTTTCTCCCACTAGAAATTTTAAAACAAGTGGATTGTCTTGAAATCATTGTGATCTAATCACAATTTTAACCCTATACATTAAATGTGTTTAATTGTTTAAATTCAATGTGATGTAACTAAGTCATGTCACAATAGCGTAATGAACATTCGCGCAATCACAAAGAAGTTTAACCTTGTAATCCGTGAAGTAAATACCCTCCGCTTGGAATGCAAGACTCGAAGTCAAGACAAGGTATTTATTCACATTACAATAAACTTAACAAAAGGGTTATTTCTGCACTCCCACTCATTATTTGGGTTTTTCTTTAAATAATTGTGATCCTATCACAACTAGTAACCTTGCACTTGATAAAGACTCTAATCTCATTAGAATCACTAACTAAAATGGAAGTCCTAAACTATTTAGGAATCCTTAAACACTAATGAATCAAAAATTAGTTATATAGAACTCTATCCTAAATTTACTAAATAAAGTATTCTAATTTCATTAGAAACTATATAACTTTTAATTAGAATTTTAATCTCATTAAAAACCTCTAATTAAAATAAATTAAGAAGTTTTAATCATAAAACAATTTAGGAATAAGAGTTCTATTTAACTAACATCTTTAATCTCATTAGGTCTTTTAGTTAGAACCATGAGTAATCACATCACACATTGCCTTACACCTTATACATTTGAAAACATTTAGAAAAGATTCCAAATTCCCTTCAGATGCATTTTCGCGAGAATCTCGTGACTAGGCTTTTCTCGCGAAAACAAGTTAAGCAAAAAAATAGAAAACACAAAATTCAGAAAGAAACTTTCGCTACTGTCTCGCGGGTATCTCGCGACTAAGCGCTTCCCGTGAAAACTTTTGTGCTTCAGTGGCATTTTTCGCGAGTATCCTCGTGAGAAGCTTACCCGCGAAAAACCCGTTTTTTTAGTTTTCACAGAGCAGATGAAGACAGTTTTCTACGGTTTTCATGAACATAAAAACACCATATGAACATGAAATGCAGAATTTGATATCAAAACCGAATTCCATTGATGCTATAGCCTTAAAGATTAATTTAACAAACTTTAATTAAAATTTAAACAACATCATAACATCAATATCAGTTTTTATCAAATCATAGTTTTAATAACAATGCAGAAAATTAAATGCATATACTTCTGACAACATGAAACTATAATCTCTAATATAACATCACTCGTATATTAATATATGTAATCATGAACTGATATCACAACACCAATGGTTTATATATCCGGACATGAATCTATACATATATTAATTTAATCAATGATATCATACACACAATTCTGCAGAAACTTAAAAACACCAAGAAAACGTTTTTTTTTCTTTGATTCTAAAATTCAATCACATGTTATACAAGCATGACATTGAAGACCGCTCTGATACCATTTGTTGGGAAAATCTGGTTTTGTATCTCATACAAAACACACAGCGGAAGCAACAAAAACAGATCTACTTCAATCATGAAAGATAAACATGTAACCATGAATTCTAGAATAAAGAATAGGGTGCGTACCTTGATGCAGTGAATTTCAAAACTTTGACTTGAGAATACCTTTAATCTTCATCTCAATTCCACATGGTGCCCAAGATGTGTGGTCTCTTAATCAGTCTTTTGTACATAGACTCTCAAAGAAAAATCCTTCTTCTTCTCCTTGTGGAGAAAAACTGATTTCTTTTCTTTTTTATCATACGTACTTTTAACTACTCTCATAGTCTCTTTATTTAATAACTCTTATTAAATAATGACTGATTATCTAATTGGGTTAGCCTTTTGGGCCTACCAATTGGGCTTTTGTTTGTGGCTTGAGATGGGACCAAAGGGAACAAATAAGACTCTAGCTCCAATGGGCCTTGGGCTTTTCTGTCAACTCTTGACAAGTCCAAAGTTACCATTAATTATATTCAATACCACTATAAGAATATAATTGCACTCTAGGCCTTATTAATAAATTATATCCCAATACTTTATTATACATTCAACCCCTTCATTAAAATATTCGTAGTAATACAAAGTCATGAATATAGACTGCCACTTTGAAGATTACTACATCTTAATCCTTGAGTACCCGGTTTAATCCTTTATGTTATTCATCATATATTTATGAAATCCAATTTCATAAATATATACTTTAGTAACTTCTTACTAAAGTGGTTGGGCCCAACACTCTGAATAACCAAAACCATTAAACTTATCTCAAGGGAATATTTTATATCTTTGTTAAGAGACTATGAATTCCATCTTGAGAATATATGTTCCATCAACACTAAATGCGGCTGCCCAACATACTGAGATTTTGACCGTAACTTATAGATCTCACTCCTGATATATCAAAGTAAACTACATCTCATGATCAGGTCCATTATTCTCTCAGGATTTAAAGTTGATGTAAATAGAAGTCGTGAGATTTATTATTCATTTGACAGTCGTTAGGAGAATAATAAATCTCACAGCGGTCCAGTTCAATATGTCTTAACTCTTAAAACATATCAACATACCAACTAGAAGTCTCCACTTCCATGATCAAGACAAATCATCGTAGTTGATATGTTATAGTCTTCGCAGATGAAATGCCCAATTTCATCACCGACTACGAACTAAAATTCTGAGTTTACAAAGAACTTGTGATTTATATTTTTCTGTGACTTTTCACATAAATCACATATTATGCATCTCATGGACTAAGATAATGTCATATTAGTTCATTTATAAATAGTCTCATATAACTAAATAATTTAATTATTTATGACATGCCAATAAATTGGATTTTAGGACATAAATCCCAATAGTATTAACCATGATGTGAACAGTAACTGTGCACCAAAGAGAAAGAGAGATAAGAATATTCTAGGCACTTTAGCCTCATTTTCCTTTAATGAAAGTCTGAATAAAAGACTCCTAATACCTTTAAGAAGCTCTAGAATAATCTAGATCAAGTATCATTTAAAAACTATGGTCATAGGTGAAAGACAATTTCATGAGGGATCTAAATTGCAAGTATTAATAGTCAATAAACAGATTTAGAAGCGACCCCAAACATAAGAGTGTTGTGCATTTTAGCCTAAAAAGTTTGGAGTGGTTTTGCAATCTTTCTAGTTAGATGATCAATTTTAACAAATCTGCAGTGTTTAACCTGAGTGTGTAAAGAACATGTTTTAGCTCTTTTTAAGGTTAAAGAAGCTAATAGACTTGGTAACACCTGTATCTCAATGAAGTCTAGTTGAAGGCAAAATTGTTGTCTCTGGCTGGAAGATTGACTTTGCTTAAACCTGTGCTTACTTCACTGCCTCTCTATCATTTTTGGGACCCTTTAGAAGGTGTTGGAAAGTTCATTCTATGAATTTGATCACAATTTGTTTTTCAAATTGAACCAAAGTTGTTTGTTATTTAAGGTGTTGCAGGCCAAAAATTGTAGACAAAATAATATATTCAGTGTTAGGATGAGATGTTTTGATTTTTGGGGTTGGAAAGGTATACTCTATTGTAGAAATTTAGTGTTGACTGAGGCTAAGTGGTGTGTAGGGGATGGTAAATCTATCCTAGTTAATCACCTTGCTTGGTTTATTATGAAAGAGGGGGTGGATAATGGTCTTAGTTCTTCTGTGCATTTTGTGGCAGATCTGATTGATCAAGATGGATTTTACTAGAAGACCTTTTTCATTAAGTCTCTTTACCATCCTTTTGTGGCAGATGAGATTTTAAGATTGCTGTGTCCAACGGGAATCGTAAGAATAAGGCCATTTAACTACACTCACAGTTTGGGATTTATTATTTTGTGAAGAAAAGTATCATCCATATAAAGCACAAAAGCTTAGATGATCAATTGAGTTCTGCTTCTCTTGTCAGTCAAAAACTTAGGACCAAGTTACGGAAGTTGAAGTTAGTACACAATGCTTTACTTGTTAAAGAAAAGTTGGTTAAAAGACAAATTATATCTTCCGCATGTGTATTTTGTGGTGAGAATGAAGTGATTGCAAACCACTTGTTTTTATCTTCTTCTATTGCTAGAGCAGTTTGGTTTTCTTGTGAATGTGGTTTCAGACTTGATCTGTTGCAACCAAAGTCAATTGGATTCTAAACGAAACATTTTATTAATGCTTTTTATGAGGATGGCTCTGTTAACTCCTTGTTTATGGCTGTGGTGGTTGGGAGTTCTGTGGTCTGTGTGGTTTTCCAAGAACAAAGTTGCTTTTGAAGGATGGTCTATTTCACCTAATGTGATGGTAAAATTGTCTTTTATGATAAAATTATGGCACAGGACTTTTATGAAATTTCAATTTTTCCCTCACATAAACTACCTGTAACATATAAACTAATGAGTCAATTTAAAACTATTTTAACCCTGAGACTCTCATTATATAACCTTCGAAAGTATATAGATTTGCTTCAATCGGATACAGCATGATGGCCTCACACATGGAAACTATTAAGCTATCAAAATTGAAAATTTCTCTAAGGACAACAACTTTCGCTCTTGTTCCATGGCTACATCAATAAAGCTATGTCTTTTTTATTGCATACATAAAAGAATACTAATCCATAAAAGCATTCAAACTCCTCTTACTTATTTTTTCTATTGGTTACTTTGTGACACAGCTTATTGGGAAAACCCCAATGGTTTACCTGAATAATATTGTAAAAGGGTCTGTAGCAAATATTGCTGCCAAGCTTGACCCCAATGTTTATGAATGTTCTTACAAGGTTCCTTTATATTTTTCTATGTTGATGGTTGATTTTGAAGAAAAAAAATTCCAGGATGTCCCATAAGTCAAATTGTCAATAAGGACTAGAGTGTACAATGTAACTGTGCTATAGATGGTGTTGTAATTGCCTAGCTGGCATTGTGTACTTATACTTTAGTGTATATATACTTGTATTGGAGGTGTGCCTACATTAGCATTGTATTGTACTAGAATTAGTACAATGGTTGTTTCCCTTTTGTGCTGCTTCTCTTTGTTTCTTCTTATGCTTAGCCAGAATTGCTACATTATGCTAAACTGACTCAGACTTCATTTGTGCAAGTAAAAGTTGAATGCACTAATTCCCAGCCAACAAAATTTCAAAGCAACTAACAAAAGGATGGATTTGCTAAACGACTCATCTGATTTCCAGCACCAGTGAGTTTCTATACTTTCCCCTCTAGATGTGAATATACAATTTTTAGTAATCTTCGATGAAATCATGAAAGCATATGCTTAGCTCTATATGGTCATATTAAAATTAACCAATCCAAACCAAATTTAAGTGGGGTATCTGTTTTGGGTGTTTGGCAACTAGTTGATTAGCATAGCCATCAGATCATGGAAGCATATGACAATGAATTCAATTCAAACACTCTGCTTGCATGAGTTGGTGGGGGTTCCTTATAGACATTAGACTATTGCCTAGGCTTTAGGACTGTTAATTTATGGGTACCACCATAGTTTGAGCCTAGTACTAATAAAGGTTCAATAAGGTTTAACAACCTTTAGCCTACATATTATAGTATCACTGCAGATTTTGTATATACAATTAAAGTCGGTAATATATGCAAGGATGCAGACTTCGAGTCGAGCGATGACATTGTACTCGCAGCATATATAGCTGGGTGTGCAAGTGTCGTAGCTTACTTGGAGACCTATATGACCAAAGTACCAATGCATACAAATAGACAAACAAGGTATGAATGGGTACTGTATACATTAAATGGAAATGAGTAGAAATGTCGCAATGTCTTTAGAATGTCAAGCCATGTGTTTTGACAATTGTGTAATACATTGCGCACTCAATATGGATATGACGGTACTAAAAGAGTTTGCTTGGAAGAGTCTGTGGCAATGACATTGGTGGTACTTGGTAATGCCATAGGTAACATAATGGTGCAGGATAGATTTCAGCATTCGGGTGAGACAGTGCATCGACACGTGGCCATGGTAGTTACATTGTTAGCCACCGTTATGGCAGCAGACATTATCAAGCCTGCTGATCCTACATTTATAACGTGCCATCACATATTCGCAATTCAGATCGATGTTGGCCACATTTCAAGGTACTTTGTGAATTTGGTATCTTGATTTGATTTTATTCTAATTATCTTTATGGTCATACCACTTATTTCATTTCACATGGTATTTTTGTGGCAATGGTTAGGGTTGCATTGGTGCGATTGATGAGGCTCATGTCCTCGTGGTCTTACCAGTTGATGAGCAACACCCATACAGAGGAAGGAAAGGGATCACAACAACGAATTGCATGTGCGCATGTGATTTTGGCATGAAATTCACATTCGCGTGTGTTGGATGGGAAGGGTCATCGCATGACACAAGAATCTTTTTAAGTTGCCTCAATAATGAGAGTGACAACTTCCCAAAACCTCCAACTGGTTTGTAAATATGCATTTTAATTACAGTATTAAAGTATGTATTATGTAGTGAAAATGCTAATGTAATAAACATGTTCATTTGCAGGAAAGTATTATCATGTTGATTCAGGGTACCCTATGAAGAGAGGGTTCCTTGAACATATAAGGGGGAGAGGTACCACATCCCCAATTTTCAGCAAGGTGAAGAGTTGCATCGGCCAGAGGAGAAATTTAATTATCTCCATTATTCACTTCGTTCGGTCATAGAACGAACTTGTGGAGTTTGGAAGAATAGATGAAGAATTTTGAGAAGTATGCCACCCTTTCACATACGCACTCAATGTTGCATAATTGTTACTACAATGGCTCTTCACAATTTCATTAGAGTACATGAAAACAATGACGTTAAACGCTCCAGATTTGCATGGGGCACATATGGAAGTAGTGAGGGAGGTCATTACGATGGAATGGCATATGTAGGATGCGTCCATCGTAGGACTTAAGTTGTTACGGAAGTTATATTCCCCTTAATTGATTATGGTGACTATTATTTTTGTCACAATAGAAATTAGTGTGGTTGAAAATACCATTAATATTATGGTAATTTTTTTGTGGTGACCATAACTGATGGTTCACAAACTTCAACGTAATACCATTGTGTTTTATGGTGATTTTTTGTTGGTAAGCATAATTGATGGCTCACAAAACTTGATTGTAATATCTTTGATTTATGAATTTGAATATATTGCTACATGTGAAACTCATGGGTATTGCAACAGTAGATTTCAAGCTTATAGGGGACTTCTGAATAGACTTCAATCTTATTTGAACAAGAGATAAACTCAATGAATTTTAAGATTGCAACAGTAATCTGCCAGGAATTTAAAAAAAAAAAAAAAAATCTACACTCTATTTGTTTTAAAGACACCAAGAACCCTAACTATCAATTGTTGGCAAAGTGTATATAGATAAATAAATAATATATATATATATATATATATATATATATATATATATATATATATATATATATATATATATATATGTATGTATATATAGACACACATATACAACGATAGAACTTACAATCTCCATCAACTTGGCCATTAACATTATCTCCATCAAACGTCTCCACATTGTTTTAAGAAGTACAACTACATACATATCATAAATTGTTACTTGCAATAGTATGATTAACATACAAAACAAATGTAATAATACAAGTCTGTATTATTACATACATACACATCCCATTATGGCAAACACATCTGCCTCATTTTGACTTCCCCAAACCTAGTAAACAAGATAAGCAATACTAGAAACATGACCCAGGAAACTACTAGAGCTATTGTCAACTTCTTTGCTTTCTCTTCAAAAATCATGCGTGCAGCCTTTGCTCTTTCAGCCTTTTGTTTTGCAACTCGCTCCCTTTCCAATGCTGAGTTTGTCAGGGCGTGTGCTTGCTTTAACTCTTCATTTGCAACTTCCACCGCATGCTCCAATCTCTTGAATTTGGCTATAGCTATAGGTGCTGTTGCTACACCACGCGTATAACAAATGCTGGTGTCTAACCACTTAAAGAACTTGCATGCATGGTCATCATTCTACACAATACAATACAACACATAAACAAGAATACAATGAATTGGTTCTTTAATGCACAACACAAATATTTTGCCAATACTTGGATATGGTACTTACTGGCAACCAACAGCGACAAGTATAAAACCTCCTACCAAATGTATGAAGTTTCAGGGAAGTCCTAATGATGCAATTGTCAACGTCACAAAAATGGCCATCATAATTGGAGAGATAGTACCTTGTTTCCAACATTGGCATATTTTTTTCTTGAAAAAGAAAAATAGAGGATAAGGTGCATATGTAAGTAATCAATATAACTGAAGAAATAAGAGAGCTAAATAACATCAACCTAATAAGCAATCTCACTGGTAAAAAGTTAAACTGCTACTTTGCTACTTAACTAGCAGCAATTGTCACAACTGCAAAAGGGACAATGAAGCAGACCAGATCAAGCCCAAGAGTAAGTACCAATCCAAAACACAAACTAGTTTAATTTACCAAGATTTACAGTCATTTCTCAGATTCATTGAAAATGAAAGTGCTACCTCTAAACTATTAAAGATAAAAACTTTGTAAAAAAAAAAAGTAACTAATAAATAGAGAGGACTAAAATTCCAGCAAATGAAACCCACTAACAAGAACTGAAATTCAAACAAAACAGGATAGAAAATAGTGAACAAAAATTTAGAGAAGTCACCTTAGCGAAGTGGGTTTGGCTTTTTTTCTTTTGCTTTTGGTTTTTTGCTTTCAAGCTAATTCAGCTGATACTTTCATGTGTGTCCCACTTCCCAACTGCCATTCATTTCAAGTTTCAAGGAGTACTGTCAAGCAGTTTTTATTTTATTTATTTATTTATTTTCGCAGGCAAAACATAACAGAGTTACAGTCTTTTAGTCTTAGAGGCAACAATGCAAACATATGCATAATCAATAAGAATCAATCATACAGACTAAGAATCCACAAATGACCATAAATTTAAATGGTAAAAAGCAAAATTGAATGGTACATATATCAAAATTTCCAATAAATCACCAGATATCTTCTTCTCCTTTTTTTTGGGAAATATTTTCGAAGAAACCAGGAATTCTTGATGTGCAGCACATACTTTCTATAGAATTGCAAAGCCATTCAAGATTAAAGAAGTCCTACATTTCACACTCTACAATGATATTGAGACGCTATTGTAGCAATAAGACTTATTTATTTACTAGCAAGACAACAAACACAATGAATGAATAAATGGATGATTAAACACCTCATTACCAGAGAAATCTTTAACCAATAGATTAAAGTTGGACGATAATTTATTAAAAGGGAAACCAGAGGTCATAAAGAACCAAACATGTAATACACACAACTAGTCAATCAGTTTTATGACAAGAAAAACAAAAATTAAGAAAGTTGAAGATCTAATGAATAAGATAGATACCCTCATACCCCACCAACAGAGAAATACTGAATCAAAATCATGTTATGTGGTTTATGTTAAAAAACAAAAACACCATTGGCTCCACAGTTGTCATAGCAACCAAACTATACTAAAAGAGGGGGGGGGGGGGGAGGGGGAGGACTTCATGATTCATGAACCTTAAGTTTTTCCATTGAACATACAGATCAATAAAACAATTTGTTATTTTTTATCATTCTTCGACATGTCCAAAACACAATATAATGTCATTCAGCCTTGCAAATCAGACTTCTCTACCATCAAATCCAAGAACTTAAATTGAAATCTGTAACATTTACTTCCTACTAGGTCCAATCTTCAGCGAAAAATTTAGCATAATAGAACGAAAAAAAAAAAAAAAAACCAAAACCCCAACCAAAACTCAATATAATAAAACCCACAAAACCAAACCAAACCAAACAAAACCCACTTCGTCATTGTAACTAGTAAACAAAAACAAAGCGAAGTGAACTAAGAAATAAAATATAAAAAACAAAACTTTCAGATTTCATTACCTGCAAAAATGAGTGAGCCACAATGAAAGATATCGAGAGGCTTTCTACAGACTACATAATGAAAATGCGCTGTGCTTGTTTATGTGAGAGAGAGAGAGACACCATAAAAAAACCAACGACCTCTGCAGCTGAAACCAACGGCCCTGCCACGCACAGAAACACAAACACAAACACACAGTTTAATAACTAAACATATTCAATTAAATATCAAACACCATCACAATTCACAAACTCAAAAACCCATTTACCCAAAAATTAAACAAATGGGTTAGCAAGTGAAATTGGAAGAGGCGTGAAATGGGTTTATGGGAAGAGAGGTGTTAGGCTGGGAGAGGAGTGAAATTGGAAGAGAGTGAAATGGGTTTATGGTAAGAGAGTGACATTTGTGGGAGAGGAGTGAAATTGGGGAAGAGGGTGAAATGGGTTTATGGAAGGAAGAGTACACTAGAGGGAACTCGATCTTTGCCGGCGTGGGACTGGGTTGTCTTCCTCGTGGATTTCTCTTCTGAGCTCTTCGCCAGCGTCGAACTGATGTAGGTCTTCCTCGTGGATTTCGTTGGTGGGCGTGGAACTCTCTTCTCAAAGACACAAGCATTAGCTAGGGTGGGTGAGGAGTGAATAGAAGAAAAAAAAAAAAAAAAAAAAGAAGCAAAAACACGACCCTTAAATAGATTCAGCTGAGCTACAGTCCTCGGACCCAAAAATAATCAGCACGCGTTTTTCACTTACTTGCTACAATATTTTCAGTTTTCAGTTTTCAGCAAAATAAGCAGTATCTAAACGGACCCTATTACGTAGTTATTGAGTATTGGCCAATTGTTTCCCGCACGCCATGTGAAAAACATTCCGGAACCCACTTTTCTTTTTTGTGTTTGAGTGGAAGTAGATGAGGAGATTTGTAATTTGCTGTATTTCTGTTATCACCTCCTCTTCTTTCTTGTTCTTTTAGTAAAAGACTTTGCAATTAGACCGACAACAACAAAGTGCGCTGTGAGATTTTAAAACGGAGCTGCAATCCCACACAATCTAATGGGCAATGGGTTCTGCAACTACTCACAAAAAATGTCAAAAAAATAGAAAATATTGTGAAAAAAATACTCACACAAAACCAGCTGCAACCAAAAAATGACAGCATCGACAGTAGTGGCAGAATGTATCAAAATTAATGAGTAACTAATTTTACTCAAAAAAAATATCATTATCAATGGCCTTCCCACACAACAAAACCAACTGACTTAGGCATGACAATAAGAGTGTCAATATTGAAATATATGGGGATAAATTTCATATGATTATAATATTCTGATTTTTTCAGAAAGTTTACTTTTGCTAGCACATGGCCAAAATTCACATTTTTCTGCTTACTAATTTGCACACTTTTTTACAATTTAACTGACCCCAAGATAAATTGATTTCCATAATGAACCGCTTATATTGTGCTTCAACATAGATTTACGGGATACATTTTACCCAGCTCAAATAGAGCAAGAGATGCCAAACTTTGGGCGATAAGGGATGGTTTTAATGTGTATTAATCTGAACTCATTAGTTGCAGTTGAGATTGAGATTGATGCAAGAATAGTTTTTGATTGGGGTTTCTAATAATTGTAGTAATAAAATACATCATGCAACTCTCATCATGGATTGCATGAACCTCCTCGGCCAATTCCTGCAAGTGATGGTGAAACTTTGTGAGGCAAACCAGTGTGCTGACAGACTTGCCTTAAAAGGACTACACTTGACTCAAGATTTTGTTGTGTATGATAGTTCGCCTGTAGACATCTCTATATTATTGCTTTATGTAAAATTTCGACATGTATTATAAGAAGCTATGTCCTAAATTATCTGCTTTATTTAATCTATGAAACTTCTTTATAACCCCAAAAAATAAAAAAATAAAAATAAAACAGAATTTAACTCGAGAGGAGTAAAATTTATAAATGACTTATTCAATTACTCATATACTCATATGCATGTGAATGTATAAAGCATTTGAGACCAATTAAAATTAAAATTTATAATACCAAGTGATATTTTGACGTAAGAAAACCACAAAAGATAGTATGTTCGCTATATAGCCTATTTTGCATATATCTATTAGGATTATTTACATAAATAATTGAGATTTTCAAAGTAGAAATTCAACTTACAAATAGAATGATTTTTTGGTAGTTAAATAAATGCCAAATGCAGCTTACATATGTAAGTTTTTGTTAGGGATAATTACAGTAAACCCACCTGAGGTTCGGCCCGTTTTCACTTTGCCTACCCGTGGTTCAAAATTTATCACTTTACCCACCTGAGGTACCTTCTGTTAGAGATCTGTTACCCACCTCTCCCTTTGCCGTTAGAAGAACACATTTTTAAAGAAAAACAAACATAACACGAATCAAAAATTTAAGGTTTGAATTTTTTTGAAAGAGCTTGGAGGGTTTTGTGTCTCTATACAAGGACAAAAGACAACAACACGTTTTCAGAGTTGAGTTCAAGGGTATGGTTCTGTGTAATGGTTTTGTGTAATGATCTCTGTTGTGAAATAAATGGCCAAACCAAAATAAAAAAAGAGGTATGAACACTCTTCACTCTTCAAACAACGACCCAACCCAAAACACATGGGTGGTTCATAATCTTTTTTCCCCTTCAACGACCCAACCCAGAACACTCTTCACTCATCAACATGATCTTCCCCTTCAACATGATCTTCAAACAACGACCTAACCCAGAACACCAACGGCCAAACAACCAAACAACAGCAGCGACCCAACCCAAAACACATGATCAAAAAATTTTCATACCTAAAATATCTCTCTGAGATCTTCCTATTGGGTTGGGCGTGAGTGTGAGTCCGAGTGTAAGTGTGGTGGGAGAGAGCTCAAAGCCAACGATGGAGTCAACGGAGACATTGGCAATGCCTGAGGCTACGACGGTAGGTACATCGCTGATATGATTGGGGCTTCTCACACCCATCCCGTCAAGAGTTCTTGGACATCCAGTGGCCGGAAAAGCCTTGGCGGCTTGTAGTAACTCCGACGCGGTGGTTCTCGGCTCTGTTAAGGTGGGTTTCTCGTTGGGCTCAGTCTCCGATGCCGAGGTTACTCATGGACGAGGCCATCGTGACTCTGGGTCCACCGGTGTTATGGTGGGTAGCTCGACGACAGCGGAGATTGAGGCTCCGAGTCTGATAGTGGTGTCGCCGATCCTTAGTCAGTATCCATGGGTGGTTCATAATCGTTTTTCTCCCCTCTCAGACCTGATGATTGGGTTGTTGATGAGTTTGTGGAAGGGGAAGATCATGTTGAAGTACAGAAGAGCCACCACCGGTGTAGTTCTTGTTTTAATTTCAAACAATTTGATTTGTAGTTGTTTGGAATTTTATTTGTTACATTCATATACATTTGTTTTTAATATCAAACCCTAACTTTTTGATTCGTGTTATGTTTGTTTTTCTCTAAAAATGTGTTTTTCGAACAACAAAGGGAGAGGTGGATAACAGATCTCTAACGGAAGGGACCTCAAGTGGGTAAAGTGATAAGTTTTGAACCACGGGTAGGCAAAGTGAAAACGGGCCAAATCTTAGGTGGGTTTACTGTAATTATCCCTTTTTGTTATTTTAGTTAATATAAATTCTTTATAAAATTCTAATTGTAATAATTTAAAAACAACACGATGAACATTTTTGTACTTTAAAAACTTTTTAGTTTAGCTTAAAAAAATATAACACTATTAAGTTTATTATCTAATCATCTTCATACTTTATTATTGTTTATATATTAATTTTTTATGAAAGAGAATAAATTAATAAAAAAATTGATATCCTATTATATTATATTATATTATATTTATGAAAGGTAACAATAGCGTATTTTTGTCTCTTTAATTTAAACTCTAATTTCTTAATTTTTATTTCCTGATATTGGTTTTTATAGGATCTAATTCATAATGAACATTAGGCAAAATTACAAATTGCACTCCTAACTTTGCTTAAAATATAATTTAGACACTAATTTTACTTTCGTCCAATTTAGTCTCATGAATTTCATTTTTATCCAATTCAATCACTTGTCTACTTTTGTTAATGAATTGTTGTTCACTCTTCGATTTCTGCTTTTCATCAGATTTTAAAATTTTTAAAAATCTAAGTAACTAATGAGTCAAAAAAAAATCTAAGTAACTAATAAAAAATATAAAAAAAGAAAAATATTTTTTTAAAATAATAATAATAAACCAATTCCAATTTCGATCAAGAGGTTCCGCAAGAGAGGTAGTAGTCTCTTTGTGGCCCAAAATCGGCTTGGGTCATCAATCGCATCTATCGTCTATTATTCAAAGTAGGCTTTTGAATAATGGGTTAGCTGCATTTTTGGGTACAGTATAGGTATCTGGGTAAGGCCCAATAGTTGGATTTGTTGTGCTTTCTATGTATTTGGGTATGTTCTGATTGCGTTAACGTCATAAATGAGCAATCAAATTGTACAGAAAATTTTCATCATAAAACGATTTTTCTTCTTTCTCCCTCTTCATCAAACGATTCATCAAAAAAAAAAAATATATATATATATATATATATTTTTTTTTTTTTGCTGAAAATTATTTTTTATTAATTTTTCTTCTTTTTACTGGAAAAAACAATTTTTAAAAAAAAATAAAAAAATTCAATCATTTTGGGTTACTAATAGCAATTTTGACAGAAATTAGGACATTTTGGCATTTTACCCCCTTTTTTTTTTAATTGGCAATATATCCCTGTTTCAAAACTATATAGGTTCGTGCCCCTGTT
This sequence comes from Quercus glauca, assembly GCA_023736055.1. Taxonomy (NCBI): domain Eukaryota; kingdom Viridiplantae; phylum Streptophyta; class Magnoliopsida; order Fagales; family Fagaceae; genus Quercus; species Quercus glauca. The sequence goes on along the minus strand of CM043325.1, from coordinate 26,403,160 downwards.
TCGATACTCGATGACCCTAAAATCGAGTTACTTAAAGTACTCGATTGGTTTAAAATCGAGTTATGTCCGATCAAACTTAAAAAAAAAAAAAAAAAAAAAAAAAAAGAGCATAAAACTCGAGTAAATGGAAATCGAGTACCAAAATGCCACTATAGGGCTTAAAAACGTCACTATAGGGCTAAAAAAAACGCCGCTATAGGGCCACTGAAACTGATATTCATACTTATAAAAAAAAATTTCCAGAAAAACGCCATTATAGGGATGAAAAAACGCCGCTATAGGGCCACTGAAACTGATATGCATACTTGTAAAAAAAAATTTCCAAAAAAACGCCACTATAGGAATGAAAAAAACGCCGCTATAAGGCCACTGAAACTGATATTCATGCATGTAAAAAAAATTTTCTAGAAAAACGTCACTATAGGGATGAAAAAACGTCGCTATAGGGATAAAAAACGCCGCTATAGGGCCACTGAAACTAATTTGCATACTTGTAAAAAAAACTTATAAAAAATTTAAAAAAATTTACATGAAACTCGAGTTCTATGCAATTTTTTTTTTTTTTTTTTTTTTTTTTTTTTTTTTTTGAGTTTGATCGGTCATAACTCGATTTTAAACCAATCGAGTTTTGCGTTGAAACTCGATTTTATGGTAATCGAGTATCGAAACAGGGGCATATGCCTATATAGTTTTAAAACATGGGCATATTGCTAAATTTTTTAAAAATTAAGGGCAAAAGGCCAGAATGTCCCAGAAATTGAACAAAATGCCTAAATTAATAAAATTGAAATTTCAAGGATTGAATTGTATGAAAGTAAGTTATAGGATTGAATTGAATTTCAGGCAAAGTTAGAGGGCGTAATTTGTAGTTTAATCTAAAAATTATTAAATATGTTTCTGTCTATTTAAAGAAAAAAAAATTGAAATTTAACATATAACTGAGTCAATAGCTTTTTAATAGAGATGATAGCTTATCAAATCAAAAAAAAAAAAAAAAAAATTTAAATGAAAAACAAACTTATATATGTAAATATGAAACAACTATTTTGTGTCTTTTTTTTTTCTTTTTTTTTTTTTTCTTTTTTTTTTTTTTTTTTTTGTGATTGGTGAAAGGAATTTATTTTAAATGATGATACAACTAGGAGTGTGCAGCCAACTCGCCAAAATTGACCCGACCTAGCCCAATTCGTCGGGTTGGATTGGTTTTTAGTGGTGTAAGGTTGAATTTATTCAACTATGTGTTGGCTTTATTCTGTGCCAAATTTGTTTATAATTCAGCATTTAGAAACCCTGTATTTAGGTGGGAATAATGTAAGGGTTGTGTGTGAGAGAGTGTGAAGAATTGATCAAGTGTGTGCAATTAAGAGGCAACTCATGACTGGATCTCGCGACTGACTCGCGAGTGGTGACTCGCCAGAATGTGTCACATGTGTGGAGCATGTAGGAAGTTGAAGGGTCAAGACAGCTGGATCACTACAGGGCAAAAAGTACAGTCTGACCTTTCTGTTATCTGGCGACTGGAACTCGCAACTCATCCTAGTCGCGAGTGACTCGCCAGTGCTCCCTGTTTTGCTGAAAACTGATTTTTCACATTCCATCTCATACCTTACTATAAATACCCTTATACGCACTAAATGTAGAGAGCTTCCAAAGAGAATTTTGAGAGAGAAATCCCAGAGAATAACAAGATTGATTCATCCATAATCTTATATATTTGATTCTCCAAATTCCTCTATTCTTACCCTCTCCATTTTCATACCCATGAGAGGATTTTAAGCCAAATCCTTACCTCACCACATTCAGAGCAGTGAGAAGGTTCTTGGTGTTTAGGAAGCAGTTCAAGAGAGAACCAATTCATTTTGATTGATGCAATGGGCTAAATGCGGGATCCGGTAAGCTAGAGAAGATAAGGTTAGGCGTAACCCTGTTGGAGCAAGAAGTTTAGAGGGCTTAGGTGCATCGGGTAGATTAGACTTGGAGGGTCTATTGCTATTCATGTATCTCAACTGATTTTCTAGTGGATCATTTTACCACTTGGAGGGCGATGGAGAGGTTTTTCATCGAGTTCTTCAGTTTCCTCTTCAATAACACGTGCCGGTGTTATCTTGCGTTTGCTTCTCTCTATCCCTTACTCTTTGCTTTTAATTACTGCTGTGTTATGATTAAATTATGGCTTAAAGTAGTTTGTATATTTAGATATAGCTTATATTTATCATTCCACACATACATTGTTTGAATATAAGCTTGTTTTGAAATATTTGAATTTGGGGTTCTAAACATTCACAAGTGTTTTATACACTAAGTGAGCTTTCAAGTGGGTTGGTGGGTTGGGCTGGGTTATTAAAATTTTTTTAATAGTGGGTTGGGTTGGGTTCAGTTCAGGTCATAAGAATCACAAACTTGCCTAACTTGACCCGACCCACCTATATATTTAAAATTTAAATTATATAATTAATATTTGTTTATTTAATTTTTCCCTCTATTTGGATCTTACTATATAAAATTCAATTATCTCACAAACCCTAACAATCTCATTTCTATCTCTGTCGCCTCCCACTCCCATGCTCCTGCTCCATTCCAATTCGTTTATAACTGAGTTGGAATACTAGTTCATGTATGTTTTGTTTATCAATTCAGTTGGATATAGTTTGTTTATAACTGAGTTGGAATAATTGTTCATGTATATTTTGTTTGTCAACTCAGGTGGCACATGAGGTATATTTTTTTCTGCTTAATTTAATAATAATAGTAATTAATAAAAAAAAATGTCCAACCCATGAGTTCAACCTAACTTAACCTGATCCATGTAGGTTGGGTTGGGTTTAGTTGTACCCTTGTGATGGGTTGGGTTAGGTTGGATTTTTTTTAACCCACCATGGTGGGTTAGGTCGAAAAATCCCCTTAACCTGACCTAACCCAACCCATGCACACCCCTAGACACAACTATTATAAATTGTACTACATAAATTTAGAAACTGATATATCAATTTAAAAAAAAAAATTAAGATATTTATTTATTATAATGTTGATTGATTTGGCACCATTCACATTCATGATTGGCACATTATCTTGTAAATATTTGTAGTAAAATTGGCAGTAATTTTATTCTGGCATTGATGTTTCACTAATTCTGTTCAATTCATTATCACATTAGTTTGTAAGATTTTAGTAAAATTAGTAGCAACTATAGCATTTTTGTTATTGATATTTTGTTAATACTAAATAAACACTAGTTTTCATTAAAAAGAAAATTTGTGTCCTATCCTTGGATTTGTGTTCCACTTTATACTCCACCAATCATAATTTGTCCTATATTCATTTTACTTTCCTTATAAAATAATTAGAGTATAAAATGGAAAAAAAAAAAAAAATCACATGACATACAATGATTGATGGATCATAAAATGGAACACTAAAAGTAGAACAGATGATTTATATTATGGAATTATAGGTATTAGCTATTTTGTTTGGCGGGCTAGGAGGAATTAATTGCCCAAAGTCATATCCTTTTATGAGTCCAATTAATGAGCCGTTAACGGGTGTAGTGCAGCACTCATTTAGAACATATTTATTCTTACCACAGCACATCTTTGGTGCGGTGGTCACTCCACAAGTATAAATGCTTATAGGATGTGGGGGCTAAGAGTCGGGGTTCAAGTCTCAAGGAGAGAGTTTTACACACATATACACTTAGGTTAGGCTAGAGTAAAAATTTTATCTTGTATAAAAAAAGAAAAAAAAAAGAATATATTTATTTTTAATTTTATTGAGAACAAAGCTAGCTTTTATTCACAGTAGTGTCAGTTTGACATGCCAACATAAAAACACATCAACTTTAGTAATGAGATCAAACTACCCCTCTCCTATTTCTCCCCAATTCAAAAACAAACTAGAAGACTCACCCCGACTCAAAACACACTAGATAAACTCAAACATTCTAATTTTCCGATCTTCAAGTCCCTTTATCTTGCTTTGATTCTAGGTTTTACGCACCATGGCTGAAACAAATGTAAATCAAATAATATACAATAATTATATCTTGTTTAATAATTCCTTAATTCGTCATTGAACATTTTTCATCTCTTTTTCTTTTTGATATTGGTAAAATGGATGAGTGAGATTATGTGTCTGTTTGGCTAGATTATTTTTTGCTAACTTATTTTACTATTCAGCTTATTTTTGCTGCTATTCATAGGTCTTGCTGCATTTTTTGGTACTATTCATGAATCCCACTTTTTGGTACTATTTATCTTACTTTGATTTTAGTTCTCAACTAATATTGGTAAAGTAAAATAAAATGGATAAAATATTGATAAAGTGAGATTTGGTGAGAAATAAAATGTGAAATGGAGGAAAATGCGTTAAGGGCGGCGCATTTTTGTCCAAAAAGAAACAATTCAATTTTTCAGCTCCTCTTATCACTCCGACTGAGTTTGCATCACTCTCTCATCACTTCATGCTAATTTTTTATTAGGTGGACCCCACAATAAATTATTCTTAAAGGGCGTTTGACCTCATTTTAAAATAAGTATATTGTGAAAATGTATTTTCCCCCTTAATGTTCGGAGTAGTTCATAATTTCTCCCCTTATTTTTAAAACCAACCAATTTTCTTATTCCTTCCATAAAAATAAAAAAAAATAAAAAAAAAGAAAAGAAAAAATCAATTTCCCCCATTATGTTTGAAAAATGAGCAAGTACCATCAATCTATTATTTTTTTTTAAATTAAATTCAACGGAATCACAATGATTGCAATGCAAATTCAAAAAGACAACAATGCAATTATCAATGTTTTCTCTTGTAGTATATGACTAATACTTCAAAAAAAAAAAAAAAAAAATCATTGACTTTAACTAGACAATAACGAATTGGGAGTATTTGCTCATTTTGCAAATATAGAGGGTGAAATTAGTTGGTTTTAAAGATAAGGTGGGATTTGTGAACTACCCCAAACATAAAGAGCGGAAATTACTTTTTTTCCCTGAGTATATTGAATTTTGCTTCTTCATCTAAAATTGAAATACAGTTTAAATATTCCCATTAATTAGTAATGGTTATATTGCAGAATTAAATTAGAAAAAAAAATAAATAATTTGGACGTGAATTTCATGCCTACCAATGATGTGGTGCTGAAGTCTTTTTAAAATGAGGATGATGACGTGAGATTAAAGCCTTCAAAGATGGTTTGTGACAGCATTCATGTTGGGAATGCTATATGTCATATGTAGGCAAGATTTAGCATAAAGGCCCAAAAAGTCGCCTACATCCGGAATTGTAAAACCTAAGTATTGCAAAAAAATTTGCAATACTACTACAGTGCAATTCTATTATAAATATATATATATATATATATATATATATATATATATTTTATTCTCTCCCACTGAGACACTTTTCTCTCTCTCTTTCATTTTTCTTTACCTTCCTTCTCGGCGTGGCCTTGTTCTGTTCTCTCCTCTGCTCAAACCTGAAACCCTTGTGTGGTGGTGGTAGTGGCAGAGGTAGGTGTGGTCTAGGTTAGTGATCGATGGTGGCAGCGTGGCGGCATGGTGAGGTGGAGATCGGCGTGGTGGTGTGGTTGAGGTGGAGATCGGCGTGGCGGTGTGGTTGAGGTGGAGATCGGCGAGGTGGGTTTGGCTGGGTTTTGATGGGCGTTTTTTTGTGGTTGTCTGGGTTTGTGGAGATTGGTGTGGAGATGGGGTGGGTCGTGGCTGGGTTAGTTTGGATTTGGATTGGTTGGTTTGGTGGTAGTGTGGTGATTGATGATGGTGGAGCCGTGGAGGCCAGTGGGGGTTGCCGTGGGTGGTGAAGGGGTGGGTTTACTAGTATGGGTCTGGGTTTGCTGTCATGGGTGTGGGTTTGGGTTTGCCGTGGGTCTGGGTTTGCTGTCATGGGTTGCTTTTTTTTTTTTTTTTTTTTTTTTTTTTTTTGTGGTGTTGATGGTCGAAGAGGGTGGTGTTGATGGTCAGAGAGGAAGGTGTTTTTTTTTTTTTTTTTTTTTTTTTTTTTTTTTTGTGGTGTTGAACAGAAAGAATGAGAGATATATTATTTTATTGTATAGAAATATTATTTTAATGAGTAGAATAGGAAAATAAAAGTTGGAATGTTGAAAGTGTTGTAAAATGACATGATATAAATGATAAAATAGACTTTGCGATGATAAAATAGAATAGTTTGTAGATTGCTGATGCAAATACTCTAATGAAAATAGATCTTTTAGGTTTATTGGAATCCACGGTCTTCTGTTGTCCATCACGTGGAAAGGTAATGTTATTGTCTCTTTGTCCCAAAAGTTTTCTAGTTTTCTATTTCTTATGCTTTTAACACCCCCACCCTCAAGTAAAAAAGCAAACCAACTATATATATATATATATATATATAAAGCAGAGTTGTTGTGACACATTTAAGAAGCATGGAGTATTGGACTTTATTAAAAAAATAAAAAATAAAAATAAAGAGGCATGGCGAATTTATGATGAGAAGAAATTTCAAATTTTGACCCATCATGGATAGGAATAGGACTGCTTTAAAATAATATAAATATCCATGACTATATTTAGGCATACATAAAGTGAATAAGACTGCATTCAGCCAAAAAAAAAAAAAAAAATAAGACTGCCATCTTGCTTCTTCTTGGTTGAATGAGAATTGAAGATTATCAAAAATAAAAAATAAAGGCCTGTTTGATTCTGTATACATAAATATTTTGCGAAGAAATTTGGTAAAAAAAAAAAAATACACATTGAGGTGTAAATATGTCCCTGAACAATACCGTCAACCCACCCACCCAGTATTGCTCCTATTCCTATCCCACATGACCACTGTTGGCCAAGCCATCACCGGTTAATAAATTTCTCTATCTTGTGCAATTTTAGGCCCCGTTTGGTAATGATGTTTAAACAACAGACAATAAAAATTATTGTTTAAACATTATAACACGTATTTCTACACATTTTTTCACCCACATATATTTCCACAAAACTTAAACAATGTTACTAGAAATCTCTTACCAAATAGGCCTTTATTTGTCCCATTCTCTTTCTTTATCTGTGTGGATCTCACTCATCACAATTCTCCTTACACCAATTTCTCTCAATTTTATATGCCTTTCTGTCCATCCATCTATTTTATAATTTTATAAAAAAAAAATTCTAAAATTATTTTATGAGATTTCCAATCATATCACTTTTAAATTTTCAACTTAAAATTTAGAGAAATACTACGTTCACAAGATTTTTACAACAAATCTTAGATGACAGGCTATTACGGGCTATCACTAGTAAGCAAGAAAGTAATTTCAGTGGTGGATTCAAATTAAAAACCTGTAACAATATGCCACCTATGATTTGTTGTGAAAATGTTGTGGAGTGGCATTTCTCTATAATTTATGGCATTGAAAGCATTGAGGTAAAAACTTTTACATGCTTTGTCGGCTACATTTATTGTTAGTTTGATTGTAGATGAGATGTTGGTGTTAGATTCTAAATATTTAGTCATAAATGTTTAGGTTCTAAATATGTTGTATGTTGGCAAACCGAGAACAAAAACTTGCCTAGGATTAAATCTTAAGGTCTTTGAAGTGTTTTAGACATTGCTCAAGTTAATACAAGTCAAGATTTAAGAACGTATAAGCTGCAGAAAAGAGAATTCAAAAACTGAAGAGCTCGACCGATTGGGAGAGGGCTTCAATTGATTGAACTGTGAATCTGTAGAATTTTAAATAAGACATAACTGTTAGGTTCTAAAGATTTAGGATTTTATGTATTTAGAACTCTAATGTGTAACGTTGGCAAACCATGATCAAAACAATATGTTTAGTCTTGTTTAGGCTTGCTCAAAATTGATTAATTATTGTAAAGTTGGAATCGAGTGGCTACAGAAGTCTTTGTGACTTTCGGCCTGGCTCGATCGATCGAAAATTAGACTCAATCGATCGAAAGTCGGCCAGAACGTTTTTCTGCAGAATTCCAACTCAGCCCAAACTCTATTTAAACGTCTTGGGGTTCAAGTAAAACTCTCCTATATATAAGGGAAACCCTAGAACGTTTTTGGAGACTTTTGAGAGAGAGATTAGAGTGCCTCTTGTGCCTCATTTTATTTTTTAGGGTTTTGTACCCAAACCTCTCTAAGTCTTTGTTGCTCATATATTGCGGTTTGTGTGAATCTCTTGTGAGATCTTTGAGGAGTTTTCCTTCACATAAACTTAGGGTTTTCAAGGTAGCGATATTATCTACATCTTGATGATCAACAAGGTTGCAGCCATTGGAGCTTAAAGAAAAACAAGCGGGGAGATTGTATCTTACTGGAGAGTCCAAGAAAGAAGGAGTCCATGGATTCGGAGCTTGCACGTGGTCATGTCAGTAAGTTCTACTGGTGGGTAGCATTAGGAAGTCAAGCGGGGAGCTTGTAAGTCCTTTTGTATAAACTTCGATTCTTTCATAGTGGATTCAAGTTTACCTTGAGGATAGCTAGGTCAAATCCTCCCCAGGTTTTTATCATATGGTTTTCTGGGTCATCATATCTTGTGTTCATTTATTTTCCGCTGCTTTATATATTCTTGATATGATTGTGTGATTGTGATAACCTAGAATTGCATAATTTGACTAAGTTAATTACTTGGCTAATTCTCTAGGTTAATCTAATTGTTGTTTTTAAGGGGTCTAAAGCCTAACAAGTGGTATCAGAGCGGGTAGCTCTTCTTGTTGTAGATCTTTTGATCTAAAAGCTGATCCTTGACCCCTGTTGTCATGGACAATTTGAAGTGTCTTTCTGATTATGTTTCTGCTCATGCTTCTGTTGATTTTTTTGATGCTTTTGAAACTCTTCGTAAGGAATTATCTAAATCTTTGAAAATTGCTAAGAAATTTAAAGAAGAGTTAAAATTGACTAATCTTGAAAAAGAGGAATTGCTTGTTAGATTAGATGAATCTAATAAAAAGAATGAATTTTTGAGAAATCAAATTTCCTCTCAAGATGAGAAGATGAAAAGATTGGAACAAGAGTTAGTTGAATCTAAAGCTAAAATTGAAAATTTGACTAGTTCTAAGCCTGCTGATGATAACAGAAGTGTTTCTGTTTCTCTTAAGCCTAAAACTGAGAAAGTTTATATCCCTCATTTTAAGAGGAATAATAAAGAAAAGGCTTATTTTGCTAGGTTAGACAAAGGTAAAAGTTCTGATGTAGACATTGATGTTTCTAAACCTAAGTCTAAGCTTACTGTTAGAGAGCATAATAAATCTGTTTTTGTACCTATCTATCACCTTTGTGGTGTTGTTGGTCATATTAGACCAAATTGTTCTTTGTTGAGGCAAAAACAAAAATCTGAGACTAGATTTGCTGTTAGGAATACTGATGTTCCTAAATTTGTTCCTGTTTGTCACTTTTGTGGTGTCTCCGGTCACATTCGTTCTAATTGTCATAAGTTGAAATTTAAGCATTCTGTATGTCAATCTAGGATATGTGATGATATTTCTCCTGCCACAAGTCCATATAAATTGTTTCATATGCTTTTTAAAAATTTAAGCTTGTTGGCTTGTGAAAGGAATTTGCAGGATTTTAGTCTGTCTCAGAAGATTGGTGTAATCCCTCAAATACACTCTGCTTCTCATGGATTTTCACCTACAAAGCCGAAGACTCGTGCTATATGGGTGAGAAAAGAGCCTTTAAGGTGAGTGTTGCTGACTTGTCCTTGTTTTAATTCTTTCTATTGTTTGTGGACATGTCTTGTTTCTGTTTTTGGTTGTTTTGTTTTTTCTAGGTTGTTTTTTATTTAAAAGAAATCCGAAAACATTGAAAATTTTCAAAAAGACAAAAATATTTTATTTTGTGTCTTGTTTTATTTTTCTTGAGGATTACATGAATTATGGTATCTCTCTCTTGATTTATAACATGCTTGACATTGTGGAGAAACTTGAATGGTTTGTGCTAAGCTATTTTTTACTTTATGTACTAGTTTGTATATGTACTCATGGGTTAATTAAGAAATTGATATTTCTTGTCTGTGTACCCTCTATAGTTTAGTTAAGCAATGTCATGCATTGCATTTGCATTGATCATTTAGCACAATGTGTGTTTTTTTGTTTTTGGTCATCAATTTTTTTTTAAAATCTCAACAAGTGGTTATAAAGTTTGTTAAAACCAAAAAGATTTTTGTGTTTTGTATTATAGATCTTGGATTTATAATCAAGGATTGGCCATATTATCTTTACATAACAAGTTTATGTATCTTGTTTAGCTTTGATGAGCTTATTTTATTGCACTTTACTAGTTTGAGCTTTGTAGTGCATGTTGTGTGGGAAAGATATTTATGGTGTTGATCACTTTGTCTTAATCTTGAAGTCACATGTTATTTGACTGTCGCACTTGATCCTTTTGAGAAAGGCATAAATAACCATCTCACCACTGTTTACTAGCCAATCATGAACACCTTAGTGCATATTATAAGATTTTGTGCTCGAGAAAGTGCAGCACATGCACAAAAAGAACATAAGGTGTAGCCTCAATTAATTCATTTAATTAAAACTGGTGTGTACTATTAGGCTTGATGCCAATTCACATAATTAAGAGGCAAAAATTCAAGAAACTTACATGATTGTAAACTTTTGTTCTAGGAGATGTGAGAGTTATATGATGTAACTCTTTTGGTGATAGTCTCTTTCAAATTCTATGTGATGAATTTTGTAAACTTTGTGGTTGATTTTTATTCACATATCACCTCACATGTATCTCAAGTTTTTGTTAGTTGCACACACTACACAAGTTACTCTTTGTTAAACTTGGTACATTATATTGTGTGTGATTTTTTTGTGGCCATCCAAGATTACAAGTTCCTTGATCTTAATGCAAAATGTGTTTAAAGTTTGAGAAATTGGAAATTCTAGAGCTTGAATGTACCCGAATTGGGGATTTTGTTCAATTAGGTTGAAATTGATGAAATTGGCTTGTTGTTTTGATGTAATTAAGCATTATACTCTGTGTGTTGTGTTATGTGATGCTCAATTCATCAATTTGTTTAAAAATTCAACAAGTGGTTTTCAATTTTGGGGTTTTTGTTAGAAACTCTATGCTCAAGCCAATTTTGTTAAATTGAACTTAAATTGAACTTTGTTCTCACTGCATTAGTACATGCATCATGACATTGTGATTGTTCATGCATCATTTGTGTTTAGGATTCACATGCATTGCATTGATTTTTGTATCCATCTTACAGTTTTGCAGTCATATCTCTCATTGTTTTCACACATAACATGCATACACTTTGCTACATTGGGTACTCAACTTGATCAAAAAATTGATTGATTAATTTTTGAGTTATGTACTTTCTAGTATATGCTATTTCTTATGTGTGAACTGTAGAAAATATTTTTTCTTAAGAGATATGATGGATAATCAATGTGCAAATATTTTCTCTACTCATGCAACTGTTTATGGGTCACATAGTGTCTTGTTTGCATTTATTGAAAGAGAGAATATTTTTTTTCATGTGTATCCGCACCCCCTCCTTCTTCTTCTACATGTCCTGCTGGTGAGGATGTTCCTGATCCTGCTGGTGCTGCTACTGCTGCTGTTCCCCACCCCCTTTATGTTTCCCCAAAACTGTTTTCCCAAAACATATTTTGTTTTTCCTATTTTTATAGGGGGAATTGTTGCTCTTCATAGGGGGAGTTGTCTCTATTTTCTATAGAGTTGAATTGTTTTTTGTCCCCTTGATTCTCTATTTTCTCTTATCCTTTGTTGCGTGTATTGACTGTTTACTCTTTATATGAGTTGTCTTTGTCAATGCGTGACAAAAAGGGGGAGAAATTATTATGGGAATCTTGTTTGTCTTGTTTAGGGGGAGTTGAGAGTTGAAATTATTTTTGAAATGGGAGAATATAAATAAAATCTTTTTGTTGTATCTAACTTAGGGGGAGAGTTAGTTTATTTATGTTTTTATTTCTGTTTCTTGTTCACTGCTCATTGATTTATATTTATGAGTTATTCATGATATATGTCTTTGTTTTGTGTTTTGTGAAGTTAAGAATTTATTTGTTGATTTACTGTTTTTCTGTCACACATGCGTTTATGCATTTGTTGAGTGTTTCAGGAATATACAAGTTGATTCGATTTTGCTGCTGTCTACACTTGCAACTGATGGATAGTAGTTAGGATTGAATTTATTGTTATGAGCATTATTTTTGTAAAGGGCTTTTATTTGTACACTTTGAGCTTATAGTTTGTGTTTTGTCACGGATTGCCAAAGGGGGAGTTTATTAGGTTCTAAAGATTTAGGATTTTATGTATTTAGAACTTTAATGTGTAATGCCGGCAAACCATGATCAAAACAATATGTTTAGTTTTGTTTAGGCTTGCTCAAAGTTGATTAATTATTGTAAAGTTGGAATCGAGTGGCTGCAGAAGTCTTTGTGACTTTCGTCCTAGCTCGATCGATCGAAAGTCGACCAGAATGTTTTTCTGCAGAATTCCAACTCAGCCCAAACTTTATTTAAACGTCTTGGGGTTCAAGTAAAACTCTCCTATATATAAGGGAAACCCTAGAACGTTTTTGGAGACTTTTGAGAGAGAGATTAGAGTGCCTCTTGTGCCTCATTTTAATTTTTAGGGTTTTGTACCCAAACCTCTCTAAGTCTTTGTTGCTCATATATTGCGGTTTGTGTGAATCTCTTGTGAGATCTTTGAGGAGCTTTCCTTCACATAAACTTAGGGTTTTCAAGGTAGAGATATTATCTACATCTTGATGATCAACAAGGTTGCAGCCATTGGAGCTTAAAGAAAAACAAGCGGGGAGCTTGTATCTTATTGGAGAGTCCAAGAAAGAAGGAGTCCGTGGATTCGGAGCTTGCACGTGGTCGTGTCAGTAAGTTCTACTGGTGGGTAGTATTAGGAAGTCAAGCGGGGAGCTTGTAAGTCCTTTTGTATGAACTTCGATTCTTTCATAGTGGATTCAAGTTTACCTTGAGGATAGCTAGGTCAAATCCTCCCCAGGTTTTTACCGTATGGTTTTCTGGGTCATCATATCTTGTGTTCATTTATTTTCCGCTGCTTTATATATTCTTGATATGATTGTGTGATTGTGATAACCTAGAATTGCATAATTTGACTAAGTTAATTACTTGGCTAATTCTCTAGGTTAATCTAATTGTTGTTTTTAAGGGGTCTAAAACCTAACAATAACAGCCCGTGAAATGTTTAGGGTTTGAGTCCAACACTGCTATGTGTAAAAGGCAAACCCTAATACATGTTTTTCAAGTCTTGAGAGTTACTACTGTAAGATCTATGAGGTTTTGTATCTTCTACCTCTATCAAGCACCTACTGGAGATCAAATCCATATTGCTAGCACCGGTGGAGTAAAGTTCCAACCAAGCTTTCAGCTATCAAGTGTACTGAAGATCGAGGCATGAATAGGTGGTTCATGTGAGAACAGATCCAGATCAAAGAAGTCTAAGAAGTCCAGAGTCCAATTTGGTCACTGTGTTAAATTTACTACGAATTGGTATTCTTGACTGTAAATCTTAATTTGATATAGTGAATTGTTCTCTTGGGATAGTTCTCCCTATGTTTTTTACCTTGAAACGAGTTGTTTCATTGGTTTTCCTAGGTCATCACATCTTATGTTATTTACTTTTCCGTTGTGTTTGATACATGTGATGAATGTTTAACCTAGATCTAAATAATTAACCTAAGTAACTATTTGGCTAATAAATTAGGTTAAACATATTGTGTTTTTCAGGAGCCTAAATTCTTACAGTTTGCATTGCGGGCTTTCTGCTTATTATGTTAATATTTGTGAAATTATACCAGTTAAATGTTGTTTTGTATTAATGTTGTATAGTGGTAATTTAAAATTTCTATAATATATATATATATATATATATATATATATATATAGAGAGAGAGAGAGAGAGGATAGTTTGTGATTTTTCGTATGAGCCACACGTCATAAAATGTTTTCTAGATTATTTTCAAGGATTCAATGAATGAATGAAAAAAAAAAAAAAGTTTTTCGCCAAAACTAGTAAAGCCTCAATGTTACCCCCTCCCCCCCCCACCCCCCCCCCCCCCCCAAAAAAAAAGAACAAATAAAAAATTCCCTGCCTTGGGTTTTTTAGTGGGGAAGCAAATACTCTTTTTATATGTTTTTACTTCAAAAATTAGTTGACTAAAAGTATAGCCGGAGACTGATTCAAAATTTTATCTATGAGTACAAAAGCATGGGTTACAAAATTTTAACCATTTTAGAATAAGAAATATACTAAATTTCAAAACTAAATTAATATAAAAAAAGTAAAAATTATATGTGGGAGTTAAAAACTAGAAACAAGGGATGAGTTAACTAGGCATTGATTGACACAATTAATTTACATAGGTTGGGAGATGGATAATCCACAATGGGAGATTAGAACATGAGTGTTAAATTGAATGATGCAAATCTTACTTATGTGGAATGATTTTTATACAACTCTTGCTAAGGATGCAAGCGTCCAAAAGCAAGTACAAGCTCTCTCTCCCACTCTGTTTTCTAATTTCTGAATCCATTTTATGTGTGCACTCCGTCCTTATTTATACCCTTCAAGTTTTCTTCAGTAGTAGGCTGTTATAATGGGGTGAGGAGATACATGTCCCATCACATGTCTCCTCACCTCTTTTGATGATGAAAATGAACCTTTGGGGCATAAACTACTATTCAGGTCAGTCATTTGGTAATAAATGTGGCTAATGACAGAAGGGAACATCTAATTAATGCAGAAGTGGTTGCTTCTTAATCCTAGAGCCACCTTCTTAAGTTCCTCGAACATTTTTCCTTTGACTGTTCTCATCTTCATTGGCTTTGTTAGAACTCAACTCATTGGCTGTATCGAGGTCGAGGAGCCGTATATTTTTAGGAATTTATCTGAGGAGGTGGGATAGCTCTCTACGACTTTTCTTCATTCCCTTTATTGGGGGTCTAGACTCTCCCCTTGGACATGGTCTAGGCCCTACCTCGACCTGCTCTATCTTTTGGACAGGCTTATGACTAGTGGCCCGATAAGTATGATTTGAGGCCCACCCCCCTACATTATATATTCAATATTAATAAATACAAATCAAAGAGAAGTTATGCAATAGTTGTTTCCTAATAAATCTTAGCTCTATCATTTATGATCTATCAAAAGTGGTATTTAACTTTTTCTTAAGACCAAAATCATCTATAATTGATTATGTGCTAAATTTCATAGCAATTTCTTCTTTAATGTACAAAATCAAATAGTCTTGTTTGAAAAGCATCTTCCACTAAAACCTACTTTTAATAGTAGAAATTGAAAGAGTAAGTATAAATACGTAAATATTCGATAATTTTTCAAAATTTGAAGTCGCATTTGTGTCAGCTGCCAAGTTCTATTTTTTGTGCTCTTTGGACCAACTTTAAATTTTGGGATTGTTAATTAATTGTTTTTAATCCGAACACTCAAATCTTATGTATTTATATATACCATTGACAAAATTTTAAAATTTCAGGGGACTATGGCAATCTTGGTGTGATATTAGGTACACGTCTATCAGTGTACCGTAACTAAGGGCGGTGCCAAGTACTAACGAGGGTGGTCATAGGATGACCCTGAATTTTTTTTTTTTTTTAATATACCTTAAAAAATTTTGAGTTTTAAATTAATATGGGTCTTTTGACCACCTTAGAAAAAAAACCTTGACCACCCTAAAAAAAGACTTGAACACCCTTAATAACAATTGAGCTCATTAAAAATAAAATTCAACCTCTCCAAAATTTTGGTCCATTGAATGTTGAACAAAAAAATTGCAAGAAATGCAATGAATGTTCAAATAGTGTGTAAAACACCTATGAACGTTTAGACCCCCAATTTACAAAATACCAACACAAGCTTATAATCAAACCATGTATGTGCAGAATACGAAAATAAGTTTGAACCCAAACAAGTAACACAATCTAAACCGAAATTAATCACAACCACAGCAGTAATTAAAAGGCAAAGATTAAGGGAAGAGAGATGCAAACTCAAAGACAATACAACGATGTGTTATCGAAGAGGAAACCGAAGATTTCGGTGAAAAACCTCTCTGCCGCCCTCCAAGCGGTCAATAATCCACAATAGAATAAAGTTGGGATACATGAATAGTAGAAGAGCCTCCAAGCCTAATCTACCTAATCCACCTAAGTCCTCTAAGCTTCTTACTCCAACAGGGTTAAGCTGAACCTTGTCTTCTCTAACTTACCGGATCCCGCAATCGCCCATTGCATCAACCAAAATGAATTGGTCCCTTCTTAACTGCTTCCCTAGCACCAAAAAAACCTTCTCACAGATATGGGTATGGTGAGATAAGGATTTGGCTAAAGTATCTCTCAAGGATATAATAATGGAGAGGGTGAGAGTAGAGAAATTTGGAGAATTAAATGATGAAAATTGTGGATGAATCAATCTTGTTTTTCTCTAGAGTTTCTCTTTCAAAATTCACTCTAGAAGCTCTCTACAATATGTGGGTATAAGGGTATTTATAGTAGGGTGTGTATGGAATGTGAAGAGTCAGTTTTGTAACAAACAGGGTGTTCTGGCGCTCGAGCTCACGACTGGAACGATTTGCGAGCTAACGGCTTGGCCAGACTGGAAGTTTTGTCCTATAGTGCAACAGCTGGCGTGACTTTTCAGCTCCCTTGCATGCTTTACACGTGTGCCACCTTTGGCAACTCACTAGTCGTGAGCCAATCGCGAGGCACTTCTTGAGTGCACACTCTTAAGCTTTTCTTCACACTCTCTCACACACTACCCTTTCATGATTCCCACCTAAATACAAGGTTTCTGAATGCTGAATTACAAGAAAATTTGGTACGGAATAAAGCCAATAAAATGATTGGAAGGTCTACCCGCGATGTACTCGCGAAGGGAGCCGCAAAACTTTCTGAGTACACCTCATGACTAGAGTTTCCACTCGCGAACAAGTTGCCAAACCGAGTCGCTTGAAATCTAAAAACCCAGTTTTTTTGAAAAATTTTCTAAGTCTTTTTGCGATTGGGACTTTGACTTGCCAGTGAGTCGCGAAAATCTACTGTGTAAGCTCGCAATTGGGGCACGCGACTAGCTTAACCCGTGAGGCAAGTCGCTAGAACAGGGCTGCACAAATTTTGAAATTTTTGACATTTTTCAAACCAAAATACTTTCCAAAAACAATTAAAATACTCAAGAATATTTTTGTGTTTGATTAACATATAATTGAGCATGTGCAACACATTTAATCAAGTACAATCACACAAATGAATAAGGCATTCATTGAACATAGATGTTAAGGACATATTTTATGTAGTTGGCTAATCCTTTGACAAAACGCACTTTACTTGTATTTGGGTAGATCTAGGATGTGTTTAATACTTCAAGGAACATGTTGTTCAAGTCTAGTATTAAAGTCATGAAGATTAGACCAAGAAACAAGTGAAGAAAAGGTGTTCATTAAAACTGGACAGATAGCTCGACACTTGTGGACAGATAGCTCGACAGCTTCTCGACAGCTGGTTATCTATCGATCTCTTAAGGTGTTTTCTTATCGCAATCTTGACACCTTCTCGACAGCTGGTGGATCAATCGAGAAAGCTCATATCCCCTCGACAGCTTCTCGACACCTCCTCGATACCTGCTATCTATCGAGGTTTAATAAAGCTTGACACCTCCCGATTGATCGAGGTATCTATCGAGGTTACGGGAATTCATATTTTCAGATCTGATTTTTGGGCCAGGCTTATGTATTTGTGTAGGGTTTCTTTTCTCACAACCCTAGACTTATATAAGACTTATTTTAAAGGCCTTCACATAAGATAATGAGAGAATACAATGAGAACATATGTAAAAGGTGACTGATGCTTTATTCTCTCAAAAAGAAGCTACTGCGTTTTTGCGCCTTAGGGTTTTGTAACCAAGTGCTTCTTGATCTTCATTCTTGATGAAGTGAAGAACTTTGTAACCAACGTCTTCTTCTAGTTGGTGATTGAAGTCGCGTACTGGGATCCGCGCAATTGGTTAGTCACCTACTGGGATTCGTGCAACAAAAAGGGTGGCGTTCATATATTGAAGAGTTCAGAGGTTCTGAAGCGGTAAAAGGTTTCTGCTATGAGTTCATCTACGGGGATTGTAGAGTCTAGGGACAAAAGTTTTGTACTAGATCTAGAACTTCTCTTTACTATAGTGGATTGCTTTTCGGGAAGGTTTCCCCCCAGATTTTTTACTGTGAAACTGGTTGGTTTCATTGGTTTTCCTGGGTCATCATATCTTGTCTTATTTATTTTTCCGCTGCATTCATTATTGACATGATATTGATGTTTGTTTGTTTTAACAAGTTTTATTTATAATAAATCTAATTAACAACTTGGGTTAAAACTTGTTAATTCTATCAACTAGGGTCTAAATTTTCCAACAAGTGGTATCAGAGCGGGTTCACTCTGATTGGATTAATTTCTTGAGTGTGATCCATTGACCCCCATTGTTATGGAATCTCTTGATTGTTTTGATTTGCATGATCTTGTGTTAAATGATGATGATGATATTCAAGATGCCTATTGCAAGCTTTATAATTTTTGCATGAAATCTCTTGAATGTTCTACAAAATTGAAAGCTAAATTTATAAAGGTAAAGCTTGAAAAAGATGATTTGATTGTAAAATTGGATGAAGCCAATAATTTGAATGAGAATTTTAAAAATCAAATTTCATCTCAAGTGGACAAAATTAAAAGTTTGGAAGAGCAACTAGTTGAATCTAAAACTGAAGTTGAAAATTTAACTAGTGCCAAACTTGTTGTTGAGCCTAACTCAAAAGAAAAGGATCTTTATATTCCTCCATTTAAAAGGAAAAATCAAGAGTTGAAGGCTAATATTGCTAGGATAGACAAAGGTAAACAATCTGATGTTAATGCTGATGTTTCTAAACCTATGTCTAAAACTCCTCCTAGGTTGAATGATAAATCTGAATTTATCCTCATTTGTCATTATTGTCATATTGTTGGTCATATTAGACCAAATTGTCCTAAGTTGAGGTCTCTGTCAACCTCTAAGGTTACACCTCCTTCTTAGAAGCCGAGTAGTCCTAAAACTGCTCATGTTTGTCACCATTGTGGTTTTGCTGGACATATTCGTCCTAATTGCTTTAAGTTGTATCCTCATAAGCAATTGTCCAAACGGTCACAGGTTTCCTCTCAAGGACCTACACCTTTGTTTGGAGAGTTATTAAAAACTTTGAGCTTTTTAACTCAATTTCAGGAGAATTCTAATTCTTCTATGTCCTTTAGTATACATACTAGGACACGTGCCTTTTCATCTTCACGGCCAAAGACTCATGCTGTGTGGATGAGAAAGAAGCCTAAGACTTAATTGTCTTTTCTGTTTGTCCTCTGCTTTAATTCTTTCTATCTAAAGTAGGACTCTCTTTGATTGATTTCTTATCTGCTTTTGGAATCATGCTTTCATGCATCTGCATCTTTCTTTCATGCCTTCATGCATATGCATCTTTCTTTCTACTTTCATGTTGTCTGTCTGTTTTTGTTTGGTTGTTTGGTTGTGTAGTTTTTATTTTGTTTTGTTTTTAAAATAAAAATAAAAAGAGAAAAATCATAAAAATACAAAAACAGTGTGTGTTTTGTTTACATTGGTACTTGTGTACCTTGGATGGCCAATGAAACAAAGTTTTCTAAACTTTGTATCTTTTGTAGCTTAGATGAGCATCTCTATGCGCAAGTGAGCTTTGTAGCTCTTGTTTATGATTAGTAAGATTAAGTTATCTCTTAGATTGGTACTTGTGTACCTTGGATGGCCAATGAAACAAAGTTTTCTAAACTTTGTATCTTTTGTAGCTTAGATGAGCATCTCTATGCACAACTAAGCAAGTGAGCTTTGTAGCTCTTGTTTATGATTAGTAAGATTAAGTTATCTCTTAGACTTAACACTCATATCACTCTTTTTGATGGGTAGGACTAGAAAATCCTAAGAGAAAGGCATAAATAACCATCTCACCACTGTTGCCCGCCAATCATTAATGACATCTGTATGCTTCGGCATAGCAAAAGTCTGATGTCAATGACATTTGTGTGCTTCGGCATAGCAAAATTGGAATGTCAAATATCAATGGGTATTTCTTTTCTCTCTCTTATATGCCAATGCATGATATGCTTAAATAAAAGAAAATGAGCAAAGAAAATAAAAAGCAAAAATATCAAAAATGCTTTAAATATGATTGCAAGTGTATATTCTAGGAGATGTGTGAGTTATAGGATGTACCTCGAAGGTGATAGTCCCCATCAAACAGTTATGATTGTGTGTGAGTTAAAGTGATTTTCTTATATCTCAAATCATCATAACATGTATACATTTATGTAATCTTGCGATGTTTTTCACACACAACACGCAATATTTTTTGCTACTCTTGATACATGCGCAGGTACAATGTGATTTGGCCATCACAAATGTTTTACATGTGCTAATATTTGCTCACTAAACTGTCTTGACTTGTTTTTGAAATATAAAATTGGTTAGACTTGTTTAGTGTGTGTGTGTTTTGCATCTTTCTTTTGTCATCCATAGCAACTTGTTTTATTACATTCATGCATTTATATGGATTCTTTGCACCCCCTTGATCATCTTTATGTTTCTTGGGTGAAACTTTCTAGCTTCTTCTACCCTTTGTCAATCATGACAAAAAGGGGGAGAAATTGTGGAGACTTTGTGGTTTCTTTCTTTAAGATTCTACAAGTTAGGGGGAGAAATACATTCCTTTATAAAGGGGAGTTGTGTTTCATCTTGTTAGGGGGAGTGTTTACCTCCTTCTTCTTGTACCTTGGGTCTTGTGACCATGTTTACATACATTATGCTTATCTTCTTTATATGCTGATGTATGTTTCTTTCACCTATCCTTACATGTGTTGTTTCTTTTCTATCTTTATATACATGTTTCTTTATTTGTATGCAATCTATTATTTCTATTTCACACTAAAATTCCTTAATGAGTTTTTTTAAAGTGTTTCAGAAATACAAGTTGTCAAAGTCTACTTACCATAAACTCTCTTCTTACAAAGTTATTCAAGAGTTTGTGTTAGGATAGATTTTATTGTATGTAACAAGTGAATATGAGTTGAGTGATTTATGACTTCTCTCATATGCTCATTTGTTTGTTGTGGTTTTGTCACGGATTACTAAAGGGGGAGATTCTTAAGGATATATTTTATATAGTTGGCTAATCCTTTGACAAAACGCACTTTACTTGTATTTGGGTAGATCTAGGATGTGTTTAATACTTCAAGGAACATGTTGTTCAAGTCTAGTATTAAAGTCATGAAGATTAGACCAAGAAACAAGTGAAGAAAAGGTGTTCATTAAAGCTGGACAGATAGCTCGACACCTTCTCGACAGTTGGCTATCTATCGAGCTCTTAAGATGTTTTCTTATAGCAATCTTGACACCTTCTCGAGAACTGGTGGATCGATCGAGAAAGCTCTTGTCCCCTCGACAGCTTCTCGACACCTCCTCGACACCTTCTCGACAACTGGTGGATCGATCAAGAAAGCTCCTGTCCCCTCGACAGCTTCTCGACACCTCCTCGACACCTGCTATCTATCGAGGTTTAATAAAGCTTGACACCTCCCGATCGATCGAGGTATCTATCGAGGTTACGGGAATTCATATTTTCAAATCTAATTTTTGGGTCAGGCTTATGTATTTGTGTAGGGTTTCTTTTCTCACAACCCTAGACCTATATAAGGCTTATTTTAGAAGCCGTCACATAAGATAATAAGAGAATACAAGGAGAACATATGCAAAAGGTGATGGATGCCTTATTCTCTCAAAAAGAAGCTACTGCGTTTTTGCGCCTTAGGGTTTTGTAACCAAGTGCTTCTTGATCTTCATTCTTGATGAAGTGAAGAACTTTGTAGCCAACATCTACTTCTAGTTGGTGATTGAAGTCGCGTACTAGGATCCGCGTAATTGGTTAGTCACGTATTGGGATTTGTGCAACAAAAAGGGTGGCGTTCATATATTGAAGAGTTTAGAGGTTCTGAAGCGGTAGAAGGTTTCTGCTGTGAGTTCATTTACGGGGATTGTAGAGTCTAGGGACAAAAGTTTTGTACTAGATCTGGAACTTCTCTTTATTATAGTCGATTGCTTTTCGGGAAGGTTTCCCCCTAGGTTTTTTACTGTGAAACTGGTTGGTTTCATTGGTTTTCCTAGGTCATCATATTTTGTCTTATTTATTTTTCCGCTGCATTCATTATTGACATGATATTGATGTTTGTTTGTTTTAACAAATTTTATTCATAATAAATCTAATTAACAACTTGGGTTAAAAACTTGTTAATTCTATCAACTGAAGTCTAAATTTCCCAACAATAGACATGTGTGATGTGTGTGGGTACCAAAGATGAGATAGTCGTTAGTCTAATGTGAAGTTTCAATGATTAATTCAACCAAGGCATATACAATTAGTACTAGGAAAAGTGACCTATCTCAATTATAGAAATATGCATATATGACCTCCCACAAAACTTGATAACATTATTTTGAAACTTTTCATTTGGCTCCATGTACATCATAACATTTAATCATTTTGAATCAATACATCTTATTTTGATATCAATGCCTAAAATTTTTGATATTTCAATTTGATGAACAAGCCTTTGGCTTTTTGGGCATCATAAATTTTTTTTAAAAATCGCTTTCCATTTTTCCTAGTCAAATACTAGTATGTGCGATGGCTTTTGTAGCTCATTATCTCTTTTCATTTTGAGATTTACATTTGTTGAACTCTTTAAGCAAAATAAATAAATAAATAAATAAAAGAGTGAGAAGATATATAGGCACAAGTCTATGCAAGTTTCAAGATCAACAAAACTATTGACTAATCATTCATGACAAGTTTGAAGATCTATTTACAACAGTCACATAGATTTAAAGATTTTTCCCACAATGATATGAGTGCATAAAGAACAAGCTACGCTCGTAAATGCACAAAACCATTAGTACAAAGGTACAAGGCAAAACATGCTAGTGACAATACACAATAATGTCGATCAAACAATTTAGATTTTCTACTTTTTAGGTGTTTTTAGATTTTTGACACAAAAGCAAATAAAGATTGATTAAAAAAAAAAAGTAAAAACATTCAAAGTAAAAAGCAAACAAACACAATTTTTCAGCACATGCTAGAACAATAACAAAAAGCACACAACCAATCAAAGTCACAAAGCATAGGAAGAATTAATGCATGGACATGTTGTAATGCTTATGCATGAGTACCCCTCTTCACCCACACGACATGTGCGTTTGGGTACTTTTGTTTTGGCTTTCAAACCTTTTGTTGAAGCTTGTCAAGCAGGCAGTGAATGCATCAGTCATCTTCATTACATCTCTAATGTTGGACACAGCTTCTCCCCCTTTCGGTTGCTTGGGGTTCCCTTTATCCTTTCTTTGTCCACTTGGCCTTTGATAGTTGCCATTCTTTAATGCCCACAACTTACGACAATTCGGTCTGGTGTGTCCTTGAATTCCACAGTGATGACAGAAATGTTGAGTTCTCGGATCTCTTTGTGACTTTGGGAGTGATTTCCCTTGAGCCTTAGGTTTGACTACTAATTGGTTAGGAGGCTTAGTCAAAAACCATTGGTCAGTCACATTCCGCTTTTTCTCTGGCTTCACTTTCTCAACAACTGAAGTTTCTACCACTGGTTCCTTAGCTTTCACAAACTTCATATCCTTGGATACTTTGACACTCGAACTGCTCTCTCCAGTGTATCGCAATCCACTTTTGTGAGAAAGGTTTTTGATGAGCAAGCACTTCATCAAGCTTCTTGGAGGAGACCCGCTCTACTTTAGCATTCGTTTGAATCACCTCAAGCTCAAGGAATTTGATTTTTGAATACGCTTCGGTTAACTCTCCGTTCAGCATCTCCATTTCACATTTGGTCTCCTTGTATCATACTAGAAGATTTCTATAATCTTCCTCTGCCCTCTTCATCTTTTTAATGGCTGCCTTTGCCACTCTTGCATATTCTCCTGACTTCTCAATGAGGGAATTGTAGGTCTCTTGCAGTCCCACTGTTCTTTCATCATCCTCAACATCAGATTCTTCTACTATTCCCATTGATTCCACTTTAGTGTGCTCCCCAAGCTCTTCCACTAGCAAAGTCAAGTCATCTGAAGAGTCCGCGGGAGCAATGGTCATGAATGCAGAGAAGTTTCCTTTTCCATCACAGCTTTCATCTGAATCTGAATCAGAGGAGTCGGAATCACTAAGAGTAGTGGCATACGCCTTGCCTTTCCCTCTCAAATAATTAGGACATTCTTTCTTGAGATGTCCATGTCCATTGCATTCGAAGCATGTGATTCCTTGAGAGGATTGAGACTACTTCCCATCTTTCCTCTTGAAGTCCTTTTTCTCCTTTCTGAAACTTGGGAATTTTCCCTTCTCAGCAAATTTTTCATTCTTCTTGAACTTCAAGAACTTTCGAAAATTCTTCACAAGATATGCCACATCTTTCTCGACCTCATCCTCATCCAATGAGTCGTGAGCCTCTACCCCTTCATTAATCGTCTTAAGAGCAATGGATTTGCTCTTTCTTTGTGATGGCAACGACAGCTCATAAGTTTGAAGTGAGCCAATTAGTTCTTGAACTTTGATATCATCAAGATCCTCGCTCTCTTCAATTGCTGTAACTTTTGCGCAGAAGCTCTTCTGCAATGATCGAAGGATTTTCCTCACTATCTTTGAGTTCTCCGTTTTCTCACCCAAGTTGAACTTGCCAATAATCACCTCATTTAGCTTACCATAGAATGAGTCGAAAGACTCTTCTTCGCTCATTTTCAGCTCTTCAAATCGAGTGGTTAACATCTACAACTTAGTATCTTTCACTGTCTTGGTGCCTTCATACGTGGTCTCCAATATTTGCCATGCCTCCTTGGCAATTGTAACGTGAGATATCCTATGAAACTCATCTGGAGACACACCATAAAAAATTGCACTTAAAGCTTTACTGTTAGCGTTAGCTGTAGCAAGGGCTGCCTTATCCCAGGTGGATTTAGCAGCCTCCGACCTAGTCCATCCTACATCTACTGCATCCCAAACAATCTCATCGATTGAACATAGGAATACCCTCATGCAGACTTTCCAAAATGCATAGTTGCTACAATCAAAATATGGTGGAGCATTGAGAGATTGAGATCGATTCATCTCAATGGGGTCAAGGATTGCACTTAGGTAATTAAACCACAACAAGTGTGCCCGCTCTGATACCAATTGAATGTTCAAATAGTGTGTAAAACACCTATGAACGTTTAGACCCCCAATTTACAAAATACCAACACAAGCTTATAATCAAACAATATATGTGTGGAATATGAAATAAGCTTAAACCCAAACAGGTAATACAATCTAAACCAAAATTAATCACAACCACATCAGTAATTAAAAGGCAAAGATTAAGGGAAGAGAGATGCAAACACAAAGACAACACAACGATGTGTTATCGAAGAGGAAACCGAAATCCTTGGCGAAAAACCTCTCTGCCGCCCTCCAAGCGGTCAATAATCCACTAGAGAATAAAGTTGGGATACATGAATAGCAGAAGACCCTCCAAGCCTAATCTACCCAGTGCACCTAAGCCCTCCAAGCTTCTTGCTCTAACAGGATTACGCCGAACCTTGTCTTCTCTAGCTTATAGGATCCTGCAATCGCCCATTGCATTAACTAAAATGAATTGGTCCCTTTTTAACTGCTTCCCTAGCACCAAAAAACCTTCTCATAGATATGGGTATGGTGAGATAAGGATTTGGCTAAAGTACCTCTCAAGGCTATAACAATGGAGAAGGTGAGAGTAGAGGAATTTAGAGAATCAAAGGATGAAGATTATGGATGAATCAATCTTGTTTTTCTCTAGAGTTTCTCTTTCAAAATTCTCTCTAGAAGCTCTTTACAATACGTGGGTTTAAGGGTATTTATAGTAAGGTGTGTATGGAATGCGATGAGTCAGTTTTGTAATAAACATGGTGTTCTGGCGACTCGAGCTCGCGACTAGAATAAGTCGCGAGTTTGAGTTGCGAGCTAACGGCCTGGTCCATCCTACAATCTCATCTCATCCTCCATCCTACAATCAAAGGATGAAGATTATCCCAAGTGGATTTAGCGGCCTCCGGCCTAGTCCATCCTACATCTACTGCATCCCAAACAATCTCATCGATTGAACATAGGAATACCCTCATGCAGACTTTCCAAAATGCATAGTTGCTACAATCAAAATATGGTGGAGCATTGAGAGATTGAGATCGATTCATCTCAATGGGGTCAAGGATTGCACTTAGGTAATTAAACCACAACAAGTGCGCCCGCTCTGATACCAATTGAATGTTCAAATAGTGTGTAAAACACCTATGAACGTTTAGACCCCCAATTTACAAAATACCAACACAAGCTTATAATCAAACAATATATGTGTGGAATATGAAATAAGCTTAAACCCAAACAGGTAATACAATCTAAACCAAAATTAATCACAACCACATCAGTAATTAAAAGGCAAAGATTAAGGGAAGAGAGATACAAACACAAAGACAACACAGCAATGTGTTATCGAAGAGGAAACCGAAATCCTTGGCGAAAAACCTCTCTGCCGCCCTCCAAGCGGTCAATAATCCACTAGAGAATAAAGTTAGGATACATGAATAGCAGAAGACCCTCCAAGCCTAATCTACCCAGTGCACCTAAGCCCTCCAAGCTTCTTGCTCTAACAGGATTATGCCGAACCTTGTCTTCTCTAGCTTATAGGATCCTGCAATCGCCCATTGCATTAACTAAAATGAATTGGTCCCTTCTTAACTGCTTCCTTAGCACCAAAAAACCTTCTCACAGATATGGGTATGGTGAGATAAGGATTTGGCTAAAGTACCTCTCAAGGCTATAACAATGGAGAAGGTGAGAGTAGAGGAATTTAGAGAATCAAAGGATGAAGATTATGGATGAATCAATCTTGTTTTTCTCTAGAGTTTCTTTTTCAAAATTTTCTCTAGAAGCTCTTTACAATACGTGGGTTTAAGGGTATTTATAGTAGGGTGTGTATGGAATGCGATGAGTCAGTTTTGTAATAAACATGGTGTTCTGGCGACTCGAGCTCGTGACTAGAATAAGTCGCGAGTTTGAGTTGCGAGCTAACGGCCTGGCCAGACTGGAAGTTTTGTCTTGTAGTGCAACAACTGGCGCAACTCTTCAGCTCCCCTACATGCTTCACACATGCGCCACCTTTGGCGACTCGCTAGTCGCGAGATCCAGTCGCGAGGCCCTTCTTGAGTGCACACTCTTAAGTTTTTCTTCACACTCTTTCACACACTACCCTTACATGATTCCCACCTAAATACAGGGTTTCTAAATGCTAAATTACATGGAAATTTGGCACGGAATAAAGCTAACAAAATGATTGAATAAATTCAACCTGACATGCAATATTCACAATATTTTCATAACAAATCCTAAATAGTATGTTGTTACTGGTAAACAAAAAAATAATTTCAATGGTAAGTTCAAATTAGAACCAGCAAAAACTTATCATCTAGGCTTTGTTGTGAAAGTGTTGCAAAAAAGTTGTGAACATAACACTTCTCAAAAATTTCCCAAACAAACAAATTACCCTAAAATCTTAAATCAAATGTTTAATTGTGATTTTTTAAATTGTGTTTTCAAATGACATATTTCAAAATCACTATTCTTTTATATATAAAAAATGCACACTTTTTAAATAGCTAGTTTGTTAATGCTTGCTTTAGTCTTTTGCCAAATTTGTTGGATTTATGTGATATATTTTTTCAAAAAGATAATGCATTTTGCTTATATTAGTACTTATTTACGCAATATGTTAGTAATTGAATAAGAGGTCAGTAGCTTAATAATTGTTTGGTTGTATACATTGAAAAAGATGTAACTGATAACATTGATAGTGAAACTATCATATCACATAATGATTTCAAAGTATAAAAATTTGTGAAAGGAAATTTCAAAACTTTATGCATTTGCGTATGTTTTTATTTTGTGAAGTTAATATATTCAAGTTTTATTATTATTAATTTTTTTAATTTAATTATTTTTAATGACCATCCTGAAAAGAATTTTTGGAGCCACCACTAACCGTAACCTACACATGATGTTTCAAAAACTCTTCACAAGTTAACTAGAAAAATAAACCAATTCATAAAATGATTATTTGCGCACTAAGTCTTTACATTTAATTTCCTAACTTATTTGTTTATTATTTAACGTGCAATTTTTATCAATTTATTTTTCTAAGTACAACTATAGTAAACCAATTTTAAGCAAATAGAAAAATATGAGCATCCAAGTTCCAACAAAAGTCTTGTCTTCCCACTCCCTTTTTTCTCATTTCCTATGTTTTCTCTCTACATTATCTCAAAAAAAAAAAAAAAAAAAAAAAAAAAAAAAAAAAAAGAAGAAGATAAGTGGTCTAAAGTACCACATCAGTCAGTTAGTGAGTGAGTCTTCAGTTTATAAGCCTCGCTAGTACTTACAAAGGTTAGACCTCTTTGTAAGTGCTAGTGTTGTAAGTCTTATCTTCCCACTTCATTTTTTCCCATTCCCTATATGTCTTTTGTCTATATTATCTATAAAAAAAATAAAAAAGAAAAAAAAAAAGTTCCAACAAAAGTCTTATCTTAAAAGCATCAGGTTTAAAAATCTTAAACGGGTTTTTGCCTACCTTTATGAAAAGCAAGACTTGAAAAATACAAATGAACAAATTTGCAGCACAAACGATAATTATTACCATTATCTAATGGAACATTGATTAACCAAATTACACAATTCAATTTTTCACCAAAAAAAAAAAAATACACAATTTAATTGGAATTTATTACAACAAAAGGGGGAATCAATTATATGTATAAATAAACACATGTAGTAAATGAGACTGAGAATGCTAGTTCATTCAAAGCTAGAAAGTAAATTTTGTTTGGCTTAAACATTTCCAGCTAATAGAACTTCAGCTATCAATTTGTCCAAGTTCTGGTAAGAAGAACCGCCAGGTTTGACAGCATCTTCAGCCTTTGTCTTCCACTCCATTGCCTTTTTCTTCATTTCTTTACCTTTTTCACCATCCATTAACTCTCTTACAAGATTCTCCACTTCATCTCTCTTAACATTATTATCTATTTCCATTCCAATGCCCCAGTCAGTACAGCAGTATCGACAGTTCGTCTGTTGCTCGGCAAAGAAGGGCCAAGAGATCATTGGCACTCCAACACATACACTTTCAAGTGTTGAATTCCACCCACTATGCGTTAAAAACCCCCCTATTGATGGGTGCTTTAGGATTTGTTCTTGGGAACACCAACTTGCTAACATACTTCTATGTTTAGTTTTGATAACGAATTCATGAGGAACAACAGCCGAATTTCCTCCCACAAGATCAGGCCTTATAACCCACAAGAAGGGTTTTTCACTGTTTGCTAACCCCCAAGCAAACTCAATAAGTTGCTCAGGTGTCATGATAGTTATACTACCGTAATTTACATATACTACAGAGTTGGGTTCTTTTGAATTTAGCCATTCTAGACACCCCTGTTCTTCTTTCCATAGATTCGACCTTATTGATTTCAATTTATCGTCCTTGATTTGATCAGCAAGCAACACAAGTGGGCCAATTGTGTATATACGAGGAAGCATTGAGGACATAGCATCCAACACATCTTGTTCAAATGGATCAAATGTGTTCAAAATGACAGCTGAAGCTCTTGGAGCTCTCTCAGATTCACGAATGAGGAAGTTAACCATAATATCATTATTATCTGTGGTTCTAATAAAATTTGGAAAATCCTTAAGACGCATATTTTTCATTCCAGGAATCCAATCTATTGGAGTTTCCAAGTATCCATTTGTTAGGTCGCTTACATCTGTGAATCAAGCAGAAGTATTGTTGACTTTAGTGAATAACCTACCACAATATTAAAATATTAAAACTAACATACAAATTAAAAAATTAAAAAATCAAACTTGATAATTAAGATATGTGTCATTGCAGATCACCTATGCACATCTTTTAAATATATACTTCTCATTTGTATGTTTGATTTTTAATTGAATTTAACATGTATAATAATCTGACGTGATATTAATGATACAGATGAGAGAGGAGTGTTATCAAATACCACTATCAATATATGATTATACAAAATCATACCTTTGAGGGGGATTAAACCTCGTTCAACTAGATGGCGATAGTGCATATAGCTCAAGACGCCGCAAGAGCTAGGAGTCCAGAAAAGGGCAATCGGAATTCCGAATTTTTCAGCAGCATCAAGACTGAAGGACATACAACCATCTGCGACCATACAAGTCACAGGCGGCACGTTCGAAGACGAAGTGTCGTTGAGTTTGGAAAGGAGGTTGCAAAGTGGAACTAGCGAATGCTTTGAGGTGGAGTCACAAAGAGAAGGAACGTCTTGGCTAACATCTGCATCCACCGGTGGCAGCCCATCGGTAATGGTTTCAAAGTGAAAGTCAGGCAAGCCATCGAGGGCGTTGGGCCCTCTAGACCGGAGTAAGCGTTTGTGGTTGTACTCTGTGTTGACAAAAGTTACGTGAAACCCTTTATGGTGGAGGAGTTTTGCTAGCTTGATCATTGGGTTTATGTGACCTTGAAGTGGGTATGCTACACAAACTGCATGAGGTTTTGTAGCTGCTGTAATGGAACCCATCTTTGATCTCTCTCTCTGACCAAAACGCACACACAGAATAGGAAGGTTTGGAGAATATTGGGTCGTTCAAAGCCTTCCTCTTATAGACAAACTGCCGAACGTAACAAAGCTTTCTCATTCTATTTTCTTCTTAAAAATTGTAGAGGCCTACGATTGGTCTTTATGTCAAAAGAAGGATCTAGGAAAGTACAAGCAGTTGGGCATTAATGATACCATAAATTTGGAGTGGTTGGCTGTTACTAATTTTATTAATGACAAAAAAAATAATTTTTTTTGAAAAAAAAAATAATTTTAGTGGTAAGCTTAAATTAAAATTATTAATAATTTTTTTATAAGAATTAATAATTATTTACTATCTAAACTTTATTATAAAATTATTATGAACGCAACGGCAACGCTTTATTAAAAGTTTTAAAAAATTTAGATAAAAATATTGAAAATCAATATCTTGCTTGATTCTTCCCGGACAAATGAAAATAAAAAATTCCAAATAAAACAAAAGCTAAATTATTTGCATTAAAGAAATAGTTTTTATTTTTTAAATGAAAGCATTAAAGTCAGAGATATTACCACCATCCCAGAATCGTTTTATTGAGATGTGCGCCCACATGTTACATCATTTGCATATTATTTTAAAGAGAAAACATTAGGTCAGGCTTGGCGTAAAACCAATGTTTTACGGCAGCCAATAGATGTTTGCCACATTAGGCCCATCACTTAAAAGAAACAAAATGGCTTCAAAAAAAAAAAAAATTTCATGCTCCCAACCTCTGCTTCCTTCACGCTGTTCACCTTTGCTTCCATCACGCCGAACCTCCACCACCACCACACATATCGCTGAAGTAGAATGATTTCGAAGAAGAAAGAGTTCTCATTGTGCCATCTGATTCCTCAAACCTCTGCTTCCTCCTTTGGGGTTGTGCCGTCCTTTGCTTGCTCGAACCTCCACCACACCACACACCAAATCACACCGCCACACAAGTCGCCGGAGTTGTGCGTGGAGCTTGTAAACATACTGGAGCTGCAGTGAGCTACGATCCAACGGTTTGTTTTTCCCAATTTGGATTTTGAATTTCGAATTATTTTGATGGGTTTTTCTAGATTTATGTGTTTTGATTAGATTCCTAAGTGTTAAGGTTAAATGAATCTGATTGTAGTTCTTGGAGGATTGTAGTTCTTAAAACTTCTAATTTAGTTCCTAAGTGTTAGGGTTTAATGAATCTGATTGTTTTTTGAAACTTACTTTTTTTTATGCAAATCATCATATCTTGATGGTTTTTTATTAGATTCCTAAGTATTAAGATCTGGTTTTGCTTATTTTTTGTTATTTTCGTTTGATTAGATTCCTAAGTATCTTGATGGTTTTTAATTCTATATGATTACTCACATTTCTTTGGGTCATGTCTGGTGCAGATCTCTGAGACGAGTAGTAACATTTCTTTGTTCACTCTCTACTATATAACAAATCTTTTTGAGGCTCTCTATATGATTATACACATTTTTTTTGAATTCTTATATGTTTTAAAAATGTGAGATGATGAGATTTCTTATATGGTGAAGGAGCTATTTGTCAACTCAAAGTTATAAACTTCTTATGCTTTCTTCTCTTATTTGCAATCTTTATGTTTTGATATATGAATGTGTTGTGAAGGTTTAGATATAGTGTGACTCTATTATGTTATAAACGAAACTTTCTTGGTTTCATTTATCACATTTTTTTTCATTCTCTTTCCCTCTTAGCAATACTTGGATGCTATTGATTAGTTGTTGTTGTTGTTGTTGTTTTTTTTTTTTTCAATGATTGATTTTAAGGTGCAAGTAACATTGGATTTCCCTTGTAAATAAAGAATAAAAAATATGATTTCTGGTCACTCTAAGCACCTTGTCAATTGGATGAATACATTTTGAATGAGTACATATTGAATGATTTCTGGTCAGTTTATTATTTATGTATGCTGATTGGATGAATTCAACTAGCCCTTTCTCATTTTTGCACCTAATGGTGGTAGTATGTCAAGCAAGTCTCTTGGATCTTGAAGAGTCCATATTGTAGCCTTTAACTAGTTGTATTGTGGTACTTCTGACCTTTGGAGGATTGTATACCCTCTCTTAGCACCTTGCTTTGAACCAATTTCTTATTGATTGTAGGCAATTTGTTACTTTCTAGGGTTGTTCTGTATATTTCTGAACTCATGTGCATTGAAAAGAAGAAACTTGATTTCTTCTATTTTGATGATATGTTTGTTCTTAGTAGTGTTTTTGTCCTATTTGCCCAGCTTGTCTTGTATATATCTGAACTCAAGTGTATTGAAAAGAAAAAAATTGTTTTTTTTTCCTATTTTAATTATAATGTTTGTTCTTAGCATTGTTTTTGTCCTGATTCTAGGATTGTTATGTATATTTCTAGGTTTGTTATGCATATTCCTGAAGTTGATTGTATATTTCTAGGCTTGTTTTGTATATTTTTGAATTTGTTAGTCATAGTCTTTTTCTTTGTATAAAACTTAAGCTCACCTGCTTGTTTTGATGTTATTTTAATAGGATGACAAAAATTCCTCTCAGGCATGGATACTGTGGTTGATTGGGTACCTTTCAGTTGGCATGGAGTTTGAGACTAAGTTTCATGGATACTTCCATAATGTGGTTGATTTTGAAACTTAGTAGCATAAATAGTGAGGAATTTGGCTATGTGACTTATAAATTTTTTGTATTCTACATTGGCTTTGATATGACACAAGCTTGTCTAAAGTTGCAAGGAGTGCATGTTGCTAATGCTGATAGAGTGCGTATTGATAATGTTGATAAGGGTGCAGAGATAAGTGATGGCTAATAAGGCATGCCTGCGAAGGATAGAATGCTTGTTGGTTGCCCAGTTTTGGTTAGATTTTGGTCAGATTATCAAACTTGGATAATTGTCTGCATATTTTAAAATTGCAAACAAGTGTAAATTGCAACTTTGTACAATGGATTGATGGAGAAATTAGTACCAGAGCTAAGCAAATTATCATTGGATTAATACGAAAGTCTAACAAGTTGGAAGCTAAAATTCTGCAGTTAGAGAAAGCTAATTAATTTGGCAATGTGAAAGCAAATGGCCAAGGACTTGTATTTCGAATAGGTGAATTGTAGTTTAGTTATTGTAAAAGATTGTAGCGACAATTGTATTGAAAAAGTAGTCAGTTTCTTATCTTATTTAATGTAATGACAATTGTAATGGCCACTCTCTATATTATATTGTAATGGAAATTGAAATGCATTTCTTGCAATGGAAATTGGCATTTAGTTGATTTGCCTTAATATTGTTCAACAGCTTGTTCAACATAAACACCAGACAAGCTTGTTTAGTATCACCATCATATTGCTTAATAGCTTGTTCAACAAAAACACCACATAAGATAAATAAATTTAGTTGAGTTGCTTTAATATTTAGTTGTTAACATAAAGGTTTTGTAAACTATTATCCAATAAAAAATAGGATTCTTATGTCCAGTATCACCATCATATAAGCTTATGAAAGGTTTTACAAGACAGTGACTAGTAATGTTTGTCAAACCAAAGGTCCTACCTAAGATCAACATAAAATAGGTTACTTTTGTCCATTAACACCATCAAATAACCTTATGGACAACTGTACAAAACAGTAACCATTAAAGGTTCAAACAAGCAAGGGTCCTAATATATAAAAGGTCCTACAAAACTAGCACTGCTACTGCACTTCAATCTTTTCCAGCTCAATTTCCAGCTCTTCCTTTTCTAGCATCAGTTTCGAATCCTTTTCCAGCTCCAACTCTTTTTCCATATCTACCAACTCCACTACTTCCAACAACACTTTTTTGGGTTGAGACCTATAAGAAAAGATACATTGGACCGTATGGTAAGCATGTATGCACAACAAGATCAATGACCAAAATACTGGTAATATGCAAATAGCAAGCACAATGTGTAGTATATATATAATTTGAAGTTAGAGAGTAGAGAAACCACAAGACATAAAAGCAAACTTCTAAATTAATTATATCCAAAGCCATATCCACTGAAGATACATTGCCCTTCAAATCATAACTCTCTCTCAAATGCCATTATCAATTTATTTTACAAATAACAACACAAATATTATTTTTTTCTTGGTGAGTTAAGCATGAACCCGGCGAGTCGTGAGCCTACAACCTCTCACATACTAAAAAAAATTAAAATGAACAGCACAACAAAGGGATAATCGATGTTTGTTCAAATAACTACAGTCACATCAGAATATAAATTAAAACAAAGCTGATGCATGATGATTTTCCTATACAAGGGAAGTTAATATTTGACTAAAGAGTAGAGAGGGTTATGTGTCAATTACCTGAGGTTTTATAACTTCCTGAACATTCTGTAGTGCAAAACTTTGAGGTGGTCCAGGCTGTAGAATGACTCTCTTGAGTCTTGAACACTTCCTGAAAATAAGACACAGAACATGTCAGTTGTGAACACTTCTTGGATTGGATGTTAGTTGTGGCTTGTTATTCTTTATGTTCAGTTTGTGACTTGATTGATTATTGTACTTGGGGCGATTGATTGTAATGCCCCCAATTGTATACATCCTATATGCTTGGGTAACTATTTTTTGGTATCAATAAAGTTCCATTACTTATCCAAAAAATGGCATAATACTAATAGTAATACCACAAAAAAAATAAGGGAAAAATACATAAACCCCATGTGGTTTCTATGTAAAACACAGAACCCCATTTCCATTCCTTTTCTTCTTTTTTCCTTTCCATTACTTAATCAACCTATATGGCTACCTAATGTACAACAGACACTCACAACTTGGCCATTTCAAATTAGTTTTTCATTTTGTTATGAATAAAAAGCCTATTAGGGAAGAACAAAAGAATAAACTTGAAGTGCCCCCAAAATGTGATAGTCTTTCTTTCTTTCTTTTTTCTAAGCCAAATTTGGTATACAATAGAGAGTAAACAAAGAAATATTACTACTTGTATCAGAGATCTACACAAGACATGACCCAAAGAAATGTGAGTAATCATATAGAATTAAAATTCAGAGATCTACAGCCACTGCCACTTCCACCAGACAAATGAAAACAACGAAAACACAATAGATAGTTTAAGCAAAAATGAATCTATATAGCTGATTATCAAAAGATCTGTTATTTTTAACATAATTAATTAATTAATTAATAATTAACAAAACAAAGGAACATAAATGAAATTTGGATCCAAGATCTACTACAGCAAACTGTGGTCCGTTGAAATTCTGAGAAAAAATGCAGTAAAATTAAATTAAAAAAAAAAGTTTCTGAGCAAATGAATCTACCACTAGTAACTAACTTATTCCCTTTACATTACATCACATTACTCCAGTATTTCAGAAACCCAACGCAGCCAGCCCAACATGAATGATATGTAAGTAAGTATTAACATAAAGAATCCAGACTAGCTAGAAAAAAAAAAAATCACAATCAGGTTTTTTTTAGGGTTTGAACCTACCACTTAAGAATCCAATCAAAACTCAATAAAAGACCAAAAAAACAGCAAAATCCATGCCAAATCAACCAAACCTATACTAATATGAACTGATTGATATCCAAAAAAATTATCCCAAACCCATTAAAATCACGAAATCCAAAAATTGGAGAAATAGCAAATCATAAAAAAACAAACCTTGAGTTTGGTGCGGCGGCGCCAACTCCAGAGACAACATGTGCAGCGGCGGGGTGGAGCTCCAGTGCTAAGAGGAGAGGAGGAATCTGATTTGGGGTTTGTTTGAGACTATCGTGTAGTTTGATTGAGGATTGAAGGCTTATGTGAGCTGTGATTGTGTGTATTAGAATGTATTTGCTTTTCATTAAAATGCTGACCTGTGTTATCCTTACATCTTGTATGATTGCAGGGTTGCTCGGAAATCCCTTTGCAACTTCCTGGACGTTCATACTTTGTTCTGTAGTCTTTGAATTACCATATAGTTTTTTTAATCAAGGCTATGGGGCATCGGTTGTGACGTTCACGAAGGGTCAACCCCTCGGATTTTATAGTTCTTGGCCTCTATTCACACTTACACATCACATGCTTGTGTGGATAGCTGTTGAGAGGGTGTATGGCACTTTCATTAAAATGCTGATGTGGCGCTTTATTATTGGTGGCGTAAAGGAGCTGGTTTACGCCAGCTCAGGACAGAAGGTATTCTCTATTTTAAAAGGTTTGATATTAAAATGGGTGGGTAACTTTATCTGTGCTTTCGTACTTACCAAAAAATAAAGGTGTGATATGTGTACATTATTTTTATAATATTTTTATAATAAATTTTAAGTAGTCGGTTGTTGCTTGTTGTTATTGTAGGAGTAAAAAAGTAATCTTAGTGTTAATTTTAAATTTGACCCAATAACAACTAATCACCTATGATTTATAATAAAAATATTATAAAATTATTGTAGACGTAACATCTTCAGTAAAGAAATAATAAAAAGAAAATGTAACTTTTCAGAAAATGAAAAAGTCAATGCGTGCTCTTTGTTTGCATACAGCTTTTTTGAGCTTTTTATTATTATTATTATTATTATTTATTTTTATATATATATAATTAAAAATATAAATAAAAAATAACACCAAAGTTTTCGATTTTTTGTGTTAAGTTCAGGATATGCCCTAACTTTTGGACTGTGAAAGGATCGTTTTGTCTAAGTTGTAAAGTGTTTTTTTTATTTTTTATTTATTATTATTATTTATTTATCAAAAATAAACAATAAAAACAAAATGTAGCTTTCACAGGATGGAAAAGTCAATGCGTACTCTTGTTCGCATAGTCCACCAATGTAAACTTATATTATAGACATGTAAAATGTGTAAAATATTATATACATTTATAAAAAAGATACAATATTGTAAATTATGAATTTTGCTCATTTAATTTGTTGATGAATAACTCCATCTACCATCTACCATCTACAAGCCTATGCTCAAAAATCATTCTGCTTATGCGCTTTTCACCCACTCACTATAGAATGGGATTCAAAAGCTTATATTTTATTGTTATTTTTGCATCACAAATACATTAAATTTCTTTCTAACCATAGTAGATGGAAGAATAAATGAATAATAAAACACAAACTTTGCTAAAGACTAACAGTGAATACAATTTTATAAATAGAAGGTGTTAGGTTCTAAAGACTTAGGAACTAATGTACTTAGAACTCTAATGTGTAATATTGGTAAACCATGACCAAAACAAGTTGTTAGTCTTGTTTTAGACCTGCTCAAAGTATGTGTTTTATGTAAAGTTGAAATCGAGTGTTCTGCAGGATTTACTATGTAAATCTGTCTGGCTCGATTGATCGAAAATTAAACTCGATCGATCGAAAGTCGTGCAGATTATTTTTCTGCAGAATTTTCCAACTTAGCCCAAGCCCATTAAGGATTAGGATTTCAGATCTACTTCTCCTAGTATATAAAGAAATCCTAGTCACGTTTTTAGAGCAGCTCTAGTTGCTCATATTGCTGTTTGTGTGAATCTTTTGTGAGATCTCTGAGGAGCTTTCCTTCACACAAGTTTAGGTTATTAAGGAGGAGATTTTTTCAAGAACTTGATGATCATTCCGTTGTTGCCGTAAGA
This sequence comes from Quercus glauca, assembly GCA_023736055.1. Lineage (NCBI taxonomy): Eukaryota > Viridiplantae > Streptophyta > Magnoliopsida > Fagales > Fagaceae > Quercus > Quercus glauca. Next base: position 26,364,823 of record CM043325.1, on the reverse strand, counting down.
GTTTAAAGATACACAAGCGGGTGTGCTTGTACTTGCTGGAGAATCCAAGAAAGAAGGAGTCTGTGGATTCGGAGCTTGCACGTGGTCGTGTCAATAAGTTTTACTGGTGGGTAGCAATAAGATGTTAGTGGTCTAAGTCCTATTGTATGAACTTCAATTCTTTCATATAGTGGATTCAAGTTTACTTTGAGAATAGCTAGGTTAAATCATCCCCAGGTTTTTTACCAGTTTGGTTTTCCTGAGTCATCATATTTTTGTATTATTTATATTTCCGCGGCTATATACATGATATGATTGTGTGATTATGATAACCTAGATTTGCATAATTTGACTAAGTTAATCACTTGGCTAATTAACTAGATTAATCCAATTGTTGTTTAAGGGGTCTAAAAAACCATCAAGTGGTATCAGAGCGGGTAGCTCTTCTGTTTTAGATCTTTTGATCTAAGAGCTGATCCTTAACCCCTATTGTCATGGAAAATTTGAAGTGTCTTTCTGATCATGTTTCTGCTCATGCTTTTATTGATTTTATTGATGCCTTTGAAACTCTTCGTAATGAATTATTGAAATCTATGAAAATTGCTAAGAAATTCAAGAAATAGTTAAAATTGGCTAATCTTGAAAAAGAGGAATTGATTGTTAGATTAGATGAATCTAATAAAAAGAATGAATTTTTGAGAAATTAAATTTCCTTTTAAGATGGGAAGATGAAAAGCTTGGAACAAGAGTTAGTTTAATCTAAAGCTAAAATTGAAAATTTGACTAGTACCAAGTTTGCTGTTGATAACAGAAGTGTTTCTGTTTCTCTTAAGCCTAAAACAGAAAAAGTTTATATCCCTCATTTCAAGAGGAATAATAAAGAAAAGGCTTATTTTGTTAGGTTAGACAAAGGCAAAAGTTCTGATGCTGACGCTGAAGTTTCTAAACGTATGTCTAAACCTATTGTTAGAGAGCATAATAAGTCTGTTTTTGTACCTACTTGTCACCTTTGTGGTGCTGTTGGTCATATTAGGCCAAATTTTTCTTTGTTGAGGCAAAAACCAAAATCTGAGACTAAATTTGTTGTTAGGAATACTGATATTCCTAAATTTGTTTATGTTTGTCACTTTTGTGGTGTCTCCGGTCACATTTGTCATAATTGTCATAAATTGAAATTTAAGCATTCTGTATTTTAATCTAGGATATGTGACGATATTTCTCCTGTCATAAGGCCAAATAAATTGTTTCATATGCTTTTGAAAAGTTTAAGCTTGTTGGCTTGTGAGAGGAATTTACAGGATTTTAGTCTTTCTCAGATGATTGTTGTAATCCCTCAAATACACTCTGCTTCACATGGATTTTCACCTACAAAGTCGAGGCCTCATGCTATATGGGTGAGAAAAGATCCTTTAAGGTGAGTGTTGCTGACTTGTCCCTGTTTTAATTCTTTCAATTGTTTGTAGACATGTCTTGTTTCTGTTTTTTGTTGTTGTTTTTTTTTTAGGTTTTTTTTTAATTATTTATAAAAAAAATCCAAAAACATTGAAAATTTTCAAAAAGACAAAAATATTTTACTTTGTGTCTTGTTTTATTTGTTTTGAGGATTGCATGTATTATGATATCTTTCTCTTGATTTAGAACATACTTGACATTGTGGAGAAACTTGAATAGTGTGTGTTATATAAGTACTAAGTTATTTCTGATTTTGTGTGAGTATGTACTAGTTTGTACATGTACTCAAGAATTAATTAAGAAATTGATATTTCTTATTTGTGTACCCTCTGTAGCTTAGTTTAGCACTATCATGCATTGCTTTTGCATTGTTCATTTAGCATAATATGTGCTTTTTGTTTATTTAGCATAATATGTGCTTTTTGTTTTTGGTCAAAAAAATTTTTAAAAACCAAAAAGATTTTTGTGTTTTGTATTATATCTTGGATTTATAATCAAGATTGGCCATATTATCTTTACATAATATGTTTATGTACTGTGTTTAGCTTAGATGAGCTTATTTATTGCACTTTACTAGTTTGAGTTTTGTAGTGCATGTTGTGTGGAAAGATGTTTATAGTTTTTGATCTTGAAATCACATGCCTTTGATTGTCGGACTTGATCCTTTTGAGAAATGCATAAATAACCATCTCACCACTGTTTACTAGCCAATCATGAACACCTTAGTGCATATCGTAAGATTTTGTGCTCGAAAAAGTGTAGCATATGCACAAAAAGAACATAAGGTGTAAGCCTCGGTTTAAATGCTAAAATTGGTGTGTACATTATCCCGACTATTTTAATAAGTTTCTGAACAATTAAAATTTGTGTGTACATTATGAGGAAAATCAAGAAACTTACATGATTGCAAGCTTGTTTTCTAAGAGATGTAGGAGTTATATGATGTAACTCTTTAGGTGATAGTCTCTTTTAAATTCTATGTGATGAATTTTGTAGACTTTGTGATTGCTTACTATTCACATATCACCTCACATGTATCTCAAGCTTTTACTAGTTGCACACACTACACAAGTTACTATTTGCTAAACTTGGTACATAATATTGTGTGTGATCTTGTTGTGGTCATCCAAGATTAAAAGTTCCTTAATTTTGATACAAAATGTGTTCAGTTTTTAAGTTTTTGACCAAATTTTTTTCACGCATCATTTGTGTTTAGGATTCACATGCATGGCATTGATTTCTGTATCCATCTTGCAATTTTGCAGTCATATCTTTCATTCATTTCACACATAACATGCATACACTTTGCTAAATTGGGTACTCAACTTGATTTAAAAATTGATTGATTAATTTTTGAGTCCTTTGTCCATTTTAGTATATGCTATTTTTCTGTGTGAAAAATATTTTTCTTAAAAGATATGATGAATAATTAATGTGCAAATATTTTTCTCCATTTATGCAACTGTTTATGGGTCACATAGTGTCAAGTTTGTATTTATTGAAAGAGAGAATTTTTTTTTGTATATCCTCACCTTATCAACTTAGTTTTTAAGTTTGGTTTGTGTGTTTTTATTTTTCCCACCTCCTAAAGTTTCCCCAAAACTGTTTTTCCCAAAATTTGTTCTGTTTTTCCTATTTTTATAGGGGGAGAAACTTGTTTTTACCTTTTGTTGTTCATAGGGGGAGTTGTCTCTATTTTCTATAGAGCTTAATTATTTTGTCCCCTTGATTCTCTGTTTTCTCTTATTCTCTGTCATGTATGTTTGAGTTGTTTTTGTCAATACGTGACAAAAAGGGAGAGAGATAGTTGAAAAGTGGGAATCATGTTTGTTTTGTTTAGGGGGAGTTGAATTTATTTTTGATAGGGGGAGAAAATAATTTTTTTTTTTTTTTTTTATGTATCTAACTTAGGGGGAGAGTTAGTTTGCATATTTGTTGATTTACTGTTTTTCTGTCACACATGCATTTATGCGTTTTGTTTGGTGTTTCAGAAAATATATAGGTTGATTCAATTGAGCTGCTGTCTACACTTACAACTGATGGATAGTAGTTAGGTTGGATTTGTTATAATGGACATTATTTTTGTAAAGGGCTTTTCTTTGTAAACTTTGAGCATTTAGTTGTGTTTTGTCACGGATTGTCAAATGTGGAGTTTGTTAGGTTCTAAAGACTTAGGAATTAATGTATTTAGAACTCTAATGTGTAATGTTGGCAAACCATGACCAAAACAAGTTGCTAGTCTTGTTTTAAACCTGCTCAAAGTATGTGTTTTATGTAAAGTTGGAATCGAGTATTCTGCAGGATTCACTATGTAAATCTGTCTGGCTCGATCGATTGAAAATTAGACTCGATCGATCAAAAGTCGTGTGGATTGTTTTTCTGTAGAATTTTCCAACTCAGCCTAAGCCCATTAAGGATTAAGGTTTCAGATCTACTTCTCCTAGTATATAAAGAAAACCCTAGCTACGTTTTTAGAGCAGCTCTAGTTGCTCATATTGCTGTTTGTGTGAATCTCTTGTGAGATCTGTGAGGAGCCTTCCTTCACACAAGCTTAGGATTATCAAGGAGGAGATTTTTTCAAGAACTTGATGATCATTCAGTTGCTGCCATAAGAGCTTAAAGATACACAAGCAGGTATACTTGTACTTGCTAGAGAGTTCAAGAAAGAAGGAGTCCGTGGATTCGGAGCTTGCATGTGGTTGTGTCAGTAAGTTTTACTGGTGGGTAGTAATAGGATGTTAGTGGTCCAAGTCCTATTATATGAACTTCGATTCTTTCATATAGTGGATTCAAGTTTACTTTGAGGATAGCTAGGTTAAATCCTCCCCAGGTTTTTTACCGGTTTAGTTTTCCTGGGTCATCGTATCTTTGTGTTATTTATATTTCTGCTGCTATATACATGATATGATTGTATGATTGTGATAACCTAGATTTGCATAATTTGACTAAGTTAATCACTTGGCTAATTAGCTAGGTTAATCCAATTGTTGTTTAAGGGGTCTAAAAAACCATGAGAAGGGAAAAAAAAAAAAACAGTGAAGAAAAATTTTGATGGGGGAAAACAAAGCCATTAAGGAACCAATTAGTAGGTAATTAATTAACAAACTTCTAAATAAGAAAATGCTAATGACACAAAAAAATTCACAACTTTTATTACAACTAGACACATAACAAGTTGTGAATGATGAAAGTACAATTGTGAGTCCATAACGTTGTGAGTTTTGAATAAGTTGAGTTGAGCAGTTGACAGAACACCAGGTAGTAGATTGAAATTTTTCTAGAGGCATTGAAGGACTTTCTAGATGGGCAATTATTATTAACTAATCAAGTCATGGACTCCACCTACCTAATCACCAAGAAAGCTACACTACCTAGAGTGTAGTCATCTAGTTTACAAGTTACAACAACATTTCTAGACTCCTTTAGGACCATAAGTGTTTTTTTTTTTTTAACCCAATAAAAAAGGTGGTCTTTAGTATAGCCTAATCGACCCCACATTACATAACAGTAATGAATAACACAACATGTATCACTAGATTTTTGATAGGGCTATTATTGTGGGCCATTATTGCCATACCATGGGCCAATAAAACTTTTGTCTTGGATTCAAGTTGCCTAATCACCACTTACGAGCGTGTTGATGCTCATCTCCATTTCTATTATCCTCAGCATGTAGAGTTTGCTACCCTCCCCTCCCACGCTTTTTTTTTTTTTAAACAAAAAATAAATTGATTTTACTATAGGATTTTTGAAAGTCAACTTTTCCAATGAAACTTCATCATTGTTTTATGAAATAATATTTAGAGGTAATTACACTATACTCCTTTAAGGTTTGGGGAATGACATTTCATTCCAAACTTAAGAGGAAAAGACATTCAACTCCTTTGAGGTTTGAAGAAATTAACGCCCCCTCCCTTTTTGTTTATATTTAGTAATTAAATATTCTAAATTTTTATAAGAATTTCTTTACAAAATTTTATCCATGATTAGTAAAAAAATAATTGATAAATTTAGAATAAAAATGAAAATTTTATCGAGTATCAAAACACTTGCAACGACAATCTCTCCTTTACTTGATGAAAAAAAAAAAAACCAAAATTCACACTTAATATTTTAAAATATACTTTATTTAAAAATTTAAAACAATGAAATTTAATTATGAATAAGATAATTTTGAAAACTTATACTTAAGCAAATGGAAGGTTAGTACACAACATTTTTAATATTAATTTAAAGTTTGGTCAATTGAATATCTAGTGAGGGAAAATGTTTTTTCTCTTCAAATTTGGGGTAGAGTGTTATTTACCCAAATTTTAAGGGTCGAAAGTAAAATTACTCTTAATATTTTTTTTCCCAAGATGAGAACCATTTTTACCCCTAATGATGATCGATAAATTAAGCCAACATTTGTGAAAACCACCAATACTCCACTAATAAAGATAAATTTCTGATAGAAAGAAGGGGGTGGAGGGTGGGGTTTTAATGCTTATATGCCACATAATGTGTTTAACTTTTTTTTTTTTTTTTTTTTTTTTTTTGATGAATCATAATGTGTTTAACTTATAACCTTTTTCACCACCGCACACCCTTGATGCGGTGGTCACTTCATAAGTATAAGTGTTTGTGGGGTGTGGGAAGTAAGGGTCGGGGTTCAAGTCTCCAAGAAGAAATTTCACACATATACACTTAAATTAGGCTAGAGTAGAAATTCTATCTTGAATAAAAAAAATTAAAAAAAAACTTATAACCTTTTTCAATATTATTATTATTATTATTTATTTATTAAAAGCTTTTCTACTCCATGATTAATTGTAGAGAAAGAAAATTGTTTGACCTATAGAAACAAGAAATTCATCATTGAGGCAAATTTATGCTCTAGATTTAATTAATTACTTCTAGTGATTCTACTGATGCAGTGATGTTGATTGACTTGCGCCATAGACAATAAATTAAAGCGGAATCATGAAGGTAGATAGAGAAAGGAGAACAATGTATCAACATATATGGAAAAAGTATTTAAGAGTGGAGAAAAAAAGAGCCATCATAACAAACAAGAAAACATTAAAGAACATAAAAGACTTACAGTACCACAAATGCAATAAACTCAATTAAGGGAGTTGAAAGTTCTTATCATATTATCATCTTCTACAACACATAATTTAATGTCCTGCTAAATTAGATAAAACCAACCACTTTACACTTCCACCTCCATGTGATGTTATTTAATTAGAGTTAAAAGATCCAGAAATGGCATCCGCAAGCACTGAACATAAACTAAGAGAGGGAAAATTTTAACGGATGACCATAGTTTAGGAACTATTTTAGAAATATTTTATGAAAAAAGGAAAAATTGTAACCAATTTTTTACGGTGTTTTATATTTCTCGTAAAAGTCATATAAAACTTTTCTAAAATGACCCATTAATAAATGCCCTAAGAGCAACTAGGAGTTAGCGATGTTGATGAGTAAATGCTTCGGTTGGCTATTGAAAAGTCAAAATTAACTGAAAGACCACTAAGAATCTCATATCTCCTCATTCCTCATCAACGAGACAAATAAGGATTAAGCATAATTGACTGGGGTATCCTTATTTAATTTTTCTGGAAGGTCATAAGGTTAATTAATGTTTTATATTTGAGTATTTTGGTTCTAGGACACATTTACTCATAGAGCATCATGTATATCAATAGCATACTAGCAACTTATGGCACAACCAGCACAGAAAAATATAAGAATTACAATGACCATAAAAATAAAAAAATTAAATAAAATTAAAAAATTAAAAAAAGCAAATTATTCTAATAAATTAGCCTTTGGAACAAGATTTTGTTCATTCCATGGAAAACTTGCTATTGTTCCCACGCCAACATTTTGGTATTAAAAATACACACGTAAATATATAAAGTATTTTTTTTTTTTTTTGATGGAAATAAATATATATATAAAGTATTACAACTTTCTTCTAGAAGCTTTTATATTTTGAAATCATTATAACATAGTTGTCATTATGCTTAACTGAAATCCACCCATTACAACATAATTCATTACCGGTTGTCGTTAAAAAGCATGCAAGTTCTCTTTTCTTTTTCTTTTTTTGTGAAAAAATCACAAGTCATATATGAAGTCATGAATAACAAATTTGTTGTACGCTGTTAAGTTTATGACACATGAACTTGACTGGATCAAATCTAAACACATTCTATAGGTGTAACATCTTATTATTACATGTCCATATTTTATGGATTTTTCTTCTTGATTTTGTTAGATGTTGCATGCTCATTCGTGAGAAACATGGTTGAATCGATATTCACGTGGTTTGAGTCCCACAAATTTGTCTGGATTGAGAAATTTGTAAAAATTGGAACTTGTAGTAAATGCTAGTAATACTATCACACTCACCTTAATTACCTATGGCTATGATAATTTGTTTGAATTGAGAAATAAACAAGATATCAGGGTCTTTTTTTCTTTTTTCTTTTTTCTTTTTTTTTATTTGTGTGTGTGTGTAGTAAGTATATTCTAGTGAGCCTAGTATCGTTCACCTTACCTATGATTTGTTTGATTTGAGAAAGTAAAGCAAGAGATCAAAGAAAATCAGCTTTTTTTCTTTTGTCCTTGTTTGTATGTGGCATTAGTATATATGCTAGTAGCTTTCACCTAACCTATGATTTTTTTTTTTTTTGCTTTTGTTTTGTTTTCGGATGTGAACCTATGATTTGTTTGAATTGTGAAAGAAAAAGAGGATATCATTGTCAAGGAAAATATGATGTTTTTTTGTTTTGTCCTTATTCTGAGAGAGAGAGAGAGAGAGAGAGAGAGAGAGAGTTCTTCTCATTTTGGACAGTGTTTACTGCATAGATATTTTTGGGTGCATTTATGGCCACCTCCATTACAGGTGAGATTGAGACTATGCAAGACTATAATACAGTACCGTGGAGAATTTGCAAACTCTTGGACCATTTATTGTTCACGACGAGTCATGCCCCATCTATCAAGATTATAGGATGACACCTAAGGTACCGTGGAGAATTTGTCAATCTCTTGGACCATTTATTGTTCACGACGAGTCATGCCCCATCTATCAAGATTATTGGACGACTCCTAAGGATGTCAAAATCGGGATTCTATGTAGGATTATGGGAAGTAGGTAAGATCGTGGATCATATGATCGGATCGTGAATCGTAAGATCTTATATTATTTGAGAAAAAAACAAAAAATACCTATTAGTATGTTAAATAATCACGTAAATTATACATTCATTTATAACAAACCAAAAATTATTCATTTGATGTAATTATCATGTATTACTATATCTATTTGTAAGCATGATTTAAAAAGGCCAAAAACCTCAAAACATGACACTCTATTAGGATGTTATTTTTTATTTGAGTCTAACTGACAATTTATCTCTCTATATTAGAATAGCAAAACTTTGTCTATTGGGATCTTATTTTTCATTTAGGTCTAACTGAGCGTTATGTCAAATTAAAGAAGATTACAAGAAATAAGGATCGTTTGGGATCGTTAGAATTGTATGATCTTACCGATTTTAAATGATCGCAAAGATCCTTGAAAGATCTAAATCATTTTGAGTAAATGAGATCGTAAAATCGTAGGATCCAGATCGGGATTTTGACAACCATGATGACAACCATTATTATTTGAGTTGCGATATCCCCATGTTAAACACGTTTTAACAAGTAATAATATTGCATTATAACTTTAAAAGGGCTATTTCTCAACCCAAAAAAAAAAAAAAAAAAAAAAAAAACTTAAAATTGCTAAATTAAGTTATAATTGTAACTCCTCATATTATATATATATATATATATATATATATATATATATATATAACTAAAATTTTTGAATTTTTATTGACCTCCTTAAAACTTACCACATTATTATTATTTTTTTAAATAAATTTATTTTGTTTAGTTTAAACTTAATAAGGAGTGAAACTCTGTCTTCCTAACAAGTCCAACTTAAAATCAAACTCATCATTATCAATTTTTTTTTTTAACAAATTTTTTTCTTTTTAGTCCAAACTTAACAAGGAGTGAAACTCTCTTTCTCTCACAAGTCAACTTAAACTCAAACTCAAACGTTGATAATTTATCTTCAAATTTGCGAGGTTATTAATCATGACCACTATGAAAATAGTGCAAACCCCAATATTCTTTTTTTAAAACCGAGTAAAGGTACGAGCTCTTCTTCTGTTATTTTCTTTTCTTCTACTTTGTTAAAATATATATATATATATATATATATATATATATATATATATATTTTATGGTTCTTCATGTATTTTTTAAAAAATAATTTTTGTACATGAACCACCAAACTCTCTTTAGCCATTTTTTACAAGATAAAAAAGCTTGCAATAATTGAAATTTAAGGTTGCTGCTACTGCATATGTCTTTACTTCATCTCACAATATGAAAGTATGTTAATTTTTTAGACAGAAAGATTATATTCGATATATTAAGAGGAGGTATGGCTTTTATTATTTCAACATGGGCTGCCACTCAACATTTTTTTGCATGGGCCACATGTTGATAAGGTTTGTTTAAAGTTTAGACCTGTTAAAATTTAAAACTTATTGCTCTATGGTTTTGTGTACTTTTTTCTTTTTCTTATATTTCTCTTTTAAGTAGCCATATATTTTTTGAATTGTTTCAATAACTTATTCTTTAATTATATATCTTTTTTGGCATTTTGGAAGTTTTAACAACTGAATTTGAGTAGTCACACACACACACACACATATATATATATTATCTATAATTTGTAGGCTCTAAATCTTTTGATTCATTTCAATAGTTATAGCCATGGATTATTCTTTTAAATGTAACTCGTTTTTCTCTTATATTTTTCTATTGTTCAGTCATATATATTTTGTTTTATTTCAATAATTTCTATGCAATGAATCATTTTATTCTTTAATATTTTTTGGTTTTTCTAAAGTTTTAATATCTGAATTTTTGAGTTATTTTTTTACAGTATCTGAAACTGTCTGAAATTTTTAATTTTTTTTGGTAAGCCATTGCACATTCAAGCAATGACTTCTTCATCAAATTGTAACACAAATTGAAATTATACAAGAGCAAATCATGCTATGGTGTAGTTTTTTAATCAATTTAAGATTTTAAAAATTATTTTAGTTTACCTCAGAAATAGATAGGTTCTCGTGCATAGCACGGGTTAGCGACTAGTTGCTTACAGCTTTTATGAGTTTCTTTATTATTATATAAAATTAAAAATATAAACAAATAAATAAATAAATAATAACACCAAAGTTTTCGATTTTTTGTGTTAAGTTCAGGATATGCCTAACTTTTGGACTGAGAAAGGATCGTTTTGTCTGAATTATAAAACTTTTTTTTCTTTTTTTTGAAAAAAAAAAAGAGAGATAGATTTGCGGAAATGTCACGTGTAAATAGAAACCATGACATTATTTTATCCTTAATTGCTTTTTAATTGTTGGAGTGAACGCAACGATGGCGTGGTGGTGGAAATGGAATGGCTAATATTGGCGGCAAAAATGGCATGAAGGTGGGAACCGATATAATGATGATGGTGGCAATAATAATTAGAAGGATAAATTATAATTTATACATATTTTCATTTTATATATATTTTTTATAACCATATTTCCATTTTATCTATAGATTCTAACAAATTTTTCCCATAAGATTTGGATTAAATTAAATTGTTACTAGTTTGATTGTATTTAAAATGAACATAACTAGTTGTTATCCTATGTGATGTACAAATATATATTTGAATAGTGGTATTCCGTTATTATTATTATTATTATTATTATTATTATTATTATTTTTTGACTTTGACAGATTGGATGAACTTGTTTACTGAAAATTTAGAATGAACATAACTATTTGGGGTGTTCAGAGTTCTAATTATACTCTTACATGTGTATAGTCTTATTCTCAAAACCACAAGGATAGAGTCATGATTTTGACTGAAAGGATGGGGCAAAATTTGAATTAACAAATTTTGATGATTCAAGACTAAAAATATACTAAAATTAAAAACTAAATTAATGCTTAAAAAAATAAAACTAGATTCTATTTTTAAAAAAATATATATCAACTTAAGTAGTCATGATAAAAAAAAAATAAATAAATAAAAAAAAAAAAAAAGAATTTGTCAAGCTCCCAACCCAGCTAATAGGCTAGGCATCAGGGGTGACGATTCGTGTTTACATATCGGGTTCTTGTCGTGTTAAGCTATGAGTATTTAGTTATATGAGTTGACCCAAACCCGAGTCCCCGACCTGTTTAGTAAAAGTGTCAAGAATTCTCAACTCTAACACAACCTGTTTCATTAACAAGTCATGTAAACATCAAAACAAATGACCCATTTATAACCTGTTTGATTAATAAGTCATACTTAACTTGAATAACATGTTATCAATTTCTATATATCTAAAATTAAAATACAATTACAACCAAAAATATAGTAATAAACATATAATTACAACCATAAATTAAGCAATAATAGGAGCTAGAAAACATGGTGGTGCCCAAATTCAGAAGCTCCAAACTTTTAATTTTGGGCTCTAACCAAAATGTCATACCAAACATATACTTATAAAGCACAAGTTACTTGCAATTTTCTTTAGTGAAGAATTTTTTTTATTAGATTTTTTTTTTATTGGTAAAAAGAAAAAAAATTGTTTTTATTTTAGAAGGGAACAACCAGCAACAAGGTCGCCATTTTTTTTTTTTTTTTTTTTTGGAATTAAAAGTGATTGGTAAAACCTGTTACACTAGCTGGCAACTTTTCCCGATAGCTAAAACAAATTGACAAGTTGAACTGAACAAGGGGAAACTAGTAAAGATTCTGTAAAATACTAAAAGCTTTAGAGCCTTTTCCTAGTCACGACTTATATCAAACACCTGATGTCCTTTAATATCACCATAGATGGACTGAGCATTGCAAATGTGCGCTCACAAAAACAGCAGTTGACACAGTTTTGGTATCTGCATTCACAAGAGATGTCAAGAACTCAACCTTCTTCAATCTATACCTGATTATCTTCTTGAATTATTGTGTAGGTAGCAAAGAGCCTAACAGAGATTGGATCAGAGGGTACACGGTACACTAGAGCCATTGGGATTACTACGAGTGTTGCAGCGAAGTTGTGGGCCTTAAGAGACCGTAATTTTTTAAAAAAGAGTACGATACGGCGTGAGTACGGCAATTAATTAATATTTATATTTAGGTATATTTTCAAATATTTTAGGACACAAAATATGTTTATGTGTAGAATTTAAATTAAGTAAAAACAACAAATAAGTAAACTAACACCCGAGAGTACTTTGTTTAGAATATACTAAAAAAAGGTTCTCTACGCTAGTGCTCCCTGGAAACCCTAGAAGTCAGTTGAATTCGGGCCTGCTCCTTGAGTTGGGCTACCGTTAGCAATCTTTCTTCTTTAATTTTGCTTTATTCTTCTTGGAGCCTGTTCTTAATCGCTCTGGGATGGAAAACCTGTCTGTTATGTGGGAGAACTTCTCACTCTCTGAGTCTGAAGGTAGTAAATACCAGGTTTACGAGAAGGGTTATGAAGGAAAATTTATGTTGGCTGCGAGATTCTTTACCAGTAGAGTGTTGAGTATGGAAGCCATGGCTCGTACCTTCAAAATCCTCTGGCATACCAAGAAGGGGTTCGAGGTACGTGATATGGGAGACCATAGAGTTCTATTTGTGCTTTCAGATGAGTCCAATATAGACAAGGTCCTATCGGGGGAGGCGTGGTCGTTTGATAAGAACCTGGTGGCACTGAGAAGGTCCGACGGCACACGGAGGTGAAGGGATTGATCTTCGATAAGGCAAGTTTTTGGATACAGGTCCATGACCTTCCTCTAGGTTGTCTGAATATAAGAGTGGTTAAAGATATTGTTTTAGTTGCTGGAGAAGTCGATGTGAGCGAAGAAAGCAACGAAGACTATGAGGGAAGCCAGTTCATGCGAGTTAGGGTGTCCATCGATATTACGAAGCCTTTATGTAGAGGTAGGAAGATCAGGTTGAACGATGGGGAGGATAGTTGGGTTAGCTTCAAATATGCGCCTGCCTAATCTCTGTTACTGGTGCGGCTGTCTTACCCACCATGACAAGGAATGCTCACTGTGGTCTAAACGGAAGGGACCACTGAAGTAGGGCAATCAACAGTTCAGGTCTTGGCTGAGAGCAAGCACCCCGAACCTTGGAAAAAGACTATAATTCACGTAGCGGGTTATGAAGATGTGGAGAGTAACGATACTGAGGCATCGCCGAGAGCAGCAAAGAGCACTGGGATGGACCATGCGGAAGTAAGGGAGACTAATGATCCCACGGAGCTTGGTACGAAATGCAGAGGTGAAGCTAGTATTCACACTTCATCAGAGGGGGAATGCATGACAGTGGATGCTGAGCAGATCGAACTGGGGGTGGCACACGGAGCTTCGAGTGGTGTTGCTTCAGACCTTGAGATTATTAACTCACCTAATGGTATGGCTTCAGTGTAGGTTTTGGATGCACCTCCTTCCTGTGACTTCCAAGCGCAATTGCAGGTTATTGATGAAGAGTTGGCAAGGTTTGATCAACAGGATGAGGACAAGGATGTGAAATCAGCTGCTCTGCCAGGTGGGGTGGGTGCTCGGGTTGTGGATTCAGCACTCCTTTTGAAAAATTTGTTCACTCCCACTGGATCAAGCAAACAAGCTTCAGTGAAGCAGAAAATGTCATGGGTAGTCAGGCAGCCAAGTTTGCTTCCTGGGAAGATGGAATCAGTTTTATCTAAGTGTATGAGGGCAAGATTTAGATGAAGACAGGGAGGAAGAGAGTTGTCGTAGGAAGAGAAGGACATAAAAAACGTTTATTCAAGTGGTGGAGGCTGATGATCAGCCCCGCCAACAGCAATGAATCTCTTAGCTTAGAATTGCAGGGGCTTGGGAACTGTCGTGCAGTTCAAGAGCTTGTCAATATAATGCAAGCACAAGATCCCATGACTGTGTTTTTGTTAGTGTAAAGTTGTAATTTACAACTGTGTATTTGTTGGCTTTCATTCCGTGCCAAATTTGATTGTAATTATGTTCAATCGTTTAAAACCCTGTATTTGTTGTGGGACTTGATGTAAGGGGTGTGTGAGAGAAAGAGTGTTGAAGACTCAAGCATTTGAAGAAGAGAAGAATTCTCGCGGGTATCTCGCGGGTATGTCGCGACCAAGCTTCCCGCGAAGTGAAACATGTGCCAGGCACATGATGGAATGCGAAGAGTCATGCCAGGTGGAGACAACTGTGTCTCGCGAGTATCTCGCGGGTAAGGCCTTCCCGCGAGACACCCGCGAGACTAGCTGTTCTGCCAGCTTGTACTTTTTGAGTCACACCTTTTGCACCTCTACTATATATACCATCATTACCCACATTTGTTGAGAGATGCTTCAGAGAGAAAACCCTAGCCAAACACATTGGTAATTAGAGATTGTCTTCCCCACCTTCTCTAAACATTTTGCTTGTGGTATCTCCTCAACCATTCCCTCTCCATTGTCCATATCTTTGAGAGGTTGATAGCCCAAACACTTGACACACCTTTGAGAGTGCTGAGTGACGTCTTGGTGCTGCTGGGAAGCATAGGAAGGAGCCTTCAATGGCAGATGCAACATGGAGCTTGTTGCGGGATCCGGATAACTAGGACAAGACACGGTTCCGAGAAGCCTTGTTGGAGTAGGAGCTTGGAGGGCTTAGGTACATCGGGTAGACTAGGCTTGGAGGGTCTTTTGCTAATCCATGTATCCCAACTGATTGTCTAGTGGATCGATTTCCGCTTGGAGGGCGGCGGAGAGGTTTTTCGCCGAGTTCTTCGGTTTCCTCTTCGATAACACGTCTCGGTGTTATTTGTGTTTGCATCCTTCTTCCCTACTCTTGTTCATTTCATTTTTACTGCTGAGTTGCTTTAATTTATGGATTAGAGTAGTTGTTCGTGTATATGCTTGTGTTTACACTATTCCGCACTTGTTAGTAAGTTAGTGTAAAATCAACCAAGCCGTAATTTGAATTTGGGGGTCTAAACCGCTCGTGTGTTTTCAACACATTTTCGAGCTTTCAGTTAGAAACATGGTCAGATAAGGAGCATATGAA
Organism: Quercus glauca; assembly: GCA_023736055.1. NCBI lineage: Eukaryota > Viridiplantae > Streptophyta > Magnoliopsida > Fagales > Fagaceae > Quercus > Quercus glauca. The sequence goes on along the minus strand of CM043325.1, from coordinate 26,349,250 downwards.
GTGGGTTTGAGATAGGTGAATGTTCAATATGTGTGTAAAACACTATGAACGTTTAGACCCCCAAATATAACAATATCAATTCAAGCTTAATGTCAAACAATATATGTGCGGAAAATGAACATAAGCTAATAATAGAATTGACAGACAATCTAAACCAAATAAAATCACATCCATAGCAGAAATTAAATGGCAAAGATTAAGGGAAGAGAGATGCAAATACAAAGAGAACACAACAATGTGTTATCGAAGAGGAAACCGAGGCCCTCGGCGTAAAACCTCTTCGCCGCCCTCTAAACAGTCAATAATCCACTAAAGAATGAAGTTGGGATACATGAACATCAGAAGACCCTCCAAGCCTAATCTACCCAGTGTACCTAAGCCCTCCAAACTTCTTACTCCAATGAGGTTACACCGAACCTTTGTCTTCTTTAACTTACCGGATTTCGCTATAGCCCATAGCATCAACCAATATGAATTGGTCCCTTCCTAACTGCTTCCCAAAGCACCAAAAAGCCTTCTCACAGATATGGGTATGGTGAGAAAATGATTTGGCTAAGAACCTCTCAAGGATGTAACAATGGAAAGGGTGAGAGTAGAAGAATTTGAAGAGTCTCTATGTAAAGATTGTGGATGAGTCAATCTTGTTTTTCTCTAGGGTTTCTCTCTCAAAATTCTCTCTGGAAGCTCTCTGCATTTCGTGGGTATAAGAGTTTATATACAGTGGTGTGTGTTTGGAATGCGAAGAGTCATTTTTCCAAAACAGAGCTGGTTGGCAACATTGCCTCGCTACTTGACTGAGTCACGAGTTCAAGCTGCGAGTTAACTGAATGGCCAATATGGACTTTGTGTCCTATAGTGCTACAGCTGGCACGACGGTTCAACTACTCTGCACGTTTCACTCGTGTGCAACTTATGGCGGCTTGCCAATCACGAGCCACCCGCAAGATCCAGTCGCAAGTCCCTGCTTCACTACACAATCTTAAGCATCTCTTCACACTCTCTCACATACTACCCTTACAAGAATCCCACCTAAATACAGGATTTCTAAATACTGAATTACAAGCAAATTTACCAAGGAATAAAGCCAACAAAATGGTTGATTAAATTCAACCTTACAATCTCCCCCTTTGGTTATTCCATGACAAAACCCTAAAACAAACTCTAGACTTAACGTGTGAGTTGGGAACAGTTGAGCAAAACTCACTCACACCTAACTCTAGAATCTGCGAAGCTCTTGAACCATAAGAACAAGTATCTCCTGAAACACAACAATACAGTATGATCATTGTATGCAAAAAACTTGTAATGCATATGGAGCAAACACAATGCGATCAAGCAAAATGGACTTAAGCAAAAAAAACATGGCTTGACCAAAAACGAACAATCACTATAAATAGTGATCACAATGCTCATTCGCACATGGAATGAACAACCGGACATGCAAGCTAATAAGCTCATTTGCAAAGTATTATTTGCATGTCCAACACTCAACCAATGCAACAACACAAGGTAATTGCATTAAGGATAAAAATCCAACAGAGGGCACAAGAGTGATGTACTTAAAGAAAATGCAAACATTTAAACCTAAAAGCTTACAAAAGTAACGGTTACAAATGTACCATACACAAACTAAATAAAATAACATAAACACTAAAATATGCTAATATGAAGCAAAATATTAAACATAGGCCAGCTTACTGAAATCTCCCCCAATCTCCCCCTTTCATCAAGCTCTTTCTCCCTCTATCATTGTACTCCCCCTATCAACATCATCTCTCCCTTTTTGTCATGGAATAGCTAGTCCTCATCTTCTTCTAACTTTCTTTGAATCTGATCCAATTAAGTTTGGAGAGAAGTGAACTTCATATCACACGGTGGTTTTGAAATAGTGGAAGTTAGACCAGAAGATGAATAGCCACGGGGTGAAGGGAAAAATAAAAATTTTTGAAACCAGTCTAGAAAAAGACCCTTATTGTGCAAAACATGCTATTTTCGCGACTAAGTCAAGTCGCATGCAAGTCGCCAAACACTTTAAAACAAAAATTTTGAAAAATTTTCTAAATGTTTTTCGCAACTGGAAGGTCTACTCGTGATAAAGTCGCGAGGTGAGCTGCGAAAATCTTTGTGTAACCCTCGCAACTAGACCTTCCACCCGTGAACAAGTCACCACACTGAGCCGCGAGAAACATAAAAACCCCAATTTTGAAAAATATTCTAAGTATTTTTCACGACTAGAACATTGACCCGCAAGTGAGTCACGAAAAATCTCTGTGTGGGCTCGCGACTGGGACATGTGACTGGACCAACCTGCGACTGAGTTGCCAGAACAGGGCAACACTGTTTTTGAAGATTTTGACAATTTTTGCAAAAACAAAATACTTTCCAAAAACAACTAAAACACTCAAAAATCTTTTTGTGTTTGATCAACAAAGATTGAGCATATGAAAACACATTTAATCAAGTACAATCACACAAATGAATATGGCATTCATTGATCATAGACATGTGTGATGTGTGTGGGTATCAAAAATAAGATAGTCCTTAGTCTAATGTGAAGCTTCAATGATCAATTCAATCAAGGCATACACAACTAGCACTAGATAAAGTGATCCATCTCAATTATAGAAACTAGCATTTAATCCGCGCAATGCGCGGGGAACATTTTACACATTTAAAATACCATCAATTTTACATAACTATACAATAAATACAACAGTTAATATGTTTATTAAAGACTATGTTTTAATAATGCCAATCAATTCAAAAAAACAAAAATGACAATTGTGGGATATAGAGTTAGGTTTAATCACATTGTCAAAAGTCCAAAATTCCCCATAGCAGAAAATAAAGTCTAAGAACTCATTAACCCAAAAAACATTTAGTGAGCTAAGCCATATTCTAGCCTTGACGAACTGTATGTGCCAGCTCTATTTCACTTGGATGAATTGGGCCATCATCATTCACCTGTAAAAACTATAGCACAATAGCACTTGGAAAAAAAAATGATGACAAATACATATCTTCTCACATGCATTATTTTTTTGTTTTGCCCATCTTGAACATGCCAACTACAAAGGTATACACAATAAGAACAAAATGGATTCTTTGGTGTGCTAAATGGATGATTATTGTCCACGTTTAAATGTAACCTCTGAAATGTAACTTCTGAAATGATAGAAGCTAATACAACCTTTTGAGCTCCACATTTCAAAAATTGTTTTCTTTAGTAGAAGTGCACTTCTATTCATAATCCACTCAAACTATTTTTGCTAATCTATAACAATCACGAAAACTAAGGAGAACATATTCGATAATAATATAAGGTAAAATTCCAATGTATAAATACAAAGAAACAATATTTTAATATCTATTGGAAGAAACACTTTAAATTAATTCTATGAAAAGTTGAAAACCACAAAAGAACCTAAAACAAAATTGGAAAAGAAAAATAAATTCATATTTTTTCTCTGCCAAGTTACACTTTGCTCAATTTTTTATAGTCTAAATTCTAAGAATGCATCTTATAATCCTAGCCACCAAATCTCCTCCATGGAAGTTTCAAGCGTGTAATGGTCACAAGCACTATAGTGTCAAGAAAATTTTTACTAAACTAATGTCCAAAGATGAAGCACATACATGCTGGAGGAGTTGCATCTAAAATCTCATCTTTAACAAATTTAAACACATCAAGTAGTTTGGATATTTTCTATTTTCTTAACTTTTTACAATACAATTAAATTTTAGTAATGGCATATTACAAACCTTAATGAAACAAACAACACCTTAAATCTACTAGGTTTAAAATGGTCTCAAGGAATGTAAATGACAGTAATAGAGTTACTGGTTAATAAGAGAAAGCATCGTTGATAGCTCAAATGAACTTTAATGTACTTATAAGTGGAATATAAGATCTTTTATATACTTAACAGTGATCAGTAGAATCACTTTCACACCTGCTAGAGAAGCCCTTAATTGGATGTGGATGCCCAAGATTGATGTACTAATCTAAATAGAAAAAAATTACATAGAATGTTGTTAACAATTGAAATTTCCAATTAGTTATATGTAATAGAACTTTTTAAGAACACTGGTAAACAACACGCATAACAGAATGAAACTCATATTCGTTACAGAACAAACAAAATCAAATTAAATTGCTGAAAATCGTAATAGGGTGGGAAGATGAAATTTGGGATTTGATGTATATACAGGGTTGTATATAAAAAAGAAAGGAACCAAAATAGATTGAATTAGAAAGAGTGTGCACCCGTATCAGACTCTGCACCATACACTCACCTTTGTGGAACCTTGACAAACAAACATTTATCACCATCCAGACTTCTACCAACTTAAGCAAATATGAAGCACACAACTTTTCCCATATATTTTTATTTTAACAGCAAAACGCATAAAACTAACAAAGCATATTTGAAAGCAATCCAGTATGTATTCAATCTCTCAACAATCATCTCCTTCTGGCCAAGATAATTTTTTTTTCCTAAACTCTGAACAAATAGAAGTCATGAAAAATAAACATTACCACTATGCATGATAAAGCAATGCGTATATTTACCATTGCAAATAAACATTACCATTATTTGGATTGCATTTGATTCTACCTGGGTTTTACAATTTTTTTGCAAATAATTTTTGAGGCTTTGGGAATGCCTTTTCTATTAATGTACTCCTATTTCATAAGTGCATTTCTTGTATTCATTTCTCAGAAAATAGTTTTGTTAACTCTTATAGTTAGACTCAAAATGCATGGCGCCTAGTCACACCATACTAAACCACATCCATTATAGCAAAGTAGGCACATAAGGTATATAGAGTCAATCCTCTTAAGAGTATGGATAATACACAGTTGTGGTGCATGATTAGAATACAATCTGATCGCAACATATCATGAATAGAATACACATCCTGCTCACATAATCATGATGCCACATTTGAAGAGGCACTTTTTATTTTTATTTTTTCATTTTTGTATGATACCTAAGATTGTACCATGTGTAATAAATTGGGAAAAAAATGAATTCAACAAACTATTTGTAAGGTTGAATTTAATCAACCATTTTGTTGGCTTTATTCCATGCCAAATTTGCTTGTAATTCAGCATTTAGTAACCCTGTATTTAGGTGAGAATCATGTAAGGGTAGTGCGTGAGAGAGTGTGAAGAAATGTTCAACATTGTGCAAAGAAGCAGGGACTCGAGACTAGAACTCGTGGGTGGCTCCCGACTGGCAAGCCCCCAGAAAAAGGTCACGTGTCAAGCATGCGGGAAGCTAAAGTGTTATGCCAGCTGTTGCACTACAAGACAAAAAGTCCAGATTGACAATGCAGTTACCTCGCTGCTTGAACTCGCGACTCAGTCAAGTCCCGAGGCCAAGCTGCCAGCCAGCTCTGTTTTAGAAAAACTGACTCTTTGCATTCCAAACACACTCCACTATATATAGACCCTTATACCCATGAAATGTAGAGAGCTTCCAGAGAGAATTTTGAGAGGGAAACCCTAGAGAAAAACAAGATTGATTCATCCACAATCTTCACCTAAGAGACTCTTCAAATTCCTCTACTCTCACCCTCTCCATCGTTACATCCTTGAGAGGTTCTTAGCCAAATCCTTTTCTCACCATACCCATATCTGTGAGAAGGCTTTTTGGTGCTTTGGGAAGCAGTTAGGAAGGGACTAATTCATATTGGTTGATGCTATGGGCTATAGCGAAATCCAGTAAGCTAGAAAAGAAAAAGGTTCGACGCAACCTCGTTAGAGCAAGAAGCTTGGAGGGCTTAGGTACACTGGGTAGATTAGGCTTGGAGGGTCTATTGCTGTTCATGTATCCCAACTACATTTTCTAGTGGATTATTGACCGTTTGGAGGGCGGCGGAGAGGTTTTACGCCGAGGGCTTCGGTTTCCTCTTCGATAACACATCGTGTGTTGTCCTTGTGTTTGCATCTCTCTTCCCTTTATCTTTACCATTTAATTACTACTGTGATTGTAATTATTTATGGTTTTGATTGTTTATAAATTCTGTTATTAGCTTATGTTCATGTTCCGCACATTTATTGTTTGATTATAAGCTTGAATTGATAATTTGTAAATTGGGGTCTAAACGTTCAAGGGTGTTTTATACACATTTTGAACATTCACTATTAAAAAGGTCATACCCATTGTTTGAAGTTAATACCTAATTCTTCAAAAGAATGATAGATTGAACAAATTGAAAAGCATACCCCAAAGAGATCCATGTTACTTCTTCTAAAAGACCTAGAAAAGGAAAAAACCCAATAACCTATTGCTCTGTTTTGATCTTTAAAGTATCCAAAAGAGGCTGGAACTCACTTAGGGACTTTCATTCCATTCATCTGAGTTTTAACCGGACACCATAAATAGATACCCACACATCAATTAAACCAAATACCCAAAACAAAACAAAACAAAACAAAAATAATAACAATAATAACTCAAACACCTTAATCAGAAATATAACCCAAAAAGTCAAATTAAAAACAATCCAGCCAAATTATTAAAACCTGATCTAATTTAACCAAATACCCAAAAAAAAAAAAAAATCTAACTCAGACACCTTAATTAGAAATATAACCCAAAAAGTCAAATAAAAAAAATCCAGCAAAATTATAAAAACCTAATTTTATTTAATGTATAAACTGAAAAGCAAAGAAAAAAACTAACCGGTAGCAATTCTGGAAGGACGGTAGACGTTGGGGGGAAGTATGCCTTTATGTGAATTCTAATCTTGAGAGAAATTGAGACAGACCAAATCTCTATCTCTATTGTTCTCTTTCTCAATTCTGCTTGTATTTCTGCAACGTATCTCTTCTCAACCGTATTTTGGCAGAAAAACCTAAAATAAGTATCAATGCAACATTCAATTCTATACTTATTTAATCCCAAAGATTTCGTTAAGATTAGAAACAGAAGTACCCAAACTAAAATCAATTTTTTTAGTGATTTCTGTAATCTAAAAAAACAAACAAAAAACAAAACAAAAGCAAATATCTAAAATTGAGAAAACAAACCTTTTGATAGAGAATCCAAAATCCCGCAACAAAAAAAAAAAAAAAATCAATCAAAAGTAATGTTTTATACCCAAACCTACAAAATTGAGAAAAAAAAATGTACCGTTGTCGATGTCGGTTCCGACAATCTAATGGTTTGAATCTAGAAAGGGAAAGAACAGTGGTGGGGAAATTGATGGTGATGGCCAGCCTTAGATATTTCTCTCTTTGCCGGTAAGAAGTTCCAGAAAAATTCAATGCGTGCCTTCTGAATATGGAGTGAAGGGGATTGTTTTTGCTGTTCGGTGTATGGTTTCGATGGAATCTGCTCTCATTCCCCGCACAATGGACGACCTTAGATATTTCTGCGTTTCAAAGCCATGGGCCAAACTAATCAAAGCCTAGATTCATCAATACCCACTTCAAGCGCTCCATCAACAGTGACAATCTTGACCGCTATCAGTGATGAAATCGATTGGAATATTTGCTCATTAGAAGATAGTATGGATTTTCTTTGCAGCGAAGAAGTCATAGAGTTAGGGACGCACTACTCTGTTATAAATATGTGCTCTGGAATGGTTTTTTTTTTTTTTTTTTTTTTTTTGAACGAAGGTTTTTTTTTATTAGATTGAACGGAGGCTTAGTGATAGGAGAAAGGCCTCATCGCCTCTCTCTTTTTCTATCTCTGTGTGCATAGTATTTTAACCGATTAAATTTTTTTATTTATAGAGAGGCTTTTAAATGGTGCTATAGGATTGCCAAACAATATAATTTATCGCTTTTTAACTTATACGTGTCAGAATTTTAGATAGGTATTTTTTCTTAACGTGGCAGCACCTTCTTAAAGGCTTCTGTTTTTATATATTGTACTAGCATTTAACCCGTGCAATGCGCGGGATCATTTTTACATATTAAAAAACAATTGAAGGATGATTCTTTCATGGACTAATCTAATAATGACTCTAACATCATAACATGATTGAGAGTACTTACTGAATATACAGCAATACCACATGTTTTTTTGTAAGGATATTTAGGTGAGAATAATTTAAGAAATAGGGTAGCATACATAAATTGTCTAGGACAAAGTTTCCTAAAAACTACAGGGAAGAGCTATTAAATGAAACTGGTGCAATCAATCATAGTAAATATATATTGTACCAAGTTTCTCTACAATAAGTTAGGAATGCAACTATATCTTTACATTAGATATATTTGCCAATGCAACTTGGATAGACTTAGATCTAGAATTACATCTTCTTCTCTAATTTGTCGCTCTATCTTCAATTTCAAAACTGTTAAAAAGTTACGAAGCATTGGTTGATACTTTAATCTTAAATTGCAAACAAAATGTAAAACTTAAAGCAATGGTAACAAACTATTTTTCTCAAGTAGATTTCTTGCATCAGATCCAAAGGTCAACAACCATGCCTTGCATTTAATCTCATAATTTCTTCATCTGCTAAACATATCAAAAATATCATTAGCCAATGTCAAAAATATTTCTAAACCTTACATTGCAAAGAGGACAATTAATTCCAAGAATACAAGGTCAAACAAAATATATATCTCAAGATTGGGGGGGGGGGGGGGGGGGGGAGAAAAAAGAGATCCCTTAAAGCCAATCCTTATTTTGCACTTGCACTGATTGAAACTAAAATTGGTCCCTCAAGATCAAATGTCCAAGCCTATGTAAGTGCAAAGAAAGTGGCTATGGTAGGCCTAACCAAGTCTTCCATTATAGAATTTTCTCAATAGCAATCATTAAAAGATAAGAACTGGTACCAATAGAAATCTGCATTGTCTTGCTCTTTCCTTAAGCCGTGTACATTTGGTTTTCAATTTCTTGATGCTTCCTACCACTGTCCTTTTCCATCAACTCCTACTTCATTGATCTTGATAATATTTGCATTTTTCTCAGTTTCACCAATATTCCTTTTCTTATTTGTCTCTACCTCTTTTTCAACTACTTTCTGGCTCTAAGTAGCAATTAAGACCTAGCAAAATAAAAATAAAATATTCATAAAAAAATAGCATTAGCATAAAACATAAATGATGCATTGAGTTGCACTCTATAAAAATGAAAGGAAGATATCCTTCTACTTCACTCTTGTAGACAATATCCATCCCATATAGCATCTTGCCAAAGACAACATGCCATTCCATCCAACCTTTAAAAGGAAACAAAAAGCAGGCATGTATGAAAGAAAGGAAAAAAAGTTCTAGTTATGAAAAATGTGCACTAAAAAGTTACTACAAATTACCATTATTCAAATACATTTAAAAATTAAAAAAAAAAAAAAAAAAATCCTCCACTCCATTGTTCATCATTGCTAGTTTGTCACCACTTAAATTTCATCATTCAACCATTAACACATCCAGCAAATGTCACCATATTATAGTTCACACTTGCCGTCAAAGTGCACATATGTTGCTAATTCTAAATATGGACACTCAAAGTCATTTAATGAGTCTAACCACACACCTAAAAATGAAAAAAAAAAAAAAAAAATTCTTGATTTACCTTAATTGAGCACCACACTAATTATTATTATTATTATTTTTTGAGAATCAAAACCATGCTTCTTATTAAAGGAGGCCAAAAAGATCAGCCTGTAATACAGTTGAGCTATTTGGTGGAATATTTTCCATCCAGACTTGAAATTGAGAGACAAGCTTAGCTCGCCTTGCTAGAGAGTGAGCTAGAGCATTACATTGCCTTCTAACATGAGTAAAGTTTATCGATGACAAACAAGAAGCCATAAAATTAATATCCTTAACTAAATGACCGAAGCTTGACAATGAGTAAGAGCCTTCCCAAAGTGTTGTGATGAGGATCTGAGAGTCATTCTCCAAAACTACATTTCTGAAGCCCAATTCTACAGCTAGTTCAATCCCTCTTCGTGCTGCCAACACTTCAACCTCTATCACCGTAGAGGGCAGAGGGATACGTTCAGAGAGAGAGGCCATGACCTGTCCATGCTCATTCCTAATTACCACCCCCAGACCTGCTGTATTGTCTGCAGTAAAAAGGGCTCCATCCACGTTTACCTTGTGCTGGGAGGGACCCGGGGGCTGCCAGCTTATTGGTGGACGTCCCACTAGTTCAACCCGTCCTGAATTGTGGTGTAGGAAGTCTCCCAGTCGCTCCCTTGCTTGCTGCACCAAGTGATCCAAAGTCACAGCCTTCTTTCCCATCCTAAGGTTGTTCCTACAAGTCCATAAAGCCCACACCACCATAGCAAAACAGAGCTGGCTCTATGTTTTCTGCAAAAACAGTCCCCAATAGATCAATAAAAGTCACCGCTCTTTTTAAATTATCATGGCTCCATTGTGGCATTTTTTTCCAGAAATCTTCTAGCTTTAGACAACTATATAAAGCATGCTTCACATCTTCCTTGTGTTCTCGGCACTATTCACAGCACTCATCCTGAATAATCTTGCGACGAACCAGGTTCTCCTTCAAAGGCAAACAATTTTTTGCTGCTCTCCAAACCAAATTCTTGACTTTGTTAGGTACAGGAAGATCCCAAATGGCTTGCCATAGTGGTTTTAAACCTGAAAAATCATATTGTCCAGGTTGTGCATTCTGAAACTCCCTTTGTAAAAATTGATACCTGGATTTGACAGTGTATTCCCCTGTAGGATTATAAGGCCATGTGAGCACATCTGGTTGATTTGTATGACACAGGGGTATTGTTCTTATGGTTTCTACTTCAAAGCTGAGCAACATGTTCTCCATTACTTCAGATTTCCATTGCTTCTACACCGGGTCTATCAGTGAACTCACTTTGGCTTCTATCAATGCTTCAGGCCGAGGGGATAACACCCTTGGAGAGTGTTTTCTAGGCAGCCAACTATCCTCCCAAATGTCAACAGAATGTCCATCACCTATCCTCCATACCGCGCCCCTTTTAATGACTTCTCTGCCTCTGAGTATACTATGCCAAGCATATGAAGCTGAGCTCGGGTTGGCTGCCTCCATGATTGAGCTATTTGGAAAAAAATTTGCCTTAAACACCCTATAAAACAGTGATGTTTTGTCATGTAGAAGTCACCAAGTTTGTTTAGCCAATAAAGCATCATTGAACCTTGCTAAGTCCTTAAATCCCATACCACCTTGTGTCTTTGGTTTGCAAAGCTCTTCCCATTTAATCCAATGGACCTTTTGGCTCTCTCCCCTTTGCCCCCAAAATTTTTTTTTGATGAGAGCCTCAATTTCGTGACATAACCTAATTGGCAATTTGAAACATGACATTGTATAAGTAGGAACTGCTTGAGCCACAACCTTGATTAACACTTCCCTTTCCACTTGTGAAAGCAACTTCCCTTCCCATCCTTGGAGATTTTTCCACACCTTTTGCTTTACGTTGTCGAAGCTCTCCTTTTTCTTCCTTCCGATAAACGATGGCAACCCCAAGTACTTCTCATATTGTTGAACCACCGGAACTCCTAGAGCTTGCTTAATTGATTCTTGCATATCTTGAGATGTGGACTTGCTAAAGAAGAGGGTGGTTTTATCCCGGTTTATCTGCTGTCCGGATGCTCTCTCATATGTATCTAATATCTCCAACAACTTTTGGCAATCATTATTTTGTGCCCTGCAAAAAATAAGACTGTCATCTGCAAAAAGGAGATGGGTTAGTTTAGGACCATTATGGGAAATAGAAACTCCTCTGATTTCTCCCAAATCTTCAGCTTTTTTCAACAAGCAATGAAAGCCCTCGGTATAAAGTAGAAAAAGATATGGGGAAAAAGGGTCCCCTTGACGAAGCCCTCAAGTTGGCACAATGTTCCCATGTGGCTCACCATTTATCAAAATTGAATAAGTGGCTGTGGATATGCACCCCATCATTAGCTTCACCCAAGCCTCACAAAACCCCATCTTTTTCATCAATTTCTCCATGTACAACAATTCAACCCTATCATAAGCTTTACTCATATCCAATTTAAGTGCCATATAACTAGTGTTCCCTGTGCTATGATTTCTCATGTAATGCAAGGTTTCAAAAGCAACCATAATATTATCAGAAATCAAACGGTCTGTCATAAAAGCACTTTGTTGTTTAGACACTATATTGGGCAGCACCTTTTTCAACTTATTTGCTAGAACCTTAGAGTATACCCTATAAAGGACATTACTAAGAGAAATAGGTCGATATTGAGAGATATATTCCGGGTTATTCACTTTGGGGATTAAAGTAATAAAGGAGTGGCCAAGTAAAGGTGGAAAAGTACCTGTGTTCAAATACATAAGAATAGCATCTGTCACATCACTTCCTACCAAAGACTAATAATTTTGATAAAAAATTAGGGGCATACCGTCTGGTCCTGGCAACTTTAATGGTGCCATTTGTTTGAGAGCAACCTCTACCTCATGTGCCGTGAAGTCCCCCATTAAATCTGAGTTCATCTCCTCGGTCACTACATGTGGAACTTGCCCCAATATATCATCAAAGCTGGTCGGATTTAAGGAGGTGAACAGCCCTTGATAAAATTCCACCACTGTATCCACCATACTTCTCTGATTAGTGCACCATCTTCCCTCTCTATTATACACTCCTTTAATGTAGTTTCGGCGTCTACGTTGAGAAGCCTTGCTATGAAAATACCGGGTGTTTCTATCTCCATCTCTGAGCCACTGAATCTTTGACCGTTGGGACCACATTTGAGCTTCATGGTCCATCAGTAAATTAATTTCTTGTTCAAGCCTTCTCACACGAGCCACATCTCCTCCTCTGCTTGTTGCCAGTTCCACTTTAGAGAGAAGTTTTCTTTTCTCCTTTAGTTCACGTCTCACACACCCAAAACTTGTCTTACTCCACATTGAAAGAGCTTCCCCATAATTCTGAATTTTTTTAATCACCCTGTTGCAAGCTGTAGCCTCAATGTCTCTTTTCCAAACCGCTTCAATAGTTGCTTCACACCGTTGCTCTGCCATCCACATCTGCTCAAACCTGAAAGGTTTTTGCTAGCTACACTCCATACCTTCTAGCCGAATCAATAGAGCTTTATGGTCAGATGCCGTCACATCCAAATGGTACACCTGTGTATCCTGGAAATTTGAAAACCAATCGTTTGTTACAACAGCTCGGTCAAAATGCTCCCATATTGTGTAATCCACAAATGCTTATGCCAAGTGAACATAGTGCCCACAAAACCCAAGTCTATAAATCCGCATTCATCAAGCACATCTCTAAAAGCTTGCATTTGTCCATGTGGTCGTGTTCTTCCCCCAATTTTTTCTGATTGTTTTGTGACCTCATTGAAGTCTCCTGCACACAACCATGGTGCCTTTCCTCTTGATTTCAAACTCCTCAACCTTCCCCAAGCTTCATGCCTTTTTTGAGTGTCCGGTTCCCCGTAAAAACCCGTATAATGCCATTCCCCTTCCTTATGTTTTTTTTATTGTACTGTCTGTTAGGACATATGTGTTCACATGTTAAGAACATATGTCATATTTAATGTAAATTGGCTAATCCTTTGACAAAACGCACTCTACTTGTAATTGGGTAGTTCTAGGTGTATTTAATACTTCAAGAAACAATATTTCAAGATCAAGTGTTGAAGTCATCAAGTCTGTCCAAGAAAAAGCAAGTTGAAGTGCAGAATTTTTAAAGCTCGACACCTGCTCGACACCTACCTCGACACCTGCTATCTGTCGAGAATTAAAAAATCAGATTTCTGTTCTGATTTTCTTGGGATCCGTGAATGTGTTTTTGGGCTTTCTTTTCTTCTAACCCTAAACATATTTAAGGAGTGTTTTAAGAGCCGTCAACATAGACACAAGTTGCATAAGCATTGAGCAATCCTTGTTCAAGCAAATTGTGCTCTAAGACGAAGTTCTTAACCTAGTTCATCTTCTTCAAGAAGTTGCTGTGTATTGTGCACCTTAGGGTTTTGTGACCAAGCATCTTCCTGATCTTCATTGCATAGGATGATCTGAAGAACTTTGCAGCCAACCTCTTCTTCCTAAAGTTGGTGTTTGAAGTCGCGTACTGGGATCCGCGCATCTGGTTAGTCACGTACTTGGGAGCCGTGCATCAAAAGGGAGAACTATCGCTACAGATCAAGTCCAATTGGGTATTGGGGTAAGGGTTCAACTGTAGGTTGGTAAGGTACTTGGGATTCCTTATTTGTAACCGCTTGATTTGATAATAGTGGAGTTTCAGGAGTGGTGACCTGAAAATCACCCGGTGGGGTTTTTGCCGTTAGGGTTTTCCCCATTCGTGAACAAATCACCGTGTCATTTATTTTCTGCTGCATATTTAGTTATTCGGTGATTTGTTTGTACTGCCACGTATTTGCATGTTAAATTGACTAATTAATAACTTGGCTAAATTAATTAATTAGGTTAAATCACAATGGGTCATTCAGTTTGTGGCCTATCACTGTCTATGTGGTACTATGAAAAAGTCTCAATTGTTAAATCGAAACCCTCCTTCCAAAAAATCACCAAACCCCCAGTTTTATTTCTTCTTGGAGCTATAATTTATTCTTCATCTTCAAACGATCTTGCACTAACACTAGCCTTGCTTCATCCGTCCATGGTGCCTTTCCTCTTGATTTCACAATAATTATTTAATATGAAAAACAACTTAAACATGAGGTTATATGCAACAACAACATGAGTTTATATGCAAATTAAATGAAATTAAGAAAAATTGAACCCCAATCCTAAAACCTACTTGATGTATTTTAAAACGAAATAAAATTTGGAGTTTTTTTAATAGAACACAGCATTGGTTCATTAAAAGACGCATATTAAGCTATTATTATTTCTACACATGCATAAACTCCAAAACTTCATGGATATCCCATTTTAGAGAAGGAAAACACATAACAGTGCACCCAAAATTTTCCATGATTAACATTTCATAATGCTTAACGATATGGCATGAAGGGAGTTCTAAATAAGAGAAATTAAATAAAAGAATCCACCATACATAAAGGCATGGAATATTCATTGATAATTGTCAGGTGGAATGTTCATTGTCAATTTCTACTTTACTATTCATTTCGAAGTTTTATACTAAAATTCAAATTAGTTTCACAGTGCTTGTTCTTATATTCATAATTAATTCAATCTGATATTAATGGCCATTTATAAGTGGCAATGGAACTAAAAAAAATTAACTATATAAAAATCATCTACCACTAAAAACTATTGTATTCCTGTTTTTGTCATATATCTACCAGTTTCAAAAACTGGGCAAAGTTGTACATTAAGGAATCAATCCATGAGAATGCGCACATGTTTAGAATTTTTTAGGGGAAGCACTAATATTAAAAATTAGATTCACTACTTCTAAAAGGCATATGAAAAATTAATTAATCCTCATGTTGATCATAGTAATATGCAATTAAATAAATATCTTGAAGAAAATTCAAATAAAATTTGTTCCAATAAAGTGGAAACTATACCTGGTAGTACTGCTCAGACTTGGATTGCTTCCAAGGGTTGCCTTTCCACCTACAAGCCCAGAAAAAGAAAAGCTAAAGAAAAACCCTTTAATTTTTTATTACACAAATTTAAAATTGAAACCAATCAATGACAAATGAATTCTACAATTGAATCCAAGAGAGAGTTAAATAAATCTAAATTTGTACTTGATAAACACTAAATAAACAAATTGGAAACTCTTCGCCAGGAATGCTCATTCAAGAAGCGTAAAGAAATTGAAGAGACCAAAAATACTCTCTGCTTTGTAATCCACAAATTACCCAAAACAATTTTAACTCGAAAATCCAAAACCAAACCAATCAAAGTAGCAAGGATGGGGCAAAGAACGCATAGAGTATATGGCAATTATAAGGGAAGCAATAGGACAGAGAATGAACAATGACAAATAGTTATTCTAGAAGAATTAATATTAAACAAATATGCAAATTTCAAGCACAAAGAAATTGATTTTGAAAGTAAAAGGAACAGAGTTGCAGAAATTGAATTCATCATCTTATTCTTTATAGGACCTAGATTAAGGAAAAAGGTCCAATTTACTGCTACATTTTAACCCGGAAACTGTGGATGAACAAATTTAACCCAAATAATCAAAACAGAGCCACTTATAACTCAAATACCATAATGAGAACCAAATATAACCTAAAGACCCAAACAAATATCAAAGCCTGATCAAAATGTCAAACTGAAAAGCGGAGAGAAAAACTTAATTTGAATACCAAAATCAAAACCAATCCAAACAAAATATCAAACCCGAATCATAATTATAAAAAAAAAAAAAAAAAAAAAAAAAAAAAAAAACTTAAATCGAAGATAAAAACTCACTGGTAGTGGTTCCTGCCTCTCTCTATCTTCCCCTGCGTGAGACCTTTTTTTTTTTTTTTTTTTTTTAATTCTCCTCCAAACAGTAGAAAAAAATGGCAGAATGACTGTTTTTTTATTGTTTTTGATAGTTGTTCTAAACGGTATATGACGACAGTAGGATGCCGAAGGAGTGAGAGAGCGGCAATGGGCTATGGTTTAGGGGTTTTGAGAATTGAGAGAGGTAGAGAAAACGGCTTCAACGCAGAGGAAGAGGCAAAGAAGAAGAAAAGGTTTATCAGGAGTGGGTGGTTTTGGGTTTTCTGTGTAAATCGAGCTTTCAAACGTTGAAATGATCGGGATTTCGGTTGGATTTTATCATAAAATTGGTAGTATCGACGCAGAGTTCACCGTTCTGCCTCATCCTCTCTCTTTGCTTCTTTCCCCATGTGCTTGTCGCCTCCCTCTCTTGCATCGCCTCTCTATTTCTATTTCTGTGTAACCTTTAATTTAAAACTGGTTATTTATTATTATTATTATTATTATTATTATTATTATTATTATTATTATTATTATTATTATTATTATTATTATTTATAATGTGAGGCTTAAATCGGTGTGTAGCATTCCCAAAGAATATAATGTATCGCTTTTTAAAGTTAAACGTGTCTGAATTTTAGATAGGCAGTTATCATAACGTGGCAACACCTTCTTAAGGCTTCTGCTATTATATATAGTATTAGATATGCATATATGACCTCCCTCATAACTTGATAACATAACTTTGAAGATTTTCATTTGGCTCCATATACATCATATCATTTGATCTTTTTGAATCATTACATCTCATTGTGAGATTGATGCCTGAAATTTTTGATATTTCAATTTGATGAGATAGCCTTTGGCTTTTTGGGCATCATACATTTTATTTTTGGTTGCTTTCCATTTTTCCTAGT
The DNA here is from genome assembly GCA_023736055.1 of Quercus glauca. Classification (NCBI taxonomy): domain Eukaryota; kingdom Viridiplantae; phylum Streptophyta; class Magnoliopsida; order Fagales; family Fagaceae; genus Quercus; species Quercus glauca. The sequence continues at coordinate 26,332,011 of CM043325.1, read as the reverse complement.
CAAATACTAGTATGTGCGACAGGCTTTTGCAGCTCTATATCTCTTTTCATTTGGAGATTTACATTTGGTGAGCTTTTTAAACAAAAACAATAAAATAAAGAGTGGGAAGGTATATAGGCATAAGTCTATGCATGTCTCAAGATCAACAAAACCATTCAAGCAGGCACTCTTCACATCCATTTGGTACAGCTTGAAATCCATAATATATGCTATGGACAGAAGAATTCAAATTGACTCTAGTCTTGCTACCGGTGCAAATGATTCATCGAAATCTACGCCTTCCACTTGAGTATACCCTTGAGCCGCCAATCTAGACTTGTTTCAGACAACTTCACCATCTTCATCAATTTTGTTCTTAAAAATCCACTTGGTGCCGATCACATGTGTATCTTTGGGCCTTGGAACCAACTCTCATACATCATTTCTAACAAATTGATGTAGCTCTTGGTGCATAAACTCTATCCAATTCTCGTCTTTAAGAGCTTCTTCTATCTTCTTGGGTTCGAATTGAGCAAGAAAACAATTGTACGTCACATGGTTCGCACTATATATTGGTCCTCTTCTTAAACGACATCCCTCATTTGCATCGCCAATGATATTGCTTGATGGGTGATTGAGAGTTACTCTTTACGATGGTTTCTTGGAAGTTGAAGGTTCCTCATCACGAGAGATGGGAGGTTGGATTTTCGGAGGTGTGAGTGGGCTTGAAACTCCTTGTGTTGATCTCGTCTATCTTCTTGATATAGGAGGTGTAGACTCCTTTTCCGGTGATTCTTTCTCAGCAACATCACCTAGAGACATATCATCATCATCCTCGTTCTTCTTAAGATTTAGCCCTTACCATCACCATCAATGTCCTTTTCTGAGATGGTATCATCTATAACCACATTTATTGACTCCATCACCATCTTAGTGCGCTTGTTGTACACTCTATATGCTCGGCTATTTGTGGAGTATCTTAGGATTATCTCTTCATCACTTTTAGCATCAAATTTTTCAGGATTTTCCCTGTCATTTAGAATGTAACACTTACTTCCAAATATTTTGAAATATTTCACCTTCGGTTTCTTTTCTCTCCAAATTTCATATGACGTCTTCTTTGTCCCTGCTCGGAAATAAATTCAATTCCCAATGTGATATGATCTATTCACAACTTCAGCCCAAAATTTTTGTGGAATGTTTTTGTTGAGTAACATGACTCTTGCCATCTCTTGGAGCACCCGGTTCTTTCTTTCAACCACCCCATTTTGTTGTGGAGTCTTTGGAGCTGAAAATTACTTCTTGATGTCGTGCTCACTACAAAAGGCTTCAAATTTAGCATTTTCAAATTCCTTCCCATGATCACTTCTAATTTTGACTATGAGAACCCCCTTTTCATTCTGTAGCCTCTTGCATAACCTTTCCATTTTATCACATGCTTTCGACTTCTCTCTAAGGAATTCCACCCAAGAGTACCTTGAGAAATTATCAGCTACCACCATAATATAGTGCTTTCCACCCATGCTTTCAGTTCTTGTTGGACGCATTAGATCCACATGAAGCAACTCCAAAGGTCGTGAGGTAGCAACTACATTCACCTTAGGATGAGCTAATTTTGTTTGTTTTCCCATTTGACATGGACCACAAATACTTTTCTCTATTTTTCCAAACTTTGGTAAACAAACCACTACTTCTAGCTTTGAGACTTTAGCCACTTGTTTGTAATTAGCATGCCCAAGTCGTTGATGCCACAACTCCAAGAGATTCACTCGAGCGCTTCTACATGCTATGCTTGGTTTGGGAATGATACCATAGCAATTATCGGTGGTCCTAAGTCCCTTCAACACTTGAACACCCTCATCATTTAGGATTAGACACCCTTTCTTAGAAAATTGGACTAAGAAGTCTTCATCACATATTTGAGTGATGCTCAACAAGTTCACTTTCAATCCTTTGATGTACAGAGGAAACCGAAGCCCTCGGTGTAAAACCTCTCCGCCGCCCTCCAAGCAGTCAATAATCCACTAAAGAATGAAGTTGGGATATATGAACAGCAGAAGACCCTCTAAGTCTAATCTACCCAGTGTACCTAAACCCTCCAAGCTTCTTGCTCCAACGAGATTACGCCGAACCTTTGTCTTCTTTAACTTACTGGATTCCATTATAGCCCATAGCATCAACCAATATCAATTGGTCCCTTCCTAACTGCTTCCCAAAGCACCAAAAAGCCTTCTCACAGATATGGGTATGGTGAGAAAATGATTTGGCTAAGAACCTCTCAAGGATGTAACAATGGAAAGGGTGAGAGTAGAAGAATTTGAAGAGTCTCTACGTAAAGATTATGGATGAGTCAATCTTGTTTTTCTCTAGGGTTTCTCTCTCAAAATTCTCTCTGGAAGCTCTCTGCATTTCGTGGGTATAAGGGTCTATATATAGTGGTGTGTGTTTGGAATGCGAAGTGTCATTATTCTAAAATAGAGCTAGCTAGCGACTTGGCCTCGCGACTTGACTGAGTCACGAGTTCAAGCCGCGAGTTAACTGAATGGAAATCTGGACTTTTTGTCCTGTAGTAATACAGCTAGCACAACGGTTCAGCTACTCTGCATGCTTCACTCGTGTGCAACTTCTGGTGGCTTGCCAGTTGCGAGCCACCCATGAGATCCAGTCGTGAGTCCCTGCTTCACTGCACAATCTTAAGCATTTCTTCACACTCTCTCACACACTCTCACACACTACCCTTACAAGAATCCTACCTAAATACAGGTTCTCTAAATGCTGAATTACAAGCAAATTTGGCACGGAATAAAGCCAACAAAACGGTTGATTAAATTACCTTACAATAGGATTTACTTTGATGGTGTTTCATAGTACCGAATGATGGAAGGGGAGGACATTTGGCTTTCCTTTGGAAGGCAGGTGTTAATGTTTGGGCTAATAGTTTTTTGAAATACCATATTGATTCAATTGTTCATGGTGGTTCAGAAAATGCGTGGAGGTTGACTGGATTTTATGTTGAACCTGATACTAGTCAAAGCAATGAGGGATGGAATATGCTAAGAATGTTAAGCTCAAAGCCGAAACTCCCATGGTGTTGTTTTGGGATTTTAATGAATTTCTTGTGGTGCAAGATAAACGGGGTGGCATTCCTAGGACACATAATTTGATGTAGGACTTTCATGACGTCCTAGACCACTGTGGGTTTATTGATTTAGGATTCTCAGGTCTGAATTTCACTTGGCACGATATACGTAGGGGGGAGTTGATATAGGAGAGATTGGATAGGGGTGTTGCAAACTATGAGTGGCTAGCTAAGTTCCCTATGGGGAAGATTAAACATCTCAGCTACTTTACTTCGGATCATAGGCCAATTATCTTGTCATTGGATGAGAATGGGGAACACCAAAAGTGAAGATGAAAACCCTTTCATTTTGAGGCTATGTGGGTTAAAGATCCAGGTTGCAAAGAGATAATTACTAGAGCTTGGGATTGTACTCCTAATGGTACGCCTATGTATGCAGCTACTACAAAATTAAAGCGGTGCAAGAAACATCTAAAGGCATGGAGTCAGGATCACTTTGGCAATGTTCTAAGAAAAATTAAAATAGTAAAAGAGTAGCTTTGGAGGGTAGAGGAAGCTTCAGCCAGCTCTAGTAATCTTGAGGAAATAGTCTGTTTGAAGAAAGAGTTGAATTCTTTGTATGACAAGGAAGAAAAGATGTGGCAACAGCGGTCTCGGATTCAATGGCTGAAGGGGGGGTTATTATAATAATAAAAAATTTCATGGTTCGGCTACCCATAGGAAGAGAAGAAATTTTATTAAAGGGTTGCCTGATGGTAATGGGGTGTGGTAGGAGGATGAGGAGGTAGTTTCAGCCTTTTTGCTTGATTATTACTCTCAACTCTTCACTTCAACATCTCTTCATGATTTGGGGCGCATTATGGAAAGGGTTCAACCCGTAGTATCAAATGAGATGAGGGTAGCTCTCGCAAATCCTTACTCTAGTGAAGAGGTTGGAGTTACAATGAGGGAAATGGCTCTGCTTAAAGCTCCAGGTCCTGATGGTATGCCTCCTCAATTTTTTCAAATTTATTGGACTAATGTAGGTATGGATATTACTCAGGCTGTGTTGTCTTGCTTAAACTCCATTCTTAAATCTATCAATCATACCTTCATTACTTTGATCCCTAAAGTTAATAACCCGGAGAGAGTGTCTGATTTCAAACCCATTAGCCTTTGTAATGTAATATATAAAATTGCCAGTAAGGTGATAGCTAATCATCTTAAGCCTATGCTTAACTCTATTATTTCAGAGACTCAAAGTGCTTTTATTGCTAACAGATTGATTACTGATAATATCTTAATAGCATTTGAATCTTTGCACCATATGAAGACCAATTGCACAGGAAAGAAAGGCTTTATGGCTGTGAAACTGGATATGAGTAAGGCTTATGACAAGGTGGAGTGGAGCTTTCTTAAAAAAATCCTCCTCAAACTGGGCTTTCAAGATTCTTAGGTGGTTTTGATTATGGTGTGTATTACTACAGTTTCATACTCTATCCTTGTGAACGGGGAATCGAAGGGGTCTAATCACTCCATCAAGAGGCCTGAGACAAGGGGACCCTATTTCTCCTTATTTAATCTTGTTTTGTGCAGAAGGATTAAATGCGTTGTTTCGTAATACCAGATCAAGAGGAGAAATACAAGGGTTTTCTATTTGTCGAAATAGGCCTAAACTGACTCATCTTTTTTTTTTTTTTCTTTTTTTTTTTTTTTTTTTTTGTAGATGATTGTCTAATTTTTTGCAGATCTACCTTGGAGGAGTGTAACAAAATTCAAGAACTTCTTACCTATTATGAAGTAGCTTCGGGCCAAATGATTAATAAAGAGAAAACTACCCTATTCTTTAGTAGGAATACGGACGAGCAATCCTAGAAGGCTATCAAGGTGGCTTTAAATGTGCCTACCATTCAGCATTATGAGAAATATTTGGGACTACCTTCATTTGTGGGATGAAATAAGACAGCGTGTTTTACTCAGATTAAAGAAAGAATATGGGCAAGAATGCAAGGATGGAAGGAAAAACTCCTATCTCAAGCAGGAAAGGAGGTCATGATCAAGGCGTGGTCCAATCTATTCCTTCCTACTCTATGAGTGTCTTCAAGCTTCCAGTTGGTCTATGTAAGGATCTTGAAGCAATGATTAGAAAATTTTGGTGGGGCAATGGTGACTCGAAGAAAATTCATTCGGTTAAATGAAGTTCCCTATGCTCCTCTAAATCTGTGGGAGGTATGGGTTTTCGTGATTTCCAAAAATTCAACAATGCTTTGCTAGCTAAACAAGTGTGGCACCTTCTTCATAAAAAATATAATAATAAAAAAATAAAAAATAAAACACGCTTCATTTTAAAGTCTTCAGTGCTAAATATTTTCCGACTGGTAGTATCTTTGAGGCTCATGTTCACCCGAAGTGTTCCCATGCATGGAGATGTATTTGCAAGCTCAAGGTGTTATTAATCAAGGGAAAATTTGGAGGATGGGGAATGGTCATTTCATAGATGTTTGGAATCACAATTGGCAGCCTAATCTAGCATGTAGCAAAATCATCTCACCTAGGGCCGATTCTTTAGTGACTCGAGTGTGTGATCTTTTCTACTTGGATACTAGGATTTGGGATCCAGGGCGATTGGCAGAATGCTTCCTTCCATGGGAAGCTAAGATGGTGGCTAGGATTCCTCTTTGTGAAGATTAGGAAGAGGATATTTTAATTTGGCCGTTAACTTCATATAGTGAGTACAATGTCCGTAGTGCATAGCGTATGCTTGTTGCAGCGGAGTGTAGTTCTATGCCGAGTTCATCCTCCTTAAACCCTTCTCAGGCTTTTTGGAAGGCTATTTGGAAGATCAGGGTCACAAATAAAATTTGGCATTTTGTTTGGCGTGCTGTGAAGGACTTTCTCCCTACTAAATAGAACTTGAAGACGAGACATGTTCCGATGGATGACATTTGTGATGTATGTGGTGGTCATGTGGAGTCGATACTACATTACTTATGGTTGTGCAATCAAGCCAAGTTTGTTTGGAGGTCGGACCCGGGGTTCAACTTTTTATTTCGAAAAAAGTTCAGGTCTGTGTATGATATTTTGGAGGAGGTATTCAAAAATGGTTCTAGTTTTAGAGTTGCTTTGTTTACTTCAGTGGCTTGGTGTTTATGGCAGCGACGGAACAGATTGAGGGAACGCCAACCCTTATGGCAACTTCACGAGATTGGTGAGAAAGCATCGGCATTGGTTCATGAGTTTTGGGAGGTATACAAACAGGAGGTGAGGAATCCGGTTTGACGGCCACCAGTCTGCTGGTTTCCACCACCCAACACCTATTACAAAGGTAATTTTGACGCTACCGTTTTTTATGGTTCAGACTGTGCTGGGATCGGGGTTGTGTTTTGGGGGCTCTTCAAGGAATGTTATGGGTAGAAGATCTGCCTAGTGATCTGGAGGATGTATTCTAGTCTGATTTTGTTTAATTTTTTAATAAAATTTCGCTTACCTTTTTCTCAAAAAAAAAAAAAAAAAAAAAAAAAAAAAAGAAAAGAAAAGAAGAAGAAGAAGAAGAAGGAAAGAAAGTAAACTAAGATGTCCGTAGCGCATAGCGTATGCTTGTTGCAGCGGAGTGTAGTTCTATGCCAAGTTCATCCTCCTTAAACCCTTCTCAGGCTTTTTGGAAGGCTATTTGGAAGATCAGGGTCGCAAATAAAATTCGGCATTTTGTTTGGCGTGCTATGAAGGACTCTCTCCCAACTAAATAGAACTTGAAAACGAGACATGTTCCGGTGGATGACATTTGTGATGTATGTGGTGGTCATGTGGAGTCGATACTACATTACTTATGGTTGTGCGATCAAGCCAAGTCTGTTTGGAGGTCGGACCCGGGGTTCAACTTTTTATTTCGAAAAGAGTTCAAGTCTGTGTATGATATTTTGGAGGAGGTATTCAAAAATGGTTCCAGTTTTAGAGTTGCTTTGTTTACTTCAATGGCTTGGTGTTTATGGCAGCGACAGAACAGATTGAGGGAACGCCAACCCTCATGGCAACTTCACGAGATTGGTGAGAAAGCATCGGCATTGGTTCATGAGTTTTGGGAGGTATACAAACAGGAGGTGAGGAATCCGGTTTGACGGCCACCAGTCTGCTGGTTTCCACCACCCAACACCTATTACAAAGGTAATTTCGACGCTACCGTTTTTTATGGTTCAGACTGTGCTGGGATTGGGGTTGTGTTTTGGGGGCTCTTCAAGGAATGTTATGGGTAGAAGATCTGCCTAGTGATCTGGAGGATGTATTCTAGTCTGATTTTGTTTAATTTTTTAATAAAATTTCACTTACCTTTTTCTCAAAAAAAAAAAAAAAAAAAAAAGAAGAAGAAGAAGAAGAAGAAGGAAAGAAAGTAAACTAACACCCAAAGTAATACAATAACACTTATAAAATGTTGTTTAAAGTACAAACCAAAAGAACACAAAGAAAGGAAAAAAAGAAAAAAGAAAAGAAAAGAAAGAATGACGAAAAGAGTGAGAAAGAACACAATTAGTGATACTTGAAGAAGGAGAGAGAAACGGTAGAGGGAGAGAGAGGCTTTATGGTTATCGGAGAAGCTTTGGTGGTCATTATCTACACTCTATGGTGGTCGCTGATCTCAGCATAGCAAATGGGAAGAGCTGAGGAGTGAGGGCTAAAGTCTGAAGGAGTGTGTGTGTGACTGTGTGAGGTGTCGGTTCCAGAAGATAGAGGCAAGAAAATTTTTAGGGTTTAGTCAAACAAGATTAACGGTAAGTGGTTGTCCAAATGTCAAAATCTTGAGCTTTCTTTTTCTCTTTTCTTTTTTTTTTTTCTTTTTTTTTTTTTTTTGGATTTGCCAAGTCTGTTGTGTTGGAATTTAAAAAAGAAAAAAAAAAAAAAAAAAAAAGAGAGAGAGACATCGTTGGACACTGATTTTGGGCGTGTCTTACAAGTACCCGTGTCCAACACATGTCGGACATGGGTACTAGGCCAAAAATGCCGTGTTCGTGCAACATAGGTTACAAGAAAGCCAACAAGTGTGCTAACGCTCTTGCTAGAAGAAGAGCTCTTCTCTCTCAAGATTTTTTTGCTCAACTTAAATGCTGCTAGTGTTTTGTATAACCATTCTATTAGCTCCACGGGGGCTAGTTAGTTTTTGTTAAGGCAAAAAAAAAAAAAAAAAATTTTAATTTAAAAAAAAAAAAAAAAAGGAGATTACATGTTCTTGTAGATGGCCACTTGAACTTTGGGGTTTTAAGGAGACATTTTCAATTTTAGGGGCGAACTAGCTACGAAATTTTTATACCATATCTTTTTTTTTTTTTTTAAATATACAATATCATAGGAAAGTATAAAAAATAAAATTCAAAAAAAAAAAAAAAAAAATCAAAAGGTAGTCCCCTTGGCCCATACATAAGCTCATCACTTTCTACACACTAGATAATTACATGGAAAAATTTGATGGAGGGGTATATAGTGAAGTGGAGCCAATTTGAAAAGGCTATGTTGCTTTAACCTTGCTATGCTAACCAAACAAGGTTGTAGAATTCTCCAAAATCCAGATTTGCTTGTTGCCCAGGTATACAAAGCTAGATACTTCCCTTTTGATGATGTGCTTAACTCAAAGAAGGGTAATAATCCTCCATATGCTTGGAGAAGCATCCACAACAACTTAGAGGTGATAAGGAAGGGTACCAGATAGAGGGTAGGAAATGGCCGAAGAATCCATATTTCAAAAGATAAATGGCTCCCCACTTCGACTACTTATAAAGTGATTTCTCCCCCTAATGACCTTGGAGACTTCCCAATGGTCTCATCCCTCATTGACGAGGACACAAAATGGTGGAAAGTGCATACTATTAAGGATCTGTTCCTCCACTTTGAAGCAAGCTCAATCCTAAAAATCCCCTTAAGCTACAATCTGCCAGGAGACAAACTAATATGGGTGGGAAATAAAAGGGGTTACTTCAAGGTTAAAAAAGCTTACTACATTGATGCTAAGATTGTTGACTCTAGTGAGGGAGAAAGCTCAAATAGGGATTCAAGGTCTCAACTCTGGAAATTGACGTGGTAGTTAAAGTTACCAGCAAAAATTCGTATTTTTGCAGGGCGGACATGCATGAATGCCCTCCCCACAATGCAAAATTTAATGCTTAGAGGTGTGAACACTACTAGTTTTTGCCCCCTCTATGTCAAAGTCCCTTAAAGCCTCCCTCATGCCTTACTTCATTGTGAACATGCAAAAAAAACCTGTGCCTGTTGGAATAACTGCGATGTGGACTTGTCTTTGGAAGCTTAGACTGTCCTAGACATTGCCCTCAAAATTGCTAGATAAGGGTACCACCCCATGACTTAGAGCTATTCTTTACTGTAGCTTGGACAATTTGGTGGAATCGCAACCAAGTTGCTCATCATGACTTGGGCTCTCCTCCTACTCAGGTTCGGAAATAGCCAAAAGAACTTTGGTGGACTATAAAGGCGCCATCTCAACTTCCCTCCCATTACAGCCCTCATCTATCTCACTTGCAAAGCCCCCCCACCCCCTCAAGGTTTTTTCAAAATCAATGTTGATGGGGCAGCTTCATATGATAACATAAACTCTAGCATTAGGGTGATTATTAGAGATAGCCATGTATCACCCTTAGCAGCTATGAGTAAGCTCTTGCCCATGCCCTATCTAGCAGAGGTTACTAAAGGCCTTGCATTACAACAAGGAGTCCAGCTTGCTTCAGAAATGAAACTCTCGCAAACCATCTTTGAATTTGATGTCCTTTCCGTTGTCCAAGCTTTGAACTTTGGTGAGGATGGGGGCGAATAGGGACATATCCTCCAGGAGATTAGAAGTACCAAGAACACCTTCAGCTCATGTTCCTTTTAGCACCTAAAAAGGGACACCAACATAATAGCTCACGAATTGGCCAAAGCAGCTAGATCTTCTGGGACATCCCAAGTCTAGAAAGGGATCTCCCCTCTTCTTATGCTGCAATTTCTGATATCTGATTTGTCATGTAACTCTGTTCCTTAGCTGCTTTCCTTTCTGTTGTACTCCATTTTCAATTGGAATATATCTATTCCTAGTTTCACCATAAAAAAGAAAAAGAAAAAAAGAAAAAAAAAAGAAAAAAGAAGTAGGATTAGACTAGTTTTTCAAGAGACACATTCTTAGAACAATAGTTCAAATTTATCTATATAAAAGAAAAAAAAACCAAAATAGTTCGGCTTTTTAAGTTTGTAACCATTGTTTTATTTTTGTAATTTTTTTAAATTATCATTTGTTTGGCAAGTTCAACGGAGATGGTTGATTTTCATTGTCCTGTGCCTTAATTACTTGTATCCTTGAGAGTTTTTGAAGGTGTTCATTTGTGTCCCTCAAGTTTAATTCCATTATCAAGTTGGTACTTCCACTTATCTCCTTTAGTGATCAGATTTTTAAGTACGAAATAAGCACTCAGCCATGTGTCTACTTCCTCCTTTTTTGCTTTTTCTCTTGCAATATTACCCAAACAAGGGATTTTTTTTTTTTTTTTTTTAATTCCGAGATACCTAAATAAGGGTTTGATTCATACAAATCTATTGTTTCAAATCTCTTTTTCACAAATTAAAATTTGAATATTCTTGTATCAAATGTGAATATGTGTGTGAAATAATAGATATAAATGGATTTGAAAGAATATTTTTCCCTCAATTAAATAATAGAAAAAAAAAAGTTTAATACATAAAAGTTTGGGTAAGATGTATAACACATTCCTGAAGTTTGAGAATTTTTTGATTTTACACTTTAACGTTTCAGAATTTGAATTTTATACCTTGAAATTTTATACTTTTTTTATTGTTAGCCCCTCTATTAGTTTTATGCTAATGTGTCCGTTAAATGCCATGTAATCTTATAACGTGTGTTAATTGAAATGTGACACTTGGATTTAATTATTCTATGCTAGATAAACTAGTGTGCAACTCCATGCATATGCATGGGTACATTTAAAACCAATATTTAGAATCTAATTGGATTTAGGCTTTTTGGTTTTTTTATCCAGTAATTCACTTGCCACAAAAATTAAAAAATTAGATGGGACACATGGCACAAAATTAAATTTCAATTAAAATTCAATTTAGAATCTAATTAAATTTAGACTCTTTGATTTTTGCACCTAATAATTCACTTGACAGAAAAATTTAAAAATTAGATGAGACACATGGTGCAAAAATAAACATGATTCAGAATCTAATTGGGTCTAAACTCTTCGGTTTTAGCACCGAATAATTCACTTGCCACAAAAATTAAAAAAATTAGATAAAACATATGGCACAAAATTGAAGATCAATTAAAATTCAATTTAGAATCTAATTAAATTTAGACTCTTTGATTTTTACACCTAATAATTCACTTGACAAACAAATTTAAAAATTAGATGAGACGCATAGCGCAAAATTAGACTCCAATTTATAATTTAATTTGATTTTCTCTTAGTTTGGGTTATTAATATATACTAGCATTTAACCCACGCAATGCGCGGGATCATTTTATAATTTAGGCTCACCTTTACATCACTCACACCGTAAAACTCCTTTGATAGGTTTGACATTTGTGTTGCATATAAGACATGCAAAAATAATACCCCATCTGTTGTTAACATTAACAATCTTGGCTTTGCATGTCATCAATTAATTTGATCTATCTGTGATAAAATTGTATATATGTTAAGATTATGCTATTCCTTTTTATTTATTTAACAAATTAACAGCTTTCCTAATACTTGAACTTCAAAAAGGGAAAAAAGTAAGAGACCAAGCATAATAGATTAATAAGTTTCCTGATATTTAGTTTTCCAAAAGTTAGCAATCTCCTGTGATGGTTTGCATTTTGATTTTCTCAACTCCAAATATTTTCCTTGTTCATGGCCTTCAGTTGTTATTTGTATAATGTAAACCTAAAAGGTCAACAATCAACCTCAGTACTTAAAATTAGGACTTAGATTCATTACTTGAAATTAGAAGCTTTTTAATGTAGCACCTATAAAAATGCATACTCATAGCATTCTCAATTTTCATCAATCTTGTATTCCCAAAATAAGGCTGCACTGAATAGTGCGGCAATCTAACAGAGACAAATCAATTACAATCTACAATTATAACTGAGTTCAAAATTAGAATCACATATATTACAAAACTTAAATTCATGTTGATATAAGAGTCTTAGGATGCTCAAATTACAAAACCATAGCCTAAATACAGAAAATTAAATCTCTCATAATCTGAAATAAAACAGAAAATAAAGTAAATAAGAAAAATGTATGAAGAATAGAACTTGGTGCATAATTCTTAAGCATTTTTTATGCTTCCAAGTCTTCTATTTCAGCAACTATTTTTCTATTATGTAAGAAAGTTATCTATCCAGTCCTTTAAGAGGTCCTTTTGGCATAATTTCCTTTGTGACTTTTGGAATGTCAAAGTTGACGTAGAGCTTTGTTGCCCATGTGAATGATAGTCGATAGTTACCTACAAATTTTTTTAATCAGTTTACGCATTAACATTTGTCATGTTTATATTTAAAGTATATGAGAATAATATCTAATAATATTTAAAAGAAACACCCAGAAGATCAAATAGTTAAACTTAGAGGTGAGAAAAACATAACTTTCATTTCACAAAAATGATATAACTCTCATGCTCAACACATATTGCAAAGATCAAAACCACATCTATATTTCATGCCCAACTGACAAAACACAAAGTAGCAAGGCACAGATTAATTAAGTTTAAATATAACTTAAGAAACCAAAATGCTCTAAAACAGAAAATGTAGTGAGCTCAAGTATAAGCGAAATTTGGTTTTCGCCTATACTTTACCCAAGGATTTCTATGGGTAATAGTGATTTGTGCAATTATTCTCTTTAGACTCTATGATATATCTACTCCCTTTAATTTAATTTAACTTGGCATGATGTTTCTATGGATAATAGTGATCTATGCAACATCTAGCTAAGCTGGTTTTTGGTTTGCACAACATGTAAAACCAAAAATGACATCTCTTAACCATTAGAGCAGAGATTGCAAACTATTTTTCATGTTGCATCAAATGTTGTAGCCTTACTTCCTACTTTTAAAGTCCTACAACAGAAGGTAAGATCCAATTCATGTCTAGTGGAATTGCAAGTGCATTGCATCATGCGTGTGATGTGTAACTAGTGTGCTCTATCTTTTACTGCTCTACAGGTGCATGATCTGTGCAAAACATCTTGCTTAGCTCCACTATTCATAAGATTTTAGTTTCAAGTTTAACACTTTTACTACTGCTTTGGTATCAGTTTATGGATTTTTGGTTTTCTTTCTTGGCTGTGGTGAGCACTTTTGTATACCTAATTATTCTTAGTGATAAAGTGGACAATCCATAAAATTGCAGCCATTATTTCCGATTGCTCAAAAAAAAAAAAAAAAAAGCATAGCAATTTTAAATTGCAACAGAGAAAGATGAAAGAAATATTGCAAATGAAGCCTAAGAAAACAATGAAAATATGGGTTGAATTGTAAAAAGTAATGCAGCAGTTCAGTGAAAACTTAAATCTGAAAAATGAAGGTTTGGACCACGACTAATCAAACCTTGATTCTGCATTTGTTAGTGGTTCATGTACAGCCTAGAATTCAGATAGCTACAAAATCTATCAATAAGTGATCAATAAAATGGAACATAGTGGTTATAATGAAGTCCATACATATTAGAGTAGAATACTAAAGTTACAAAATAGAGTATATATTCTTGGACAATGAAAATGAAACTTAACGTTATCTTGATTAACGAATTAATTAAAAAATAATAATAATAATAATAAATAAATAAAACTCCATATCCAATCATTTTGACAGGAAGCCAACTTATTTAGAACTAACACCTAAAAATTAAAGAATTAAGATACCTACTTCAACATTACATGGTATTGACATGCATTGTGGAGGCACGAAACCTATAGTAAACAAAGATGACCCACTATCCTAACATATATGATCATAGCTACAAAAAATAAATAAGTATCAAAACAATTCTCATTATAGTGGCTCAAAATTTCTTTTTTAGATAGTGTATATAATATTTAATTCATATGAATAGAAACTGTTGCAGACTTTAAGGAGTTGGGGGCTTTGGTAGAGATGAAGAAGTTTGTAACATTAAACATTAAAGTTCCAAAAAAAAAAAAAATATATATATATATATATATATATATATATATATATATATATATATATATAGCACTGAGCAAATAGACTTATATTCCACTTTAAAAGTTATTAGGCGATCATTTAGATCCCACAGGGAGAAAAAAAAATTATATATTTTAGATGCAAACCCGGCTTAAGCCTTCAAATATCTCTGAAATTATCCTTCTTGCAAGTTCAAGCAAAGCTAAAACACCAACATAAAAAACATAAATAGTCATAAATTTCATGGGTCAAATAATTTAGTTAAGAATTACAACACAACCATTGATTTAAGGATAATAAATTTTGAAATATGGATCTATAATATTGCAGACAAAAAAATAAAATAAAGTTTTTCTAGTCCTCTTAACTACCAAAGTTTTGAACCATAAATTAACATTCCATAAAGTACATCACTTTCCTCTACCATAGAGGATAACAACTTGTGTCATAAACATGTACAAAAGAAGGAAAATACATAGAAATGTTTAAACCTTCCGAAAGCAAATTATGTTGCTATAATCAAACACATTGAAGGCAAACCATTAATAAACAATTGAAACAACACTATTTGATGACTACCAGAGGTTTTCTGTGGGCATTTAACACTATGGGCCTTTGGGACTTAGTGGTAAAGTCTATGATACTTATACCGTCTCTTTCCTTATATATATTTTTTTTCCTAGAGCCTAAGCCACTGCGTTGGCTTGGATCATGTCCTACAGGAACCCGTGTCATACTTTTCATACTTCTCTTTTTGACGATAATACAATTTCTGCCTTTTCAATCTAAAATACTAATAAACAATCAAAACAAAATTGAACTCCAACTGTTGAACCAAATTTCGTTTACCAAATAGAGAAAATCAATCACCTCGCTAAACATGTGGCATAGTATTTTTAAATTTCACTTCTAATTTGCAAGTTGTAAAATCTGCACTACTAATTAATGAAATTAAATAAATAAAGAATCAAACCCAAAAGAAAAAGAGGAATGAATTCGCCTTTATTGTTTCCCATCTCAACTGTATATATTTTTATATTCCATGGCCATTGATCCTTATATCCTCACTTTTGCTTAATTCTTCCAACCTAAACTGTGTATCTGTATAATTGAGCTTGTGCACAAACTTTGATAAATCATTGGGTTTGGAACTTTGCACTGGCTTTCATTCTGTTTGATATATATATATATATATATATATATATATATATATATATATATATATATATATATATATAATAAAATTTTGATATTGTTAATTTTCATAGATGTTTCTTTACTTTTTTTATTTATTTAACATTTGCTAACTGTTCCATGCATCGCACGGGTTAGCAACGCAATGTGACCTTTCACTTGGACACTCCATAACAGAATATAATAATGAAAGAAATTAGAAAATGTAATAAGCATATTTTTACAGATATAATTAAAGCAATTGTCATTTTTTTTCCTGCACAATCATTTTCATAGGTATATAATATATGTAATGAACAATTTCTACTTCTTAAGGTAACCAACC
This sequence comes from Quercus glauca, assembly GCA_023736055.1. Classification (NCBI taxonomy): domain Eukaryota; kingdom Viridiplantae; phylum Streptophyta; class Magnoliopsida; order Fagales; family Fagaceae; genus Quercus; species Quercus glauca. The sequence goes on along the minus strand of CM043325.1, from coordinate 26,316,268 downwards.
AATTAGTGAGATATACTCTCTAAAAAAGTGAAGGGTCTGATGCGGAGATTGGGAAATGTACAAATAATCTATTTGTGCATCAGAAGTCAAAACAGTGACTAACTTGAAGGAAGAGAGAGATTACATGTTACCATAAACTCTCACTTCCAAAGCATCTTTAATCAAAGATTAAAATGAAACTACAATTCAAAATAATTCTAGCAATTACCCGTGTCCCAAATTCTAAGTTTCAATTTTTTTTCCACCAATTGTGAGCAGCTTAATCTTAAAATTTCATCTCACCGATATTAAAAATAAAAAGGGAAAAATGAAAAGGGAAAAGGGAAAATGAGACTCTATTTTATGTGACAAATATATACTTATGAATTTCAAAACAATGTGTAATTCTTATGTGATATAGAAGGAAAAAGGCACGAAAATAGCCCAATTACATTTTCCACCCCAAATATAAAATAAACGGAAAAATCAAAATCAAATTCAGCTATCCCCAAAAAATAAAAATCCAAAATCAAAACAAACACTAAACTCCAAGTAACCATATCAATTCCCGCTCTATTTGTAGGAAAAGGAAAAAGGAAAATTACTTGAGTCTTACATTTGAGCACTAACAACCATGGTAACCTTGTCCTTAGAAAAAGCATGCAACCTTAGTAAAAATGAACATTACAATTGGCAAACAATTTTAACTACCATTGACAGCTGGACCCATATTAATCAGTCATTGATGATCATAAAGAGGATCTAAAATGCAACATCAGACTCATAACATCAAGATTACATGAGAAAACAAAATTCTCATGCAGTCACAGATATCTCAATAACATGGCACCACACAGTACTAAACATTACCTCATTTTTGTTTAGTCACAATGGCCTAATGCTTGTCATGCTGCTTTATCTGTTAAGCTTTATCTTACGTCTGGCTTCCTAGACAACTTCTACATCTGCTTGCCTTCATGCTTCCACTCACCTTAAACTAAAATCAGAATTAAGAAACAATTGACCAAAAATTAAGTTCAAGCCTTTCAGCGAATAATTTGATGGGAATTGAGAAACCAAGGAAAAAATTGATTTGAAAAAAAAAATAGATAATGGAAAATCCTTAAGAGAGAGAGGCTGATGGTACCAGTGAAAGCGGAGGTCGTTGGAAGCATAGTCAATCTGTGTTTTCCATGCCCAACAACAATAGAGACAGATTACATGTCACTACTTTCATTTTTGCAATAAATCTAATGAAACACACATGCACAATTTTTATCTGTTCTAAAAACCCATTTGTCAATGAAGTTTACCAACAAAATAATTGGCATTATTCAACTGACATGATTATCATTTTTCTTGTTAACCCTTCTCATCGGCATTTCTTCAAACATATGAAACCATAAAGATACAAAAATTGGAATTATTGTTAGTAACAAAATTAATGGCAATGAAGGCAATCCATAGTAAAAGAGAGAAGAAAAAGCACTTAATATTTCAATATAAAACAAATATTGAAATCAATAGAAAAGTAAAAACACCAAATAAGAGATACGATAAAGGGGAAGAATTGACAATTTCTTCTTCTTCTTTGGACTTGGCTTCCCATTCAACACCATGAATTCATAAACAAAATTTATTAAAAAAAAAAAATTGGCTTTAATTAATAGTAAACATCAAATACCAAATCAAATTCACATATAAACAAACAAATGTTTTCCAAGTTTCACACTATAACAAAGCAAAATGAAAAGAAGAAATCATAAAAGTATTGCCCATTTCGTAAAGCTAAACATTCACATACAAAATGACAGTTCCTTAATACAAATAAATTCAGAAAAGAAAGAACAGAATGAATGAATGAATCATAATTTCCTAAATCAAAAAAGGGAATAGTTTTATACAATTTGAAACAGTAATTGAATAGGAACAAAAGGGGGAAAAAAAATAACCATGCCTACCATCTACTAAACCCATATATTTTTCAATAGGGATAAAAGCTTTGCTGTTGGTGATGAATCAACAACAAAACCAGTTTTCCGGATCAAAACCCTAGAAAAAAAAATAATAAATAATTAAATAAAAACTATGAACGCAGATATTAGAAAACAAGGAAAGGGCTTAGTGATTTTTGTGATCCAAAATAGGGAAAAAAATCGAAAATTTGAGAAAACAAACGTTTTCATGGAGACCCAAATGCCCAAAACAAAAAAAGAATCAAAACCAAAATCAAATCTAAACCTATCCAACAAAAAAACTCAATAAAAAGTAATGTTTCATTCCCAAATCTAAAAATAAAAAATAAAGGAAAACGTACCGGAGCCGATTCCGACGATCTGATGGTGGCATATATGTAGCCTAACGGTGTTGATGCCCATAGATTTTTCTTTCCCTATGTGCTTGCAGCAGTGCTCTAAGTTTGAAGAGGGAACGGAGAACTCTATCATTCTCTCTTATTTCTCTGTTTTTGCCCTCTCCAAACCTAAATCATATATAACCCCAAATTTCAAAAAGTTAAATCAAAACCTAATGTTACCCAAATACCTAAATAAAAACCAATCCAACCAAATTTCTCAAAACTAATTCATATTTCATACCCATACCCAGATCTTAAGAAAGAATGAAAAGAAGAAAAACTTACCGGCGGTAGTTCTCTCAATGTCTGTCTCCTTCTCATCTCTGTATCGCAAGGTTTATTTTTTCCTCCTTCTCAATCTCTGGATCGCAAGCATCGGTGTTAAGAAAATTGAAAAGGAAGCGAAAAGAAAGTATCCAAATAGGAGAAACAGAAGGCGCCCTTACGGTGATGTCTCTCTATCTCTGCCTTTCTATTTCTCTGTCTCTCTTTTCTCTCAATCTCTCCTTCTCCTTTCACCGTGTAGTAATCTTTCTTTTTTCTTTTTTCTTTTTTTGGGTAAATTCCAGAAAACTACCCTGAGGTTTGATGAAATACCGACTAGGTCCACAACTTCTCAAAACTAACCAACTTAGTCCTTAAAGACAATTTTGTCCCTAAATACCTAAACCGTGTTACGTTCTCTTCTCTCTTCTCTTTGACTCTCATCTCTTTTCCCTTTTTCTCTCTCTCACCCAGGTGATGCCCATCTCTTCTCTCTCGTCCCTCTTTCTCTCACCAAACTTTGGTCATCGGTGAAACCCATAACCCTCTCTCCCTCCAAATTTTCTTTGCTTGTTAGGTTCAGACGATTTGGGTGTGGGTTTGAAAATTTGGATTTTGGGTATACTATTTGTAGATCTATGGGTTTGCTATTTTGATTTGGGTTTTAGGGTTTGGTTGAATGGATGTCTTCAAATCTGGTGCATGTGGTTTGGATTTAAATTTTGGTGGGTGACCTTTCAGATTTGTGGTGGCCGTGTGGCTGGTTGCTACACAGTTGTTTTTTTGTTTTGTTTTTTTCCCTTTTGTTGCTGCTCTGGGTTAGAGGTGGTGGCAGTCGTGAGTTGCTACTACACTGGGTCAGAGGTGGTGGCAACTGTGGTTGGTTACTGCACAGTTGTTTTATTGTTTTATTGTTTTTTTTCCTTTTGTTGCTGCACTGGGTTGGAGGTGGTGGCAGCCATGGATTGTAGCTGATGTTATTGTTTTTAGGTGGTAGAAAATAGGGAAGAGAGAGTGAGAGTTGATGCTAAACTAACCTTTAGCAGTGATGGTTGTTCAATAGAGTTGCTGATATCGGTGAAGACTTATGGGTTTTGCAGGTGGCTAGGCTCATGGGTTTTGCAGGTGGATGAGGGAAAAGAGATGAGAGTCAGAGAAGAGAGAAGAAAATGTAACAAGGTTTAGGTATTTAGGGACAAAATTGTCTTTAAGGACTAAGTTGGTTAGTTTTGAGAAATTGTGAATCTAGTTGGTATTTCCTGAAACCTTAGGGTAGTTTTCCGAAATTTACCCTTTTTTTTTTCTTAAGCAGTTAGTGTCCTTTTAAGCTAAATAAAAAAAATTGTAAATGGTATGGATATTGTAAATATGTGTAAGTGTGTTTCCATATAAAAGGTAGTTCAACCATTCAACAAAATCTGAATCTACGAATTAAAGTGTAAACCATACAACCATATTTCGGAAATAATCCCTTAATATTCAATAACACAATATTCTTAGTTATTTATTTGTTTATTTCTATTTAAAAAAACACAGCAAATAATTCAAGAAACCATAATTTCACTCTAAAAAATTATAAATTATCCTTACACTGTAAACTGTGAAATTTAAAAGCAACAAAGGTGAATGATGACTATTAAAATCAGGAATGAAAATCCCTAATGTTACCCAAACCAAAATACACAGACCATAAACTATCAGATCTAAAAGCAGCAAAGGTGAAAGTTAACTATTTAAATCAAGAGCAAAAATCCCTAATTCAAAAACATAAAAAATAATCCAGGAAATCATAATTCCACTTAGAAAAAATTATAAATTATCATACACTGTAAAGTGTCAAATTTAAAAGCAGCAAAGGTGAAAATCCCTAAAGTTACCAAAAAGCGAAAATCCCTAATGTTACCCAAACCAAAATACATAGATGATAATTTGATACAAAACATCCAAAGAAAGAGAATAAACCATCAATCCTTCAATAGAGATCAAAGGAAAACCCTAGACAATTCAGCAGGAAGGAAAAATTTAAAATATAGAAATTCAAATAGGAAAAGCACCAATGAGAATGAACTCAACTGACTCATTATTATTCTTGGAATTCATCATCTTATTCTTTATAGGACCTAGATTAAGGAAATATCAAAGCCTGATCAAAATTTCAAACTGAAAAGTGAAGAGAAAAACTTAATTTGAATACCAAAATCGAAACCAATCCAAACAAAATATCAAAACCTAATCATAATTAATAAAAAAACTTAAATTGAAGATAAAAACTCACCGGTAGTGGTTTCGGCCTCTCTTTATCTTCCCTTGCGTGAGACCTTTTTTTTTTTTTTTTCATTCTCCTTCAATCAGTAGAAAAAAATGGCAGAATGACTGGTTTTGATTGTTTTTTAACAAATCAAAGGGGTTTCTTTTGATAGTTGTTCTAAACAGTATATGACAAAGGTGGGATGCTGAAGGAGTGAGAAAGCGGCGATGGGCTATGGTTTAGGGGTTTTGAGAATTGAGAGAGACGGAGAAAATGGCTTCAACGCATAGGAAGAGGCAAAGAAGAAGAAAGGTTTATCGATACAGAATCGTGGCAGAGTTCTTCGCTTTTCTCTATTTCTTTCTCCGTGTCCCAGCCTCATCCTCAATTTCATCGCCTCTCTCTCTCTCTCTCTCTCTCTCTCTCTCTCTCTCATCACCTCTATTTCTATTTCCGTGTGTCCTTTAATTAGGGGTGTGCAAAAAACCGACAAACCGAACAAACCGACTGAGACCGACCGAACCGTTGCCAAATTTTCAGTTCAGTTTGGTTTCGATTTCATTTTTTAAAAACTGAAATTTTTGGTTTCGGTTTCGGTGCTGGATTTTTTCACCCAAAACCGAACCGAACCGACCGAATATATATGTATTTATATAATATTAATACACAACTGATCAGTGGCCTTAATGGTATGCTCCTTATGATTTAGCTACCTGATCCCAGGTTCAAGCCTTCACGTGGGATATGTGGGAATTTTTTGCTCTTTAATTTTTTAAAACTCTAGTAGTAGCATAAATACAGAAATACCCTTGTTTATTTTTCCCTTTTCTTTTCTTCAGCCACCCCTCTCTTTCTTCAGCCGTCCCTCTCCATTCTTTCTTCTCTCAATTCTTTCTTCAGCCGCCTCTTTCCCCATTTTTTTTCTCTCAATTCTTTCTTCTTCAGCTTGTTCCCTTCTCGCTTCAATTTTTTTCTCTCTACCCTTCGGTCCTTCCCCAATTTTCTCTCTGGTCTCTGCCCTTCTTAGTCCAGCCGCCTCATTCTTTTCTTTTCTTTTCGCTCTCTGAGTCCCATGGACCATGGCCATGCCTTTCTCTTCTCTCTAAGTCACATCTCTGTTCTTTCTTCAATTCAGATTGAAAAATCACTACAGAGACATGGTGGTAGGCTCCTGCTATGGTGCAACAATGGTAAAGTTCTGTCGGACCCTTTTGCTAATTCAAAATATTTTCAATTTTTTGTTGGAATCTGTATGCAATACTGTAAATTGTTGAATAAATATTTTTGGAAATTTTTCTTTCTCTGTCGTTCTGATTTGTTCAACAGCTCTCTCTCTCTCTCTCTCTCTCTCTCTCTTTCTGTTGCTCTATTACTTTGTTTTTTATATGTGTTAAATCTCAATAACCCTCTCTTTGGAAAACCGAAAACCAACCGAAACCGACTGAAACCGATATACACCAAAACCGATGGTTTTCCAGCCATTTCGGTCGGTTTCGGTTGAGAATTTCACAAACCGCAATATTTAGTTTCGGTTGGCCATACCTATACAAACCGATCGAAACCGAACCGAGCACACCCCTACCTTTAATTTTAACTGGTTTTTTTTTTTTTTTTTTTTTATTGAGAGGCTTTTAAACGGTGTGTAGCATTGCCAAACAACATAATTTATAGCTTTTTAACTTAAACGTGGCAGAATTTTAAGTGGAAACTTTTTCTATTTGTCGGCACCTCTTTATTTGTAGGAATCAACTTTCTCTTAGCTTCTGCTATTATATATAGTATATGATATATGATATATGATATATATATATATATATATATATTAGATAGGACACATGGTACAAAATTGAATTTCAATTAAAATTCAATTTAGAATTTAGTTAAATTTAGAATCTTTGATTTTTGCACCCAATAATTATTTGACAAGCAAATTTAAAAATTAGATGAGAGGCCTAAAATTAGACATGATTGAGAATCTAATTGGATCTAGACTCTTCGGGTTTTGCACCCAATAATTCACTTGCCACAAAAAATAAAAATTAGAAGAAACACATGATACAAAATTGAATTTCAATTAAAATTCAATTTAGAATCTAATTAAATTTAGACTCTTTTATTTTTGCACCTAATAATTCACTTGACACCTAATAATTCAATTAAATTTAGAATTTAATTAGATTTTTTCTCATCTTTTGCTATTAATAACCAATTGAACCATAATACCCACATGTAAATCATAATTGCCGCCTAAATTTCAAAAATAAAAAACAAATCATAACTCTGTCTTTACCTTTCAACAACAACCATCATATAAGGATTGAAGATAAAAGAAAGAAAAAAAATTAAATAGAATTTAGAGAATGAAATTGAAATGCTTGATGTTTAAAAGTCACTACCTTTCACATTTTTTATTTTTTTAAGATTAGAAACAGAAGTACAAAACTAAAATCAATATTTTTAGTGATTTCTGTAATCCAAAATAGGAAAAAAAAAAAAAAAACAAAACAAAAACAAATTGAGAAAAATTGAGAAAATAAACATTTTCATGGAGAACCCAAAAACCTGAAACAAAAAGGAATCAAAACCTATCCAACAAAAAAACTCAATAAAAAGTAATATTTCACACCCAAATCTTTAAAAAAAAATAAAATAAAATAAAAGGAGAAAAATGTACGAGAGCCAGTTTCGACGATCTGATTGGGTAATTTTGATCAATTGCATTAGTTTAAAAAACAAAATGCTAGATTTTAAGGGGTATGAATGAATCGAATAAAAAAAAATACGCATTACTACTTCATTAAGGTTGTTGGTGTTTTCTGTGTTAACCATCTCTGCCTCCCCCCTCCCTCTTAGAAAAAAAAATAGAGATAGCTTAAAAGGGACAATACAAAGAATACTCACAAGGTCCTTCTTTAATCTTATACAAATAAGAACCTAATGTAACCCAAATACCTAAATATAAATCAATCTGATGATGTTCTAAAATCGTCAGTGAGTTGTAAGCTCAAAATCACTCCAATGGGTACCTGTGGACTAAGAACAAATGGATCAAACAGAAGGCATCGGTGTGGTACAGCCAAGAACCCTCTGAAGGTCATGTTAGTGTTTAGAAATCTGTAAGAACTCTATAGTGAGAGAGCTAGGGAATTTCTACGTACCTAAGAACAGTAGGGGTTTGGCGCTTATATAGTGGTGAGTGGTGAATCGAAATCCCTCCAAAGTAGGGATCTTTCCTTGCTGTAAGGGTCTGGCACCTAGGGTTTCTGATATTTTAGGATACCTTTCCATATAAGAGCGGTATGGGTGAGCAATGGGTTATGTCTTACGTGTTACGCAAGATATTTCCATGTATAGGTATTCGTAGGGACCAAGCCAAGCCACGCTAGACCCGTCGACCTCTCCACCTATCAGCCTTTTCACCCCGTCCAAGGGTCCCCCGTCAACTCACAGAAGTGCCCGTCGGGTTGTCATTATGGGGTCGTCATTTGTGTTATTGTCGCCTTAAGTCTTCCGTTTGAGTCCATGAAACTGATGAGCTTGTAGGCGCCGTCGGCTCCTTTGTATGACGATCTCAAAAGTATTGAATCTGTCTAAAATACCCCTATTAGCTGCCCCCTACTCCGTGATACCGTAAACTCTTATTGACAGGCCGTGGAGTACCCAAGTATTTATGACCATTAATTAAGTGTTTTATTGGAGACAGTGTCATTAAATGGTGTAGGCGGCCCTGAGTTTAAATGCTAGGTGACACGTGGCACTTGCTAGTTGGCCTTATTTCTAATCAAAATCGTTGCTTCGTATATCGTGCCTCTTCTCTCTATAAATAGTCCCTTGTTCTTCAGTCATTTTTCTAATTTACTTTTTGCTATTTAAAAGCTTTGGAGATCAGAGTTGCCATGTGGCACCGTCATTTTCGAGTAACCGTCATTTCATACAACCGTCACTTTGTACAATCGTCATACCCTAAGTTTCTTCGCCTTGTCCTCTACTTTTATTTATTTTCCTGTTTGTCGTCGCATGTTTAGGGACCATTCAAATAGGTTCTTAGAATACCTCCGTCGCTTATAGGTGAATAGATGTCAGGTGGTAGAAAAGCGACGAGTGAACAGTCGTCATCAGTCCGTGAGGGCATGGGCTACGTCGAGGTCTATTTGTCAAAGCGCGAGCTCGAGAAGGATTTAACCTGGTCCTCACCAATGGAATCATCCGCCCATTCTCTTGCTGAGGGGGAAGAGGGTTATGAGGAGGATGAGGGAGAAGAGGGTGATGAAAGGGAGGAAAGAGATGACGAAGAGGGAGGAAGAGATGATGACGAAGAAGATGAGAGTAACGAGGGGAGAAAAGAGGATAATGACGAGTCGGTGGGCGGGGTAGATAGTAGCGGCACTAGGCCCTTCATTGTACCGAGCATATGGACTGTAAACGACTTTTACCCGACCATGACTAGGAAAGTTTTTAACACCCCTTTGTGACCATCACCAAATCCCAGACAACATTCTCCTCTGTCTACCAGGGAAGTTTGAGAAATGTTACTCAGGGAAGATGGCGAACATGGGGATGTATGATTCTATGTTTACTGCAGGGTTGAGATTGCCGCTGATGGAGCTACACCTTCATCTTGCCAATTATCTCGGTTTTTCCGTCAACCAAATCACCCCAAACACTTAGAGGATTTTCATAGGTGCCGAGGTGATATGGGGTTAACTAAGTGGAGGGAACCATCGGCTTACGCTTGACGAGTTCTTTTATTGTTACAAACCCCAGCAGATTTCATCGTCAAAGGGCATCTACCACTTCCTGGCTAGGAAGTCGTCACTCAAATTAGTATCTGACATGCCAGATTCCAATAGAAATAAAATATATATATATATATATATATATATATATATATTTTTTTTTTTTTTTTTTTATTAAGGTAACGAAGTGGATATATAGGCCTGATGAGTAGGATGGCATGCCTGACGGGTTTGATAACACATGGGGAATTGTCAAAGAGTCTGGTGAGTCCTCGGTGTCTTTTCTCTGCTACTTCTTCGGTTTCATTATGTATCTAACACTCTATTCTCTTTTGTTTTTAGCGCAGGTCCGTCCCGAAATAACTGACGAGCAGGAGAACTTTCTTAGGAAGGTCTGGGAGATCCCCTTGAAGCAACGGAAGTGGAAGGACTTGGTCACTCTTAACACCCTTCACGCATTCTGCGGAGGACCTGAGCCGATGCCCACAGCTCGACGACTGCACGCCTCCTCACGACGTCGTAAGTCCTACCATCCGTTTGTAACTTTGTTATATCTGTCTGTCCATTTTCTAACTCCTTCCGTCACTTTTTCCAAAGATGGACATAGGCAAGCAAAGGGCGCTGGTTAGGAAAGCCGCCACTATACGGAAGCAGCAGGAGCAGGCGTCGGGATCGACTCCTAATGTGGCCCTCAAAGCCATGCTTAAGAGAAAAAACAACGCCAAGGACAATCGTCCGCCAAAGAAGGAGACGGATCCACTTATTGGGGAGTAACAGCAGAAGGCTCCATCACCCCCTTCCTCCCCCTCATCATGTACAATTCAATCACTCGTCTGCTTTTGTTAAGGAATTGTCGTTCACTCTTCGAATTTTGCTTTTCTTTAGATTTTTAAATTTTTAAAATTCAAAGTAACTAATGAGTTAAAAAAAAAAAAAAAAATCTAAGTAAATAATAAAAAATATAAAAAAAAAAGAAAAATACTTTTAAAAAATAATAATAATAAACCAATTCCAATTTCAATCAAGAGGTTCCGCAAGAGATGAAGTAGTCTCTCTGTGGCCCAAAATCGGCTTGGGTCATCAATCGCATCTATGGGCTATTGTACAAAGTAGGCTTTTGAATAATGGGTTAGCTGTATTTTTGGGTACAGTATAGGTATTTGGGTAAGGCCCAATAGTTGGATTTGTTGTGCTTTCTATGTATTTGGGTATGTTCTGATTGCGTTAATGTCATAAATGAGCAATCCAATTGTACAGAAAATTTTCTTCATAAAACGGTTTTTCTTCTTTCTCCCTCTTCATCAAACGATTCATCAAAATAGTTTTTTTTTGGCTGAAAATTATTTTTTATTATTTTTTCTTCTTTTTACTTGAAAAACATTTTTTTAAAAATAAAAATTTCAATCACTTTAGGTTACTAACGGCAATTTTGACGGAAATTGAACAAAATGCCTAAATTAAATAAAATTGAAATTTTAAGAATTGAATTGTACGAAAGTAAGTTATAGGATTGAATTGAATTTCAAACAAAGTTAGAGGGTGTAATTTGTAATTTAATCTAAAAATGATTAAGTATGTTTCTTTCTATTTATTATTATTATTATTATTATTATTATTATTATTATTATTATTATTTTGAATTTTACATATAACTGAGTCAATAGCTTTTTAACAGAGATGATAGCTTATCAAATCAAACAAAAAAATTTTAAATGAAAAAAAACTGATATATGTAAATATGAAACAACTATTTTGTGTCTTTTTTTTTTTTTAGTGAATGGTGAAAGGAATTTATTTTAAATGATGATAAAATTAGGAGTGTGCAGCCAACTTGCCAAAATTGACCTGACCTAACCCAATTTGTCGAGTTGGATCGGTTTTTAGTGGGTTGGTGGGTTGGGCTGGGTTATCAATTTTTTTTTAATAGTGGGTTGGGTTGGGTTCAAGTCATAAGAATCACAAACTTACCGAACTCGACCTAACCCACCTATATATTTAAAATTTAAATTATATAATTAATATTTGTTTATTTAATTTTTCCCGCTATTCAGCTCTTCCTATATATAAAACTCAATTATCTCACAAACCCTAACAATCTTATTTCTCTCTTTGTCGCCTCCCACTCCTATGCTCCCGCTCCATTACAATTTGTTTATAACTGAGTTGGAATATTAATTTATGTATGTTTTGTTTATCAACTCAATTGGATATATTTTGTTTATAACTAAGTTGGAATAATTGTTCATATATATTTTGTTTGTCAACTCAGGTGGCACATGAGATATATTTTTTCTGTTCAATTTAATAATAATAGTAATTAATAAAAAAAATTTGTCCAACCCATGAGTTCAACCCAACCTAACCTGATCCATGTGGGTTGGGTTGGGTTTGGTTGTACCCTTGTGATGGGTTGGGTTGGATTTTTTTTTAACCCACCATGGTAGGTTCAGTCGAAAAATCCCCTTAACCCAACCTAACCCGACCCATGCACACCCCTAGACATAATTATTATAAATTGTACTACATAAATTTTACAAACTGATATATAAATTTTAAAAAAATATTAAGATATTTATTTATTATAATGTTGATTGATTTGGCACCATTCACATTCATGATTGGCACATTAGCTTGTAAATATTTGTAGTAAAATTGGTAGTAATTTTATTGTGGCATTGATGTTTCACTAATTCCGTTCAATTCATTATAACATTAATTTGTAAGATTTTAGTAAAATTAGTAGCAACTATAGCATTTTTGTTATTTATATTTTGTTAATACTAAATAAACACTAGTTTTCATTAAAAAGAAAATTTTGTGTTCTATCCTTGAATTTGTGTTCCACTTTATACTCTACCAATCACAATTTATCCTGTATTCATTTAACTTTCCTTATAAAATAATTAGAGTATAAATTAAAATGGAAAAAAAATGGAACACTAAAAGTAGAACAAATGATTTATATTATGGAATTATAGGTATTAGCTATTTTGTTTGGCGGGCTAGGAGGCATTAATTGCACAAAGTCATATCCTTATATGAGTCCAGTTAATGAGTCGTTAACGGGTGTAGTGCAGCACCCACGTAGAACATATTACCTCCGTCCCAGTTTGTTTGTCCTCTATTCCATCTTAGGGTGTCCCAAAATATTGTTCTGTTTCCAAAAATAAAAATTATTAGTTTACTAATATTTCTATTATACCCTTACTTTATTTTCAAAACTATTTGAAAAGAAAACTAACTAATATTTAAAAAAATCAATTTAATTGGGTCACTTCTTTAGTTGTCTCACTAAGAATAACTCTTTTTAAAAAAGTTGATAAATTTATTTAAGGGTGGTTTCGTAAACTTATACATTTTTATAAAGCAAACAAAACAATAAATGATGTTTCCTTAAAAAGTTTAACTTTTCAAATAGGATAAACAAATTGGGACAGAGTGAATATTTCTTTTTAATTTTATTGACAACAAAGCTAGCTTTTATTCACAGTAGAGTCAGTTTGATATGCCAACATAAAAACACGTCAACTTTAGTAATGAGATCAAACTACCCATCTCCTATTTCTCCCCAAATCAAAAACAAACTAGAAGACTCGCCCCGACTCAAAACACACTAGATAGACTCAAACATTCTAATTTTCCGATCTTCAAGCCCCTTTATCTTGCTTTGATTCTAGTTTTTACGCGCCATGGCTGAAACAAATGTAAATCAAATAATATTGGTAAAGTAAAATAAAATGGATAAAATATTGATAAAGTGAGATTTGGTGAGAAATAAAATGTGAAAGGAAGGAAAATGTGTTAAGGACTTAAGGGCATTTTTGTCCAAAAAGAAACAATTCAACTTTTCAGCTTCTCTTATCACTCCACTGAGTTTGCATCACTCTCTCATCACTTCATGCTAATTTTTTATTAGGTGGACCCCACAATAAATTATTTTTAAAGAGTGTTTGACTTCATTTTAAAATAGGAATATTGTGAAAATGTATTTTCCTCCTTAATGTTTGGAGTAATTCATAATTTCTCCCCTTATTTTTAAAACTAACCAATTTTCTTATTCCTCCCATTAAAAAAATCAATTTCCCCCTTTATGTTCAAAAAATGAGCAAGTACCATCAATCTATTATTTGTTAAGTTAAATTCAGCGGAATCACAATGATTACAAATGCAAATTCAAAAAAACAACTATGCAATTATCAATGTTTTCTCTTGTCGTATATGACTAATACTTCAAAAAAAAAAAAAAAAATCATTGACTTTAACTAGAAAGTAACAAATTGGGAGTATTAGCTCATTTTGCAAATATAGAAGGTGAAATTAGTTAGTTTTAAAGATAAGATGGGAATTGTGAACTACCCCAAACGTAAAGAGAGGAAATTTCTTTTTTTCCTAGAGTATATTGAATTTTGCTACTTCATCTAAAATTGAAATACAGTTTAAGTATTCCCATTAATTAGTAATGGTTATATTGCAGAGTTAAATTAGGAAAAAAAAAAAATGGACGTGAATTTCATGCCTACCTTTTAGGTTCTTTCAAGATCAAACTCTCAACTTCTAATAGGCTTTAGCCTGTTATTTTGACTTAGAGTTCTTGTTCTTTCCACATATTGTAAGCGAAAAAGAAAAAGAATTGAGATCTATGTCTCTTTCTTGGAGTTGTTTTTGGACTATAAGGAACGGTTGACAATTAGAGCATTCACATCAGCATGTGTATTTTACACATCTAATTTTACACTAAAAACCTACTTTTTTTTTTATTTTACACATTCACTTTTACAAAACACCCACATCAATTCATTTATTTTACAAGATTTTATAATAAAATATTCATTCTTTCTAATTTTTTTATTATTTCTCTCAACTTCCGATATATACACGTTCTCTCTCTCTCTCTCTCCCTCTCTATCTCTCTATCTCACTTTCTCCACCCATTTTTCTGATCTGTTGCTATCTCTCTCTACTCATCTCTCTCTTTATCTCCATCTCTCCACAGCTTCACTGAAGCTTCTCAAACAACAAGACCCAGCAAGCACCGATCGAACACCCAGCAAGCACCGATCAGCTTCACTCCTCAAGCACCGATCGGTCAAATCTCCAGCAAGCACCGATCGGTCATCTCTCTCTTTATCTCCATCTCTATACCGGTCAGACAAGCACCGATCGGACAGCTTCACTTCTCAAACAAAACCCAACTCTATACCCGATCTCCAACAAAACCCAATCTCCAACAAGCACCGATCTGATCTCCGAGCAAGCACCGGTCAGATCTTCGAGCACCGATCTCCAGCAAGCACCGATCTCCAGCAAGACCCACTCCCTCTCGGTCAAGCACCGATCAAGCAACTGTAGCGTGGGTTTGTCTGTGTTCTTTGTGTGTGGGTTTGTCTGTGTTCTTTGTGTGTGGCTGTGTTTGTGTTTGTGTGCATCTGATGAGGAGAAGAAGATGAGGAGGTGAGGTAGTTGTGCACGGAGAGAAGAGAGAGAAAAATTGGTGCGAATTTATATTAATAAAATAATAAATACATGAGCTACAGTAAGCGTGTGTATATACACGGTTACTGTAGCTCATGGATAAATATAGATGATTATACCAGACTTTGGAAGCACTGATGTGGAGCAATTTTGAGACAAAATGTGTAAAAATGGTAGTTTTTTCTATTATACATGAGTTTCCATCCACTGATGTGAATGCTCTTAGCCCTCTAATTAGACATTTCTGTTTTAACTGTTGAATAGGACGCAAAAAAAAAAAAAAACAAAAAAAAAAAACAAAAAACAAAAAAACACAAACACAAACACAAACAAAAAAACAAAACAAAAAACAAAAAAAAAAAAAAAAAAAAAAAAAAAAAACAAAGGAAAAAAAGTACACTTTCCAAATGATGTGGTGCTGAAGTCTTTTTAAAACGAGGATGATGATGTGAGATTAAGGACTTCGAAGATGGTTTGTAACCAAAATAGATCTTTTAG
Organism: Quercus glauca; assembly: GCA_023736055.1. Taxonomy (NCBI): domain Eukaryota; kingdom Viridiplantae; phylum Streptophyta; class Magnoliopsida; order Fagales; family Fagaceae; genus Quercus; species Quercus glauca. The sequence goes on along the minus strand of CM043325.1, from coordinate 26,300,715 downwards.
GTTTATTGGAATCCACGGTCTTCTGTTGTCCATCACGTGGAAAGGTAATGTTATTGTCTCTTTGTCCCAAAAGTTTACTAGTTTTCTATTTCTTGTGCTTTTAACACCCCCGCCCCCTAGTAAAAAAGCAAACCAACTAACTAACTATATATATATATATATATATATATATATATATATATATATATATATATATATGTATATATAAGTGGAGTAGTTGTGAGACATTTAAGAAGCATAGAGTATTGGACTTTATTAAAAAAAAAAAAAAAAAAAAAAAAAGGAGGAATGGCTAACTTATGATGAGAAGAAATTTCAAATTTTGACCCATCATGGATTGGAATAGGATTGCTTTAAAATATAACATAAATATGGGTAAATTCCACAAACGTACCTTGAGGTTTGTGAAAATACCAATTAGGTCCAAAACATTCTAAAACCTACAAATTTAGTCCTCAAAAAACAATTTTGTCCCTAACTTTATTTCTCTTTCTCTAATCTGTCTCCATTCCTCTCCCCTTCTCTCTTCTCTTTCTCTCTCTCTCAGATCTCTCTCTCAAAAATCACTGAAGGGTAGGGACAATCCCAGAAAGGTGCTTCTTGAGATCAACTGTTTGGCTCCTTTCCAATCCCTGTTCCGCCATTCCTTTCTTTTCTTATAAATTCTTCTTTTACTCTATTAAAACCAACACAAAATTATTGAACACCAAAACTCCATCTCTAATCTAACCCAGAAACATACCCTATAAAACCAACAAAATTCAACACATTTACACAAACCATTCACCACTAAAAACCCATTTTTAATCAAACCCAGAAACCTACTCTACAAACCAACATAATTCAACACATTTAATCAAAACATTCACCACCAAGAACTCATTTTTAAATCAAACCCAGAAACATCCACTAACATTTCAAGAAACCAATACATATACACATGATAAAATTACTGAACAATCATCCATAAAATTGTAAGATTTATTTATGTTAGCTCAGAAAAAACAAAAAACTTCTCTTTCTATTCGGTGAGGTCCGATTCGAAGATTGTGGATCGGGCTTATTCAGTGATTCAGCATGCGATGTCTCGGCTTGAGGATGAGTTTCAGCATGTTTTGATTCGAAACACCATTCCTCTTGACGCTGAGAGACTGTACGGCTCGATCCTCCGAAGTAGCCTTTCGTTCCCGATCAACAATGCCGAAATTATTGCCGGAGAAGATGATATGAGTGTGGTGGTCAGTGGCTTTTCTAGTAGCTGTGGGTGATATGGGTTTGTTGGGCGGTGGGTTTTGAGAGAGAGATCTGAGAAAGAGAGAAAGAGAAGAGAAAAGGGGAGAGGAACAAAGAGAGAGAAGGAAGAGGAGGAAGATTGGTATTATCACTAAGGGTAGGGATAAAATAGTTTTTTAGGAATAAATTGGTAGGTTTTAAAATGTTTTGGACTTAATTGGAATTATCACAAACCTCAAGGTAGGTTTGTGGAATTTACCCTATAAATATCTATGACTATCTTTTGGCATACATAAAGTGAATAAGATTGCATTCAGCCACCACCACCACCACCACCACCACCAACAACAACAACAACAAAAAAAAAAAAAGATTGCCGTCTTGCTTCTTCTTGGTTGAATGAGAATTGAAGATTATCAAAAATAAAAAATAAAGGCTTGTTTGATCCTGTATACATAAAATATTTTGCGAAGAAATTTGGTATTAAAAAAAAATACAAATTGAGGTGTAAATATGTCCCTGAACAACACCATCAACCCACCCACCTAGTATTGCTTCTATTGCTATCCCACATGACCACTATTGGCCAAGCCATCATCGGTTAATAAATTTCTCTATCTTGTGCAATTTTAGGCCCCATTTGGTAACAGTGTTTGTGCACACCCAGAACGAGCTTAACGGGCTGACTCACTCTTGGGCTCACAATCTACTTATAATATGGGCTTTGGATTTTTCCTACTTTTGGTGATTCTAGCCTAGAGACCCAACAATATCTCTCAACCATTTGTATTCCTTTCCTCTCACTATTATGACTCTATTATTCTCAGCCCTAAGCTTTCTTCAGAACCTTTCAACAACCCCTTTCCCTTCCTTAGCCTCTCATATTTATAGCCCAAAATTAGTGGAAGAACCATGATTACTCTTATGGCTAGTGGGAGAGGAGGTCCAATATTGTCATCGCTAAGTGAGTGTTTAGTTGGGAGTGGGATGCGACGAGAGTGGCATTGGAATTGGTTCCCACCTTAAGGGGTGATGTTCGGCAGCGGTACTTCTCAAGACGTAGCTGGGCATCCAAGATATGGCCTTCCCGAGCAATCACACTCGTCGGAGACAAGATTTTTCGGGCAACCTCCTGCTTGGCCACGAATCAATGAGCATATATTTCAACGACCAGCCTAACGGGTTCTCGGCCGAACATGATGTCATAAGGTTCGTGTCCATAACCCTAGTGGGCCTTAAGCCTAGTTTCTGACAGGGGTGTCCATACTGTAGAGCTTGGGTTCAAGGCCTAAATGGCCTTAGAGGCCGGTGCCGTACAGTGTTTAAATAACAAACAATGAAAACTATTGTTTAAACATCACAACAAGTATTTACGCACACTTTTTCACCCACATATATTTCCACAAAATTTAAACAACGTTACTAGAAATCTCTTACCAAATGAGCCCTTATTTGTCCCATTCTCTCTCTCTCTATCTGTGTGGATCTCACTCATCACAATTCTCCTTACACCAATTTCTCTCAATTTTATATGCCTTTTTGTCCATCTATCTATTTTATAATTTTATTAAAAAAAATAATTCCTAAAATTATTTTATGAGATTTCCAATCATATCACTTTTAAATTTTCGACTTAAAATTTAGAGAAAAACGACGTCCACAATATGGCAGGCTATTACAGGCTATCATTAGTAGGCAAGAAAGTAATTTCAGTCGTGGATTCAAATTATAAACCTGTAACAATATGCCGCCTATGATTTGTTGTGAAAATGTTGTGGATTGGCATTTCTCTATAATTTATGGCATTGAAAGCACTAAAGCAAAAAATTTTACATGCTTTGTTGGCTACATTTATTGTTAGTTTGATTGTTTTTTAGATGAGATGTTGGTGTTAGATTCTAAATATTTAGTCATAAATGGTTAGGTTCTAAATATGTTGTATGTTGGCAAACCGAGAACAAAAACTTGTCTAGGATTAAATCTTAAGGTCTTTGAAGTGTTTTAGACATTGCTCAAGTTAATACAAGTCAAGATTTAAGAACGTATAAGCTGAAGAAAATAGAATTAAAAAATGAAGAGCTCGACCGATCAGGAGAAAGCTTCGATCGATCGAACTGTGAATCTACAAAATTTTAAATAAGGCCCAACAGCCCATGAAATGTTTCGGGTTTAACTCCAACATTACTAGGTGTAAAAGGCAAACCCTAATACATGTTTTTCAAGTCTTGAGAATTACTACCGTGAGATCTATGAGGTTTTGTATCTTCTACCTCTATCAAGCACCTACTGGAGATCAAGTTCATATTGCTAGCACCGGTGGAGTAAAGTTACAACCAAACCTTCAACTATCAAGTGTACTGAAATTCAAGGCATGAACAGGTGGTTCATGTGAAAACGGATCCAGATCAAAGAAGTCTGAGAAGTTCAGAATTCAATTTGGTAACTATGTTAGATTTACTATGAATTGGTATTCTTGACTGTAAATCTTAATTTGATATAGTGAATTGTTCTCTTGGGATATTTCTCCCCATGATTTTTACCTTGAAATGAGTTGTTTCATTAGTTTTCCTAAGTCATCACATCTTATGTTGCTTACTTTTCTGTTGTGTTTGATACATGTGATGAATGTTTAATCTAGATCTAAATAATTAATCTAAATAACTATTTGGCTAATAAATTAGGTTAAACATATTGTGTTTTTCAGGAGTCTAAATTCTTACAGTTAGCATTGCGAGCTTTATGCTCATTATGTTAATATTTGTGAAATTATACCAGTTAAATGTTATTTTGTATTAATGTTGTGTAGTGGTGATTTAAAGTTTTTATAATATATATATATATATATATATATATATATATATATAGAGAGAGAGAGAGAGAGAGAGAGAGAGAGAGAGAGAGAGAGGATAGTTTGTGATTATTCGTATGAGTCACACGTCATAAAATTTTTCTAGATTATTTTCAAGGATACAATGAAAGAAAAGAAGAAAAGAAAAAAACTGTTTTACGCCAAAACTAGTAAAGCCTCAATGTTATTCCCCACCCCCCAACCAAAAAAAAAGAAAAAAGAAAAAAGGACAAATAAAAAATTCCCTGCCTTAGGTTTTTTTTTGGGGGGGGGAGGGGGAAGCAAATACTCTTTTTATATGTTTTTACTTGAAAAATTAGTTGACTAAAAGTATAGCCAGAGACTAATTCAAAATTTTATCTATGAGTACAAAAGCATGGGTTACAAAATTTTAACCATTTAATAATAAGAAATATACTAAATTTCAAAACTAAATTAATATAAAAAAGGTAAAAAAATTATATGTGGGAGTCAAAAACTAGAAACAAGGGATGAGTTAACTAGGCATTGATTGACACAATTAATTTATATAGGTTGGGAGATGGATAATCAACAATGGGAGATTAGAGCATAAGTGTTAAATTGAATGATACAAATCTTATTTATGTGGAATGATTTTTATACAACTCTTGCTAAGGATGCAAGCATCCAAAAGCAAGTACAAGCTCTCTCTCCCTCTCTCTTTCTTAATTTCCAAATCCATTTTATGTGTGCACTCCGTCCTTATTTATACCCTTCATGTTTTCTTCAGTAGTAGGCTATTATAATGGGGTGAGGAGATACTAGTCCCATCACGTGTCTCCTCACCTCTTTTAATGATGAAAATGAACCTTTGGGTCATAAACTACTATTCAAGTCAGTCATTCGGTAATAAATGTGGATAATGACAGAAAGGAACATCTAATTAATGCAAAAATGATTGCTTCTTAATCCTAGAGCCACCTTCTCAAGTTCCTCAAACATTTTTCCTTTGACTGTTCTTGTCTTCTTTGGCTTTGTTAGAACTCAACTCATCGGCTGTATCGGGGTTGATGAGCCATATATTTTTGGGCATTTATCCAAGGAGATGGGATAGCTCTTTACGGCTTTTCTTCATTCCCTTTATTAGGGGTCTAGGCTCTCCCCTTGGGCTTGGTATAGGCCCTACCTCAACTCGCTTTATCTCTCGGACAGGCTTATGACTGGTGGCCCGGTGAGTACAATTTATGGCCCACCCTCCTACATTATATATTCAATATTAATAAATACAAATCAAAGAGAAGTTATGCAGTAGTTGTTTCCTAATACATCTTAGCTCTATCATTTATGATCTATCAAAAGTGGTATTTAACTTTTTCTTAAAACCAAAAATCATCTATAATTGATTATGTGCTAAATTTCATAACAATTTCTTTTTTAATGTACAAAATCAAATAGTCTTGTTTGAAAAGCATCTTCCACTAAAACTTACTTTTAATAGTATGAAAGTTCACTTGGTGTATAAAACACTAATGAATGTTTAGACCCCCAATTTTAAATATAACCAACACAAGCTTATACTTAAACAATAAATGTGTAGAATAATAAGTACAAGCAAAAACCCAAACAGATATACAACTTTACACCATAATTAATCATAACACAGCAGCAGTTAAAAGAAAAAAGTAAGGGTTAGAGAGATGTAAACACAAAGATAACATCGGCACGTGTTATCGAAGAGGAAACTGAAGAACTCGGCGAAAAACCTCTCCGCCGCCCTCCAAGCGGTAAAATGATCTACTAAAAAATAAAGTTGGGATACACGAATAGCAGTAGACCCTCCAAGCTTAATCTACTCAATGCACCTAAGCCTTCCAAGCTTCTTACTCCAACTGGGTTAAGCCTAACCGTGTCTTATTTAGCTTCCTAGATCCCGCAATAAGCCCATTGCATCAACCAAAAGAATTGGCCATCTCTGAACTGCTTCCCAATCACCAAAATACCTCCTCACTGATATGGGTATGGTGAGATAAGGATTTGACAAATGAGTCTCTCAAGGATATGTTAATGGAAAGGATGAGAGTAGAGGAATTTGGAGAATCAAATGTCTAAGATTGTGGATGAGTTAATCTTGGTTTTCTCCATGGTTTCTCTCTTAAAATTCTTTCTAGAAACTCTCTAAATTTTGTGGGTATAAGGGTATTTATAATAGAATACGTGAGGAATGTGAAAAGTCATTTTTCTGCAAAACAGGGCATTCTGGCCACTTAGTCTCGTGAGTGGGATGAGTTGCAAGTTTGAATCATGAGTTAACTACCAGGCCAAACTGTCAACCTCTCCAAAATTTTGGTCCATTGAATGTTGAATAAAAAAATTGTAAGAAATGCAATATTCACAATATTTTCGTAACAAATCCTAAATAGTATGTTGTTACTAGTAAACAAAAAAATAATTTCAATGGTAAGTTCAAATTGGAACCAGTAAAAACTTATCACCTAAACTTTGTTGTGAAAGTGTTGCAAAAATGTTGTGAACATAGCACTTCTCAAAAATTGCTCAACAAACAAATTAGCCTAAAATCTCAAACCCAATGTTTAACTGTGATTTTTTAAATTGTGTTTTCAAATGACATGTTTCAAAATCGCTATTTTTTTATATATAAAAAATGTATACTTTTTAAATAGATAGTCTGTTAATACTTGCTTTAGTCTTTTACCGAATTTGTTGGATTTATGTGATATATTTTTCAAAAAGATAATGCATTTTGTTTATATTAGTACTTATTTAGGCAATATGTTAGTATACATTGAAAAAGATGTAACTAATAACATTGATAGTAAAACTATCATATCATACAATGATTTCAAAGTACGAAAACTTGTGAAAGGAAATTTCAAAACTTTATGCATTTGCGTATGTTTTTATTTTGGGAAGTTAATATATTCAAGTTTTATTATTATTAAATTTTTTAATTTAATTGTTTTTAATGACCATCCTAAAAAGAATTTTTGGAGCGGCCACTAACTGTAACCTACACATGATATTTCAAAAATTTTTCACAAGTTAGCTAGAAAAATAAACCAATTCATAAAATGATTATTTGCGCACTAAGTCTTTACTTTTAACTTCCTAACTTATTTGTTTATTTTTTTACGCGCAATTTTTATCAATTTATTTTTTCTAAGTACAACAATTAATAGTAAACCAATTTTAAGCAAATAGAAAAATATGAGCATCCAAATTCCAACAAAAGTCTTGTCTTCCCACTCTCTCTTTCTATGTCTTCTGTCTATATTATCTCAAAAAAAAAAAAAAAAGATAAGTAGTCTAAAGTACCACATCCGTCAGTTAGTGAGTGAATATTCAGTTTATAAGCCTCGCTAGTACTTACAGAAGTTAGACTTCTTTGTAAGTGCTAGTACTGTAAGTCTTATTTTCTCACTCTCTTTTTCCCCATTCCTTATGTCTTTTGTCTATATTATCTTAAAAAAAAAAAAAAAAGTTCCAACAAAAGTCTTATCTTAAAAGCATCAGGTTTAAAAATCTTAAACGGGTTTTTGCCTACCTTTATGAAAAGCAAGACTTGAAAAATACAAATGAACAAATTTGCAGCACAAACGACAATTATTACCATTATCTAATGGAACATTGATTAAACAAATTACACAATTAGTACTTACAGAAGTTAGACTTCTTTGTAAGTGCTAGTACTGTAAGTCTTATTTTCTCACTCTCTTTTTCCCCATTCCTTATGTCTTTTGTCTATATTATCTTAAAAAAAAAAAAAAAGTTCCAACAAAAGTCTTATCTTAAAAGCATCAGGTTTAAAAATCTTAAACGGGTTTTTGCCTACCTTTATGAAAAGCAAGACTTGAAAAATACAAATGAACAAATTTGCAGCACAAACGACAATTATTACCATTATCTAATGGAACATTGATTAAACAAATTACACAATTCAATTTTTCACACCAAAAAAAAAAAAAAAATTACACAATTTAATTGGAATTTATTACAACAAAAGTGGGAATCAATTATATATATAAATAAACACATGTAGTAAATGAGACTGAGAATGCTAGTTCATTCAAAGCTAGAAAATTTTGTTTGGCTTAAACATTTCCAGTTAATAGAACTTCGGCTATCAATTTGTCCAAGTTCTGGTAAGAAGAACCGCCAGGTTTGACAGCATCTTCAGCCTTTGTCTTCCACTCCATTGCCTTTTTCTTCATTTCTTTACCTTTTTCACCATCCATTAACTCTCTTACAAGATTCTCCACTTCATCTCTCTTAACATTATTATCTATTTCCATTCCAATGCCCCAATCAGTACAGCAGTATCGACAGTTCGTTTGTTGCTCGGCAAAGAAGGGCCAAGAGATCATTGGCACTCCACCACATACACTTTCAAGCGTTGAATTCCACCCACTATGCGTTAAAAACCCCCCTACTGATGGGTGCTTTAGGATTTGTTCTTGGGAACACCAACTTGCTAACATACTTCTGTGTTTAGTTTTGGTAACGAATTCATGAGGAACAACAGCCGAATTTCCTCCCACAAGATCAGGCCTTATAACCCACAAGAAGGGTTTTTCACTGTTTGCTAACCCCCAAGCAAACTCAATAAGTTGCTCAGGTGTCATGATAGTTATACTACCGTAATTTACATATACTACAGAGTTGGGTTCTTTTGAATTTAGCCATTCTAGACAGCCCTGTTCTTCTTTCCATAGATTGGACCTTATTGATTTCAATTTATCGTCCTTAATCTGATCAGCAAGCAACACAAGTGGGCCAATTGTGTATATTCGAGGAAGCATTGAGGACATAGCATCCAACACATCTTGTTCAAATGGATCAAATGTGTTCAAAATGACAGCTGAAGCTCTTGGAGCTCTCTCAGATTCACGAACGAGGAAGTTAACCATAATATCATTTTTATCTGTAGTTCTAATAAAATTTGGAAAATCCTTAAGACGCATATTTTTCATTCCAGGAATCCAATCTATTGGAGTTTCCAAGTATCCATTTGTTAGGTCGCTTACATCTGTGAATCAAGCAAAAGTACTGTTGACTTTAGTGAATAGCCTACCGCAATTAAAATATTAAAACTAACATACAAATTAAAAAAATAAAAACCTCAAACTTGATAATTAAGATATGTGTTATTGCAGATCACCTATGCACATCTTTTAAATATATACTTCTCATTTGTTTGTTTGATTTTTAATTGAAGTTAACATGTATAATAATCTGACGTGATATTAATGATACAGATGAGAGAGAAGTGTTATCAAATACCACTTTCAAATTTCAATATATGATGATACAAAATCATACCTTTGAGGGGGATTAAACCTCGTTCAACTAGATGGCGATAGTGCATATAGCTCAAGACGCCGCACGAGCTAGGAGTCCAGAAAAGGGCAATCGGAATTCCGAATTTTTCAGCAGCATCAAGACTGAAGGACATACAACCATCTGCGACCATACAAGTCACAGGCGGCACGTTCGAAGACGAAGTGTCGTTGAGTTTGGAAAGGAGGTTGCAAAGTGGAACTAGCGAATACTTTGAGGTGGAGTCACAAAGAGAAGGAACGTCTTGGCTAACATCTGCATCTACCGGTGGCAGCCCATCGGTAATGGTTTCAAAGTGAAAGTCAGGCAAGCCATCGAGGGCGTTGGGGCCTCTAGACCGGAGTAAGCGTTTGTGGTTGTACTCTGTGTTGACAAAAGTTACGTGAAACCCTTTATGGTGGAGGAGTTTTGCTAGCTTGATCATTGGGTTTATGTGACCTTGAAGTGGGTATGCTACACAAACTGCATGAGGTTTTGTAGCTGCTGTAATGGAACCCATCTTTGATCTCTCTCTCTGACCGAAACACACGCAGAGAATAGGAAGGTTTGGAGAATATTGGGTCGTTCAAAGCGGCCTTCTTATAGACAAACTGCTGAACGTAACAAAGCTTTCACATTCTATTTTCTTCTTAAAAATGGTAAGAGGCCTACGATTGGTCTTTAAGACAAAAGCTGGATCTTGGAAAGTGCAACCGGTTGGGCATTAATGATATATTTTTAATATAAATTTTAAGTGATGTGTCTGTTATTTTTTTTTTTTTTGTGAAAAGGGAAAAAAAATTTTAAATAAAAAAATAATTATTTTTATAAAGAAAAAAATTTTAATGATAAGTACAACAATTAATAACAAATTTTTTTTTGATACAACAATTAATAACAATTTATTAACTATGCAATACTTTATTGTAACAATTTATTATTTAAAATTTATTGTAAAAATATTATTTACGCAACACTTTATTAAAAATATAAGAAAAATCAGATAAAAATATTGAAAATCAATTCTTTGCTTGATTCTCGTCGGACAAATAAAAATAAAAAATTGCAAATAAAACAAAAGCTGAATTATTTGCATTAAAAAAATGGTTTTATTTTTTAAATGAAAGCATTAAAGTCAGAGATATGACCAGCGTGGCAACGTCCCAGAATCGTTTATTGAGATGTGCATTCACATGTTACATCATTTGCACATCTTTATATAAAAAGCGGCAATGCCGCTATAGTACTTTGATACTGTGCATTTAGTGTGTTTATACTGTGTAAATACTGTAGCGGTAACAGTACTCTAGTGAGGCATTTTTTTTTTTTTTTAGTCTTCCTTTTGTTTGTTTGTTTCTTTTTTTTGGTATTCTGACACAATAAATTTCACAATTATTAAAGAGTCAATTTTTTATAAGTCAAAATAAAATAATAAAATATGAAACTATGACCAACCATAATTGAAAATAAATGTTTTGTGAAAAGCGGCAATGCCGCCACTATGTTTTAACACTGTTCATCTACAATGTCATTTTTCTTTATTTAAAAAGCGGCAATGCCGCTACAGTACTTTGGCACTGTGCATTTAGTGTGTTTGCATTGTGTAAGCACTGTAGCGGCAACAGTACTTTGGTGAGGCACTTTTTTTTTTTTTTAGTCTTCTGTTTGTTTTTTATTTTTTATTTTTTATATATTGTTATTCTTACACAATAAATTTCACAATTATTAAGGAGCCAATTTCTTATAAGTCAAAATAAAATAATAAAATATGAAATTATGACCAAGCACAACTGAAAATAAATGGTTTGTGAAAAGCGAAAATGCCGCCACCATATTTTAGCACTATTCATCTTCAATGTCATTTTGGTGAACCATTTTGTCTTTTTTTTTAGTTTTGAATAGTAGTTACAGTTCCAAGCGGCACTGTAGCTAAAGTAGCTACATGTTTTTTTTTTTTTTTAGTCTTCTGTTTGTATTTTTTTTTTTTTTCTATTAACTATATAAAAAAACGGCTATGCCGCTACAGTGCTTCGGTACTATGCATCCGGAGTGTTGGCACTGTGCAGCACTGTAGCTGCAACAGCGCTTTGGTTTCGTGAGTCTTTTTTCTTTTCTTTTTTCCTTTTTTTTTTTTTTTCAGTAATCGGTTTGTGTTTTTTTTTTCTTTTAAATATTGATGTAAGCTGACATTTATATTGTTATATTGACACAACAAATTTCACAATATTTTCATAATTATTAACGTGTCAATTTCTTACAAGTCAAAATAAAATAATAAAATATGAGACCGTAGCCAACCACAACTGAAAATAAATGTTTTAAAAAAACGTTACAACACTTATTGTTATCACAATATTTTCACAATTGTTGAAATCCCAGTTTCTTATATATCAAATAAAAAAATGCTAAATCCACAACATTTTAACATTAATTTCACAACAAATTATAGGTAAGCTATTATTGATGGATAGCACTGGAGCTACAGTGATTTTGGTTTATTCAACTGGCACTGTAGCTATTGTGCTTAAAGTTTTTTTTTTTTTCCCAGTAATTGGTTTGTGTTTTTTTTTTCTTTGAAATATTTATGTAAGCTGACATATATATTATTATACTGACACAAAAAAATTCACAATATTTTCACAATTATTGACGTGCCAATTTCCTACAAGTCGAAATAAAATAATAAAATATGAGACTGTAACTAATCACAACTGAAAATAAATGTTTTGAGAAAATGTTACAACACTTATTATTATCACAATATTTTCACAATTGTTCAGATCTCAGTTTCTTATAGATCAAATAAAAAATGTTAAGTCCACAACATTTTAACATTAATTTCTACCGTGCCTAAAGTTTTTTTTTTTTTTCCCAATAATCAGTTTGTGTTTTTTTTTTCTTTTAAATATTTATGTAAGTTGATATATATATAGTTATACCGATACAACAAATTTCACAATATTTTTACAAATATTGAAGTATCAATTTCTTACAAGTCGAAATAAAATAATAAAATATGAGACTGTGACCAATTACAATTGAAAATAAATGTTTTGAGAATAATAATAACAATGTTATCAGCTTAAAACCAATAATAACTTGTCATTTAGAATTTATTCTAAAAATGTTATGAATGTAACATTTCTCTCAAATAGAATAAAAAAGTATCTATTTGAATCCTAAAAATGAAGATATTATGAAAATATTGTGATATTTTGTTGTATTCTTAGACTTCTTTTTTAATATATTCAAATTGAGTGAACCAAAATTCACAGTTTCACACACAAAGTCTATATTAATTTTTAATTTTCTCACTATTGGGGCAGCACGTGCCTCGCACGTGCAACCAACGCTAGTTATTTTAAAAGCACAAAAGACATTGAAATGGGTACTCTATCTGTGCTTTTCATACTTAGCAAAAAATAAATAATAAAAACAAAAGGCATAAATACACTTTTGAGTCTCTATACTTGATGTTTTTTATCTTAGTCTCTACATTTTATTTTTACTACTTTTAGTCCTTGAATCACTATTCCATCACCAAACTAGCAGGAAAACTGACGGATCAATAAAATAATAATAAAATTTTTAACCTTCTTATTTTTTAAAAAAGAAAAGGAAAGAATTAAATTAACTTTGTCTCTCTTTTTTTGGGAAGAACATGAAAAATCTAGTACATGTGTTCTTTCCCGTTAATCATGTTCTTCATTTTCTTCCCAGCAAACCTTGCCCAAAAATTTAAAAAATCAATTTTTTTTTTCTCTTTTCTTGTATTTCCTTAGCAATGAAACCTATAAAATTAGTCAGATTTACAAACCCAAAAACATGCCCACAGATTTACAAAACACAAAGACACTCAACAATTACTTTGTCATTCTTTCACATTCACATTACAAACACAAAGACCTGATTCAAAATACCTTCAACTAACCCAACGTCCTTACACGCCTTAATCCAAATATACAAACCCAAGCAAACCCAAATGGAAAAAAATAATAATAAGTCTGGTGGACGACATTTTTACACCATCCAAGATATTTTTTTATTGATCTGAAAATTTCAAAATTTTTAAAAATATCTCAAACACATAGAGAGAGAGAGAGAGAGAGAGAGAGAGAGAGAGAGAGAGAGAGAGAAACTCTGTGAGCGAGTGTGAGTGAGAGATGGAGAGAAACACACCAATGAGAAAGCCTCACACATCCACCGCCAATCTACTTACCTGGTCAAAAGTCCCTCTGTCAGAATCTTTGGCCACCGTTTCCAATGCTCGCTTTCACTAGGTATCAACTTTTTCTCTCTCTCAGGTGAAAAATGTACTGTTGGGTTTGTTTACATTTACTCATTGTGTGTGTGTGTTTGTCTCTGTGTTTGCATTCTCAGCCGTCCGATAAGATTACCATTACCAACCGATCACAACATCTCTCTAACCCAAATCAAGTCGATCTCAGCCTCTTCTATCTCAAACCCATTGCATTCGATCTCAGCCTCTTTGATTTTGGTTTGGTTTGGGAGTGGATGAGTTGGGTGCTTTGTTCAGTTTCTATTCTTCGGATGGTTTGGTTTGGGAGTGGTTTCGTTGATGTGGTAGTGGATAATTTGATTCGGTGGTGGTGCTTTGCTGGTTGCTGGGTTTCTATTCTTTTACTTGGGTTTGATCTTCATGTTCTTTGATTCGGCGGTGGTGATTTTGGGTTTTTTTTTTTTTTTTTCCCAAGAAAATTTATGGGTTTGAAGGTTAAGGTTTTCTTTACTGGGGATATTGGTTTGGGGTTTGGTTAGGATCTGGGTTTAGGGTTTGTTTTTTGCTGGAGATTGATTCTAGGGAAGAACACAAAGAACATGTATATGTTCTTTTGAAAAAAATAATGAAAAGAAAAAAAAAAAAAAAAAGACAAGAAAGACATTTAATTAATTTATTTTGTTTTGATGTGTTTGGTTATAAAGAAAGTACAAGAAATGAAAAGAAAATGATAAGAAAATAAGGATTAACTTGGTAAGAATATGAATCATATACGGGAAAGAGCATAAAGAACATGAATATGTTCTTCTGGGAAAAAAAAATTAAAAAAAAATAAAAAAGATAGGAATAAAAAAAAAATCCGTTTTAATTAAAAGAAAGTAAAATTTTTGTTTGAAAGAAAATAATTTTTTTTTGTTTTTTTTAATTAAAATTGAGTAATTAAATTTTTTTTTAAAAAATTTGGCATTTAAAAAATATCAAATAATTTTTTTAATAATATTTTAATGCCCATGTCAGACACGTCAGCTTTTCCTGTTAGTTCTAATGGAATGATGCTTTAAAAACTTAAATGTTCTGTGTTAATTGGTTTAAGGACTAAAAGTGATAAAAATAACATGTAAAGACTAAAATGAAAAAAAAAAAAAAAAAAAATCAAAATGTAAGGACTAAAAGTACATTTATCCCTAAAAGAAAATGTCACATTTACAAAATCCCATTAATAACCTATTCATAATTTACATATCAAATTAAAAGATATATTATCACATTTGATTTTTTTTATATAAAATAATAGAAAAAGTTTCACATTGACACAATCCTATTAATATTTAATATCCTATATTCATAACTTTACATTATCAAATTATCAAATCTTCTAAAAAAAATTGGCGTCGGCAAAAATACGATCACTGCCAGCGGGAAAGCTCAGGGAAATTTTTTATAAAATGTGCACAGGTTGTCTTTACGAAATTAAGAAAATGAGAATCGACCCAATTTATCTTCTGCTATTGTTGTGTCGCAAGTTACATTTTCGATAGAAATAGTGATAATTTTATATATAAAGATATGTCGCGAAGATCGAGGTTTGACTTGGAAGTGTTGAGCTTTCAAAATTTCACACGCACGTCTCATGCTAACTTTGACAAATGGCCAACTATTGAGTTCCCTCATGACGGTGATGGAGAATTGGAAAGTGTGAACGCGTCTGAGCCTGCAAAGGTGCCGTGAAGCTGCATATCATTGGGAAGAAAAAAAGAGTAATTCTAGGTGACTAGGGCCACAACTTTTAGGGTACATTTTTCACAATTATTTTATGTGTGAGTACAAGTAAGTGATTAGTACTTATTACTTTCAATTTTATATTGACTCGCTACTTTATTTTTTCACCGTTCCTATTTTGTTACGTCAAAATTGTAGCTTATATTTTCTTAAAAGAAAAATATACTACCTGATATTCATTGACCTCAATGCAGGAGCGGGTGATGTAGGTGTATCATTTGAGGGAGGAAGAGTTTCCTAAGCCGGTCTCACGAGACCCCATGTGCTTCCCATACGCCTATTCAAATAATTCCTTGTATTTTAGGGTCAGTGTTCTGTACTTCTGTTGTTATTATTTGAAGTTTTGAACCTGTTTTGTGTTGTGGAGTGCTGGTGACCCCTGTAAAATTGAGGTGAGCACGTATTTGTGTAAACTATGATTATTTGGATGTAAGATTGTATGTGACTGTGGAAGTCATTGTGCATGTGTTGTTGTGAGTGTGTAATTGAGAACGATTTTCATGATAATGTTGTGTATATAGAGAATGAAATGCAAATACAGATACTGATATTGTATTGGTTGGATTTGATATTGAGAAATTTTTGTTTGTTCGAGTCCCTAGAAATGTTTAACAGAATGAAAAAAAAATTTTATTTTATTTTTTTGGTTTTAGTTCTTATTTTAAATATTTCAAAAAAAAGTTTATATTTTAATTATTTAAAATTTTAAAGCTATTTTATTTGACGTCGTATAGTTAAATCCAAGTGTCACATTTTAATTGGATCAATTAACACATATCGTAAGTTTATATGGAATTTAACGAACACATCAGTAGAAAACTAACAGAGGGGCTAATGATCAAAATAGTGTGAAATTTGAAGGTGTAAAAATCAAATTCTGAAACCAAAAACTTCCAAACTTCAAGAATGTGTTATACATTTTACTCTTAATTTTTATGTATTAAACTTTTTTTCTATTATTTAGTTGGGGAAAAATATTCTTTCACATTCATTTATATCCGTTATTTCACACACATATTCACAATTATACAAGAATGTTCACATTTTAATGCATAAAAATGAACACCATCAAAAACTTTCAAGGATAAAAGTAAGAGAAATGGTATGTTCACAACATTTTTACAACATTTTTACAACAAATCTTAAGTGGCAGGTTGTTATTGGTTGTTATTGTTGAGTTAAAAAAATAATCTTAGTGTTACGTTCAAATTTGAACACATAATAATTAACCACCTATGATTTGTTATGAAAATGTTGTAAAAATATTGTGGATGTAGTATCTCTCTAAAAGTAATAAGGCACGGAACAATGAAAATCAACCATCTTCGTTGATTTCGTCGGACAAATGATAATTAAAAAAAATTGCAAAATAAAACAATGGTTACAAACTTACAAAGCCGAACTATTTTGTTTTTATTTTATTTTAGAATTATAGATAAATCTGAACTATTTGGGTTAAAGAAAAAGTATATGACAACTATTAGAATAACATGTTATTATCGATATAGGGATAAGGGCCCAAAATCATATATTGGGCCTTGGGCTTGGCCAAGAACATAGGTAATCCGAGGACGATTAAACAGTAGTTAGTAGTTTAAGCTCAAACCTTCATGAACATGATATGACTGGAAAGGTGATCCAAGGAGGAATACCTCCTCAGACAAGCTAGACATGAACCAAATATGGATCCCATTGATCAAAACGACCTTCTAGGAAGCGCCAGTGACAGGAATGTACACATCAAGTGTACCAAAAAGTGGAGGCTCAAAGGAATCTAAGGGAAAGCTGCTACCATCACATTTAATGCACTACAGTTACTTTTCTGGCCACATTTATGTGGAGAAGACCCCTGAACAACGCTGCATTAGCTACCACAACTCACAGAAAGCCAAAAGGGGTGTCTGATGGGACGGGAACTCAAGTGGTGACTTGGATGATCAACAAATGAAAGGCCAAGATCACCAGAAGGGAGATATATAATGTAAGAGACCCCTGATGGAAGAAAAATGGGAAAATCAATGAAGAAACATTGTAGCGGTCTAGAACCAGACTTGTAATCAAATCTCGCAAGCAATATACTAGAATCAGTCTCCTCAGACTTATCCGAGGACGTTTTTCTTTAGTGAACGTCTATTATCTTTCTTTTTTTGTCATCAAAACCTATTGACTTGTTGCTTAATTTGCTAAAGCCCAGTTTTCCAATCCATTTTCTACAAATTTATTGTTTTGGACTTTTTGGGCTTGAGTCCATACACCTTTTAGGTTAGGAGTTCAAACAGGGTCCTCACAATTGGCGCCGTCTTTGGGAAGATTACTTGGGTGCAAGTGAGTGTAACGTTCAAAAATGGTAGGTTCAGGTCCACACCAGGAAGAATCCATAGGATCTCGACGAAAAAATCCTTTTGTTAACCTCGAACGTAGAAGGGATCATGAGGGGAGTGTGCATACTGTCCAATCCGGTAAGAGTCAGTCCCGGGGCAAGAGCCATTTCTCTCGTAAGGAAGATACAAAAGCCTTGCAACTGGAGGTTGACCATCTAAAGAGAAAGCTGCGCCGTGTACAGTGAAAGCGAACCCCCTCCAGCTCTGACGTTCCTCTGATGACGGAGAGGATGTCAGTTATAGACGAAGGTCAAGGACCCCACCCAACGAGTCTTTCTTCTACAAAGAGGAGCAACATCACAAGTGTAGGTATAAGAGCCTGCTTTGCAAAGGCCTGGGAGGGGACGCTATGAGCAAGGCCTTAAAACAAATTTCTCGATCACCCTTCACGTGCAGGATTGAAGGGGCAAAACTTCTTCGGTGATTCAATCAGCCAACGTTCACTATCTACAATGGTCGGACAGACCCAGTGGAGCATATAAGCCATTTCAACCAAAGAATGGCTGTCCATTCCAAGGACGAGGCCTTGATGTGCAAAGTGTTCCCCTTCAGTTTAGGACCCGGGGCAATGAGATGGTTTGATGGCCTAAGGGCGGGTTCTGTAGGTTCCTTCAACGAACTCACCCAGGCATTTGGCTCTCCCTTTTCCACGTGCAGTAGAGTTCCTCGGCCTATAGGCTCCCTGTTATCCTTGTCCATGCGGGAGGGGGATACCTTGAAAATGTATTCAGATAGATACTGGGAGATGTACAATGAGATTGATGGTGACTTTGATGAAGTCGCCATCAGTACTTTCAAGGTCGGCCTCCGAACCGAGCATGGTCTGAGGAAGTCTTTGACTGGCAAACCTGTCACTGGTGTGCGCCAACTCATGGACCAGATTGATAAGTATAAAAGGGTTGAGGAAGACCAGCAACAGGAGAAAAGAAAGAATAAGGTTATCCCTCAAGAGAGGAGGGATTCCAAGTCGGACCGATACAATAACAACCGGCCTCGGAGAGACTTTGCTGAGCAGTCGGGGTTTGCCAATACTTAGGTAGTTAACGCGGTGTTCTGGGAACCGGTGCATTAGGTCCTGGAAAAGATTAAAAATGAGCCATTCTTCAAATGACCAAATAAGATGGCAGGAAACCCTATGAGGCGTAATTAGAACCTCTATTGCCAGTATCATAAGGACCAGTGACATACTACAGAAGATTGTAGAAATTTGTGGGACCATATGGACCAGCTGGTCCGAGAGGGAAGGCTGAAGCAGTTTTTGCACCACTCTAGTGGTCATCAGGGATAGACCAATCCAGAACCCTGGAGGGATACTTCCTCAAGGCCTCCTTTAGGCACGATAAATGACATCTTTGCCGCTCTAGGGAGAACTAGATCTTGTCCTCCCATAGTGATGTCTGTAGCTCAGCTGACCACCAAGGACACCAATCCAGAGCCGAAGAGGACTAGGGTGAATGCCCAACCTATACTAGGTTTTTTGAAAGAGGATAAGATTAGAACCATACAGCTTCATGACGACGCTTTGGTGGTCACGCTTTCGATTGGGGGGTATGACGTGAAGATGGTGATGGTGGACCAAGGCAGTGGTGCTGAGATAATGTACCCCGATCTGTATAAAGGATTGAACTTAAGACCCGAAAACCTAACAGCTTACGATTTGCCCCTGGTAAGTTTCGATGGGAAGGTTGTCATTCCCAAGGGCCAAATTAGACTACTCGTGCAGATTGGTTCAGAAGTGGTGGAGGTGGACTTCATCGTGGTGGACACTTATTCCCCCTACACGGCCATTGTGGCTAGGCCTTGGCTACATGTGCTGGAAGCCGTCTCTTCTACCCTGTACCAAAAGGTGAAATATCTGTCAAACGGCCAGGTTGAAGAAATCATTGGGAGTCAATCTACGGCTCAGGAGTGCCTGGTGAACGCAATCTTACATCGGCCCGAAATTGAGTCTTCAGCCCATACTGAAAAAAGCTTATAGCAATTAAGAGCTCTAGACTTGCCCGTCAATGGATCAGTAGAGAAGGCGAAATGCGAAGACCTAAAAACGGTTGTGATCAGTGATGATCTGGAGAAGTTCTTTCTGATCAGAGTTTAGCTACCTCCTCTAGAGAGGGAAAAGTTGATAAAGTTTCTTAAGAAAAATGTCGACGTGTTCACATGGGATGCTTATGAAGCCCCGGGAGTAGATCTGAACTTCATCTGCCATCACTTAAATGTCAATCCACCTGTCACCCCCAAGAAACAAATGCCTCGACGATTGTCCAAGGATCACTCTGATGCTGTAAGCGAAGAGGTGAAAAAGCTTAAGTAAGCAGGGGCTGTCAAGGAGGTTTTCTACCCCGAATGGCTGGCCAATAATGTGGTGGTGAAAAAAGAAGAGTGGGAAATGGCAAATTTGTGTAGACTTCATAGATCTGAATAAGGCCTGCCCAAAAGATCCTTTCCCTATGCCTAGGATCGATTAGCTGATGGATGTGACCGTAGGCCATCCTTGAATGAGTCTCTTAAATGCCTTTAAAGGGTACCACCAGATACCACTGGCCCTGGAAGATCAGGAAAAAACAGCTTTCGTCACTCTCACTGGAAACTACCATTACAAAGTGATGCCCTTCGGTTTGAAAAATGCAGGATCTACCTATCAGAGGATGATGACTAGGATGTTCAAACCACAGTTGGGCAAGAGTATTGAGGTCTATATAGACGACATGGTGGTGAAAAGTAAGGTTGTGTCTGAGCACACAGGAGATCTCAGTGGCATTTTTGAAATACTGAGGAGGTATAAGTTGCGCCTTAACGCTTTCAAATGCTTTTTCACCATGGGATCAAGCAAATTTCTGGGCTACATGGTAACTCATCCGGGAATTGAGGTTAACCCTAACCAAATTAAGGCAATCAACAGTTTACAGCCACCTCGGAATCCCAAGGAAGTCCAGAAGCTAACTGGAATGACTGCTGCCTCGAACCAGTTCATCTCTCGGTCAGCGGATAGATGCAAGCCCTTCTTCTTGTTGATGAACAGCTTGAAGGGGTTTGAGTGGACCAGGGAATGTGTCTTAGCCTTCTAGCAGCTTAAGGATTATCTCTCTCGGCCACCTATTATGTCAAGTCTTGAGACAAATGAAGTCTTGTTCACCTATATTGCTGTGGCCCCTCATGCTGTAAGCTTGGTCCTGATATGAGTTGATAGTGGCATACAAAGGACAGTTTATTATGTAAACAAGTCATTACATGATGTCAAGGTTCGTTATCTGCCATTGAAGAAAGCCATCTTAGCAGTGGTACATGCTACTCGTAAACTCCCCTATTACTTCCAGGCACATATGGTAGTTGTCCTAACTCAGCTCCCTCTTAGAGCCCTGTTTCGAAGTGCTAATTATACAGGGAAGATTTCCAAATGGGGGACAATGTTGGGGGCTTTCGACATCAAATACATGCCTCGTACCTCTATCAAAGGTCAAGTCCTCACGGATTTGGTAGCCAAGTTTGCTGAGTCCCCGTTGGAAGAAGAGGTAGAAACACAACACATAAATGGAAAATCGGTTGGCATGATCTCCCAACCAGGTTCCTTATCCTGGAAGGTGTATGTTGATGGTGCAGCAAATCAGAGAGGTTCCGGAGTGGGGCTAGTACCAGTATCACCAGAAAGTATCATTATTGAGAAGTCATTGAGGCTGGACTTCTTGGCCACAAATAATAAAGCTGAATATGAAGCCCTACTGATAGGAATGACCATGGTTCAAAGAATGGGTGGAAAAGCAATAGAGATGTTCTCGGACTCCAGATTAGTCATTGGCCAAATGAAAGGACAATTTGAAGTGAGAGATGAAAGAATGCAGAGGTACTTGAGTTAGGTTAGACACCTATAGTCAGGCTTCAAATCTTTCAACATGTTACATATCTCTAGAAGTGGAAACACACATGCTGATTCCCTAGCCACACTTGCAACCTCCTCAGCACAGAGCTTATCCCAAGTCATCCTTGTGGAAGACTTATGTAAGCCTATAGAGGTGAACAGAAAGGCGGTTCATGTCCACCAAGTTAGAGTGGGGCCTAGCTGGATGGACCCTATAGTACTGTTCTTGAAGGAGGATACCCTGCTAGAGGAGAAGTCAGAGGCTGACAAGATACGAAGAAAGGCTCCTCAATTTTGGCTGTTTGAGGATTAGAAATTGTACAAATGCTCCTTTTTTGGGCCATACCTGCTATGCATACACCCCGAGGCAATAAAATTACTCCTCGAAGAGTTACACGAAGGGATTTGCAGATGCCACACTAGAGGTAGATCTTTGGCGTGCAGAGCCATTATTCAAAACTACTGATGGCCAAACATGCAAAAGAAAGCACATGAATATGTAAGGAAGTGTGACCAATGTCAAAGGTTCGCATCAAACATACACAAACTGGGAGGAGTCCTAAATTGCCTGTCCAGTCCTTGGCCATTCACTCAATGGGGTTTGGACATTGTAGGCCCCTTCCCCAAGGCAACAGGGAACAAGAGGTATCTACTGGTTGACACAGACTACTTCACTAAATGGGTTGAAGCCGAGCCCTTGGCAAACATCACGGACGTGGATGCCAAGAAATTTGTCTGGAAAAATATCGTCACACGGTTTGGAGTCCCTCGTACCCTACTCTCAGATAATGGCCCTAATTTGATAGCAAGTCTTTCAGGAGATACTGTTGTGACTTAGGAATCATGAATAGGTATTCTACCACAGCCTATCTCCAAGGGAACGGACAAGCTGAGGTTGTTAACAAGGTCATAGTAAACGGACTCAAGAAGAGGTTGGCTGATACAAATGGGAAGTGGGTGGACAAACTACCACATGTCCTGTGGACATACCGAACCACACATCGCAGATCAACAGGGGAAACCCCCTTCTCAATGACTTATGAAGCCAAAGCTGTTATTTCCTTAGAAACTAGCTTCCCAACACTGAGAACAAGTTCTTTTGACTCAAGCAGTAACAATGGATTGTTAGAAAAAAGTTTAGACCTGATTAAAGAGAGGAGAGAAAACGCAATGGTCCAGTTAGCATATTATCAACACAAGTTCAAGCAGGGTTACAATGCCAATGTGAAGCTGAGACTGTTGGCACCTGGCGACTTGGTGTTGAGAAAGGTTTTAGGTACCGTAAAGAACCCAGCATGGTTGAAGCTGGGGTCAAACTGGGAAGGGTCATACTGCATCACTTTGGTGGCTTGTATAGGAGCATATTTCCTTGAAGATCTAGATGAACATGTAATACCACGACCTTGGAATATAAATAACCTGAAAATGTATTATTATTAATGAAAGTTTCCTTTGTCATATATTCATTTATTGTGTAAATACTTCGTACTTCCCATTATCATCTTTATAAGTGCTTAAACAGAACCTTAGTCATGCCTGTGTCCTCAGACCAAATGTTTTGGGGAAATTAACACTTTATGACATTCTATATAAGTACTTAAACAGAACTTTAGTCATGCCTATGTCCTCGGACCAGTTGCTTTAGGGAAATTAACACTCTATGACATTCTATATAAGTGCTTAAACAGAACCTTAGTCGTGCCTGTGTTTTCAGACCAGATGCTTTGGGAAAATTAACACTCTATAACATTCTATATAAGTGCTTAAACAGAACCTTAGTCATGCATGTCTCCTCGAACCAGATGCTTTGGGGAAATTAACACGTTATGAAATTCTATATAAGTGCTTAAACATAACCTTAGTCGTGCCTGTGTCTTCTGACCAGATGCTTTGGGGAAATTAACACTCTATGACATTCTATATAAGTGCTTAAACAGAACCTTAGTCATTAACACTCTATGACATTCTATATAAGTGCTTAAACAGAACCTTAGTCGTGCCTGTGTCCTCAGACCAGATGCTTTGGGGAAATTAATACTCTATGACATTCTATATAAGTGCTTAAACAAAACCTTAGTTGTGCCTGTGTCCTCGAACCAGATGCTTTGGGAAAATTAACACTCTATGACATTCTATATAAGTGCTTAAATAGAACCTTAGTCATGCTTGTGTCCTTGAACCAAATGCTTTGGGGAAATTAACACTTAATGATTTCTTTATAAGTGCTTAAACAGATCCTAAGTTATGTTAGGTCTCTCGAACCACATACTTGGGTGAAATTAACATCAATGACATTTTTATAAGTGCTTAAACAGATCCTAAATTATGTTAGGTCTCTCAAACCACATACTTGGGTGAAATTAACACTCAATGACATCTTTATAAGTGCTTAAATAGATCCTAAGTTATATCAGGTCTCTCGGACCACATACTTGGGTGAAATTAACACTCAATGGTATCTTTATAAGTATTAAACAGATCCTAAGGCATGTCAGGTCTCTCAGGCCGCATACTTGGGTAAAATTAACATTCAATATCTAAGGGAAATCAATACTCGATGGTATATTGCTAAGTATTAGCACTGGGGTACCTACTTGTCCTTCTCCAATTGGTGAAACAAATCCAGGATTACGCCTAAACTCCATGGATTGTTGGTTTTGAATAGGCTAAAAGTCCTCATTTGTTGGTCTAACTATTGGGCAGAATGTAGGATGTTTGCCCCTTCTATTCTTTACAAAGTGATTTACTTACCTGTATTAGATTCGATCTTCATCAGAGAAGGATTAATTCACGATGCAAGTATGTGGCAAATCTTTTTATTTTCTAATATTTAGTCTGATTTTTTAAGCTGATGACAAGTTACTAGTATTTAGATGTTATTAAAAAAAAAAAAAAAAAAGATGTAGCAGTACAAGTTTATTGGCAATAGTCATAATCTTAAATGCATAAAGAATAAAAACACATAGAACAAGATTAAAATAAAAATGGAAGAGAATAAGAAGAAATATCTTTTCATTGATTAAAAGGAAGATGCGTTACAAATGTTGGTAGAACGCCATTACAAAAGAGAATCCTAAACTTAGGCCTTCGCTTGTGGAGGGTCCTTCTTAGGATCAGCCTTCTTGGATTGGGAATCCCCAGCCTGAGACTTAAGCTCTGCATCCTTGGCCTAGGTGACCACATCCTTTATTGTAAGGACATCCTTGGAGGGCTTGGCCTTCATCGGAGGCTAAACCTCCTCACTCACTCCCGCCCCTTTAGGAACTTCAGCATCAGGAGGGGGAGCTTGGATGGTAGGAAGTTGCTTGGAAGGAAGGACCGAATTTGGAATTTCTCGAATACCCTCCAGGAAGAAGATATTCTCGGCCCTCCTCAACATGGAGTCTACATGGATCCTCGCTCGGTCCATCGCCACTCCCTAAGACTCGGTGTAGTAGTCCCTTCACACTACGACCACCTCCTTGGCCAGTTGGGTCTTCGTTTCCCATACCCCACGCTCATAGGATGCCACCACCATGGCCTCAGCGGCTTCCCTAGCCACCCGAGTTGCATCCTTGGCTTTTTGCAGCTCCGCTTTAAGATCCAAAACAGCTTGTTTCTTGATGGCCATATTTATCTTGGTTATATGGAGTTTTTGGCGTATATCCTCGGCCTACCTCTCCGTGGTCTTCAGACTTGCCTTGGCACTTAGGCAAGCTTGGATAGCTTCTTTAAGCTTCTCGGATAACTCCGCATGTTCTTGTCTAGGGGATCCAAGAGCCTTCTCGACTTTAAGACGGGAGTGGGCCTTAGCCTTAACCTCGTCATGGGCATTCCTGACTCACTCCTCAGCTACATAAATTTGTTGAGTGACCTGCATGATAATAGCGAAGTCGTCAAATATATACATATGAATAAATGTGCACCTAAGTATTTGGTGAAGAAGAATGTTGACTGACTTACCATTACGAGGTCCCTCTTCAATGACATGAAGAGGTCAGGTTGCCTGATACGCCTGAGGCCCTTCATATCTCTGGAGAGGAGAAGGGGTTGCTCTAGGACCTCAGCAAGGATGGTGGCTTGACCCTTTTGGGACTCCCAGAGCGTGGCATCCCAAGGAATGGGAGCACCCTCCACCTCTAGCTAAGGGGCCTAGGTGTGCTGCCCTCGGCCCACTTCAACTTCATCCCTGCTCTCTACCGATTAGGCCTTCTTGTCCTTGGGGTCCTTGGTTTTCTTTTGCTGCTTGGCGCCCTTTGGAGGTGCCACCTCATCTTCCTCCATGTCCTCAACTAGCCTCTTCTTCCTTAAGTTCGGATTGGCCTTCAGTCCGAGGTTGGTAGGGGGCGGAGGGGGAGGAGGAGGAAGATTGGGAGTAGCTTGGGTCTTGGGTACTTCTTTTGAAGTTGTCCCCTTCTTCCTGTTGGCCATTAAGCCCTTTAAGCCAGTTCTTGGCTTCAGATCCATGCCTTCTTCTTCGACTTCCGAGCTGGTATCGATTCGAGCTAATATCAACCTCGGAGAATGTGTAGCAAAAGATCTATCAAAATCAACTTTAGAGTCCAAGAACTCTACTGGCCTTATTGGCACTTCACCTTCCTCGTCAAAGCGGAACCGGTCAATCTCAGCCTCGATGGATGAGTGTGTAGAAGCTATCTCTTCTTTTGGAGCGGCTACCTCTTGAAGGACGCGTTAAATGGGCAACTGAAAGGGCAGAAGGTCTCTTTGATCCAAAAACCCCGGCTTAGAGACGTCTAACCGAGCCAATCTAGAGCTATCAGCCCTTATTGCCTGGCTTGCGTCTTGAAATATGTGGGGTAGAAGCACGTAGTCAAAAATCAAATGAGCAGCCCGTAGCTGTCCGTCTTCGCTCACGAATATCTCTGACCTCAGAAGGTAGTTAAGAGTTGGAACGTTGGTCAGGCTGATCCTCAGAGCAACATGGCTTTTATTTGCAAAAGCATTCGAGAAGGAAATCGTGGTCAGACTAATGAAAATTATCAGTAGAAGAAGATGAAGTGTTAAAAATGAAAAAGAATAAAAAGGCTAAATCCCTTGCCCGAAGAAAATAATCCTATAGTACCCCATCTGGCTCTCCTGCCCGAGTTGGGCAAGGAAGACCGTCGTGCCACTCCCCTGAGGCGACTAGATAATCGTCCTTCAAGCCCTTATTAGACTTAGGGAGGTAGGATATTAACCTAATGATGTCGGACAGAGACTTGAGGTAATATCCCACGCTATCAAGGGAATGACACTCGTACATATGAATGATGTTGTGCCATATGAGCCTTAAGTTCATCTGGTCGTTCAGGGCATCTACACTCCCTATGACTTTAAACAGGTTGGGAGCGCATTGATGGGGACACAGCCTATGGTTGAGCAGGTAGTCTCTGGTTATCCTACCCATGGGAAGTGTAATTCCTCCCTCTATAAAGGCGATCATTGGAATGACAACTTCACATTCCCCTCTATATGTGTATATTTGGTCCGGGGTGCAATATTGTAGGCCTACTCCTGTAGGATATGGTATTTGGCCC
Source organism: Quercus glauca (assembly GCA_023736055.1). Classification (NCBI taxonomy): domain Eukaryota; kingdom Viridiplantae; phylum Streptophyta; class Magnoliopsida; order Fagales; family Fagaceae; genus Quercus; species Quercus glauca. Next base: position 26,273,570 of record CM043325.1, on the reverse strand, counting down.
TAAAACCTTCCATACCAGATGGAGAGTCTATTAAGTGCTTGAATCTACCCATCTAAGTAAACGTAGATAACGTAAAGGAAGTTTTCTAAAAAAGAAAGAAGGCAGAGGAGGATGGCTGAGGAGAAAAAGAAATTTTGAAGAGATAGATACTTACAAAAGCAAGTGAATATGTTAAATCCTAAACCTTTAGGGAAATCTTACTAAAATTTCTAAAGGAAAAGAGTTATGGAAATTTAGGAGTGCAGGGAGTTTAGTGAAATGGAGTACTTGAGATCTCTGAAGAAATTGAAAATTTGTAAAGTAAAGGGAGAATGATCTCCCTCAAGGCTTTATATAGAGGGTGAAAATGAGTGGGAGATATCCCGCTCAAAACTCCAGGGGAAAGATCAGCTGTTGGATCTGTGCTTCACAGTTAGATCTGGGGGACAAAACGTTGCTTGGAGTAATTAATGACACATCACGAGCTTCGAAGTGTCAGTAGCAATCATGGGACGCGCAAAACGGTAATTCCACAAATGCGAACCAATGAAATGAATGGTTCTTTCTCTTAAAAATCAAAACCCCACTTTTTCTTCTTAGATGAGAGGGGAAAATCGGAGTTTTGAGGGGCTATTGTAGGGATAAGGGCCCAAAATCATATATTGGGCATTGGGCTTGACCAAGAACATAGGTGATCCAAGGACGATTAAACAATAGTTAGTAGTTTGAAGCTCAGACCTTCATGAACATTATATGACTAGGAAGGTGGTCCGAGGAGAAATACCTCCTTGGACAAGCAAAACACGAACCAGATATGGATCCTATTGATCAAAACGACCTTATAGGAAGTACCAGTGACAGGAATGTACACCTTGAGTGTACCAAAAAGTGGAGGCTCAGAGGAATCTAAGGGAAAGCTACTACCACCACATTTAATGTATTGCAGCTATTTTTCTGGTTATATGGAGGAGACCCCTGAACAATGCTGCCTTGGCTATCACAACTCACAGAAAGCCAGAAGGGGTGTCTAATGGGACGGGCACTCAAGTGGTGGCTTGGATGATCAACAAATGGAAGGTCAAGATCACCAAAAGGGAGATATATAATGTAAGAGACCCCTGAAGGAAGAAAAATGGGAAAAGCAAGGAAGAAACATTGTAGTAATCTAAAACCAGACTTGTAATCGAATCTCGCAAACAATATACTAGAATCAGTCTCCTTGGACTTATCTGAGGATGTTTTTCTTTAGCGAACATCTATTATCTTTATTTCTTTGTCATCAAAACCCATTGACTTGTTGCTTAATTTGCTAAAACCCAGTTTTCCAACCTATTCTCTACAAATTTATTGTTTTGGGTTTTTTGGGCTTGAGTCCATATACCTTTTAGGTTAGGAGTTCGAACAGGGTCCTTACAATCGACATCATGTGCGACCACTTGTTGGATAGTGCACACATTATTAGAAAGGTTTGACATTAAAATGTACTATTGTACACGACAAAAAAAGCGGGCTATAGCCGCGTTTTTAAAATGTGGCTATAGCTCCTAAAAATGTGGCTATAGATCAATTTGGTCTATAGCTGTGTTTTTTATAGCCGCATTTTTAGCCGTTACCTAAAACTTGTGACTATAGGTCTGATAGGTTTATAGTCACATTTTTCCAAATGCATCTATAGGTTGGGACCTATAGCTACGTTTTAGACAGCGTAGCTACAAGACATATTTTAGCCATGTTTTAAAAACGCAGCTATAGGGTGTACATTAGCCACATTTATTAACTCTAGATCTTTAGCATACAACAATATTTAAAAAACGCAGCTATAGGGTTTTTTTTTTTATTTGCCTATAGTCGTGTTTTTAAAATGCGTTTGTAGATCCTCAGCCTACAGCCTCATTTTGAAGATGCTTTTTTTTTTTTTTGTTTGATTTGTTTTGTTTTGTTTTTTTTTTTTTTTTTTTTTTTAATAATTTGGCTATAGCTTCAAAAACATGGCTATAGGTTTTTTTTTTTTCCTGGGCCAATCACAAATGCCTGTCTACAAACGTGATTATAGGTTTTACAAATGCGGCTATATTCAACCTGTCTACGAAAGTCATCAACCTTTCAGTATTTAACATTTCACAAAAACAAAAAACTACAAACTACTTAAACTCACTCTTCAACAACAATAGGTTTCACAAAAAAAAAAAAAAACTATTTAACCTTTCAATATGTTTCACAATCAACTTGCAATATTAGAAGAGTCACATTATTTTCCATTTACAGAATTACCTATACAACAAGTCACATAGTCCAGTGGCAATCGCATTCTCTTGTGCAATAGTCTTTTAGCTATTTTCAAAGAAAGAACAGGGCAATCACATTCTCTTGTTTTCTACTTCTCTAACAACTCTCATGTAGTTTTTTTGACTATTAGAAAGTTTCCCATGAAGTTTAAAATGTATTTTCTCGGCTTCTAGAATTTGGAAAGAGAATCATGATTGGGTTTTAACTTTTTTTTAGTACAAGATTTGCCGGTCTGCATGTGTAAATAAAAATCTTGATGTTAGTTTCAAGTTAATTACTTTAAAAGAATAATTCTAGATACAATCAATCATACCCAATTTCATAGTTTGTTCACTTGTAAGATTATGAATAGTCAATATTTTATGTCTTGTGTGATCCACCATATACATTAGTTACTCACATACAAATTATGAAATTGGGTGTGAGAATGATTGTTTGTAGACAGACTAGCTTTAAAATTGTAGGGAAGAAAAAAAAAGGCAATAATAGTTGCCTCGTTGTCCACAGTGTGGTGGAATGAACATTCTAAGGGATATTAAAGCTATGATTAACACAAGCACGACCCGTTTATTAAACGTGTCAGTCGTGTCAACCATCCATGACCTGTTTATAAAGGGATTAGTTGTGTCAAGTTCGCAAGTCATGTCAGATTTTGCCACCCCTACTAGGCATGCAACAACAGCCACACACCTATAAAGCTTTTAGCATACAAGTGTGCAAGAGATTCTTAGAGACTACCAATTATCTTCAAATAAATTTACATTGAATAAATCCAAAAATATCAATAATAATGCAATTATGAAAAGATCTCAAAAGTATTAATACGAACAAAAATCCAAACTTCATGTAATTAAATACTAATAAAAAAATGATTTGATTATTGCAAGATCATTTTATTCAAAAATCCGTAAGCTCCCATCATGTGCATAATATCAACAAAAGTTCCAAAACTTGCTATTCTTTGTAATTTGAATCTTATAGGGAAGTGGGGGAGGGGGGAGTAGGAGGGTGAGTTTCACAACTTAATAAGCAACCATGATCCTAACTAGCTAGATCAAGCATTACATTAAATTTTACATAGGATCAAATATTTTACTCTTAATAATGTATCCTAGTTTAATTAGAAACTAGCATATAATTTTAATTTGCAATCAGTTTTACATATATTAAAAGTTATAATTTACAATAGGTTCCAAAAACATAAGAAATTTCAAGGAATTAAATCAATTCACATACTCAAATAGATTCATATTCTTCTTCTTCTAAAATTAAAAAAAGAAAAGACAAAAGATTCATATTCTTAGCTATCTTATGTGACTATGGTTATGCTATATCCCCTTGACTAAGTATCGAATTTAAATTAAACTAGTTTTGTGCCATTGTATATCTCCTACTAGCTAGGTCTAGAAACACAATAGGCTTTTAATGCCCAAAATAAAACTAGTTTCGATACTAATGTATAACTCCCATTGGCTGGGTATTAGAGCATAGTAAGATTGTCCAAAATTACATATATTAAATCATAGTTCAAACAAAAGTATATATCCCTTTCAAAATATTATATACACTTGAGCCTAGTTTGTAAAATATAGAGTGTATTAATGACCAAGTAATTCAAATACATTTATGATTGTTTGTTTTTAGACCCCTTAAAAACAAAATTGGATTAACCTAGTTAACAAGCGAAGTTATTACTTAGTCCAAATTCCAGATCTAGGTTATCACAATCAAACAATCATATTATGCATAGCAGTGGAAATATAAATAACACAATGATATGATGACCCAAGAAACCAAACCGGTAAAAAATTTGGGGAGGATTTAACCTAGCTATCCTCAAGGTAAACCTGAATCCACTATATGAAAGAATCGAAATTTGTATAATAGAACTTAGGCCACTAACATTCTATTGCTACCCACCAGTAAAACTTATTGACACGACCACGTGCAAGCTCCGAAATCACAGACTTCTTCTTTCTTAGATTCTCTAGAAAGTACAAGCACACCCGCTTATGTATCTTTTAGCTCTTATGACAGCAACTGAATGATCATCAAGTTCTTGAAGCAATATCCTTCTTGATAATCCTAAGCTTATGTGAAGGAAAGCTCCTCTCAGATCTCACAAGAGATTCACACAAACAGTAATATGAGTAACATAAAAACGTGACTAGGGTTTCCCTTATATACCCATGACAAAAACATAAAACCCTCACGTTTTAATAGGATAGGGCTGAGTTGGAAAAATCTGCAGGAAAAACATTCTGCTTGAGGTTCGATTGATCAATTCTAAACTTCAATCAATCGAGCTAGGCTGAAATGCATTATTACTTCTGCATTAACTTGATTCCAACTTTATATAAAAGACACAACTTTGAGCAAGTCTAAACAAGACTAAACAACATGTTTTGATCATGGTTTGCCAACAATATATTTTAAATTTCTAATACATAAGTTTCTAAAGTCTTTGAACCTAACAATGATGTTTAATCTTCACTTTTAAGTCAATATAGCTAAAACAATTGAAATAAAATTTGTAATAAAAAACAAAGGAATTATTTAATAGCTAAAATAAGGTTGTTTATGCAAAATATAACTAGCTAGGAGAAAGGTTAGCTCTTGGCAAGCTAGAATGATACGAATGCTTCTCTCTAAACCTTCTTCCTAAGATCCACAAGTCCCACCTAAATCGATTATATGATGACCCAAAAGCATCAGTCCGTTTAATTGACAATATTACCTAGCAATTAAATAACAAACGTAGTTTCAAATGTGTAATAAAAAATATGGGGAAATCACTATTTTAGTCTTCATATTTGGAATTTCAGTTAATTTAGTCCCTACATTTTCGTAACAGTCAATTTAGTCTTTGTTATTTTCAACTTAGAGTCAATTTTGTCCTTACTATTATCTTATTAACAAAAAATGCTTACATAACACATGACATGCACAGTTGGCACACTTCAAACCTACCTATGTAAAAAAATTATTTAACTATTAAAAAATGCCAAGTTAGTATCTAAATTAAAAATAAAACCAAAAAAAAAAAAAAAAAAAAAAAATCAAATCCCAGTGGATTTTCAGGGATTTTCATCGAACAAACAATGGGAATTGGACATTTTCAAGATCTAGCAATTTCAAGGCTTCTCGCTTCTGTTCTTTGCTTTGGAAAAACACCAAGTTCTTCTTGCGTGACACAAATCGAAACCGTACACAATTCGATTCAAAAAGCAAGCAAAGAGAAGCACCTGAAGATTGCTAGTGCGGTACCAATTGAATATTTTTCTGAAGAAGTCACGGAGCTGGCAGAAAGAGAAGAGCAAGCCGTAGCTGAAGTAGCTCGTCAACTTGGTCAAATATGGAATTGTTATCATTTTCACTCAAAGCTCTGTGACAATGATTTTGAATCTGAGAAACGAAAAATATGAGAGAATGAAACAGAAAGAGGGATTCTAAGATTGAAGAAAGGATTGGATTTTTTACCAGTCCTCTTTTTGAATATTGATTTTTTTTTTTCAAATATTTTTTTGCTAGGTGAATTTTTATTTTTATTTTACCTTTGCGCTTGTTTCTCTGGTTTTAGGTTCGATGTTCTTGGAATGGCCAGGGAAGGTGGGAGGGGATTTGGAATGGTTAGGCAACTTAGGCCGCTTTGAATTTCTTTTCAAAATCTTGAATTCAAGTTTCATAGACACAATCAAATTCATCACTGATCTCCACAGGATCTTTTACAAAAATTAAACATTAAATTTTACAGTTTTTGGTTCTGTTTTGTCAAAGATTTGAATTGGATAATAAATTTAATGATCCGCAACAAAACGTATTAACAAGAATCAATCTTTCTTTGTCAGTTCATATCTAATGTTTGAGAGTGGATTTTAAATTTAATTTTTCTTCGTCAAAAGAAATTTTTTTTTTGAATAGCGTGACGAGAGAGAGAGAGAGAGAGAGAGAGAGAGAGAATTGATGACTATGATGATGAGAGCAGAAGGGGCAAGGTATGGTGAATTTGATTGTGGATTAGTTCTGTATCAGTATAATTGGCGTAGGATGAGATTATTTTAATTGTTAATTCTATGCTATTGTGGAGTAATTCGTGACAAAAGGGGGAACTGATTTACGTCTCTAGCATTTTTGAGTTTGGGATCTGAGTTTGGTGAAGCTAAGAAAATCGGATTGGATTTGAATCATTTTTTGTTTTTGTCTTTAAGTTTTTATTTAGATGTTGACTTGGCATTTCTTAACTGTTAATTGATTTTTTAATATTATTTTATTTGTTGTGTAGATGTGAAATGTGCCAGCTATACATGCAATATGACACGTACGCATTTTTTATTAGTGAGTTAAAAGTATAGACTAATTTGACTCAAAGTAAGTTGAAAATATTAGAAACTAAATTGACTGTAACCTACAAATATAGAGACCAAATTAGTGATTTTGCCTAAAAATATCTAATGCACTAAACGGTTGCTAGTAGAATTGGTTTTAGCCATGAATTGGGTTCCAACCTATGGTCATTAACTAAGCAATATTGTCTAGAACCTACCGGTTCACAGAATCCCAAATCCACTGTGATTAGAGGTGGCAATTTTTATCCATATACATGAACCCACCCATTACCCACCCTATTTAGATAAGTCTTAACCCAACCCATTTGAATATTTGGGTTAAATGGGTAAAGACCCATTTGGTTATTTAATTAGATGGGTCTAAATGGATAAACCTACTAATACCCACTAAACCCATCTAAAATTTAAATAAACAACATAAAATCTAAATTTCTAGAAAATGACCAAAATACTCCTGTAACCTAATAAATGACCAAAATACTCCCAAAATCCAAAAAACTACCAAAATACCTCCAAAACCCAAAAAATGAACAAAATACCCCCCAAAACCTAAGAAAATTACCAAAATACCTCAAAAACTTAAAAATTACCAAAATACATCTGAAACCCAAAAAATGACCAAAATACCCCTGAAACCCAAAAAATGACCAAAATACTCCCGAAAACCCAACAAATGACCAAAATACCCCCAAAACCAAAAAAATGAACAAAATACCCCCAAAATCTAAAAATTACCAACATACCCCTAAAACCCAAAAAATGACCAAAATACCCCCAAAACCTAAAAATGACCAAAATACCCTCAAAACCAAAAAAATGACCAAAATACCCCCAAAACTTAAAAAAATGAACAAAATACCCAAAAAACCTAAAAATGACCAAAATACCCCAAAAACCTGAAAAATAACCAAAATACCCCAAAAACCTAAAAAATAAACAAAATACCCCCAAAACCCTAAAAATGACCAAAATACCTCCAAAACCTAAAAATGACCAAAATACCCCCAAAACCTAAAAATTACCAAAAAATGACCAAAATACCCCCGAAAGCTTAAAATGACCAAAATACCCTCAAAACCCAAAAAATGACCAAAATGCCCCTGAAACCCAAAAAATGACCAAAATACCCCCAAAACCTAAAAATTACCAAAATACCCCCAAAACCCTAAAAATGACCAAAATACCTTCAAAACCTAAAAATTACCAAAATACCCCCAAAACCTAAAAATTACCAAAGAATGACCACAATACCCTCAAAAGCTAAAAATGACCAAAATACCCTCAAAACCCAAAAAATGACCAAAATACCCTCAAAACCCAAAAAATGACCAAAATACCTCTAAAACCTATAAAATGACTAAAATACCTCCGAAACCTAAAAAATGACCAAAATACGTCTAAAACCTATAAAATGACTAAAATACCCCTGAAACCTGAAAAAATTACCAAATTACCCCGTAACCTAAAAAATGACTAAAATACCTCCGAAACCCATAAAATTACCAAAATACCCCCTAAACTTAAAAAATGACTGAAATACCCTGAAACCTAAAAAAAGGACTAAAATACCCCCCTGAAACCTAAAAATTGACCAAAATACCCCCAAAACCTAAAAAAATGACCGAAATACACTTGAAACCTAAGAATTACCAAAATTCACCCTAAACCTAAAAAATAACCAAAATACCCCCTAAACCTAAAAAATGACTGAAATACCCCTGAAACCTAAAAAATTACCAAAATACCCTGAAACCTAAAAATTGTTCAAAATACCCTAAGACCTAAAAAATGACTAAAATAACCCCAAAACCTAAAACAATGATTAAAATACCCCAAAAACCTAAAAAAATTATTGAAATACCCCCAAAACCTAATAATTACCAAAATACACCATAAACCTAAAAAAATACCAAAATACTCCCTAAACCTAAAAATTGACCGAAATACCCAAAACTTGAAAAATAACTGAAATACCCCTGAAACCTAAAAAATTACCGAAATACCCTGAAACCTAAAAATTGTTCAAAATACCCTAAGACCTAAAAAATGACTAAAATAACCCCAAAACCTAAAACAATGATTAAAATACCCCAAAAACATAAAAAAATGATCGAAATACCCCCAAAACCTAATAATTACCAAAATACACCATAGACCTAAAAAATTACCAAAATACTCCCTAAACCTAAAAATTGACCGAAATACCTCCAAAACCTAAAAAATAACTGAAATACCCCTGAAACCTAAAAAAATTACCAAAATACCTTGAAACCAAAAAAATTATCTAAATACCCCAAAAACCTAAAAAAATGACCAAAATAACCCCAAAACCTAAAAAAAAAATGATCGATAAAAACCTCTAAAACCCAAATTATGACCAAAATACTGCTAAACATGTAAGATGACCAAAATACACTAGAAACATATGAAATTACCGAAATAGAGGTTTAGGTTATTTTGGATGTTTCGAGGATATTTTTGACGAATTAAAGTTTCTAAGAGTCTTTCAGTCATTTTATAGGTTTTGAGGGAATTTCAGTAATTATTTAGGTTTCGGGGTTATTTTGATCATCTTTTAGATTCTAAGAGTATTTTAGTCATTTTTTAGGTTACAAGGGCATTTATGTCATCTTTTAGTTTTAGGGTTATTTCAATAATTTTTATATTTTTTGGTTTTTTCGATAAATTTCTAGGGTTCAAAAGTACTTTGGTAATTTTTAGATTTTGGGTATTTTGGAAATTTTTTAGGTTTTGAGGGTATTTTGGTCAATTTTTAGGTTTTGAGGGTATTTTGGTCATTTCTTGGGTTTCGGGGGTATTTTGGTATTTTTTGAGATTCGAGGGTATTTTGGTCATTTTTGGGCTTTAGGGGGTATTTTGGTCACTTTTAGGTTTCGGGGGTATTTTGGTCATTTTTGGGTTTCAAGGGTATTTTGGTCATTTTTGGGTTTCAAGGGTATTTTGGTCATTTTTTTAGTTTCAGGGGTATTTTGGTCATTCTTGGGTTTCGCGAGTATTTTGGTCATTTTTTGAGTTTCGGGAGTATTTTGGTCATTTTTGGGTTTTGGAGGTATTTTAGTCATTTTTTGAGTTTCGGGGATATTTTAGTCATTTTTTGGGTTTCGGGAGGTATTTTGGTTTTTTTTTTTTAGTTTTGGAAGTATTTTGGTCATTTTTAGGTTTTAGGGGTATTTTGGTCATTTTTTAGGTTTTAGGAGTATTTTGGTCATTTTTTGGGTTTCGGAGTTATTTTGGCAATTTTTTGGGTTTTGGAAGTATTTTGGTCATTTTTATGTTTCAGGGGTATTTTGGTCATTTTATGGGTTTTGGAAGTATTTTGGTCGTTTTTAGGTTTCGGGAGTATTTTGGTCATTTTATGAGTTTCGGGGGTATTTTGGTCGTTTTTTGGGTTTTGGAAGTATTTTGGTCATTTTTAGGTTTTATGGGTATTTTGGTCATTTTTTAGGTTTCGGGAGGATTTTGGTCATTTTTTGGGTTTTGAGGTTATTTTGGTCATTTTTTGGGTTTTGAAAGTATTTTGGTCATTTTTAGGTTTCAGGGTTATTTTGGTCATTTTTTGGGTTTTGGAAGTATTTTGGTCATTTTTTGGGTTTCGGGGTTATTTTGGTCATTTTTAGGTTTCGGGGGTATTTTGGTCATTTTCTAGGTTTTAAGGGGTATTTTGGTCATTTTAGAGATTTTGGAGGTATTTTGGTCATTTTAGTGGGTTTTAAGCATATATGGTGATTTTAGAGATATCAGGGGTATTTTGGTCATTTTAGAGGTTTCATGGGTATTTTGCTCATTTTAGAGATTTTGGGGATAATTTTGAATGTCCAAGGGTATATTGGTAATTTTGGAAGTGTAGGGGGTATTTGTATCATTTTAGGTATTTAAGGGTATTTTGGTAATTTTAGAGGTCAAGAGGGTATTCAAGTAGTTTTTGAGGTATTTGAGTCATATTGGGTTAAATGGGTGGGTTACTAATTAAATGTGTTGGGTTGGTAATGGATAATTAATTTATATATAAACAGGTCATAAATGGATAAATGGGTAACTACACACCCAACCCATTTATGACCCAACCCGCCCATTTGCCACCCCTAACTGTGATTAATTGAAGCCACCAAACATTGAGTACAAGTGTAAACACTCTAACCCACGGAAGGAAGTATATCGTTCTCACTCATAAATGCCATGAATAATTTACACCCATGGTCCCAAACAACTATTATCAATTATGGTGTAAGGATTCCCTAACTACTAGAAGATCCGGTCTTTCAAAAGAACCCAACTATAAAAGGATCTCTACTAAGTTACGTTGTTTTCTTGAATTTTTTTTTTTTTTTTTTTTTTAAATCCTCTTGTAGTAATTGAATTTCATTGAAAAAGGAATTTCTTGGGTTCTTACCTCATGAAAGTTTTCCGTCGTCTTCTTCTTCTTGAAATCCTTGAAGAGTCTCCTCCTTTGAATTATTATATATGGGTAATCGTGTAATATGCTTAAGTGATAAGTCTAATAACGGCAAGGTTGTTATAATTTTTTTTTTTTAAAGAAATATATAAATAGCGGTAAACCTAAAACGGTACACCGGTATCAATAAGTATCTTTTGTTCCTCAGTCCAAACCGAAACAGCCTCCAGTACAATATTGTCTCCCCTGATGCCAACAACACGACCTTCTTCAATCCATACTCGATTATCTTCTTGAGTTAATAGAGCTTATTTGTTCTTGTAGACGGCCACTTGAACTTTGGGGTTTTAAGGAGATATTTTCAATTTTAGGGGGAGCTAGTTATGAAAGTTTTATACCACATCTTTTTTATATTATACAATATCACTGTGATAATTACATTGATAAATTTGATGGAGGGATGCATACTTGCATAGTGAAGTGGAGCCAATTTGAAAAGGCTAAGTTGTTTAGAGTAAGTAGGGTTAGGCTAGTTTTTCAAGAGACACATTCTTAGAACAATGCCACTAGGATTGGAGTTAATTTTTCTCTAAAAATATTGATTACACTTTCAGACATGTACTGAGTTAGTTATTAAAGGTCGCTATTTGATTAGCCAAAGCCTAACAAATTACTCTAACTGATAAGCTAAGGTGCTTACAACTAACTACTCTAACAATTAATTAAGAGCATTAGCATTAGGTTTATCCAATAAAAAAGAAAAAGAAGAAAGAGCATTAGCATTAGCCTCTCCAAATTAGTTTTTCAGCCAAAATATAGCTAAAGCCTCCGAAAACTCTTGTGCATTAATCTCACTATTTGGTCCTAAAAAGTTACAAATGTAGTGTCCTCAATACTATTGTTGAGACACAATTAATTGCCAAACCAATTTTCACAAATTTTATATTTGTTCCTCTCTCTCTCTCATCTCCCTCCATTAGACCAAAACTCTAGATCTTGCTTGTGCCGCTGTTTTTGAAATGTTTCTCATTCTTTATTTTGAGATGATTTATAGGTTGTGATCTAGTTGGTGGGTGACGGAGGGTGTGTGGTTTTAGTTGGTGGGTGATGACGGAGATGGGGTGATTTGGGTTTTTGGCAAGGTGTTGAATCTGTGAGATGATAGGTTTTTGTCGGGTTTCTTTGTCAACGATGGTAGATGTAGTAAATTAATTTCTTATTAAAGATAGGCAACTGTCACAATGACGAGTTATGACTTGCATGTGCAACCACATGTTAGATGTTGCAAGTTGCAATAAATAATTTAGAGTAAATTACAAAGTTAATCTCTATACTTTACACCATATGTCAATTTGATTCTTAACATTTTAATTATGTCAATTTGGTCTACAACATTTTCAGTATTGTGTCAATTTAGTCACTGATGTTATCTTTAGGATGGAAAAAAACTGATGTGTCAACCGCAATAATGAAAAATTATTTTCTATACCACATCAAGAGCCAATTGTACCACCACATCATATTAAAAAAAAAAAATTGAAAAAACCCAAATTAACATGTTCACAATAGGGAACACAAAAATCAAACTCAAACACACACACACACACACACACACACACACACAAAATCACAATAACCAAATTATGTTTCAATTTGTAATATTTTAATTTACCCAATTAACAAAAAAGAAAAGAAATCAACCTTAAAATTTTCCCCAGAAAACAAACATGGCCTTATCAAATTAAAAGACCTAATTCTTTGTGATCCCTTTGGGTTTTTCCGCTAGTCTAATTCTTTTGCTCGATAGATAAACTGCCAAGTCCAAGTTCTTGCCTCTTTCCTTTGGTTGCTTTTTCATTTTTGAATTCTTTAGTACCCAAAGTTTGGGTTTTGTTAGAATGAACTCATCATGAAGTCCTAGGAAGGTCTCGATGTCCTATTTGTAAGTTTCGGTAAATTGTAATTTTATAATTCAAATCTGGGCTTTTGATTTGCAAAATCATGGATATTTATTTGTTTCCGGCTTGAATATGGATTTGTCCATATCGCATCGTTGTCAACTGGGGTGGAGGTTTTGGGTACCTCTTGAACTTTGTGGAGAATTGGGCAGGCAATTTCAAAGGTAGGGTCAAGCTTGGGCGGAATGATGATATTTGCGGAGCTTGCTAGAGGAGAAGCTGGACTCATGGGTGGCCAGCAACCTCGTTGATAGCACTGAGCCCATGGCCATGACCACCATCTTCACCATCTTGTCTTTGATAATCCCGATTGAAACTTGGATTGAATTTTCTAGGAATAAATCTAATTTTCTGACATGGGAAGATATTTGGAATTTGATATGACTAGAGTGCCTTGTTGTGAACATGTTAATTTTGAGGGGTTTTTTAAATGTAATATAACGTGGCAGTATAGCTGGCAGTTGATGTGGTATGAAAAATATTTTTTTATTATTCTGTTTGACACATAAGTTTTTTTCATCCAATTGATAACAACAAGGATTAAATTGACATAGCATTGAAAATGTTAGAGACCAAATTGACACAATTAAAAGGTTAGAGATTAAATTTAAATATAGTGCAAAGGATAGGGACCAACTTTGTAATTTACCTAACAATTTATAAGTTTGAGTGACATTAAAATGTCGGAATGCAAATATTCTATACCACTTTTTGTGTATCACTCTATATTTCACTAATCACAACTTGTCATATATTGCTTTCACTTTCCTTATAAATTAGTAGAAGTTTAAAATAGAAAAAAAAAAAATCATACATATAGTAAGTTGTGATTAGTAGACGATAAAATGGTACACAAAAAATGATACAAATGATTTGTATTAAAAATGCAATTCTATTTATGTGAAAAAAAAAAAGGAAACATCAATCACATTCTCTTGATCTCAACTTCTCTGAAAAAAAAAATCATTTCTTTTTGTTAAAATTTATTCTTAAACCATGATATTTGATTCTCTACTTGCAACACATTTTTTTTTTTTAGAATGCAACACAAATTATGTTTTGCACCAAGGTTGAGGCTACATGATTATGTAACTAAATATGTAGTAGTACTACATAGAACATTACTTTAACCAAATTAAAGAAATTTTAGGAATTTATTGAAGATTTTTTATGAATATTTAAAAGAGTAAAAAATACAATTACCATCCCTGAGGTTTGGATTAATTTCAATAAGGTTCAAGACTTTTCAAAACTAAGTTAGTTCCTAAACCCAACTTGGTCTTTAATTAATTACTCATTTTCTCCTCTTTTTCATAGAGATTAGGGTCTAAGTTGGCTAATTTTGAAAAGTATGAAACCTATCTGGCATTAGCCTAAACATCAGGAGTGCTAACTGTATTTTACCTTATTTAAAAATATTTTATATATTAAATGAGATTGGGAGCACAAGTGTAGTAAATCTAGAAAGTCTTTTTTGTTTGATTTAAACATTTCTAGCTAAAAGAACTTTAGCAATCAATTTGTCCACATTTTGGTACGAAGAACCACCAGGTTTTGTAGCATCCTCTGCCTTTGTCTTCCACTCCATTATCTTATTCTTCATTTCTTTACCTTTTTCACCATCCATCAACTCTCTGACAATCTTCTCCACTTCATCTCTTTGAACATTATTATCTATCTCCATCCCAATTCCCCACTCAACACAACAGTATCGACAGTTTGTTTGTTGCTCAGCAAAGAAGGGCCAAGAGACCATTGAAACTCCATAACACACACTCTCAACTGTTGAATTCCACCCACTATGCATTAAAAAACCCCCAGTTGTTGCATGCTTTAGGATTTCTTCTTAAGGACACCAATTGGCTAACATGCCCATATCTTTAGTTTTGGTAACAAATTCAAAAGGAACAATAGCTGAATCACCTCCAAGAAGATCGGGCCTCATAATCCACAAGAAGGGTTTTTCACTATTTGCTAACCCCCAAGCAAACTCAATGAGTTGCTGAGGTGTCATGATAGTTATACTACCATAATTTACATACAGTACGGATTTGGGCTCTTTTGAATTTAGCCATTCCACACACCCAAGTTCTTCTTTCCATAGATTTGAACCTATTGATTTCAAGTTATCGTCCTTGATTTGATCATCAAGCAACACAAGCGGTCCAATGGTGTATATACAAGGAAGCATGGAAGATAAAGCATCCAACACATCCTATTCAAAGGAGTCAAATGTGTTCAAAATGACAGCTGAAGCTCTTAATTCTCTCGGATTCACGGATAAGGAAGTTAAGCATGATGTCATTCTCATCTGTGCTTCGAATAAAACTTGGAAGATCCTTAAGACGAATATTTTTCATCCCAAGAATCCAATCTATTTCAGTTTCCAAGTATCCATTTGTTAGATAGCTGGCATCTGTAAATTAGATGGGATTGACCATTGTGAATATCATACTCCAATTAAAATACTAAGAACTGGCATACAAATTTTCAAATTAAAAAAAAAAAAAAAAAAAAAAAAAAAAAAAAAAAAAAAAAAAAAAAAAAACCTTTATAATTTGATAGACGTTGGCTGTAATTGGCATAGAGAAAATGTTATTGTTGATCTCCCATCCCATGTACATCTCTTTAGTATGTTTGATTTTAAATTAATCCTAACATGTACAGTAATTAAATGAGAGATTAACAATGTAGACGAGAGAGGGATGTGTACACATTAAATAACAATGTCTATGTAAGTATATAAGATGATGTAAATTTAGGAGGTTATCCCTATTTATATCTATCAATTTCCTTTTATTTTTATTCATATATAAGATTAGTGTTATTTAAAAAAAAAAAAAAATCAATAATCATCCAAATCCATGTATACACATAAAATAAAGCTTAAAAGATACGTGTTATACCTATTAAAGCTTAAAAGAATTTTAAAAATTAAAATGGTAGTGGATATTTCCCACAAAATTATACCTTTGAGGGGTATTAAACATTTAAACCTCGTTCAACTAGATGGCGATAATGCATATAGCTCAAGAAGCCGCAAGAGCTAGGTGTCCAGAAAAGTACACATGGAATTTTGAACTTGTCAGCAGCATCAAGAGTGAAGGACATACAACCATCTGCGACAATAGAGGTAACAGGAGGCACATTCAAAGACGAAGTGTCGTTGAGTTTGGTAATGAGGTCACAAAGTGGGACTAGGCAAGTTTTTGGGAGGGATTCAGCAAGAGAGGGAATGTCTTGGCTGACATCTGCGTCTGAGGGTGGGAGTCCATCAGGAATAGTTTCAAAGTTAAAGCCAGGGAAGCCATCAAAGGAGTTGGGACCTCTAGACCTGAGTAGGCGTTTGTGGTTGTACTCTGTGTTAACAAAAGTTACATGAAACCCTTTATGGTGGAGGAGTTTTGCTAGCTTGAACATTAGGTTTATGTGACCTTGAAGTGGGATTGGGACGCATACTACGTGAGGTTTAACATCTGCGCCAATGGAAACCATTTCTCTTTTTCTCTCCGTATCTGAAATACACACTGAGGATGGGACAGTTTTTGAAGAAATTTGGGTAAGTCCAGGCCTTTATATAGGACAAACTGCCGAACATAACAATGCTTTTACTCTCTTTTTATTATCATAAAGAAAAAATATTAAGTCAAAAACTTATCCCAGATTGAAAACTTGATAGTAATATTAGCGTGTAAGAAAGGCTTTCTGAAGAGTGAAATATCCAAGTCAACTCGCGAGAGAAGCATTGAAGAAGAGGATACGTTGGAACGAAGCACCAAAAAGTTCAAGGATATCCATTCTAAATGTGATGATTCGGGGAACGGTCTAGATAAGAATGATAGGTTTGCTCACCACGCTGGGAGTTACAAGGAACGACTGGTGGGAGCCATCCCGGGTGCTTATGCACAAGCTTTTGGGTTCGAATCAGCCATGGAAGAGGAAATAGAATCTGATGAGGAAGATGATGTTCTTTGTGAGGGTATGACTGCACTCAAGCTCTCGAGGGAGGAGGAAAAACGCAGAATCCGTGAACCTTGGGGCCAGTCCATCATCGTGAAAACGTTTGGGAGGAATGTGGGTTACATGCACCTGTCTTCCAGGCTGCGTACCATGTGGAAACCTGTGGGCAGAATGGACATCATTGATCTTGAACATGATCACTTTCTGATCAAGTTTGGGCTTGAATCCGACCTTGACGAGGTGTTGAAGGGTGGCCCGTGGTTTGTTGGCCAACAATTTCTTGCCATTCGACAGTGGGAACCTGAATTCAAGGCTTCTAAAGTCTTGTGTTCCTCTGTCGCTGTTTGGATCAGATTGCCCGAATTACCTATTGAATTTTATGAACCTACCACACTTAAAAAGCTTGGAAGCACCATTGGTCCTGTGCTTAGGATTGACTCACATACAATCAACGGAGAGAGGGGGCGGTTCGCCAGAATTTGTGTCCAAATTAACGTGGATAAACCACTAGTAAAAACTGTGAAGATTGGCAAGATGATCCAAGCAGTGATGTATGAAGGCATTAATGATATTTGCTTTGCATGTGGCTGCATTGGACATAGGAAAGATGGATGTCCGACGGTTATCAAGAAGCCGGAACCTCCATCTGGTGATTCCGTGCAACAGCAAGAGCCTAGAACTGATCCGGGTGGGTCCCAAGAAGGCGGGTAGAGAGACGTTGGGGTGTCAGGGAGAGCTGGGGCAGATGACTATGGTGATTGGATGGTTGTGAGAAGGAAGCAAAAGGCCAAGGTCTACAGAGGTAGTCCAAGCATGTATTCCTCTGATGCTATGGATAGGAGTGAGGCTGTTACTCACTGGAACACGAAAAGAAAGCCTCGAGACACATGTGCTGACACAGGAAAAGATGGGAAGAGAGAGTCTCATGATGAGGGATCCGGATCCTCTCCATTTCCCTTGAAATGGAGAGGCTCCAGTTGACGGATGGGATTTCCTCCAAAGTCATCCACGCCCAAAAATTGTCCACGTCATTTAAAATATACCTAACTGGGGTTCAAAGCATTTTAACTGAAGTTAAACTCAACCGGACAAAAAAAACCCCTTTCCTCTCACCAGCCATTCAAACTCTCTCTTTCAAAATTTCAAAGTTTCACTCTCACTCTTCCTTTCAACCGAGATTCAAGTTACCAGCCGTTCAAAAACTCTCTTTCAAAACTTCAAAGTTCACTCTTCACTCTCACTCTTTCTTTAAACCGAGATTCAAGGTACCAGCCGTTCAAACTCTCTCTTTCAAAATTTCAAAGTTCACTCTTCACTCTATCACTCTTTCCTTAAACCGAGATTCAAGGTTTTTTGGGTTTGGTCAAGGGTGATTTTTTGTGGCGAGATCGCAATGGTCAAGGACTTTGGTGATTCTGGTTGGAAGGTCACGGTACTCGATGGCGTGGGTCGTTTTGCGTGGGTCTGGTGGTTTGCGATGACATGGTTGTTGCGGCGGCGAGATCGGCATGGTCAAGGGCTTTGGTGATTTTGGTTGGAAGGTCACGGTACTCGATGGCGTGGGTCGTTTTGCGTGGGTCTGGTGGTTTGCGATGACATGGTTGTTACGGCGGCGAGATGGGCATGGTCATGGGTTTGCTGATCGAATTTGGTCATGGGTGGCTATTCGATTTTGGCCATGGATCGTTTTGGCCATCGTTTGGTTGAGTTTGGGTGTAGGTGTTGGTGTGGTTGCATTTGGGTCAAAGACTTTGGCGGACCAGTGGTGGTGGTGGGTTTGATGAGTGTGGGTGTGGGTGTAGTTGGGTATGGGTGCGACTTGGCCACTACTGGAACCATTGATAATCTCTTGCAGGTTCTTTCGAAAATCCCACATTTTATTTTTGTTCTTTTTAAAGAATTTAACTTTGATTTGATTTAATTTTAGGTTTTTGTTAATGGGTTTATCAGTGGGTTTCTGGGTTGTATGAGTTTGGTGGTGGTGGTGGTGGTGGGGGGTGATTGATGGTGGTGGAGGCAGGGGTTGTCGTGTTGGTTGTGTGGCTGGTGAGTTTCACTTTGTTTGCTGTTGTCGTTCAAGTGCTTGGTCTAAAATTTTTCTTTTGTGCTTTGTTTGGTTGCTGAGAAAACAATTTCCTTTCTGCTCTTTTATAAGTTGAACTGTAGGAAAAGTGCATTGAACAGATTTGGGTAGTTTTTTTGACTGGTTTTTAGTTGCATTTTTAACAGTTTTTGAAGTATCCTAACAAAGGGTTATGGAAAGAAGTACATTATGCATGAGTTGAATTTACTGAATTTTTGTGTTTGTTTTTTGGAATGCTAATTTGAAGCAATTAGAAGTTCTAATCTGCCTTTTGAAACTCTTCATGATATTTGAGCATGAAAGCTCAATTTATTTGATAAACCGTGTTTTGAGGAAGAGTTTACTTTTTGAGTTTCCCTATTATGCAATGCTTATGTGTTGTTTCGATGGTTTCTTATGACAGGGTACAACGTTGTTTCGATGGTTTATGTATCATGGTGCAGGGCTTCGAGTAACAATTGATTGCAAGCCAGAAAATGGACACTTCAAGACAAGAGGGTTAGGGAAACTCGATGAAGAAGGAAAGTTCAAAGTGTCTGTTTCATCCTAAGATTGTAAAAGATGGAAATCTGAATGAAGAGTGCCATGCACAGCTTCACAGTGTATCAGCTACAGCATGCCCTGCACATAATGGCCTAGAGTCTTCAAAAGCAGTATTCAAGTCCAAAGCCAAAGGAAAATACACATTTGGGTTGGCTGGTATACTCAAGTTCTCCCCTGTGACATGCACTTCAGCTTTCTTGTGCCCTCACTAGAAGCACACACCACTAATCAAGAAGCAAGAGGTGGAATGTATAGTCAAGCAATAAGCACACCAAATTGTAGAAGTTTCATGTAATTATAATCAAAGTGTTTATTTCGGAATTCTTGTTATGTAATCAAAGTGTACATTTTAATAAATTTTGTTCAATTTTTTTATTAAATTCTCTTATTGTCTACTTTATTGGATTGAATTTTGATTTTAAGGATTGTGACAGCTGTTATTGTGAGGATTGTAAGGATTGAATTTTGACTGTTAAGGATTGTGACAGTGGAATGTGGATATTTACAGATATTTGTAAATAAGGATTGTGACAATTGTGGGCTATTGATATTTGTGTAGGTGTGTGTGTAGGTGTGCAGGGGAGTGTGTGTGTGGGTGTGCACAGGTGGTGCGGGTGAAGCTGCTGTGTGTGTAAGGGTGTGTAGGGGACTAAGGGTGTGTAGGGGACTGCATGTGGGTGTGCACAGGTGGTGCGGGTAAAGCTGCTGTGTGTGTAAGGGTGTGTAGGGGGCTGCATGTGGGTGTGCACAGGTGGTGCGGGTAAAGCTGCTGAGTGTGTAAGGGTGTGTAGGGGGCTGCATGTGGGTGTGCACAGGTGGTAAAACTCATGCAAAAGAAAAATTGAAACACTAATTTACATGCATGCAGCTCAAAGAAAACAACTCCAGCCAAGCATAACAATTTTGCAGAAAATAGGAATTATGCAGAATGTGAAATACTGAACCTATTCTGCAGAAACAGTAATTATGCAGAAAAACATTATTATGCAGAATATGCAATACCAGACCTATGCAGTAACAATAACTATGCAGTATCGGTAACAGTAATTATGCAGTATCGGCAACAGTAATTATGCAGTAACAGTAATTATGCAGTAACGATAACAGTAATTATGCAGTAACAGTAATTATGCAGTAACGATAACAGTAATTATGCAGTAACGGTAATTATGCAGTAACAGTAATAGTAATTATGCAATAACGGTAACAGTAATTATGTAGTATCAGTAACGGTAATTATGCAATAACGGTAATTATGCAGTAACAGTAGTTATGCAGTATTAGTAACAGTAATTATGCAGTAACGGTAACGGTAATTATGCAGTATCGGCAACAGTAATTATGCAGTAATGGTAATTATGCAGTAACAGTAACAGTAATTATGTAGTAACGGTAAAAGTAATTATGCAGTATCAGTAATGGTAATTATGCAGTAACGGTAATTATGCCGTAACAGTAATTACGCAGTATTAGTAACAGTAATTATGCAGTATCGGCAATAGTAATTATGCAGTAACGGTAACGGTAATTATGCAGTAACGGTAATTATGCAGTAACGGTAACAGTAATTATGCAGTAACGATAACAGTAATTATGCAGTATCAGTAACGGTAATTATGCAGTAACGGTAATTATGCCGTAACAGTAATTACGCAGTATTAGTAACAGTAATTATGCAGTATCGGTAACGGTAATTATGCAGTAACGGTAACGGTAATTATGCAGTAACGGTAATTATGCAGTAACAGTAACAGTAATTATGCAGTAACCGTAATTATGCAGTATCAGTAACAGTAATTATGCAGAAACAGTAACAATTTCTGCAGCAACAAATAATTATGCAAAAATTAACACCTTGCAGAGATACATCAAACATGCAGATTAAGTATTCTTTCCAAATAATAAAATATTTAAACATTTGAATGTGACTAAGTTTTGGACCATCAAAACTCCAATCCTAAACTAGGAAAATTACAAAACAAGAGCACTTAATCTCAACATGTGTCATAGATTATAAAACATGATCCTAAACTAGAAAAATGGCTTGACTTTATGAACCATCGAATTCCATCCACTTGTAATACTTTCTTGAGTCAAGGGACCTCCACTTGCAACACTTCCTTGAGTCAAGAGACTTCCTGCACCATTAATTTTGTCGTTGGAGCCTACAACAGTTGATATACTCTCTAAATGTGATGCTAATGCAACACTTGCTGATGAGCCTCCCTGATGTGCTGCAGAACTTGTAGAAGCCGACTACAAAAAATCCAATTACACATTACACATTGAAACAAGCTTAGCATTAAAATGATCAAATCATGCATCTATATTATTATTAATATAAAAGTAAAATATGTAAATATCTTTACCATTAAAAGTTGTGTAAAACTAGATATATTTCCAGAAGAAATATCCTCAGTTTTCTTTTGTGCCATGACGTCATGTGCATATATTTCCTGTAAAAATTGTACTAATTTAGCAACAATAATAGTATACTATATTAATGTGTAAAAATAAAATAGAATTGTGAAAATAAGAATAATTTAGAAGATTACCTCCTGCACTTTTCTTTTCTTTGTTTGCTTCTTTGATGTGCTTTCCTTTGGTTTCCTCATCTTTTCTATCCATGCTTTTGTTCTACGCTTTTTATTACGATAAACCTCTCTTTTCTTTATCCCTTTTGGCACAATCGTAATCGAAGCACATAATTCATCTTCTTTGTCTGCAAAATTGGTGGAAGGCCTAATGATGTCTTCTTCTACATTAGCTTTGCAATTCCTAAGGTCATAGAGTTTTTTTTTTTCAAATCTTCAATTGCTAAGCTTAGAATATTATGGCCTTCTTTGGTTTCACATGCCTCATTCACCAATTGAATATATTTTGGACATAAATCTCGATACCGATCTACATATTCCAGTCGAGTATCCGACTTAATGTTATGTGTTGTGCAATTTTGTCCACTTTCATCTTTTGCATCTCTTCTCCACCTCTTCATGATATATCTATTAGGAATCAACTTAATATCCAATACATTAAGAACTTTCAAACCATGCCTACATAAAATACCAAATGACTCAAACTTTCTGCAACTACAAGATAAAGTCTCATCTAATGGATTCCACATGACCTCATATTTTCCATTTTGATTGAAAACTCCAACCACATAACTATGTGTTTGACTCACATTGCGTTCTAGGATGGAAAGTGCCATTACCTCTTCAACTTCTATCTGAAATAAATCAAACAACTTAGGCGTGTACACTGTTGCTACTTGGTTAAGCATAGGAGAGCTTTTGAGCTTCAATCTTGGAAATTTCTGTCTAGAGTTGTATTCTGCTTCTAACTCCTTATCCCGCTTTTGATTGACAACTGTTTCAAAATGAGTGAAAAACTCTACTATATTGAGATCAGTACGCAAGCAATCCTTCAAGTCAGCATTGAAACTCTCACTAAGCTGGGTTGTCTTCATTCCTGCAGTGAAAGTTCTCTTAACATATGCTTGGGCCCATTTTTCCTTCAATTTAAATAGATCAATTAGCCATTTATTTTCATGAACATCGTACTTATCTAGCATTTCATTCTAAGCTGTAAGAAACTCATCTTCACTGTCATACTCATAGATACATGCTAAGAAATCAGCGTTAAATTGAGACTCATTTTTGAGTAAATGACCCAAGTGTTTCTCAGCATTCTGCCACATATGCCAACTACACAATGCATGATATGTCTTAGGCATGACTATTTTTATTGCAGCTGACATTGCTGCATCTTGATCTGTGAAAATAGTGATTGGCTTCTTTTCAGACATTGCTTCTAAGAAGGTCTCAAATAACCATACAAAAGATTCAATCGTTTCATCATATAAAAGTGCACCTCCAAATACAACAGTTTCTCTATGGTGGTTGTGACCCAAAAATACTCCAAGTGGCCTTGCATCTCTATTTGTACTATACGTTGTATCAAATGTTATTACATCACCGAAGTGGCTATAGTCAATGATCATTCTTGCATCGGCCCAAAAGATATTAGTAATCAACTCTTCACAGTCCAATTGAGTAGCAAAATAATATGAAGGATTTTCCTTAAGTTGACGACTGAAATATCTTCCCAAGCTAGTAGCTGCCCCATGCTCCATGTCTCTTTGTCGCTTAGTGCGTAAGTAGTTTTTATGATCTTGCTTGGTAAAACCAAGATTATCATATCCACCAACTTACTTACTAAGAAGCTCATAGGATTGCTTTAATCTTAATCCCGATTCATGTGCCAAATCAATTTCAATAGCATGATTTGCAGCCACTTTCCGTTGTGATGGTATCATGTGCACAGTTGATGGAAGGTGGAGATAGTGGTTATGCTCAGCAATAAATTCACTCACCACATATTTTTTACTATCTCGATTAAGTACAATAACCAAACGTGCTTCATAACCACATCTTGTTTCTGCTCGTGGATTCTTTACATTCTGATCTCTCTTGTCTTTGCCTCGAACTCCCTCCTTTGCACACACAAATCTCCTTGAAGTAACCACTCCAGTCTTTTTACATTTATTTACATACTCTTTTCTAATACTAAAACCAGCCTTTCTGCCATATTCATTATAAAAACCATATGCAATCTCATCCGCTTCAAACTCCATCCCTTTAAATGGGGTAGATTCCATGGGCACATTAGAAGGAACATGTATTCCCATCATTATCCCTATAAAAAATTGAACATAAATTTATTATAACTTTCACCTATCATTTGTTTTCAAAACAAAGATAATGTAAAAAAAAAAAAAAAAAATGAGGATGTAATGAATGATCAATATACTAATGAGGATGTACCTCATATGAGAGAAATGTTATATATCTTTGTTACTAAACATAAAAATTCAAGATGACCAAGCATGATTTCAACTCAATTCACTCAAAGGCCAATCAATTTAAACATGACAATAATAAACATGTTCTTAAAAATCTTGCATCCATAATATGCCATCAAGAATCATTATAAAGGAATCTTTTTATTATGATTAAAGAACTTATTTGTTATGAGAATTTTTTTTTTTTCAAAAGAGAGAAATTTATTAATTTAAATATCTAAACCTTCTGATCAACACCACAATAGAGAAATTTATTAATTTAAATTTATGTATATATATTTTTTTAAATTGTGCAACTAAACTTATTGATTACACTATGAATTAGAAGGCCCCCAAAATCAAGCCCAAGGTCAACAAAATTTAAAAATATAATCTCAAATATTAGTCAATACTTATCCAATACTATATTTAAAAAATAAAGATGGGTAGAAGAAAATTTTGGATTATTAATTATCTTGGAGAGTATTAATTAAGCCCCAAAATTTAGCCAATACATGAAAATTTCAATCTCAATATGCGTGTATTTTGTTTGAATCTCTCTTTCAAACGGTTAGAATTTTTCATAATTTTAGACTAAATTAAGTCTCCTAGACACACTAAAAAGTAAAAACATAGACCAAACTCTCTCAATCTCTCCAAAACTCCTAAACTAAAACTGATTACTAACATTGCCGCTAGATCTTTCGTCTCTACCTAAAATGGTAGTCAGTTACAAGCAACTTCCTCGACAATCAATAGGCCCTTGAAGAGGTAAAACAAAGCCAATATTTTACCTTTTTGTGACATAGCTTTCTTATTTTACTTTCTTTAGGTTATTTAGAAAAGAATAGGAGAAAGAAGACAATTTTTTATTTATTTTTTCTTTTTAAAGAACATGGTAGAGGTTCTTTGGGTTTTTGAGGCAAATGTTTGGTAAAGAGTAAAAACTCCTCTAGTGGTTGTATTACAGTGACTACACTCTTCTAGATTTATCATTTTGTTCTTTTTTATTTTTTTTTTAATTCATAAATTCTTATTTTAAAATATAAAGAATAGTCTAACACTAGCTACTTAATTCGTTGTTTCTTGGTCCAACTAGGCGTTATTTAATCTTTATTTTTTGAAAAGTATTTATTCTATTTGATTTTATTAAATAAATCTGTGAATTTGGTATAAAAAAATTTAAAAAACTTTTTAAACCAAATCTCAAAACAGATCTCTAGATTAATTTGTCACTAGCAATAAAAAAAAATATAACTAAAAATTCAGTTAAAAATCTTACAAATGAACAATAAATTTATAAAATAGATTTAGAAGATAACAATGAAATAATTGCAATTATTATCAATTAAAAAGAATATTTTAAAAGAAGTTGAATACAAAAACTTAATTAATAATTTTGCATCTTAACAAGCAAGAAAAATAAAATTTAAATAAAAATATTTTATATAAAGTTAATAATATAAAGTAAATATTTAAACAGTAAAAAAGGCCCAATTTAAAAGTTTTGCTTAAGGCCTCAAAATACCTTAGACCGGCCCTGTTTTTTATGTTCGGCTGACTTGAAAAATTTTATTTGAACAATAGCTACAATGAAGAAGGTCTTTCATCAAACCGTTAGGGACTTGTAAGTCTAAACTGTGATTCTTATTATGTAGTTTCTTATCATGGTAATCTCATTGCTATTTGAGTGTTCTGTTTTCTTGATTCATCGTTGGCAATATTGGTGAGAAAAGATTATTTTTTGGATAGTTTCTCTTGAATTACAAAGTCAGTTTTCGGAGTTTAGTCTTGCTTATTCATTCATTATATCTTGTTTCTCTATTATTATATGACAACAATTGCCTAAGACGTTAATTTTTTACTGCTTTTCTTACAGTAAAAGAGAGGTGAATAAGAAAGTGCTTAAAGTCCCTGGAATTGAGCAGAAGCTAAAAAGATTTCCTTTAATTTTTTTTGCTTATTTGGGTTTTCAAAACTTTATTTTCATATTCTTCACTTTGCTTCCTTGAACAATGGAATCACAAAAACCTAAACTTAGGAAAAGAGATGAAAGAAAGCTTGAAATGGGATTCCAAAGAAAAAAGAAAAAAGAAATTATTAATTTTTTTTAAAGCTCTAAGTATAGCCTCTTTTTTAGGGTTTGGAGGTGGCAAGTGCATGAACATGTGCATGCCCATAAAATTCATGTTGAAGTTCCATTACTTGCCTACTTTGTATAATTGTATTATCATCCCCCATATGTATATGTAGGGTAGGAATTTGTTCCCCCCACATTTGATTGTTATCCGACCGCGGTACACTACCCAAGCTCCTGAAGCATTATAAAGGGTAGTGGGGCGCTCTTTCTAACCGATGTGGGACTCGACGAGTACAAGTCCAAGCTAGGCGCTTGCTTGCTCGTGCCTGCACTCGGAGACGAAGGACAAAAACCGCATCGCGCCAGGCACCGCGGTCGGATAACAATCAAATGTGGGGGGAACAAATTCCTACCCTACAGTATATATATATATATATATATATATATATATATATATATATATATATATATATATATGCACATTTTAGTTTAATAAAATTTGTCATGAGCTTTTTCTTTTTGTTTGAAATGACTGAATATATTGTTAAAGAGACCAAAATTTTAATTTTGTTGGGTCTAAAAAAAATTAGGGTGGTCACAGTTTTTTTTTTTAAAGGTAGACAAATTATAAAATTTTTAAAATTTATATTTTTTTCCACCGTGCTATATGAATCTCACTCCCTCTTCTTTTTATTCTTCTGCTCTCATAATTTTCTTTTTCTAAACTCATACTCCTGCTCACTTTTTCAACTTCAAATTCATATACTAGAAAGTAGACACACTAGACAACCTAAACATTAAAATTCAACTTCAAATTTTGCTTATTCGTCCCCGTCAATGTCTAGGGGCAATGGTGGTGAGATTGAACAATAATTGCCCATGTGTTGTCCCTATGTTTATTATTGAAAGATCTTTGTCCGGTGATTATCACTCTTTTGTATTAGGCTATTGCTCCTTGACAACAATATAAATGCAGAAAAATGAGATGGACTCCAAGAATCATCCAGCCATTATAAAGATTCAATCTTTATCTCAAAAAATTAAAATTAAAATTCAGATAGACTCTAACTTGCATCCAGCCACCAAAACAACAATATAAACTCACCAAGACAACAATATAAATGTAGAAAAATTATCAAACATCAAATAAGATAAGCATAAACAAGTTTACGGTTATACCTCTGTTTTGGCAAGACAGAAACAGAGATGCTCTGAATCTGAACTTGTTCTGTGAAGCTTTTTTTTTTTTTTTTTTTGGGTTAAAATCTGTGAGCTTTGAACGTGGGATGGCAAGATAGAAACAGAGATGCTCTGAAGCTGAACTTGTTCTGTGAAGCCTTTTTTTTTTTGGTTAAAATCTGAGAAGCATTGAACGTGCTCTGAACCTTCTATGAAGCTTTTCCCTCCTAAAAGGTTTTTTTTGTTTTCCAGTGATGCCTCCTCTAATTCGTTTCACTTTTCCCTCCAAAAAGTCTTTTATTGTCCAGTTGAGTTAACAAATCCTCTGGTTTAAGTGTTTAACTGGGGTTTAGTGTGGTGTTAAAATTTTAAATGACGTGGACAATTTTTGGGCGTGGATGACTTTGGAGGAAATCCCATCCGTCAACTGGAGCCC
Organism: Quercus glauca; assembly: GCA_023736055.1. Classification (NCBI taxonomy): domain Eukaryota; kingdom Viridiplantae; phylum Streptophyta; class Magnoliopsida; order Fagales; family Fagaceae; genus Quercus; species Quercus glauca. Next base: position 26,245,463 of record CM043325.1, on the reverse strand, counting down.
TCTCCATTTCAAGGGAAATGGAGAGGATCCGGATCCCATGATGAGGGTGGACTTAGGGAGACACGGCTGGTCCATTCCCTACCAACCCAATCCCACTCATACTTTTCTAAGTCTAAAAGTACGAAGGAAGATTTGGGTTTAACTAAGAGTGGGCCCAAGCAGCTGACCCAGGGTAGGATTTCACTCAACCAAGGTAAAATGGATAGCATCAATGGTGGGGCCTTTGACACATGCCCCACTAACTTTGGGTCCAACCCATCTGATGTTATGGTGCCTCCTTTGAGCCAAAAATTTCATTTCAGTGCTGGGTTTGAAGGTAATGGAGACAGCAGTGGAAAAATTGGCGATTTTTCTCAAAGGGAAAGTCATCCCGATAGGCGACAAAACAATAGAAGGAATCCAGAGAGATCCAACAGACATTATGGGCTGGTACGAGGTGGAAGCAATGGAGGCATGGAAAAACATCTTTCCACTCACAGAGGTGAGTGCTCGACTAGGGTATCTTCCGATGGAGGGGGAAGCTTGGATCACCATGCCAAACCCTTACTGGCACTTCCTCATGGACAAGCCGAAATTTCAAACTCTGGTAAGCACTCCGCCCACGCAGCAAGGGAAGCGATCCTGGATGCACCTCTGCGAAAAATCACTGAGTGCTTTGGAAAAGATTCATCTAGAATTAGTGATTTCACAAAGGAAAATTCTTTTGGAGCAACTTGTCAAGATAGTGGTAATGGGCAACTTATCTATACTCAAACTTCTCCAGTTCTCGATGCCGACCATTGCATGTACACTGAACATTCTGTGCAACCAGGCTCAATATGGGATTCTGAAGCATGTCGTGAATCTCTTTCCGAGGGTGCTCAGGGAGAGGAATGAACTGAGGCAAGTATGGATGTCGAGGGAGACAGGGGAGGAGCCGTCTCAGATGTGCTTTGATTCTCGTTTAACCCCCAATCCAATCATGAATATGTTAATCTAGAACTGCATAAGGGCTATGAAGCCCACATTCCGGAAGACAGTTATGGATTTGGTTGAATGGCACCATCCAGTGATTTTTATGATTACGGAGACCATAATTGATGGTCCTAGGGCAGATGAGATCATTCGTAGGCTGCCTTTTGATGGTGCTTATTCCACAGAAACCACCGGTCATGCTGGTGGGATTTGGCTTCTGTGGCATTCTGATTTTGTTTCCATGGACGTTCTATTGGCTGTGGAGCAGGAGATTCATGCCATTGTCTAGGTTAGTTCCTATGCTCAACCCTGGCTTTTAAGTTCCGTTTATGGTAATCCTCGGTTTAAAGAACGTTGCTTACTGTGGGACAATTTAAAAGTTTTGGCTAATAGACATAACCTCCCTTGGGCTGTTATGGGGGACTTTAATGACATTGTCTGTGGTGAGGAGAAATGGGGTGGCAATGGGGTTTGTAGAAGGAGGGTTGAGGAATATACTGGCTATATAAATTACTGTAATTTAATTGATTTGGGGTTCATGGGTCTGAAGTTTACATGGACCAATAGAGAGATCTGCCTGGATTAATTCAAGGTAGATTGGATAGGGTTTGGGCGAATGCGGACTGGAAGTATTGCTTTCTTGAAGCTCATGTCAAGCACCTAGCGCGTATTAACTCGGATCATTGTCCTTTGCTCTTAGCCTTGGATAACCTTCCTCTTAGAACTGGTGAGCGGCCTTTTCGGTTCCAGCCAATTTGATTAAGTCACGATAGCTTCCCTACCATTGTCCATGATGCTTGGGAAGAAAATCAACAAAAGGTTAGCTATGCTTACCCTGAAAGTTGGAACAGGGTGGAGTTTGGTAACATTTTTTGGAAGAAAAGAAATCTGTTGGCCAGGTTAGGTGGGATGGAGAAAACCTTGGCTCAAAATCCTAGTCAGAGATTGATCAACTTGCACACTTGGCTGTCTGAGGAGCTTGGGAAATTCATGTCTTTGGAAGAAGAGCTTTGGGGGATTAAAGCGAGAACTGACTGGCTAATTCAAGGGGAGAGAAACACCATTTTTTTCCACCTTTCTACCCTGATTCGTAGAAGCCACAATAGGATTAATCGAATTATGAAAGCTGATGGGGAGTGGGAAGAAGATATTGCTAGGGTTAAAGAGATCTTTGTTAATGGGTTCGAGAGATTATACAAAATTGATCAAGAGGCCTGCCTTTCTATCCCTGACCGTATCCCTAATTGAGAGAATTGCTTGTCTGAGTCGAAAACCTGGAACCTGGTTGTTTCCCCTTCTGATGCTGAAATCCTTTTTGCTTTAAAATCCATGAAAGCCTTTAAAGCTCCGAGATCGGACGGTCTCCATGCCGGTTTTTCCCAAAAGTTTTGGTTGATTGTGGGAGAGTCTGTGAAATTTGAAATTAAAAAGATTTTTGCTTCAAAGAAAATCCCTGAGCATCTTAATAAGACTTTGATTGTTCTCATCCCAAAGATTCTTGGGCCGAAAACCTTAAGCCACTTCAGGCCGATCAGCCTGTGCAACACAATTGACAAAATCGTGACTAAGATTCTGGTTAATCGACTAAAACATCTCATGCCCACTCTGGTTTCCCCCTCCCAAATAGCCTTTATCTCTGGGAGATGAGGCACCGACAACGTGATCATAGCTCAAGAATTAGTCTATACAATTGAGCGGAAAAAAGGGAAGGAAGGATTCATGATTATCAAAATAGAACTTGAGAAGGCTTATGATCGATTGGAATGGAGTTTTGTGAGGAGTATGCTTGTTAACTTGGGGTTTCACTCGGACACTGTTGAGCTTATCCTAAGTTGTATCTCTACTACCTCAGCAGCGTTGCTCTTTAATGGGGATCAGATTGGGGAAATTTGCTCCTCCCGTGGCTTGAGACAAGGTGATCCGATATCGCCTTATATATTCATTCTTTGTATGGAATACTTAAGTACCTTAATTAATTTGAAGTGCGAAGAGGGGAGTTGGAAGAAGATTAAGGCTTCTCGTAGCGGTCCCGGATTTTCCCATATTTTTTTTTTGCTGATGATCTCCTATTGTTTGCCAAGACTGATGATAGTAATATTGAGGCTGTAGTGGAGGTGCTAGATGCCTTTTGCAATCTTTCTGGTCTGAAAATTAGTAAAGAGAAATCCAAAATCTTCTTCTCGCCTAATGTAACCGTGGAGGATAAGCTGGATATTGTGAACCGTACCGGGATTGGTGAAACCCATTGCCTTGGTAAATATCTTGGATTTCCTATAATTCACATGGGAAGGAGACGTAATGAATTTCAGTTTGTTGTGGAAAAGTCCAAGCTAAGTTGGATGGATGGAAATCCAAATGCCTTTCGCCGGTTGGGCGACTAGTGCTCATTAAGGCAGCGGTAACACCCATACCCGAGTATATCATGCAGTGTCAGAAACTACCTATTAGGGTATGTGAGGAGGTGAATAAATTGGTGAGAGACTTTCTTTGGGGTTCTACTATTGATAAGAAGAAAATGCATCTTGTTGGGTGGCATAAGGTCACAAACTTGACTAGTATGGGAGGGCTTGGGATTTTTGACATGAAAGAAAGGAATGCAGCCCTCTTGGCAAAGCTCTGTTGGCGGATTGCTTCAAGCCCGGATATGCTGTGGGCTCAAATGCTCACCTGTAAATATCTTACCCCGCTTCGGCTGAGGGGTAACTCTAGGAACCAAGCTGCCTCTTGAACCTGGAAAGCCTGCAGTGTGGGTGGGGTGATCTTTAACAAGGGCTTAAAGTGGTCCATTGCCAACGGAGTGTGTGAGTGCTTGGGCTGACTTTTGGCTCCCTTCTAGCCCACTTAGGCTGCAAATTGAAGGTCCTTTGAATGTGGGGGAAGATCAGCTCTCGGCTAGGAGCTTGTTGGACAGTGCGGAGTGTATCTCTTTTGCCCTTCCTGATAGAATCCTCCAAGAAATTAAGGGTATCCCCATTGCAGCAAATCCTTCCAATGTAGACTTGCTTATTTGGGCTTTTTCTAAAGATGGCTCATTCTCCCTTAAATCTACATATCTCATTGCTAAAGGGTTTAATCTTTTGAATCTTGACACTAACACCCATCATTGGGTGTGGAAAGCCCATACATCCCCTAGAATCAAATTTTTTATCTGGTTATGCTCTCATCGTAGCGTGCCTACGAAGGAAGTGCTTTGTTCTAGAGGGGTAGATCTTGACCCATTGTGTGAGTTATGCGGTGAAGGGACGGAAACTATCATTCATACTCTTAAAGACTGCAAAGTGGCTAGAGCGGTGTGGAGTGACCTAGGTTTTATGGAGAATAACCAGGAGTTTTTTGGTTTGAATTTGGGAGAGTGGCTGAAGAAGTTTAGTGGGACTTCCACTAGCTACCCGAGACCCCATGTGCCATGGAAAATTTTGTTTCCTCAAGCAATTTGGGCCATTTGGTTGTAGAGAAATAAGGCTTTGTTTCAAACTGGCACAATAGATGAAGGTACGGGCTCTCTATGCCTTAGAAGAGGTGTGGAATACTATGCTATTGTCCCCAATGAGCCTAACAAGCCGAGTAGAGTGCAGATCCAAGTAAAATGGAACAAGCCACCTTTGGGTTGGGTTAAACTTAATACTGATGGGACTATGTATGGAAACCCGGTTAAGGTTGGTGGAGGTGGGGTGTTGAGAAGTAGCAGTGGTGACTGGTAAGGCGGATTTGTGAGGAAGTTGGGCAACACTTCGAGCACAGTGGCTGAGCTTTGGGCCTTGAAGGACGGGCTAATCATGGCTAAGCAAATGGGGTTTGGCAACATATGTATTGAAATGGATGCTGAGTTTATTGTTCCCTAACTCTTCGGTGGTGCACACGTTCAGGGAGGCGAATGGGTGTGCAGACTGGCTTGCAAGGGTGGGGGCTGATCTTGATGTAATTGACTTTCTTTTTTTGTTTGACCCACCGGATATGGTGGTTGAGTTGCTGGCTAGTGATAAAGCTGGCACTTTATGTTGTAATAGACTTGTTGTTTGTTAGTTTTATTCCAAGCGTTGTTCACCAATATATATATATATATATATATATATATATATATATATATATAAAGTCAATAACATGCCCTACCTAAAGTTCTAAACTCAGAACAGGAAAGAAAGAGATAATTGTAAAAATAAAAAAAAAATAAAAAAATAAAAAAAAAGGAGAGAAAGAAAGAAATAATGTATTATCATATACTATTTTTTTTATATAAAATAAAAGAAAATGTCACATTGACAAAATCCCATTAATAACTGTAACACCCCAAACCCATACCAAGGATTTAGATGCATAACCTGTTTTATTAAAACTCAGCACTAATATAATGGAACAGAGCGTAATTAAATATCCATAATAACACTTCAAATAATCAAAATCTTTTCCTATGAAATCCATAAAAACAGTAAATTAAAAATTTAACAATAATGTCTCCCAATACAATCTCAAAGAGTTCCACAAATCACAATCTGGCTATCCTAAGAAAATATGCTAAAATAGTCCATCAATTAACATAGTTCCAAAAGAAGTCTTCAATCTATTGCTCCAATGATCTACCACCAAAAGATATTACGTTGCTCTAATCTAAAAAGGGTTGAGAAAAGGAGGGTGAGCTAGAAGCTCAATAAGAGACTACATAACATAAGGATGTCTTTCAAAACAAAACATTAGTATCAGTGACAAAAATATAGTCTATACAACATTTACAAATAGCTTTAACAGTTATATAATATATTCTATAAAACTATCAAGAATAAAACATTTAACTATAACACTGTAATCATTATATAAAGTAATAACCACTTTAGTTAGCCAAAATACACTAAATAGGTAAAACTAATATATATTAGTAATAAACAATTTTTTCACTTATAAGGATCAATAACAATAAAACAGTAGTTCGATATGGAAAACAATAAACATTAGTCAGACAAAGACATAGCTGCTAAACACTCGATGGGTGATTCCCATTGGGAACAATAACACTACTCTTAAAGAGGCAACACTGGCTCCACAGAGCAAACAATAACACTGCACCACACCACAATAACACTACATCGGCCGAAGGCCAACACTTAACCCTGTGTTGGCAAAGGTTGCAAACTGTCTAGCCAACCGTTTGAAAACATTCTTGATATATATAGTTTAATAATAATATACAATAAATAATAAAATTCTGGTATGTATTATGCATTTACAATGGTATGAGTTTTTTTTTTTTTGAAACTTCACTTTTGCAATTATGTATATATATATATATATATATATATATATATATAAACATATTTTTTTTTACCCAAAAAAAAAAAAAAATATATATATATATACACGTCTTGAGAGACGTCATATTCTGAAGTCCACTTACCTCTAGTTGTGAAACCAAGCTTCACCTCAATGGTCTGAAACAATATCAATTAGAACCTAAATAAACACAAAATGACTCAATAAGAATGGATACACTAAGGCAGCAACAAAATATAAATTTCACTCTTAAAATTCGTATTTCACTACTTATTCTGAAACTATAGCTAATCTAGTACTCAATTGCTTTATCAAGTACTCCAAAATCAATACGTAGTAAACAATTCTAATGAGCCGAATATGTAAATCTCTATGTTATTAAATTCTCCTAATACAAGTTGGCTTCCAAATGATCACATACTTGTAGATCATAATAAACCAAAATAATATATATCATCCATTGAAAATTCTACCTGTAGGACATAGAAACTATAGCACGTACTGGGTGTTAGAAATTTTATCTAACATCTATATAATACTCCCTCCGTCCCATTTTTTTTGTCCTCTATTCTATTTTGAGATGTCCCAAAATATTGTCCTGTTTCTAAAAATAAAAGTCATTAATTTACTAATGTTCCTATTATACCCCTATTAATTTACTAATTTAATTTTTTGATAAATTTTTTTAAGAATAGTTTTGGAAACTTGTACATTTTTAAAAGGTAGACAAGACAATAAATGATGTTCCTTTAAGAAGTTTGACTTTTCAAACAGGACAAAAAATATGGGACGGAGAGAGTAACTAATAGCCGAAACGTTTGACTTTTCGTTGACCAATTCTCATCTCGCCATATGGCTACATAATTTGCTGACACATTCACTTTAAAACATTAAACAATTATATCTTTTCGGTGGTCTGCCCGGTATAAATTAATGACATGTATGCAATTAAAACACAAAAAGGTATAATTTTTCGTTTGGAAAACCGTTTCAGTACTACTTTCCTACTACTGGTGTACAGTTGCATCATTCCATTGGGGAGTTATTAATTTAACACCGTTCCTTATAAATTTTCACTTTATATTTTCTTTAGACCCAAAAAAAAAAAAAAAAAAAAAAAACAAGAATTCATTCTTCACCCTCTCTCTTTATACAGCAAACTTTTGGGGTTTGAACGCCATGTTCAGCGTTAGTATTTTGATTCAAGTTACTGAGCCAGCAAATGTAGAAAGAGACTTTTGCAAAGAGTGCAAGGGTAGAAAGAGGCTTTTACCCTTTACAATGGATAGTGTTGGAAAAGGTAATACAAAATTTAGAGTTTTTTTTTTTTTTTCTTCGAACAATATTTTCATTTAATTGTTATTATTGTATGCATTTGATAGTTTATGGTTTTAAATCATCAAATGTAGATTTTTTTTTTTCCCAACTTAGGAGATGTGGGTAGTTTTTTTGGGTTGATTATAGAATTTGAGAATTTGGGGATGATGAAATTGTCGGTGTTAAATGATTTGGTCGAATGGGTTGTTGGATTAGGATATGGTGCAGGGGTTGGATCAAATTAATAGGGCCGAAATATTTCATATCGGCATCTAATCCGGTACAGAAACGCTTATGTTTTGTGCTGATTTAAAAATCGACCCATACCAGAAAACATATTGGATTTTCACCAGAAATTTCATACCGGACATAAACCAGGAAAAAATAAAGGTTTTCAGATATAAAAATATCTCTCTCCATTCTTTGTAACTTACTGAGTACTGACTAGCTCTTGCTCGAGTTGCCGTCATCATCAACATGTTTTCGTTGTAGTTGTCGCCACGCCACACCACGTTCCTTCTCCACCTTCTTCTTTCTTCTTCGGCTCCCACATATTATAAAAAATGTTTCTTTCTTTTGCTTCTTTTTCAATGTGTCTCTTGGTTTCTATTCAATCTTGCTTTTTAGTTTTTGGTGTGGTGATGTCATCATTAATGCCACTGACAACCCACCAACGTGAGCCGCATTTCAAAATCAAACTTTTTTTAAATAAAAAAAAAAATTTCTCTTATCATTTTGTACTGATCGGCTGGCTGACTCACGCAAAAAAGTTTTAGAGTCACATAGTTTTTACAACTTTTTGCAACAATTATGCCCCCGTTTGGATTGCACTGAACCTCGCGTTTCTGCGTTTGCGTTTTGGTTTTTTTTTTTTTTTTTTTTTTTTTTCAGCCGCTAAAGTTGACTTGGGAGGCAAAAACACTGTGCATGAACAGTGCGTGCACTGTTCATGCACTGTTCATGCACTGTTTATGTAATAAAAAATATTAAAAATGGGTCCCACGGTACTATTCACATATTAAAAAATTATTTTGCTACAGTGTTTTCAGCAACAATTAGTTTTCAGCAACTTTCAGCAACAATAAGCTCTATCCAAACGGACCCTATATCTCCGTAAAATGTGATCGATGAAGTAAAAATAATAAATTCATATATTATCGGTGATTAAATATTTATAATTTTTTTTTATCAAAATTATGATAAAAAAATTGTAGAATAATTTGTGATATTAAAGTTACTTAACTACATGTGAACATATTATAAAATTATGTTATATATATATATATATATATATATATATATATATATGACACACCACATCAAACGGTCTTTGCTCATTCTTTTGTTTCTGCAAATTCTTTGTCCTTAAAGTATGTGAATTTTTTTTCATAGCTTTTCTTTCTTTTGTATTTCATATTCTAATTTTATTTAATTTTTTGTTTACTTGATCTTTTTCATTTAGTTATTGAATGTTTCATATTGAGGTTAGAGATTTTTGAGATTGGGATCCTAATGTGCAATTAAAGAAAAATGAAAAAAAAAATTTGTTTAGATCTTTAAAAAATTTATGGAAGTTACATCTGCAAAACATTTACATACATTTTAGAAAAAACAATGACTAAAAACTGTGCTCACTTAACGTTGATCACAAAAGAGTTACAATATTGGCTGAATAGATTTTTTTTTTTTACGAACCAATAGCACTTAATTTATTATGTAGGTTTTTTCTTAAAATAATTTATTATGTAGGTTCAATCACTAAAATTTGTAGTTACCTCATATTTCTAAATACATTCCTCATATTTCTAAATACATTGTGCAATTATGATATGATGACTATTGTAAATAAAATAAGATTAAATAATATTTTATACTCAAAATCTTTCCCACGGATTGCTCGGTCTTGCAACTACTATATAATATATTTGGATGACATCATGTTTTTCTAAACTTCATTTCTCTTTGTGGTGTATTGGCTGCTTTTTAGTTCAGACTCATCAAAGTTTGGTGAAAATTAAATTATGTGTCATTTTGGTTTAATTTATTTTTTGGCTTCTTAAAAATAAGATTTAAAAAAAAAAATTATTATTAGAACAAAGTGGATGTGAAATTAAAAAAACATGAAAAGAACAAAGTGGACGTATTTAATAGAAAAATTAACATTATATTTTTTAAGATCTCATTTTTATAAGTTTTCTGTGCATTGCACGGATTAGCCACTAGTATAAATAATATTCAAGGATCCATCCTACCCGTAGCCATAGAAAGAACACAATGAATTTAACAATTAATTCCTACCCCTAGGACGTAGAGACCTGAAGCATGCATTGATAAAAGTTTAGAACTTGACCACGTATAGATTACAAGATTCAAGAGTCCAGCCCCACCACCAAGCGTAAACTCTAGCAGCTATCACTCAAGAGCTTTTCGCCTAATTCAAGAGTTCAAAAGGGACAGTAAAGCAATCTACTAAACTACTCTAGCAACGTAGGTTATTTCCATGAGGGTTTGAGAGAAAGATATACCTGACCACTCCGCCACACTGATGCAGGATTTGTTTCTTGTACTTTTTCAGTCTCTCTCTCTATGTCTTTCAACAGGAAAACCCTAACTTACTTACACGTTATAACTATTTTCACTTGGGCTCAAATTTAAAACGCACTAAAAACTTAAAATAAGCTTCCCAAGACTTTAATTCCTACTAAACCCATATTAAGGTTGTTTATATGGGCTAGAACTCTAAGAATTCCAATAACACTTAAACTCCTAATCCAAATAGGTTTTAGTCTCTTATCCTTTTCCTTAAACAATAAGGAGACTAAAAATTAAATACGAATAATCTACACAAAATAACTATTCACGTTACTCTTTTTTTTTTTTTTTGGAATATCATAATATAAAATAATGTCACTTCCCAAATAAATTAAATAATTCATCAACTCCACACTAGAAACAATTAAAATAAATTTAAGTGAGACGGGTGTTATAATAACTTATTCATAATTTACATATCAAATGAAAAAAATATATTATCACATTCGATTTTTTTATATAAAATAATAGAAAGTTTCACATTTAGACAAGTCTATTACAATAATATTTAATATCCTATATTCATTATTTTACATTATCAAATCTTAAAAAAAAAAAAAAAAAAAATTGGCGTCGGCAAAAATACGATCTCTGCTGGAGGGAAAACTCAGGGAAATTTTTTATAAAATGTGCACAGGTTGTCTTTACGAAATTAAAAAAATGGGAATCGACCCGAATTTATCGTCTGCTGCTGTTTGGTTGCGAGTTGTTGAAGATTGGTTTAGTTTAGCTTGGTATTTAACTCTGTAAATGACTTGTAGTTACTCTGTAAACTACTTGTAGTTTAGTAGCTTTTAATTACTTCAGTCTATTGCCACGTGTATAGAAGTTGGCACCTGTGTAGTTAGTATTAGTTAGTTGACTTTCTGTGGGTTTGTAGATGGGTCAATTCCAAAGCCTCAATCACCTGATCATCCATGTTATACAGCTTGGTGTAAGTGTAATAGCACGGTCTTAGCTTGGCTATTCAATTCAATTTCCAAAGACCTACAGCCTAGTGTAGTTTACTTCAAGACAGCAAGGGAGGTTTGGGTTGATCTACAGTTTAGGTTTTCCCAAGGCAATGGGCCTAGGATCTTTGAGTTAAGAAAAGAGGTTAGTTCTTTGGTTCAAGAAGATATGTCTATCAATGCCTATTACACCAAATTCAAGGGCATTTGGGATGAGTTCACTGCACACAGAAATTGTACTTGTGGTCACCAAGTGGAAGATTGCACAATGTCCTTTCTAATGGGGTTGAATGATACCTACTCTGCAGTAAGGGGACAGATTCTTCTCATGGATCCCATTCCTTCCTTGTGCAAGGTTTTCTCTCTATTGCTTCAAGATGAAAGGCAAAGAAAGGTTGGAGCAGGAAAGAAATTTCAAGTTGACACAGCTGCAGTCTTGGCAGCTTTGGGAAACAAGTACAATGCCAGGAATTTCAACAAAAACAAGGCTGGGAGACCTCAGTGTACTCACTATGGTGCCATGGGACATGTAGTGGATAAGTGTTACAAACTACATGGCTATCCACCTGGCTATAAGTTCAAGAATAAGGCTGGTTCAACCACTTTTGCCAACAATGTCATTGCTGTTGACCAAGGTTCTGATGAAGGAGTGTCTTTGACCAAATCAGAATATCAACTGATGATGAGTGAAATCAGTTGGTTGAACGCTTCGGCTTCGGTGGGCTGGCTTCGGTGGGCTACGGTGGTAGCGAAGGCCTGAAAAGAAGAAACACTGAAGGAAGTGACCGGGGTGGACCGGTCAAATACTCTCCGATGATAAAGTTAGTTTTCTTAACAAGGAAATGTAATTCCAACTTTTCGGGAGTAAAATATCAGAGTTTTCATCATACCTTTGCATGTTTCAGACCGGTTCTTTATATAGGGGATCTTGGGACGGTTACTCGGTTTAGTAACCTCCCCAAGATTTGTGGAATAACTGGTTTTACGGAGATAACTTCCCCAACGGCTATAGAAGCAATAACCGCTGATGGAAGTTACATACTTAGAAGAAATTGTTGGCGATGAACACAAGTTGGTCACCTGCTCAAGAATTGGTTAAGTGTTGTATGGTCGTCCATGTGCAATGTCTATGGACGACCCTATGGACGACCCTTCGTCATGCCGTTGTTTGGTCGTCCATCTGCTTCGCATATGGACGACTCTTTCGCCTTGATTATGAGATTTATTCAATTGGGTCAACTTCTCATGGACGAGATCTCTGGACGAATAAGATTGTCTTGGATGCTTGGCTAACCATTGGTGATGGACGACCCATCTGGACGAGCCATAGATGTAATTTTTTGGTTACCCCATCAGTTGCCCCCTAGTCCAGGGTGTCGTCCAGGGACATTATAGGGATTTTATCCCGTTCATACATCCACGTGTCGTGATTTAATACGTTGAGCAGTTAAATCGATTTGCATTTCCCTATGCAATTGCCACGTGTCATTTTCTTAGTGGAGGATGTCGCTTCGCTGACCCTACTCCTGGGCCCTATAAATAAGCACATTCTCTTTCTTGCCCTTCACCTCATCATAAACTTCCTTTTGCTCTCTCGTCCAAGACCCTCGTCTAGCATTCGTCCTAGTTCTCAAGTACTTACTCTTCCCTTTAGGTTTTCGTTTTCATCTTTCCTTTAGTTATGTCTTCGTCTAGTAGTATAGAGAGAGAAATAGACGAGTATCAGGACATCTCATCTGGGAGTTATGAAAGTGATGAGGGTAGTACTAGTTTTAGTAGTAGTTCCTCGGACGAGCAGTACTCGTCCGGAGTTCCTGGCATTTCTTTAGAAGAATTTCAAGAAATGCAACGTAGGACGGCCTCTGGAACAGGAGCTAGTTCGTCCAGAGCGCCACCTAGCCCTTCTCAGGACGAGGAGGAAGAAGAGGAGGAAAATGTTATTTATAGCTGTGCACCTGAGGTAGCTTCCACCTTAGACGTTCCTAAGTTAAAAACCTTAGTAGATAGATATCAAATCCCTGTTGAGTTTGAACCTCGTCTGCTCAGGGAAGGAGAGTGGTGTTGTTCACCTTCTTCTGGTTTGGGAGTATATTCGTCTTATCTTTTAGCTGGTCTTAGGTTCCCCCTTAATTCGTTTTGTAGAGGTCTCCTTCATAGATTAGGTATTGGTCCCAACCAGCTTAATCCTAATGGTTGGAGGACGATAGTTGCCATGCAAGTGTTATGGCGTGAGGCATTAGAAGGGAACTGTCCTTTAACGGTGGACGAGTTCCTTTACTGTTATAAGCCCTCAGAGATAAAGAAATCTGCTGGGTTCTACCAGTTCTCGTCCAGAGGCCCACATTATAGTTTAATAACGGGCCGTAGCTCGTCCGATAGGCTCTGGAAACAAGAATTTTTTATCATTTCTGGAAGCTGGGCTGGGGACCCAACTGATGTTAGTAATGCCCCCTTCCCTCCTTTTACCAGCCCCATAGGTCGCCTTCGTCCTGAGGGTATGTTCTTCTTCCATGTTATTCATTTTGTTCCTTACAATTTTTCTAACTTTCCATCGTCTAACCATCTTTCTTTTATTGGTGCAGCTGTTGTTCGTCCACGTTTAGACAGATTTTATTTAGATCAAATAGATAAAGTTCGTGCCTTCCCTAGAAGGAGCTTTCACGAGCTAGTGACCTTCAGCAGCTTAGCTACTTGGGGGCTTGGTCCAGAACCCACTGCTGAGAACCTGAGTCACGAAGAAACCACTAGACGAAGTAAGTGTCGTCCATCCTTTTTTACTTCTGTCCTTCCTTTTCTCTCTTTTTTTTTTAACTGATTTTCCTTGTCACAGGAATAATCACAATGAGAGAAAATAAAGATAAGACAATACTTAGTGGGGACGAGGGAGCTTCCGTGCCCCCAGTCGTCCAGAAAGAGGTCGTCCAGGCTGGGAAGAGGAAATCTAAGAAGATTTCAAGTGGAGTGGACCTGGAGGACCTCCCCAGTCGTCGAGGTCCTAAAAAGCCAAAGACCACTCAAACTTCCCTTCCCAAGGTTCCCAAGTTCACTCCTACGGTAAACCTGGACGACCCTCCTGTCATTGTGGAGCCCGTCCAAATGGTCCGTCCTGTTCAGACTGATCCTACTCCCCCTCCAACTAAGACTCCAAGGAAGCCTTCTTCGTCAGAGCCGTCCGATCGTCCTTCCAACCTGGTGCTGGACGAAGGTTATGCATGGAGGACGTTCAAAGGGATCGTCACTGACAATGAAGTTAATGAATGCTACAATATGTCAGTGAAAGAATTTGAACGCTCTGGTGTCCATGACCTCTTCAAGGTAAAGTTCCATTCGTCTTGAAATGCTTTTAAAGAATTTTTTAAGAGTTGAATTTTCTAACTTTCCTTCGTCCATGTACAGGCTATGTCAAAGTTCTATACAGCTACATGCCAAGCAAAGGAGCTCGCCGAGGAGGCTAAGACGGCGAAGGGGAACACTGAAGAGCTGAACAAGGAAGTCTTGTTGAAGAAGGGGGAAGTGATCAGGCTGAAGGACGAGGTCAACCGTCTGCTGGGGATTGAGGCGAAGCTGAAGGACGAAGTTGAAGAACTTAGGGCGGATGCTATTGAGAAAGATACCCGCATCACTTACTTGGAAGGACAAGTTTCAGGGCATGCTTCGTCCTTGGAAAAGGCACGTGAAGAAGCCATATCAGCCTTCAAGAAGTCTGACGAGTATAAGAATCGTCTAGACAGTCATTATGCTGCTGGATATGAGGACTTCCGTGCTGATGCCAAAGATGCCTTCCCTGACCTAAACTTCGGTTCTTTCAAGCTTCCTCTTGCAACGGAGAGCTCAGTGCTAGGGACGAGTTCTGAGGACGTCAATGTGGTGGACGACGCCAATAACGAAGTGACACAAGACGATCCAAAGAATGCTCCCAGTGATCAATGATAACTTTTTCTGAAAAGCTTTGTATTTTATGTAGTGGTGCCCAATGTCTTGGGTTTTTCTCTTCTTTTTTTTTTTTTGAAATTTATTTGAGTACAATTTCCTCGTCCAAGTTTATGGACGAGTTTTATGAACAAGCAATACATAAGGGTTTTTGGACGATGGTCGTCTACCCTTTAAGTTTTATAAATGTATGAACGCTTTTCCTTTTCACTATTCATTGTGTTTGAATATTCTTTAAGTTTTTGTGAACAAGCTTCATTCATGTCGTCCATACCACTTTTATAGTTGTGGGATTTTCCCTCTTACTAAGGCTTTACCTCGTCTTGAACATATGGACGAGCTCCTTCATGTATAACATCATGAGTTGTAATGTTCGTCCATGAATGAGGTCTTTTCACCAAATTCAATTGTTGCTCATTGGACGACTGTTTATTCGTCTTTAATAATAATTTCCCAACTAATGCTCGTCCATGGGCTGGATTGTTAAAGTTGGTTAAATTTGTCTACAGAGCTGTGTTTTTTTTTAAGTGCACATTGCTCGTCCATGGGCTGGACGATTGCACTTCAGGTTTGTCTCGTCTTGAGCTTAGACGGACATACCTTGTCTATTTTTTTTGTTTTATCCTTTTTTTAAAAGGAAAGCTTTTGGACGATACTTCCTTGCGTCCAAGGATTTTACTCGTCCTTAACTTTTATTTTTCTTGCTTTATCCTTTTTTTTAAAGGAAAGCTTTTGGACGATATCCCCTTGCGTCCAAGGATTTTACTCGTCCTTGGCTTTTTCGCCTTCCATGGATCATTTTGAATCATAGAAAATGAAGGATTCTCATACATATTTAAAACACATCATATGTATATTTAGAAATCCATACTATGTAATCATTCGTCCACAATCATGACACATGCTTAAGAGCTTGTGCTTAAAAATACATAATACAACATAACTTCGTCCATGAGTAGCATAGCATACACACTTAAAACACAATAGTAATAAGCAAATACTGGAAAATAATAATATTAAGCATTACTTCAAACGTCCAAGGTTCTCGTCCATGTCAGGGCTTGTCCATGACCACCCTTCATTGATAGTATCTCCTTAGATGTTCAACATTCCACGGGTGCTCTAACTTTCGTCCATCCAGGGCTTCCAAATAGTAGGATCCTTGTCTCTTGGAGTTGATAACTCGGTAAGGTCCTTCCCAGTTTGGTCCCAGCTTCCCATGGGCTGGGTTTTTGGTTGCCAGAGAGACCCTTTTCAGGACGAGATCTCCAATGCTGAAGCGCCTGGGTTTCACCATGGCATCGTGTTGTCTGGCCATGAGATTTTTGTACCTTGCTGTTCTTTGCTCCGCGTCCATCCTTACCTCGTCTATAAGATCAAGGTTAAGACGAAGCTGCTTGTTGTTTTCCTCATCTTGGTACTTCATCACCCTATGGCTGGCCATATGTACCTCTGCTGGTATGACCGCTTCACTCCCATAAGCCAGTTTGAAAGGGGTCTCTCCTGTGGGAGTCCTTGCTGTTGTTCTGTAAGCCCACAAAACACCTGGTAATTCATCTGGCCATATTCCCTTTGCCCCTTCAAGCCGAGTCTTGATGATTTTCAACAAGGATCGGTTTGCTACTTCTGCTTGTCCGTTAGCTTGTGGGTGGGAGGGTGAGGAATAGTGATTCTTGATTCCAAGCTGATCACAAAATTCTCTGAAGGGGGTGTTGTCAAACTGCCGTCCATTGTCAGATACTAGTACTCTTGGTACGCCAAATCTGCATATAACGTCCTTCCAGACGAAGTTTTTGACATTTTGTTGTGTGATTTTCACTAAGGGTTCAGCTTCCACCCATTTAGTGAAATAGTCTATGCCAACTACCAAGAACTTCATCTGTCTGGTTCCAGTTGG
Source organism: Quercus glauca (assembly GCA_023736055.1). Lineage (NCBI taxonomy): Eukaryota > Viridiplantae > Streptophyta > Magnoliopsida > Fagales > Fagaceae > Quercus > Quercus glauca. Next base: position 26,228,561 of record CM043325.1, on the reverse strand, counting down.
GAAGGGGCCTAAAATATCCAAACCCCACTGTGCAAAAGGCCAGGGGGCCATCATTGGGGTGAGGTATTCTGAAGGCTGTCTAGGAATGCTACTGAAACGCTGACATTGGTCACATACCTTAACATATGCTTTAGCATCAGCTTGGACGGTCGGCCAGTAGTACCCTGCACGAATGACCTTGTGGACGAGTGATCTAGCTCCTGAATGGTTTCCACATGCTCCTTCATGAACTTCTCTCAGCATGTAATTCGCTTCGTCTGGAGCTAAACACCTCAGGTATGGTTGTGAAAAACCTCTTTTGTACAACACTTCGTCCATAAGGATGTATCTGGCTGATTTGACTCTTAGCTTCCTAGCTTCGTCCTTCCCTTCTGGAAGCCTTCCGTGCTTGAGGTATGAGACTATCGGGGTCATCCAATTTTCCTCTCCTTCTATCTGCAACATTTCTGGATGGTCTATGCTGGGCATGTATCGTATTTCATCTAACTCGTTCATGGCTTCATTAGCGGAGGCTTCCTTCGCTAGAGTGTCTGCTTCCGTGTTCTCTTCCCTCGGGATTTGAACGAAATTAGCTTCCCTGAATTTCTTCACAAGGCGTAACACCTTCCTCAAATATTTCTTCATTCTATCTTCCTTTGCTTCACATGTTCCATTTACTTGGCCTATGACCAACTGTGAGTCTCCCAGGACGAGTACTGAGCTTGCTTCTACAGATCTGGCCAACTCTAACCCTTTAAGAAGGGCTTCATACTCCACTTCATTGTTAGTTGTCTGATACTGTAGGCGAGCTTTGTACTTCAATTTATCTCCTTCTGGTGACTGCAAAACAACTCCTATACCTCCTGTATGCAGTGTAGATGATCCATCTACATGGACGACCCATTTTTTACTGTCTTCTTTCTCATCTAAGTCCTCATAGCTTGGAGTGAATTCTGCAATGAAATCTGCTAGGGCTTGAGCTTTTATTGCATTCCTCGGTTGATACCGAATATCAAATTCACTGAGCTCAACTGCCCATTGGATTAGTCGTCCGGCAGCTTCAAGTTTGTTCATTGCCTTCTTGAGCGGATGATCAGTCATGACTATGACGACGTGACCTTGGAAGTAGTGTCTTAACTTCCTGGAAGCTGTTATTAGCGCAAAGGCTAACTTCTCTATTAATGGGTACCTTCCTTCCGCTCCTCTCAATGCCCGGCTGGTATAATACACAGGCTTCTGCACCTTTTCTTCCTCCCGGATCAACGCTAAGCTCACGGCATGTGGGGACACTGCTAAGTACAGATATAATTCTTCTCCTAGCACGGACGGACTTAGCAATGGAGCCGTAGTGAGATAGTGCTTTAGGTCCTGGAAGGCCCTTTGGCACTCGTCCGTCCACTCAAACGCCTTCCTGAGAATCTTAAAAAAGGGTAAACACTTATCAGTGGCTTTTGAGACGAACCTGTTCAGTGCTGCCACTCGTCCAGTTAGTGACTGGACTTCCTTGATGTTCTTCGGTGGTTCCATGTTCAGTATGGCTTGGATTTTGTCTGGATTTGCCTCAATTCCTCTCTCTGATACCATGAATCCTAGAAACTTTCCTGACGATACTCCGAATGCGCATTTACTTGGGTTTAGCTTCATCTTGTATCACCTAAGTGTTTCAAAAGTTTCTTGAAGATCATCTAAGTGGCTTCCCTCATCTAAGCTCTTCACAAGCATGTCATCCACATATACCTCTACATTCCGTCCTATCTGTGGACGAAACATATGATTCACCAACCTTTGGTAAGTTGCCCCTGCATTCTTCAAACCGAAGGGCATCACCTTGTAGCAAAACAAACCTTGACTTGTAATAAAAGATGTCTTTTCCTGATCTGCCTCGTCCATCTTTATCTGATTGTATCCAGAGAAGGCGTCCATGAAGCTCAACAGTTGATGGCCAGCCGTAGAATCAACCAGTTGGTCAATACGAGGTAAATGATAACTATCCTTAGGGCAAGCTTTGTTCAAGTCGGTGAAGTCAACGCACATCCTCCACTTGCCATTTGCCTTCTTTACCATCACTACATTTGCCAACCAATCCGGGTAATAGACTTCCCGGATAAACTGTGCTGTGGTTAGTTTCTGAACCTCTTCCTTGATAGCCTTCTCTCGCTCAGGGGCGAACACCCTCTTCTTTTGACGAATAGGCTTAGAAGAGGGGGACACATTCAGTCGATGAGTGATTACGCTTGGATCAATGCCAGGCATGTCGTCATGACTCCATGCAAAAACATCGGCATTCTTTTTGAGAAACTGAACGAGGTCTTCTTTCGCCTTTTCCTTCATACTTGTTCCAATTCTAGTGAATTTCTCAGGATCATCTTCTTGCAACAAAACATTCTCTAATACTTCGGTAGGTTCCGCAACAACTCTTTTCTCTTCTATATTCATAGCCTGCATCTGCTCGTCCATAGCCAACATGGCTAGATAACACTCTCTGGCTGCCAATTGATCTCCTTGTGCTTACCCAATCCCACACTCCGTAGGGAATTTAACTGATAGATGGTAGGTGGATGTTACCGCCTTCCAACTGTTCAAAGTTGGTCTTCCAATGATGGCATTGTATGAGGATGAACAATCCACCACAAGGAAATTTACTTCCTTAGTTATCTGCTGTGGGTATGATCCTACCACTACAGGCAAGGTAATGGTACCTACAAGCTGCACTTTCATTCCTCCGAATCCGATCAGTGGCGAACAAGCTGGACGAAGCTGATCTCGTCCAAGCCTCATTTGCTGGAAGGCAGGATAATACAATATATCTGCTGAGCTTCCATTATCCACCAACACCCTCCTGGTTCTGTAATCTGCTATGAGTAGGGTAATGACGATTGCATCGTCGTGTGGATGATGGATTCTCTCAGCTTCCTCGTCTGTGAATGAAATGGTTGGCTCGTCCGTCTCCCTCGTCCTTGGGGATCGTCCAGAGAGTTGGACATTTTGCACTGCTTTGAGATACGTCTTCTTTGCCTTGGAAGATTGTCCTGTCGATGTCCCACCAATGATAACCCTTATTTCTCCTGGTGGGGGTCGTGACGACTCTTCCATCTTTGCTTTCAACTTTTCATCTTTATGATCCCTTCCAACGAAATGCCTCAACTTTCCTTGTCTTATGAGATTCTCAATCTGCTGCTTCAAGTCGTAACACTCGTCCGTGTCATGCCCATGATCCCTATGGAAGCGACAATATTTATTCTTATTGCGCTTGTTAGGATCTCCCTTCATCTTCTCTGGCCACTTCAAGGAGGGATCATCCTTGATCTGCATGAGCACTTGGTCGAGTGGGGCATTCAAGGGTGTGTAACTTTGACTTCTTGCTGATGGGCCTGCCTTCCTGTTATCCCTGTCTCGGTCCTTCCTATCTTCCGTTCGTCCCTTCTTTGGACGAGGACCTTGATCAGAGTGACGCGGGGGATGGACTTCCATTCTTTCAGCTCTCTTCCTCTTCTTGGCTATGATGGCGTCTTCTGCGTTCATAAAGTTCTGGGCTGAATGGACGAGTTCAGCCATGGATTGGGGCTCTTTTTCATACAACTTGTGAATGAACAAGTCCGAGTTCACCCCGTTGTGGAAGGCTGCCAAAAGTAGTTTGTCGTCCACCTCGTCTACTGTCAAGGCTTCCCTGTTGAAGCGTGTGATGAAAGAACGCAGGCTTTCATTCTCCCCTTGCTCTATGGTCTGCAAACTGGACGAAGAACGTTTGTGTCTCTGTCCTCCAATGAAATTATTGACAAATAATTTGCTTAACTCCTCGAAAGAACTTACGGAATTCGGAGGTATTTTGCTGAACCACACTCGCTCTGGTCCCTTGAGGGTGGTAGGGAAGGCTCTGCACATAATCTCGTCTGGTACTCCTTGGAGATGCATTGTTGTTTTGAAAGTAGCGATATGATCAAAAGGATCACGTGCTCCATCATATGAATCCAGGGAAGGCATTTTGAACTTTGGAGGCAAGGGATGCCCATTGATGGAAGCCGTGAAAGGGGAATCTGTTCGGTGAACCAAATCCTCGACGGGATTTGCCCTTCTCATGTTTTCCTTCATCTCGTCCATGACCTTCCTCATCTGGTCCATTTCTTTCTCCAAATGTGGCACCCTTCGCGAAGTGGTGCCTCTTGACTGAGCCTCGGGCTCAGCATTTCCTCCTCTGTCTTCCTAACTTTGGGATTGTCTCTCAGCATGTCCTTCACGGCGTTGCCTCTCCATCTCCCTAGTCAATTCTTGATTCTGGCGAGTTAACTCCGCCATTGCGGCCGCCATGGATTGCATGTGTTGGATGGAAGGCGACGGCATGACAGGCGCTGATTGGCGATCGCGGAGGGGGTTGCTTGAAGCGTCTCTGCTTCCCTGATGGCCTGGGCTTGTAGCCCTCGACCTAGTTCGAACCATTCAACCTTTTGTTGTAGAAAGTGAAATCGTAAAACAACTTAGTCGCTTCCCACAGACGGCGCCAACTGATGATGGGTGAAATCAGTTGGTTGAACGCTTCGGCTTCGGTGGGCTGGCTTCGGTGGGCTACGGTGGTAGCGAAGGCCTGAAAAGAAGAAACACTGAAGGAAGTGACCGGGGTGGACCGGTCAAATACTCTCCGATGATAAAGTTAGTTTTCTTAACAAGGAAATGTAATTCCAACTTTTCGGGAGTAAAATATCAGAGTTTTCATCATACCTTTGCATGTTTCAGACCGGTCCTTTATATAGGGGATCTTAGGACGGTTACTCGGTTTAGTAACCTCCCCAAGATTTGTGGAATAACTGGTTTTACGGAGATAACTTCCCCAACGGCTATAGAAGCAATAACCGCTGATGGAAGTTACATACTTAGAAGAAATTGTTGGCGATGAACACAAGTTGGTCACCTGTTCAAGAATTGGTTAAGTGTTGTATGGTCGTCCATGTGCAATGTCTATGGACGACCCTGTGGACGACCCTTCGTCATGCCGTTGTTTGGTCGTCCATCTGCTTCGCATATGGACGACTCTTTCGCCTTGATTATGAGATTTATTCAATTGGGTCAACTTCTCATGGACGAGATCTCTGGACGAATAAGATTGTCTTGGATGCTTGGCTAACCATTGGTGATGGACGACCCATCTGGACGAGCCATAGATGTAATTTTTTGGTTACCCCATCATCAACAGTTGATTGGATTGCTGAATTCTCAGTGTCATTTTGGCACTCAAGCTCCACTTGAAACTGCAGTAGAGCCTCCTCAGGTTGCCAACATTATTGCACAATCTTCCATTGGACTTCCAGGTCATGAGCTCTCAGGTATTTGGTCTTGTCCCTCCTTAGAGTATTCTGTGTTTTCTTCTACTGTTAATATTTCTCATCTCAATCCTACTGATTGGATTCTTGATAGTGGGGCCACAGATCACATGGTCCACTCCATTTCTTTTTTTAAAACCATTACTTCTACTGTTCAGACTTCAGTTAGGTTGCCTAACGGAGACATGGCAAAGGTTACACACATAGGAACTGTACAAGTTTCAGCTTCTTTGATTCTTGAAAACGTTCTTTGCATTCCATCATTTTCTTTTAACCTTGTTTCTATCAGTAAATTGACTCAAAATCCTTCCTGTTGTTGTATATTCCTTTCCCATTACTGTTTTATACAGGACTTACAGCTTTGGAGGATGATTGGGTTGGGTAAGAAGCAAGGTGGACTTTACACTCTGCAAACCGATACACAGATTGCTTTGCCTAAGTCAGTTTCTGATATTTTGTCCAAACTGTCTTCCCATGTTTCTGTAAACAATGTTCATTCTTGTACTTCTGTTTCTTCCAATGATGTTTTTAGGCGATGGCATTGTAGGTTAGGTCATCCTTCTTCACAAAGATTAGCTTTGATGAAATCCATTGTACCTAACTACAATTCTTGCAATGCTAATAAATCCTTTGAATGCAATGTGTGTCCTTTGGCTAAACAAAAGAGACTTCCTTTTTCTCATTCTATAACTGCATCTTTTTCTTGTTTTGATTTAGTCCATGTTGATATTTGGGGACCTTATTCCACTCCCACATTGTCTGGTTCTAAATATTTCCTTACTTTGGTAGATGATTACAGCAGGTGCACTTGGGTTTACTTAATGAAACGTAAATCTGATGCATCCTTGCTGGTCCAGTCCTTTTTTAACATGGTTATGACTCAGTTTAAAACTTCCATTAAGGTTTTGAGAACTGACAATGGTCCTGAGTTTGCCATTGAATCCTTTTATGCTTCTAAAGGTGTTGTTCACTAGTTATCTTGTGTTGAGACACCACAGCAAAATGCAATGGTTGAGCGAAAACACCAACATTTGTTGAATGTAGCTAGAGCATTAAGGTTTCAAGCAAATTTACCATTAAAATTCTGGGGGGATTGTGTTTTGACTGCCACTTACCGTATCAACAGAATTCCTAGTCCTTTTCTTTCTGGTTTAGCTGCTGTCTATGGTTGGCATCTCACTCAATTGGATGTCAACAATGCCTTTCTTCATGGGGATTTGGATGAAGAGGTATACATGCTTCCTCCACCAGGTTTTGGCAGCAAGGGGGAGGTGTGTAGGTTAACAAAGTCCTTATATAGGCTTAAGCAAGCCAGCAGGCAGTGGTTTGCAAAATTATCATCCACTATCATTGATCTTGGTTTCCTTCAATCTAAATTAGATTATTCTGTGTTTACCAAGGTCAACTAAGGTTCAATCATCATGCTTTTGATCTATGTGGATGACATATTAATTGCTAGTAATGATGTAGATGCAGTCAATACCTTCAAGCAATTCCTAGATAATAAATTCAAACTCAAGGACTTAGGTACTTTGAAGTATTTTCTAGGACTTGAGGTTGCTAGAACCACCAAAGGACTGACTTTATGTCAAAGAAAATATACTTTAGAACTATTATCTGAGACTGGTTTATTGGCAAGCAATCCTGCCAACATTCCAATGGAGCAATCTGCCAAGTTCAGTAATTCCATTGGTGAAAATGTTCCTGACCCAGCTCTTTATAGAAGATTAATAGGCAAGCTCCTATACTTGACACTCACACGGCCTGACATTTGCTATGCTGTACATAAACTAAGTCAATTCATGACTGCCCCTAAAGTGCCTCATTTACAAGTTGCATACAGAATCCTCAAGTATTTGAAGAAAAGTCCAGGCCAAGGCTTATTTCTTTCTGCAGAATCAGAATTGAAGCTAAAATCATACTGTGATGCTGACTGGGCAGCATGCCCTGACACTAGGAGGTCTGTTTCTGGTTTTTGCATCTTCCTTGGTGATTCTATGATTTCTTGGAAATGTAAAAAACAACAGGTGGTCTCTAGATCTTCTGCAGAATCCGAGTATAGGGCCATGGCCACAGTGACAAGTGAAATAGTTTGGCTCATCTCATTACTCAAGACTTTTGGATTAGAGCATACCCAGGCTGCTTCTATCTACTGTGACAGCAGGGCAGCTTTATACATAGCAGCTAATCCAGTATATCATGAACGAACAAAGCATATAGAAGTTGATTGTCACTTTATCCGAGAGAAGATACAAGCTGGTACAATTCGAACTTTCCATATCCCTTCAAGACATCAACTTGCTGATTTTTTTACTAAAGCCCTTGGGCACAAACAATTTCATTATTTGTTGTCCAAGATGAACCTACTAAACATATATAGTTCATCTTGAGGGGGAGTGTTGAAGATTGGTTTAGTTTAGCTTGGTATTTAACTCTGTAAACGACTTGTAGTTACTCTGTAAACTACTTGTAGTTTAGTAGCTTTTAATTACTTCAGTCTATTGCCACGTGTATAGAAGTTGACACCTGTGTAGTTAGTATTAGTTAGTTGACTTTCTGTTACAGCTTTACTCTTTTGTATCTTGTATATAAAGAACAGTGTAAGCTAATTATAGAAATGAGGAATTCATTTTTCACATTCCCACTTCTTGCTCTGCATTTCATTTCTCTGTGTTGAGCAATCATTCATCATAGAAGTTTTGGATCGTGGAAGAATTCCAACACGAGTTACGTTTTCAATAGAAATAGTGATAATTTCTATATATAAAAAGCTGTCAATGCGCAAATAATACTAGTTTGGTTTGTTCAAGTGGCACTGTAGCTATAGTTTTTTTATATGAACTGACATATATATTGTTATACTAATACAATAAATTTCACAATATTATCACAATTATTGAGGTGTTAATTTTTTATAGGTAAAATAATAAAATATGAAACTATACCAACCATAACAGAAAATAAATGTTTTGTGAAAATGTTGAGACACTTGTTGAGTGAATGTGTAAAAGCTACTGTATTTTTGGTTTGTGTAGCTACAACATTTTTTTTTTAGTCTTCTGTTTATATTTTTTTTCTTTTAAATATTTATATGAACGGGCATATATATTGTTATATTGACACAACAAATTTCACAATATTTTTCACAATTATTGAGATGTCAATTTCTTATACGTCGAAATAAAATAATAAAATATGAAATTGTGACCAACCACAACTGAAAATGTTGTGACACTTGTTGAGTGAATGTGTAAAACCTACAGTACTTTTGATTTGTTCAATATGTATTGTTCATTGCTTTTTTTTTTAGTCATCAATTTGTGCTCTTTTTAAAAAAAAAAAATATTTATATAAGCTTGCATATATATTGTTATACTAACATAACAAATTTCACAATATTTTCACAATTTTTGAGATCTCAGTTTTTTATAGATCAAATAAAAAAATGCTAAGTCCACAACATTTTTACATTAATTTCACAACATATCATAGGTAAGCTACTATTGATAGATAAAAAAGTGATATCAGTCGTGGGTTTATTTTAAAATCATTAACAACTTATCAACTAGAATTTGTTATGAAAATATTATAGAGATAGCATTTCTATAAAATAAATAATAATATATCAGACTGAAACTGAAAACGGTTGAAAATAAAGATATTGTGAAAATATTGTGACAATTTGTTGTGTTCATAGACTTTTTTTTTTTTTTTTTGGTTTAGTCAAATTTGGTGAGCAAAAATTCTTGTTTCATGCACAATTTTCTTTTGTTAATTTTTTGTTTGTTGTTTTTTTAGTGCATAGTTTAAAGTGGTTGTCCCAATTAAAACCAATAACAATTTACCACTTAGGATTTGTTGTGAAAATGTTTTGGTTATAGCATTACTTTAAAATAAAATTATAAAATATCATACCAAGGTCCACCACAGTTAAAATAAAGGTATTGAGAAAATATCGTGACATTTTATTGTGTTCCTAACTTTTTATTTTACCCAATTTGTTGAGCCAAAATTCATAGTTTTACAGATAGTTTTCTTGGGCTGATTTTTTTTTTTTTTTTTTTTTTTTTTTTTTAACACATTACTTAAAGTAAAAAACACATAGTTTTACCAACAAAAAAGAATTATGGAAAAAAAATATTTTCCCCCTTTATGTTTGGGGTAGTTTTATCCCCTCCAATTTTAAAGTTCAATAATTTCTTACTTTATATTTTGTAGACAATTTTATAGTTCCTACTATTACTCTCTTAGTTAAACCCTAACAAAATCTTATGATTCCTAAAATATTTCATTGTGCAATAACTAAAATGTCATATTAAATTTTAATATGCCAAAAATTTTCTTCATGTATTTTGAGTTTTATATGTTAGTCATATTTAGAAAGTAAAAATGATAATGTATGGTATTCTATTTGTTATCTAGAGAATACTAATTTATTAGTGGTTTAAATTTTCTAGATTTATAATTTTATCTAATAAATACTTTAATAATATATGTCTTTTGTTATTTTATTCTTTTTTTATTTGTTCTCTTTCTTAATAAGGTGTTCATTAAAAATTAAGTATGCTAAGTATCGTAGTTAGACTCATAAATTAAATGATAAAGAAGGAAGTATGAATAATAAAATATTCATTGCAAACGGTTGTAGGTATTTAATTTGATGAAGAGTTTCAATTGTAGCATATGTCATCATTTATTGCGAAAATTTAGATATTGTGACAATGCTTTATCAAAACTTAATTGATAATTTTTGAAAAATGACAAAATTTCTTATCATTCTTAGTAGATTTTTTTTTGTGAGTAGATACTGTCTTTAGTAAATAGGTTCTAAGAAATAAAAAAGTATTTTGTATCAAATGATACCAAGTTATTCATATCAAAATTCAATAAACGAAAGACGTGTGCAAAAATAACTACCCACTAACACCTCTTTCAATTGTTAGTGGGTTAGTTATTTTTTTCTGACATGTTCCATATTTATTAGGTTTTGATATTATTGACATGATATTATTTGATACCAAATACTTTATTCTAAGAAATTATCATACTAAATAGATAGTCATATATTAAATAACTATTCTAAATTTAAATATATGGTTTGATAGTACTTTAAAAAAAGATTCAATTTTAAATTTTCTCCACCAAGGGTAGCACGTGACTTGCACGTGCAACCCTGAATGGTTATATTTAAAGATATGCCGCGAAGATTGAGGTTTAACTTGGAAGTGTTGAGCTTTCAAAATTTCACACGCACGTCTTATGCTAACTTTGACAAATGCCCAGCCATTGAGTTCGCTCATGTCGGTGATGGAGAATTGGAAAGTGTGAATGCAAATGTACTGTGAAGCTGCGTATCATCGGGAAGAAGAAAAGAGTAATTATAGGAGACTAGGACCACAACTTTTAGGGCACATTTTTATGTGTGACAGCATGTAAGAGCATCTACAGTAGTAAAGGCAAAATTTTAGCTATTTAACTATACAAAACATTACTTTATCTATTTTATCTACACACATACTGCAGCAGTAGATCTATTTTAACTTTCAACATAATAAAATAATATACACATCATAATAAAATAATATAACTATTATAATAAAATAATATATCCTACTACCCCAAAAAACAACCACAACACCAACCACAGCCACTCTACCATCAGCCACAGCCACAGCTACAACCACCACCACCACCACCAGTCCACAGCAGAAAAAAAAAAAAAAAAAAAAAAAAAAAAAACCCACAGCACCACAAAACACGGCACAACCACCGCCAACACAACACTATAAAACAAACCCACTCTACCATCAGTCACACCCACAGCCACAACCACACTCACAACCACTACCACCACCACCAGCAGTCCATAGCATGGAAAAAAAAAAAAAAACCCACAGCACAACACAAAACAAATCCACAACCACAAATCACAACCCCTATACCAACGCACATCGGAGCACAACCACGACCCAACGGCGGAATGGAGGTGAGGGAAGCCACTTCGATCCACGAGGCCGGAGGCGATCGGCGGCGTGGGTCTGAGGCGATCAGCGCTGGACAAGGGCTTGGGTCGGCGACGATGAATGAGGGAGCTTGAGAGAGTGATGGTGAGAGAAGAGAGTGACGATGAGGCGCTCGGCGGCTTGGAACGGCTGGGTCGAGTCGGCGGCGGTAATAGAGAGATGGTGGGGAGGGTCGGCGGCGGTAACAGAGAGGTGAGAGCTTGAGAGAAATTTCAGATGGGAGCTTGAGAGTGACACTGAGAGAGAGCACGGTGAGATGAGAATAAAAGAAATGAAAAAAATAAACAAGATGGAATGGTGAGATGAGAATAAATGAATAATTTTTTTTTTTTTTTTTTAGATGTCTGCTACAGTGCACATCTATAGATAGATGTGCACTGTAGCAATTCAGCTAAAATTTTTAGCTATTGCTCCATTGCTGTAGGGGTGTTTTTTGTGTTTGTGGAGCTAAATTTTAGCAATATAGCATTATAGCTACACTGCTGTGAATGCTCTAAGCGATTAATTATTACTTTCAATTTTATATTGACTTACTGCTGTATCAAAATTGTGACAAAATATTTGACTTAATTTCAATACATTTTTAACTGAAATTTTTCACTGACTAAATAAAAGATGGAGATTAATGTTCACTATCACTTGCTATTATGTATTTAAAACAAAATAACACTTTTAACTAAAAAAATACTGGAAGTGAACCAAACTCGTGACAAAATTGCGGCACAAATATTCTGATCGTAGATTTTTTTAACAGAAAAATATGCTACCTAATCTTCAATGACCTCAATGTAGGAGAGGGTGATGTAGGAACATGATTTGAGGGAGAAAGAATTTCCTGTGCGGTTCTCATGACACCCATGTGCTTCCCATTCCCCTGTTCAAATAATTCCTTGTATTTGGGGGTCAGTTTTCTGTTGTTATTATTTGAAGTTTGAACCTATTTTGTGTTGTTGTACAGATACTGATATTGTATTAGTTGGATTTGATGTTCAGAAATTTTTGTTTGTTTGAGTCCGTAGAAAATGTTTAAGAGAACGAAAAAAAAAATTTATTTTATTTTTTGGTTTTAGTTCTCATTTTAAATATTTCAAAAAAAAAAGTTTTTATCTTAATTATTTAAAATTTTTAGACTATTTTATTTGATGAAGAATAATTAAATCCAAATTAAATCAATTAACATACGTCATAAGCTTACATGACATTTAAGGGACACATCAATAGAAAACTAATAGAGGGGCTAATGATCAAAACAGTATAAAATTTCAGTGTAAAATTCAAATTTTGAAAGTTAAAACATAAAATTTAAAAATTCCTAAACTTTAGGGATGTGTTATACATTTTATCCCAACTTTTATGTATTAAATTTTTTTTTTCTAATATTTAGTTGGGAAAAAAGTATTATTTCACATTTATTTATATCAATTATGTCACGCACATATTCACAATTAATAAAAGAATGTTCACATTTTGTTGCGTGAATAAATATGAGATCTGAAATAGTAGATCTATATGAATCAAACCCTTTATTTGGGTCATGTTGTAAGACAACAAAGCAAAAAAAAGGAGGAAGTAGACACATGACTGAGTGCTTAGTACGTACTTAAAGGCGTACAGGAACGGGACAACGAAAATCAACCATCTCCATTGATCTCGGCAGACAAATGATAATAAAAAAATTACAATACAAAACAATGGTTACAAACTTACAAAGCTGAACTATTTTGTTTTTGTTTTTGTTTTTGTTTTTTTTTTTTGAGCTGAATTTTTTATTTTTATTTTATTTTATGGGTCCGGTTAATATGTGCTCTTAGGGCACACATTAACTATCTATTTTGAAAAAAATTTTATGAGAAATTAAAAAAACTATCAAAACAGTGAATTAGTTTTTCGTTTTTCTATAAAAAAAATTTTAAAATAGTTTACTAATATATGCCCTAAGCTAAGAGCACACATTAATAAATCTCTTATTTTATAGATAAATCTGAACTACTTGGGTTAAAGAAAGAGTTATGACAACTATCATAATAACAAATTAATTAGAAAAATTCTTGTGCCACACCAAAAAACACAACATTGGCCACAACTTGCCCATATGGTAAGTTGTGGTTGGTAGATGGGTGTCGTACAAGAATTATTATGTTAATTATCGACATCATGTATGTGCAGACCACTTGTTCGATTTGACATTAAACTGTACTACTAGTATTTTAACTATTTTCAAAAAAAAAAAAAAAAGGAAAGGGCGATTACATTCTCTTGTTCTCAATGGATTCTCATAAAGCTCCTGGGCCTGATGGAATGTCCCCCCTTTTCTTCAAACACTACTGGCACTTGATAGGTGGTGATGTTGTGAATGCTATTTTAAGCTTCTTCCAAGGTAATTGTTTGTTAAAAGAAATAAATCATACTTTTATCTCCCTAATCCCCAAGCATGAGAGGGCTGCCATGGTTAACCAATTCAGGCCGATTTTGCTCTGTAATGTGTTATATAAGATAATTTCAAAATTATTAGCAAACAGATTGAGACCACTCCTCCACAAGATGATATCTCCCTGGCAAGCTGCTTTCATTCAAGGTAGAAAAATACAAGATAATAGCATAATAGCCCATGAAATCATTCATGCTATGAGAAAGAAAAAAGGTAAGGAAAAGTGGATGGCAATTAAACTTGATATGGAAAAGGCTTACGATAGATTGGAATGGCCTTTTATTCTCAATGTCTTAAGAAATTTTGGATTCGATGAAAGATAGATAAATTGGATTTCAGAATGCATTACAACTACCTCTTTTTCTATACTCATAAATGGCTCCCCATATGGATTCTTCCAACCACAAAGAGGTCTAAGACAAGGGGACCCTCTTTCCCCATTCCTATTTATTGTAGCAGCAGAAGTGCTATCTAAACTCTTGCAAAAAGCTGAAGAGAGTAATAAGCTAAAAGGTATTAAGCTTGCTAAGGGCTGCCAACCAATATCTCATCTCCAATTTGCAGACGATTTGTTTATTTTTGGGAGGGCAGAGGAAGAGAATATAAGGTCCATCAAAGAATGTCTATCCACTTATTCTTCCTGGTCAGGGCAAAAGACAAATTCCCATAAATCTACCATGGTTTTCAGCAAAAACCTTACTAGTTGGCATTCTAAACATTTGCTAGCTGGGAATATGGGTCTGAAAATTGAAGGGTCAAAAGGAAAATATTTGGGGCTGCCAATGTTGATAGGAAAGTCAAAGAAAGGTACATTTCAAGAGGTGGTGGAAAGAGTGGAGAAGAAGTACCAAGGCTGGAAAGTTAAGATACTCTCGCAAGCTGCTAGAACCTCCCTAATTCGCACAGTTACCTCAGCCATGCCCTCATATGTTATGTACTCTCTCAGACTCCCAAAAGAAACAACTAAGAAGCTTGATGCTTTAAATAGAAAATTTTGGTGGGGTTCAAAGGAGAATGGTTCCAGCTGCTGCATCTTGAAGAACTGGGATTCTATTTGCAAACCCAAGTCCATGGGAGGTCTCGGCCTTAGAAAAAGTGAAGATTTCAACCAGGCTCTACTAGCCAAACTAGCTTGGGAGGTCCAAAAAGATGAGGATAAGCACTAGGTAAAGATATTTAAAAGAAAATATCTAAGAGGTGGAAGTTTTTCCAATGCAAGGCCACCTAAGCAAGCGTCTTGGATTTGCAAGAGCTTATTTAGTTGTAACAAGCTCATTAAGAAAGGCATGTGCTATAAAGTGGGAGATGGTAGAAGTATTAACATATGGGATGACCCTTGGGTCCCTAAAGAGCCAGATTTTAGACCAAGACTCAAGGCTGGGGTGGTTCCAAACAACTTGCTAGTAGCCGAGCTCATCCACCATGACTCAAGACAATGGGATAGAGAGAAAATTTTTGACTTATTTGAGACTCAGTCAGCTATAAGGATCCTCAATATCCACATTCCTGCCTCCTCTAAGTGTGACACCTTATGCTGGGGACCAAGTCCATCAGGTGAGTTTACTGTAAAATCAGCATATTTGCTAAAAATGCAACAAAATAGCACCTCACTGGGGCCAATGCATGAAGAGTATTGGAAGATGTCGTGGAAGAGTAAAATGCATAAGAGGCTGAAGCTTCTTCTTTGGAGAATAGTTTGCAAATCTCTTCAGGTCCGGGAGATTCTTAGTAAAAGATTTCCAATTCCTAACATAAGCTGTCCTGTTTGTGGGGAAGAGGTTGAAACTGTTGAACATGTCTTTATACGTTGCCCCATCACAGTTCAGGCTTGGCCCAACTCAGTTTGGCCCTTAAACATGGCTGTTTTCAAAGATATGAATATTGAGCAGTGGATAAAAATTATAATAAATCCAACAGAAATGTTGAAGATCCAAGGCAAGGAAGCAAAGGAGTTTACTCTTTTTGCAGCAGTTCTCTGTGACCAAATTTGGAAGAATAGAAACCAAACAGTGTGGGGAAACCAACTAGTAGACTCAATCAAGCTCTCCATCCAAATAAATAAGGTATTTATTCAGCACAAACAAGCTTGGCAATCGATTCTTGGAGAAAAAGAGAACCCTCCCTCATGGATGCCGCCTCCTCTTGGATGGAACAAATGTAACTTTGATGCAGCAATGAAGCTTGACAAGGTGGTGCTGGCAGTGGTTTGCAGAGATAGCAACGGAACCATAATAGCAGCTGAGTCTCAAGAAGAATGCCCAGGTGAGCCCTTATGGGCGGAATCTAAAGCAGCTCTCTTAGCTGCTACTTTGGCTCGTAGAGAAGGCTTTGCTAGAGTTGTGCTAGAAGGAGATGCCCAATCAGTGATAAAAGCTATCCAAAAACCATCTACAACTCCTCACTGGTCCATCAAGGCTATTATAGAGGATATCCGTATGACTCTAAACTCCTTTGCATGTTGGAATGCCTCTTTTGTTTTTAGAGATTCTAACGTTGTAGCACATTCTCTTGCCCAATGGGCTTACTTTTGTAATAGTTTTGGGTCCCCCCCCCCCCCCCCCTCTCTCTGTTGTTTCCGGGTTTGTGGATGGAGGTGTAGGCTAAATCTCTCCCATTCCCTGTTTGTTTGTTTTTGCTTTCTTCTTTTGTGTTAATATATTGTCTTATTCAGCAAAAAAAAAAAAAAAAAAAAAAAAAAAAACTACTCTAAAAGTACTCGTGTAGTTTTTCTGACTATTAGAAAGTTTCCACATGAAGTTTAAAATGTATGTAGTAGTCTTCTGGCATTTGGACAGAGAATCATGAATGGGTTTTAACTTTTTTAAGTACAAGATTTGCCGACCTGCAAGTGTAAATAAAAATCATGATGTTAGTTTCACGTTATTTGCTTTAAAAGAATAATTCCCAAGACACAATCAATTAATCATACCCAATTTCATAGCTTGTTGACTTATAAGATTGTGAGTAGTCTCTCACTAAGCAAGTGTGGAGACTATTAGTTGATCACTCTTCCCTCTTTTACCGGGTCTTTAATGCCAAGTACTTCCCAAGTGGATCAATTTTCGATGCAAAGGTAGCTTCGGGGTCGTATGCGTGGAAAAGCATTGTAAAGGCTAGTAAGCTTGTTCAATCGGGCTTGCTATGGCAAGTTGGGAATGGCACAAAGATCAATATCTACAATGATAGGTGGCTGCCTGGGGAGGCCTCGGCCTGTGTTGTTTCACCAAAAATTGAGGAGGCGTCAAATTGGGTTGTTGCAAACTTGCTAGAGCCGGGTGGAGGAGGTTGGAATGAGCAGCTTGTGGATGCCCTCTTCCTGCCTTTTGAAGCCCAAAGAATAAAGAGCATCCCTTTGTGTGTTACGGACCAAGATGACTACTTATCATGGCCAAGGTGCAGGTCGGGTTCTTACTCAGTCAAAACGGGATACCAGCTGCTGTGCGAAAACGAATCGAACTCACTGCCTTCTTGTTCCGATTCTGCTGGGGTAAAAAGCTTCTAGAAGTTCATTTGGTGCTTGAAGGTTCCCAACAAGGTAAAGGTGTTCGCTTGGCGGGCTTGCTCAAGAGCACTTCCAACAAAGGTAAATTTGAAAAAAAGAAAAGTTGTTGATACCTCCGTGTGTGACCAGTGTGGCTGCTTGAACGAAGATGAGGTCCACGCCATATGGGACTGTGTGCAGGTCCGTGAAGTGTGGGAGCAATCCTGTGCTGATGTGAGAAACAAGTACCTGAACGTTGCAAACATGTGGGACCTTGTGAGCATCATGAAAGCTGAAGGAAAAAACATGGAGGTGTTTGTGATGATGGCGTGGCTTATCTGGTTGCGGAGAAACAAGTTGCGCACTAATGAAGCAACTCAGCCATGTTCGAAGATTGCTCAGTCAGCCTCATCCTTGTTGGCTGAGTTTCAGCAAGGAAAACAGGGGCGGGTTTCAGAGAATAGAGGTGGTCTGGTCCGGTGGCAGCCTCCAGCGGAGAATTTTGTTAAAGCAAATTTTGATAGGGCGGTTTTCGGGGAGGAGCAGGAAGCCGGTATCGGTGTGGTGCTCCGCGACAATGAAGGGCAGGTTCTGGCGGCTTTGTCAGAAAAGGTTAGGTTGCCAGTAACAGTGGAGGTCCTCGAGATGTTGGCAGCACGAAGAGCGGCATCGTTTGCAAGGGAACTTGGCTTTAGCCGGGTCTATTTTGAAGGAGATGCGGAGTTAGTGGTGAAATGCTTGCAGTTGGGGTTGACATCAAATGCGTTGACAGGTCACTTAGTAAAAGACTTATGTCTATAAGGGGGTACTTTCAGTCCTCCTCCATCATCCATGTAAGGCGGCAGGGCAACAATGTTGCCCATGCTCTAGCTAGGGATGCTAGGTTTTCATTTCCTTTAAGAGTTTGGATGGAGGAAGTGCCTCCAAACATTTTCAGCTTTGTTGTAAAAGATTTGCAGTAGTTGTTTTTCCCTTCCTGAGTAGGGAGGTTTCTCAAAAAAAAAAAAAGAAAAAAAAAAAGAAGAAGATTGTGAGTAGTCAACATTTTATTCCTTGTGAAATCCACCGTTTACGTTGGTTACTCACAATCACTTAAGTCAACAAATTGTGAGAGTTGCCCTGATGTCTACGGTGTAGTGGAATGAACATTGAATTGAAGGCAAAATGGTACAAAGGTGATAGCCATCAAATTATTCATTAATCAGTAGATTTGGTGTATTTTAATTTGTATTTTTTTATAAAATTATAATAAATTTTATTCATAACATAAATAATACATCAAAGTGTCCTGCTATGATCCAAATATAGAACAATTTTCAATATATGAATAAAAGACAAGATGAAAGATTCACAGAGACAATCTATCGACTTCTGCACAAGAGCTTCAGTGGCAAATTTGGCATCACTCTCAACCGTAAATACTATCCAAACTCTATTCTTTTGCCATGTTCAAGGTCCAATAGATTGCTTCTATTTCCGCTTGGATAGGGATATTTGTGTAAGCCTCCTTTGAACTAGCAAACACCAATGCCCCAGTCTATTCTCTAGCAAAATCGGCAAGCATTGAAAAATCGTTACCAACAACATCATCACATTTGACTTTAACTATATATACCTTTTTGACTATACCTTTTTGTGGCTTAGACCACCGAGCTACTTCTTGAGATTCAGAATTGAGGTAATGAACTTGTCTAGGGCTAGCATGTTCTTAGGCAAGTTTTTATATTCCCCTCATCATCAACTGGAATTGATCTTGATTGTGTTTCCAAACATGTCTTGCTTTCTTAGCTTCCTTCTTTTTTTTTTTTTTTTTTGAGAGAGTTCTTAGCTTCCAAATTTGATCTAAAATCTAAGTTCCGGATAGAGTGAGGTCTTTCTTTTGCACAAATGATAAGTTTAATTATGGTAGAAGGGATATTAGAGCTATGATTAACTCAGCAACATCTTGAAACTGAATCGGATCAGTCTTCACATTCCAGCAATATCCGAACCAAATCATTCAGCAATGATAAGTTTAATTGTTTAGTCAATTCATATTGTGACTAAACAATCCCAAGTAGGGAATACATTTGCTGCAATCCTCCATAAATGCATCTTGAGGTTTCCATTGATTTTTAACCTCCAAATTTTACCCTGGTCTGATTGACCTTTTCTAGGATCTGTAGACTTCACCAAATCTTAATAAGCTGATTTTACTCAAAGTTCACTAGAGTTTGTTCTGGCCCAAATCCATATATCCTCTTGCTTATTAAGGTCTATTTGGTTGGAAGAGCAAAAAAGTAAGAGGATAGAAAATGAGGAGGGGACAGAAAAAATTTAGATTTCTCCCATTTGTGTTTGGTTGAAAGGATGGAAAATTAGAGAAATAGAAAACTTATTTGTTTAGTTGAGTAGAAAATTGAGAGGATGAAAAATGAAGTTGGTATAAATTTATAATTATATCCCTATTAAATAAAAGAAAAATGTAAACATATTTTTTTATTAAAAAAATTGTGTATGGACACTTCAAAAATTTTTTTTTTCCTTTTAATAACTTGCACAAGCCATAGAAAGATGAGCACAAAAAAAAGGCAATTGGACAAAACCCATGTGCAAGTGCACATGGGCATTTTCATCAGTCTAACAAATTAAGCTTTCCTTTCCCAGTTTTCTTCACATTTTGGGGAAAAAACATTTTGGTGAGTTCGGGGAGAAAACACTCGATCAAGTCCCATCACATTTTTTCCCTTTCCCCTCCCAACCAAACACCCATTAAAATTTTTTTCTCTCCGCTTTTCTCTCCTCAATTTTCAATTCTATCTAAAATCCCCCCCCCCCAAACAAACATACCCTTAGGGATTTTAAGAATTGCCTTAGGTGTCCTTGTCAAACCATTGCTTGACTTTGGACATATCCAAGTCCATGAAGATGATTTTGCCGATATATAGGAACTCAACCAATTATTATCCGCCTTATATTTACCCTTTAAGAAATTAGCATAAAAGTACATAACATGGATTTTACGTATGTATCTTATATACGAGGCTTAGATTAAATGGGAGTGTAGTATACTAAATAATACATAATAGTTTATTGCAATAACTGTAACGAGAGAATGCTGATGACAATAGTAGATAATAATTCATCCAATGTGTCTTAGCCTTATCATAATTTAATTCATATATTTAAATTATGGGGTAATTACAATAAGCCTACTTGTAGTTTGGCTTGAAATCACTTTGTCTATTTGTGGGCTATGGTTTAAAGAGCATCACTTTACTTACCTAAGGTAAGTTCTGTTTGTCTCTCGTAATTCACCTTCATTAAAAACAGAGGCAACTAAGTTTTTTTGCTTTCCTTTTATGTCTCTCTTCTCAAAAAAAAAAAAAACAAAAAAAAAAAAAAACAAACAAACAAACAAAACAAAAACAAAAACAAAAAAAATAGACACAAAAACAAAAGAAAATAAGATCAAAAGATGCTATTTGTAAAAATTTAGAAACTCGGCTTAAGAACTCCATTAAATCACAAAATATATTTTTGTAACACACTCAAAAGAAAATAATACAAAAAGGCAAAATTTACTTGCATCCATAACTTAATGTATGAGAAAAAGAACGCAGAAGGAAAAATTTTCTTATCTATACATTAATTTATTTCTCAATCTCTTTATGCCACTCTCTCTCTCTCTGCTCTGTCCTTGTTTCTCTCATCTCTTACACTCCAGTTCAAATCGGCACTTCAATTCAAACAGCGGTAGCTTTAGGTCATAGTGGCTTTGGTGGTGATTGTGGAGGAGCACAAGGTGGTTGCGTTGGGTTGGGTATGGGTTTTGAAGAGGAGCACAACGTTGGGTTGGGTTTGGGTTTTGAGGAGGAGCATGAGGTGGCAGCATTAGGTTGGGTCTGGGTTTTGAGGAGGAGCACGGTGTTGGGTTGGGTTTGGGTTTTAAGGAGGAGCATGCTGGTTTGCGATTTGGGTCTTGGTTTGTAGTCGATCTGATCTTTCTTTCATCTTCAATTAATCTTTAGGAGGAATTACACTTTATCTACTTGTGATTTGCCTCAAATTTAACTTACCCACCCCTGGTTTCATTTTTGACACTTTACCCACATGTGCTTCACTCCGTTACTATTCCGTAACTCACCTCCCTTACAGATGTTGCTCTAACACATTTTTTATATATAAAAAAAAAAAAAAAAACCCAAAACAGATCAAACACTCTTCTCTCCCAAAATACACTCCCATCCACGCGTGCTCACCAAACTAATATCCTAGATGCTACAAGGCAGAGAGTTTCACATAATAGATCGAGAACCATTTGGGGCCATCACAACCACCATTGGAACCCACAACCACTGCAAGCCCTAATCTACAACCACCACCAAAATCAAATCAATCCACAACCCAAAACTACAAAAATAAAATGAAACTCATAAGCAAATTTTGAGAGAGGAGAAATGTAGTTTGATATAAACCTTCGGCATCAATTCCTTTGAAAAACGGTGGTGGTTGATTTGGGTTTGCTGGGTTTTTCACTATGGTGGCAGATAGACCTCCAAAACGCCGGCTTCGGCATCAATTCCTCACAAAAACGATGGTGGTTGATCTGGGTTTGCTGGGCTTTTCACTATGGTGGCAGATTGACCTCTAAAACGCCACCACGAGAGAGAGAGAGAGAGAGAGAGAGAGAGAGAGAGAGAGAGAGAGAGAGAGAGAGAGAAAACAATGTTGTTGGGCTTTTGTTTCAGTCCTAAGAGAGAGAGCAGATCCACCTCATGTTATTGGGCTTTTGTTTTTGTTTCATTGAAATGAATGTCTTCTATTGGGTTAACGAATAATGATTATTCCCTCATGCTTTTATCTGCAATTGGATTAATGTCTTCTACTGCTGTCCTTTTGCTTTTGCAACATGAGGTTTGTAAGGTGGCATAAACCTAACCAGAATTAGTACAAGCTTCAAATGCTAAAAGTTTGTACGTGTGGAGGGGAGTTTGTTTTGGGAGAGAGATGAGTGTTTGATCTGTTTTGGATTTTGTTTTTGATAAAAAATGTGTTAGAGTAATGTCTGATTGGGAGGTGGGTTACCAAATAGTAACGGAGTGAAGCACAGGTGGGTAAAGTGTCAAAAAAGAAAACACAGATGGGTAAGTTAAATTTGAGGCAAACTTGTAATTCCCCCTAATCTTTATGCTTCAACAGGAGTGTTGGTTATGTTTTTTTTTCTTTTTTTTCACTTCCATTTCTTTCTTTTGGCTTTTCATTTTCTTTTCAACTTTACTGCAGATGGGTTGCATCTTGTGCACAATTATTTTTGTTTTTGTTTCAATTCTTTCTCCATTACTAAATATTTAAATGTTTAAATGGGTGCCTTGACTTTTTTTCTTTTTAGTAGCTACGTTGGTAGGGAACATTTTATTGAAATCAGTAGCTATGTTTGGCATTATAGCTTGTCGTCATCATTTAGGTATCAAAATCAACCATAGGTAGTGAGTTTTCTCTTTCTTGTTTTTAGTCCTTAGCGAGGAACTTTGTTGCAGTCCTTTTGTTTTTGTTATTCATGTTCAAGATTTGTGTGAATGGAGAGAGACCAATATTAGTTTTTGATCTTTTTTTTTTTTTTTTTTTTTTTTTTTTTTTTTTTTTTTTTTTTTTTGCGGGAGGAGAGGGATATTAAAAGGAAGCAGAAATACACATTTGTTCTCGTTTCTAACAAATAGAGTTTACTTCAGGTGGGTAAAATGATACATTTCAAACCACAAGTAGGCAAAGTGATTTCGAGTCAAACCACAGATACGCAAAGTGATTTTGGGTCAAAACACAGGTTGGTTTATTGTAATTACCCATTAAATTATTATATTAGACCACTTAAGAGATTTAGAATAAAATAAAATTATTAAGATTCTTTATAAAATTGGGTTTAGGATTTCATTTTAATTTAAAATTTAAGGGGGTTAAACATAAAATTTTGAAAGTTTTATGCTAACTTGTAATATGATCAGGTCACATGGAAATATTGCAACTTCTCTTAATAATAATGGTAAAAATAGTAAAGGTGATCATAATAATAATAATAAGTGGAATTATATACACAAAAGTGGTGCATATCATGCATGACTCATGAGTCATTTTTTAATGCGAAGCTTGCCATGTTTGAGGACAAAAATTGGAACCTTCTAGGTTTTCACTTCACGTAAATTTTGTGAACTTGTAATAGGGCCTCAAATTAACTATTTTCTTATTGGGCTTAGGCCCTGACAAACTATGTTAAAGTGACCTTGGATTCCAACTCTTTCACTATAAGGTCTGCCCCAGGCCACCCATGTTAATTGAGGTCTCTTACATAAAATCTATGAAAAATTGCGTGTACCAAATGTTTTCTAATTCAACACCTACTTATCATGTTACATGCATTGTCACCAACTTTTGGATGAAAAATCCATGAAATCACGCTCACTATATATTTTTATTGGCATTAATATTGGAGTTGACAACCCTTAAAAACTAGGATCTATTGGCTGATTTTATGAGAATGCAACCCATGTGTTATGGCAATAAAGGCCTCCCCAACAACATTGTAAAGTCGATCGCATAGAAGAGAATTTTTCATTTTTTAGATATATGAGGTGGCAATTTTATTTATTTTTCTTAATTCGATAGTTACAAACCTACCATAGAGAATGAGGGATAATAAGGGATAATCTTAGACGTTTTTATTAGAAATACAAAAAAATGCCAATTAAACTACAAGACTCTTGGCATGTTGACAAAATTCTTAATAAAAAAAGTATAAGAGAGTCTTATACATACACATGTAAAACGCTAAAACATAGATCTTACTTTAGGTCTCTTAACATAAGTTCTATGAAAATTTGAATTTGGACCAAATGTTTTCTTTGTGAAACACCTAATTACCATGCCTTGACACCCACTTTTTGATGGGAAATCCATGGAACCTCAAATAACATTATCAAAGTCAATATCGGTAAGCTCTTTTAGCTTCCTCACTAAACTAACAAAGTTAGTGTAAGAAGACCCACCTGATTTTGTTGCTACTTGGGCTCTCTTCTTCCACTCCATGACCTTCTCTCTAATCTCCTTCCCTTTTTCTCCCTCCATCAATTCTCTCACAAGCCCCTCAACTTTGTCTCTCTTCACATCCGTATCAATCTCCATCCCAATCCCCCACTTGTTGCATGAATAAAAGCAATTGGTTTGTTGCTCAGCAAAGAAAGGCCAACATATCAGTGGCACTCCCTCACAAATGCTTTCCAACGTAGAATTCCATCCACAATGAGTTAAAAATCCTCCAATTGAAGGATGACTAAGAACTCTCTCTTGTGGACACCAGTCTGAAATGAATCCTCTTTCTTTAGTCTCCTCTATGAATTCCTTGGATATGATCTCAACTCCACCATCCACAAGATTTGAGCGTATGACCCATAAGAATGAATACATGCTATTAGCAAGTCCCCAAGCAAATTCACTCAATTGGTCAGAAGTCATTATTATTAGGCTTCCAAAATTCACGTAAACAACAGAATTGGGCTCCCTTTTATCTAACCAGCTAAAGCAGTCATTATCTTCCTTCCACAAGTTTGATTCAACAGTCTCCAGCTTTGTTTTTGGAAGTTGTTGATTAAGCATAGACAGTGGACCAATAGTGTAAAGATTAGGATACTTAATTTTGATAGCTTCTAAAACCTCTTCTTCCAAATCATCAAACGTGTTCAGGACAATAGCTCTAGCTTTCACAGCATTATTCACTGATTCTAAGCTGTAATTGAACATTATGTCATTCTCATCGGTGGACCGAAGAAATGTTGGAAGATCTTTCAATCGAATCCCACTCATTTCTGGTATCCAATCAATGGCAGTATCAAGATATCCGTTACTCAAGCAGTCCTCATCTACGTACAAGATTGAGACAAATAAGTGAATAACAAAATGTGTAAAATAAATAAATAAAAACTATTGATGTTATTTAACTTTTTCTTTATGTACTATAAGAAACATGTTTTATTTTATTTTATTTTTTAATTTGAAAGTTCAGAATTCTTCAAACGTTTGACTATTTTCTGAGTGTGTAAACTTCTCATTTCAACTGCATTAGTAACTCTTACAGAAAGCCATCCCTAACTCCGACCTGAAAAAATCAATTTATTTCCCAAACCCAACCCAATTCTCTTCACCCACGACATCTCAAATAATATGTGAAAGTTTCAAGTAGGGGTTTTGGCCATCCCTAGGCGAACCCAATGGGGGGAGTTTATGATATAGAATGCTTTCCCCGGTGGTAAAAACTAGTATTGCAGTGGGTTTGCATGTGTACATGCAAACCCACCGCAACTATAGGACAATACTAGTTTTTGACTTTTCCTTTTCCTAATGGGTTTTACTTTAAACATTTTAAGAGCTATTTTGGAAATTCCAAACCACCGCCAACTCACCAGATTACAAAAATGGCAGGTCAGTTAAAAAATTGGATAGCTTTAAATCAGCAAACTGGGTGGGTTAGTTTTAGTTATATACTGGACACCAGGAACGGAACTAGGATTTGAACTTGGAAGGGCCAAAGTTTAATTTTTTTTTAATGAAAATAAAAATTAACACATATTTCATATTCAACAAAATACTACATATAAAATAAGTATTTCTTAAACATTTGATATTATAAAAATGTCGACAAAGTATAACATACAAAATAAGTGTTTTTTAAACATTTCAACACATTTATTAAAATGGAACTCGACGCTTTTTTAAGTCTTGAAAGTCGTTTATGATTGAACAAAATAATAATAATGAGCAAAAGTAATGAACAAAAAAAAGTTGGAAAAGAAATAAATTTAAATGATGGATTTAAAATCTTACCGAAGCCCAGAAGAAGAAGTTCTATTGGGGACATTATTTAGGAAATGAAATACAGACTTAAAACTACCCCCACAAACTCTATAGTCTATGTCATGTGAAAGAGATGAAATTACGAGTAAAAAACAGTGAGTAGATGATTGGTACAACATAAATTTAAATGATGGATTTAAAATCTTACCGAAACCCAGAAGAAGAAGTTCTATTGGGGATATTATTCAGGAAGTGAAATACAGACTTAAAACTACCCCCACAAACTCTATAGTCTATGTCATGTGAAAGAGATGAAGTTACGAGTAAAAAACAGCGAGTAGATGATTGGTACAACATCAAGTTATAACAAAAGAGAGAATAGCTCACCTTGAATTCAATGAAACTTCTAAAATGAGAGCAATGTTTTGACCAATATTCCTAGCTTCTTTTTTTTTTTTTTTTTTTGGGTACTAGCTTTTTGGGGGGGGGGGGGGGGGGGGATATGTAGGTCCGTCCCTGTTGTACACTAAACTCCTAAATTTATTTTTAACATTTACAAATAAATTTAAAAATTATTTCCTCTAAATCCTGTAAACTATTTAAGAACTTGCAACAAAAATATAAATCATTAAAGAAAATAATAGAAATGATCCACTTTCTCATAAATCAAAGTATAGTAAAAATTTTTTTATTTTTTTTTTTATTTTTTTATTTTATGAACCGAAAGTGTTATAAAGAGAGAAAACAAATTATACAGACAAACAAGCATCACTCCGTATAACAAAAACAAAAGAAGGGGGCTGTTGCCAAAAAAAAAAAAAAAAATTTGAATCATTAGACCAACCCGTACATATCTTACCATGTGCTTTTTTTTTTTAGTTAATACTGAATCATATATGCTTAATACTGATTGGGAAGCAACAAATAAAGAGGACATCAAAAAAATATTAGCCTATTAATCATACCATTGGGGCATAGTTAATTAGAGATATACCTTTCAATGGAAAATAGCCTCTTTCTTTAAGGTCTTCATAATGAAGATAACCCAACGTACCACAACCACTAGGAGTGAAGAGCATCACCTCCGGAATGCCAAATTCTTGGGCAGCCTTTAAGGTAAAGCCCAAAACCCCATCAGAAACTATGCAAGAAACTGGAGGCACATCTGATGAAGCATTATTGAGTTTTGTAATAAGGTCATGGAGTGAACACAACCCATCAACAGACATGGTTGTGCATAAAGCTGGGAGGTCAAGTATTCCTCGCTGGTTTGTTGAAGGCAAGCCATCTGAGATTGTTTCAAACCTGAAATCATCTAAGCCTTTGAGAGAGTCTTGGCCTCTAGACTTCACTATACGATTGTAGTTGAACTCTGTGTGAACAAAAGTGATATGAAAGCCTTTGGAATGAAGCAGTTTGGCAAGTTTTAGCATAGGGTTTATGTGGCCTTGAGCTGGAACAGGAATACAAATGGCGTGGGGTTTCTTCATTGTTGACTCCATTAGAAGCAAAAATGGACAGTGCAAAGCGGACCTTCATCAAGTTCAGAACCAACATCTTGTTTATAAGTGATTTTATTTTATTTTATATACCTAAAGCTAATCTTTGGACTTTCATATTCAATTTCTCTCTTTTTCAATTATGAATTTATTAAACTGGTACAATTAAAATTAATTATCGAACTATATAATAATATAATCATTAAGATTTATGTATTATCAAAATTTTAGTTTGGAGCGATTTTGTTTCCTTGTTTTTTGTTTGTATGGAACGAAACAAATAAAAGTAATATATTATAGTTTCTTATTTAAGTTTTTTATGTGAAAAAAAAAAAAAAAATCAATTTTCATCACCACCAACTTGGCCCAACTAGTAAAGAATCACCACGTGGACCAGGGACGGCGGCACTTGTTTAGGGGGTTGGCTTCAAGAAAAATTATATATAAAAATATTTTTTTATTAGTTTATTTTATGCTTAAGAATATTTTTGCATACATTGACTAAAATCTTGCACACTTTTATCACAGATTAGTACAGCCTAAAGTTAAACAACAATTAGACACAGTGTGTAAGATTTATGTTAGTAATTGAAGGAAAAAAAATAGTAAAGTTAGCAATTATTCAAATATTTAATTGGTTAATAAATAATATAGTGTCAGTGAGTTGCATTTTGTCATTTAGTTTAAATTATTTTTATAAAAATAATGACAATTTCATAAAAATAAATAAATGTTATACATACTTAACAAAATAAATTGGTCAGATGGTTACACATAGTCACATTGGCAATATATAATAAAAATTGATAATGAACTATCATATAATAATTTTAAAATATGAAAAATCAAATAAGGATATTGTAAAATTTCATATATTTACACCTTTTTTTTTGGTTGATGACTCAATATATTGAAGTTCCTTTTCTATTAAATTTTGTTTAATTTAAATTTTCTAATGACTCCCCTAAAAAATTTCCTGAAGCTGCCACTGAAGTTGATCCAACTAATAATTAAAGATAGCTTAAAGGTAAAAGTGATAAGATTAATAGCTCATTTTAATCTAATCTCTTATTAACCTATGGTAATTTTTAACTCATATTTGAGTAGGTCAAAATTGAATACCCCCAACTTGACCTGTTTGTCATATCTTTACTGATTTTTTACACATACAAACCAGTTATGGTACATTCTCAAAAAAAAAAAAAAAAAAAAAAAAATGGAGGACCAATTATATATATATATATATATATGCCACTAAAAAATTGTATGTGAAAGACTAAAATGACACAATTTTACCTTGAATTTATGTTAATAACTTCTGCCGTGCAAATTCAACAAAACATTATATTCTCAATTTATATTTTCTAAATAATATATAATTGCTAATTATAGTAGTTATTAATATTATTATGATGGTATTATCTATATATATATATATATATATATATATATATATTATAAAACCGAAACTTTTTAACTTTTTGTTAATTTCATTAAAGTTCAACGGATAAGTTTTGCATCTCTCACAATTTTTTACATTAGTTTTTTTATTTTTTTATTTTTAATTGGATTTACTTATTTTGATTTTATACCTGACCGATTCACATTAAAAAAAAAAAAATCCTGACCTACGCTATTATTATGCGACTCATTCTCTTCTCTTTGGTTGTCTCCATTCTTACGACTTCAGCCGATCTCTCTTTACTGCTTCCCATGCTCTCTTCACTGTCAAATAAAAATAGTTTGCTGCTGAAGTCTGTCTCCTGACTAGAGCAAATTAGCAAGATCCGAATCCTATAGCCAGCTTTTCAATTCTAAAAGTTATTTATAGCCTATCGAATAGGTTATGGTTCTTATGTAGAACTGTAGATATGTTTCTGTTTTCCATTCAGATTTCTAATTGTTGGTTACTTTTTATGTTTTATTTAATCATTAGGTATCTATGCGTATGGAGGAAGTGGAGCATGACTATGAACAAAGCTTTCACATTCTATTTTCACCACAAAAATCGTAGAGGCTAACGATTGGTCTTTATGTCAAAAGAAGAAAGTGCAATAGGATGGGCATTAGAAAAATGAGAAATATTACGTTAATTATATTTAAACGACAAATTTTAATTTGTTAATTTTTACTGAGGATTTATTTGTAATTCGTTTATTTTATTAAAATTAAAAATTTTTTATTGAAAGTACTTTAAATAAAAGTAAAAGTTAGCTGAAATAGTATTGTATGACCTATGAATAATATCAAAAAGTGCAGTACTTATGAATAGCAATAAAAATAAATTACATAATAAAATAAATTGACTTTTTAAACTTGAGCCAAACCCACACTAGATATTATTAATAGATAATAAAGTAATTTCAATGATTGATTTAAATTTCAAATTAAAATAAGTTAAAATTTATTATTTCAATTTGCTGTAAAATTGTTTTAAAATTATTGTGATCATAAACTATTTCTAAAAAAAAAAAAAAAGTCAGCTATCCGGTTCTCGCGGGACAAATAAAAATAAAAAATTGCAAATAAAACAAAAGCTGAATCATTTGCATTAAAGAAATGGTTTTATTTTTTGGGTTGTGTTACGGGTAGTGCCAACTGACAAGTGACAACTGTACCAGTATCGTTTTATCGAGATGTGCAATCACATGTTACATATATGCATATTATTTTAAAAGGTTTGACGTTAAAATTGGTGAAGCCTTATCAAAAAATAAATAATAAATTTTGTGTGTTTGTTTCTTTAAAAAAAGCAAAACAAAACAAAAGGTAGCTTTTCACGGGATGGAAAAGTCAATGCGTGCTCTTGTTCGCATACAGCTTTTATGACCTTTTTTTTATATATAAAATTAAAAATATAAATAAATAAATAACACCAAAGCTCTCGACTTTTTGTTTTAAGTTCAGAATATGCCCTAACTTTTGGACTGAGAAAGGATCGTTTTGTCTGAGTTGTAAAAGATTTGCAGAAATGTCACGTGTAAATAGAAACCATGACATTATTTTATCCGTAATTGCTTTTTAATTGTTGGAGTGAACGCAACGATGGCGTGGTGGTGGAATGGAATGGCCTATATTGGCGGCAAAAATGGAATGAAGGTGGGAACCGATATAATGATGATGGTGGCAATAATAATTAGATGGATAAATTATAATTTTTTTCATTTTTTCATTTTTTTTATAACCATATTTTCATTACTCTATAGACTCTACACATTTGTCCCATAAGATTTGGATTAAATTAAATTGGTACTAGTTTGATTGTATTTAAAATGAACACACTACAAAAAAATCGACCTGTCCCAGCGTTTTTTTCCCAGCGTTTTTATAAACCGCCGTAATAGGTAAACACAACCCATCAAGAGGCATGGTTGTACATAAAGCTGGGAGGTGAAGTATTGCTCGCTGGTTTGTTGAAGGCAAGCCATCTGAGATTGTTTCAAACCTGAAATCATCAAAGCCTTTAAGAGAGTCTTGACCTCTAGACTTCACAAAGCGATTGTAGTTGAACTCTGTGTGAATAAAGGTGATATGAAAGCCTTTGGAATGAAGAAGTTTGGCAAGTTTTAGCATAGGGTTTATGTGGCCTTGAGCTGGAAGAGGAATACAAATGGCGTGGGGTTTCTTCATTGTTGACTCCATTAGAAGCACAAATGGACAATTCAAAGCGGACCTTCTTCAAGTTCAGACTGGATTGGGTTTTTCAATCATTCGTCGACATGTGCAGTGGGGACCACAAATGCAGTGAACACAAATAATTGCCGGCCTCTGTCGGATGTATATATATATTTTCGGATTTAAAAAAATAAAAAATGTTTCAAATGGCGTCAATTTCTAATGATAGTTTTTTATCATTAGACAAAAACAGCACTGTCAGTGTAATCTATTTTTGGTGTAAGCAGAGATTGAACTCTAGATTTTTTATTTAACTATCAAAAACTTTATTGAGTTAAGTGGAATCAACTTTTTTTCATATCCTAAATCTTGGTTATAAGTGATTTTACTTTATTTCCAAGTTTTAATACACCTATAGCTAATCTATGGACTTTCCTATTCAATTTCTCTCTTTTTATTTTATGAATTTATTAAACTGGTTCAATTAAAATTAATTATTGAACTATAATAGTATAATCATTAAGATTTATGTATTATCAAAATTTTAGTTTGGAGCGATTAATTTGTTTCTTTGTTTTTTGTTTGTATGGAACGAAACAGAAAAAGTAATATAGTATAGTTTCTTATTAAGATTTATATGTGAAAAAAAAATTCATTTTCATCACCAAGTCGATCCAACTAGTAAAGAATCACCAAGTTGACTAAGGGCGGTAGCACTTGCTGTTCAAGGGTTTGTTGGGGACGTTTTTGCGACAAGTGTCAAAAATGCGAAAACGGCCCAAATCTCCCCTTGGGTTCTTTAGAAGTGTTTGTTTATGGAGAATCAAGCCCAAAATTCACAATGTATAAAAAACAAAGGCTAATGGTGCTTTGACAAGAGAAAATCAAAATGCTAAAGACAAAAGTTCAGAAAAAGCATAAAAACATAACAGGTCTGAAACTTCGACCCACAGTCACACAGAAGAGGAAATTGAGGGAGGTCGTGAGGAAGAGAGGGAAGGTTCCCCTGTACCCATATTTCCACCCCCAAGCTTCAGAATTGTGAGAATGTTTCCCGGTTCAGTGGGTTTTAGTTCTCAAGTTTCAGCTCTATGGGGAAAACATGTTTCAACAGGTCTGAAACTTTGACCCGCAGTCACACAGAAGAGAAAATTGAGGGAGGTCGTGAGGAAGAGAGGGAAGGTTCCCTTGTACCCATATTTCCACCCCCAAGCCTCGGAATTGTGAGATTGTTGACTAGCTAAGTGGGTTTTTGCTCTGAAGTTTCAAGTCAATGAATAGAACATGGCTGCCCCCTTTTGAATCTGATTGGGGCCTTTTGTATTGAACTTGGGGTGCTTTAAGTGACTGGTTTTTGAGTAGTGGAAGAGGCTTTTATCCCCTATGATACTATTTTGGTGTTTTGGCTTGGGTTGCTTTTGTTTAGGGAAGAGTTTGGTATGCTTTTAGCATGATTTTGGAAATAAAGTGGGTTTTCTTTAATTGGTTGCCTTTGGTCAGAAATTTCAGACCATTGGGAGGGCCACCTAAGTGAGGGCTAGTAGATGGAGTTGGCCAATGGGAGCCAACTATGTTTAAAAGAAAAAAATGGTTTGGGCAGAAACTTTGGGCCACAGTCACACAGAGCATAAAAGCTGTTTTGGGTTGGAAATTTTGGATACAAGACCTCCTCCATGAGCCTGAGGTGCTACCAGTGTCCCTTGCCCACTTGGTAGCACGCATGGGCTGGGCTCATGCAAAAGGTCCGAAAGGAACCGATCCATACCCTCCAAACCACACTTCCTCAATTTCCCCAATAAATCACATGGGCTTGGGCCATGCTTAAAAAGAATAAAATATAATATAATACATAAATTGAGCCCACAAAGAAGTTGGGCTTAGTTGAATCGAACTTGTACGAAATGTGTCGCGAAAATGGGTATCAACAGGGTTCAAAAAAAATTATATATAAAAAAATATTTTTTTATTAGTTTATTTTATGCTTAAAAATATTTTTGCATACATTGGCTAAAATCTTGCACACTCTAATCACAATTTAGTATGACCTAAAACTAAACAACAATTAGACACTTAGTGTATTATTTATGTTAGTAATTAAAGAAAAAAAATAGTAAAGTTAGCAATTGTTCAAATATTTGATTGGTTAAGTAGATACTTATTGTAATATTTATGTATGGATGGATATGGATGTGTGGGTTAATAAATAATATAGTGTCAGTGGGTTGTATTTTGTCATTTAGTTAAAAATAATTTTATAAAAATAATGACAACTACATAAAAATAAATAAATTTTATGCAAACTTAACAAAATAAAATGGTCACACCTAGCCACATTGACAATAGATAATAAAAACTAATAATGAATTATCATGCAACAATTTTAAAATATAAAAAATCATAGAAGGAAATTGTAAAATTTCATATATTTGCATTTTTTTTTTTTGGTTGATGAATTGATATATTCAAATTCTTTTTCTATTAAATTTTGTTTAATTTAAATTTCCTAATAATTCCCCTAAAAAATATTTTTTGGAGTTGCCATTGAAGTTGACTCAACTAGTAAAAATAGCTTAAAGGTAAAAGTAATAATATCTATTTTAATCCGACCTCTAATTAACCTATAGTCATTTTTAACCCATATTCGAGTAGGTCAAAATTGAATACCCTAACTTGACCCGTTTGTCATATTTTAACTGAATTTTTACACATATATAGACCAGTTATAGTAATCTTGTCATATATATATATATATATATATATTGTAGGGACTCAAAATGTAATGGACCCTAGACAATAAAATTTGTAGAGAATGGGTAGGAAGGACTAGGCATGTAGCGGGCAAGCAACGAATTTTAGGGCGGAACACTCTAAACGAACTGGACTTAGAAGTTCAGGTCAGAAAGACCCTTCCTTTGACTCCGTCTTTTTGATCACCTCCGTTGCCCTTTTTACCCAATGTTTGCAAGGCTGATAGATCCTCCGTTCTCGCCGAGGATCCCCCTCTTTGCTGGGAACCCTCTTAGATATATATCCTTTTTTGGCTTCATCCTCACCATCCATTTGTCAATTATTTGGTTTCTGTCTACAGGGATCTGTCCCATCGTCTGTAATTAGCAGGCTTTATGTTAGTTCTTAGCCGCCTTTGCAGACTTTCTATTAGTTGTAGTAATCGAGGCAACTGGGCTTGCTGGTCACATCACCATTAAAATGGCCAGAATGTTGGTGGGATATTTTCCCTTAAGTGAAGTCGGTGCGCCGAGGACAGGTCATCCTCGGCGCGGGCCTTCGGATGTTTTGGGTTCTTTCCCATTGTCCTCGGTCTCAGCACCGTCCTCGGCGCGGGCCTTGGGCCGCATGTAGTGGGCCAGCGTAGTGAGCGCGATAGGGCCCCACAATAGCCCCTCAAAATTCTGCTGCACGTCCCCTTGGGCAGGGAGGAGGATTTTGACCTCCTCGGCGTTTTTCCTCAGCCTGTTGGCTCTACTTTGTCGTCAGTGCTATCGCTTTTGTAGCCGTTTTTTACAGTTTTCTTTTCGCGCAGAGTGTCACCCGAGGATGGTTGGGCTTGGGTTGTTTGCACTATAGTACTCAGTTCCTCACGATTTTTTGTCTCTGACAGGATTTGTTTATTCGGCACCTAAAAAGGGGATTGGCTTTGCCTCAGTTTTTAGCTCATGACCCGTACGAGAGCCCTGGCTTTGATCAACGTTTGCGCGGCTTCATAACGACCGATTTCCATAGAGGTTTAGGTCTGAAATTTGTACAAGACCTCGCTTTTCCTTAGCTTTTATTTTTTACGGGGAGATTTCCTTCCCGCTGTCCTGAGGTCTTTGACCATGCAATGCGTTTAAGCTTTACTTTGTGCTCGGTTTTCTTATTTTATGCTTGGCTCTCTCTGGGGCTTGGGTCCGAGGACCATGCGATGCCTTGGTTTTGCTTATCGTTTAGCTTTCATGATGACGTGTTTTTCTTGCTGGAAGTATCGAGTTTCTCGATCTCATTTAGCTATCTGAAGTATCTGTTTTCCCCATGAGGCCTGGGTCCGAGGACCATGCAGTGCCTTGGTTCTGTCCAGTACCTAGTTTTCCATTTTAATCATCTGAAGTATCTGGTTTCCCCATGAGGCTTGGGTCCGAGGACCATGCAGTGCCTTGGTTCTGTCCAGTACCTAGTTTTCCATTTTTAATCATCTGAAGTATCTGGTTTCCCCATGAGGCCTGGGTCCGAGGACCATGCAGTGCCTTGGTTCTGTCCAGTACCTAGTTTTCCACTTTTAATCATCTGAAGTATCTGGTTTCCCCATGAGGCCTGGGTCCGAGGACCATGCAGTGCCTTGGTTCTGTCCAGTACCTAGTTTTCCATTTTAATCATCTGAAGTATCTGGTTTCCCCATGAGGCCTGGGTCCGAGGACCATGCAGTGCCTTGGTTCTGTCCAGTACCTAGTTTTCCATTTTAATCATCTGAAGTATCTGGTTTCCCCATGAGGCCTGGGTCCGAGGACCATGCAGTGCCTTGGTTCTGTCCAGTACCTAGTTTTCCATTTTAATCATCTAAAGTATCTGGTTTCCCCATGAGGCCTGGGTCCGAGGACCATGCAGTGCCTTGGTTCTGTCCAGTACCTAGTTTTCCATTTTTAATCATCTGAAGTATCTGGTTTCCCCATGAGGCCTGGGTCCGAGGACCATGCAGTGCCTTGGTTCTGTCCAGTACCTAGTTTTCCATTTTAATCATCTGAAGTATCTGGTTTCCCCATGAGGCCTGGGTCCGAGGACCATGCAGTGCCTTGGTTCTGTCCAGTACCTAGTTTTCCATTTTAATCATCTGAAGTATCTGGTTTCCCCATGAGGCCTGGGTCCGAGGACCATGCAGTGCCTTGGTTCTGTCCAGTACCTAGTTTTCCATTTTAATCATCTGAAGTATCTGGTTTCCCCATGAGGCCTGGGTCCGAGGACCATGCAGTGCCTTGGTTCTGTCCAGTACCTAGTTTTCCATTTTAATCATCTGAAGTATCTGGTTTCCCCATGAGGCCTGGGTCCGAGGACCATGCAGTGCCTTGGTTCTGTCCAGTACCTAGTTTTCTATTTTAATCATCTGCAGTATCTGGCTATCCGCGGCCGTTTTAATTCTTGCCGCGTTTTACACTAAGCATTAAATAATTACAATTTCCAAGCAGAATAATAATAACAATAAATGGTGAAGTTGGTAGAGGATAAGACCTTGCCGTGTCTTGCCTCTTCGTTTGGTGGGATTCTTCAGATAACGAGGCGTCTTTTGGGCTGTCCGGGTGAGGCGTTCTGACGCTTCGGTGTCTTCCCGTTTAATGAGGCGTCCCCTCATTAATACTGACCATGGATTGACGAGGATCTAACGGTTGGCAAGCCCCTTGGAAATTGGGGCGGCATTATTGCCTCCGGAAATCTCTCCCTGGGATTCATTGTGGATTCGGCCCTCATCAATGTTTCTCCCGCTATAAAAGGCGTTCTTAGGGCGAACCTCCCCTTCACATTTGACAAACACTCATTCTGAAACTCCCCAAAAACACATAGCCAAAAATTCTTCAGGGCGCAATCATTCGAGCCCCTTCGCATGAACTGGCCCTGGAAAAGGGCGCTCCAGAGAATGCACAGCCCCCATCAGGAGCTGAGGATGGCATTCCGACTCTGGCCGCCACGCTGGTGTGGAGGTAGGGGAGATCCGAAGATTCTTCTTCTTTTCAACCTAACCGGGGACACAGCCCCCCTCACCACCTGGAGGAGGATCCGGACAGAACGTAACCTCCCTCCCTTGGGTATGGGTCTTTGACCCCCCAAGCAGGCTACAGTGGGGGTCGGAGAGAAACCAGGCGGAACCCAAGAGCGCAACCGTTGGGTTCCGCGGCCTCTTCCACCCCTTAATGTAGCTTTCCTATCTCCCCCACCCTTCTCCCTTCTCACGTCTTCTCTCTTCTCACTTCCGCTTTCTTCCTTCCTCCTCTCGTCCTCCACTTCTTTTTCTGATATTTGTTCTTCATCTCTTCTTTTCTTCATCTCTTCCTCTGCTCTCCTTTTCTATCTTCTGTTCTTCTGCCATTGTTGCTCTCCACCCCTTGTTCCTCTGTCGGCTTCGTCATGTGTCTGCCTTTGTAGTTAGCTTTAGAACAAGCCCCCTGGGCATTACTTGTAAGAGATGTAATCTTTTTTCATATATCAATAAAAGAAGTATACTTATTTCATGTATTGTATATACTCTCTTTTTTTTTTTTTTGCACTTGTTTCTTGTTGTTGTAAATTGCCGAATGAATATTGTCGCTAAGAACTGTGTGGATTTGCATCTTTTCATCGTTTTGTTTTCTTTACGTTGTGCCGCTAACGCACAAGTCCTTCCCACAGACGGCGCCAATTGTAGGGACTCAAAATGTAATGGACCCTAGACAATAAAATTTGTAGAGAATGGGTAGGAAGGACTAGGCATGTAGCGGGCAAGCAACGAATTTTAGGGCGGAACACTCTAAACGAACTGGACTTAGAAGTTCAGGTCAGAAAGACCCTTCCTTTGACTCCGTCTTTTTGATCACCTCCGTTGCCCTTTTTACCCAATGTTTGCAAGGCTGATAGATCCTCCGTTCTCGCCGAGGATCCCCCTCTTTGCTGGGAACCCTCTTAGATATATATCCTTTTTTGGCTTCATCCTCACCATCCATTTGTCAATTATTTGGTTTCTGTCTACAGGGATCTGTCCCATCGTCTGTAATTAGCAGGCTTTATGTTAGTTCTTAGCCGCCTTTGCAGACTTTCTATTAGTTGTAGTAATCGAGGCAACTGGGCTTGCTGGTCACATCACCATTAAAATGGCCAGAATGTTGGTGGGATATTTTCCCTTAAGTGAAGTCGGTGCGCCGAGGACAGGTCATCCTCGGCGCGAGCCTTCGGATGTTCTGGGTTCTTTCCCATTGTCCTCGGTCTCAGCACCGTCCTCGGCGCGGGCCTTGGGCCGCATGTAGTGGGCCAGCGTAGTGAGCGCGATAGGGCCCCACATATATATATATATCTGCCACTAGAAAATTGAATGTACTAAAATGACACAATTTTACCTTGAATTTATGTTTTAAACTAGTCAATAACCTTTGTGGTGCTCTAAAAGATCAACAAAACATCATATTCTCTATTTATTTATTTTTAAATAATATAGAATTGTTAATTGTAGTAGTTATTAATCATAATTTGTATTATTTTATATAAAATTATGTATTCTACCATTTAAAATATGTTGTGGTAAGAGATTCTATTATAAATCTTTATAAAATTTAATTTTGATTAAAAAATATATTAAAATAATAACATAAAAAAAAAGGACAAAATTTAGCTACAAAATTAATTGTAGCCTAAGATTACAATCTTACTCAATATTTTTTTTATTAGGGGTGAATTTTGACAAATCTACTATTGGATTACATTTTCTTTTTATATCCTTTATGTTTGCAAAATTTCTAGAAAATTAAAGATCAATAACTATGAGGTCATCAATAAATTTTTTAAATTGTAAGTTTTTGTAGTTTAAAATTATACATAAAATATAATTTTATAGATCATATAGTAAATAATATCTTATTATTACAAAATTTGACATATGTATTAAGAGCATTAAGAATATATAATCTAATTGTTAGATTTTCAAAATATATAGTAATGTTAATAAAATTAAGTAAGATTGTAGCGTTAGCCTATAACCAATTTGTTAACTAAACTTTGTCAA
Source organism: Quercus glauca (assembly GCA_023736055.1). NCBI lineage: Eukaryota > Viridiplantae > Streptophyta > Magnoliopsida > Fagales > Fagaceae > Quercus > Quercus glauca. The sequence goes on along the minus strand of CM043325.1, from coordinate 26,189,672 downwards.
AAAAAAAAAAATATAAACTTTTGAAGCGGAGAAAATGTGAAAGTTCTCAGCTTCGATTATAAATAGGCGTCCGTAAAAAGTATGATAAAAAAAAAAAAAATTGTTTGAAAAATAGTTTGAGGAATAGAATTTTGAAATACAAGCCTGATGGAAAAGATATCCGACTTTGCGATCCGGCCGAGACAAAAGGAATCACTTTTCATGCAAGTTGTGTGACTGTTGAACAGGAAGATAAACCAATGAGCCAACAATCTATGTATAGTTGACACATTTGAGTTTTGAGTAAAGCATAGCAATCTAATTGAATGATGGAACTTTGAAAGTTTTGTCCGAGAGTGCAATTAGGATTCCAATACAAAAATCAAATAGAGATAATAGACTACTACTTTTATTATGTTCAACTTCCCAAGGTAGGAGTCTTTCTTCTCATCGTGGGTGAGATTTTTTTTTCCACTTACTAGGGGCAGTGGTATTTCCTTCCCATCACTTACATACTGTGATGAGTGGGAGCTGAGTATCGTACTATTGTTTTCTAGTTCTCGGGGCGTCCTTTTCTTTCAACTACCAGACACATTCTGAATTGCCAAAGGAATTTCTTTTCACACACATGGATTCAGATTTCATTGACAGAATTCAGTGGATAAGTTTGACAGAGGAGGAGGGAGAAATCATAAAGGTTCGATCAGACAATTGTGCGAAAATACTCGAAGAATGCTTTTTGAGCATGATGGGTCGTTTTCATACGATGAGACCAATAAACACTCGAGCCGCAAAGAATCATCTCTGATCGGTTTGGAACTTCGGTCAAGACTTGAAGATCACTGAGGTTGGCGATGGCCTTTTTCAGTTTAAATTTTCTATAGAATGTCAACTGAATTGGGTCCTTAAAAATGGTCCATGGAGTTTTGATAACCATATATTGTTACTAAGAAGATGGGAAAAGGGGATGACGGCTTACTCAGTGGAGTTTGAATGTATACCAATCTGGGTATAGGTGTGGGGATTACCTTTCGATCTTATTACTGTGGAGGCTGGCCAGGATGTTGGAGAGAGCATTGGGAAGGTACTGGAGGTTGATTGTAAGGCTAATGCAGCCGACCAAGCCCGTTTTCTTCGCATTAGGGTGGAATTGCCATTGAAGAAGCCAATCAAGAGAGGTGCTCCAGTCCTAAGTCCCGGAGGAGGATAAAGTGTGGATCGCATTCCAGTGTGAGCGATTGGTTGGCTTGTGTTTCAATTGTGGGTTAATTGGACATGAAGCTAGGGATTGCTATCATCCAATATCAAACACCAAGGAAGACAAGCCTTATGGAGAATGGCTCAGGGCTGGAAATAGATTGGCGAAGGATCCAAGAGGGAAGAAACAAGCAAGTCCACCACGGTGTAACATGGAAAAAGCCAATGAACGAGCTAGGGATCTGACACAACCACCCCGAGAGCAACAGAGAGGTGATGCTAACGGCACTGCTGCATTCCGGGGAACCGTTACAAGTGAGGAAATAGAGGTGAATGAATGCATGGAGGAAGGAGTAAATGCACCCGTTGCAAATCAGAGTAGCATGGATCACGCCCTTAATTACTCACATATGTTAACGGATAACTCAGAGGGGGAGCACGAAACCGAGATTTTAGGAGAAAGATCAGTAACTGTGCCGGTTACGTTTATGGAAAAAAATTAATAAGGATATCCGTGGAGCATCAAACTCTAAAACCCTAGCAGCTAAGGCAGGTTTTAATCTGTCACGTGGCTTCACACGTGATAGTCAGAAGAACCTAGAAACTGAAATTCGAAAGTGGAAAAAGAAAGACAGAACCGTGAAACAAAAAACACTGACCCAAGGGTGTTCAAGCGAAGAAAGGAAGGAAGCAGTGGGTAAAAAACGCAGGCTTGGGCCTAAACAAAAGAATGGTAACACAGGCGGAAGGAAAAAAAACAAAAGGTTAACACAGTGATTAATCATGCCCAACGGCAGAGGTTGATGTCCAGCCCTGCCGAGCACAATGAAAATCATGGGTTGGAACTGCAGGAACCCCTGTGTAGGTGTAGCGCTCTCTCACTTGGTAGGGGAGAAAGCTCCCAACATTTTGTTCCTGATGGAGACAAAACAAACGGTGGATGAGATGAGAAAAATTCAAGCAGATTTACAATATGACAACTTGCTTGCTGTTCCTTGTGTTCGGAGGGCGGGTGGGTTAGCCATGCTTTGGAAGGATGAGGTTATGCTAGATGTCCAAACCTACTCCTTGAACCACATCATTGCTGGTATCATGACTGACCTAAACTGCCCTTGGAGACTTATGGGCTTCTATGGCAAACCGGAGGAACAACGAAAGCATGAATCATTGGGTCTTTTGAAACACTTACACTCTAGAGATATAGGGTCGTGGGTGTGCATTAATTGGAGACTACAATGAAATTTTGAGTTCTTCGAAGAAACAAGGTCGTCGTCCAAAACACCCTTGGTTCATGGATGAGTTTCAGAGTTCATTGCTACATTGTGGTTTAGTGGACATTGGTTATCAAGGTAATATTTTTACATGGAGAAATGGTAGACAGGGTGAAGCTTTTTTTCAATAGAGACTTGATAGTGCTTGTGCAACAATTGAATGGAGGGAATTATTTCCACAAGCAGTAGTAAGGCACCTCCAACCATCATACTCAGAACATGATCCAATCTTACTCACTTTGTAAAGGGATACACACAATGGAGGAAGGAAAAAATTTCCAAAGAGATTTGAAGAAAAATGGGCTACACATCTAAAGTGTGAGAGCATTATACGGGAAGCTTGGAGTAGAGAAGCTCCTTTGGGCAACCCCATGTTTCGGCTATTCTCAAAAATAAAGGAGTGCAAATCGACCTTGGTAGCATGGAGTAGAAATAATGGAAGTTTTAAGACAAGGCTTGAAGAAAAAGAAAGGGTCTTGTAGCAGCTCAAGGCAAGGAACGATGCTGGCAATTTAGACTTGATTCAGCCTGTTAAAGGTGAGATTAATGCCCTATTATATTAGGAGGATTTATCTTGGAGACAAAGATCACGTGCTATATGGTTGCCTGCGGGTAACAAGAACACAAAATATTTCCATCAATGAGCCAGCCAACGCCATAGAGAAAATCACATTGCTAGTTTTATGGATGATTGGGGGCGGTGGTGCATATCAAATGAAGATAAGGAGAGGGTGGTGGAGGAATATTTTCAGAGGCTCTACACCACTACAAATCCGAATGTGATGGGGGCAATTTTGGACAAGGTGGATCGGGTTGTCACTCCTGCTATGAATCAAACACTCCTCCAACCTTATTCATCTGATGAGATCAAGCGGGCTCTCTTCCAAATGCACCCTTCAAAGTCTCCAAGCCCGGATCCTGTCTCCTTTCTTTTTTCAAAAATATTGGAATATAGTAGGGAGTGATATTACAGAAGCTGTGTTGTCTATTTTGAACTCAGGTCATTTCTTGAGAAAAATGAATTACACCCACATTGTACTCATACCTAAGATAAATGAGCCTAAAACAGTTGCTGACTATGGACCAATTAGTCTTACAAATGTCATCTCCAGATTGGTCTCAAAAGTGTTAGCAAACCGGCTAAAATTGATCTTGCCCAATGTTATTTCGGATTCACAAAGTGCCTTTGTTCCTAACCGTTTAATTACTGACAATACTATGTTAGCTTTTGAAGTTTTGCATAGGATGAGAAATAAAAGAACAAGGAGGAAAGGGCAGATGGCCATCAAACTAGATATTAGCAAGGCGTATGATAGGGTGGAATGGGGTTTTCTCAGGAACATTATGATCAAATTGGGGTTTGATGTTTGATGGGTTTAACTAACTATGGAAATTGTATGTACTTCTTCATATTCGGTTCTCATAAATGGAGAGCCTAAAGGATACATCAATCCATCTCAGGGTATAAAGTAAGGAGACCCATTGTGTTATGATCCTAGTGTTCCACATGAATTAAGAATAAGCTTAACCATGTGTTTAAAAGCTCTTGGGCTCCCTCCCTTTGTAAGCCGGTTTTCAGGGGTGAGTTCTACCCATGGGTTATAACATTTGGTATTAGAGCCAATCACTACCCCGATTAATCGGGCGTAGTTCATTGAGTATGAGATCAAATGAGTTGCGGTTTTGTGGTCAGATCTCAGAAGGGGTGACCTAGAGGTTGGATTAAAATTACTAATAGTTAAGTGAAGCCACCAAAAAGAGAAAGGGCTACCAACAGGTCAGTGTTGCTAGAATGAGTCGTTATGGACGTCAACTACGGAGCGTGGCGGTATGTTATGATCCTAGTGTCCCACATGGATTAAGAACAAGCTTAACCATGTGTTTATAAGCTCTTAAGCTCCCTCCCCTTGCAAGCTGGTTTTCAAGGGTGAGTTCTACCCATGAGTTGTAACACATTGTCCCATTCTTTTTTCCTATTATGTGCAGAGGGCCTCTCCTCCTTGACTAGATAGGCTGTTGCAGCTCAAAATCTTTATGGGATTTTATCCAGCAGTAATGGGGTATGCATATCTCACCTTCTGTTTGTAGATGACAGCTTCATTTTTTGCCAGGCTATTATGGACGAATGCCAACAACTCCTTCGATTATTACGGTGTTATGGGGAAGCATCGGGCCAAGCAATTAATAGGCAAAAGACTTCAATTTTTTTCATCCGTAATACAAGGCTCGAAGTTAAAAGGAATATTCAGAGAATGATGGGGGCAAGAATTATGGAGGATTGTGAAAAGTATTTGGCCCTCCCAATGATTGGTGGCAAGTCAAAGGTGAATACTTTTAGGGAGCCTCGGGAGAAAATTTCAAAGAGATTCATGGGGTGGAAAGAAATATACATCTCAAAGGCAGGAAGGGAATTTTAATTAAAACAGTGGCTCAAGCAATACCCACCTACACTATGGGAATTTTCAAAATCCCCAAGTCCTTATGTGATACCATAAACTCTACCTCGGCAAAATATTGGTGGGGTCAGACAAAGGAGGAGAAGAAAATCCATTGGATAAATTGGTCGAAGTTATGCACTCCTAAACAAAAGGGTGGCATGGGCTTTAGGGATATTCAAGGTTTTAATCTAGCTTTACTAGCTAAACAAGCATGGCGCCTAATCCATAATAACCACTCTCTATTTCATAGGGTGTATAAAGCAAGATATTTCCCTAGTTGCTCTTTCATGGATGTAGTTCTTGGACACAATCCCTCTTATGTATGGCATAGTTTGCTGGCAGCAAGGGAGATTATTAGGGAGGGAGTGTGCTGGAAGGTGGGAGATGGCTTTGAGTGGAGTATAACTTGCATCACCCTCTCTTAAAAGTTACCATGACTTTTGAGTGGAGTTGTGGTGTGGCTTTATGTTAGAACCCCTTTCCCTCTCCCTTGTGTATGTGTTTGTGTTTGTTTCTCAAAAAAAAGAATGAGTAATTGTCCCACATTGCTTTAGAAAGTGTGTTGTGCGTAGTATAACTTGTCATACCTTCCTTTAAAAGTTACCATGCCTTTTTAGTGGAGTTGTGGTGTGTCTTTGTGTTAAAACACATTTCTCTTTCCATTGTATGTGTGTGTTTGTTTCTAAAAAAAAAAAAGTTTTATTTTTTTACCACTTCATTTAAAATAATATATACAATACTTTAAACTAATATAAAAACAACCTCCACAAAGTCCAATAGCAACAGTCATAACCACCTCCGCCACAACACTAACAGCATTAACCTCCATTGTTGCAACCAAAATCCACCACAAAAAAAAAAAAAAAAAAAAAAAAAAAAAGGCCCAGCCACTACCTTCCTCTTCCAAATCACAAAACAACCACCATCACAATCACAAAACCCAGATTGACAAGAAGAAAGAAGACAATCACAAACCCAGATCGGTGAGAAGAAAGAAGAAAGATAAAGAGGCAAACCCATCACGCCAGTGAGCAAAACACCAAGCAAAACACACACAAACCCACCACGACAAACCTCCACAAAAGCAAACCCATCACGCCGATCCACTGCACCACGACCCACTACGACCTAAACCCACAACCCAGAGACCCATGCCGATCACAATCCGAAGTCACAAACCCACAACCTAGAGACCCATGCCCCCGTCGATCACAATCCGAAATCACAAACCCACAACCAGACCCATGCTGATCACAATTCTAAATCACAAATTTACAACCCACAAATCAAATCACCCCACCATCAAGCTCTACCTCTACATCGGCGGCAACACTCCAAAGGCGCTTGGGCTTTGAAGTTCCTGACTGACGAACCTTGGAGGGGAGGAGCTCAAACTGTGAACCCGAGAGAAACAGAAGCTACGGGAAAGAAAGGAGGAAAGTGAAAGAGGAGAGAGAAGAAAGAAGTGAAAAATAAAAAAGAAATACTCGCATAGTTATCGTTGGAATAAAAAAATAATTTTTGGTTTAAGATTTGTGCTACAGTGAGCTTGTATTAATACAATCTCACTGTAGCAGTATCTCAAAATTTTTGAGATTTGAAATGTTTGATGGAATTGGTTTTTTGGTGTATTGGTACTAAAATTTAGCATATGGCACTTTTAGCATCCTTAATGGGAATGCTCTTATAGCTGCAACAACAAATTTCAGTTATATGCTACAAGTTTTGGCCATATTATAAATAGGGATAGAGCAAGACTTTAGACTTAGGGGGGCAAAACTTACACTGAAAAATTTCTTCACTTATAACTAAATGAGACTATTTTATAGAAATTAATATTTCCAATAGTTCCTTTTGTTATTTATTTAATTAATTTTCAGATGTTTCATCAATTTCAATCCTTATAGCTCTACTGATTAAGAATTAAAAAGAATACAAAAATTAACAAAAAGAAGATAAGAAAAGCCCATATATATATATATATACACACACACACACACAAATTCATAGATGTACAGAAAAATTCTTAGGCTACATACTAAAAAATTTACAAAGTACTCATGGATTAATGCATGTGATTAGGTCCACTTCAACACATAATAAACAAATGTTAATTACTTTTTTTTGTGAAGTATGACATATCATATATCAAATTTATCTACTAAAATTTGTAACTCACTCTAAATATATATTGAAGACAAAACTTAGATATAGTATTTTTCACCAATTAAAAATTTTACAATAATAATATCAATGGACATACACACTACTCAAGGGTATTAATACTAATTTATTGTCAATATCAGTTTTGTATCTCAATTGGTTGACACCTTATAATGTTTTCAAGACATCTAAGATTTAAATTTTCCTTCTTGTTGTAATTATCAATTTTTTTAATAAAAAAAATACTAGTAATTTATTTACACAACTATTCAATTTAAATATATTAACACTAGTTTATTCACAAAACCTCTAAGACTTTCTCCAAAAAAAGAAGGAAAAACCTCAAATGTTTCAACTTTCAAGTTAAACCAATTTAACTAGTTAAATATTAGAAGTATTTCCTTAAAATCTACTAGCCACACATGTAGCCCACTAACTTAGCAAGTCAAATAGTTGTATTCCCTTAAAAAATTAATAGCCACAAACGTAGTCCTCTTAGTTACCCACTCAATAGCTTTTGGCCCCACACAAAAATGAGCTAAGGGTGATTGAGAGTAGTCTAAGTACAAATCATTCATCTCTCTCAACTAAACATTATTCTAAGCAGAGTAAATTGAGTGACTTTACAGATATTACAGTGTCTGGTAAATTTCTTTGAGTTGCCTCCCCATTCCTTAAGAACAACACAAAATGGGATGCCAAAGGGGTTTTCTTTTTTATATCTCACAGTTCAAGGATTTGTTACTTGTTTTGGGGATTTTGTTAATGTTTGCTTGTGGAGAGGCCATCAACCAAAGTGATGGGCTTATTTTTTTTGGTTGGGTTCTAAGGGTCAATTTGTAAACTTTTGGGGAGAGGGGAGGCCAAGAGTAATTATCTTGGACTTAAATATTAAAAAATTCAGAATATATAAGGGGGGGGGGGGGGGGCCGCCTAGTCCATGAACAACTCCATCCCTGATTATAGAAGATAGTTATGGAACTAGAATTTAATTTCAGGGGGCAAAATTTAAAAGAAAATATTTAAAATCTAGCTTAATTTACTCAATTGCCCTCCATATTTGATCATATTTTGAAACCACGGCATGATTTCTTCATTCTCCAATAGTTTTGAATTTGTTCCGCTGGAAGCTTTGCCAAATCCACCTTGATACAAGTTTGTTTAGAAATTTGATTTTGAACTCTTTATTACGCTTAGGTTTCTCCATAATCTCAATTAACTACAAGTTTATACTTCATGAAAATATAGAATAAAAATAATTAATTCATATCTATTGCAATCAAAGTAAGAGATTATTCTAAAAAAATAAATTTATACATCTAATTTGATTTTTTAAAATAAATTAATCTAAAAGTGTTAAAGAGCATAGCCATGAATGAGGGGAAAATTGGAAAAAAAAAATTCGCACTCTTCGCACACATATCCATAATAGATGATTCTCAAAAAATAAATAAATAAATAAATAAAATCCATAATAGATGGGGGTGTCCATATTTTAACACATAAAAGTGGATGTGAAAAAAAGATATGTGAAATAGTGGATGTATAAAGGTTAGAAATTTTTGTTGATTGAATAAACATATATATATATATATATATATATATGTATGTATGTATGTATGTATGTATGTATAACAACAAAACTAGAACTTTCAGCCAAAAAAAATAATAATAATAAAATAAAACTAGAATTTATCGAGACATCTTAATTGAGCTAACAATTTTTTTTTTTTTTTTTACCTTAATAGTTCAAACTCTAAATCTCTCATTCAATAAAAAATAAAAAAGATAAAAACATATCTATTGAAATAATAGGAATCCACTAACATGTCAAACTCTACTCAATGCACCCATGTCAAGTTCTCTTGTTAATAATCTTTTCTATAACTTTAAATTTTAGTTTTTTGTATATTCAAAATTCATTAAAATTGCTTGGAGAGGACTAAAACGATTTTATTGACTAAAACTTCTTCTTATTATTATTTTCAAGAAGACTAAAATTTGCTATCATAATTATTTTTGTAGGGTCAGGGTTTGAGCACTTCTTCTTTTGGATGAGTGGACTCAAGCCCAACTAGCCCAATACAATGAATTTATAGAGAATGAGTTCAAGAACTAGGCCTTAGTGAGGATTACAACAACTAGACATTGTTAGGAGTGGATTGAACAATAAGGACGTGGACTAAAGTGTGAAATTCTGTCCTCGGAACTTATCTGGTAGACTTATTGTTCCTATTATTTCTTCAGTACTTGGTTATCAAGGTTTCAAAGATGATACAAATTGTTACAGTACTCTCTGATTCCAACCTTTTATCCTTTTTATGGAGAGCTTCTTACATTATATACTCCCTTCTCGTTGATCTTGGCCCTCCATCTGTTGATCATATAAGTCACTACCTAAGTGCATGTCCTTTTTATCGCCTTCCCAAATCCTTTGTGAGTTGCGGCAACCAAGGTAGTACTATTCTTGGGTCATTTCTTTATTAATGCGGCCAGAACGTTAGTTGTGGACATTTAATGCGGAGGCAACAGTTTCTCCTTAAATTGCTCCTCCATCATGCTCTCCTGGCTAACCCATTGTACTTGTTCTTTTTCTTGGGATGCTCTGGGAGGATGTCTTTGATAGCGTGCCGCTCTTCCTTTCTATGATCTCGGTTAGCCGAGACAAGATTGTCCTCGGCGATGTTTCTGGGCAATTTGGGCTTTCTTTGTTCGTCCTTGGACTTTTTTTCCTCCTTGGTGTGGGTCTTGGGCTTAGTATAAAGTGAGCCAGGGTTACCAAAATCTTTGACCCCACAATTTTCATTCCAAACATTTCTATATGTTTTTCACTATCATTTTAACACCCCCCCCCCTAACCCCCATCGGGCAAACCAAAAAAAAGAAAAAAAAAATATCAGTAATAAAAAATGGAGAGGCAAGAATTAAAAATCCAAGAATTGTCAGATCAGGCTTTTAAGGGCTCGTTTGATAAGAGATTTTTAATAACATTATTTAAGTATTGTGGAAATACATTTGGGTGAAAAAGTGTTGTAAAAATATATGTACTGTTGTTTAAACAATAGTATTAAACAGTCCCTAAGGTTATAAATAACTAAATAGGTTACAATTGCGGTCTTTTGTTTTGTAATTACTTTATAAATTAATACATACTAAAGAGAACCAACGATCCGACCTTAGCTCAGTTGGTAGAGCGGAGGACTGTAGTGGGCTTACTCAGCTATCCTTAGGTCACTGGTTCGAATCCGGTAGGTCGGATTTACTTTAAGTTTTTCCCCTTTTTTTTATGATTAAAAGATGAGAGCTCTATCGTCTTTGCTCAAAAAAAAAAAAAAAAAGGACGTCGAGCCCACTTACATTATTATTATTATTATTTTTTTAACACACTTAATTACATTATTATCGTTAACATTATTTCACATCCATGCACATTCTGTCTTTCTTCTTCCTCTTAGTATAAGGTAAAAATACTATTTTCCAAACACGATGACCCAAATGAATACACCCCCGGCCACTATCAAATCTAAAACCTTACAATTAATAAGTATTATTTTTTTCTTACTTTTTTATATAACCTAATATTTTAATAATTATATCCCATATTGAAACAACGATGAAAATAATCAATTTGTTCCCATAAAGGAGCACAAGTATACATACATACATATATACTTGGGAATAGTAACAATGAATATGTTTCTTAAAAAAGAAAGATAATGAATATGGAAATGTGAACTACAACTATAGATTTCATTCAATGAGGAAGGAAATTATTTTTCATGTTAAATTTATTTTTGGTAGTAAGTTTAAAAAAAAAAAAAAGTGACAATGAATATGAGAATATATTCTTTCATAAAATGAAATATTATCTTATGTCAAATTTTCCATAGACAATTTTGGTAGTACAAGTTATTAAAAAAAAAAAAAAAAAAACCCAAAATCAATATGAAAAAATGTAGCATAAAATGTAACTATATATCTCATTTAAATGCAAAAAGGTCTTCTCAAATCCTCCCTAGTTCGCAAAATGGGAGAGGGTGGATATATAATTATAGGATATTATATCAAGATTTGCACATACAACATCCATTCACAATAATTATACCCTTTTTAGATTGTCAATTGTCCATATTAAAATGGTCCACCCAATAATGCCACTTTTCTTGGTACCTTAGCCTTCCAAATAGTATTCCAAGAAAAATCCACCCACTAATGGCCATTGAGGTGGCTCATAAAGACCTAATTTTAAATTTACCATTCTTGGTTAATCTCCCACTCAGTCTATCCTCCCCTACTATAAAGGAAAGTTAGAATATAAGAGTCTTAACTGACTTGAGCTCCAAATGCTTCAAAGAACTAAAAATTGTAACATTCCAAATTTTTTCTCCTCAGAAAATTATGAGTAAATTGAACATTCAATATCCATTACTATACTGAATAAGCAAGAAAATTTGAGATCTTTTCTTCAATATAAATTCACCAGATCAATGGCCATCCCAAAAGTGCAATTTTCTACAATCTCCTATTTTATAATGGATAAAATAGGAGAAGGAATCCCATACCCTCTTTACACTTTGAATTGAGATCAAGTGCAATATTTATGAATGGTTGAGATTGATAATTGCAAAAAGAAACTTTCAATCTCAACCATTGATTAAAAAAGATTAAGAAAAAAGTTAAGAGAAGTAAAAAGTGAAAGTTAAAAAAATGAAAAGTGAAATATTTTTGTGAGAGTAGATAGGTTGAATTGTACCAGATCTTAATCCACACTTCTCCACTACCACCCAACAAATGATTCTGTGATTCCTTATGTTGTCCAAGATCTCCAAGCTTCCCCTTTTAAGCAAAGAGTTAAGGTGATTACTTGTGAGTTGTGAGTTACAAATTACAATTGACCTCCCCCTTTTTTCTTTTTAGTTTTTTTAGTTTGTTCAGACCTTATCCTCCAACCTCTAGAAGGCCGGGAGAGAGAGGAAGTGCCATATGGGACTATTCATCACATTAATTTTTAGAGAAAATGTTTTATAAAATGCATTTCTAATTTTCTTCTGTGATTTACAATTGTTCAAATTTTGTAAATGTTTTAATTTGTATATGCAAGGTTCCAAAGCAGTTTAAAGAACTAAGGGGGTGTTTGGATTTTGAGTTTCCATAATTCGTAACTCTGTTTCCATAACTTATAACTCAAAAATGGTGGGACCCAGCTCTGAGAAGTCCGTTTGGATTTTGATAACTTTGTTTCCAGTTTTGTTTCCATCACTTAATTCTCTTATATTTGAGTAATGAGTTAAGGAAACTGAAAACACATTTTATCTGTTTTCAGTTTTCATAACTCTATTTTCAATGGAATTTTTGTAATTAAAATTACATATGGGTCCCATAGTCAGACCTTTTGCTCTCTCCAATAGACTTTATCTTTTTTTTTTTTTTGTCTTTCACGGGTCTAGGACACACCTCTTTCTATTCTCCTCTTCTTCCTCTTCTTCTTTTTTTCTTCATTTCTTTTCTTTTCACTTTCTGGGTTTGGTTCTTTTTTTTTCTTCTTTTCTTTTCTTTTCTCCTTTTCTTTTTCTTTTTTCTTCTTTTCTTTTCTTTTTATGTTGGTTTCTGGGCTAGGGGTTTTTTTTTTTTTTTTTTTTTTTTTTCACTGGGTTTCCATTCCTTTTTTTTCTTCTCAAGTTCGTTGAAGTTGTTGCCGCTGTTGATGTTGCTGTTGCTGTTGCTATTGCTGTCACTATGGGTTGTAGTGGCGGCTGCGGCAGTGTTTTTTTTTTTTTTTTTTTTTTTTGGGTTTTTGGAAAAGAAAAATACTAGATAGCCTAATAAATTACTGGATAGCCATTTGGTTATATTGTAGATTTGGAAAAAGCATGAAAATAAGGATCATGGTGGGCTTGATTAAAATATGTGTTAACATGGATGAAGAGAAAAGCTAAGAAAAATAGGGGAAAACGAAGAGAAAAGCAGAGAAAAACGAAGGGGAGAGGCAGGAGAAAAAGAAAAAAAAAAAAAATAAAAATAAAGAGAAAAGTTAATTGACATTGGGTCAGTATGTGGGTTTCACAAACAGTTGAAAAATATTGAGTGATAACAAGTGAGTGATGGTGCCAAACGAGGTGGTGTGTAGGGAGTTGGGTATTTTAAGTGATAAGTGATGAGTGATGAAAATTGAGTGAGGAGTAATAAGTGATTAAAAAAAAAAAAACAAACAAGGCCTAAGACACCAACCAATCTATCGGTATTTACACAATCCTATTACCTATTTGAAATTTTCTTGTTTTTAGTTTTTATTTAACTTGGTTTAAACATAAAAATTCAAATGAAAACATAGATATTTTTTTTTTTTAGAGATTTTCAACCTATGGCGTCCGCTTCTGATGATAGCTCTTTATCATCAGACCAAGACGCCAATCAGTTTTGGGTATAGGCGGGGATTGAACCCCAAATCTCTTATACAACCATCAGAGATTTTACCAATTGAGCTAACTGGAACCCACAAATGAAAAACATAGATATAAACTTCACTAAGCTGTGAATTTCTTCTTAAAAAGAAAAAGAAAAAAAAAAGCTGTGAACTTCATGGAGTGAATACTATATTTTCAAATTATTATTATTATCAATAAAAAAAAAATGATAACTCTCATTATATTTCTTAGAAAAATTACAAAAAAATAGTAATTATCTAAAGATTAATAAATACAAATTTACAATTAAAATAAGATTTTTTTTTTTTTTGGTTAAAAATTATTGATAACCAACTAAAAAAAAAATACCCCCTCGTCAAGCTCAATAAACTAACAACAAAAAATTTAACATTTGATTCTCTTTTGAAAAAATTCAAAAGATAATCAAATCTTCTCCAAAAAAAAAAAAAATCAAATTATTCATTTCGAAAATTTAAAAATTTATTTACTTTGATCAAAATTTTAATTAATCAAGGATAATTCAATTAGTTCAAATTTCTGGTTAAAGTCTTTTTTAGCGAAGTCTGTTCCTTTTGCCTCTTCGTTAATAAGCTCGACTTTCTTGTGCAATACAATCAAAACCTAGTTTTGATTTGAACTCACATAGACAGACCGCGAGTCATAGGATGAGCCCAGCAAGGATCCCATAGCTGCAAAGATTCTGTGAAAGATACAGAGACAGAGAAATGGGAAAAGTAGCTGTGGCAGTGATTGTGAGTTTGTGGGTCATTTCTGTCTCCATTCTTGTTAACCGCATAGTTCCAGAGCCTTACATGGTAAGTCCCAAACCCCAAACCCCAAAAGAATATGAATGTTTTTGATAAATATTTCTGATTTTTTTTCTTTTTTTCTTTTTGGGTTGATTGCATAGGATGAAATATTCCACATACCTCAGGCGCAACAGTACTGCATTGGCAATTTCAGAAGCTGGGATCCCATGATTACCACCCCTCCTGGCCTGTACGTCCTCTTAAACCTTTTGCATTTCTTTTCTAATCTGTTTTTTTTTTTTTTTTGGTTGATGAATTTGACTTCCACTAGTTGATATTTGAATTGGGTATACACTTGAATGGGCAATTTAACAAAGAAAGATTGAGTAAAATGAGAGATTAAGTGGGTCATATTTAACTTTCACTTGTTAATTGGTGTAGACCTAGACATCTTGGGTTCGATTCTTAGTATGAGTTCTCCTGAATTACCTAATACACGGTTCTGGCAGGTGGGGTCGTGCGTATCCGTGGTGTACTCCCTGGGGTGGTCCGTGGTCCAAAGGGCCCTGCGTTGGGTTCCCCACACACACAAAATTGGTGTTTCAATGTGAACTATCTACCTTCCTTTTGGAAGCTTTTTGATTAGAACTCGAATCTCAGTAAGACTTGGATATGACAAAAACTTGCACTACTTCACTAGAACTATTAGAGGGGAGAAGAGAGGATTTTGGTGTACCTTGCGGTGCTTTTGGAATTAGGACCATTAGCTATTGATTTTCTTGCTTTTCAAATGGATTTTCAGTTGAATGTGGCTTTTGCTTTGGTTGAACTTGTATTCTGGGCTAAGGGCAGAAAAGCAATGAAAAGATCGTCTAAAAGTGGGGTTGTAGGTATTATGAATTATAATAGTTGTTTGTTACCATGACTATGTATTGATAAAAATATAAGCTGCTTGAAAATTGGAAGTTGAGCTTTGCTATTTCAAGAATGATTTGTCTTGATATATCATTTTATGCATGTGATGGGATATCAACCATTCTACGCTTGATGGGCTTGAAATGCTGATTTTACCATGTTGGCTTAGTCCTATATGGAACAAATATGTTGATAAAGGAGTTGAAACATGAAATTTAAAACTTTTGCGGGTACTATCTTTCACTTGTTCATGTTGCTTCTTTGTTTCCAAGCATATTTATAGTACAAGCAGCAGCATCATTTTCTGAAGTCTGCACCACTGCCATTCTTCGATCTGTAAATGGCGTTTTGGCAGTATTATGCAGTATAATTGTGTATGAGATAATTACCCTCTTGAGACCAACTCTTAGTGAAAGAAAAGCAACAATTTTTGCAGTGGTCCTAGCTTTATATCCCCTTCACTGGTTCTTCACTTTTCTCTATTATACAGATGTTGCATCGCTTACTGCAGTGCTTGCTATGTACCTTGCATGCTTGAAGAAGAGTTACTGGTGCAGTGCAGTGGTAAGGCACTAAACTTAAGTCTTTTTCTTGAACCATTAAATTTGTTTGAAAATCAATAGATTTACATACTCAAACAAAGAAATACTTAATTACATTCTAGTGGTAAAAACTAATTTCATTTTGTTATACGTGGCTTGGTGCCTTGGCTGTTGTCATTCGGCAGACGAATATAGTTTGGATGCTTTTTGTTGCATGCACTGGGGTTATAAATATTACTCTGATCCGTACAAGAGATAATGTAGAAGAAAATAATATTGACACAGCTATCAGGAAAACTAATAGATCAACTTCCAATGATAATGTTACATCAAACTCAAATTTGAGAAGGAGAAAGTTCAGTAATGCCTTGGGTACTGATAAACAATCTATGCCTAGTGCAAGCTTCTTTTCAGCAAATCACTCATCAGGTTTGTTAATTTTATTTATTAATTTATTTATTTTGAAGATCAGCTTGTTAGTTTGTAACAGATGTAATCGTGTTATGTTATGATGAAAGTTAATTTACTAGATTAACTCTGTTTTTTCTATAAGCAATGGAAGATAAGCCTGCCAATATGGTAGCTTGCCAAATTGGTTCTTTCTGCCTCACCATCTATACTTTTTGTTCTTGATCCTTATGATTCAGTTACTGGCGCTGTGTTGCAGGTTTGCTTGATGAAGTTGAGGTCATCCTTTTAGCATTAGGGCATAGGAAGTGGGAGCTTTTGGTTTCCTTTAGTCCTTTTCCCATGGTATTTGTGTCTTTTTTAGCTTTTGTCCATTGGAATGGAAGTGTAGTTCTAGGTATTGTTCATGTTTCTTCTTTTAACTTTGAGGCATATGAAGGGCCTTTGTTGCTTGTCTCTCACTATATGTCCTGATATGGCAGGTGCAAAAGAAGCTCACACAGTTTCACCACATTTTGTGCAGATCATGTATTTTGGTCTGGTTTCTGCTCTTGCTGTGGCTCCTCTACACTGCAGTATAGGTCAAATTGTGGACCTGTTCCAGTCATTTTGGAAGAGAAGGCCCATCAGTTTCTTTCAAGTGCTCATAGCTGTTATTGCTGGCTTCTTCTCTGTACATTTTTACAGGTCAGAGAACCAATTAGCATCCTAAGCAAATTGCCATAGGGACTTCTTCATTTGTCTGCTACACCTAGTTGAACTTGATGCTTTTAGAGTAATACCAAAATAAACTTAATTGAAGAGAATGCTATTCATGTTTTTGATCTGTGAATTTATGTGTGAATTGGGTTTTGTTACTACTTGTGGTGGGTCTACCAAAGTAATCTTATATGAAAGGTTTTTTTTCTAGTGCTTTTTGCAATCTCACATCCTTCTATGACACTTTTTGTCCTGCAAACTTTTTTCTACATTTTTATCTAATCCAAGGGGTGAAAGAAAGTAATGTTTATACTCTGCAGTTTTTGCAATCTACTAATAAATTGCAATTACTGACATACTTTTTGTTTATATTACTGTTTCATCACATGGTTATTTGACTGTTTCAGCATAGCCCATCCCTATCTTATAGCTGACAATCGGCATTATCCATTCTATCTCTGGAGGAAGGTCATCAATGCTCATTGGTCAATGAAGTACCTTCTAGTCCCGCTTTATGTTTATTCATGGTTTTCCATCCTCAGCACATTGGGTTAGTACAAGCTCTTATCACTTATTGTCACAATACTTTTTTTCCCCAACATTAACAGAAAATGGAGTGAATGAAAACATGGTTAATGAATCCTGCCTTGGCATCTATCATTGGCAGGAAAAGTTCAGAGGAAGATATGGATCTTAGCATTTTTCTTGGCTACTGCTGCAGTCCTGGTACCTGCTCCATTGATCGAGTTCAGATACTACACGATACCATTATATTTCATGATACTCCATTCCCATATTAATGATTATCAAAGCTGGCTTCTCATGGGACTAATATATCTAGCCCCCAATGTCTTCACGATGATGATTTTTTTGTTCCAGCCTTTCCATTGCGACCATGAGCCTGGGATCCAGAGGTTTATATGGTAGGGAAGTATCTAAGAAATGCCTAAGGGCACCGTCATATTTTAAGACAAATCATTTTTGGGTGGTAAGTGTTTTTTGTATGGTGATTAGTTGGAAATAGGGTTTTGCATGTTTTGGAGGTAGAGAAAGGAGGGTGGAATTCTTGAGTGGCACAAGTAGTTTAGTTTCACCTATGCTACAGGTCGTGATTGCTATTTGTCAAGTGAAACCTATGGTACTAGTCATTTGTAAACATGGCAAGATTTTTATGAAAATCAAGATATGAATCATAAAAGCCTCACAACTTTTTTATTTTGAAACTTTTTCTTCTTATTTGCAGCTGATATTTATTAGAATCCTGGTCATTACATAAAACGGTTCTTAAAAAAAGCATACAAAAAAATGTTCTGGAGTGCATTCCATAATAATAATAATAATAATAATAATAGTAATAGTAATAGTAATAGTAATAGTAATAATAATAAAAAGGCAATTTCATCATCCAAGACCAACCAGACTTCCACGCTATCACTTTGTCCCCTTTTCTTTTTAAAGTTGTGTATTAAATATAATTGGTTTTTTTTTTCTTGTTTTGTTTTGTTTTTTGTTTTTTTTTTTTTTATGTTGTTTTTTGTTTTTTTTTTTTTTATAGAATGAAATATAATTGTTATTGAAAAAGATAAAATTATGTGTTTTTCATTGGTTAATACACCTATATATTTAAATTTAATTAGAAACCTAATATATTGCACCTTTGCACCTCTGTCCTTTCGTAAGTGTAATTTTGACGGGAGCTTATGCGTATAAAAATATTAATAAAGATCAATTTATAAAAGCCAATAATTTTCTGATATTGATAAAATTAAAATTTTAATAACAATTGAGACTGAGAGGCACCTAATTGCTTCTTGAAAATAGCTGGAACCTCTCTAATATCCAAATTTCTCTACCTATGTATATTTTAGGTATGAACTTCTCTAATAATCCTATGTATTGATCATATGTCCAAATGATCGATAGCAGCTTATCTTCCGCAAAATATAGCTTTATAATGTTTTGCAAATAACTTTTTGTAATATTTTGTAAATATGAAATTTCAGTGATACTAATTTTTTTTAATCAACAAAGATACTAATTTCAAGAAAACAACTTTCTTGAAAATATTTTAAAACAAAAACAAAACATATTGGAAAGAGAGGCGCTTTTGTCCAATGCATTGAATGGGACACGAGATCGACATGTGGTCAATGATGGACATGTGTTGTGTTCGTACCACATCCAGTACTCAAAATGCATTGGACAAAAACCAACCCCTATTTAAGTAGAGATGGTAAAACAAAATGTACTTTTGAACCATATGTTTAATAAATAATACTCATTTTCATTGAGGAAATTGCTAGAGGCACCAAAAATATATTTTTTCACACCCTATTACTTATTCATAATGTAGTGGAGTCTAGATAAGGTGAATGCTTGTGAGATGGTATGAAAAAGTTAGTACACTGCTCTTTCATTAAGAGCGGAAAATAAAGAGGGTTAACCCCATCAAAAACATTTAAGAAAGTAAATTAATATGTTGAGTGAAAACTAAGTACAAATACTAATAAAAATGTGCATGCATAATCTCGAAACTATTTAGTTTAAAAAAAAAAAAATGAAGAAATCATTCCTTTGGAAATATTTGACATTGTCATCTATTTAATAAATTGCATTTATAAGAATATTGAACGGAGAGTACTGCATACTCTTCTTTTTTAGGCCAGGTGTTTTTTCTTGTATAATCTTAAACATCCACAGAGAAGAATGACATGTTGAAGAGTTTATCAATGAAAAGTGAAAACTGAAGAGGGCGCTTCAAAGAAGCTAACACATTTAAAAATAAACAAAATTTCAGTTTGGGCTATAAAGTAAGGCCCTAAACTATAAATTAAAGAATGGGCTCTATTATATTTGGTTTATTTACTGTCCATTTATTGGGATGATTTGACAGAAAAAAAAATAATTGGGACGATTTTGTGGGATTTCGATTTTTTTTTTTTAATTAAAATTTTTGCTAGGGTGTGGGATTTCTATTTGATTTTGATTAAGGCTTGGTTCCATTCTATTTTTTCTAACCTTTTTATCAAAACAACAGAATGGGCTCTTTATATTTGGTCTATTTACTGTCCATTAATTGGGATGATTTTTTGTGATTTCGATTAAAGGTTTGGCTTCTATTCAATTTTTTCTAACTTTTTATCAAGAAAACAGAATCGGCTCTATTATATTTGGCTTATTTACTGTCCATTAATTGAGATGATTTTGTGGGATTTTGATTTGATTTTGATTAAGGTTTGGTTCTCTTAAGAAGACCCAATCTTATCTCAAGAATTTTCACTCCTAGAAACAAAAAGTAGGTTATATATATATATATATATATATATATATATATATATATATATATATTATGGAGCAGACAAAATGCCATTTCAGTTAAAATTGCTTAATAAGTCTACC
Organism: Quercus glauca; assembly: GCA_023736055.1. Taxonomy (NCBI): domain Eukaryota; kingdom Viridiplantae; phylum Streptophyta; class Magnoliopsida; order Fagales; family Fagaceae; genus Quercus; species Quercus glauca. The sequence goes on along the minus strand of CM043325.1, from coordinate 26,169,487 downwards.
AATATAACCCAAATTAGATAAGCAATCCATTAGCAAAACTGGATTTTAGCTACAGTCTTAATTATCCAATAATAGATAACATCTGCTTTGGTAGCCATGTTTAAAATCTGTTTACTTGATTTAAAAACAAAAAAGAGATAGACGTCCTATCAAAAAAAAAAAAAGAGATAGACATATAGTAAGACAAATTTTGTGACTGTTTTTAATCATTCCGAACTGGCTTAGGTCTAGTGCTCTTATACACTGCACTTATTGGAATTTGAACATATGTCAAGTAATTGTCACTTTTTCATTTGATAAAAAAAATATTATTTTATTTATTAGTTAATATTTGGGCTTAATTAATACAAAGAAAGAAATAAATTAAGATTTGGAAGTTTTTTTCTATTTGGAGGCTTTAAGTGACCACCTAATTTGCTTATACTATAGAGATGGCCCTGATTACATCTTTATTTGCATAACCATGTATTGATGGGTGTAGAATTTAACCAAAGTGGATTTAAACATTTTTTGTAAATAATATTGTCCATATTTATTGTGGGGCCTAAGAATTTGGCAACCTCAGTCCACTTTATATTAGTCCCAAAGGCCCATGCCGAGGAGGTAGAAATGTCCGAGGATGAAAGTAGGAAGCCCAAGTTCTTAAGAAACATTGCCGAGGACGATCCTGTCCTCGGCCAGCTGAGATCATAGAAGGGAAGAGCAGCACGCCACCAAAGGCAACTTCCCAAACCATCCAAAGAAAAAGACAAGTACAATGGGTCAGCCATGGAAGCATGGTGGAGGAGTAATTCAAGGAAAAACTGTCACCTCCACATTAAATGCCCACAACTAACATCCTGGCCGAATTGATGAGGAAATGACCCCTGAACAGTGCTACCTCGATTACCACAACTCATAGAACGCTAGAGAGAGTGTCTGATGGGACAAGCACTCAAATATAGGCTTGGATGACTAACAAGTGGAAGACTAAGATCGTTTAAAGAGGACTATATAATAGGAGAAACTCACCACAGAAGGAGAGAGGGGGGGGGGGGGGGAGATAGTACTGTTACAACTCTTGTAATCAGAATCATTTAATATTTCTTAGAACAAATCTCCTCGGACTATGCCGAGAACAACCTTTCTTTGATAAACTCAGTTCATCTCTGTTTGATTGTCATGAACACCATATTAACTGTTGTCCATGCGTTAAAACTTAGTTCTTAAACTCATTATCTACAAATTCATTGTATTGGGCTAATTGAGCCTGAGTCCACTCATCCCAGAGGAGAAGTACTCAAACCCAGTCCCTACAATTGGTGCCGTTTGTAAGAAGAACTTGTGTGATAGCGAGTGCAACGGTTAGTTAAGGTGGGATCAGGCCTCCATCAGCAAGAGTCCTTGGGGAAAACCATTATGGTGGCTAGTTTACTATGTGAGTAAGACATTACATGGGTCACAGTTCTAGGGGCTTCTGACATCAGGTACATGCCCCGTACCTCTGTCAAGAATCAGGTCCTCGCGAATTTGGTGGCCGAGTTCGCTGGACTTCCGTTGGAGGAAGTGGCAGCAACGTAGAATGATTCAAAGGGGCTCCGCAGCGGAGCTAGTTCTAGAAGGTACATATGGATACCTTCTAATCTATGGAAGTGGTTAAACGGAACCTTAGTTATGGCGGATCCTTGGACCTCCTGCTTTGGGGGAATTAACACACACTGACAATTATCTAAAGTATTAGACAGAACCAAGGTCTTGCATGACTCCTTGGACTATAAACCTATTGGGAAACTAATAACTTTTGACAATTATCTAAAGTATTAGACAGAATCAAGGTCTTGCATGGCTCCTCAGACCACAAATCTATGGGGAAACTAATAACTTTTGACAATTATCTAAAGTATTAGACAGAACCAAGGTCTTGCATGGCTCCTCAGACCACAAACCTGTGGAGAAACTAATAACTTTTGACAATTATCTAAAGTATTAGATAGAACCAAGGTCTTGCATGGCTCCTCAGACTACAAACCTTTGAGGAAACTAATAACTTTTGACAATTATCTAAAGTGTTAGACCGAACCGAGGTTTTGTATGGCTCCTCGGACCACAAACCTATGGGGAAACTAATGACTTGCGGCAACCGCCTAAGGGTTGAACCGAATCAAGGTGTTGTATGGATCCTTGGACCACAGCCCTTAAGGGGATTAACTACTTCAAGCATTTATCTAAGTGATGAGCAAAATCTAAAAGAAGTCCAGCTCCTCGGATCGCCTACCCTTTCCCCACACAACAAAGATGTCATACAAGCATCAATTATATATATATATATATATATATATATATATATATATATATATATATATATATATATATATATATAGTTGGGTTTAAATTACACCTGGTATAACTTTAAGTAATATTACACCACTTAATAACTTTATATTGAATTTATATTTTGAAAATCCAACTGTTGATTTACATGTTCTATATATTCTTAACTTACATGCCAAATTTCATGCCAATCAAATATAATTTACCATTTGATCTATAAAATAATCTTTTATGCATTATTTCAACCTACAAAAACTTGAATTTAAATAAGAATAAAATTTAGCTACAAAATTAGTTGCAGCTTTAGGCTACAAACTTACTTAATATCTTTTTATTGGAGGTGAATTTTGACAAATCCACCATTAGATTACATCTTCTTCTTATATCCTCCATGTTTGCAAAATTTCAAGAAAATTAAAGATCAGTAGCTATGTCATCAATAAATTTTTTTAAATTGCAAGTTTTTGTAATTTAAAATTATGTACAAAATATAAACTTATAGATCATATAGTAAATAATATTCGATTGACAAAAAATTTAACATGTATATTAAAAGCGTAAAGAATATGTAATTTAATGGTTAAATTTTCAAAATATGTCGTAATATTTATTTTATTGAGTGAGTTTGTAACCTTAAGTTATAATCAATTTTGCAGTTAAATTTTGTCTTTTAAACAATTAATTGATGACATGGCTATTGATCTTGATCACTTTGAAATTTTGCAAGAGAATATACGAAGATAATGTAATTTAACGATGAATTTGTCAAAATTTACATCCAGTTAAAAACTATTGGTTGGTGTAACATTACTTAAAGTTATATCACTCAATAACTTTTTATTGAATTTATATTTTGAAAATCTAACCGTTGAATTACATGTTCTATATGTTCTTAACTTACATGCCAAATTTCATGCCAATCAGATGTAATTTATTATTCGATTCAATAATCTTTTATGCATTATTTTAAACTACAAAAACTTGAATTTAAACAATTGATTGATGACATAGCTATTGATCTTTGATCACCTTGAACTTTTGCAAGCATGGAGAATATATGAAAATAATATAATCCAACGGTGAATTTGTCAAAATTTACATCCAATTAAAAATTATTGGTTGATGTAACATTGTTTAAAGTTACACCACTCAATAACTTTTTATTGAATTTATATTTGAAAATCCAACCGTTGAATTACATTTTCTATATGTTCTTAACTTACATTCCAAATTTCATGCTAATAAGATGTAAATTACCATTTAATCCATAAATAATATTTTGTGCATTATTTCTAACTATAAAAACTTGAATTTAAACAATTGATTGATGACATGGCTATTTATCTTTGATCACTTTGAAATTTTGCAAGCATGGAGAATATACCAAGATAATGTAATCTAATGGTGAATTTGTTAAAATTTACATCCAATTAAAAACTATTGGATGGTGTAACATTACTTAGAGTTACATCAGGTGTAAATTGAACCTAACCCATAACATTACTTAAAGTTACACCACTCAATAATTTTTTATTGAATTTATATTTTGAAAATCCAAATGTTAAATTACATATTCTATATGTTCTTAACTTACATGCCAAATTTCATACCAATAAGATGTAATTTACCATTCGACCCATAAAATAATATTTTATGCATTATTACAAACTACAAAAACTTAAATTTAAACAATTAATTGATGACATGATTATTGATTTTTGATCATTTTGAAATTTTGCGAGTACAGAGAATATACGAAAATAGTTTAATCTAACGGTGAATTTGCATCCAATTAAAAACTATTAATTAGTGTAACATTACTTAAAGTTACACCACTTAATAACTTTTTATTAAATTTATATTTTGAAAATCCAATTGTTGAATTACATATTCTATATGTTCTTAATTTACCTACTAAATTTCTTGCCAATCAGATGTAATTTACCATTTAATTCATAAAATAATATTTTATGCATCATTTTAAATTACAAAAACTTGAATTTAAACAATTGATTGATGACATGACTATTGATCTTTGATTACCTTGAAATTTTGCAAACATGGAGAATATACGAAGATAATGTAATTTAATAGTGAATTTTTCAAACTTTACGTCCAATTAAAAACTATTGGTTGGTGTAACATTGTTTAAAGTTACACCTAGTGTAACTTTAAATAATGTTACATTACTCAATAACTTTTTATTGAATTTATATTTTGAAAATCAATTGTTGAATTACATGTTCTATATGTGCTTAACTTACATGCCAAATTCATGCTAATCATATGTAATTTATTATTAGATCCATAAACTAATCTTTTATGCATTATTTTAAACTACAAAAACTTGAATTTAAACAATTAATTGATGACATGGCTATTGATCTTTGATTACCTTAAAATTTTGCAATCATGGAGAATATACGAAAATAATGTAATTTAACGGTAAATTTGTCAAAATTTACATCCAATTAAAAACTATTAGTTGGTGTAATATTATTTAAAGTTACATCAGGTGTAACTTGAACCCATAACTCTAAGTAATGTTATACCACTGAATAACTTTTTATTGGATTTATATTTTGAAAATCCAACCGTTGAATTACATGTTCTATATGTTCTTAAATTATATGCCAAATTTCCTACCAATTAGATGTAATTTACCATTCAATCCATAAAATAATCTTTTATGCATTATTTCAAACTACAAAAACTTGAATTTAAACAATTGATTGAGAACATGATTATTGATTTTTGATTACCTTGAAATTTTGCAAGTATAAAGAATATACGAAAATAATGTAATCTAACAGTGAATTTGTCAAAAAATAGCATTTATTGTTGCTATTGTTGCTGCACTTCTGTTGAGTTACATCAGCGGCCATATCATTTAATTATTTTCTACATTTTCTTTTTTATTTTTAAACTTTTCTTCTATCTATTCTCAAAAAATAAAAATAAAAAAACTTTTCTTCTCCCTATTAATTCACATCTATTGTTACACTTCTTCCTACTTTTCCCCTCCTCTTTGCCTCTTTATCTCCCTACTACCATTTACTTTTCTGTTATACTTCTTTCATCTTTTTCTTTTTCCTATATTTTGAGTCTTCTTCTTTCCATTTTATTTTGTATGAATTTGATATCATTTCTACAATTCAATCCATATTTTTCACACACAAAACAGTGAGTACTCTCTCTCTCTTTCTCTCTCTCTCTCTCTCTACTTTCTTTTGGTGTATTTTTGTTCATTTTTATAATTCTTTTTTTATGTGGTTCTTTCTTATAGCTCTAATAAAGGTAGATGGTTTTTTTTTTTTTTAAGTATGTATTTTGGTATCATGGTTTTTTAATTTTCCATCACAAAGTCTTCTCTCTCCCTTTATAGTTTTGGTTGAATTTTGGCTTGGGTTAATACTTAGTATTTTTTTGGAAATAAGAATTTGAGTTTATATCAAAACACAATATACATGGTTATGAATTTGAATATGTCTACCTATTGTTTGAGTAATAAATAATTATAAAGTACATTTTTTTTCCTTTGGTTTCAATTTAATTTTGGTTAAGATAATATAGTAATTTTGTAATGAGTTTTGATTATTATAATAATCTCCTTATTCCTTAAGAGTTGAGAAATTTGAATAATAAATTTGAAACTTATAAAGTTTAGTTATATATTAGGCAAATATAATACATTGCAACAGAAGTTAGAAGAATACGATTCACCTTAAAAAATATTAATCAAACACAAAAAAATAATAGAATGATATATTTGTATAGAAAACAAATAAAAAATATTTGTAGAAATATTTTTTTAAAAATAAAAAATACTTGAAATAATTGTTACTTTTTATATATTATGCTTGGGTTTCTTCACCCTAGGGACGGAGTCAGGAATTTTTGTTCGGGAGGGCCAAGTTGTGGCATTAATATATTTATTAAGACAACCTCCACATACATATATATACACACACACACACATATATATACACTTTTTTATTTGATAAGTTATATATATACACATACCCAACAAAAAAATGAGTTTAGTATTTTCAATCAAAATTATGTTTGATGGCGATCTTTCATAAATTAAAATTCATTTTTTCCATTTTCATTGTGAAATTCTTAAAAAGTTTCATTTTAAATACAAATTATCAAATTTTATACTAAAGTAAGTAAAAAATATTTTAATTGAACTAATGAAAATTTCAAAAAATGCAACTAAAGACATTAAAATTGTGAGATTTATTATTCTCCTAAAGACTGTCAAATGAATAATAAATTTGATGGAAATATGAGTGTGTGCAGCGAAAAAATTAACGGATCTACTTCATTCGTAATTGATAACATGCACTAAGTAAATTTCAGAATTTGAGAACAAGAGAGTGTACCTTGGTGTGGTGAATTTCAAAACAAAAATTGTAAGCACTTGAGAATACTTTTAATCTTCACTCCAATTCCACTAATGCTCAAGATGTGTGGTCTCTCAATCAGTTTCTATGAGTTTGTTCAAGGGAGAATGAGAGAGTGTCCTACACTCACATATACCATTTCATGTTCTTACAAAATCAGTATCTTTCTCCCCTTACAACTGATTATCTAATCGAGCTGGCCTTTTGGACCTTTCTAATTGGGCTTAAGTATGTGGCTTGGAGTGGGACCAAAAGGGACCAATAAAACACTAGGTCCAATGGGCCTTGAACTTTTCTGTCAACTCTTGATAAGTCCAAAGTTACCATTAACTATATTTAATATCACTATATAAATATAGTTGCACTCTAGGCCTTATTTATAAATTATATCGCAAGACTTTATTATACATGCAACCACTTCATAAAATATTCGTAGTAATACAAAGTCATAAAAGTAGACTCTCACTTTGTAGATTACTACATCTTAATCCTTGAGTACCCAGTTTAATCCTCTTAAGTTATTCATCATATATTTATGAAATCCAATTTCATAAATATATACTTTAGTAATTTCTTACTAAAGTGATTAGGCCTAACTATTTGAATAATAAACCCATTTAACTTATCTCAATGGAATATTTTGTATCTCCGTTAAGAGATTATGAGTTCCATCTTGAGAATATATATTCCATCAACATTAAATGTAGCTGCCTAACATACTGAGATTTTGACCGTTACTTTAGATCTCACTCCCGATATATCAAAACAACCTACACCTCATGATCAGGTCCATTATTCTCTCAGGATTAAGAGTTCATACAAATATAAGTCGTGAGATTTATTATTCATTTGACAGTCTTTAGGAGAATAATAAATTTCACAGCGGTCCAGTTTAATATGTTTTAACTCTTAAAACATATCAACATATTAACTAGAAGTCTCAACTTCTATGATCAAGACAAATCATCGTAGTTGATATGTTATAGTTTTCGTAGATGAAATGCCCAATTTCATCACCAACTACGAACTATAATTCTGAGTTTACAAAGAACTTGTGATTTATATTTTCTGTGACTTTTTACATAAATCACATACTATGCATCTCATGGACTATATGATAATGTCCGAATATTCATGTTACCATTATTTCATATAGTAATAAAACAAATTTATTAAACATAATATTAAGTCATACATAATGTCACACACAATGTCACACTTAATATCATACATAGTATCATACAATAGGATTTAAGGACACTAATCCTAACAATCTCCCACTTGCCCTAAAGACTATTGTACACTAATCTAACTCCCATTCCTTCCAAATGTCACTCAAAAGTCCTTTGAGGCAAGGTTTTAGTAAATGGATCTGCTAGATTGTTTGCATTTTCAATCTTTGCTACCACCACATCTCCACGAGCAACAATATCTCGAATGATATGGTACTTCCTCTCAATGTGCTTTACTTTCTTGTGATTCCTTGGATCTTTAGATTGTGCAATAGCTCCACTATTGTGACAAAACAATGTAATTGGAACATGCTCCATTCTCATTACACCAAGGTCAGAAAGGAATTTCTTGAGCCATACAGCTTCCTTTGTTGCTTCACAAGTAGTAACATATTCTGCTTCCATGGTGGAGTCTGCAATACAAGATTGCTTAATACTCCGCCAACTTATGGCTCCACCTCCCAAGGTGAAAACACATCCTGAAGTGGATTTTCTGAAATCTACATTCGATTGAAAGTCTAAATCTCTATAGCCAATGAGAATCAAATCCTCACTTCGGTAAACAAGCATATAATCTCTCGTTCTCCGTATATACTTGAGAATATACTTTACGGCTTGCTAATGTTTTGGTCCTAGATTTGATTAATATTGGCTGACCATGCCAATTGAATAGCAGATATCTGGTCTAGCACAAATCATGGCATACATGAGACTTCCTACTGCAGAAGCATAAGGAACTTGTCTCATCATATCTTCTTCCTTTTGAGTCTTAGGCCTTTGGTCACCAGACAGAGGAACTCCATGTTTGAAAGGAAGCAATCCGTTCTTGGAGTTTTGCATGCTAAACCGTTCTAGAACCTTATCTATATATCCAGCTTGTGATAAGCCTAACATCTTATTCTTGCGATCTCACCAAAGCTTGATCCCCAGAATAAAGTTAGCCTCACCTAAGTCCTTCATACCAAATTGGCTTGACAACCAAACCTTTACTGATGACATTACTCCTACATCATTTCCAATGAGTAAAATATCATTAACATAAAGCACTAGGAACATTACTACTTTCTCTCGATGTCTTTTGTACACACATGGTTCATCAAGATTTTGTTCAAAACCAAATGACTTGATTGCTTGATCAAATCTGATGTTCCATGACCCAGATGCTTGCTTAAGTCCATAAATGGACCTTTTCAACTTGCATACCATATGCTCTTGGTTCTTTGCTATGAAACCTTCCGGTTGTATCATATAGAATTCCTCTTCAAGATTGCCATTAAGAAATGCAGTCTTAACATCCATTTGCCAAATCTCATAATCAAAATGAGCAGCTATGGATAAGAGAATTCTGATAGATTTAAGCATTGCTACTGGAGAAAATATTTCATTATAATCAATACCTTCTTTTTGTGTATACCCTTTCGCCGCTAGCCTTACTTTAAAAGTTTTAACCTTTTCATCTATCTCTCTCTTTCTCTTGTTAACCCATTTGCAACCAACAGGTTTAATGCCGTTAGGCGCCTCTACAAGATCTTAAACTTGATTGGAATACATGGAATCTAATTCAGATTTCATAGCTTGGACCCAATGACGTGCATCCATATCATTCATTGCCTCTTCATAAGTGTAAGGATCTGATTCAGCTTCTTCTGAGATAGCTTCATAAGTTTCTCCAAAACCTATGAATCTTATAGGAGGTCAAACAATTCTCCTCCTAGATGAGGCACCTGTGTAATAGACATGTCATGAGTAGTATCTTGTGGTGTATCTAATACAGCCATATCATCCCTAATTTCATCAATTGGTTGTTCATTTACAGGTTCATTCATTTCAGCCAACACAACTCTACTTCTAGGAGTAAAATTATTCATATAGTCATTTTCTAAGAATTTAGCATTTGTAATAACAAAAACTTTGTTATCTTTACGACTATAGAATAAATAACCCCTAGTTTCTTTTGGATAACCTACAAGCAAACACACTTCTAATTTTGGTTCCAATTTATCAAGCTTCCCTTTTAACACATGTGCAAGACAACCCCAAATGTGGAGATATTTCATACTAGGCTTACGCCCACTCCACAATTTCATGGGTATTTTGGGAACAGATTTTGATGGAACTAAATTCAAAAGATGTATTGTTGTATTTAAGGCATAACCCCAAAAAGAAATAAGTAGAGTTGAATAACTCATCATGGACCTAACCATATCTAAAAAAGTCCTATTCCTTCTTTCTGCTACACCATTCTATTGGAGAGTTCCAGGTGTAGCCAATTGGGATACAATCCCATTTTTGGTTAAGTCATCCTTGAAATCCCCAAGAAGGTATTTACCACCACAATCAGATCAATTGGCTTTTATGCGTTTACCTAATTGATTTTCAACTTCAGCCCTAAACTCTTTGAACTTTTCAAAGGTTTTGGATTTCTGTTTCATTAGGTACACATAACCATATCTTGAGTAATCATCGGTAAAAGTGATGAAATACTCATAACCTCCTTTTGCTTGGGTTGACATAGGACCATATACATCAGAATGCACTAGCTCTAGCAAATCTTGGGCTTTTCTACCTTTTGCATTAAAAGGACGTTTGGTCATTTTACCTTCTAAACAAGATTCACAAACTGAAAATTCATCAAAGTCCATGGACTCTAAGAGTCCATCTTTGATCAGTCATTGAATCCTATTTGAGTTAATATGACCTAAACGCAAGTGCCAAAGATATGTATTACTACTAGAAGGAAACTTTCTTTTCAATGATTTCACATGAGAGTAATTATCTAATTTAGAATTATATAATTCATGCTTATCAGGAGATAAAATATAAAGACCATCCACAATATTGCCAAAACAGATAAACACTTTATCCTTCTTTATTACAACATTGTCTTTTAGGATAACACAATATCCTTGTTTACTTAAGTAAGTAGCATAAATTAAATTTCTACGAATATTAGGTACATACAGACAGTCTTCCAATACTAAAACTCTTGACTCAAAACATAAATTATAAACACCAACAGCTATAACTAGAATCCTGCTCCCATCAGCCAAAGTAAGAAACAACTCCCCTTCTTTAAGTTTTCTGGTTTCCTAGAACCCCTGCAAGGAATTGTAGATATGATTAGTACAACCTGAATCCACACACCAGGAATCCGTGAGATTTTGTACCAAACATATTTCAAGAAGGAATGTATTATTCATACCTTTATTCTTGGCAACCTTAAATATTGGACAATTCCTCTTCCAATGTCCTTTCTCACCACAATGGAAACACTTTCCTTTGATCTTCTTTTCTTTATCAGCAACCCTTAAGGCAATTTGTTTACCCTCTTGTTTGGTGAAGTCCTTCTTCTTCTTCTTCTTGCCCTTACCTTTCGACTTAGGTTGAGAAGTAGAAGCTTCACCAATATTGGCTTCAACATTAGAAGTACCAAGAATGCCTTCTGCCACTACCAATTCATTCATTAATTCAGACAAGGTATAAATTTTTTTGTTCATATTATAGTTAAGTTTGAATTCCTTGAATGATTCTGGTAGTGACTGGAGTATCATATCCACTTGGGATTCTCTATCAATATCGGCATCTAAAACTTCCAATGTATTCAGATTAGAGATCATTGTAAGACAATGCTCCCTCACTGAACTACCTTCAGCCATTTTGGTATTATAAATTTGCCTCATGGTCTCTTACCTTGCAGAACGGCCTTGCTCGCCAAACATCTCCTTCAAACTTAGCATGATGTCTGAAACTAGTTCTACATCCTACATTTGATGCTGTAGAACATTTGAGATAGATGCTAGGATGTAGCACTTGGCCATCTCATTAGATTTCTGCCAATGATCATATCGTTGTTTTTCCTCAAGAGGAGCATCTAATGAAGGAAAGCTTGGACATGGTTTAGTAAGCACATATTTGTGCTCTTCAGTAGTAAGAACAATGTCCAAATTTCTTTTCCAGTCAATATAGTTGGATCTAGTTAGTTTGTTTTGATTATGAATAGTAACAAGTGGGCTAAATGATGCTATGTTCAAATCTGAAAACAATAAACATGAATATAATAAGTAAACTAGACATTATCAATTTAGCATATAAACATATAGTATGGAACCTTAATAAAACCATAATATAATATATGCAATGACAACCCAATCCCGCAATTAATATTCCTCGGAAGCGAGGTCATACCAATCACTATGATTAGGCGAGAATTGTTCTCATTATTAATGCTATCATGGTAACTCTTACCAAATAAAAATAATTTGCCGCTTTTCCTTCAGCCTCTAAGTAATAATGACATAGCTCCGAAAGGAGGTTAACATTACACTTAGTCTAGTGTACACCATTGCCTAGAATCAATGTGAATCACCAAGTAACTCCATGGAAGCATGGTTGTTCTCAATGTAGAAACACACTTCATCCATCATTAAGAAATTTAAGCTGTAGTACCATGAATTAAACACCCTCCGAAAGGAGCAAGGCATATACGCCAAGGCGAGGTGTTTAATCACACTACTATAAACTGACAATGGAGGCTGTGAGATCCAACCCTTGTATCTCTCTCCCACTAGATGTTTTAAAAGAAAGGTTTTGAATTATAAAACATGCATAATCTAATTACACATAGTATTACTCTTTTTACATGTGAAAACACTTAGGAAAAATTCTGATTTTCTTTCTTTTGATCAATCGAATGTGCCCTTCGATTGATCGAATAAATTAAAAAATTCGAACTTGACCTCCTAACTTCTTCGATTGATACTCGATCGCCTCTCGATCGATCGAAAAAACAAATTCGATCGATTGACTAGTAATCGAAAATCAATCTATTTAAGAAGTCTGATCATTGTTTCACTCGATCGATCGAAAGTGATTTTCGATCGATCGAAACTCGTGAAACTTGAATTTCCAGAAATTTTCCAAGGTAGTTTTCTACGGTTTTTCTTGAACAAACAACTAACATACGAACATGAAAGTCAGAGAATGATATCAAAATTGAAATTCATTGATGCTATAGCCTTAAAAATCAATTTAACATACTTAAATTCAAATTTAAACAACATCATAACACCAATATTAGTTTTTATCAAATCATAGTTTCAACAAGCATGCAGAAAATTAAATGTGTAATCTTCTAACAACATAAAACTATAATATCTAATTCCAAAACTCACAAAAACATGTTATACAATTCGAAATTGAGGACCGCATTGATACCATTTGATGGAAATATGAGTGTGCGCTGCGGAAAAATTAACGGATCTACTTCATTCGTAATTGATAACATGCACTAAGTAAATTTCAGAATTTGATAACAAGAGAGTGTACCTTGATGTGGTGAATTTTAAAACAAAGATTGTAAACACTTAGGAATACTTTTAATCTTCACTCCAATTCCACTAACACCCAAGATGTTTGGTCTCTCAATCAGTTTCTAGAAGTTTGTTCAAGGGAAAATGAGAGAGTGTCCTACACTCACATACACTATTTCATATTCTTACAAAATCAGTATGTTTCTCCCCTTACAACTGATTATCTAATCGGGCTGGCCTTTTGGGCCTTTCCAATTGGGCTTAAATATGTGGCTTGGAGTGGAACCAAAAGGGACCAATAAGATACTAGCTCCAATGGGCCTTGGGCTTTTCTGTCAACTCTTAACAAGTCCAAAGTTACCATTAACTATATTTAATACCACTATATAAATATAGTTGCACTCTAGGCCTTATCTATAAATTATATCTCAAGACTTTATTGTACATGCAACCCCTTCATAAAATATTCGTAACAATATAAAGTCATAAAAGTAGACTGTCACTTTGTAAATTACTACATCTTAATCATTGAGTACCCAGTTTAATCCTCTTAAGTTATTCATCATATATTTATGAAATCCAATTTCATAAATATATACTTTAGTAATTTCTTACCAAAGTGGTTAAGTCTAACTCTTTGAATAATAAACTCATTAAACTTATCTCAAGGGAATATTTTGTATCTCCGTTAAGAGACTATGAATTCCATCTTGAGAATATATGTTCCACCAACATTAAATGTGGCTGCCCAACATATTGAAATTTTGACCGTTACTTTAGATCTCACTCCTGATATATCTAAGCAACCTACACCTCATGATCAGGTCCATTATTCTCTTAGGATTAAGAGTTCATACAAATATAAGTCGTGAGATTTATTATTCATTTAACAGTCTTTAGGAGAATAATAAATCTCACAGCGGTCCAGTTCAATATGTTTTAACTCTTAAAACATATCAACATATCAACTAGAAGTCTCCACTTCTATGATCAAGACAAATCATCATAGTTGATATGTTATAGTCTTCGCAGATGAAATGCCCAATTTCATCACTGACTACGAACTATAATTCTGAGTTTACAAAAAACTTGTGATTTATATCTTCTGTGACTTTTCACATAAATCACACGCCATGCATCTTATGGACTATATGATAATGTCTGAATATTCATGTTACTATTATTTCAGATAATAATAAAACAAATTTATTAAACATAATATTAAGTCATACATAATGTCATACACAATGTCACACTTAATATCATACATAGCATCATACAATAGGATTTAAGGACACTAATCCTAACAAAAATAAGTTAGGCTCCAAACATAATTGAAGCTATATTATGTGGTAACTAAAGACACATTTCATGTGTAGGTTTAGTGACAAGAATTTTTTAATGAGTGAATGACTTATTAATTGCCACATAACGGGTTGAAAAAGATAAATTCAAACATGTTTGATACCAAACTTTATCAAATATTTAACAGATATAAGAGAACAATTTACAATAAAAAATAGAATTGCAAAAAATAAAGTTATATCTCTATAACTATTAGACCAATTTTTTTTTAAGAGTATCATTGGACTAATTCAAATATTTTGGGAGGGGGGGGGGGGACTCTTATTTTTATAGACTAAGTTTTGAAAACATTAAAATAATTATATATATTTTAAAAACTTTCAAATTTTTTTTGGGGGGAGGGGGCATGTCCCCCCCACCCTTTAACATAGCTCCGCCCCTGCTTCACTCTCTCCCCTTCTCTCTTGTGGGTGGGTTTGTGAATTAGTTGCATATACTGGTTTTAATTTGGTACCGGTTTGTGAATTTCTTATGTGTAAATTTATTTTGTAATTTTTATTAATAAAAAAATACCACATAATTTAAAAAAAATACTAAGTTATTGTTCCATTAGCCACGTAAGTAACACCACTAATGGCAGTTAGTAAAAGTACTAATACAACTTAGTTTTAAAACTTGAGGGACTAATTGTGCTCGCTTGAAACTTGAGAGACCAATTGTGTACATAGGGTAAACTTAAGAGACCAACATTGTAGTTTCACCTAAAAAATATTAATCAAACACAAAAAAAAAAAAAAAAAAGAATGATATATTTGTAGAGAAAAAATTAAAAAAAATTTGTAGAAATATTTTTTAAAAATAAAAAAGACTTGAAATAATTGTTACATTTTATATATTACATGCCCTATTACATAATATTTATCTATTTCCACGCATCGTGTGGGCTTGCGGCTTGTAATTAATTATAGTAATAATCTTGATGCAATACATCAATAGTATAAAAGGGTGGAAGTAAAATACATCTCCTTACACTCAATTAACTTCAAACGCCAAATGCCTTATAGTTGAATTGGCATCTCCCCATGTACAAAGTGCTTGGGGGTCTAGGGGAGAAAGGGTTTGAGCTGCAAGGTTAGCAGCATGTTGTAATTATTTCTCAAAAAAAAAAAAAAAATATTCAAACACATAATTATATTGAATTTAATTGTTTTTAGAAAAGATACTACTATTTGTGCTTTCTTGATTAATACAATCATGTGTTTGTATTTAATTGGAAAACCTAACATATTATAGCGAAGGAACTGTACTTAAATTTTGCTCAGTATGAAAACTCTTATTATAAATTCAAAAGGTCTAAGTTTTTTGAATTATGTATATCCTTTCACATTTCACAATTATAGAGATTTTAGATGTGAGAAATAGCAACAACAAAAAAAATGACATAATGAATATGCTCAGCATTTTCGTAATCAAACCTAATTGATAAAACTGATATCAAATTTTCACCAAATTATTATTCTTATTAATATTAGTATTAGACTATATATTAGTTTTCATTTTTAGTTATTTTTATTGATATTTTCATTCTGAAATATAAGTATCGATATCATTTCCCTTAAGAGTTGGAATAATAATAAAAAAAGAGTTTTAATTCAAAGTTTCAAAATTTTAACTTTAACTTAAAACAATTTTTCAGTTTTACACATAAAAGATATTGCAAAATTACATGGAAAAATTTGCTAAAAATATTTAAACCTTTTTAATTTCTTTAGAGCTTCTTATTGCATAGCCAGGAAACCATATAGAAATCGCACATTATAGATCTTGATAAATTTTCATCTATCCAAAAAGTTTAAGTTTTTAGGAAATGAAGAATTTTTAATTATTTAATCATTATTTTACTACTCCTCTATGGACTCAAATTCTCTCTTAAGAAATTGGGCCAACACGTGTTATTTTATAATATTTTTAATGGGAAATAAAATGGCAACAATGTTTAAACTCGAGATACATACTTTGATATCATGATAAATAACTTATTATTTCATAAACTTAAAATCTTGAAACAATTTGTAATTTATTAATTCTTGCCTAGTGGTATGTTATTGAGCCTTGGATTAGATTTTATTAATACTTCAAATATTTCACTTAGATTCTTATTATGAGCGATACCACTTGCACAATATATGTCCACAAATCAATGTCCATTAGATTCAATCCAGTATATAACCAATGCTTTGAAGAAATTTATTTATGCTGATTATTTCTCTCACAATCTAAGAAAATTTAGTCACGCCCGATTAGCCTACACTTTAAAATGATTAGTCAATTTGTAAGTAAAGTTTCTCTTTAAGTTGTTTGTAAAGTTCACCTAATTATAAATATCTTACGTAAGATTTAACATGTTTTCACAATGCACACTTATCCAATTGAACTTAGGTGTCACAAATTTTCTTTTAAACTAGAGATATACCTTCTTACATTCTGTGGTGTGTTAATCTAGATACTTTCAGTGGTGCGTTAATCTAGCCTCGACTAAAATTGAAAATGTCAACTGTCAAGGACATAATAATTTGCAGAAGTCATTAAATCGAAAGACGCTTAGAGCATTCTCATCAAAGGTCATAATATTTTTAGCATTTAGCTTCTATAAAACCAACTTTATAATATATAACACATCACTTTACAATATACCTTACTCAAAATTTCGATTTTTTTTAACACTTCATTTAAATATTCTTCCTTTATTATTTTTTATTCTTCCTCTCTCTCCCTGTCTCTCTCTCCTCTGTCTCTCTCTTTCTCAACCCAACTATTCTTAGCACTGCCAGCCACCACAATACCAATAGTCACCACAACACTCACCACCCAACCACCCACCAAAAACCCACCACCCATGTCACAAACCTACCACCCATGCCACGACTAACAAAAAAAGGAAAAAAAAAAAACAACAAAAAAAAAAAAAAAAAAAGAAAAAAAAGGAAAAAAAAAAGAAACCTCCACATCCACCAACCACACCCACCACATCCACATCCACCCATACCACAACCACCACTTCCACCCATACCACAACCACCACATCCACCCACCATCGCCGCCACCAGCCAAATCCACCCGCAACCACAAACACTAGCAGGAAAAAAAAAAAAGAAAAAAAGAAAAAAGAAAAGAGAAGAAAAGAAACTTCCACATCCACTAGACCCCTTTAACAAATTATTTAAACTAATTTGTTAGGACATATGTAGGACTTGTTAGAACATATGTCATATAGAATTGGTTAAATCTTTTGACAAAATGCACTTTACTTGTAATTGGGTAGATTTAAGATATGTTTAATACTTCAAGGAACATGAGTTTAAGTTCAAGTTTTGAAGTCATGCAAATCTGTCCAAGAATCAAATAAAAAAGTGATGTTCATTAAAATTGGGCAGATATCTTGACAGATGTATCTATCGAGATTTAATATGTGAAGCTTGACAGCTGTATTTATTGAGAATTATGAAATTCAGATTTCCAGATCTGTTTTTCACGCATATCCAAGCTATTTGTGTAGGTTTTTTTTTTTTTTTTTTCACAACCCTAAACATATATAAGGATTATTTTAAGGGTCGTCAAAGGTGATGCAAAGGGTTTTATTGATGCATATTGTGACCGGAGACAATCTGCCCTAGTTCATCTTTCTTTGAAGAAGCTGCTGTGTTTGTATGCCAAGGGTTTTGTAACCAAGGAGCTTCATGATTTTCATCGTGTGGATGAACTGAAGAACTTTGCAGTCAACATCCTTCTCAAGTTGGTGTGTTAGTCACGTACTTGGGTCTGTGCATCGATTGGTTAGTCACGTAATTGGAGCCATGCATTGAACTAAAGAGATTGTCACTGCATTCAACTGTAGGTTGGTATAAGGTATTGAATTCCTTTACTTGTAACTGCTTGTTTTGATAATAGTGGATTCTCGGGAGTGGTGACCTTAAATTCACCCGGTGGGGTTTTGCTTCGGTGATTTTCCCCATTCGTAAAAAAATCACTCATGTCAAATTTAATTTCCGCTACATTTAGTTATTTGGTGATTTGTTTGTGCTACCATGCGTATTGCATGTTAATTAACTTAATTAATTAACTTGGTTAATTTACCTAAGGGGTCAATACATTCTTGGTTAATTATTCATGGGCTGCTGTCATGAGGTTAGTTCCTGATTGTATTACAAAATTAATTTCACTAAGTCCTGCCATTGGATCCTTTCTTCAAGTAACATAACATCCACAGTACTTTCTAAATAATACACTAGACAGAAAACGCATATAGATAACTGAGTAAAAGTTATTTGTCAACACTCATAGTGTTTCAAATTATGCTCCATAAATTGTAGTATGTTATGCGTTTGAATTTTTTTTTTAATGTTAAACTTTGGTTACTTTATAGAGAGAGATAGATGTGATAGACAATATTTATTTTTTATGACAGAGATGTGATAGATATTTTTTATTTTTTATTATAGAGATGTGATAGACATTGGTATGGTATAAAGTAAAATACATAAAGTGAGATAAGATTTTTATTGATAGATAATCTTGCTTGGCCTTACGATGAGTCCATAAAAAGTACATCAACAAAATTATTCATAATACCACAAAAAGTGAATAATAACTCATTTGTCACACTTATAAGCCAACTAGCTCTCAAGGATTCACCACACTACAGTTCTTCCTAATCTCTCCCAAAGTTCCTGTAAGCACTTGAATGGCTCCCATCCTCATAATCGATTGAGCAAACTCCATGAAAAAATTCTGAGAGTTAAGCAGCTCATTGACATTGTAAGTAGCTTCACTGTTGGTTAAAAGTGCAGCATCAGATTGGAAAAGACCTTCATTTTGCTTCAAGATTTTGAAATAATTGTTGTCAAAGGATAGGGGGCTTCCAGGATCCATTGGCACGATAGTTACATTGTTTGAGAGACTTTTGCATTGAGTTTTCAAGAAAGCAGCATAGGTTGAGTTTAGAGAAGGATCTTCATCATTTTTTCCTGTGAAATTGTATAGCCTGTTGCTGAAGAAATTGCAATGCCCAACACCAATTGTATGTCCACCTAACCAAAATTAATTTATAAATCTTTTGGGCACAGCTGAAGATATCATTTTGAAAGAAATAGATAGTTACTACTTAAGACTACTAGCAATAGGGCTTAAATTTTACATCTACATTTGTAATATAATAATACTTTGCGAACACAGAATTATTGAAACCATGTTATCATATTACAAGCTTATTATATAAACCTTCCCACCCCCCTTTATAGAATCTTTACCTGATAAAACAACAAGATCATGAACTGAGAGGCTTTTGTTAGCAAAAGATTGTTTCAGGGTGGTGAAATTGAAGAATGGTGATGGGATGTTGGCAAGGGCCTCTGACTTGCGTGATATGATTCCATCCCTTCTACCGGTAAGTACATCCCAAATTGGCCTCTGAAACTGCAATCATTTCCACAAGCACTTGATTACCTAATGCTAAATTCAGTATGTTATTTAAAAAAGAAGAAGATAGAAAGAGCTTGAGGTATAGCATTTTGCTAGCAAAATTAATTTATAGACACAAAAAAAGGTAGATTTTCCCTGAAAAGATAACATAAACTAGGTGAACTGGTGCAAAACTCGAAAAGCATCCTCTTCATTTGAAAGGGATCAGTTTCGTAGTTTTAAATAGATATCAGAAATCTATATATATATAGATATATGTAGTGTCATATTATATAAAATTTTAAATGACGTGACATTCTATACACTATTAGATATATTAGAAATAAAATCTTAATTGTGAATTTGGTCAAAAACATCAACTTCACCAGCTTGGCTTGGTTTTCCAAACCAAACACATCCCAATTGTGCTACTCTTTTGTTTATAAGTCACGCTAGAATATTTTCAATACTTAACTTGGTAGGAAACCGAGTCTCTGGCAGCCAAAGCAACGATATCTGCACAAGAAACTACTCCAGGACAGGTCTTCTCTAGCTCGGTCTTCACCTCATCTATTATGTCGAATCCTGCCAGAGATAGGTTTGGAATTGCTGCCTTCTCAGCCAAGTTATTTGCGGTAGAGTCTATCAGTACAGAGGCATCACAACCCTGACACATTATAATCGTTCAAGACCTTAGATGTCTGGTAAACATATAACAATGCATGTGTTTCCTAGTATGAGAAATAAATGCTAGCTATGAATGTAACTAACATGACCCGTTATGATTTTAAAAATATCACTTCCACCTAAGTTTACTAGCGACAATACTTTTATTATGTGTATCATAGGAGGGACGTGTATCATAAGGAGGGGAGTAATTCATGAAGAGAGAAAGAAGGGAGAGAGATGAATTACCCTGACGAAACAATCATGAAAATGCATCCTCAGAAACTTGGCGGGCAAAGTTGAATTGCATGCCACACGGTTCCATATGATTTCCTTCACAATTTCCTCAGCATGGGGGCAACTCTCCTCATAAAAATGCATTCTCAACTGTCCATGACAAACTCCTAGAAGCCCAAACACTGCTATAAAGATAAAGAAGGAACTCAAATTAGTATTCATCTCTCTTTGTTTCTTTGCTCTACTACATACTTTTCCAACACAAGCATTGCATCCTTAAATAGAGGTAATGGTCTTCTTTCTCCGAGTAAATGGTTTCATCAAGGATGGTAAAATTAATTTAAATAATGTTCAATCTGTAGTTGATATTGAGATTTGTGATAAGGAGAGATGTTTGACTTGGCTTACCACTTTTTATATATTTCTTTCTTTGTCTTAATTAAAATTACCTAACATAGCAAATAAATTATTTAGGGGAACAACGTCAATTAGTTAGGGCAGTTATATATATATATATATATATATATATATTAATTTAAATTATCTATGTTGTGTATAGATCTCGAGTCGACTTAGACATTACAATGTCTTCTTTCTTTTACTTATCATCAAGTATGACTTAAGCAGCTGATTCTTTTTAATCGAGAAAGACACATGCGGAGAGTAGCATATGGATGTGACATGTTTTTCATGACAGTCATGACTTATGACCGATTTTAAAATTTTGAGGACTTGATTATTGTTATTATTACATACTAGTCGTAGTTTCGGCGCGTTTCGCATGAAAATCTTTTTAGAGTGACTTCATTAAGTTTATTTTTTGCAATTTGAACTAATTTAATAAAGAATAATGTATTTTATAAACATATTTTCATTTATTATAGAAAAAATCACAAATGTAATATATATATATATATATGGACAGAATGGGCTTTTGCCCTTTTCAACCAAATTAATTAGCCTTATACCCTCCTTCCAAAACTAATTAGGGAAATGCCCCTCTTTTAAAACTCGATTTTTGATAAATCGAGTTAGATCCTATAGCGGCGTTTTTAAGGACCTATAGTGACGTTTTCAAGACCTATAGTGGCGTTTTGTAACTCGATTTATATGAAATCGAGTTATAGGTAAAAAAAATTAAAAAAATTGCCTATAACTTGATTTAATGGAAGTCGAGTTAAAAAACGTCACTATAGGTCTTGAAAACGTCACTATAGGTTCTTAAAAACGCCGCTATAGGGCTCTAGATTTTTTTTTTTTTATAACTCGATTTATCAAAAATCGAGTTTTAAAAGAGGGGCATTTCCCTATTTAGTTTGGGAAGGAGGGCATAAGGTTAATTAATTTGGTTGAAAAGGGCAAAAGCCCATTTTGTCCATATATATATATATATATATATAATTTTTATCATATCAAAATGAAAACAAAACAATTTTTCCCAAGAATTCAAAAGCTAAGTTAGTGAAAATATTTATTTTTTAATAAAACTTATTTATAACATTTTGTGTATCATTCTAAAGTATATAAAATTTAGAAAATTTTCTTTTAGTTTTAAACAAACTTTCTCAAACCTAATTTTTTCTACCCTACACACCGAAAACACTAAAAAAATATATCTAAAAAATTAATAAAATTCAACAAAAGTAAAATTTAAAATAAAAAAAGAAAGGTAGAAATAAAACTCACATCATAATCAAACTCCTTCCTGATACGTATATAAAAACATATCAAATGTGACGTTATCAATCCAAAGATCCAATGCACAATCAATTTCAAAATTTTTAATAAGGTTTTGAAGTTATTCAATAGAAATAGGTGGTTGATTCTAAGTAAAAGTGTTGGCTATAGCTTTGTACATGATGATTTTAACTCTTTTTCCTTAATAATATAAAAATAAATCAATAAACCAAGAGTACAATTTTAAAGGGGAAAAAATAGAGGAAGATTTTAACAAAAAAGAAGGAGAAGTATTGTGTAAATATTGCCATAATCTAATCCAATATGTGAATAATAAATAGTTAAATAATTAATTTTAAACACAAAATTGAATTTATTTTCTTAAAAAAATCTTTAAAATACACTAATGAGAAAATGATGAGGAGTAATATCAAATATTTGTAAATCAATAAACCAAGAGTACAATTTTTAAGGAAAACTGTAACTCTTTTTCCTTAATAATATAAAAATAAATCAATAAACCAAGAGTACAATTTTAAAGGGGGAAAAAATAGAGGAAAATTTTAACAAAAAGGAAGAAGAAGTATTGTGTAAATATTGCCATAATCTAATCCAATATGTGAATAATAAATAGTTAAATAATTAATTTTAAACAAAAAATTGAATTTATTTTCTTAAAAAAATCTTTAAAAATACACCAATGAGAAAATGATGAGGAGTAATATCAGATATCTGTAAATGCTTAAAACAATTACTCAAGTACCTTGGAACATCATTTAATAAAGGCATAATAATTTGCTACTAATTTGTTAAACAAAATATTTACAAACAGTGAAAGGAAACTACACAAAGACCATTTTTTTCAACTGCACAAACTATTCTTTGTCATATTGTCCAAACTATCTTGTTCTTTTCAAAACTAAAATCTAATGACAGCACAAAATAGGACGTATTATGATATGATTTTTCTCCAAATTAGGTCAATAACAAACACAATTAAGTACAAACCTCTAGCAGGAGATCTACAATACACTTGATTCAGATTCCTCCTATAAGGCAATTGTTTAGTTATATATTTTCTACCATCAAATATTAAGCAAGACTTGTGAATAACTTTTTATAGACACTTTAAAAAAAAAATGTCTTCATTGATTTTATTTTCTAGTTATAAACATCTAAATTAAAGTAAATAAACTTGTAAATGAAAAACTATAAGTAAAGTTAAAATCGCTGAAGATGAATATGTATAGACAATATTTTTTGTTTTGATTTTTCATTGATTTATTATTTAGTTATAACATCATAATTAAAGAACATGAATATGTAAAGTTAAGACTATCTAAGATGAATTTGTAAAACCAATATATTTATATATTTAATATTTTCAAAAAAAAAATTAAAGGTAAAAAATAATAAGAAAAAGAATAATGATGTGGTGGATGAGGTGGCTCAATAAGAGTGTAGCAATAATAAATTTTACACTTCCGCTTATATATATATATATATATATATATATATATATATATATATATATATATATATAAGAGTAACTCTAAATAATATTAAACAATAAGGGCATAATATAATAATTTAATAATAACAAATCCACCTTATATATATGTTGGGGGGAAAAAATCTATTTACCTCAAATCCCAAATCTTTACTATGCCATTCTTAGAACCCACACACACCCAACTTCCATCACATTGAAGCCCCATTTCCATCATGTTATTGGTATGTTAATAATAGCTCATTACCTGCCATGTCATTACAGATAAGTGTCCACATTAGCATTTGGAAAGATACATGTTAAATACTATAAAAAAAATGTAAGACTAAACTATTTTGTTTTTTCTTTTATAAGTAAAAGTGAGACTACTTGTGGGAGTGACATACTTGTTGAGGGTAGTTTGATTGAACATCAAACCATCAAATGTGCAGATTATTAGCTTTAGCCAAGTAGTGTATATCTTGGATTATCTCAAGGCGATTAACATGTTGTGCACATCACATATGGCATATCAAATCCAACATGAAAAATTTAGAAGCATAAAGTGTTACAAAAGTTACAATGGAAGAAATGATTGGAGAAGATGAAAAGATCACCATCTTTTCATATACACAACGGAATCAACTGTTACAACATACAAATAAATGTTTTATAAAATTTTAAATTACAAATAAATGGGAAACCAAAAATAAAGTTTGACTGGATCCTTGAAAATGAAAAAAATGGTGATTGATGAAAAGTGATTATAATAATTTTCTCTTTAAGAAGAAATGATATGTGTCGTAGTAGAAGTGATTATAGTAGTGTATTTTTTTTAAAAAAGTAAATTTTAGTTAACTTAGGGTGGTAGTGCAAAAGACCACCTAGTATCACATGCTATTCACATTAAAACTAAAAATTTAATGATGAAAGGAGCTTTGAATATAAACAATAAAGTTTATGGTGGAGTGTAGTGCATCATGTTGGCCGGCCACAAAAACATTAATTTTGCAATAGAAGATTAATAGAATTTATAAACATATATATATATATATATATATATATATATATATATAGTGATGTGGCCGATGATGTGGCTCAACAAGAGAGTAAGGAGCATAGCAACAATAATTGCTATACTTCAGCTTTTAGATATATATAGATATAGATAAGAAAAAATATGTTAACATAAAAAGAAATCCCATCTCCCTTGACAACGGCATCCTACCTATTGCAAAGCTCTCTTCAACACTTAGGGCATTCTTCTCCAAGTTGGTATTGTCACCTTTGAAGCCACCAAACATTGTTGCTATCTCACACTTGAAGGCATCACTTGTAAATTTGTAATGACACCACACCAAATTCGTGTTGTTTGTTTTATACTCTATATAGCAAAGAAAACGTTTTGGTCTAATATTAAATAACAAAGGAAATATCTCAAAAAAAAAAAAAAAATAACAGAAGAAATGATTGGAGAAGATGAAAAGATCACCGTCTTTTCATATACACAACGGAATCAACTATTGCAACATACAAATAAATGTTTTATAAAATTTTAAAAAATTATAAATTACAAATAAATGGGAAACCAAAAATAAAGTTTGACTGGTTCCTTGAAAATAAAAAAATAGTGTTTGATGAAGAGTGATTATAATCATTTTCTCTTTAAGAAGAAATGATATGTGTCGTAGTAGAATTGATTATAGTAGTATATATATATATATATATATATATATATATATATATATATATATATATTTTAAGTGAATTTTAGTTAACTTAGGGTGGTAGTGCAAAAGACCACCTAGTATCCCATGCTATTCACATTAAAACTAAAAATTTAATGTTGAATGGAGCTTTAAATATAAACAATAAAGTTTATGGTGGAGTGTAGTGCATCATGTTGGCCACAAAAACATTAATTTTGCAATAGAAAATTAATAGAGTTGGTAAACCAATATATATATATATATATATAGTGACGTGGCCGATGATGTGGCTCAACAGGAGCGTAGCAATAATAATTGCTACGCTTTAGCTTTTAGATATATATAAGGCAGTTGTTTAGTTATATATTTTCTACCATCAAATATTAAGCAAGACTTGTGAATAACTTTTTATAGACACTTAAAAAAAAAAGTCTTCATTGATTTTATTTTCTAGTTATAAACATCTAAATTAAAGTAAATAAACTTGTAAATGAAAAATTATAAGTAAAGTTAAAATCGCTGAAGATGAATATGTATAGACAATATTTTTTGTTTTGATTTTTCATTGATTTATTATTTAGTTATAACATCATAATTAAAGAACATGAATATGTAAAGTTAAGACTATCTAAAATGAATTTGTAAAACCAATATATTTATATATTTAATATTTTCAAAAAAAAAAAAATTAAAGGCAAAAAATAATAAGAAAAAGAATAATGATGTGGTGGATGAGGTGGCTCAATAAGAGTGTAGCAATAATAAAATTTACACTTCCGCTTATATATATATATATATATATATATATATATATATATATAAGAGTAACTCTAAATAATATTAAACAATAAGGGCATAATATAATAATTTAATAATAACAAATCCACCTTATATATATGTTGGGGGGAAAAATCTATTTACCTCAAATCCCAAATCTTTACTATGCCATTCTTAGAACCTACACACACCTAGCTTCCATCACATTGAAGCCCCATTTCCATCATGTTATTGGTATGTTAATAATAGCTCATTACCTGCCATGTCATTACAGATAAGTGTCCACATTAGCATTTGGAAAGATGCATGTTAAATACTATCAAAAAAAAATGTAAGACTAAACTATTTTGTTTTTTCTTTTATAAGTAAAAGTGGGACTACTTGTGGGAGTGACATACTTGTTGAGGGTAGTTTGATTGAACATCAAACCATCAAATGTGTGGATTATTAGCTTTAGCCAAGTAGTGTATATCTTGGATTATCTCAACGCGATTAACATGTTGTGCACATCACATATGGCATATCAAATCCAACATGAAAAATTTAGAAGCATAAAGTGTTACAAAAGTTACAATGGAGGAAATGATTGGAGAAGATGAAAAGATCACCATCTTTTCATATACACAACGGAATCAACTGTTACAACATACAAATAAATGTTTTATAAAATTTTAAATTACAAATAAATGGGAAACCAAAAATAAAGTTTGATTGGATCCTTGAAAATGAAAAAAATGGTGATTGATGAAAAGTGATTATAATAATTTTCTCTTTAAGAAGAAATGATATGTGTCGTAGTAGAAGTGATTATAGTAGTGTATTTTTTTTTAAAAAGTAAATTTTAGTTAACTTAGGGTGGTAGTGCAAAAGACCACCTAGTATCACATACTATTCACATTAAAACTAAAAATTTAATGTTGAAAGGAGTTTTGAATATAAACAATAAAGTTTATGGTGGAGTGTAGTGCATCATGTTGGCCGGCCACAAAAACATTAATTTTGCAATAGAAAATTAATAGAATTTGTAAACATATATATATATATATATATATATATATATATATATATATATATATATATATATGTAGTGACGTGGCCGATGATGTGGCTCAACAGGAGATTAAGGAGCATAGCAACAATAATTGCTATACTTTAGCTTTTAGATATATATATATATATAGATATAGATAAGAAAAAATATGTTAACATAAAAAGAAATCCCATCTCCCTTGTCAACGGCATCCTACCTATTGCAAGGCTCTCTTCAACACTTAGGGCATTCTTCTCCAAGTTGGTATTGTCACCTTTGAAGCCACCAAACATTGTTGCTATCTCACACTTGAAGGCATCACTTGTAAATTTGTAATGACACCACACCAAATTCGTGTTGTTTGTTTTATACTCTATATAGCAAAGAAAATGTTTTGGTCTAATATTAAATAACAAAGGAAATATCTCAAAAAAAAAAAAAAAAATAACAGAAGAAATGATTGGAGAAGATGAAAAGATCACCGTCTTTTCATATACACAACGGAATCAACTATTGCAACATACAAATAAATGTTTTATAAAATTTTAAAAAATTATAAATTACAAATAAATGGGAAACCAAAAATAAAGTTTGACTGGCTCCTGGAAAATGAAAAAATAGTGATTGATGAAGAGTGATTATAATCATTTTTTCTTTAAGAAGAAATGATATGTGTCGTAGTAGAAGTGATTATATTAGTATTTTTTTTTTTAAAGTGAATTTTAGTTAACTTAGGGTGGTAGTGCAAAAGACCACCTAGTATCCCATGCTATTCACATTAAAACTAAAAATTTAATGTTGAATGGAGCTTTAAATATAAACAATAAAGTTTATGGTGGAGTGTAGTGCATCATGTTGGCCACAAAAACATTAATTTTGCAATAGAAAATTAATAGAGTTGGTAAACCAATATATATATATATATATATAGTGACGTGGCTGATGATGTGGCTCAACACAAGCGTAGCAATAATAATTGCTACGCTTCAGCTTTTAGATATATATATATATAAATATAGATGTTCTTACCTACTGTAGTGTAGGTCAGTGCTTCATTTCTTTGCAGACCAATGTTCGTTTAGATCTTAATTATAAGCTAGTTAATTTTTTCTTCTTTTTATACTATATTTTATAACAGTACAGCAAAAAATTATAAATAAACTATTCCCAACAAAAACGTTTGTTTTTCACTAAACAAATGCCATAGGAAGCATGGTCGAACATGCATGCTTTATTCTTGGAAATAAATACACACTAATTTTTTCTGCATTAAATTAACAATCTGGCTGGTGGGAGCCGTTTGAACTAATTATTTCTTCCAAATGCTGACACAAATTGAAAACAAATTGAATTTTAACGCAAATTTAGCCGAATTTGTTGCATCCTCCATCGAGGTTTCTTTGCTAGTTGTGCAAGGGTGCCTTTTCTTTTTTCTATGATGTGAAAGTTTACAGAATCTTAGATTAGTGACTATAGTCAGAGACTACTGTCTCAAATAAGATATATTGCATTTATTTTTTATTTTTTATATAAATTTTATTAATGTATACCTTAAGGCATATATTAATAAATTATTTTATAAAACATTTTAAAGAAAAATTAAAAAATGACTAACTTTCTTGATAACTTTTTCATAAAACATTTTCTAAAATGCATTAACCAGACTTTTTTTTTTTTTCTCTCCTACAGCCCCACATAATACATTTTTCAGTACTATCTTTTTTTCAGTATTATCTTTAGTTCGCTACTTTGCATGGTATATAGTGTACATATATATATATATATATATACATATGTGTTTAGACCCCTTAACACAAGTTGTTTAACCTAGTTATTTAGCCAAGTGATTACTTAAATAAATTATTTAGTCCTAGGTTAACACAATAAAATCATATCATGTAAATAATGCAGAAATATAAAGAACACAACGATATGATAACCTAGGAAAACCTAACCGGTAAAAAACCTGGGGAATATTTAACTTAGCTATCCTTAAGGTAAAACAGATCCACTATGAAAGAATTGAAGTTTGTACAATAAGACTTAGACTACTAACATCCTATTGTCACGTTGAGTAGAAAACTTACTACCACGACCATGTGACAGCTCCGAGTCCATGGACTACTTCTTTCCTTTATCTACTGCAACTACAAGTTCTCCTACTTGTGACTTTGAGACTCCACTCAATGGTTTCAGATCTTCTTTAAATTCTTTAAGCAGCAATTGAAGAGATCACCAAGTTCTTGACATCAATCTTGATTTTGATAAGCCTAAGTGTGTGTATGAAGGTAAACAACTCTAGATCTCACAAAAGATTCAACATACAACCATCAAAAGACTTCTAAAACGTAGCTAGGGTTTTTCCTTTTATACTTGGAGTAAAACACTTAACCATACATGTCAAACGGGCTTGGGCTGAATTGGAAATTTTGCAAAAAAAAAAAAAAAAAAAAATCTGCACGTGGTTCGATCGATCAAGCCTTGCAAAATTAATCCAATAATTTCTGCAATCACTCGATTCCAATTTTACAAATAAACACACTTTGAGCAAGCCTAAATCTAGACTCTATGTTTTGATCATGGTTTGCCAACATAATCCAAATTGAAGTTCTAATACATTTAGTTCCTAAAATCTTAGAACCTAACAAACTCCCCCTTTGGCCATCCGTGACAAAACACATCACACATAATGAAATGCTCAAAGTAAAAACAGCCCATTCAAATTAAAATGCCTTAAATACAATTCAACCTAACTACTATCTATCAGTTGCCAATGTAGATAATAGCCTCGACTAAATTAACTAGTAAATTCCTGAAACACTCAACAAACATATAAACGCATGTGTGGAAAATATAAGTAAACCAAAATAAATTCTTGATTTCACAAAACATAAAATAAGATATATACCATGAATAACTTCACAACATAAATTAATAACCAATGTACCATATGTGAAATAAGAAACAATAAAAGAAACAAAACATAAAGCATAATGTCTCCCCCCAACATATACAACCCATAAAAAATAAATACATCAAAACCGAAATAAAATACATCAAGCTCCTAGATACAATCTATATCTCCAATCTCCCCCTATCTCCATATATATTTACTCCCCCTTTTTGGGATGAATTGCTAAAGGGCAATCAAGACTCGTGATCAAAAGGTGGAGGCTATGGAGTAGAATCTCTAGCACCTGCCAAATTTGCTCCCAAAGCATGAATCTCGTTTAGCACATCCAACAGAAGTTGTCCATGCGCTGCCTGAACGGTCATGATAGTGTCTAACATACTCCGAATAGAAGAATTGTTCGATGAAGATGGTGGAGGATCCACAGCAACAGTAGGGTCAACATACTCCTCAGCAGTAGGATCACCATATGGAGGCCTAGATGCAGCACCTGTAGAAGACTCGACTCTAGGGCGTTTAGAGCTAGCTTTCAACTGAACCACTCTTTGCCTAAGGAAGGTGGCACCTGTTAAGATTGAATTTGGGAAATTTAGTGTAGCTGGATTCGAGGTCAGCTAGGCCTCCAAGATAAGAGAGAAAATAACAGATGGAAAGAAAAGAATAGTTTCATTGAAGAATACAATTGCTTAATTGTTCTATGTACAACTCACTAGTCTTTTATACACCCTGAGACAACTGTCAAGACCATTCAGTCCCTAACTAACTCTAATTGAATTACACAGTCAATCACCAACTCTCATACACCTCACGTGTGGACCTGCTGCACAGCCTTGCATCACAGCCTGCCCTGCATCACAGCCTGCTCTGCCTTACAATACCAGCACTCTCTTATTTTACAACATACAATCCTTATTACACAT
Source organism: Quercus glauca (assembly GCA_023736055.1). Lineage (NCBI taxonomy): Eukaryota > Viridiplantae > Streptophyta > Magnoliopsida > Fagales > Fagaceae > Quercus > Quercus glauca. Next base: position 26,138,049 of record CM043325.1, on the reverse strand, counting down.
CATACTTCTACACTTAACATACTTCTATACTTAACAATACCCTCCCCATTAAAACACCTTGCCCACAAGGTGCGGATATTGTTGCTGCAGCTGGTACAAATTTTCCCAAGTAGCATTCTCCACACCCTCCCCTTGCCACTGAATTAAGACCTGAGTTACAGTTCTAGTCCTCAACCTGTGGGACCTCTCTTGCAACACAGCCATGGGTTCAGGATTCAAAATGCCCTTTGCATCTACAGCTGGAAGAGTAGGAATGGCTGCCACATGCTGACCCAATTTTGCTTTCAAGCATGAAACATGAAATGTGGGATGCAACTTGGAATCTGATGGTAAGTCTAACCTGTAAGACACCTGACCAATTTTTTTCAAGATTTGGAAGGGTCCATAGTACCTAGGAGATAATTTCCCCATCTTGCTCTACCTCAATGATTTTTGCTTGTAAGGTTGCAGCCTTAGATACACCCAATCACCTTCATCAAAGTTTCTTTCAGTCCTGTGCTTGTCAGCATTGATCTTCATTCTTTCCTGAGTTGCCACTAAGTTCTGCTTCAACAAGATTAGTAGCTGCTGTTTGGTTTTCAAATGCACCTCTACACTTTCAACCTTCGTAGTGCCTGGTATGTAATCCAATAATCTTGGAGGAGGATAACCAAATAAGGCTTCAAAGGCTTCAAAAGGAGTTAATTTGGTGGATGTGTGAAAATTGGTATTAAACCAAAATTCTGCCAAAGGAAGCCAGTCAACCCAAGAGTGGGGTCTATTAGCTGCAAATGCTCTCAAATGGTGCTCCAAGCTCTTGTTCACTACTTCCATCTGCCTATCTGATTGAGGGTGGTAAGCTGTGGACATGGCTAGCTGCACCCCTTGTAATCTCATCAATTCTTGCCAAAAGTGTGAAGTAAACACAGGGTCCCTATCACTCACAATTGAGGCTGGCATTCCATGTAATTTGAACACATAATGCAGATAAAGGGTAGCTACCTTAGCAGCAGTATTAGGGTGGGCTAATGGAACAAAGTGGACAAATTTAGTCAACCTATCCACTACAACCAAAACCACATCCTTAGACTGAGACTTTGGAAGGCCCTCCACAAAATCCATGCTTACATCCAGCCAAGGCTTCTCTGGTATAGGTAGGGGCTGCAACAATCCAGCTGTGTTACAAGTCTCTGCCTTTAGTCTTTGGCAAGCATCACATTCCCTTACATGTTTCCTTACATCTTCTCTTAAACCAGGCCAAGAGAAATCCCTTTTCACCCTATGCAAGGTCCCCCCCCCCCCCCCCCAAAGGACTATCATGGACTTGTTGCAAAACAGCCTCTTTTAAGGCATCACAGGACCCCAAATAAATCTTCCCTTTATGCAGTAGCAGTCCATTATGTATTGAGAACCCTTTAGGCACTTCCTTTCCCAATTGAAAAGCTTGAAAAATACCTTGAACTAGCTGGTCAGTGGCATAACTAGCCTTAAGGTCAGTCAGCCACTCAGGAATTGGAAATGAAATCATACATAAAACTCCCCCCTCACCATCCATATCAGTGTCTTCAAACTCAGCCTTCCTTGATAAGGCATCAGCTACCAAATTATCCTTGCCCTTCTTATATTCTACTACAAAGTTATAACCCAACAACTTAGAAAACCACTTCTGTTGAGCAGGAGTTCCAATTTTTTGTTCTAGCAAGTACTTTAGGCTTTCTTGATCAGTCTTGATAGTGAATGGTCTGCCCACCAAATAAGCTCTCCATCTCTTCACAGCAATCACCAAGGCTAAGAGTTCTTTCTCATAGGTGGATAGGGCTAAGTTCTTTCCTTTAAGTGTTTGGCTATGATAAGCAATAGCCCTTCCCTGCTGCATCAAAACAGCCCCTACTCCCTTCCCAGAAGCATCACACTCCACCACAAAAGGCTTCTCAAAATCTGGCAAAGCTAAGACAGGTGGGGTAATCATAGCCTCCTTAAGCTGCTGGAAAGCCAATTCAGCTTCCTTGGACCAGCAAAAGGAGTCCTTCTTCAGTAAAGCAGTTAAAGGAGCTGCAATAGTTCCATACCCTTTAATAAACTTCCTGTAATAACTAGTGAGATCCAAAAAACCCCTTAAGGACTTGATATCTTTAGGAATAGCCCACTGCTGCATTGCAGCCATCTTCTTTGGGTCTATGTGTACTCCCTCTGCAGTGATTACATGTCCCAAATACTCCACTTTTGAACAAGCAAACATACATTTAGACTTCTTATCATATAAATGATGAGTAGCCAAGAGTTCTAAAACACTCCTAAGGTGAATGACATGTTCAGAGATAGATTGGCTATATACCAGGATGTCATCAAAGAAAACTAAGACAAATCTCCTCAAGAAAGGCTTAAATACCTGATTCATTAAGGATTGGAAGGTGGAAGGAGCATTGGTTAAGCGAAAGGGCATTACCAAGAACTCATAGTGACCCTTATGTGTCTTAAAAGCTGTCTTGGGTATGTCTTGATCCTTCATTCTGATTTGGTGATACCCGGACCTCAAGTCTAGCTTAGAAAAAATAATAGCCCCATGCAATTCATCCAACAGCTCATCAATAATAGGAATAGGAAACTTATCTTTGATAGTGGTAGAGTTCAATGCCCTATAATCAATGCACATCCTCCATGAGCCATCAGCTTTTCGAACCAATAGAACAGGTGAAGCAAATGGGCTGTTGCTGTCTCTAATAGATCCCACTGACAGAAGCTCCTTCACAATTTTTTCTATCTCATTTTTTTGATAAAATGGATATCTATAGGGCCTTTGGCATACCGGTTGGGCACCTTCCTTAAGGTTAATAGAATGCTCATGACTCCTTAGTGGAGGTAATCCAGTAGGAGTCTCAAAGACTTGGCTGAACTCTTGCAATAATGATTCCACCTCAGCAGGAATTTTACTTACTGCATCAGTTGAGTTTACCCCATCAATATTTAACAATAGCCCTCTCTTCACTGAGACATTGAAGAATTTCTTGCCATCCACAAAAGAAGAATCTAAATTGGAGCTAAGACCTTGCAACAGAACTTGCTGATTCTTATACCAAAAACTCATAGTCAACAACTTAAAATTCCATTGGATTTCACCCAAGGTACTTAACCACTGAGTACCTAGAACTGCATCACAACCACCTAATGCCAAAACATGGAAGTTGATACAAAATTGCACTCCTTGGACTATCACAAGTACCTTACTACAAAGTCCTTGAGTTTTAACAATTTCACCATTGGCTACCTTGACCTCCAACACCTTTGTAACATCTACTCTTAGTTATAAGATACTAAGCAAAGAAGCATCCATAAAATTGTGAGTGCTACCCGTGTCTATCAAAATCACTACCTTATCTCTATTTACTCTCCCCTTCACCCTCATCGTACCAGGTGTAGGTGTTCCTGTAATAGCATACAAGGTAATCTCTACTTCCTCATCCTGATTAGATTGAACACCCTCATCCATTTTATGAACCACCCTACTAGACACAATCTCATCCAATTCTGTTATCCTCACACCAAAGTTATCCCCACTAGGAATTAATTCCATTCCCTCCAAAACAAAAAGTCTAGCATTCCTACATTTATGTCCAGGCCCCCATTTCTCATCACAATTGTAACAAAGCCCCTTTTTTCTCCTTTCATCCATCTGTGCAGGAGTTATTCTCTTAATGGGTATACTAGACTTATTTTCTACCACACCATTACTTTTGGGCAAACCCAAGATAGAGTTCTTACCTGAATCTTGCTGATTCTTTATATTCCTTCTACAACTCATCACATATTCTTCTTGTATTTTAGCCAATCCAAAGGCTGCATTCAAGGATTGGGGACTGAGCATTCTCACTGGCAAACGTATCTCATCTTTTAGTCCACTCAAGAAGCAGCTCAGCTTGTGTACTGGAGAAAGCCCTTTGATCCTATTTGATACTGCTTCAAACTCCGCTTTAGACAATGCTACTGTAGTGGTCTACCTCAGTCTTGTTAATACTTCCATCGGATCATCATAGGCCGTTGATCCAAATCTTACGTGTAAAGCCTGCACCATGGATTCCCAATCAGAAATTATCCCAGCTTCCTCTACTTCTTGGAACCATATCAGAGCCTCCAATTCCAGGTGAAATGAAGCTATCATTAATTTTTCTGCAATTGGGGTTTGATAGTACCCAAAATACTGATTCGCCTTGTAAACCCAGCTGGCTGGATCCATACCAGAAAATCGAGGAAAATCCAACTTCATAGATTTGGCGAATGACAAAGTTGAAGAATTGGGACTTGAATTCAGTTGCACATTTCTCTGAGGTGAATGTTGGGTTCCATCTATGGAATTAAGCTTTTGCAAGATTACATTGATGTTTTGATTCATTTCGTTCAGAGTTCTAGTATGAATGCTCTGAATCTTCTGTATTTCTTGGATGTCTTTGTTATGGTGGTCAGAGGTAGTTCGAAGAGAGGCAATGGCTTCATTCATGGTATTCATGGCAGCGACTCGAGTCTCAGTCATGGCAGCAGGAACGATGCTCTAATACCACTTGTTAAGATTGAATTTGGGAAATTTAGTGTAGCTGGATTCGAGGTCAGCTAGGCCTCCAAGATAGAGAGAGAAAATAATAGATGGAAAGAAAAGAATAGTTTCATTGGAGAATACAATTGCTTAATTGTTCTGTGTACAACTCACTAGTCTTTTATACAACCTGAGACAACTATCAAGACCCTTCAGTCCCTAACTAACGCTAACTGAATTACACAGTCAATCACGAACTCTCATACACCTCACGTGTGGACCTGCTGCACATCCTTGCATCACAGCCTGCACAGCCTTGCATCACAGCCTGCTCTGCCTTACAATACCAGCATTCTCTTATTGTACAACATACAATCCTTATTACACATCATACTTCTACACTTAACATACTTCTATACTTAACAGCACCTATGGGAGCTATGATATGGACAGGCTCGGATGTGAGAAAATTCTATAAACCTAAGTCTAAAATAATCCTATGTATAAAAACCGAAAAGAAAAGACCATGAGATTTTGAACTATTCCTATGAACCTCAATGAGTGATCTAATAAAAAGAGTAGGAAAACTTATATGAGCCTCAGTAACAAGAGCATACAAAAACGCACATCTCTCAATGGGAATAGTATGTAAATTAGAGATAGGCCAAATGGAATGACAAGAAATCCAGAAAAACAAATAGTTAAGCTAAGTAAGCTTATAGGAAGTGACACGAGAATCAGTACCCCAACTAATGGAAGTACTGGTGATGAAAGACATGATGTCATCAAGAGGAGGGGTCTTAGTGTAAGGGTACACAAGCTGCCATACCAAAGGTACACCAAGAGCAAAGGCCACTACAGCAGGAGTAATGGTATACTCTTTACCCCTTATCCAACTCTTCATAAACAGAATGTTGGAATCATCGGAGTGGACAAAGCGGTTCAAGTAGAACTCTCTAATCACGACAGCTGAAGGAGGATGCTTAACCTCTAAAAGTGGTAAGCAGCCCCTACGCTCAAAATTCCTACGTATCTCCGGATCAAGCTCATCTAATATAACCTTATGCTTAGCCCATACTGACCTAAAGATATTCAGCTTCTCATAGGTTTCTTGGTTTTTCTCTGTTCTAAACTTATCACTTTGGAACAAAGGGGTAGAGGGGGTGGTGGTTTTCATGGCTCTGGTATTCCTAACCATGATGCTAAGGGTTGGAAAGGAAAGGAAAAACAAAAACAAAGAAAATACCAAGGGCAGACTGCATTAGAGTGGGTTAGAGCACAAAAATATAAAAAAACAAATAACAATCTATATGATGCATGTGATGAATGCACATATGATGCATGTGATGAATGCATTGAAATTTGTTCAATTTTACTTCACAAACCCTCAATTGACTTGAACATAGAGTTTTAGTCCAAAAACCCCAAATTTTGAAAAACCCAATTTCAAAAATTTAACCAAATTGATCAATTAATCACCATACTAGTTAGGAAACATCATATAATGATTAAATGTAACAATAACACAAGTCAATTTCATTAGTTTTAGCCCAATTGAACAAAATCCCCAATTTCACAAAGTTCCAAGCCCTAGAAATTTCAATTTTCCCCAAATCTCAAAATTGATCAAATTAATGCATGAGGATTATGTTTATATTATCTAAGGACAAAAACCCATTGATTAAAAATGATTAAAAACAAGTGAAATAAACAAAACTCCCTAAAACGCTTGGTTCAAAATTTTCAACAAAAATGCATGAAAGTGCATGAATCATGTGATTTAATTCAAAAAGAAAGGGTAAAAGAGACTTACTTATACTTGAGGACAAAAACCCTTGAAAGATTTGTAGAAGAAAACAACAAAAATGGACTTAGATTGGATCGGTCGAAGAAAAGGAGTGAGAGAACTTTTGAAAAAGTTTGAAAAGTATGAAGAACACGTGAGAAAACTCTTTTTAAAACACTCTCTGAACGAATTTTGATTGGTCGAAATTGAGATTTGCTCGATCAAAAAATAGATTCAATCGATTGAGCATCAATCGAGCATCGATTGAGCCAGGCAGATTCAAACCAAAATTTTATCGCAATTTCGATCGATCAAGCAACAACTTCGATAGATCGAAAATTTGGAAAAATTAGATTTTTGAAAAACAAAGCAAGCTTATGCAGAAACCACTCAAAACACAATATTTCATGGATGAAATGCATGGGTATGAGTAAATTTTTTTTTTAAAAAAACACATGAATTCAACCCAGATCTTCCAAAAACAATATTTTCAACCTTTTTGTCCCCAAAACTTAAACATTAAACATATTTTGCATCAAAATCAAGGAACATATAATCTTGGATGCCAAAAAAAACCTCACACACAATTTCATGTACTAAATTAGCAAAGAATAACTAGTGTAGTTTGTGCAACTAGCAATAGCATGAGATACATAGGAGGTGATATGTAGATAGTAATTGTTAGGTTCTAAAGACTTAGGAACTAATGTATTTAGAACTCTAATGTGTAATATTGGCAAACCATGATCAAAACGTTTTAGTCTTGTTTTATACTTGCTCAAAGTATGTTGTTTATGTAAAGTTGGAATCGAGTGGCTGCAAAAGTATTAGTGACGTTCTGTTTGGCTCGATCGATCGAAAATTAGGCTCGATCGATTGAATATCAGGCAGATCATTTTTCTGCAGAATTTTCCAACTCAGCCCAAGCCCATTAAGGATTAGGGTTTCAGATCTACTTCTCTCACTATATAAAGGAAACTGTAGCCACGTTTTTAGAGTAGCTCATGTTGCTCATATTACTGTTTATGTGAATCTCTTATGAGATCTCTGAGGAGCTTTCCTTCACATAGACTTAGGGTTATCAAGTAGGAGATTACTTCAAGACCTTAATGATCATTCAGTTGCTAGCATTGGAGCTTAAAGAAAAAGAAGCGGGAGTGCTTGTACTTGTGGAGAATCCAAGAAAGAAGGAGTCTGTGGATTCAGAGCTTGCACGTGGTCGTGTCAGTAAGTTCTACTGGTAGGTAGCAATAGGAAGTCAAACGTAGGGGCTTGTAAGTCTTATTGTATGAACTTCAATTCTTTCATATAGTGGATTCAAGTTTACCTTGAGGATAGCTAGGTTAAATCCTCCCCAGGTTTTTTACCGGTTTGGTTTTCCTGGGTGACCATATCTTGTGTTCTTTATATTTCCGCTGCTTTATATGCTTGATATGATTATTTGATTGTGTTAACCTAAATTTGCATAATTTGACTAAGTTAATCACTTGGCTAATTCTCTAGGTTAATCCAATTGTTGTTTTAAGGGGTCAAAAAACCTAACAGTAATTAATCACAATTTCTACATTATTCATCACATAAGTTTGAGAGAGACTATCACCTAAAGGGTTAAATCATATAACTCTCACATCTCTTAAAAAACAAGCTTGCAATCATGTAATTTTCTTGTTTTGCCTCATAATGTACACACCAATTTTATTTCATTGCGAAATTATTTGATTAGCTAGATAATGTACACACCAATTTTATTTCATTGTTAATTTATTATAGCTCAACAATGTACACACCAATTTTAGTATTAATCTGAGGCTACACCTTATGTTCTTTTTGTGCATGTGCTACACTTTCTCGAGCACAAGATCTAATGATATGCACTAAGGTGTTCATGATTGGCTAGTGAACAGTGGTGAGATGGTTATTTATGCTTTTCTCATTAAGTTCTAGTCCTAACAATCAAAAGCATGTGACTTTAAAACCAAGATCAAGTGATCAAAAACTATAAACAAATCCCACACAATATGCACTACATAGCTAAAACTAGCAAAGTGCAGTAAAATAAGTTCATCCAAGCTAAACAAGGTACACAAGTATGTTATGTAAAGATAATAGGCCAACCTTGATTACAAATCCAAGATATATAATACAAAACACATTTTAATTTTAATTTTTTTAAAGGAATAGCAAAATCAACCTATCATGAAATGCATGAATGTTATCTAATGCAAATCCTAAAAGCACAAAAGAAAACAAAACAGCAAAAGAAGAATGGTCACTAAGAGAATAGAGATGAAGCACAAGGACTATTTCATAAAGACTCAATTAGATTTAGCCTTTTGCATCCAAAACTTTTTAGAGGCAACTCTGGCATTAGAGTTATTATTCATATTAGAATGATGAGCAACTCTAGGATTGGTATAAAAGTTTAAAGCCTTTACGAATTCACTAATAAGTACTATAGGATCTTGTGCTTGAGGCACAGGTACTTTTGGCTTATTTGCTCGCTTTGCTGCTTGTAACTTGAAACAGTTTGGGCGAATATACCCAGTCTTTCCACAAAAATGACAAACTCACAAAGGTCTATCATGCAACTTATCCTTTGGAAGGTTAGGATTCTTAAGCTTAGACTCTTTAAGATCAACCTTAATCTTCCTAGGAGGTGGTGTAACTTTTACTAGTTTGACAATCTCACTATTGGGGGGCTTAAAAGAAGAAACAAAGTTTGTGGAATGAGTTTTAGAAACCGAGATGCTATCTACAAAACCTAGACCAAATATGTCTAAGGGAAACTTCTGAACACTCAACATGTGATCAAGTTTAGAACTAGCAGACCTATTTGTTTTTTCTCTAGCAACATATAATTGTAGTTCCAAATTCTTAATCTTATCAAGCAACAACATGTTTTCAATCTTCACCTTATTAATCAATTCATTAGCATCAAGTAATTTCAGCAACAAATTTTTCTTATCAAGTTCAAGGGAGGCAACCTTCTGTAAACCTAAATCAATGCTCATTGCATCCTTTGCAGTAACCTTGCATAGCTTATTAAAAACTTCTTGCAAATTAGCACACTCAGAGAGTTCCCCATCAGAAGGGTTCTCTTCAACCACAAGACTTTTATCAACTACAGTAGCAGTTGTGAAAGCAATGAAGTTTCCATCCTCATCACTACCAGACTCATGATCAGAAACTTCGTCATCACTAAGGGTTACAGCCATAGCTTTACCCTTTGATCTCAAGAATGTAGGACATTCTGATTTCACATGATCGTACCCTTGACAACCAAAATATTGTTAACCTAGAGAGTTACTAGAGGTTTGACCAACTTTCTCTTTTGATTTCTCAGAATTATTAACCTTAGGTGGTTCATTCCTCTTAAAAATTCTAGGTTCAACATTGTTTTTACCTCTTACACTTCTGTTGTTGTTTCTAAGAAAATTTCTAAATTTCTTGGCAAGATAAGCAATCTTAGTAAAATTAAGAGAGTTTATCATCAAATCCATTCTCATTAACATCATCAACTGACTTAAGAGCCATTGATTTGGATTTGTTTGTCTTAAGTAGGTCTAACTCATAGGACTGGAGAGATCCTACAAGCTCATCAATAAGGATGGAGTCCACATCCTTGCTTTCAGTAATGGCAGTCACTTTGGGTCTAAATTCCTCAATCAAGGATCTAAATACCTTCCTAACAATCTTAGGTTAATCATAGATTTCACCCAAATTATAAGCAGAGTTAACAATATCATTAAGTTTAGCATAGAATTCATCAAAACACTCATCATTAGACATTCTAATGCTTTCAAATCTAGTAGTTAACTGTTGTAATCTATTAATCTTAACTGCCTTTGTGCCTTCATGCACAGTTTAGAGAATATTCCATACAGTATGAGAAACCTCAACATTTGAGATTCTCTTGAATTCCTCCATAGAAACAACATTAAAAATAGCATTCATGACTTTGCTATTAAAGACGGCTGCATCTTTTTGAGAAGTTGACCACTCGCTTACAGGAGTAGTCAGTTTCTCCCATCTGTATTTAACGAAATTCCAAACTCTCTCATCAATAGATTTCAAGAATGCTTTCATTCTTACTTTCTAGTAGGCATAGTTGTTACCATCAAAGTGAGGTGGGATCACAAAAGAGTGACCGTGTACTATGACAACAGGGGTTAAGGATCAAATCTAAAATCAAAAGAAAAAAAAAAAAAAAAAAAAAAAAAAAAAAAAAAAACAAGAGCTAACCTGCTTTGATACCACTTGTACGTTTTTAGACCCCTTAACACAAGTTGTTTAACCTAGTTATTTAGCCAAGTAAGTACTTAGATAAATTATTCAATCCTAGGTTAACACAATAAAATCATATCATGTAAAAAATGCGGAAATATAGAGAACACAATGATATGATAACTCATGAAAGCCTAACTGGTAAAAAACTTGGGGAGGATTTAACCTAGCTATCTTCAAGGTAAAACAGATCCACTATGAAAGAATTGAAATTTGTACAATAAGACTTAGACTACTAACATCCTATTGCTACCTCGAGTAGAAAACTTACTTCCACGACCACGTGATAGCTCCGAGTCCACGAACTACTTCTTTCTTTGATCTACTGCAACCACACGTTCTCCTACTTGTGACTTTGAGACTCCATTCAAAGGTTTTAGATCTTTTTTAAATTCTTTAACCAACAACTGAAGAGATCAGCAAGTTCTTGACATCAATCTTGATCTTGATAACCCTAAGTGTGTGTATGAAGGTAAACACCTCTAGATCTCACAAAAGATTCAACACACAACCATCAAAAGACTTCTAAAATGTAGCTAGGGTTTTTCCTTTTATACTTAGAGTAAAACACTTAACCCTACACGTCAAACAGGCTTGGGCTGAATTGAAAATTCTGCTAAAAAATAAATCTACACGTGGTTCGATTGATCGAGTCTAATTTTTGATTGATCGAGCCTTGCAAAATTAGTCCAATAATTTCTACGATCACTCGATTTCAATTTTACAAATAAACACACTTTGAGCAAGCCTAAAGCTAGACTCTATGTTTTGATCATGGTTTGCCAACATAATCCAAATTAAAGTTCTAATTCATTTATGTACGTTTTTAGACCCCTTAAAATACAACCAGATTAACCTAATTAATTAGCCAGGTGATTACTTAGTCAAATTATCAGATCTAGATTAACACAAATATATCATATCATTGTAAAGTATGGAAAACAAAGAACACAATGATAAGATAATCTAGGAAAACCAAACCGATAAAAAACCTGGGGAGGATTTAACCTAACTATCCTCAAGGTAAAACAGATCCACTACGAAAGAATTGAAATTTACATAATAGCGACTTAGACCACTAACATCCTATTGCTACATCGAGTAGGAAATTTACTACTATGACCACGTGACAGCTCTGAGTCCATGGACTACTTCTTTTTTGGATTCACAGCAAGTACAAGCACTCCCGCTTATGTATCTTTAAGCTCTTAATGCAACAACTGAATGATCATCAAGCTCTTGACATAAATCTTGATTCTTGACAACCCTAAATATATGTAAAGGCAAACATCTCTAGATCTCACAAGAGATTCATATACACAGCATAAACAACTACTGCAACAATAGTAAAAGGTGGCTAGGGTTTTTCCTTTTATGCTTAAGGCGAAACATAAAACCTTACACGTTAAACGGGCTTGGGTTGAGTTGGAAATTCTGCAGAAAAACAATCTGCACAAGCTTCGATTGATCGAGTCTAATTTTCAATCAATCGAGCTAGGCAGATTTACATAATAAATCCTGTAGTACACTCGATTCCAACTTTACACATAAACATACTTTGAGCAAGTCTAAAAATAAGACTAAACATTTTGATCATGGTTTGCCAGTATTACAAATTGAAGTTCTAATACATTTAAACCTAAAGTCTTAGAACCCAATAATTTAGTTTCTAAAGTCTTAGAACCTAACAATATATATATATATATATATATATATATATATAGATTTAACTGTTAATGATCTCCAATGTGAAATTAATACTGTTAAACAAGAGATAAGTGATTTAAAACTTGAATTTAAAAATATTAAAAGTGATAATCATAATCTCAAACAAGAATTGTTAATGTTGAAAATTGATCAAAATAAATCTGATAATGAACAAGATGAGCACAAGGATGGAGATGAATCCGGTCAACAGGCTCTTCTTTCTGATGAAGGTATTGCTAATGCTCAACCTAGTCTCATTAGTATTAACCAAATGCTTCCTCCAAAATGGTTCACAAAAGTGAAGATTTTTGTTTCCCATGATTATCATTTCACTGTTATTGCTATGATTGATTCTGGTGCTGATAAGAATTGTATTCAGGAAGGATTGATTCCTTCGAAATATTTTGAAAAATCAACTGAAAAATTGGTTTCTGCTACTGGTTCTCAAATGAAAATTAAATATGAATTGAATAATGCTCATATTTGCCATGATGATGTCTGTTTCAAGATTCCTTCTGTTCTTGTTAAAAATATGACTGATAAAGTGATTCTTGGTTTGCCATTTATAAATGCTTTGTATCCTTTCCTTGTTGATAATGATGGTATTACTACTGATCCTTTTGGACAGAAAGTAAAATTTAAGTTTGTTTCAAAACTTGAACTTGATATTAATGATGTTTTAGACCTATCTTGTGATTCTCCTGCTACATGCTTCACAGACAATTTTGAAGGTAATCCTAGTAGTTCCAGATTATCTACTATTACCAATGACTCTAATACTCATCATGATTCTCTGCAGGAATCAAGCACTGATGCGAGGATAAATACTACTACTAAGTGGGATAATACTAATATTTATACCACTAATAAGTGGATTATTATGGCTCCCTCTTCTGAGAGGAAAAACAAGGGAAAAGCTCCTGTACAGGACTTTTTCCAAAATGAAATGCATGAAGGCGCATCTTCTAGGGTAAAACCTAGTGGATCAACATCCCTTCAAGGGTATGTACCGGCAACGGTGTCATATTCCAGTGAAGATATGGTTATTGCTTTGCAGGAAGTTTTATCCAGAAATTTGCAATTTCATAATGGAGTCTATAGTGAATTGCCAGATTCCGTTAAATTTATTCTTGATAACCTTTATTCTGCTTTTACCCAAAACCATTACAAATTGTTTGAAAAAACCCTCCAAGCCCTTGAAATCCACCTTGTTAACCTTTCTGCTCAGAATGAGGCTTACCTAAGCCATTATGTTAACCTTATTTCAGAAAACCCTGTTGTTTCAGATATTGACCTTACTTCAAACCTTGTTTCAGAAATTGGGGCTTTTAGAAGCCAACTTGTTTACCATCCAAGTACTACAAATAATCCTTACACTAGTCAACTCTTTGGCAAAGAGGATATCCATTCAAAGGATAAAATGACTATGATGGGCACTGATTATTCTAGATTGAGCCTTAAGTCCCAATCTATGTTAAGAAGTGCTTTTGCCAACTTGCCATCAGATATACAATCACGTATACTGACGAGTTACGAAATGCAACGGTTGTGAGAAAAACATGATAATTGAGTGTTAAAACTAGGATAATATGGATAAGTTGTGGAGATCCAACTCCTCTGTCAGCTCCAGGACTGGTTGTCCTCCTGATATTGTGAATGAAGAAGATCACACTGTTGAAGATAATGAGATCCCTGATTTCCGAAAATGGAACATTCCCAAAGTTGATACTAAAACTGTTTACAAAACTAGTTGGGCTGAATCCACTTTTCATCCTGTTTACAAAGTTAGAACTGTTGAACAAATATTTGCTATTTCAAAAATACATGAAAAATGTTGCCTGTTTTCCAAGAAAAATATTAATGATTTCATTGCTAAAAAGCTCAGTTATTTGCATATTGGTATGGTTCAAGTTGCTGTTAAACCACTCACCCGAAAGGGTATTAATGCTTCTATTCTCATGTGTTTACGAGATGCTAGATTTAAAGTTTTTAAAGATAGCATTCTTGGTATGATCACTGCTTCTTTGTATGATGGTCCTGTTTACTTTAACTGTTATCCTGATCTTACTCTTGCTTTGGATGATCCTAATATTGTTAAAGCTTTGACTTTGAATATTGCTTCTTCTGGTTATATTATGGATGAAGGTAGTAAACCTTTTGCTTTGATTTACCGTATTTATTACAGACTTTTGGGTACACAGTTAAATCCTTGTTGTTTGAATCCTAGAGAACCCTCTGGGAAAACAATGTTGATCACATGTTCAACTCCTGATGCTAAAATTCAAGTTCCAAAAATGATTCAATGGCAAGATATTAACCTTCCTACTGAATGGTTGTTGAATCAAGAATCCCCTATTTCCAAACCTGTTTTTGATGAGCTAGATCTCACAAATATTCAACAATATCTTGATGGTACTGTTAAAATATGTTTTCAAAACAATCAACCCTTGAGGATCAACGAAGGAAGACATTCCTTTGCTGGATCTGAAAGTATTTCAAAAAGAGATCATGATGTTAATGAGTTTTTGCAAAAGAATTTTGAAAAACCCACTGATCTAAAGTTGAAAGGTGTTTCTAGTGACAAATCCCAAATCAGCTCCTCTGTTTACTATTCTACCAAGCCGGAATCTTCCTCTCCGTATGGCAAACCTGCTACCGAAGAAGAAGATGATGCTAATTCTATTTGTCCATCTGATTCTGATTTCCCTCCTATTGAAAATCCTGTTGTTAACCATTTAAGAGTTTTGAATGTGTTAAATGAAAATTTCACTGTTGACTTGGCTCCTTTGTTTGATGAATTTATGCTTCCTAAAAATAGGACAAAAAGAAAAATTTACCAAAATGATTTTGCTCAGTCTGAGAAAAACCGTGTTAAACGAAAATGGTTGGAAAAGATGAATCAATTGAAGAGACATATTTTGTTCTTTGATTTTCTTGAAAACTATTATGTTTCAAAAAATGAAGTTTTCAAAAATTATTTGAATGTGATAAAGAAATCAAATTTTGTTAAAAATGACAAAACCATTGTCAGATCTAGTCATCCACCTCTTGAGACTATTTTGGTGACTACTGACAAAATTGATGTTAAAGCTACTCCTTTCAAAATTGCTGATGATCAAACCCCTGTTGTTAGCCTTATTGAACAAAACAATTTTACTAATGAAGCTTTGCATGTTATTGGTCAACAGCTTGACCGTATTGAAGATAAAATTGTTGAAAAAACTGTTTCTGTTGAAAAATCTGTTTCTGCTCAAAAACCTGTTTCTATCAAGACTGAGGAACCTTTGATTAATTTACCCAGTCATGATAACAAATTCAAGTTTAGAACTTCTCAGTCTAAACTTCTTGAAACTGTTGACAAAATGCTTGTTGATTTGAAAATTAAAAATGAAGGTACTTCTTCAAATACTCCTGCTACTCGAACTATTTCAAAAAATGAAATTGTTTCTGATGACACAAATTCTGATACTTCTTCTTCTGTTTCTTCTGTTCCTGCCAAAAAGGTTTTTGATGACTGTTTACCTGAAATTAAAAGATTTGTTGGAAAACCCATGTTTCTTACAAAAAATTGGTATTCAAAACCGACTCCTCCTGATATGCAGTTTGAAGAAAGACCTTTTCAAACTCAGTTTTCTGTCTCTGCTGATAAGATTTATGAATGGAATATTGATGGTTTTTCTGAACAAGAAATTGTTAACAAAATGGGACATATGTCCATGGTTGCCACTGCTTATCAAAATAATCATGATTTTGAACAATCTGAAATTGTTGACTTGCTTACTACTGGCTTTTCTGGTACTCTTCGTGGATGGTGGGATTCATATCTCACAGAAGAATCCAGAGATTCTATTAAACATGCTGTTAAAAAGAATGATGAAGGTTTGCCTATTTTTGATGATCGTATTGGTCGAGGTGTTCCTGATGGTGTTAATACCTTGATTTATACTATTATCAAACACTTTGTTGGTACTCCATCTAATGTTTCATCTCGAATTTCTGATTTGTTGAATAATTTGAGATGCCCTACTATGTCTGATTATAGATGGTACCAAGATGTTTTCCTTTCCAGAGTGATGCAGCGAAAGGACTGTTTCAAGCCTTATTGGAAAGAAAAGTTTATTGACGGTCTGCCTCCTATCTTTGCTCATAAGGTAAAACAAGAATTAATTGGTAAAAATGATTCTATTGATTATGATAATTTAACTTATGGTGATATTTTGAGCACTATTAAAAAACTTGGAATTAATATGTGCAATGATGAAAAACTGTTAAAACATCAATTAAAAAACAAAAGAAAAGCTAAATATGAAATGGGTAATTTTTGTGAACAATATGGTTTGCCCTCTATTGCTCCTTCTAAGCAAAAGAGTAAAAAACATGATAAAAGTTACAAAAATTATAACCATAAAAAACATAAAACTAATTTTAATGATTTCTATGCTAAAAAGAAAAATGTTGCTAAAAAACATGTTAACCAACGATCAGGTAAAGGCAAATGTTTCAATTGTGGAAAAGCTGGTCATTTCAGTAAAGATTGTAAACAAAAACCTGGTAAGTTGAAAAACAAGTTTAACATGTTGAAAATTGATGATAATGACCAAGAAGAATTATTCAGAATCCTTGAATCAAACAATTCGTCTGATTCTTTGGAAGATGATTTTTCTTCTTCTGATTCTTGTTACCATTCTGCTGATGATTCCTCTGATTCTCCTAATATTAAACTTGGTTGCAGAGATTCCTGTTGCAATGTTGTTAAATCTGTTAATGTTCTCACTAAAGGTGAAGAAAATGAAAACTTGTTGATTAAATCTGTTAATGTTCTCACTAAAGGTGAAGAAAATGAAAACTTGTTGATTAAATTGATTGGTCAAATTGAGAACCCTGATTTACAAAAAGAATATTTGGATAAATTTAAGAAAAATTTGTTAAAAGATGAAACTGGTAAAAAACTTAAATCAACAATAAGTTTTGAAGAAACTTTGGAAAGATTCAATAAGAAGAAATCCAAAGATTTAACTGTTAATGATCTCCAATGTGAAATTAATATTGTTAAACAAGAGATAAGTGAATTAAAACTTGAATTTAAAAATATTAAAAGTGATAATCATAATCTCAAACAAGAGTTGTTAATGTTGAAAATTGATCAAAATAAGTCTGATAATGAACAAGATGAGCACAAGGATGGAGATGAATCCAGTCAACAAGCTCTTCTTTCTGATGAAGGTATTGCTAATGCTCAACCTAGTCTCATTAGTATTGACCAAATGCTTCCTCCAAAATGGTTCACAAAAGTGAAGATTTTTGTTTCCCATGATTATCATTTCACTGTTATTGCTATGATTGATTCTGGTGCTGATAAGAATTGTATTCAGGAAGGATTGATTCCTTCGAAATATTTTGAAAAATCAACTGAAAAATTGGTTTCTGCTACTGGTTCTCAAATGAAAATCAAATATGAATTGAATAATGCTCATATTTGCCATAATGATGTCTGTTTCAAGATTCCTTCTGTTCTTGTTAAAAATATGACTGATAAAGTGATTCTTGGTTTGCCATTTATAAATGCTTTGTATCCTTTCCTTGTTGATAATGATGGTATTACTACTGATCCTTTTGGACAGAAAGTAAAATTTAAATTTGTTTCAAAACTTGAACTTGATATTAATGATGTTTTAGACCTATCTTGTGATTCTCCTGCTACATGCTTCACAGACAATTTTGAAGGTAATCCTAATAGTTCCAGATTATCTACTATTACCAATGACTCTAATACTCATCATGATTCTTTGCAGGAATCAAGCACTGATGCGAGGATAAATACCACTACTAAGTGGGATAATATTAATATTCATACCACTAATAAGTGGATTATTATGGCTCCCTCTTCTGCGAGGAAAAACAAGGGAAAAGCTCCTGTACAGGACTTTTTCCAAAATGAAATGCATGAAGGCGCATCTTCTAGGGTAAAACCTAGTGGATCAACATCCCTTCAAGGGTATGTACCGGCAACGGTGTCATATTCCAGTGGAGATATGGTTATTGCTTTGCAGGAAGTTTTATCTAGAAATTTGCAATTTCATAATGGAGTCTATAGTGAACTGCCAGATTCCGTTAAATTTATTCTTGATAACCTTTATTCTGCTTTTACCCAAAACCATTACAAATTGTTTGAAAAAACCCTCCAAGCCCTTGAAATCCACCTTGTTAACCTTTCTGCTCAGAATGAGGCTTACCTAAGCCATTATGTTAACCTTATTTCAGAAAACCCTGTTGTTTCAGATATTGACCTTGCTTCAAACCTTGTTTCAGAAATTGGGGCTTTTAGAAGCCAACTTGTTTACCATCCAAGTACTACAAATGATCCTTACACTAGTCAACTCTTTGGCAAAGAGGATATCCATTCAAAGGATAAAATGACTATAATGGGCACTGATTATTCTAGATTGAGCCTTAAGTCCCAATCTATGTTAAGAAGTGCTTTTGCCAACTTGCCATCAGATATACAATCACGTATACTGACGAGCAAGGCTATGTTCAGGTCTTTCGACCTATGGTTCAAATGTTTCAAGAAACTTGTCACAGCCACTATTCCTGATCCTGATGAACTTGATGAAGGTGATAATGTGTTTATCCAGTGTGACTGGGAAGAACACTTTGGGAGTACTCTCAGAGTTTATGAAAAACCACACCGATTTCCTGGTCTCCTAATTAATTATGATGATGGTTACTTTGCTGCTGATGATGATGATGATAGGGATCCTAACTGGCTTTCCCATATGTTTGAATATGGCTTTGTCCGATTTCTAAAATTAACAAGCCATTACCAAGCCAGTCAACTTCCTCAAATTATTCAAGATGCCATTAAAAAATCTACTGGTCCTACTATTTCCATCAGATGTTGGAGTACTTTGCCTAGATGGGAAAGACATAACTGGATGAATGTCCAGCCTTCGAAACATCTTATTCTCATCAATGGTCATACTCATCAGGGACAATGGCTTGAAGGAAATCCTCATTTGTCCTTCAATAATCCTTATGCTCTTGCAAAATGTTGGGGAAACTATTTTAATAATCAAATTATTGAAGTTGCTCAGAACCTGTGGAAGGATTATCATTTCATGGGAAGCACTGATAGAATTACTGTTTTTGGCCCCAGGCCACATGTTGACGCTATTGCTCATTTACGTATTGCAGATCATTGTAGTCCAAAGAGCCTTCTCATCCCAGGAAGAAGACCAATGGATGAACCAATTTTATATTGTGGATTTTGCAACCGATATGCTATTTACCATGAGCACGAATGTGATTCTCCACAAGGTCCTTTTGATCCATTTGATGGCTATCCATCCGATGCTCCTTCTACTGATTAATTGTGTGATCCTCAGATTATTGTGGCTACTGTTCTCTATTTGCCAGGCCAGCACAAACGGCCAAGATGCTATTGTTATTTCCTATGCTAAAAATGATGATGATTGTTTGATTCTCCCTATTTGTCTAGCCAGCATAATGGCCACTGTTCAACCACATGCGTACATGGTGATGTTCAAAGATGTTCAAAGAAATATTCCTGTTCAACTACATGCGTACATGATGATATTCCTATTGACCTTTGTCAGAGATTTTGTTGATCTTATGCCTAGTGAAGAAATATTCCTATTGACCTTTTGTCAGAGATTTTGCTGATTTTATGCCTCACATATTGAAAGTATTGCATGCTCCTGAAGATTCCCATCACAATGCAAATTTGGCTTCTTTTGATGGCTTCTTTTAAGGGCAGAAATGATGTGGCCTAGTCCTAAAAATGAAGGCCTAGACCTTTCCGTAAGATGCTCCTAATCACTTCATGTTCCCTCCATGACTTGGAGTCAAAAAGTGAAAAAGACTCATTTTTCACTATTCATCTGACACTATTCACCTGTCACTATTCATCCGTCACTATTCATGACACTGTTCACTCCGAATTTTGCCTATTTAAGGGGGGTTGTCCCTTATGTTTAACTCAGAACTTTTAATAGGTTCCAAGAACTTTTTATGAGTTTTCAAGTACATTCTTGTTAGAACTTCCTCTAGAGAGAGTTTACCTTCCTTGAGAGAGTTCTCCTATTATCTTGTTGACTACTACCTTGTTCCTACAAACCTTGTAACTAGGACTAGTTCAAGCTTTGTAACTGTTAACCTGTACTGTTGACTGTTGAGATCTTGTATTGACCACTACTACTGTAAGTGTTTTATCTATTTTCAATAAACAAGTATTTTCAGTTAATGTTCATTGTTCTACTTATTGCTACCGCCACCTTGGACGGATTACCGCCATACTGGACGGTTCTAAATTGCTTTCATTAATTGCTTCCAATTATTTTGATATATACTGCTTGGCTGGTTCTACCGCCTTATTATTGTTCTAGATCATGGTGGTTTTTAATAAAAGCAGCTTGAAGGTTATCAAGAATAAATTTGATAGAATCTGGAAGTTCAGAATAAATTCCATTGTGGAATTGTAAATTGTTTGACAAAACTTCCTGCAAAGCAATTATTATATCACCACTGGAATATGACACCGTTGCCGGTACATACCCTTGAAGGGATGTTGATCCACTAGGTTTTATCCTAGAAGATGCGCCTTCATGCATTTCATTCTGGAAAAAGCCCTGTGCAGGAGCTTTTCCTTTGTTTCTCCTCTCATTCGAGGGGGCCATAATAATCCACTTATTAGTGGTATAAATACTAATATTATCCCACTTAGTAGTGGTATTTATCCTTGCATCAATGCTCGATTCCTGCAAAGAATCATGATGAGTATTAGAGTCATTGGTAATAGTAGATAATCTGGAACTACTAGGATTACCTTCAAAATTGTCTGTGAAGCATGTAGCAGGAGAATCACAAGATAGGTCTAAAACATCATTAATATCAAGTTCAAGTTTTGAAACAAATTTAAATTTTACTTTCTGTCCAAAAGGATCAGTAGTAATACCATCATTATCAACAAGGAAAGGATACAAAGCATTTATGGCTGGACGTTCATCCAGTTATCTCTTTCCCACATTGGCAAGGTGCTCCAACATCTGATAGAAACAAAGGGACTTTCAAAATTGTCAATAGCAGTCTGAATAATTTGTGGAAGTTGGTTGGCTTGGTCAAGGCGAGTTATTTTTATGAGCCTGATAAAGCCATACTCAAACATTTGGGAAAGCCAGTTAGGATTCCGATCATTATTTCCTTCTGGATCATCAGCAACAAATGAACTATCATAATTAATTAGGAGACCAGGAAATGGGTGTCTTTTTTCATACACTCTGAGACTGACTCCAAAGTGTTTTTTCCAAACAGTTTGATCAAGAATATCACCATTATCATCTGAATCAGCAGGGTCAGGAACAGCAGTTGTAACAAGTGTTTTGAAGTATTCGAACCATAGGCCAAAAGACCTAAACATAGCCTCGCTTCTCAGTATACGTGATTGTATATCTGATGGCAAGTTAGCAAAAGCACTTCTTAACATAGATTGGGACTTAAGGCTCAATCTAGAATAATCAGTGCCCATTATAGTCATTTTATCATCCTTTGAATGGATATCCTCTTTGCCAAAGGGTTGACTAGTGTGGGGAGTATTTGGGTGGTGAACAGGTTGGCTTCGAAAAGCTCCAATTTTTGAAACAAGATTTGGAGCAAGGTCATTTTCTAAAACAGAGTTAACATGGTGGCTTAGATAAGCCTCATTTTGAGCAGTAAGGTTAACAAGATGGGGATTTTCTGAAACAGGGTTAACATGGTGGTTAACATGGTGGCTTAGATAAGCCTCATTTTGAGCAGTAAGGTTAACAAGATGGATTTCAAGGGCTCTGAGGGTGCTTTTGAAAAGATCATGGTGGTTTTTAATAAAAGCAGCTTGAAGGTTATCAAGAATAAATTTGATAGAATCTGGAAGTTCAGAATAAATTCCATTGTGGAATTGTAAATTGTTTGACAAAACTTCCTGCAAAGCAATTATTATATCACCACTGGAATATGACACCGTTGCCGGTACATACCCTTGAAGGGATGTTGATCCACTAGGTTTTATCCTAGAAGATGCGCCTTCATGCATTTCATTCTGGAAAAAGCCCTGTGCAGGAGCTTTTCCTTTGTTTCTCCTCTCATTCGAGGGGGCCATAATAATCCACTTATTAGTGGTATAAATACTAATATTATCCCACTTAGTAGTGGTATTTATCCTTGCATCAATGCTCGATTCCTGCAAAGAATCATGATGAGTATTAGAGTCATTGGTAATAGTAGATAATCTGGAACTACTAGGATTACCTTCAAAATTGTCTGTGAAGCATGTAGCAGGAGAATCACAAGATAGGTCTAAAACATCATTAATATCAAGTTCAAGTTTTGAAACAAATTTAAATTTTACTTTCTGTCCAAAAGGATCAGTAGTAATACCATCATTATCAACAAGGAAAGGATACAAAGCATTTATAAATGGCAAACCAAGAATCACTTTATCAGTCATATTTTTAACAAGAACAGAAGGAATCTTGAAACAGACATCATCATGGCAAATATGAGCATTATTCAATTCATATTTAATTTTCATTTGAGAACCAGTAGCAGAAACCAATTTTTCAGTTGATTTTTCAAAATATTTCGAAGGAATCAATCCTTCCTGAATACAATTCTTATCAGCACCAGAATCAATCATAGCAATAACAGTGAAATGATAATCATGGGAAACAAAAATCTTCACTTTTGTGAACCATTTTGGAGGAAGCATTTGGTTAATACTAATGAGACTAGGTTGAGCATTAGCAATACCTTCATCAGAAAGAAGAGCCTGTTGACCGGATTCATCTCCATCCTTGTGCTCATCTTGTTCATTATCAGACTTATTTTGATCAATTTTCAACATTAACAATTCTTGTTTGAGATTATGATTATCACTTTTAATATTTTTAAATTCAAGTTTTAAATCACTTATCTCTTGTTTAACAGTATTAATTTCACATTGGAGATCATTAACAGTTAAATCTTTGGATTTCTTCTTATTGAATCTTTCCAAAGTTTCTTCAAAACTTATTGTTGATTTAAGTTTTTTACCAGTTCCATCTTTTAACAAATTTTTCTTAAATTTATCCAAATATTCTTTTTGTAATTCAGGGTTCTCAATTTGACCAATCAATTTAATTAACAAGCTTTCATTTTCTTCACCTTTAGTGAGAACATTAACAGTTTTAACAACATTGCAACAGGAATCTCTACAACCAAGTTTAATATTAGGAGAATCAGAGGAATCATCAACTGAATGGTAACAAGAATCAGAAGAAGAAAAATCATCTTCCAAAGAATCAGACGAATTGTTTGATTCAAGGATTCTGAATAATTCTTCTTGATCATTATCATCAATTTTCAACATGTTAAACTTGTTTTTCAACTTACCAGGTTTTTGTTTACAATCTTTACTGAAATGACCAGGTTTTCCACAATTGAAACATTTACCTTTACCTGATCGCTGGTTAACATGTTTTTTAGCAACATTTTTCTTCTTAGCATAGAAATCATTAAAATTAGTTTTATGTTTTTTATGGTTATAATTTTTGTAACTTTTATCATGTTTTTTACTCTTTTGCTTAGAAGGAGCAATAGAGGGCAAACCATATTGTTCACAAAAATTACCCATTTCATATTTAGCTTTTCTTTTGTTTTTTAATTGATGTTTTAACAGTTTTTCATCATTGCACATATTAATTCCAAGTTTTTTAATAGTGCTCAAAATATCACCATAAGTTAAATTATCATAATCAATAGAATCATTTTTACCAATTAATTCTTGTTTTACCTTATGAGCAAAGATAGGAGGCAGACCGTCAATAAACTTTTCTTTCCAATAAGGCTTGAAACAGTCCTTTCTCTGCATCACTCTGGAAAGGAAAACATCTTGGTACCATCTATAATCAGACATAGTAGGGCATCTCAAATTATTCAACAAATCAGAAATTCGAGATGAAACATTAGATGGAGTACCAACAAAGTGTTTGATAATAGTATAAATCAAGGTATTAACACCATCAGGAACACCTCGACCAATACGATCATCAAAAATAGGCAAGCCTTCATCATTCTTTTTAACAGCATGTTTAATAGAATCTCTGGATTCTTCTGTGAGATATGAATCCCACCATCCACGAAGAGTACCAGAAAAGCCAGTAGTAAGCAAGTCAACAATTTCAGATTGTTCAAAATCATGATTATTTTGATAAGCAGTGGCAACCATGGACATATGTCCCATTTTGTTAACAATTTCTTGTTCAGAAAAACCATCAATATTCCATTCATAAATCTTATCAGCAGAGACAGAAAACTGAGTTTGAAAAGGTCTTCCTTCAAACTGCATATCAGGAGGAGTAGGTTTTGAATACCAATTTTTTGTAAGAAACATGGGTTTTCCAACAAATCTTTTAATTTCAGGTAAACAGTCATCAAAAACCTTTTTGGCAGGAACAGAAGAAACAGAAGAAGCAGTATCAGAATTTGTGTCATCAGAAACAATTTCATTTTTTGAAATAGTTCGGGTAGCAGGAGTATTTGAAGAAGTACCTTCATTTTTAATTTTCAAATCAACAAGCATTTTGTCAACAGTTTCAAGAAGTTTAGACTGAGAAGTTCTAAACTTGAATTTGTTATCATGACTGGGTAAATTAATCAAAGGTTCCTCAGTCTTGATAGAAACAGGTTTTTGAGCAGAAACAGATTTTTCAACAGAAACAGTTTTTTCAACAATTTTATCTTCAATACGGTCAAGCTGTTGACCAATAACATGCAAAGCTTCATTAGTAAAATTGTTTTGTTCAATAAGGCTAACAACAGGGGTTTGATCATCAGCAATTTTGAAAGGAGTAGCTTTAACATCAATTTTGTCAGTAGTCACCAAAATAGTCTCAAGAGGTGGATGACTAGATCTGACAATGGTTTTGTCATTTTTAACAAAATTTGATTTCTTTATCACATTCAAATAATTTTTGAAAACTTCATTTTTTGAAACATAATAGTTTTCAAGAAAATCAAAGAACAAAATATGTCTCTTCAATTGATTCATCTTTTCCAACCATTTTCTTTTAACACGGTTTTTCTCAGACTGAGCAAAATCATTTTGGTAAATTTTTCTTTTTGTCCTATTTTTAGGAAGCATAAATTCATCAAACAAAGGAGCCAAGTCAACAGTGAAATTTTCATTTAACACATTCAAAACTCTTAAATGGTTAACAACAGGATTTTCAATAGGAGGGAAATCAGAATCAGATGGACAAATAGAATTAGCATCATCTTCTTCTTCGGTAGCAGGTTTGCCATACGGAGAGGAAGATTCCGGCTTGGTAGAATAGTAAACAGAGGAGCTGATTTGGGATTTGTCACTAGAAACACCTTTCAACTTTAGATCAGTGGGTTTTTCAAAATTCTTTTGCAAAAACTCATTAACATCATGATCTCTTTTTGAAATACTTTCAGATCCAGCAAAGGAATGTCTTCCTTCGTTGATCCTCAAGGGTTGATTGTTTTGAAAACATATTTTAACAGTACCATCAAGATATTGTTGAATATTTGTGAGATCTAGCTCATCAAAAACAGGTTTGGAAATAGGGGATTCTTGATTCAACAACCATTCAGTAGGAAGGTTAATATCTTGCCATTGAATCATTTTTGGAACTTGAATTTTAGCATCAGGAGTTGAACATGTGATCAACATTGTTTTCCCAGAGGGTTCTCTAGGATTCAAACAACAAGGATTTAACTGTGTACCCAAAAGTCTGTAATAAATACGGTAAATCAAAGCAAAAGGTTTACTACCTTCATCCATAATATAACCAGAAGAAGCAATATTCAAAGTCAAAGCTTTAACAATATTAGGATCATCCAAAGCAAGAGTAAGATCAGGATAACAGTTAAAGTAAACAGGACCATCATACAAAGAAGCAGTGATCATACCAAGAATGCTATCTTTAAAAACTTTAAATCTAGCATCTCGTAAACACATGAGAATAGAAGCATTTTCTTGTTAGAACTTCCTCTAGAGAGAGTTTACCTTCCTTGAGAGAGTTCTCCTATTATCTTGTTGACTACTACCTTGTTCCTACAAACCTTGTAACTAGGACTAGTTCAAGCTTTGTAACTGTTAACCTGTACTGTTGACTGTTGAGATCTTGTATTGACCACTACTACTGTAAGTGTTTTATCTATTTTCAATAAACAAGTATTTTCAGTTAATGTTCATTGTTCTACTTATTGCTACCCGCCACCTTGGACGGATTACCGCCATACTGGACGGTTCTAAATTGCTTTCATTAATTGCTTCCAATTATTTTGATATATACTGCTTGGCTGGTTCTACCGCCTTATTATTGTTCTAACTTTGCTCTTCATATTTACTTCCACAATATCATTACTGTGCTTCCGTCTCTCCCTCTTCATCTGTGCGTCCCCTTCCCCCTTTATGGTATCAGAGCCACTCTTTTCTGGCCGGTGATAGTGTGTGTTGTGTTCTTTGCCCCTTGTCTGTATCTGTCCGAACCTTTGGTGCTTAGTTGTCGTGTCCCCTTCTTACCGTCGTTGGCGCCACCCTAGGTGTAAAGTGAATTCCCAGAACCTGACTGTAAGGCCCGTTTGAGCCAGGAGGGCGTGTAGGGCATGTGTGTGGTATAGGGTTGCTTAGGGTATGTGTTACGAAATGCAACGGTTGTGAGAAAAACATGATAATTGAGTGTTAAAACTAGGATAATATGGATAAGTTGTGGAGATCCAACTCCTCTGTCAGCTCCAGGACTGGTTGTCCTCCTGATATTGTGAATGAAGAAGATCACACTGTTGAAGATAATGAGATCCCTGATTTCCGAAAATGGAACATTCCCAAAGTTGATACTAAAACTGTTTACAAAACTAGTTGGGCTGAATCCACTTTTCATCCTGTTTACAAAGTTAGAACTGTTGAACAAATATTTGCTATTTCAAAAATACATGAAAAATGTTGCCTGTTTTCCAAGAAAAATATTAATGATTTCATTGCTAAAAAGCTCAGTTATTTGCATATTGGTATGGTTCAAGTTGCTGTTAAACCACTCACCCGAAAGGGTATTAATGCTTCTATTCTCATGTGTTTACGAGATGCTAGATTTAAAGTTTTTAAAGATAGCATTCTTGGTATGATCACTGCTTCTTTGTATGATGGTCCTGTTTACTTTAACTGTTATCCTGATCTTACTCTTGCTTTGGATGATCCTAATATTGTTAAAGCTTTGACTTTGAATATTGCTTCTTCTGGTTATATTATGGATGAAGGTAGTAAACCTTTTGCTTTGATTTACCGTATTTATTACAGACTTTTGGGTACACAGTTAAATCCTTGTTGTTTGAATCCTAGAGAACCCTCTGGGAAAACAATGTTGATCACATGTTCAACTCCTGATGCTAAAATTCAAGTTCCAAAAATGATTCAATGGCAAGATATTAACCTTCCTACTGAATGGTTGTTGAATCAAGAATCCCCTATTTCCAAACCTGTTTTTGATGAGCTAGATCTCACAAATATTCAACAATATCTTGATGGTACTGTTAAAATATGTTTTCAAAACAATCAACCCTTGAGGATCAACGAAGGAAGACATTCCTTTGCTGGATCTGAAAGTATTTCAAAAAGAGATCATGATGTTAATGAGTTTTTGCAAAAGAATTTTGAAAAACCCACTGATCTAAAGTTGAAAGGTGTTTCTAGTGACAAATCCCAAATCAGCTCCTCTGTTTACTATTCTACCAAGCCGGAATCTTCCTCTCCGTATGGCAAACCTGCTACCGAAGAAGAAGATGATGCTAATTCTATTTGTCCATCTGATTCTGATTTCCCTCCTATTGAAAATCTTGTTGTTAACCATTTAAGAGTTTTGAATGTGTTAAATGAAAATTTCACTGTTGACTTGGCTCCTTTGTTTGATGAATTTATGCTTCCTAAAAATAGGACAAAAAGAAAAATTTACCAAAATGATTTTGCTCAGTCTGAGAAAAACCGTGTTAAACGAAAATGGTTGGAAAAGATGAATCAATTGAAGAGACATATTTTGTTCTTTGATTTTCTTGAAAACTATTATGTTTCAAAAAATGAAGTTTTCAAAAATTATTTGAATGTGATAAAGAAATCAAATTTTGTTAAAAATGACAAAACCATTGTCAGATCTAGTCATCCACCTCTTGAGACTATTTTGGTGACTACTGACAAAATTGATGTTAAAGCTACTCCTTTCAAAATTGCTGATGATCAAACCCCTGTTGTTAGCCTTATTGAACAAAACAATTTTACTAATGAAGCTTTGCATGTTATTGGTCAACAGCTTGACCGTATTGAAGATAAAATTGTTGAAAAAACTGTTTCTGTTGAAAAATCTGTTTCTGCTCAAAAACCTGTTTCTATCAAGACTGAGGAACCTTTGATTAATTTACCCAGTCATGATAACAAATTCAAGTTTAGAACTTCTCAGTCTAAACTTCTTGAAACTGTTGACAAAATGCTTGTTGATTTGAAAATTAAAAATGAAGGTACTTCTTCAAATACTCCTGCTACTCGAACTATTTCAAAAAATGAAATTGTTTCTGATGACACAAATTCTGATACTTCTTCTTCTGTTTCTTCTGTTCCTGCCAAAAAGGTTTTTGATGACTGTTTACCTGAAATTAAAAGATTTGTTGGAAAACCCATGTTTCTTACAAAAAATTGGTATTCAAAACCGACTCCTCCTGATATGCAGTTTGAAGAAAGACCTTTTCAAACTCAGTTTTCTGTCTCTGCTGATAAGATTTATGAATGGAATATTGATGGTTTTTCTGAACAAGAAATTGTTAACAAAATGGGACATATGTCCATGGTTGCCACTGCTTATCAAAATAATCATGATTTTGAACAATCTGAAATTGTTGACTTGCTTACTACTGGCTTTTCTGGTACTCTTCGTGGATGGTGGGATTCATATCTCACAGAAGAATCCAGAGATTCTATTAAACATGCTGTTAAAAAGAATGATGAAGGTTTGCCTATTTTTGATGATCGTATTGGTCGAGGTGTTCCTGATGGTGTTAATACCTTGATTTATACTATTATCAAACACTTTGTTGGTACTCCATCTAATGTTTCATCTCGAATTTCTGATTTGTTGAATAATTTGAGATGCCCTACTATGTCTGATTATAGATGGTACCAAGATGTTTTCCTTTCCAGAGTGATGCAGCGAAAGGACTGTTTCAAGCCTTATTGGAAAGAAAAGTTTATTGACGGTCTGCCTCCTATCTTTGCTCATAAGGTAAAACAAGAATTAATTGGTAAAAATGATTCTATTGATTATGATAATTTAACTTATGGTGATATTTTGAGCACTATTAAAAAACTTGGAATTAATATGTGCAATGATGAAAAACTGTTAAAACATCAATTAAAAAACAAAAGAAAAGCTAAATATGAAATGGGTAATTTTTGTGAACAATATGGTTTGCCCTCTATTGCTCCTTCTAAGCAAAAGAGTAAAAAACATGATAAAAGTTACAAAAATTATAACCATAAAAAACATAAAACTAATTTTAATGATTTCTATGCTAAAAAGAAAAATGTTGCTAAAAAACATGTTAACCAACGATCAGGTAAAGGCAAATGTTTCAATTGTGGAAAAGCTGGTCATTTCAGTAAAGATTGTAAACAAAAACCTGGTAAGTTGAAAAACAAGTTTAACATGTTGAAAATTGATGATAATGACCAAGAAGAATTATTCAGAATCCTTGAATCAAACAATTCGTCTGATTCTTTGGAAGATGATTTTTCTTCTTCTGATTCTTGTTACCATTCTGCTGATGATTCCTCTGATTCTCCTAATATTAAACTTGGTTGCAGAGATTCCTGTTGCAATGTTGTTAAATCTGTTAATGTTCTCACTAAAGGTGAAGAAAATGAAAACTTGTTGATTAAATCTGTTAATGTTCTCACTAAAGGTGAAGAAAATGAAAACTTGTTGATTAAATTGATTGGTCAAATTGAGAACCCTGATTTACAAAAAGAATATTTGGATAAATTTAAGAAAAATTTGTTAAAAGATGAAACTGGTAAAAAACTTAAATCAACAATAAGTTTTGAAGAAACTTTGGAAAGATTCAATAAGAAGAAATCCAAAGATTTAACTGTTAATGATCTCCAATGTGAAATTAATATTGTTAAACAAGAGATAAGTGAATTAAAACTTGAATTTAAAAATATTAAAAGTGATAATCATAATCTCAAACAAGAGTTGTTAATGTTGAAAATTGATCAAAATAAGTCTGATAATGAACAAGATGAGCACAAGGATGGAGATGAATCCAGTCAACAAGCTCTTCTTTCTGATGAAGGTATTGCTAATGCTCAACCTAGTCTCATTAGTATTGACCAAATGCTTCCTCCAAAATGGTTCACAAAAGTGAAGATTTTTGTTTCCCATGATTATCATTTCACTGTTATTGCTATGATTGATTCTGGTGCTGATAAGAATTGTATTCAGGAAGGATTGATTCCTTCGAAATATTTTGAAAAATCAACTGAAAAATTGGTTTCTGCTACTGGTTCTCAAATGAAAATCAAATATGAATTGAATAATGCTCATATTTGCCATGATGATGTCTGTTTCAAGATTCCTTCTGTTCTTGTTAAAAATATGACTGATAAAGTGATTCTTGGTTTGCCATTTATAAATGCTTTGTATCCTTTCCTTGTTGATAATGATGGTATTACTACTGATCCTTTTGGACAGAAAGTAAAATTTAAATTTGTTTCAAAACTTGAACTTGATATTAATGATGTTTTAGACCTATCTTGTGATTCTCCTGCTACATGCTTCACAGACAATTTTGAAGGTAATCCTAATAGTTCCAGATTATCTACTATTACCAATGACTCTAATACTCATCATGATTCTTTGCAGGAATCAAGCACTGATGCGAGGATAAATACCACTACTAAGTGGGATAATATTAATATTCATACCACTAATAAGTGGATTATTATGGCTCCCTCTTCTGCGAGGAAAAACAAGGGAAAAGCTCCTGTACAGGACTTTTTCCAAAATGAAATGCATGAAGGCGCATCTTCTAGGGTAAAACCTAGTGGATCAACATCCCTTCAAGGGTATGTACCGGCAACGGTGTCATATTCCAGTGGAGATATGGTTATTGCTTTGCAGGAAGTTTTATCTAGAAATTTGCAATTTCATAATGGAGTCTATAGTGAACTGCCAGATTCCGTTAAATTTATTCTTGATAACCTTTATTCTGCTTTTACCCAAAACCATTACAAATTGTTTGAAAAAACCCTCCAAGCCCTTGAAATCCACCTTGTTAACCTTTTTGCTCAGAATGAGGCTTACCTAAGCCATTATGTTAACCTTATTTCAGAAAACCCTGTTGTTTCAGATATTGACCTTGCTTCAAACCTTGTTTCAGAAATTGGGGCTTTTAGAAGCCAACTTGTTTACCATCCAAGTACTACAAATGATCCTTACACTAGTCAACTCTTTGGCAAAGAGGATATCCATTCAAAGGATAAAATGACTATAATGGGCACTGATTATTCTAGATTGAGCCTTAAGTCCCAATCTATGTTAAGAAGTGCTTTTGCCAACTTGCCATCAGATATACAATCACGTATACTGACGAGCAAGGCTATGTTCAGGTCTTTCGACCTATGGTTCAAATGTTTCAAGAAACTTGTCACAGCCACTATTCCTGATCCTGATGAACTTGATGAAGGTGATAATGTGTTTATCCAGTGTGACTGGGAAGAACACTTTGGGAGTACTCTCAGAGTTTATGAAAAACCACACCGATTTCCTGGTCTCCTAATTAATTATGATGATGGTTACTTTGCTGCTGATGATGATGATGATAGGGATCCTAACTGGCTTTCCCATATGTTTGAATATGGCTTTGTCCGATTTCTAAAATTAACAAGCCATTACCAAGCCAGTCAACTTCCTCAAATTATTCAAGATGCCATTAAAAAATCTACTGGTCCTACTATTTCCATCAGATGTTGGAGTACTTTGCCTAGATGGGAAAGACATAACTGGATGAATGTCCAGCCTTCGAAACATCTTATTCTCATCAATGGTCATACTCATCAGGGACAATGGCTTGAAGGAAATCCTCATTTGTCCTTCAATAATCCTTATGCTCTTGCAAAATGTTGGGGAAACTATTTTAATAATCAAATTATTGAAGTTGCTCAGAACCTGTGGAAGGATTATCATTTCATGGGAAGCACTGATAGAATTACTGTTTTTGGCCCCAGGCCACATGTTGACGCTATTGCTCATTTACGTATTGCAGATCATTGTAGTCCAAAGAGCCTTCTCATCCCAGGAAGAAGACCAATGGATGAACCAATTTTATATTGTGGATTTTGCAACCGATATGCTATTTACCATGAGCACGAATGTGATTCTCCACAAGGTCCTTTTGATCCATTTGATGGCTATCCATCCGATGCTCCTTCTACTGATTAATTGTGTGATCCTCAGATTATTGTGGCTACTGTTCTCTATTTGCCAGGCCAGCACAAACGGCCAAGATGCTATTGTTATTTCCTATGCTAAAAATGATGATGATTGTTTGATTCTCCCTATTTGTCTAGCCAGCATAATGGCCACTGTTCAACCACATGCGTACATGGTGATGTTCAAAGATGTTCAAAGAAATATTCCTGTTCAACTACATGCGTACATGATGATATTCCTATTGACCTTTGTCAGAGATTTTGTTGATCTTATGCCTAGTGAAGAAATATTCCTATTGACCTTTTGTCAGAGATTTTGCTGATTTTATGCCTCACATATTGAAAGTATTGCATGCTCCTGAAGATTCCCATCACAATGCAAATTTGGCTTCTTTTGATGGCTTCTTTTAAGGGCAGAAATGATGTGGCCTAGTCCTAAAAATGAAGGCCTAGACCTTTCCGTAAGATGCTCCTAATCACTTCATGTTCCCTCCATGACTTGGAGTCAAAAAGTGAAAAAGACTCATTTTTCACTATTCATCTGACACTATTCACCTGTCACTATTCATCCGTCACTATTCATGACACTGTTCACTCCGAATTTTGCCTATTTAAGGGGGGTTATCCCTTATGTTTAACTCAGAACTTTTAATAGGTTCCAAGAACTTTTTATGAGTTTTCAAGTACTTTCTTGTTAGAACTTCCTCTAGAGAGAGTTTACCTTCCTTGAGAGAGTTCTCCTATTATCTTGTTGACTACTACCTTGTTCCTACAAACCTTGTAACTAGGACTAGTTCAAGCTTTGTAACTGTTAACCTGTACTGTTGACTGTTGAGATCTTGTATTGACCACTACTACTGTAAGTGTTTTATCTATTTTCAATAAACAAGTATTTTCAGTTAATGTTCATTGTTCTACTTATTGCTACCGCCACCTTGGACGGATTACCGCCATACTGGACGGTTCTAAATTGCTTTCATTAATTGCTTCCAATTATTTTGATATATACTGCTTGGCTGGTTCTACCGCCTTATTATTGTTCTAACTTTGCTCTTCATATTTACTTCCACAATATCATTACTGTGCTTCCGTCTCTCCCTCTTCATCTGTGCGTCCCCTTCCCCCTTTATGGTATCAGAGCCACTCTTTTCTGGCCGGTGATAGTGTGTGTTGTGTTCTTTGCTCCTTGTCTGTATCTGTCCGAACCTTTGGTGCTTAGTTGTCGTGTCCCCTTCTTACCGTCGTTGGCGCCACCCTAGGTGTAAAGTGAATTCCCAGAACCTGACTGTAAGGCCCGTTTGAGCCAGGAGGGCGTGTAGGGCATGTGTGTGGTATAGGGTTGCTTAGGGTATGTGTTACGAAATGCAACGGTTGTGAGAAAAACATGATAATTGAGTGTTAAAACTAGGATAATATGGATAAGTTGTGGAGATCCAACTCCTCTGTCAGCTCCAGGACTGGTTGTCCTCCTGATATTGTGAATGAAGAAGATCACACTGTTGAAGATAATGAGATCCCTGATTTCCGAAAATGGAACATTCCCAAAGTTGATACTAAAACTGTTTACAAAACTAGTTGGGCTGAATCCACTTTTCATCCTGTTTACAAAGTTAGAACTGTTGAAAAAATATTTGCTATTTCAAAAATACATGAAAAATGTTGCCTGTTTTCCAAGAAAAATATTAATGATTTCATTGCTAAAAAGCTCAGTTATTTGCATATTGGTATGGTTCAAGTTGCTGTTAAACCACTCACCCGAAAGGGTATTAATGCTTCTATTCTCATGTGTTTACGAGATGCTAGATTTAAAGTTTTTAAAGATAGCATTCTTGGTATGATCACTGCTTCTTTGTATGATGGTCCTGTTTACTTTAACTGTTATCCTGATCTTACTCTTGCTTTGGATGATCCTAATATTGTTAAAGCTTTGACTTTGAATATTGCTTCTTCCGGTTATATGATGGATGAAGGTAGTAAACCTTTTGCTTTGATTTACCGTATTTATTACAGACTTTTGGGTACACAGTTAAATCCTTGTTGTTTGAATCCTAGAGAACCCTCTGGGAAAACTATGTTGATCACATGTTCAACTCCTGATGCTAAAATTCAAGTTCCAAAAATGATTCAATGGCAAGATATTAACCTTCCTACTGAATGGTTGTTGAATCAAGAATCCCCTATTTCCAAACCTGTTTTTGATGAGCTAGATCTCACAAATATTCAACAATATCTTGATGGTACTGTTAAAATATGTTTTCAAAACAATCAACCCTTGAGGATCAACGAAGGAAGACATTCCTTTGCTGGATCTGAAAGTATTTCAAAAAGAGATCATGATGTTAATGAGTTTTTGCAAAAGAATTTTGAAAAACCCACTGATCTAAAGTTGAAAGGTGTTTCTAGTGACAAATCCCAAATCAGCTCCTCTGTTTACTATTCTACCAAGCCGGAATCTTCCTCTCCGTATGGCAAACCTGCTACCGAAGAAGAAGATGATGCTAATTCTATTTGTCCATCTGATTCTGATTTCCCTCCTATTGAAAATCCTGTTGTTAACCATTTAAGAGTTTTGAATGTGTTAAATGAAAATTTCACTGTTGACTTGGCTCCTTTGTTTGATGAATTTATGCTTCCTAAAAATAGGACAAAAAGAAAAATTTACCAAAATGATTTTGCTCAGTCTGAGAAAAACCGTGTTAAAAGAAAATGGTTGGAAAAGATGAATCAATTGAAGAGACATATTTTGTTCTTTGATTTTCTTGAAAACTATTATGTTTCAAAAAATGAAGTTTTCAAAAATTATTTGAATGTGATAAAGAAATCAAATTTTGTTAAAAATGACAAAACCATTGTCAGATCTAGTCATCCACCTCTTGAGACTATTTTGGTGACTACTGACAAAATTGATGTTAAAGCTACTCCTTTCAAAATTGCTGATGATCAAACCCCTGTTGTTAGCCTTATTGAACAAAACAATTTTACTAATGAAGCTTTGCATGTTATTGGTCAACAGCTTGACCGTATTGAAGATAAAATTGTTGAAAAAACTGTTTCTGTTGAAAAATCTGTTTCTGCTCAAAAACCTGTTTCTATCAAGACTGAGGAACCTTTGATTAATTTACCCAGTTATGATAACAAATTCAAGTTTAGAACTTCTCAGTCTAAACTTCTTGAAACTGTTGACAAAATGCTTGTTGATTTGAAAATTAAAAATGAAGGTACTTCTTCAAATACTCCTGCTACCCGAACTATTTCAAAAAATGAAATTGTTTCTGATGACACAAATTCTGATACTGCTTCTTCTGTTTCTTCTGTTCCTGCCAAAAAGGTTTTTGATGACTGTTTACCTGAAATTAAAAGATTTGTTGGAAAACCCATGTTTCTTACAAAAAATTGGTATTCAAAACCTACTCCTCCTGATATGCAGTTTGAAGAAAGACCTTTTCAAACTCAGTTTTCTGTCTCTGCTGATAAGATTTATGAATGGAATATTGATGGTTTTTCTGAACAAGAAATTGTTAACAAAATGGGACATATGTCCATGGTTGCCACTGCTTATCAAAATAATCATGATTTTGAACAATCTGAAATTGTTGACTTGCTTACTACTGGCTTTTCTGGTACTCTTCGTGGATGGTGGGATTCATATCTCACAGAAGAATCCAGAGATTCTATTAAACATGCTGTTAAAAAGAATGATGAAGGCTTGCCTATTTTTGATGATCGTATTGGTCGAGGTGTTCCTGATGGTGTTAATACCTTGATTTATACTATTATCAAACATTTTGTTGGTACTCCATCTAATGTTTCATCTCGAATTTCTGATTTGTTGAATAATTTGAGATGCCCTACTATGTCTGATTATAGATGGTACCAAGATGTTTTCCTTTCCAGAGTGATGCAGCGAAAGGACTGTTTCAAGCCTTATTGGAAAGAAAAGTTTATTGACGGTCTGCCTCCTATCTTTGCTCATAAGGTAAAACAAGAATTAATTGGTAAAAATGATTCTATTGATTATGATAATTTAACTTATGGTGATATTTTGAGCACTATTAAAAAACTTGGAATTAATATGTGCAATGATGAAAAACTGTTAAAACATCAATTAAAAAACAAAAGAAAAGCTAAATATGAAATGGGTAATTTTTGTGAACAATATGGTTTGCCCTCTATTGCTCCTTCTAAGCAAAAGAGTAAAAAACATGATAAAAGTTACAAAAATTATAACCATAAAAAACATAAAACTAATTTTAATGATTTCTATGCTAAGAAGAAAAATGTTGCTAAAAAACATGTTAACCAACGATCAGGTAAAGGCAAATGTTTCAATTGTGGAAAAGCTGGTCATTTCAGTAAAGATTGTAAACAAAAACCTGGTAAGTTGAAAAACAAGTTTAACATGTTGAAAATTGATGATAATGACCAAGAAGAATTATTCAGAATCCTTGAATCAAACAATTCGTCTGATTCTTTGGAAAATGATTTTTCTTCTTCTGATTCTTGTTACCATTCTGCTGATGATTCCTCTGATTCTCCTAATATTAAACTTGGTTGCAGAGATTCCTGTTGCAATGTTGTTAAATCTGTTAATGTTCTCACTAAAGGTGAAGAAAATGAAAACTTGTTGATTAAACTGATTGGTCAAATTGAGAACCCTGATTTACAAAAAGAATATTTGGATAAATTTAAGAAAAATTTGTTAAAAGATGAAACTGGTAAAAAACTTAAATCAACAATAAGTTTTGAAGAAACTTTGGAAAGATTCAATAAGAAGAAATCCAAAGATTTAACTGTTAATGATCTCCAATGTGAAATTAATACTGTTAAACAAGAGATAAGTGATTTAAAACTTGAATTTAAAAATATTAAAAGTGATAATCATAATCTCAAACAAGAATTGTTAATGTTGAAAATTGATCAAAATAAGTCTGATAATGAACAAGATGAGCACAAGGATGGAGATGAATCCGGTCAACAGGCTCTTCTTTCTGATGAAGGTATTGCTAATGCTCAACCTAGTCTCATTAGTATTAACCAAATGCTTCCTCCAAAATGGTTCACAAAAGTGAAGATTTTTGTTTCCCATGATTATCATTTCACTGTTATTGCTATGATTGATTCTGGTGCTGATAAGAATTGTATTCAGGAAGGATTGATTCCTTCGAAATATTTTGAAAAATCAACTGAAAAATTGGTTTCTGCTACTGGTTCTCAAATGAAAATTAAATATGAATTGAATAATGCTCATATTTGCCATGATGATGTCTGTTTCAAGATTCCTTCTGTTCTTGTTAAAAATATGACTGATAAAGTGATTCTTGGTTTGCCATTTATAAATGCTTTGTATCCTTTCCTTGTTGATAATGATGGTATTACTACTGATCCTTTTGGACAGAAAGTAAAATTTAAGTTTGTTTCAAAACTTGAACTTGATATTAATGATGTTTTAGACCTATCTTGTGATTCTCCTGCTACATGCTTCACAGACAATTTTGAAGGTAATCCTAGTAGTTCCAGATTATCTACTATTACCAATGACTCTAATACTCATCATGATTCTCTGCAGGAATCAAGCACTGATGCGAGGATAAATACCACTACTAAGTGGGATAATACTAATATTTATACCACTAATAAGTGGATTATTATGGCTCCCTCTTCTGAGAGGAAAAACAAGGGAAAAGCTCCTGTACAGGACTTTTTCCAAAATGAAATGCATGAAGGCGCATCTTCTAGGGTAAAACCTAGTGGATCAACATCCCTTCAAGGGTATGTACCGGCAACGGTGTCATATTCCAGTGAAGATATGGTTATTGCTTTGCAGGAAGTTTTATCCAGAAATTTGCAATTTCATAATGGAGTCTATAGTGAATTGCCAGATTCCGTTAAATTTATTCTTGATAACCTTTATTCTGCTTTTACCCAAAACCATTACAAATTGTTTGAAAAAACCCTCCAAGCCCTTGAAATCCACCTTGTTAACCTTTCTGCTCAGAATGAGGCTTACCTAAGCCATTATGTTAACCTTATTTCAGAAAACCCTGTTGTTTCAGATATTGACCTTACTTCAAACCTTGTTTCAGAAATTGGGGCTTTTAGAAGCCAACTTGTTTACCATCCAAGTACTACAAATAATCCTTACACTAGTCAACTCTTTGGCAAAGAGGATATCCATTCAAAGGATAAAATGACTATGATGGGCACTGATTATTCTAGATTGAGCCTTAAGTCCCAATCTATGTTAAGAAGTGCTTTTGCCAACTTGCCATCAGATATACAATCACGTATACTGATGAGCAAGGCTATGTTCAGGTCTTTCGACCTATGGTTCAAATGTTTCAAGAAACTTGTCACAGCCACTATCCCTGATCCTGATGAACTTGATGAAGGTGATAATGTGTTTATCCAGTGTGACTGGGAAGAACACTTTGGGAGTACTCTCAGAGTTTATGAAAAACCACACCGATTTCCTGGTCTCCTAATTAATTATGATGATGGTTACTTTGCTGCTGATGATGATGATGACAGGGATCCTAACTGGCTTTCCCATATGTTTGAATATGGCTTTGTCAGATTTCTAAAATTAACAAGCCATTATCAAGCCAGTCAACTTCCTCAAATTATTCAAGATGCCATTAAAAAATCTACTGGTCCTACTATTTCCATCAGATGTTGGAGTACTTTGCCTAGATGGGAAAGACATAACTGGATGAATGTCCAGCCTTCGAAACATCTTATTCTCATCAATGGTCATACTCATCAGGGACAATGGCTTGAAGGAAATCCTCATTTGTCCTTCAATAATCCTTATGCTCTTGCAAAATGTTGGGGAAACTATTTTAATAATCAAATTATTGAAGTTGCTCAGAACCTGTGGAAGGATTATCATTTCATGGGAAGCACTGATAGAATTACTGTTTTTGGCCCCAGGCCACATGTTGACGCTATTGCTCATTTGCGTATTGCAGATCATTGTAATCCAAAGAGCCTTCTCATCCCAGGAAGAAGACCAATAGATGAACCAATTTTATATTGTGGATTTTGCAACCGATATGCTATTTACCATGAGCACGAATGTGATTCTCCACAAGGTCCTTTTGATCCATTTGATGGCTATCCATCCGATGCTCCTTCTACTGATTAATTGTGTGATCCTCAGATTATTGTGGCTACTGTTCTCTATTTGCCAGGCCAGCACAAACGGCCAAGATGCTATTGTTATTTCCTATGCTAAAAATGATGATGATTGTTTGATCCTCCCTATTTGTCTAGCCAGCATAATGGCCACTGTTCAACCACATGCGTACATGGTGATGTTCAAAGAAATATTCCTGTTCAACTACATGCGTACATGATGATATTCCTATTGACCTTTGTCAGAGATTTTGCTGATTTTATGCCTCACATGTTGGAAGTATTGCATGCTCCTGAAGATTCCCATCACCTTTGGTTTCTTTTGATGGCTTCTCTTAAGGGCAGAAATGATGTGGCCTAGTCCTAAAAATGAAGGCCTAGACCTTTCCGTATGATGCTCTTGATCACTTCATGTTCCCTCCAAGACTTGGAGTCAAAAAAGGAAAAAGACTCATCTTTTCACTATTCACCTGTCACTATTCATCCGTCACTATTCATGACACTGTTCACTCCGAATTTTGCCTATTTAAGGGGGGTTGTCCCTTATGTTAAACTCAGAACTTTTAATAGGTTCCAAGAACTTTTTATGAGTTTTCAAGTACTTTCTTGTTAGAACTTCCTCTAGAGAGAGTTTACCTTCCTTGAGAGAGTTCTCCTATTATCTTGTTGACTACTACCTTGTTCCTACAAACCTTGTAACTAGGACTAGTTCAAGCTTTGTAACTGTTAACCTGTACTGTTGACTGTTGAGAT
Source organism: Quercus glauca (assembly GCA_023736055.1). Classification (NCBI taxonomy): domain Eukaryota; kingdom Viridiplantae; phylum Streptophyta; class Magnoliopsida; order Fagales; family Fagaceae; genus Quercus; species Quercus glauca. The sequence goes on along the minus strand of CM043325.1, from coordinate 26,097,351 downwards.
CTTGTATTGACCACTACTACTGTAAGTGTTTTATCTATTTTCAATAAACAAGTATTTTCAGTTAATGTTCATTGTTCTACTTATTGCTACCGCCACCTTGGACGGATTACCGCCATACTGGACGGTTCTAAATTGCTTTCATTAATTGCTTCCAATTATTTTGATATATACTGCTTGGCTGGTTCTACCGCCTTATTATTGTTCTAACTTTGCTCTTCATATTTACTTCCACAATATCATTACTGTGCTTCCGTCTCTCCCTCTTCATCTGTGCGTCCCCTTCCCCCTTGTTTCAAGCCTTATTGGAAAGAAAAGTTTATTGACGGTCTGCCTCCTATCTTTGCTCATAAGGTAAAACAAGAATTAATTGGTAAAAATGATTCTATTGATTATGATAATTTAACTTATGGTGATATTTTGAGCACTATTAAAAAACTTGGAATTAATATGTGCAATGATGAAAAACTGTTAAAACATCAATTAAAAAACAAAAGAAAAGCTAAATATGAAATGGGTAATTTTTGTGAACAATATGGTTTGCCCTCTATTGCTCCTTCTAAGCAAAAGAGTAAAAAACATGATAAAAGTTACAAAAATTATAACCATAAAAAACATAAAACTAATTTTAATGATTTCTATGCTAAGAAGAAAAATGTTGCTAAAAAACATGTTAACCAACGATCAGGTAAAGGCAAATGTTTCAATTGTGGAAAAGCTGGTCATTTCAGTAAAGATTGTAAACAAAAACCTGGTAAGTTGAAAAACAAGTTTAACATGTTGAAAATTGATGATAATGACCAAGAAGAATTATTCAGAATCCTTGAATCAAACAATTCGTCTGATTCTTTGGAAAATGATTTTTCTTCTTCTGATTCTTGTTACCATTCTGCTGATGATTCCTCTGATTCTCCTAATATTAAACTTGGTTGCAGAGATTCCTGTTGCAATGTTGTTAAATCTGTTAATGTTCTCACTAAAGGTGAAGAAAATGAAAACTTGTTGATTAAACTGATTGGTCAAATTGAGAACCCTGATTTACAAAAAGAATATTTGGATAAACAATGATGAAAAACTGTTAAAACATCAATTAAAAAACAAAAGAAAAGCTAAATATGAAATGGGTAATTTTTGTGAACAATATGGTTTGCCCTCTATTGCTCCTTCTAAGCAAAAGAGTAAAAAACATGATAAAAGTTACAAAAATTATAACCATAAAAAACATAAAACTAATTTTAATGATTTCTATGCTAAAAAGAAAAATGTTGCTAAAAAACATGTTAACCAACGATCAGGTAAAGGCAAATGTTTCAATTGTGGAAAAGCTGGTCATTTCAGTAAAGATTGTAAACAAAAACCTGGTGAGTTGAAAAACAAGTTTAACATGTTAAAAATTGATGATAATGATCAAGAAGAATTATTCAGAATCCTTGAATCAAACAATTTGTCTGGTTCTTTGGAAAATGATTTTTCTTCTTCAACTAATTCATGTTATCATTCTGCTGATGATTCATCTGAAATTAAAATTGGTTGTAGGAATTCATGTTGTAATGTTATTACTAAAAGTGGAGAAAATGAAAACTTGTTGAAAGATGAAATTGGTAAAAAACTCAAACCAACAATAAGTTTTGAAGAAACTTTGGAAAGATTTAATAAGAAGAAATCTAAAGATTTAACTGTTAATGATCTCCAATGTGAAATTAATATTGTTAGAAAAGAGATAAGTGAATTAAAACATGAATTTAAAAATGTTAAAGATGATAATCATAATCCTAGTCAAAAAATGTTAATGTTTAAAATTGGTAAAAAACTTGACAAAACTAATGATGAACAAGATGAGCTCAAAGATGAGGGAGAATCTTGTCAACAAGCTCTTCCTTCTGATAAAGGTATTATTAATTCTCAACTTGCTCTTGTTAACAAAATACTTCCTCCAAAATGGTTTACAAAAGTTAAAATTGTTGTTTCTCATGATTACCATTTCACTGTGATTGCTATGATTGATTCTGGTGCGGATATGAATTGTATTCAAGAAGGATTGATTCCTTCGAAATATTTTGAAAAATCAACTGAAAGACTAGTTTCTGCTAATGGTTCCCAAATGAAGATTAAATATGAATTGAATAATGCTCATGTTTGTCATGATAACATATGTTTCAAGATTCCTTCTGTTTTGGTCAAAAATATGACTGATAAAGTGATTCTTGGTTTGCCTTTCATAAATGCTTTGTATCCTTTTCTTGTTGAACATGATGGTATTACTGCTGATCCTTTTGGTCAAAAAGTAAAATTCAAATTTGCTTCAAATCTTGAGATTGATATTGATAATGCTTCCAACTTGATTCATGCAAAAATCAAACACCTTAGCTTTCTCCAGCAAGAAGTCAGATATAAGAAAATTGCTGAACAGCTTTCTAATAAATTGTTGCTTTCAAAAATTGACAGTTTTCAAAAAATGTTAATTGATGATGTTTGCTCTGATGTTCCTAATGCTTTTTGGCATAGGAAGAAATATATTGTTGACTTGCCTTATGTTAAAGATTTTGATGAGAAAAACATTCCCACTAAAGCTCGTCCTATTCAGATGAATGCTGAAACTGTTGAATTTTGCAAAAAAGAAATCCATGATTTGCTAGAGAAAAAACTGATTAGGAATAGCAAGTCCCCTTGGTCTTGCTCTGCTTTCTATGTTCAAAAGAATGCTGAAATTGAGAGAGGAACTCCTCGCCTGGTTATCAACTATAAACCTTTGAATAAGGTTTTAGAATGGATTAGGTACCCAATTCCCAATAAGAATGACCTGGTCCATAGGTTGAGTGAGGCTGTAGTGTTTTCTAAGTTTGATATGAAATCTGGGTTCTGGCAAATCCAGATTAATGAGAAGGATAGGTACAAAACTGCTTTTACCACTCCTTTTGGTCATTACGAGTGGAATGTGATGCCTTTTGGTCTTAAGAATGCTCCTAGTGAATTCCAAAACATCATGAATGATATTTTCAACTGCTTCAGTCACTTCACCATTGTTTATATTGATGATGTTCTTGTTTACTCTAGCTCTATTGATGAACACTGGAAACATCTGTACTCGTTTCTGGAAACTATCAAAAGAAATGGTCTTGTTGTCTCTGCTAAGAAAATTAAACTGTTTCAAACAAAAGTGCGTTTCCTTGGCTATGACATCTCTGAAGGACAAATTCGTCCTATTGATAGAGCCATTCAATTTGCTGATAAATTTCCTGATGTTATCACTGATAAAACCCAGCTCCAAAGATTTCTTGGGTCATTGAATTATGTTGCTAATTTCTACAAAGATATGAGAAAACAATGTAAACCTCTTTTTGATCGGTTAAAGAGTAATCCTCCATCCTGGTCCGATGTTCATACATCCCTTGTTAAACAAATCAAATCTCATGTTAAGACATTGCCTTGTCTTGGTATTCCCACTGTTGATGCATTCAAAATTGTTGAAACCGATGCCTCTGACATTGGTTATGGTGGTATTCTGAAACAAAGAGTTTCTCCTGAGTCATCTGAACAAATTGTCCGTTTCTATTCTGGAATTTGGAATAATGCACAGTTAAACTATAGTACTATTAAAAAGGAGATTTTATCTATAGTATTATGTATTTCAAAATTTCAAAGTGATTTGTTAAACCAAAAGTTTTTATTACGTATTGATTGCAAAAGTGCTAAATATGTTATTGAAAAAGATGTTGAAAATATTGCTTCAAAACATATTTTTGCCAGATGGCAAGCTATTTTAAGTGTTTTTGATTTTGATATTGAATATATTAAAGGATCTCAAAACTCCATCCCTGATTTCCTTACCCGTGAATTTTTGCAGTGTTCCAATGGCAAGTAGAGGGTCGAAAGACAAGATACCTGCCACTGTTAACCCAGTTGTTAAACCTGTTTCCTCTGTGAACCCAGTTATTAAACCTGCTTCCTCTATGGACATTGTTAACCGTTTTACCCCATTAGGTACTATTCCCAAACCTAACTATTCTTCTGTTCTTGCCTCATCCTATGATCCCTATGCTATAACCCCTGTTAACCGACCAATCAAAACTGTTTATCCCAAAAATCCTAGTGTGCCTCAGTATGCCAAAAAACAATATTTCCAATACCTGTTTCATATTGAACCCAATAGAGCCTCCATTTCTGATCCTCTCACACTTGCTAGAAGCTATTTTCCTCCACTATTTCATTGGATTCCTGAGCATAGAGACAAGAAGTTACAATATTATTCTGGTCTCCTGAGTCATGAAAAATCTATTATTATTAAGACCATTAATGACAGAGTTGATACCTCCAAAATCATCTACCATGGTGTTTACATAGTCAATGTTATTACTGAAGAAAACTGGGGTCCTTCTCCTAGTTTTACCAAAACAATGCCTGGATCCCCCATCCCCTATTCTTACTATGATTACATCACTGCTTGGACGAGATTTATGCTTCACCAAAATGAAGACATGTCTCATTCTTGGTTTGTTAACTTTGATAGTAATTTCCATGGCCCCCTACCTCTTTGGTTCAACCGTTGGTGGGCTCAATTTGGCCTTATTATTGACATACTTCCCGAACCTTTGATTGAGGCTTTTGAATGTTTCAAGAAGTTCTATAAAGTTGATGCTTATGGTGCCAAGTTCCCTCCTTTACTCCACTTTGTTAAACGATACAAAATATCCTGGATTTTAAAATGGCAGTATGAAAGAGAAGGTGATGTGCTCCAAAGACATTGGTATGTAAAATGGTGGGGTAAATTCCCTCATACTCCGAGGATTATTGCTAGTGTTTCCAAGGAGTCCTCTTCAGTTGCTACTCTCCCCATTGCTAATTGTTCACTTAGTCGATCCCCTGTCACTACTGATGCATCTGCTTCCTCTTCCAAATCTACAAAGCCATCTGTTAAACCTAAAAATGTGAGTTCTCCTTTGGATGATATCCGTAAGGACCCTGAAGCACTGAATGCTCTTATTGAAATGTTAAAAAAGCAAAAGGCTGATCTAGATGATGAACGATCCTCTGAAGCCTCTGTTGGAAAAGATCCTTACTACCCCTACAATGAGGAGTGGTTTGGTCATGATGAAGATGAAACTGATGATTGACTGATTTACCCTATTTGCCAGGCCAGCACAAACGGCCAAGATGCTACTGTTGATGATTGATTCACCCTATTTGCCAGGCCAGCACAAACGGCCAAGATGCTACTGTTGATGATTGATTCACCCTATTTGCCGGGCCAGCACAAACGGCCAAGATGCTACTGTTGATGATTGAATGATTCACCCTATTTGCCGGGCCAGCACAAAAGGCCAAGATGCTACTGTTCCTTACCATGCTAAAGTGCTCATGCTACTGAAAAGAAGATTCCTTATATTTCCAAGACTGCTTTCAATTATTCCAAGACCACTTTCACTATGCTTTGGTCAAAGAATATTTTGAACACTATTTGCTTTTACTATTCATGTGTTACTGTTTATCCAGATATTTGCCTATTTAAGGGGGGTTGTCCCTTATGTTTAACTCAGAACTTTTTATGAGTTTTCAAGTACTTTCTTGTTAGAACTTCCTCTAGAGAGAGTTTACCTTCCTTGAGAGAGTTCTCCTATTATCTTGTTGACTACTACCTTGTTCCTACAAACCTTGTAACTAGGACTAGTTCAAGCTTTGTAACTGTTAACCTGTACTGTTGACTGTTGAGATCTTGTATTGACCACTACTACTGTAAGTGTTTTATCTATTTTCAATAAACAAGTATTTTCAGTTAATGTTCATTGTTCTACTTATTGCTACCGCCACCTTGGACGGATTACCGCCATATTGGACGGTTCTAAATTGCTTTCATTAATTGCTTCCAATTATTTTGAAAAGATTCAGTAAAGATTGTAAACAAAAACCTGGTAAGTTGAAAAACAAGTTTAACATGTTGAAAATTGATGATAATGACCAAGAAGAATTATTCAGAATCCTTGAATCAAACAATTCGTCTGATTCTTTGGAAGATGATTTTTCTTCTTCTGATTCTTGTTACCATTCTGCTGATGATTCCTCTGATTCTCCTAATATTAAACTTGGTTGCAAAGATTCCTGTTGCAATGTTGTTAAATCTGTTAATGTTCTCACTAAAGGTGAAGAAAATGAAAACTTGTTGATTAAATCTGTTAATGTTCTCACTAAAGGTGAAGAAAATGAAAACTTGTTGATTAAATTGATTGGTCAAATTGAGAACCCTGATTTACAAAAAGAATATTTGGATAAATTTAAGAAAAATTTGTTAAAAGATGAAACTGGTAAAAAACTTAAATCAACAATAAGTTTTGAAGAAACTTTGGAAAGATTCAATAAGAAGAAATCCAAAGATTTAACTGTTAATGATCTCCAATGTGAAATTAATATTGTTAAACAAGAGATAAGTGAATTAAAACTTGAATTTAAAAATATTAAAAGTGATAATCATAATCTCAAACAAGAGTTGTTAATGTTGAAAATTGATCAAAATAAGTCTGATAATGAACAAGATGAGCACAAGGATGGAGATGAATCCAGTCAACAAGCTCTTCTTTCTGATGAAGGTATTGCTAATGCTCAACCTAGTCTCATTAGTATTGACCAAATGCTTCCTCCAAAATGGTTCACAAAAGTGAAGATTTTTGTTTCCCATGATTATCATTTCACTGTTATTGCTATGATTGATTCTGGTGCTGATAAGAATTGTATTCAGGAAGGATTGATTCCTTCGAAATATTTTGAAAAATCAACTGAAAAATTGGTTTCTGCTACTGGTTCTCAAATGAAAATCAAATATGAATTGAATAATGCTCATATTTGCCATGATGATGTCTGTTTCAAGATTCCTTCTGTTCTTGTTAAAAATATGACTGATAAAGTGATTCTTGGTTTGCCATTTATAAATGCTTTGTATCCTTTCCTTGTTGATAATGATGGTATTACTACTGATCCTTTTGGACAGAAAGTAAAATTTAAATTTGTTTCAAAACTTGAACTTGATATTAATGATGTTTTAGACCTATCTTGTGATTCTCCTGCTACATGCTTCACAGACAATTTTGAAGGTAATCCTAATAGTTCCAGATTATCTACTATTACCAATGACTCTAATACTCATCATGATTCTTTGCAGGAATCAAGCACTGATGCGAGGATAAATACCACTACTAAGTGGGATAATATTAATATTCATACCACTAATAAGTGGATTATTATGGCTCCCTCTTCTGCGAGGAAAAACAAGGGAAAAGCTCCTGTACAGGACTTTTTCCAAAATGAAATGCATGAAGGCGCATCTTCTAGGGTAAAACCTAGTGGATCAACATCCCTTCAAGGGTATGTACCGGCAACGGTGTCATATTCCAGTGGGGATATGGTTATTGCTTTGCAGGAAGTTTTATCTAGAAATTTGCAATTTCATAATGGAGTCTATAGTGAACTGCCAGATTCCGTTAAATTTATTCTTGATAACCTTTATTCTGCTTTTACCCAAAACCATTACAAATTGTTTGAAAAAACCCTCCAAGCCCTTGAAATCCACCTTGTTAACCTTTCTGCTCAGAATGAGGCTTACCTAAGCCATTATGTTAACCTTATTTCAGAAAACCCTGTTGTTTCAGATATTGACCTTGCTTCAAACCTTGTTTCAGAAATTGGGGCTTTTAGAAGCCAACTTGTTTACCATCCAAGTACTACAAATGATCCTTACACTAGTCAACTCTTTGGCAAAGAGGATATCCATTCAAAGGATAAAATGACTATAATGGGCACTGATTATTCTAGATTGAGCCTTAAGTCCCAATCTATGTTAAGAAGTGCTTTTGCCAACTTGCCATCAGATATACAATCACGTATACTGACGAGCAAGGCTATGTTCAGGTCTTTCGACCTATGGTTCAAATGTTTCAAGAAACTTGTCACAGCCACTATTCCTGATCCTGATGAACTTGATGAAGGTGATAATGTGTTTATCCAGTGTGACTGGGAAGAACACTTTGGGAGTACTCTCAGAGTTTATGAAAAACCACACCGATTTCCTGGTCTCCTAATTAATTATGATGATGGTTACTTTGCTGCTGATGATGATGATGATAGGGATCCTAACTGGCTTTCCCATATGTTTGAATATGGCTTTGTCCGATTTCTAAAATTAACAAGCCATTACCAAGCCAGTCAACTTCCTCAAATTATTCAAGATGCCATTAAAAAATCTACTGGTCCTACTATTTCCATCAGATGTTGGAGTACTTTGCCTAGATGGGAAAGACATAACTGGATGAATGTCCAGCCTTCGAAACATCTTATTCTCATCAATGGTCATACTCATCAGGGACAATGGCTTGAAGGAAATCCTCATTTGTCCTTCAATAATCCTTATGCTCTTGCAAAATGTTGGGGAAACTATTTTAATAATCAAATTATTGAAGTTGCTCAGAACCTGTGGAAGGATTATCATTTCATGGGAAGCACTGATAGAATTACTGTTTTTGGCCCCAGGCCACATGTTGACGCTATTGCTCATTTACGTATTGCAGATCATTGTAGTCCAAAGAGCCTTCTCATCCCAGGAAGAAGACCAATGGATGAACCAATTTTATATTGTGGATTTTGCAACCGATATGCTATTTACCATGAGCACGAATGTGATTCTCCACAAGGTCCTTTTGATCCATTTGATGGCTATCCATCCGATGCTCCTTCTACTGATTAATTGTGTGATCCTCAGATTATTGTGGCTACTGTTCTCTATTTGCCAGGCCAGCACAAACGGCCAAGATGCTATTGTTATTTCCTATGCTAAAAATGATGATGATTGTTTGATTCTCCCTATTTGTCTAGCCAGCATAATGGCCACTGTTCAACCACATGCGTACATGGTGATGTTCAAAGATGTTCAAAGAAATATTCCTGTTCAACTACATGCGTACATGATGATATTCCTATTGACCTTTGTCAGAGATTTTGTTGATCTTATGCCTAGTGAAGAAATATTCCTATTGACCTTTTGTCAGAGATTTTGCTGATTTTATGCCTCACATATTGAAAGTATTGCATGCTCCTGAAGATTCCCATCACAATGCAAATTTGGCTTCTTTTGATGGCTTCTTTTAAGGGCAGAAATGATGTGGCCTAGTCCTAAAAATGAAGGCCTAGACCTTTCCGTAAGATGCTCCTAATCACTTCATGTTCCCTCCATGACTTGGAGTCAAAAAGTGAAAAAGACTCATTTTTCACTATTCATCTGACACTATTCACCTGTCACTATTCATCCGTCACTATTCATGACACTGTTCACTCCGAATTTTGCCTATTTAAGGGGGGTTGTCCCTTATGTTTAACTCAGAACTTTTAATAGGTTCCAAGAACTTTTTATGAGTTTTCAAGTACTTTCTTGTTAGAACTTCCTCTAGAGAGAGTTTACCTTCCTTGAGAGAGTTCTCCTATTATCTTGTTGACTACTACCTTGTTCCTACAAACCTTGTAACTAGGACTAGTTCAAGCTTTGTAACTGTTAACCTGTACTGTTGACTGTTGAGATCTTGTATTGACCACTACTACTGTAAGTGTTTTATCTATTTTCAATAAACAAGTATTTTCAGTTAATGTTCATTGTTCTACTTATTGCTACCGCCACCTTGGACGGATTACCGCCATACTGGACGGTTCTAAATTGCTTTCATTAATTGCTTCCAATTATTTTGATATATACTGCTTGGCTGGTTCTACCGCCTTATTATTGTTCTAACTTTGCTCTTCATATTTACTTCCACAATATCATTACTGTGCTTCCGTCTCTCCCTCTTCATCTGTGCGTCCCCTTCCCCCTTTATGGTATCAGAGCCATTCTTTTCTGGCCGGTGATAGTGTGTGTTGTGTTCTTTGCTCCTTGTCTGTATCTGTCCGAACCTTTGGTGCTTAGTTGTCGTGTCCCCTTCTTACCGTCGTTGGCGCCACCCTAGGTGTAAAGTGAATTCCCAGAACCTGACTGTAAGGCCCGTTTGAGCCAGGAGGGCGTGTAGGGCATGTGTGTGGTATAGGGTTGCTTAGGGTATGTGTTACGAAATGCAACGGTTGTGAGAAAAACATGATAATTGAGTGTTAAAACTAGGATAATATGGATAAGTTGTGGAGATCCAACTCCTCTGTCAGCTCCAGGACTGGTTGTCCTCCTGATATTGTGAATGAAGAAGATCACACTGTTGAAGATAATGAGATCCCTGATTTCCGAAAATGGAACATTCCCAAAGTTGATACTAAAACTGTTTACAAAACTAGTTGGGCTGAATCCACTTTTCATCCTGTTTACAAAGTTAGAACTGTTGAACAAATATTTGCTATTTCAAAAATACATGAAAAATGTTGCCTGTTTTCCAAGAAAAATATTAATGATTTCATTGCTAAAAAGCTCAGTTATTTGCATATTGGTATGGTTCAAGTTGCTGTTAAACCACTCACCCGAAAGGGTATTAATGCTTCTATTCTCATGTGTTTACGAGATGCTAGATTTAAAGTTTTTAAAGATAGCATTCTTGGTATGATCACTGCTTCTTTGTATGATGGTCCTGTTTACTTTAACTGTTATCCTGATCTTACTCTTGCTTTGGATGATCCTAATATTGTTAAAGCTTTGACTTTGAATATTGCTTCTTCTGGTTATATTATGGATGAAGGTAGTAAACCTTTTGCTTTGATTTACCGTATTTATTACAGACTTTTGGGTACACAGTTAAATCCTTGTTGTTTGAATCCTAGAGAACCCTCTGGGAAAACAATGTTGATCACATGTTCAACTCCTGATGCTAAAATTCAAGTTCCAAAAATGATTCAATGGCAAGATATTAACCTTCCTACTGAATGGTTGTTGAATCAAGAATCCCCTATTTCCAAACCTGTTTTTGATGAGCTAGATCTCACAAATATTCAACAATATCTTGATGGTACTGTTAAAATATGTTTTCAAAACAATCAACCCTTGAGGATCAACGAAGGAAGACATTCCTTTGCTGGATCTGAAAGTATTTCAAAAAGAGATCATGATGTTAATGAGTTTTTGCAAAAGAATTTTGAAAAACCCACTGATCTAAAGTTGAAAGGTGTTTCTAGTGACAAATCCCAAATCAGCTCCTCTGTTTACTATTCTACCAAGCCGGAATCTTCCTCTCCGTATGGCAAACCTGCTACCGAAGAAGAAGATGATGCTAATTCTATTTGTCCATCTGATTCTGATTTCCCTCCTATTGAAAATCCTGTTGTTAACCATTTAAGAGTTTTGAATGTGTTAAATGAAAATTTCACTGTTGACTTGGCTCCTTTGTTTGATGAATTTATGCTTCCTAAAAATAGGACAAAAAGAAAAATTTACCAAAATGATTTTGCTCAGTCTGAGAAAAACCGTGTTAAACGAAAATGGTTGGAAAAGATGAATCAATTGAAGAGACATATTTTGTTCTTTGATTTTCTTGAAAACTATTATGTTTCAAAAAATGAAGTTTTCAAAAATTATTTGAATGTGATAAAGAAATCAAATTTTGTTAAAAATGACAAAACCATTGTCAGATCTAGTCATCCACCTCTTGAGACTATTTTGGTGACTACTGACAAAATTGATGTTAAAGCTACTCCTTTCAAAATTGCTGATGATCAAACCCCTGTTGTTAGCCTTATTGAACAAAACAATTTTACTAATGAAGCTTTGCATGTTATTGGTCAACAGCTTGACCGTATTGAAGATAAAATTGTTGAAAAAACTGTTTCTGTTGAAAAATCTGTTTCTGCTCAAAAACCTGTTTCTATCAAGACTGAGGAACCTTTGATTAATTTACCCAGTCATGATAACAAATTCAAGTTTAGAACTTCTCAGTCTAAACTTCTTGAAACTGTTGACAAAATGCTTGTTGATTTGAAAATTAAAAATGAAGGTACTTCTTCAAATACTCCTGCTACTCGAACTATTTCAAAAAATGAAATTGTTTCTGATGACACAAATTCTGATACTTCTTCTTCTGTTTCTTCTGTTCCTGCCAAAAAGGTTTTTGATGACTGTTTACCTGAAATTAAAAGATTTGTTGGAAAACCCATGTTTCTTACAAAAAATTGGTATTCAAAACCGACTCCTCCTGATATGCAGTTTGAAGAAAGACCTTTTCAAACTCAGTTTTCTGTCTCTGCTGATAAGATTTATGAATGGAATATTGATGGTTTTTCTGAACAAGAAATTGTTAACAAAATGGGACATATGTCCATGGTTGCCACTGCTTATCAAAATAATCATGATTTTGAACAATCTGAAATTGTTGACTTGCTTACTACTGGCTTTTCTGGTACTCTTCGTGGATGGTGGGATTCATATCTCACAGAAGAATCCAGAGATTCTATTAAACATGCTGTTAAAAAGAATGATGAAGGTTTGCCTATTTTTGATGATCGTATTGGTCGAGGTGTTCCTGATGGTGTTAATACCTTGATTTATACTATTATCAAACACTTTGTTGGTACTCCATCTAATGTTTCATCTCGAATTTCTGATTTGTTGAATAATTTGAGATGCCCTACTATGTCTGATTATAGATGGTACCAAGATGTTTTCCTTTCCAGAGTGATGCAGCGAAAGGACTGTTTCAAGCCTTATTGGAAAGAAAAGTTTATTGACGGTCTGCCTCCTATCTTTGCTCATAAGGTAAAACAAGAATTAATTGGTAAAAATGATTCTATTGATTATGATAATTTAACTTATGGTGATATTTTGAGCACTATTAAAAAACTTGGAATTAATATGTGCAATGATGAAAAACTGTTAAAACATCAATTAAAAAACAAAAGAAAAGCTAAATATGAAATGGGTAATTTTTGTGAACAATATGGTTTGCCCTCTATTGCTCCTTCTAAGCAAAAGAGTAAAAAACATGATAAAAGTTACAAAAATTATAACCATAAAAAACATAAAACTAATTTTAATGATTTCTATGCTAAAAAGAAAAATGTTGCTAAAAAACATGTTAACCAACGATCAGGTAAAGGCAAATGTTTCAATTGTGGAAAAGCTGGTCATTTCAGTAAAGATTGTAAACAAAAACCTGGTAAGTTGAAAAACAAGTTTAACATGTTGAAAATTGATGATAATGACCAAGAAGAATTATTCAGAATCCTTGAATCAAACAATTCGTCTGATTCTTTGGAAGATGATTTTTCTTCTTCTGATTCTTGTTACCATTCTGCTGATGATTCCTCTGATTCTCCTAATATTAAACTTGGTTGCAGAGATTCCTGTTGCAATGTTGTTAAATCTGTTAATGTTCTCACTAAAGGTGAAGAAAATGAAAACTTGTTGATTAAATCTGTTAATGTTCTCACTAAAGGTGAAGAAAATGAAAACTTGTTGATTAAATTGATTGGTCAAATTGAGAACCCTGATTTACAAAAAGAATATTTGGATAAATTTAAGAAAAATTTGTTAAAAGATGAAACTGGTAAAAAACTTAAATCAACAATAAGTTTTGAAGAAACTTTGGAAAGATTCAATAAGAAGAAATCCAAAGATTTAACTGTTAATGATCTCCAATGTGAAATTAATATTGTTAAACAAGAGATAAGTGAATTAAAACTTGAATTTAAAAATATTAAAAGTGATAATCATAATCTCAAACAAGAGTTGTTAATGTTGAAAATTGATCAAAATAAGTCTGATAATGAACAAGATGAGCACAAGGATGGAGATGAATCCAGTCAACAAGCTCTTCTTTCTGATGAAGGTATTGCTAATGCTCAACCTAGTCTCATTAGTATTGACCAAATGCTTCCTCCAAAATGGTTCACAAAAGTGAAGATTTTTGTTTCCCATGATTATCATTTCACTGTTATTGCTATGATTGATTCTGGTGCTGATAAGAATTGTATTCAGGAAGGATTGATTCCTTCGAAATATTTTGAAAAATCAACTGAAAAATTGGTTTCTGCTACTGGTTCTCAAATGAAAATCAAATATGAATTGAATAATGCTCATATTTGCCATGATGATGTCTGTTTCAAGATTCCTTCTGTTCTTGTTAAAAATATGACTGATAAAGTGATTCTTGGTTTGCCATTTATAAATGCTTTGTATCCTTTCCTTGTTGATAATGATGGTATTACTACTGATCCTTTTGGACAGAAAGTAAAATTTAAATTTGTTTCAAAACTTGAACTTGATATTAATGATGTTTTAGACCTATCTTGTGATTCTCCTGCTACATGCTTCACAGACAATTTTGAAGGTAATCCTAATAGTTCCAGATTATCTACTATTACCAATGACTCTAATACTCATCATGATTCTTTGCAGGAATCAAGCACTGATGCGAGGATAAATACCACTACTAAGTGGGATAATATTAATATTCATACCACTAATAAGTGGATTATTATGGCTCCCTCTTCTGCGAGGAAAAACAAGGGAAAAGCTCCTGTACAGGACTTTTTCCAAAATGAAATGCATGAAGGCGCATCTTCTAGGGTAAAACCTAGTGGATCAACATCCCTTCAAGGGTATGTACCGGCAACGGTGTCATATTCCAGTGGAGATATGGTTATTGCTTTGCAGGAAGTTTTATCTAGAAATTTGCAATTTCATAATGGAGTCTATAGTGAACTGCCAGATTCCGTTAAATTTATTCTTGATAACCTTTATTCTGCTTTTACCCAAAACCATTACAAATTGTTTGAAAAAACCCTCCAAGCCCTTGAAATCCACCTTGTTAACCTTTCTGCTCAGAATGAGGCTTACCTAAGCCATTATGTTAACCTTATTTCAGAAAACCCTGTTGTTTCAGATATTGACCTTGCTTCAAACCTTGTTTCAGAAATTGGGGCTTTTAGAAGCCAACTTGTTTACCATCCAAGTACTACAAATGATCCTTACACTAGTCAACTCTTTGGCAAAGAGGATATCCATTCAAAGGATAAAATGACTATAATGGGCACTGATTATTCTAGATTGAGCCTTAAGTCCCAATCTATGTTAAGAAGTGCTTTTGCCAACTTGCCATCAGATATACAATCACGTATACTGACGAGCAAGGCTATGTTCAGGTCTTTCGACCTATGGTTCAAATGTTTCAAGAAACTTGTCACAGCCACTATTCCTGATCCTGATGAACTTGATGAAGGTGATAATGTGTTTATCCAGTGTGACTGGGAAGAACACTTTGGGAGTACTCTCAGAGTTTATGAAAAACCACACCGATTTCCTGGTCTCCTAATTAATTATGATGATGGTTACTTTGCTGCTGATGATGATGATGATAGGGATCCTAACTGGCTTTCCCATATGTTTGAATATGGCTTTGTCCGATTTCTAAAATTAACAAGCCATTACCAAGCCAGTCAACTTCCTCAAATTATTCAAGATGCCATTAAAAAATCTACTGGTCCTACTATTTCCATCAGATGTTGGAGTACTTTGCCTAGATGGGAAAGACATAACTGGATGAATGTCCAGCCTTCGAAACATCTTATTCTCATCAATGGTCATACTCATCAGGGACAATGGCTTGAAGGAAATCCTCATTTGTCCTTCAATAATCCTTATGCTCTTGCAAAATGTTGGGGAAACTATTTTAATAATCAAATTATTGAAGTTGCTCAGAACCTGTGGAAGGATTATCATTTCATGGGAAGCACTGATAGAATTACTGTTTTTGGCCCCAGGCCACATGTTGACGCTATTGCTCATTTACGTATTGCAGATCATTGTAGTCCAAAGAGCCTTCTCATCCCAGGAAGAAGACCAATGGATGAACCAATTTTATATTGTGGATTTTGCAACCGATATGCTATTTACCATGAGCACGAATGTGATTCTCCACAAGGTCCTTTTGATCCATTTGATGGCTATCCATCCGATGCTCCTTCTACTGATTAATTGTGTGATCCTCAGATTATTGTGGCTACTGTTCTCTATTTGCCAGGCCAGCACAAACGGCCAAGATGCTATTGTTATTTCCTATGCTAAAAATGATGATGATTGTTTGATTCTCCCTATTTGTCTAGCCAGCATAATGGCCACTGTTCAACCACATGCGTACATGGTGATGTTCAAAGATGTTCAAAGAAATATTCCTGTTCAACTACATGCGTACATGATGATATTCCTATTGACCTTTGTCAGAGATTTTGTTGATCTTATGCCTAGTGAAGAAATATTCCTATTGACCTTTTGTCAGAGATTTTGCTGAATTTATGCCTCACATATTGAAAGTATTGCATGCTCCTGAAGATTCCCATCACAATGCAAATTTGGCTTCTTTTGATGGCTTCTTTTAAGGGCAGAAATGATGTGGCCTAGTCCTAAAAATGAAGGCCTAGACCTTTCCGTAAGATGCTCCTAATCACTTCATGTTCCCTCCATGACTTGGAGTCAAAAAGTGAAAAAGACTCATTTTTCACTATTCATCTGACACTATTCACCTGTCACTATTCATCCGTCACTATTCATGACACTGTTCACTCCGAATTTTGCCTATTTAAGGGGGGTTGTCCCTTATGTTTAACTCAGAACTTTTAATAGGTTCCAAGAACTTTTTATGAGTTTTCAAGTACTTTCTTGTTAGAACTTCCTCTAGAGAGAGTTTACCTTCCTTGAGAGAGTTCTCCTATTATCTTGTTGACTACTACCTTGTTCCTACAAACCTTGTAACTAGGACTAGTTCAAGCTTTGTAACTGTTAACCTGTACTGTTGACTGTTGAGATCTTGTATTGACCACTACTACTGTAAGTGTTTTATCTATTTTCAATAAACAAGTATTTTCAGTTAATGTTCATTGTTCTACTTATTGCTACCGCCACCTTGGACGGATTACCGCCATACTGGACGGTTCTAAATTGCTTTCATTAATTGCTTCCAATTATTTTGATATATACTGCTTGGCTGGTTCTACCGCCTTATTATTGTTCTAACTTTGCTCTTCATATTTACTTCCACAATATCATTACTGTGCTTCCGTCTCTCCCTCTTCATCTGTGCGTCCCCTTCCCCCTTTATGGTATCAGAGCCACTCTTTTCTGGCCGGTGATAGTGTGTGTTGTGTTCTTTGCTCCTTGTCTGTATCTGTCCGAACCTTTGGTGCTTAGTTGTCGTGTCCCCTTCTTACCGTCGTTGGCGCCACCCTAGGTGTAAAGTGAATTCCCAGAACCTGACTGTAAGGCCCGTTTGAGCCAGGAGGGCGTGTAGGGCATGTGTGTGGTATAGGGTTGCTTAGGGTATGTGTTACGAAATGCAACGGTTGTGAGAAAAACATGATAATTGAGTGTTAAAACTAGGATAATATGGATAAGTTGTGGAGATCCAACTCCTCTGTCAGCTCCAGGACTGGTTGTCCTCCTGATATTGTGAATGAAGAAGATCACACTGTTGAAGATAATGAGATCCCTGATTTCCGAAAATGGAACATTCCCAAAGTTGATACTAAAACTGTTTACAAAACTAGTTGGGCTGAATCCACTTTTCATCCTGTTTACAAAGTTAGAACTGTTGAAAAAATATTTGCTATTTCAAAAATACATGAAAAATGTTGCCTGTTTTCCAAGAAAAATATTAATGATTTCATTGCTAAAAAGCTCAGTTATTTGCATATTGGTATGGTTCAAGTTGCTGTTAAACCACTCACCCGAAAGGGTATTAATGCTTCTATTCTCATGTGTTTACGAGATGCTAGATTTAAAGTTTTTAAAGATAGCATTCTTGGTATGATCACTGCTTCTTTGTATGATGGTCCTGTTTACTTTAACTGTTATCCTGATCTTACTCTTGCTTTGGATGATCCTAATATTGTTAAAGCTTTGACTTTGAATATTGCTTCTTCCGGTTATATGATGGATGAAGGTAGTAAACCTTTTGCTTTGATTTACCGTATTTATTACAGACTTTTGGGTACACAGTTAAATCCTTGTTGTTTGAATCCTAGAGAACCCTCTGGGAAAACTATGTTGATCACATGTTCAACTCCTGATGCTAAAATTCAAGTTCCAAAAATGATTCAATGGCAAGATATTAACCTTCCTACTGAATGGTTGTTGAATCAAGAATCCCCTATTTCCAAACCTGTTTTTGATGAGCTAGATCTCACAAATATTCAACAATATCTTGATGGTACTGTTAAAATATGTTTTCAAAACAATCAACCCTTGAGGATCAACGAAGGAAGACATTCCTTTGCTGGATCTGAAAGTATTTCAAAAAGAGATCATGATGTTAATGAGTTTTTGCAAAAGAATTTTGAAAAACCCACTGATCTAAAGTTGAAAGGTGTTTCTAGTGACAAATCCCAAATCAGCTCCTCTGTTTACTATTCTACCAAGCCGGAATCTTCCTCTCCGTATGGCAAACCTGCTACCGAAGAAGAAGATGATGCTAATTCTATTTGTCCATCTGATTCTGATTTCCCTCCTATTGAAAATCCTGTTGTTAACCATTTAAGAGTTTTGAATGTGTTAAATGAAAATTTCACTGTTGACTTGGCTCCTTTGTTTGATGAATTTATGCTTCCTAAAAATAGGACAAAAAGAAAAATTTACCAAAATGATTTTGCTCAGTCTGAGAAAAACCGTGTTAAAAGAAAATGGTTGGAAAAGATGAATCAATTGAAGAGACATATTTTGTTCTTTGATTTTCTTGAAAACTATTATGTTTCAAAAAATGAAGTTTTCAAAAATTATTTGAATGTGATAAAGAAATCAAATTTTGTTAAAAATGACAAAACCATTGTCAGATCTAGTCATCCACCTCTTGAGACTATTTTGGTGACTACTGACAAAATTGATGTTAAAGCTACTCCTTTCAAAATTGCTGATGATCAAACCCCTGTTGTTAGCCTTATTGAACAAAACAATTTTACTAATGAAGCTTTGCATGTTATTGGTCAACAGCTTGACCGTATTGAAGATAAAATTGTTGAAAAAACTGTTTCTGTTGAAAAATCTGTTTCTGCTCAAAAACCTGTTTCTATCAAGACTGAGGAACCTTTGATTAATTTACCCAGTTATGATAACAAATTCAAGTTTAGAACTTCTCAGTCTAAACTTCTTGAAACTGTTGACAAAATGCTTGTTGATTTGAAAATTAAAAATGAAGGTACTTCTTCAAATACTCCTGCTACCCGAACTATTTCAAAAAATGAAATTGTTTCTGATGACACAAATTCTGATACTGCTTCTTCTGTTTCTTCTGTTCCTGCCAAAAAGGTTTTTGATGACTGTTTACCTGAAATTAAAAGATTTGTTGGAAAACCCATGTTTCTTACAAAAAATTGGTATTCAAAACCTACTCCTCCTGATATGCAGTTTGAAGAAAGACCTTTTCAAACTCAGTTTTCTGTCTCTGCTGATAAGATTTATGAATGGAATATTGATGGTTTTTCTGAACAAGAAATTGTTAACAAAATGGGACATATGTCCATGGTTGCCACTGCTTATCAAAATAATCATGATTTTGAACAATCTGAAATTGTTGACTTGCTTACTACTGGCTTTTCTGGTACTCTTCGTGGATGGTGGGATTCATATCTCACAGAAGAATCCAGAGATTCTATTAAACATGCTGTTAAAAAAAATGATGAAGGCTTGCCTATTTTTGATGATCGTATTGGTCGAGGTGTTCCTGATGGTGTTAATACCTTGATTTATACTATTATCAAACATTTGGGTTGTGTTACGGTGCCCGTTAACAACAACTTTTTTGCAACTTTTTATTTACTTTTTATAGTATTTAATTTTTTTTGAAAAATTTTTAGCAGTTTTTTATCATTTTTGACAACTATTTAAATAATTTTTTGTCATATTTATTAAGTAAGACTCATATAGGAAAATCTTAACAAGTAACGTGCGGTGCTTGTTAATATTTTCCTATATATATATATATATATATATATATATATATATATATTGCTTCCATGCAAGGACACAATATTTCCTCTTTTTCATGACATTGTAGTCATAGTTGTACACTTAATTATCTAGGCCAGCTCAAATGAAAATTAATGTCAATGCAGCAGAAGATAACCGGAATGGCACAATGTTAGACATGCACATCAGAATGTCAACTTGACAAGATGTTTGATGAATATAGCTACAGACAAAGAGATAATTACATTATAATGTAATTCACGAGAGGAGGATTCCTTGACGACTGATGAATGATGATAACCATCAAGATCATTGGCATTATAAAAAATTGAAAATGGTTGTCAATTTTAACGTAAGATTTTTTATTTATATATTTATATAGCTACTTTTTAAAAATACATGTATTATATTATTTATTTTATAACATATTTTATTAAAATATTATTTCTTTATTAATTATTTATTTCTCTCTCAAAACATCTCTTTTTGTATATGAGTAAAAAATATTAAAAAATATATTTACATGTAAATAGTAACTGTCTATATTTATACGATTATATAATAACTACACAAGTTTACATAAATTAATGTAGGTGATTTTTGGAGTTTGATGAGCAAAATTTATCCTTTATAATATTATACATTAACTAATATGAGTGGTCTTATGCTTATTATGAAACTTTATGATATTCAATCCGACTATTTCTCCCATGATGGGTCTTATATTTATAAGAACTTTTTTGACATAGCAGGAAGCATATAACTTTTCAGATTAATAAACCGTTGTGGCTTTTGCAAAAGTCAGAGCTGGCTGCCCACACTTTAAATGTGCAAGCCTTTGTATTTTAAAACGTAACTTTCTTCAAAACACTTTTCTATTGATAATGCTATATTATTAAAGTACACACAAATAAGATGTGATTCTCAATCCATTGTATTAACCTCAATAATGATCAATAAGTAAATTTTGCTTTCAAACCTTGTGGAGGTGGAGAACAGCACCAAACAATTTGGCAAGTCAGCATAATCAGTACTTTAGAAAGCAAATATTAACAACAAAGCCTTGTAGAATAAGTGTTTGACACATGCTAGCATCTACATCCAGAGTTCAAATCTCCTCTCTTATTTATCGAATCATAAATAATAAAAAATAAAAAGAAACAAATATTACCTTTATGAAAAAAGTTTTCCTCTAAAGCAATTTAGAAGAATTTTCCTCCAATCTACTACATGACTGTTAAAAGGACCATATTCATGCATAGTTTTAGTTACATAACATTTTTAGTAAATTATATAAATTGTTTAAATAATACACATGGTCCATGGATAGTCTTACCTTTATATTGTGCAGGAGGCAAAAATTAAAAACAAAAACTACTTTTGTCAAGTTCAACACTATTACAAATACTCTAGCATCCAAAATTTCACATCCTATAAGAAATTAAGAATGCCTTTCAATTAGCCTAGACCAAAAAGGAGACTTATTGTTAATTGAGCAACAAATTAAACAGTTAAACCGTACTAGTGAATAATACATTACCACTCTGGAGTTCTAATTTCTAACTGCCTTTAAGCAGAATTCAATTGAACACAGTAATTACAAGGAGACTAAAAAATGTTTGCTTAGAAAATGGGATGCCATCAGGAAGATTAGTTTTCATTTTGTTGTCCCAATAGCCAATAGATATATTGTTCTTTGCTTCCATTAGATTTATAGAATAAGTGTATTTGGGTCCAGTTAACGGGTGCTCTTAAAGTATTTGTTAATGAACAATTTCAGAAAAATTTTAATACCACCTTTGTGAGAAATATAAACAAAAAGTTGTCAAAATTTTAATTACTTTTTTCTTTTCCCATAAAAATTTTGAAAAAAATATTTTCTAACCTAATGCCCTTAGGACATTCGTTAACTTTTCCTTTTGTGTGTGTGTGTGTGTGTGTGTGTGTGTGTGTGTGTGTGTGTGTGTGTGTGTGTGTGTGGTGCTATCTAGAATATGTATTATTTAATGTACTAATCGAATTTTCCTTTAATAAAACAACCACCCTCCCATAACTAGCTCACTTGGTGAAGGGAATGAACATAGCCGAATCCCCTAAAAAAACCTACTACTGAATGCAACGTGGACATAGATGATTATATTAAGTAGGGGAAGAGTTGGTCATATTTTTATTTAATTAGGAGGTTGAATTATGATATCGATATACTGAGTTAAGAAAAATTCAAGCCACATAATTATATTCATTTACATGTGTATGCATTAATAAAAAAAGAATATTAGATTAAGTCATAAGTTATTAATGGAACCTCTATTTGGAACCTATTGAAAGCTATCCTCAATAAGTGGATTGACCATGTTTACCGTGAAACTAACCAATGTGTTGATGCATTGGCAAGACTTGGATCGGGAATTATCTCCTCGTTTGTAATATTTTTGGAACAACTGCCTGTGGTGGAAAACCTTGTAACTTTTGATAAAGCTGGTATATTATGTAACAGACTTATTAATTCCTAATCTATGCATATCCTCTATTCATCCTCAAAAAAAAAAAAAAAAAAAAAAAATTAAGAGAACTTATTTTTATAAATTATTCATAATGACACAAAAAGTAAAAAAATACAACTTATTTGTCACACTTATAAACCAACTAACTCTCAAGAATTAACCACATTGCACTTCTTCCTAATCTCTCCCGAACTTCCTGTAAGCACATGAATAGCTCCCATCCTCTTCATGGATTGACCAAACTCCGTGAAAAAATCTTGAGAGTCAAGCAGCTCATCGATAGTATTGGTAGCTTCATTGTTGGTTAAAAGTGCAGCATCATATTGAAAAAGACCTTGATTCAGCTTCAAGTTTTTGAAGTAGTTGTTGTCAAAGGATAAGGGGCTTCCAGGATCCATTGACACGATAGTTATGTTGTTTGAGAGGCTTTTGCATTGGGTTTTCAAGAAAGCAACATAGGTAGAGTTTAGAGAAGGATCTGCATCATTTTTTCTTGCGAAATTGTATAGCCTTTGGCTGAAGAATTTGCAATGCCCAACATCAATTGTATGTCCACCTAAGCAATGCTAATTTGTTAATCACTTGGACACAACTTAAGATATCATTTTGAACGAAATAGATTGTTACTGCTTAAGACTAGCAATAGGGCTTAGATTTTTACATCAAAAGACTTTGATTTAGTGAAACAACTTTATCATACTACAAACTTATATAGAGTGTTAGGACATATGTGTTCACATGTTAAGAACATATGTCATACTATTTATGTAAATTGGCTAATCCTTTGACAAAACGCACTCTACTTGTAATTGGGTAGTTCTAGGTGTTTTTAATACTTCAAGAAATAAGGTTTCAATATCAAGTATTGAAGTCATCAAGTCTGTCCAAGAAAAAGCAAGTTGAAGTGCACAGATTTTAAAACTCGACACCTGCTTGATAGCTACCTCGACCCCTGCTATTTGTCGAGATTTAAAAATTCAGATTTCCAATCTGATTTTCTTGGGATTCGTGAATATGTTTTTGGGCATTCTTTTCTTCTAACCCTAAACATATAAATGAAGTGTTTTAAGAGCCGTCAACAGAGACACAAGTTGCTAACGCATTGAGCAATCCTTGTTCAAGCAAATTGTGATCAAAGACGAAGTTCTTGACCTAGTTCATCTTCTTTCAAAAAGTTGCTGTGTATTTGCACCATAGGGTTTTGTAACCAAGCATCTTCGTGTTATTCATCATAAAGGATGAACTGAAGAACTTTGCAGCCAACCTCTCTTTCTAAAGTTAGTGTTTGAAGTCGCGTACTGGGATCCGCGCATCTAGTTAGTCACGTACTTGGGAGCCGTGCATCAAAAGGGGGAACTGTCACTACAGATAAAGTCCAATTGGGTATTGGGGTAAGGGTTCAACTGTAGGTTGGTAAGGTACTTGGGATTCCTTTACTTGTAACCGCTTGATTTGATAATAGTGGAGTTTCGGGAGTGGTGACCTGAAAATCACCCGGTGGGGTTTTTGCCGTTAGGGTTTTCCCCATTCGTAAACAAATCACCGTGTTGTTTATTTTTCCGCTGCATATTTAGTTTTGGTGATTTGTTTGTGCTGCCACGCGTTTGCATGATAAATTGATTAATTAATAACTTGGCTAAATTAATTAATTAGTTTAAATCACAAGGGGTCATTCAATTTGTGGCCTATCAAGTGGTATCAGAGCAGGCACACTCTGATTAGGTTTAATCTTTGCTGTGATTGATCCATTGACCCCTGTTTGTCGTGGATAGAGGACAGTCTCTCATTATACCTCCTTTATTTGATGGGACTAACTATGCCTACTGGAAAGTACGCATGAGAGCTTTTTTGCAGTCCTTAGATGAGAAGGTGTGGCAAGCTGTTGAGATTGGCTGGACCAAGCCAAAAGAAGCGCCGGCCGATTGGGATGAAGTCAAGATCAAGGCGGCAAACTTCAACAGCAGAGCGTTGAATGCCTTATTTAACGCAGTCACCAATGAGGAGTTCAAGAAGATATCCTTAACAGAAACTGCTAAGGAGGCGTGGACCATCCTCCAGACAACCTATGAAGAAACAAAGGCTGTCAAAAATTCAAAGCTACAGAGGCTCACTACTAGCTTTGAAGAAATTAAGATGGAGGAGGATGAGTCATTTAATGAGTTCTATGCCAAACTTAAGGACATAGTGAACTCAGCCTTCAATCTTGGGGAAACCATCCCTGAACCCAATGTTGTAAGGAAGGTGCTCAGATCTCTACCTGAGAGATTTCGTGCCAAGATTACGGCAATAGAAGAATCAAAGGACATTGACAAAATTCCTTTGACTGAGTTGGTTGGGAACTTACAGACCTACGAGTTAGGTTTATTAAGAATTGGCAAGTCAAGCAAGGGCAAGAGCATGGCCCTAAAGGCAAAGAGCAGTGATACAGATGAGTCTTCCGATGATGAAGATTCCAAGATGAAGTCCTACATTACGAGGCAGTTCAAGAAGTTTATGAAGAATGCCAATGGGAGGAGCTTCGACAAGGACCGCAGGCAATCCAGTTCTTCTCAGTTCAAGAGCCAAGACAAAGGAAGGAAGGATGCTAAGGAAGACGGTCAGTACACTGTTCCAGCAGGACCCAAGTGTTTTGGGTGTCATGGGTTTGGACATACGAAGAATGAGTGTCCTACATATCTGAAGAGCATTGGGAAGAGCAAGGCTCTTGCTGTAACCCTGAGTGACACTAAGCCTGAAGATGATTCTGATAGTGAGGATGACGGAATCTTAAATGCCTTCACTACCACAGTCAATCCTATTGAAGGGATTGTTGAAGAAGTGGAACAAGAAGAAGAATTGGTGGATACTGAATGTGAGAAGATGGATGACAAAGATGATATCCATTCAGCCTATGAGAAGCTTTACAAGCTCTCTGAGAAACATGAGAAGTTATATAGGCTAGCCACCAAGAAGCTCAGTGATGTGGAACTTGATTGAGAAGAGTTGTCCGTAAAGTTTAATGAGGCGAATCAAACTATTTGAGCACTGAGGTTTGAGAATAACTTCCTGGCTGAGAAGACCAAGAAACTTGAAGCAGAGCTGTTTCAAGTCAGAGCTCAACTGGAGAGGACTTCAAGTGCAAAACTTGATGAGATGCTTAGCAACCAGAAATCTGCTTCAGATCGAACAGGTTTAGGGTATGGTCTTTCTTTCTCTAATTCTGCTTCTACTAGTTCTACTGTTTTTGTTCCTCCTACTAATACTGTTAAAATTGAGAACATTGATGTTAAAACTGAATTAGCTAGTGAGAACATAGACAAGGGTAAATCCATCTTAGGAGCACCCCCTAAGTTAGATAAGAAAGATGCTAAAAACCCTACGGCTAAGAAGGCTAACTCTCAAAAGCCTAAACAAAAGAAGCAGCATCTCTGTCATCATTATGGAGTTGCCGGTCATACTCGACCAAATTGCTACAAGTGGCTAGCCACCGAACAGAGCAACAGTATGACAGCATCAGGAAGCCAAAATCAGCTTTAATCCTCTCTTGCTCCTCTTGGAGATCTTTTAAAAGCCATCATGTTCCTTTCGAACTTGAACAGTTTCAATTCTCCCCCCTCACCGCCGGTTCAAGGATTCAATCAAAGGAAAGGCTCTTCCAAGGTGTGGAAGAAAAAGGACTCTAAGTGATTTCATCACTTTCTTCTCCCTTCTTGTTTTTCTTGTTTGTTGCATTGCTTGTGTGTTTTGCATTTTTATTGAGTCAGTCTAGTTTTATGCATTGTTTTGCTTTGTTAACATGTTTTTGTGTGTTTACTTTCAGTTTTGTTTATTTTGTTTTTGAGATAAAATAAAAAAAATTGAAAAATTGAAAAATACAAAAACAGTGTGTGTTTTGTGTACTTTGGTATGTGTGTACCTTGGATGGCCAATGAAACAAAGTTTTCTAAACTTTGTATCTCTTGTAGCTTAGATGAGCATCTTTATGCACAACTAAGCAAGTGAGCTTTGTGGCTCTTGTTTGTGATGAGTAAGATTAGGTTATTTCTTTAAACTTAACACTTATATCACTCTTTTTGACGTGTAGGACTAGAAAATCCTAAGAGAAAGGCATAAATAACCATCTCACCACTGTTGCCCGCCAATCATTAATGACATCTGTATGCTTCGGCATAGCAAAAGTGTGATATCAATGACATTTGTGTGCTTAGGCATAGCAAAATTGAAATGTCAAATATCAATGGGTATTTCTTTTCTTTCTCATAAGCTCATGTATGATATGCTTAAAAAGAAAATATGCAAAGAAATAAAAAGCAAAAAGATTAAAAATGCTTTAAAATGGTTGCAAACGTGTATTCTAGGAGATGTAAGAGTTATAGGATGTACCTCAAAGGTGATAGTCCCCATCAAACAGTTATGAATGTGTGTGAGTTAAAGTTATTTTCTCATATCTCAGATCGTCATAACATGTATACACATATGCAATCTTGCGATGTTTTTCACACACAACATGCAATATTCTTTGCCACTTTTGATACATGTGCAGGTACAATGTGATTTGGCCATCACAAAGGTTTTACATGTGCTTTTGTATGCTCACTAAACTGTCATGACTTATTTTTGAAATATAAAATTTGTTAGACTTGTTTAGTGTGTGTGTGTGAGTTTTTGGGAGATCCATGTGCTTAAATTTTCATTGAGAGATGATTTTTGAGAGCTTTTTATGTTGATTGGATCATGGTTGAGGTGTTTGTCTTGATTGCATTCATGTCTGTGTTTTTCACTTCTTGAAAAACTGTTTTTAAAAGCTGGCTCGACACCTCCTCGACACCTCCTCGACACCTCCTCGATACCTGATCATCTGTCGAGCTTCTCAAGCCTTTTTCTTATCCCAATCTCGATACCTCTTCGACACCTGATGGATCGATCAAGAAAGTTTCTGTCTCCTCGATACCTCCTTGACACCTAGTCAATCGATCGAGCCTCTGTTCTCTGAAATTGGTCTTATACCTCGACACCTTTAGCTGTCGACGACCAATTCCTCGATACCTTCCTCGACAGATTCCTCGATAGCTCTCGACACCTCAGCTGTCAAGATTTATTGAGGTGTCTATATAAGCTGCGATCGCGATCCTCTCTCATTTCACTCGATCTCTCTCGATCTGTTCGAAGACTGTTCACCTCCCAAACGCTTTTCTTTCACTCAAATCCTCAAATCTTCATCATTTTCGATCTTCCCTTGCTTCAATCACTTGGTAAGATCATTTTTCCCTTCCTTTTTCATGCATTTCATGTTTTGAAACCTAGTTTTTTGGGATTTTTGGAAAATTTTGGAGTTTTTCAAAATTGATGAGTTTTTCTTGAAATTTTGGGTTGGTTTTTCACTCAAATGTTTTTAAAATGTCATACATTGCATTCCATGTGCATTAGAATGATATTTTCATGCATTTAGATGTGTGTTTCTTGTATGTGTGCTGCTAGGCTTGGATTGGGCTGAGTCCATGATGCTTTTTAAGTTTGCATGTCACATGTCCATGCATTCCCATGCATGCGTACTTTTTGTTCAAGATATTATCATATTTGAACTATTTGGGACTTTTCTGATTGTCTCCCTCTCTATCTTGCTCTCATTCTTTTACGTTAGTAGTGTCTATGGCACCCAAACATAAATCCACTCCTGCTCGGAACCCTCTTCGTTCTGGAGCTTCCTTTTCTTCTGACTCTGCTCCTCTTAACCTTCGGTTCCGTGATGGAGATGCCCACAAGGCATTTACTGAGAACTTTTCTAGACGAGGTGTTCATTTGGAACGCCAAGTCATTCTGGCGGACTTCGCCGACACTGACCTTCCCTCTGTCATTCACAGTAGGGGATGGGAGTCACTGTGTGACGTCCCGGTCACCTGTCCTCTCGTACTGATTCAGGAGTTTTACTCTAATATGTACGGGATTGATTGTTCAGTACCTCTTTTTCATACTTGCGTTCGAGGTACGCGCATTGCTGTCACACCGCAGCTCGTTACGGATGTGCTTAAGGTTCTTAGGATAGAGTTTCCTGACTATCCTACTTGTGAGCGACTGAGGACTGTGTCCAAGGATGAGCTCATCTCTGCTTTTTGTGAGCGCCCTTCTGATTGGGGTGAGCATCAGTATACATCATGTAGACCTTTTGCTAAAGGTCCCAGATTCCTTAACATGGTGATGACTTTTGTACTTCATCTTTTGTCTCACTATAACTCTATCACAGAGCCTCGTGCTCGATTTTTGTTATCTCTACTTGAGCATCTTACGATAGATTTTTCTTCACACTTCATTTTCTCTATCATAGATGTTCATTTAGATTTGGCGTCCCGTGATAAGCTCATCTTTCCTTCCGCTATCACAAGGATTCTACGCCATTTTTCCATCCCTTTCCCTGTGTCTGACCACTTCACACACATATCTGCCATAGATGCCACTACCGTAAAACGTAGTGAGGCGCAGTTTAGGTCGCAACAGCCGGATTCCACTCCTCCCTCGCGTTGGGCTCCATCCAGATCAGCTCCATCTACATCGGCTCCTCTTTCTTCTTCAGGCGATGTATCTCTTGGAGATATTATGGTGCAGCTGCAGCACATGGATGCTCGCCTCGATACACTCACCACTGAGTTGTATCAGGTGAACGTTCGTGTTGGTCGTATTGCACGACGGCAGGCGACCATGGGTGGTTTTGCTTCTGAGGCTTCTCCTCCACCACCTCCTCCAGTCGTTTCAGATTCTGATGCTGAGAACGATGATGATGATGGTGATGACGATGATGCTTCGGATGATGATGATGGAGATGCTAGCTCTACTGATGAGATGTCTACGTGACACTCTACCCTTTGTCACTCGTGACAAAAAGGGGGAGTAGTTTTAGACTATGAGAGTAGTCATCTTGGGGGAGAGTTAGTATAGGACATTTTTGATAGGGGGAGTGTTCATATTTTTGAGGGATGTAGTGAGGTCTTGATGTATCTTTTCTTTTCTATTCTTGTTAGATACATTGATCTTGTATATGGGGTCTTGTGACCAGTTTACATACATTGTACTTATTTTCTCTATATGTGGATATATGTTTCTTTTTCACCTATCTCTTCATGTGTTGTTTCTTTTCTAACTTTAGACACATGTTCTTTATACTTGTATGCAATCTAATTATTTCTGTTTCACACAAGATGCCTTGATGAGTTTTGTTTAAAGTGTTTCAGAAATACAGGTTGTCAAAGTCTACTTGCCATAAACTCTCTTCTTGCAAAGTTTTTCAAGAGTTTGTGTTAGGATAGATTTTATTGTATTCAACAAGTGAATATGAGTTGAGTGATTTATGACTTCCCTCATATGTTCATTTGTTTGTTGTGGTTTTGTCACAGATTGCCAAATGGGGAGATTGTTAGGACATATGTGTTCACATGTTAAGAACATATGTCATACTATTTATGTAAATTGGCTAATCCTTTGACAAAATGCACTCTACTTGTAATTGGGTAGTTCTAGGTGTTTTTAATACTTCAAGAAACAAGGTTCCAAGATCAAGTATTGAAGTCATCAAGTCTGTCCAAGAAAAAGCAGGCTAAAGTGCATAGATTTTAAAGCTCGACACCTGCTCGATAGCTACCTCAACACCTGCTATCTGTCGAGATTTAAAATTTCAAATTTCCAATCTGATTTTCTTGGGATCCGTGAATATGTTTTTGGGCATTCTTTTCTTCTAACCCTAAACATATAAATGGAGTGTTTTAAGAGCCATCAACAGAGACACAAGTTGCTAAAGCATTAAGCAATCCTTGTTCAAGCAAATTGTGATCAAAGACGAAGTTCTTGACCTAGTTCATCTTCTTTCAAGAAGTTGCTGTGTATTTGCACCATAGGGTTTTGTAACCAAGCATCTTCGTGTTATTCATCATAAAGGATGAACTGAAGAACTTTGCAGCCAACCTTTCTTTCTAAAGTTGGTGTTTGAAGTCGCGTACTGGGATCCGCGCATCTGGTTAGTCATGTACTTGGGAGCCGTGCATCAAAAGGGGGAACTGTCACTATAGATCAAGTCCAATTGGGTATTGGGGTAAGGGTTCAAATGTAGGTTAGTAAGGTACTTGGGATTCTTTTACTTGTAACCGCTTGATTTGATAATAGTGGAGTTTCGGGAGTGGTGACCTGAAAATCACCCGGTGGGGTTTTTGCCGTTAGGGTTTTCCCCATTCGTAAACAAATCACCGTGTTGTTTATTTTTCCACTGCATATTTAGTTTTGGTGATTTGTTTGTGCTGCCATGCGTTTGCATAATAAATTGATTAATTAATAACTTGGCTAAATTAATTAATTAGTTTAAATCACAAGGGGTCATTCAATTTGTGGCCTATCATAGAGCTTTTTCCCCCATATAGAATCTTTACTTGATAAAACAACAAGATCATGAACTGTGAGGCTTTTGTTGGCAAAAGATTGTTTTAGGCTGCTGAAATTGAAGGATGGTGATGGGATGTTGTTGAGGGCATCTGAAATACGCGATATGCTTCCATCCCTCCTATCGATAAGTACTTCCCAGTTTGGCCTCTGAAACTGCAATCATTTCCACAAGCATTTGATTACATAATGCTAAATTCAAGATGTTGATGGAAAAAAAAGGGGGAAAGAGAAAGAGCTTAAGGTATTGCATTTTGCTTGCAGAATTGATTTATAGGAACAGTAAAGGTAGTGTTATTTTGGTAATGGTGTGTGTATTTATACTTGACAGAGTAACATAAACCAAGTGAAGGTGTAGAACTAGGAAAGGAGATAGTTTCATCGTTCAGATTAATATTTTACGAAAATAAAAGTATATTTAGTGTCACATTATTTTAAATGATAAATAACATGATATTCTATACGCTGTTAGATGTTTGTAAATAAAATCTTAATCATGAAAGGGACTCTTTCCATTTCCATTCCATTTGAAATGAGAAGGAATTTGGTCAAAAACATCAACTCCACTGCCTGGCATGGTTTTTCAGAGCAGACACATCCCACAAATGCTACTATTTTGTTTCCAAGTCACACTAAAATATTTCCAATACTTACTTGGTAGGAAACCGAGTCTCTAGCAGCCAAATCAACGATGTCTGCACAAGAAACTACTCTAGGACAGGTCTTCTCTAACTCAGTCTTCACCTCATCTATTACATCGAATCCTCCCAGAGACATGTTTGGAGTTGCCACCTTCTCAGCCTTGTTATTTGCTGTAGAGTCTAGCAATACAGAGGCAACGCAACCCTGATACATTATAACCATTCAAGACCTTAGATGTCTAGTAAACATATAACAGTGCATGTGTTTCATGGTTTAAGAAATGAATGCGAGTTATGAATGTTGTTGATATGATCTATGTTATGATTAGGATAATATCACTTCCATTTGAGTCTACCACTGACAATATTTTACTATGCGCCAATCATAACAAGCTATGTCAACAATTATAAAAAATATTAATTCTTAAATATTGCAATTTTAGGACTTGAATGATAAGGAGGAATGTAATGCATGGAGAGAGATAGAAAGATAAAAGATGTGAATTACGTTGACAAAACAATCATGAAAATGCATCCTCAGAAACTTGGCAGGCAAAATTGAATTGCTTGCCACACGTTTCCAAATGATTTCCTTCACAATGTCCTCAACCAAGGGACAACTATCCTTGTAAAAATGTTTTCTCAACTCTCCTCCATGACAAACTCCTAGAAGTGATCCAAAGACTACTATAGAGATCAAGAAGGAACTCAAATTAGTATTCATCTCTCTCTTTGTTTCTCTCTTTTCTCCACTACCTTGCCAACACACACATTGCATCCTTAAATAATAGTGGTAGTGGCCATTTTCTCCAAGTAAATAGTTCATTACAGGAAGGAAAAATTTATTTTAATAATTGTTAGGACATACGTAGAACTTGTTAGAACATATGTCATATAGAATTGGCTAAATCCTTTGACAAAATGCACTTTACTTGTAATTGGTTAGATCTAGGATGTGTTTAATACTTCAAGGAATAAGAGTTCAAGTTCAAGTTTTGAAGCCACGCAAATCTGTCCAAGAATCAAGTGAAGAAGTGTTGTTCATTAAAGCTCGACAAATATCTCGACAAATGTATCTATCGAGATTTAATATGTGTAGCTCGACAGATAGCCCGACAGCTGTATCTATCGAGAATTACGAAATTCAGATTTCTAGATCTGTTTTTCACGCATATCTAAGCTATTTGTGTAGGGTTTCTTTTCTCATAACCCTAGACATATATAAGGATTATTTTAAGGGCCGTCAAAGGTGATGCAAAGGGTATTATTGATGCATATTGTGACCAGAGACAATCTGCCCTAGTTCATCTTTCTCTTGAAGAAGCTGCTGCATTTGTACGCTAAAGGTTTTGTAACTAAGGAGCTTCTTGATCTTCATCATGTGGATGAACTGAAGAACTTTGTAGCCAACATCCTTCTCAAGTTAGTGTGTTAATCACGTACTTGGATCTATGCATCGATTGGTTAGTCACGTACTTGGAGCTGTGCATTGAAAAGAGAGATTGTCACTACATTACAAGTCCAATTGTGTATTACGGTAAGGGATCAACTGTAGGTTGGTATAAGATACTGGGATTCCTTTACTTATAACTGCTTGTTTTGATAATAGTGGATTCTCGGGAGTAGTGACCTTAAGTTCACCATATTGGGTTTTATCTCGGTGGTTTTCCCCATTCGTAAACAAATCACTCGTGTCAAATTTAATTTCTGCTACATTTAGTTATTTGGTGATTTGTTTGTGCTATCACGCGTATTGCATGTTAATTAACTTAATTAATTCACTTGGCTAATTAATTGGTCAATTTACCTAAGGGGTCAATACATTCTTGGCCTATCAAGTGGTATCAAAGCAGGCACACTCTGATTAGGGCTAATCTTTGCTGTGTGATCCATTGACCCCTGTTTGTTATGGATAGAGGACAGTCTCTTATTATACCTCTTTTATTTGATGACACTAACTATGTATACTGGAAAGCACACATAAGAGCTTTCTTGCTGTTTTTAGATAAGAAAGTGTTGCAAACTGTGGAGACAGACTAGACCAAGCCAAAGGAAGCGCCGGCTAATTGGGATGATACTAAGATCAAAGCGGAAAACTTCAATAGCAGTGCATTGAATGCTTTATTCAGTGTGGTCACAAATGAGGAGTTCAAGAAGATATCCTCCACTGAAACTGCGAAGGAAGCATGGACCATCCTCCAGACAACCTATGAAGGTACTAAGGCTATCAAGAATTCAAATCTACAAAGGCTCACCACGAGCTTTGAAGAGATTAAGATGGAGGAGGATGAGTCGTTTGATGAGTTCTATGCCAAGCTGAAGGACATAGTGAACTCTGCATTTAATCTTGGGGAAACCATTCCAGAACCCAAGATTGTTAGAAAAGTGCTCAGATCTCTTCTAGAAAGATTCCATGCCAAGATCACTGCCATTGAGGAATCAAAGGACAATGACCAAATTCCTTTGACAAAGCTAGTTGGTAACTTGCAAACCTATGAATTGGGTTTGTCTAAGATAGGGAAATCAAGCAAGAGCAAAAGCATGGCTTTGAAGGCCAAAAGCAGTGATATTGATGAATCTTCTGATGATGAAAATTCTAAGATGAAATCTTATATCACAAGGTAGTTTAAAAAGTTCATGAAGAATGCCCATGCGAAAGGATTTAACAAATACCGTAAGCAATCCAGTTCTTCACGGTTTAAGAGCCAAGATAAAGGGAAGAAGGATGCTAGGGATGATTAAGGTGACAATGATGATGAGGGAATCTTGAATGCCTTCGCTGCTACAGTTGATTCTACTAATAGGGGTTCAGAAACAGTAGATGATGAAGAGGATTTGGTAGACTCTAAGTTTGAGAAAATGGACGATCAAACAAAAACATGTTAAACAAAAAATAGCATAAAACTAGACTGACTCAAAACAAGAAAGCAAAATGCACACGTAATGCATCTATTTAGATTGCCACGTTATCCTATCGGACTTCTCCGATACTACTCTTCCGACTGTCATATAGAAATGGGGTTTGGAATCTCTTTATGAGATACCTATGAGTTGTCCCTCTATGATCATACAGGAGTTTTCCTCCAATATGCACGGTTTTGATTATTCTATGCCTCTTTTCATCATTTCTGTTCGAGGTACTTGTATTGTAGTCACTCCGAAGCTTATCTCTGATGTGCTACATGTTACGAGGGAATCACATCCTGATTACCCCGGATGTCCTCATCTACGGATTGTGTCCAAAGACGAACTCTTGTCTTTCTTTTGTGAGACACCTTCATCATGGGGTGACCGTCAAAACACCTCATGCTTGAGCTTTGCAAAAGGTTCGAGGTTTCTAAATATGGTGATGACATTTGTTTTACATCCCTTGTCTCACTATAATTCTATTACTAAGCCTCGTGCTCGCTTTTTGTTGTCCCTCATCAAGGACCTTACTATTGACTTTCTCTCTCACTTCATACTCTCCTTTATAGATGTCTATAAGGATACGGCAACTCGTGATAAGCTTATTTTTCTTTCTACTATCACGAGGATTATTTGCCACTCCTCTGTCTCCTATCCTGAGTCTGCTCACTTCACTGTTATGGGTGCCATCAGCGCGGTGTCCATTAGATCGAACGAGGCCTAACTTTGACCAAAGCAGCCACGGACCGAGACGGCAACTCCTCTAGCCTATTCCGCTCCATCCACCTCCGCTCCTTCTTCTTCTTCCGCGGGTGGTGTGATGTTTGAGGTGATCATGGCATAGCTTCAGCACATGGATGCTCGCTTTAACATTTTCACTGGTGAAATGAGCCAGGTGACCACCCGTGTGGGTGTATTGCATGACATCAAGCTCGCCTTGGTGGCTTCATTGCTTCTCCCTCTCCATCTTCAAAGGCTTCAGAGGATGAGGATGATGATGATGGCTCCGGTGATGATGATGATGATAAGGATGAGGATGCTAGCTCTTCCGATGATGAGGAGATGACTACTTCTCAGTGACTTGTCCTTTGTCATTCGTGACAAAAAGGGGGAATAGTTTTGGGTATGAGAGTAGTCATGTACTTAGGGTGAGAGTTAGTATAGAACATTTTTGTTAGGGGGAATGTTTTCATTTTTATGAATGATTAGTGAGGACTTTTGTATTTTTTCTTTTCTTTCTTTTTATATACATTATCGTTTTGTACATCGGTCTTGTGACCACTTAGTGATTGCAAACATTATATTTATCCTTGATATATATATATATATATATATATGATGATGTTGTTATCACATTTCAGCTATCTCGACATGTGTTGCTTCTTTTCTCTCTTTATACACATGTTTCTTATTTATTGTATGCAATCTTTTATTTCTGTTTTACACTAAGATGCTTTGATAAGTTTTTTTTAAAGTGTTTCAGAAATACAAGTTGTCATAATCTATCAAGCCATGAACTCTCTTCTTGCAAAGTTTTTCAAGAGTTTGTGTTAGGATTAGATTTTATTGTATTCAACAAGTGATTATGAGTTGAGTGATTTATGACTTCTCTCATATTTCATTTGTTTGTTGTGGTTTTGTCACGGATTGCCAAAGGGGGAGATTGTTAGGACATATGCAGGACTTGTTAGAACATGTGTCATATAGAATTGGCTAAATCCTTTGACAAAATGTACTTTACTTGTAATTGGGTAGATCTAGAATGCGTTTAATACTTCAAGGAATAAGAGTTCAAGTTCAAGTTTTGAAGCCATGCAAATCAGTCCAAGAATCAAGTGAAGAAATGTTTTTCATTAAAGCTCAATAGATATCTCGACAGATGTATCTATCGAGATTTAATATGTGAAGCTCGACATATAGCTCGATAGCTGTATCTATCGAGAATTACAAAATTCAGATTTTCAGATCTGTTTTTCACGCATATCCAAGCTATTTGTGTAGGGTTTCTTTTCTTACAACCCTAGACATATATAAGGATTATTTTAAGGGCCGTCAAAGGTGATGCAAAGGGTTTTATTGATGCATATTGTGACCGGAGACAATCTGCCTTAGTTCATCTTTCTGTTGAAGAAGTTGCTTCGTTTGTACGCCAAAGGTTTTGTAACCAAGGAGCTTCTTGATCTTTATCGTTTGGATGAACTGAAGAACTTTGCAGCCAACATCCTTCTCAAGTTGGTGTGTTAGTCACGTACTTGGATCCGTGCATCGATTGGTTAGTCACATACTTGGAGTTGTGCATTGAAAAGAAGAGATTGTCACTACAGAACATGTCCAATTGGGTATTGGGGTAAGGGTTCAACTGTAGGTTGGTATAAGGTACTGGGATTCCTTTACTTGTAACCGCTTGTTTTGATAATAGTGGATTCTCGAGAGTGGTGACCTTAAATTCACCCGGTGGGGTTTTGCCTCGGTGGTTTTCCCCATTCATAAACAAATCACCTGTGTTAAATTTAATTTTCGTTGCATTTAGTTATTCGGTGATTTATTTGTGCTACCACATGTATTGCATGTTAATTAACTTAATTAATTCACATGGCTAATTAATTAGTTAATTTACCTATGGGGTCAATACATTCTTGACCTATCATAATTTATTAACCAAGTGATTACTTACATAAATTTTCAGATCTATTTTAAACACAAATAAATCATATCATGCAAAGATGTAGAAAAGTAAATAATACACTGATATGACTACTAGGAAAGCCAATGAAACTAACCGTTTCAAGGTAAAAACCTGAGGAGGATTTAATCTAGCTATCCTCAAGATAAACCAAATCCATTATAAAAGAATTGAAGTTTTTACAAAAGATTTGACCCTAAATCTAATGCTACCTTATGTAGTAACTTATTGACACGACCACGTGCAAGCTCCGAATCCACGGACTCCTTCTCTTCTTGGATTTACAGCAACATAATCACACCCTTGCTTATGACTTTGAGACTCCACTCAAGGGTTTCAGATCATTTTTTCTTGTTGATCTTGATGTAGCAACTAGTTCTACCAATCCTTGATTGTAGTTTAAGCTCCAGTAGAATCTTGTGTACTTAGAAGGTATAGAACCTCTCAGATCTCATAAAGAGTAACACATAAGTCTTCTTCAGCTTTCCCAAAACGTGGCTAGGGTTTCCCTTTTATATGTGGAGAAGTTTAAGTGAAACCCTAACGTTTTTGCGGGCTTGGGCCTGTTTTAAAAATCTACATGAAAAACTGAGCCTGCGATTTTCGATCAGTCGAGCCTAATTCTCGATCAGTCGAGAAAGGTAGAACCTCATTTTTCTTTTTTGCAAACAGCTGGACTTCAAAAACTTGAAACACCCTTGTTTAAGCATTGTCTAAACACCTAGACTAGACATGTTTTGATCTCGGTTTGGCAACACAAAACAATAATGATTCTAAATATTTAATTCTTAAATATTTAGAACCTAACACTCAATAACATGTACAATGTTTAACAAAGATTTGCTTGAGGTGTGTGCAACCAGCAAGTGCATGAGATACTTACATGGTGACATGTAAACAGAGAATAAACACACTTTCTATATTATCCATCACATAAATTTGAAAGAGACAATAACTCACACAATATAAGCACTACATAGCACAACCTAGCAAAATGCAAAAAAATAAAGCTCATCAAAGCTAAACAAGGTATACAGCCATGAAATGTAAATTTCATAGGCCAACCTTAATTACACACTTGAAGAAGTGTAATACAAAACATTTTATTTTATTTTATTTTTTTAAAAAAAAACTGAAAAACATAAATCAAAACAAACCTAGAATGCAATGTATGAATGTTATGCAAATGCAATCCTAAAGAAAAATAGTTTTGGTCATAAAAGATAGAAAAAAATTAACACAAGGACCATGACAGACAGACTTATTGAGATTGAGTCTTTTGCATCCAAACTCTTTTAGATGCAAACTTGGAGTTGGGATTTGTCTTAATTTTAGCTCCAGCACTGGTATAAAGGTTAAAAACCTTTACCAACTCATGAATAAGAGCAACAAGATTTTGTGCTTTTGGCACATGCACTTTTTGTTTGGGAGATTGTTTTAAATCTTGCAGCTTAAAGCAATTTGGTCTAGTATGCCTAGCTCTACCACAAAAGTGACAAAACCACTAAGATTTGTGGTTTTTCTTGCTTACAGATTGATTTGACTTTTTAGATTCAGACTCACTCAGATCTACTCTAGTTCTTCTAGAAGCAGGAGATACTACTTTTTGAACCTTAACATCAGAAAGAGTTTGACGAATAATAGAAGATGATGTAGCAGGTAAAAACTTAGGAGGATTCACTACGGCTATAGATCCATTCTCAATAAACCCTAGACCAGTCTTATTAGAAACCGACTTTTGAACATGCAACATCTCATCTAGTTTAGAGGTAGAAGTTCTATCTATTTGTTCTCTAGCAACTGATAATTCTAATTCTAAACTTTTAACTTTTTCAAGCAACGACATGTTCTCAATTTTAAC
Organism: Quercus glauca; assembly: GCA_023736055.1. NCBI lineage: Eukaryota > Viridiplantae > Streptophyta > Magnoliopsida > Fagales > Fagaceae > Quercus > Quercus glauca. Next base: position 26,058,473 of record CM043325.1, on the reverse strand, counting down.
ATAGTTTAAGAGTTCATTAGCACCAAACAACTTTAGCAGCAAATTCTTCTTTTCTTGTTCAAGAGTGTTTATCTTTTTCAGACCTATTTCAACACTCATAGCATCTTTAGCTGCTATCTTGCAAAGCTTGTTATAAGCTTCTTGCAAATATGCATTCTCATAGAGTTCTCCATTAAAAGGGTTCTCATCAATAGTCTCAATTTCACTTACTACTGTAGTAGCAGTGAAAGCCATGAAATTTCCTTTTTGATCACTTTCAGACTCATGATCAGAAACTTCATCGTCACTCAAAGTAACAGCCACAGCCTTACCTTTTGACTTGAAGAAAGTTGGACACTCAAATTTCATATGACCATAACCTTGACAACCATAACACTGTTGTCCTAAAGAATTAATTGAAGATTGACCTACTCTATCTTTAGATTTTTTAGCATTATTGTTTTTAGTAGTATCATTCTTCTTAACATTCCAAGAATCAGCAGTGTTTCTATTTCTTGCCCTCCTATTATTATTAGAAAATTTCTAAAGTTCTTGGCAAGATAAGCAATCTTAGTAGATGAGAGTTCATCATCAAATCCACAATCTTCAACATCATCAATAGTTTTTAAAGCCATAGATTTGGATTTATTAGTCTTTGGTATGTACGGATTCATAGGACTGAAGAGATCCTACAAGTTCATCTACAGGGATGGAATTAACATCTTTACTTTTAGTTATGGCAGCCACTTTGGGTCTAAAATCCTCAGTCAAAGATCTAAGAATTTTCCTAACAATTTTAGGTTGATCATAAACTTTACCTAGATTAAAAGAAGAATTAACAATATCATTCAATTTAGCATAGAACTCATCAAAAGAATCATCATCCGACATTCTAATACTTTAAAATATAGATGTTAACTGCTGAAGTTTATTGATCTTTATTGCCTTAGCGCCTTCATGCATTATTTACAAGATGTTCCATGCAATGTAAGCAATCTCCACATTTGAGATTCTCTTAAACTCTTCCATGGAAACATCATTGAATATCGCTATCATAGCCTTATTGTTAAAGCTTGTTACTTCCTTTTGGGCAGTAGTCCATTCACCAATAACAGTGGTTGGTCTTTCCCAACCATTCTCAATAGAGAGCCACACTCTCTCATCAGTGGATCTCAAAAAGGCTTTCATCCTAACCTTCCAGTAAGCATAGTTATTTCTATCAAAGTGTGGCGGGATCATAAGAGAGTGACCGTGTTCCATGACAACAGGGGTCAAGGATCAACTCTAGGTAAAGATACCTAAAAACAAGAGCTAACCCGCTCTCATACCAATTGAGAGTTTGTTTAGACCCCTTCAACAAATTGTTTAACCTAATTTATTAACCAAGTGATTACTTAGATAAATTTTGAGACTCCACTCAAAGGTTTCAGATCACTCTTTCTTGTTGATCTTGATGCAACAATTAGTTCTACCAATCCTTGATTGTAGTTTAAGCTCCGGTAAAATCTTGTGTAGTTAGAAGGTATAGAACCTCTCAGATCTCACAAAGAGTAACTCACAAGTCTTCTTCAACTCTCCCAAAATATGGCTAGGGTTTCCCTTTTATATGTGGAGAAGTTTAAGCAAAACCCTAAACGTTTTTGCGGGCTTGGACTTGTTTAAAAAATCTACAAAAAAACTGAGCCTACGATTTTCGATCGGTCGAGCCTAATTCTTGATTGGTCGAGAAAGGCAGAACCTCACTCTTCTTTTCTACAAATAGCTGGACTTTAAAAACTTGAAACACCCTTATTTAAGCATTGTCTAAAAACCTAGACTAGACATTATTTGATCTCGGTTTGCCAATACAAAACAATAATGATTCTAAATATTTAATACTTAAATATTTGAACCTAACATATACCATAACCACCACATCCACCCACCATCGCCGCCACCAGCCACCAGCTGGATCCACCTACAGCCATAAACAATAGTAGGAAAAAAAAATCAAGACCATTAAAACACCACACTGTGACCCAGGAGCCAAAACCACTACCATCGGACTGTCGGACCCACGACCCATGACCATCTGACCATAATCGCCAACCATTGGACCATCGGACCACGACCCATAACCCAAAATTAAAACCATGACCATTGGACCTATGACCTATGATCATTAGACCACAACCCATGACGGACCACAATCGGTGGACCACAATCACTGGACCACAATTGCTAAACCACTAAGAACAAACCAAGGCACGGAAGAGAGAAGAGAAAAGAAAGAAGTGAGGAGGAAAGAGAAGAGAGAAGTGAGAAAAAAGAGAGTTGGTGAGAATAAAAAAATATTTTTTTGTTTACAATCCAGCTACAGTGAGCTATTATCAATAACAGCTCACTGTAGTTGAATGCTAAAATATTTAACATTTAGCATTTTTATTGTAGGTATGCTTTTATGATTTGAGATGTAAAAAATGCTCAAAATTGCATTTAGCATTTTTAACACCTTTGATGGGAATACTCTTAAGAACTTGATTACTTCTCTTTCCACCATCCTTTGAACATTTAACCTTGATGGTAGCTAGCAAGCAGTAACACATGCCACCAGCCACCATGGTTCGTGAAGTTCGGTACGAATTTGATTATGTGGAAGGTGGGTGTGGCCAAGATAGATCTAATAATTCATAATTCCATGCACACCGATATTATGTGAGTTTTTATATATATAAGAAATGAAAAAGTTTGTTCATCATTCTCTATTTCTCCATGTTTTTCACCTACATGGATTAAGAATAATGAAAACATCTTTGATGTCATATTGCAATAAATATTAGGGTTACTATAAAATGTTGCAGTTTAGGGTATATGTTACAAATACCCCTATATAGTTTTGGGTTAGAGCAACTACATCAGTTGATGCAAAAATTTTGTAAATTTCGTAAAAATAATAAATAAATAAAAAAACTATTTTTTCTATTTTACACATCTATTTTTACAAAACACCCACATTTATTCTACACATTTATTCAATAAAATATTCATTCTTTTACAATTTTTTCTTATTTCCTTCACCCTTCACACTTCTCTCTTCTTTTGAAATCCTCTCACACTTAAACTTGGAATCAAAGAGCAGAAACTCCAATCCTTCATCAACCCCATCTCTCCCCATCCTCTCACACATATACATATGTCATTTTTTGAAACAAGCCCTATACTCAACATCAAACCCACGGCCAAACAACCAATCCCAAAAATCCCTTCTTTTCAAATCTCCGCAGCCACACCCAAATTAAAAAAAAAAAAAAAAAAATCCCATTTTTCAATCCTCAAACCCAGAAATAACCAAACTAATGGAGGAAATTTCGGATCAAATAAAAAATAAATATAAAGAAGAAGATAAAAATAGAAATGGAGAGAGAAAAGAGTCTTGGCCCTGAGCTGGAAATCAGAGAGAAAGAGCTTGAGGTCTTTGGCCTTGGGTTTTAGATCTAGATATAGAGGGAACAGTGCTTAGGTTTAGCCATAGAGGCTCAACCTGGGGCTTGCTATTAAGCGAGAGAAAGAGACGGAGCTGCCTCAGATGGTGGCTTGTGGCGGTGGCTTGTGGTGGCAAGAAGTGGAAGAGTTTTAGGTAGTTCGGCCATGGTGGGTTTGGGATTAGAGAAATCTAAGAGAAGAACTAAGAGGGTCACGGGTTATAGTTAAAGAGTGGTGGTGGTGGTGGTAGGTTGCTGGATTGGGTGGTGGTGGGTTGTTGAATTGGGTGGTCAGTGGTCGATTAGTTTTGTCCAGTTCTAATAGGCCAAGAATGTATTGACCCCTTGTGATATATTAATTGATTAATTAGCCAAGTTAATTAATTAATCAAATTAACATGCAATGTACGTGGTAGCACAAACAAATCACCAAATAACTAAGTATGCGGCGGAAATTAAATTGACACGGTGATTTGTTTACGAATGGGGAAAACCTACACGGCAAAAACCCCACTGGGTGATTTTAAGATCACCACTCCCTAGAATCCACTATTATCAAAACAAACAGTTACAAGAAAAGGAATCCCTGAACCTTATACTAACCTACAGTTGAACCTTTACCCCAATACCCAATTGGACTTAATCTGTAGTGACAATCTCTCCTTTTCAATGCACGACTCCCAGTACGTGACTAACCAATTGCACAGATCCTAGTAAGCGACTTGATCACCAACTAGAGAAGAATGTTGGCTACAAATTTCTTCTGTTCATCACACGATGAAGATCATGAAGTTGCTTGGTCACAAAACCCTATGGTGTACAAACATAGCAGCTTCTTCAAGAGAAAGAAGAACTAGGGCAAACTAGGTTTCTAGTCACACTTTTCTTCACACTTGTGGAATTGTGCTCTTGTGCAATTGTGCGTATCCTTTTACGGCCCTCAAAATAATCCTTATATATGTTTAGGGTTGTGAGAAAAGAAAGCCTAAACACACATTTACAAATTGGATGAAAATCAGAACTTCATAAATCTCGACAAATACCCTATCTGTCAAGCAACTGTCGAGCCTCGGGCTGAAACAGCTCTTTTAAACCTCTATAGATACTAGTTATTGAGCTTTAATGAACAACACTTCTTCACTTGATTCTTGGAAAGACTTGCATGACTTTAATACTTGAACTTGAAACCTTGTTTTTTGAAGCATTAAACACATCCTAGATCTACCCAATTACAAGTAAAGTGCATTTTGTTAAAAGATTTGCCAATTATATAAAGTAGTGACATATGTTCCTAACATTGAATCAGATATGTCCTAACAATCTCTCCCTTAGGCAATTCGTAACAAAACCACAACAAACAAATGAACATATGAGAGAAGTCATAAATCACTCAACTCATATTCATTTGTTGAATACAATAAAATCTATCCTAACACAAACTCTTGAAAACCTTTGCAAGAAGAGAGTTTATGGCAAGAAGACTTTGATAGCCTGTATTTCTGAAACACTTTAAACAAAACTCATCAAGGCATCTTAGTGTGAAACAGAAATAAAAGATTGCATACAATATATAAGAAGCATGTGTATAAAGAGAGAAAAGAACCAACACATGTAAAGATAGGTGAAAGAACTATAATAACAATCTCAAATGTATATATATCAACAAGTACAAGGTTTGCTATCACAATATGATCACAAGATCTAAGGTACATGAACAATGTGTCTAAAATAGAGAGAAAATAAATGGATACATAAAGTCTTTACTACATCCCTCAAAATATGAACACTCCTCCTAACAAAAATCTCCTATACTAACCCTCCCCCTATAAGTATGACTACTCTCATATCCAAAACTACTTCTCCTTTTTGTCACGAGTGACAAAGGGGAAGTATATCAAGTAGACATCTCATCAGCACTGGAGGAGCTAGCACCATCATCCTCAGCATCAGCATCACCATTATCATCCTCATCCTCAAAAGCCTTTAGAGTAGGAGGAGGAGAAGCAACAAAGCCACCCATGATTGCCTGTTGTCGTGCAATACGACCAACACGGGTGTTCACCTGATGCAACTCATCATTGAGAGTGTTGAGGCTAGCATCCTTGCACACAAGCTATGCCATGATGTCCTCAAGAGTCACACCGCCTGTAGAGGAAGAGGGAATGGATGTGGATAGAGCTGTAGAAGCTGGAGGAATTACTGTCTTGGATTGCCTCAAACGTAGCTGCGCCTCGCTCCGTTTAACGGTAGCTGCGTATATGACACACATGACATGGAAGTGGTTGGAAACGGGAAAGGGGACAAAAAAATGGTGTAAAATCCTTGTGATAGCCGAAGGGAAGATGAGCTTATCACAGGTTACCATATCTCTATATACATCTATGAGTGAAAGAATAAAATGAGAGGGAAAATCTATAGTAAGATGCTTTAAAAAGGAAAGAAAAAATGGAGCACGGGGCTCTGTAATAGAGTTATAATTTGATAAAGGATGAAAAAGAAAAATCATAACCATGTTAATGAACCTAGGACCTTTAGCAAAGGCCATACAAGGAGTGAATTGACGATCACCCCAATCAGAGGGACGCTCACAAAAAAAGGATATAAGCTCATCTTTAGACACAGTTTTAAGATGCTCACAACTAGGGTAGTCAGGATGCGCTACCCTAGGGACATGGAGCACATCGGATACAATATTCAGAGTGACCACGATGTGCGTACCTCGAACACGAGTGACATAGAGAGGTACTGAATAATCAAATCCATGCATGTTGGAGTAGAACTCATGTATAAGCACGGATGGGCAAGTTACTGGGACGTCACACAGTGACTCCCAACCCCTACTGTGAATGACAATGGGTAGGTTAGTGTTAGAGAAGTCTAAAAAATGACTTGGTGTTCTGAGTGAATGCCTCGTTTAGGAAAGTTCTTCGAAAAGTCCTGTCGAGCTTTATCATCACAGAACTGAACATGTAAAGGAGTAGGATTAGAAGAAGTGGATGCCCCGGAACGAAGAGGGTTCTGGGACGAAGTAGATTTACGTTTAGGTGCCATGACACAACTAACATAAACAAGAGAGAGAGAGAGAGAGAGAGAGAGAGAGAGAGAGAGAGAGAGAGAGATGCAGAAAAGCACCAAACACAATCAATATAAGAGAATATAGAGAATGTAAGGTACGTATGCATGAAAATGCATGAGCATGTGATATGCAATAGTAAAAACATCATGGGCTCAGCCCAATCCAATCCTACCAGCACATAATTAGTTCAACAAAGTAAACATACATCTAAAACGCATGATAGATGAGAGAAACGAGATCTTACCAGAAGAAGAAATATCAATCTAGGCCGAAAAACCTTTGAGAAAGGAGTTTGAAGTGAGAAAGAAAGGTTTTGGGAGGTGAAGAGTCTGTAGGAGTCGAGAAAGATCGAGAGAAATGAGATCTGAATTACGCGGATCCTAATATATAGAACCTCTTAAATCTCGATAGATCTAGAAGTGTCGAGATTTAAAATTCAACAGATGCAGCTATTGAGCAGGTATCTAGAGGTGTCTACAGTAAAAAGAGGCTCGATGGATCGAGGAGCTATCGAGCATCTATTGAGGAGACATAAACTTTCTCGATGGATCAAGGAGCTATCTAGATTGCGATTAAAAGAAGCTGAAGAGCTCGATAGATAGCCTAGCTATCGAGAAGTGTCGAGGAGCTATTGAGATTGCTTAAAAATAGTTTTTCAAGAAGAGAAAAACATAGACATGAATGCAATCAAACATGCAACTCAATCAAGGATCCAAATAAAATTTTAATCTCTCAAAAACATCTCTCAACAAGAAAAATGTTAAGCACATAAATCCCAAAATGCACATACACACTAAACACCTCTAACCAATTTTATATTTAAAAAACAAGTTAAGACAGTTTAGTGAGCATACATTAACACGTGTATTCTTTATGATGGCCAAATCACATTGTACCTACACATGTATCTAAAGCAGCAAAGAATATTGCATGTTGTGTGTGAAAACATCGCAAGATTGCATAAGTGTCTACATGTTATGACAATTTGAGATATGAGAAAATCACTTTAACTCACACACAATCATAACTATTTGATGGTGACTATCACCTTCGAGGTACATCTTATAACTCCCAGATCTCCTAGAATACATGCTTGCAATCATATATAAAGCATTTTGATCTTTTTGTTTTTTTAATTTTTCTTTGCATATTTTTCTTTTAAGCAAACCATGCATGGGCATATAAGAGAGAAAAAAGAAATACCCAATTATGTTAAGCATTTGACATTCCACTTTTGCTATGCCAAAGCATACAAATGTCATTTCATGATTGGCGGGCAATAGTGGTGAGATAGTTATTTAAGCCTTTCTCTTAGGATTTTCTAGTCCTTCCCATCAAAAAGAGTGATACGAGTGTTAAGTACAAGAGATAACTTAATCTTACCCATCACAAACACGAGCCACAAAGCTCACTTGCTTAGCTGTGCATAAAGATGTTCATCTAAGCTACAAAAGATACAAAGTTTAGAAAACTTTGTTTCAATGGCCATCCAAGGTACACAAGTACCAATGTACACAAACACATACTGTTTTTGTATTTTCCAAATTTTCAATTTTTTTATATGAAAAACAAAATAAATAAAAAAAACTGAAAAGTAACCAAACAAAAACATGTTAAACAAGACAAAGTAATGCATAAAACTAGATGCCAATGCATGAAGAAGGAGGAAGAGAAGAGGAGATCAATCCATGGAGATAACACCAATGTTTTGGCGAAGGAATTCAAACCGTTTATTGTCAAGAGGTTTGGTAAACAAATCAGCCTTCTAATCATCAATGTGAATAAGCTCAAGAGTAAGAGTACCACCTTCAACAAGCTCCCTAATGAAGTGATGTCGGATCTCTATGTGTTTAGTTCGAGAATGTTGAGTCGGATTCTTAAAGATGTTGATAGCACTGGTATTGTCACAATAGATGGTAAGATGATCTTGACAAATACCGTAATCATGTAGGAGTTTTTGCATCCATAGAAGTTGGGTGCAACAGCTACCGGTAGCAATGTACTCAGCTTCTGTAGTGGATAATGAGATGAAATTATACTTTTTGCTCATCCAGGAAACAAGATTATTACCCGCATAGAACAACCCCCCGATGTACTCTTTCTATTATCAGCATTCTCAGCCCAATCAGCGTCAGAATACCCAGCTAAGACATCATTTGTTTCCTTGCTGTACCACACACCAAAGTCGGCAGTGGAGACTCTTTAGGATTAGCCTGATATCTAGCACACACTCCCACACTGTAACTAATGTTAGGTCTACTAGTAGTAAGGTAAAGAAGACTGCCTATCATGCTTCTATAGAGAGATGAATCTACACTTTTACCTAACAAGTCAACAGCGAGTTTAACATTTGGGCTCATAGGGGTTCTAACAGAACTAGCAGATTCCAAACCAAACTTCTTCACAAGATTTTTAGCATATTTAGATTGACATAGGAATATACCTGAATCTTGTTGACTTATTTGCAATCCAAGGAAGCGAGTTAGCTCTCCAATCATGCTCATCTCGAACTCGGCTTGCATGAGTTTTGAGAAGCTATGAGCAAGTACATCCTTAGTTGACCCAAAGATGATATCATCAACATAGACTTGAGCAACTATCAACTCGCCGGCTTCCTTATTTATGAAGAGAGTTTGATAAGCTTTTCCTTTGGTGAACTCATGTGACACCAAGTATTGTGTGAGCTGATCATACCAAGTTCTAGGAGCTTCCTTTAACCCATAAAATGTCTTCTTGAGGTACAGCACATGATCTGAAAAGTGTGGATCAGTGAATCCTTTTGGCTGAGCCATATAGACATCTTCTTTAAGCACCCCATACAAAAATACAGTCTTCACGTCCATTTGATAGAGCTTGAACCTCAAGTGACATGCCAGGGCTAGAAGAATTCTGATTGACTCCATACGGGCTACCGGAGCAAATGTCTCATCATAGTCTACTCCTTCCATTTGTGAGTATCCTTGAGCTACGAGACGAGCCTTGTTGCGGATCATATTACCCTCCTCATCAGTTTTATTGCAGAATATCCACTTTGTGCTAATGATGTGCTCACCCTCTAGTCTAGGTACCAAAGTCCAGACATCATTCCTCTGAAACTGAAGTAGTTCATCGTGCATAGCTTCAACCCAGCTTTTGTTAGGGTTTGTGCCCTAAAATCCAATTTATTGGCATGTCATGAATAATTAAGTTATTTAATTATATGAGACTATTTATGAACTAATGGGACATTATCTTAGTCCATGAGATACATAGTATGTGATTTATGTGATTTAGTCACAGAAGATATAAATCACAAGTTCTTTGTAAACTCAGAATTTAGTTCGTAGTCGGTGATGAAATTGGGCATTTCATCTGCGAAGACTATAACATATCAACTACGATGATTTGTCTTGATCATGGAAATGGAGATTTCTAGTTGGTATGTTGATATGTTTTAAGAGTTAAGACATATTGAACTGGACCACTGTGAGATTTATTATTCTCCAAATGACTGTCAATTGAATAATAAATCTCACGACTTCTATTTACATCAACTCTAAATCCTGAGAGAATAATGGACCTGATCATGAGATGTAGGTTGCTTTGATATATCAGGAGTGAGATCTATTAGAACGGTCAAAACCTCAGTATGTTGGGCAACCGCATTTAATGTTGATGGAACATATATTCTCAAGATGGAATTCATAATCTCTTAACGGAGATATAAAATATTCCCTTGAGATAAGTTTAATGGGTTTTGTTATTCAGAGTGTTGGGCCCAACCACTTTAGTAAGGAGTTACTAAAGTATATATTTATGGAATTGGATTTCATAAATATATGAATAACATAAAGGATTAAACCGGGTACTCAAGGATTAAGATGTAGTAATTTACAAAGTGGCAGTCAACATTTTATGACTTTGTATTACTACGAATATTTTAATGAAGGGGTTGAATGTACAATAAAGTATTGGGATATAATTTATTGATAAGGCCTAGAGTGCAACTATATTTATATAGTGGTATTAAATATAGTTAATGGTAACTTTGGACTTGTCAAGAGTTGACAGAAAAGCCCAAGGCCCATTGGAGCTAGTGTCTTATTGGTCCCTTTTGGTCCCACTCCAAGCCACATACTTAAGCCCAATTGGAAAGGCCCAAAAGGCCCACCCAATTAGATAATTGGTTAGATACAAAAGGGAAAAACGTTCAGAATATTTTTATGAGAGTAACATCATTGTGAAATGAAAAATATGTGAGTTTTTGTCATTCTCTCATCACCCTTTTGTTACCAATTGAGAGACCACACATCTTGGGCATCAAGTGGAATTGGAGTGAAGATTAAAAGTCTTCCCAAGAATGTTTGATCTTCAAGGTTTTTGAATTTCACCACACCAAGGTACGCATCTTTTTCTTTATTCTAGAATTCATGGTTATATGTTTATCATTCATGATTGAAGTAGATCCGTTTTTTGTTTTGTTGTTTCCGCTGCGTGTGTTTTTGTATGAGATACAAAACCAGATTATTTTCCAACAATGGTATCAGAGCGGTCTTCAATATCATGCTTGTATAACATGTGATTGAATTTTAGAATCAAAGAAAAACGTTTTCTTGGTGATTTAATTTTCTGCAATAAAGTTTCTGCATAATTTTGTTTCAGAATCACTGTTTGTGAAAACCAGATGCCATGATTAATATATATGATATATTGATTGTTGATTATTGATTCGGAAACCACTGCAAGGATTCGTAAAGGCAATGGTGTTTTCAATAGTTGACGTAATGGCTTTAGGTTTAAAAATATAATTATAACTGTCATGTGCGTGCACTTCGTATTGCGCTGCTTGGATGTATAGTAAGACAATTTAATGTTAATTGTCTTGATGGCCATCTTGCATGTGTTATAAAGGATTCATTAAATCCGTATATTATATTTCATATGCATTGCACCACTGTGATTCTTCACTGAATGGTAATGGAATAACTGACAAGTGCGTAAGTTTCCTTCATTGCATGGCTTGGTTCTTAATGCACTGATTGGATAAACGTATATATTGAATTCAGTTTTACGAAGTGGCCATGATCATGTCTTTTGTTTATGGTGCCATGTTATACTTAATCATATAAAAGTAGAAGTGCTAGAACCTTTCCTATGGAACTGTGTGCTTGACATCATTGGATTATATATATATGTGTAGATTCATGTCTGGGTTATGAAATCAGTTTATGATCACATATATTAATATAGGCGTGATGTTATTTTGGAGATTAAGTTTTTATGTTTTAGGGTTCTTGATAATGATCTTGAAAACCTTAATGTTTGATCTGAAAATCTTCGTTGATAAAATCAAAAAGTGTTTTTGATGGAAGAACAATGAAGATGTCGAAACAGTTAGTTGTTTGTTCAAGAAAAACTGTAGAAAACTGCCTTAGAAAATTTCTGGGAATTTGAGTTTCGCGATTTTCGATCGATCGAAAATCACTTTCGATCGATCGAAAGAGACAGTGATCAGACGCTTTAGAACGATAGTTTTTCGATTGCTAGTCGATCGATCGAATCTGTTTTTCGATCGATCGAAAGGCAATCGAGTATCAATCGAAAGAGTCAGATGATCAAGTTCGAAATTCTTGATTTTTTCGATCGATCGAGGGTCACATTCGATCGATCGAAAGAAAGAAAATCAGAATTTTTTCTAAGTGTTTTCAAGTTTTTTAAGAGCAAGATAATGTGTGATTAGATTACACATGGTTCTAACTAAAAGACCTAATGAGATCAAAGATGTTAGTTAAATAGAACTCTTAGTACTAAATCATTTTATGATTAACAGTCCTTAATTTATTTTAATTAGAGGTTTTTAATGAGATTAGAATTCTAATTAAAAGTTATATAGTTTCTAATGAGATTAGAATACTTTGTTTAGTAAATTAAGGATAGAGTTCTATATAACTAATTTTTGAATCATTAGTGTTTAAGGAATCCTAAATAGTTTAGGACTTCCATTTTAGTTAGTGATTCTAATAAGATTAGAGTCTTGAATAAATGCAAGGTTATTAGTTGTGATGGGATCACAATTATTTAAGAAAAACCCAAATAAGAAGTGGGAGTTCTTGAAATAACTCTTTTGTTAAGTTTATTGTAATGTGAGTAGATACCTCGTCTTGACTTTGAGTCTTGCATTCCATGCGGAGGGTATTCACTTCACGGATTACAAGATTAAACTTCTTTGTGATTGCACGAATGTTCGTTACGCTATTGTGACGTGACTTAGTAACATCACATTGAATTTAAACAATTAAACACATTTGATGTGTAGGGTTAAAATTGTGATTAGATCACAATGATTTCAAGATAATCCACTTGTTTTAAAATATCTAGTGGGAGAGAGATACAAGGGTTGGATCTCACGGCCTCCATTGTCGGTTCATAGTAGTGTGGGTAAGCACCTCGTCTTGGCGTATATGCCTCGCGATCCCAAAGGAGGGTGTTTACTTCATGGTACTACAAGATTGAACTTACCCGTTTAAAGTAGTGTGAACAAGCACCTCGTCTTGGCGTATATGCCTCGCGATCCCAAAGGAGGGTGTTTTGCTTCATGGTACTACAAGTTTAAACACAATAAAGGGAGATGAAATGTGGTTACACATGATTCAAGATAATGGTGTACACTAGACTAAGTGTAATGTTAACCTCCCAAAGGAGCTATGTCATTATTACTTAGAGGCTAAAGTTAATACGGCATATTATTAGTGTATGATAAGAGTTATCATGATAGCACTAATAATGAGAGTAATTCTCAATCAATTAATGTGTTTATAATAAACTTGCTACCAAGGAATTGTAGACATGGATTGGGTTGTCGTTGCACCTAGTATAGTATGGTTTTCGGGTTCCGTATTATATGGTTATGGATGCAAAATGATAATGTTCCTGTATTTAAGTTCATGGTCTCAATATAATGTTGTCATAAATTTTGTCCTCTAGCTACTATTTTAGTTGAATCACATTAACTAAGAAATAATTTTGGACATGATGCTTAAAGGAGCTGAAGTACATTTTCATGTTTCGATTCAGCATTGTCATAATTTCCTATACATGATGCATTTAATGGAAGATAGCTTATGATATGATCATAGTCTCCATTGAAATGCTAAAATGTTATATTGGCTTCTATCTCAATTGTGCTACTGCATGAGATGCAAGAGTTAGTACTAAACTTAGACAAGTCTAAATGAGATGTTTGGTAAGAATCATATTGAGTGCTAAGAAAAGCTTAAGAAGTTCTAATTCTATGTCATTTTATGAAAATATTTTATTTTAAAATGAATTGGAATTCGTGGATGTAGAGATTAAATGTTAATCTCATGTGGATATGATTCACAAGTCCTTGTTAGATTCATTTGATCAATTCAGATTGTTTTGAAAATAAATTCTTTTTTATATTATCTGAATTGATGTGTGAGTTCTATGCAAAGGAACACATCCTAAAAGCTAAGGCTAAGATCAATATGATTTAATTCAAATTCTTAGCTTGAACCGAAAGGTAAGGGTGATAAGAAGAAGAATTAAAATACCAAACAGTTGGACAAGTAAGTTGCCCTAGTAGTTGCTAAAAGGAAATTAGACTCAAAAGCATGACCAAAAGGAAAGTGTTTCTGGTTTTGGTAAAGCTAAGCATTGTCTATGATTGTTTTCTAGATGGAAATTTACATGTTTTACTTTTTAAAGAGAAAGTTTCCATCTTTTGGTATTGTATGTTTTGGCACTTATGTCTAGATCTTATTAATCTAAGTGTTATTCAAGATTGGTGAAAGATGGGCTTTTAGAACCATTATTTTATTATATTCACAATCTATGAATTCTATTTAGAGGATAATATGATCTAGGGTTCCTTTTTGTAAAGGAATAAAGTTCCAATGACTTCTTTAAGTCAATACATACATAAAGGAGGAATAGGGCTCTTTCAAAGTAAAGGTAGATTGTTCTAGAAGAAAAATGTCAAAATTTGTTATAGGACAACTATAAAATACATTTAGAAATGAGATGGTTGTATTAGATACACCACAAGACATTATTCTAGATATATAGCTAGTATACAGATACAATATCGTAGTGGGAGGATTGGAAATTTATACTTTTGGGATAAACTTTTGAAGTTATTTCACAAGGATATGAATTTGATCTTCGGTCCTACGTAGAGGCAATAGATGATATGAATATGAATTATTGGATCAAGGCTATGTGAATAGAATTAGATTCTATTTAAAGTCTAGAACTTGTAGAGGCGCCTATTGGCATTGAGCCTATTACTCTCAAATAGGTCTACAAGAAATAGAGATTGATAGAATTGAAGGTGCAAACCTTCAAAGTCAAGACTAGTGGCGAAAAGATTTATTCAGAAAGAAATGGTTTGACTATGAAAAGATTTTTTCACCTATAGTCAAGTTTGACTCTATCTAGATTCTCTTATCCATTATATTTTATTTGGATGAAATATGGCAATGGATATCAAGAAAGCTTCTTTTAGTAGCAATCTTGAGGAAGACATCTATATGATGTACCTAGACTTGTACATAGCAAAGAACCAATATTGTTTAGTATGCAAGTTGCTTAAATTCCATTTATGGATTAAAGCAAGCATATGAATCATAAAATATCATCTTTGATCAAGAAATCAAATTGTTTGATTTTGACCAAGTATTAAAAGACCTTATGTGTGTAAAGCTATATAGAATAATAAATCTCATTATGTATATTGATGACATTCTAATCATTTAGGATGATGTAGAGTTATTGTCATCAATAGAGTTTTGGTTGTCTAATCCAGTTTGATATAAAGTACTTGAGAAAGACTAGTCACATCCTAAGAATTATAACTTTGTTAAAATTCAGAAATTAGGATGTTGGGTCTATCTCAAACTGCTTAAATAGATTAGATTCTAGCCAAGTATAGCATATAATACTTCAAGAAAGGATTTCTTTCCTTTTAAGTTTGAGGTTCCTTTATAAAAGGACTATGGTCCTAAGCCATATAAAAGGAAGAGCATATAAGACGGTTCCTTATATCAAATCGATAGGAAGTCTTTATGCTATGCTAAATACTAGGCTAAATGTCTATTTTGCAGTGGGCATAGTAAGCAAATATCAAGTGAATCAAAGATCACTTAATTTAGTGGGAGTAAAGCATATACTCAAATATCTTAGGAGAATGAGGGATTATATGCTTGTCCACGAAAGTGAGGTTTTGATGCTTATTGGATGTACAAATTTTGACTTGTAGTTTGATTGTGATTCATGAAGTTGGACTTCAAGATATGTGTTCATCCTAGGTGGTGAAGATACACATTAAGCGTAAGTATCATCTCATTAGAGAGATATGAGTACGTGAGTAGTAGTAGTAGAAAAGATAATTTATGCAATAAATCTGGCTGAAACTTATTTCCAAACCTTGCCTTAGAGTGATTTTGAATTTCTCTACAGGGAGATAAGTGTCGGATATATGGTAAATTGTCTTTGAGGGCAAGTGGGAGATTGTTAGGGTTTGTGCCCTAAAATCCAATTTATTGGCATGTCATGAATAATTAAGTTATTTAATTATATGAGACTATTTATGAACTAATGGGACATTATCTTAGTCCATGAGATGCATAGTATGTGATTTATGTGATTTAGTCACAGAAGATATAAATCACAAGTTCTTTGTAAACTCAAAATTTAGTTCGTAGTCGGTGATGAAATTGGGCATTTCATCTGCGAAGACTATAACATATCAACTACGATGATTTGTCTTGATCATGGAAATGGAGATTTCTAGTTGGTATGTTGATATGTTTTAAGAGTTAAGACATATTGAACTGGACCACTGTGAGATTTATTATTCTCCAAATGACTGTCAATTGAATAATAAATCTCACGACTTCTATTTACATCAACTCTAAATCCTGAGAGAATAATGGACCTGATCATGAGATGTAGGTTGCTTTGATATATCAGGAGTGAGATCTATTAGAACGGTCAAAACCTCAGTATGTTGGGCAACCGCATTTAATGTTGATGGAACATATATTCTCAAGATGGAATTCATAATCTCTTAACGGAGATATAAAATATTCCCTTGAGATAAGTTTAATGGGTTTTGTTATTCAGAGTGTTGGGCCCAACCACTTTAGTAAGGAGTTACTAAAGTATATATTTATGGAATTGGATTTCATAAATATATGAATAACATAAAGGATTAAACCGGGTACTCAAGGATTAAGATGTAGTAATTTACAAAGTGGCAGTCAACATTTTATGACTTTGTATTACTACGAATATTTTAATGAAGGGGTTGAATGTACAATAAAGTATTGGGATATAATTTATTGATAAGGCCTAGAGTGCAACTATATTTATATAGTGGTATTAAATATAGTTAATGGTAACTTTGGACTTGTCAAGAGTTGACAGAAAAGCCCAAGGCCCATTGGAGCTAGTGTCTTATTGGTCCCTTTTGGTCCCACTCCAAGCCACATACTTAAGCCCAATTGGAAAGGCCCAAAAGGCCCACCCAATTAGATAATTGGTTAGATACAAAAGGGAAAAACGTTCAGAATATTTTTATGAGAGTAACATCATTGTGAAATGAAAAATATGTGAGTTTTTGTCATTCTCTCATCACCCTTTTGTTACCAATTGAGAGACCACACATCTTGGGCATCAAGTGGAATTGGAGTGAAGATTAAAAGTCTTCCCAAGAATGTTTGATCTTCAAGGTTTTTGAATTTCACCACACCAAGGTACGCATCTTTTTCTTTATTCTAGAATTCATGGTTATATGTTTATCATTCATGATTGAAGTAGATCCGTTTTTTGTTTTGTTGTTTCCGCTGCGTGTGTTTTTGTATGAGATACAAAAACCAGATTATTTCCAACAGCTTTCATCTTGAAGAGCTTCCTCAACTTTAGTGGGTTCAACCTGCGACAAGTAACAAGAATAAGACCCAAAGTTAGCAACACATTTATCAACTATACGCATCCTTAGTGTAAGTTCATTCATGTTTCCCACAATAAATTCAGGAGGATGATTCAATTTGATTCTGGAAGAAGGTTCTTTCTCTTCATGGGTTTCAGAATTAGGTGAAGTAGATAAATCAGCTGAATCTTCTATAACATTTGGAGTATCAACAATTTCTCGAACTTCCCTAGGCTCGGAAGGAAGAATCTCTTTGGGGATTTCCTCACTAAATTTCTCAGAACCAGAATTTGAAGATTCATCAATAACAACATTTAATGTTTCCATTACCTTCATGGTTCTTTTGTTGTATACCCAATAAGCTTTGTTTGTAGAGAAGTATCCTAGAAATATTCCTTCATCAATTCGGGAGTTAAATTTTCCCATATTCTCTCTATCCTTGAGAATGAAACAAGTACTTCCAAAAATTCTAAAATATTTAACATTTGGTTTCCTTCCCTTCCATAACTCAAATGGAGTCTTCTTGGTACCGGCTCTAAAATACACCCTATTAACCGTATGACAAGCAGTGTTAACGGCTTCTCCCCACAAGTTTCTAGCCACATCCTTGTTGTGGAACATGGCTCTAGCCATCTCTTGAATAACTTTGTTCTTCCTTTCTACTACACCATTCTGCTAAGGAGTAATAGGAGCAGAGAATTCTTGAGATATACCTGATCTTGTACAAAAGGACTCCATATATAAGTTCTTGAATTCTTTACCATGATCACTTTGAATTTGATCAATCTTCAGGCTCTTTTCATTCTGCAATCTTGTGCACAAAGCTTCAATGTGCTCAGGAGCATCAGACTTGGATCGTAGGAGAATGACCTATGTGTACCTAGTGAAGTCGTCCACCACAACCATGATGTATCTCTTTCCACCAAGAGACTCGGTTCTATTTGGACTCATAAGATCCAGATGTAGTAACTCCAATGGTCTAGATGTAGCAGATGTCTGAGTGCCTGGACCGTCTGAGTGCCCGGACCTTTAGGTTTTGTCTGTTTCCTAAGCTAACATGGTCCACACACCACATTGCTCACTCTACTGAGCTTTGGTATCCCTAAAACTGACTCATGCTTAGATACAATTGAAAGATGTTTGTAACTAGCATGTCCCATCCTTTGGTGCCATAGATCTTCATTTGGTAAACGAATGCTATTGCACACAATATCAGCATCAGGAACCAAGTTATAACAATTTTCTAGAGTGCAAACACCACTTATGAGCTTCTTTCCAGACTCATCCATGACAAGGCATTTTCCCTTTGAAAATAGTACCATGAAGTCTTGATCACATATCTGACTTATGCTCAACATATTCACTCTTAGATCTTCTACATTTAGAACATTTGCAATGTTTGGCAGTCCAGGTAGATATATGATTCCCTTTCCTTTAACCTGTGACTTGCTCCCATCACCAAAAGTGACATTACCACCTTTCTTCGACTCGAAAACCTTGAAGAGAGATCAGTCTCTAGTTATGTTTCTTGAGCAATCGCTGTTAAGGTACCACAAACACTTGTCCATAACCTTAAATGCAAACTTCATCATAAAGCACACTTCATGCTTAGATGATAGATTAGTGGGAATGGTGTTTTCTCTTATCTGCCTTTTATGAACTAAACCTTTAACTTTCACTCTTCTCAGACGAACTCCTTTGCACATTTTTCATTCCGAGATAGTCTAGTTTTTTCTTTGTCAAGTTGAGATATTTTCCAATAGTCATCATAATGGAATTTAAATAACTTTTAGACTTGCATTTTCTGATACACTCAAACAAGTAGAGATTAGAAAAATAAGATGTATTCGAAAACAAAGATCTCTTCAAGCCAGTTGTAGCCATGACAACAGAGTTCAATGGATCACACAGCAAAGATTAAAACCTAATCAGAGTGTGCTTGCTCTTATACAACTTGATAGACCAAGAATGTATTGACCCCTTATGATATATTAATTGATTAATTAGCCAAGTTAATTAATTAATCAAATTAACATGTGATGTATGTGGCAGCACAAACCAATCACCAAATAATTAAGTATGCAACGGAAATTAAATTGACACGGTGATTTGTTTACGAATGGATAAAACCTACACGGCAAAAACCCCACTAGGTGATTTTAAGGTCACCATTCCCGAGAATCTACTATTATCAAAACAAGCAGTTACAAGTAAAGAAATCCCAGTACCTTATATCAACCTATAGTTGAACCCTTACCCCAATACCCAATTGGACTTGTTCTGTAGTAACAATCTCTCATTTTCAATGCACGGCTCTCAGTACGTGACTAACCAATTGCGCGGATCCCAGTACGCGACTTGATCACAAATTAGAGAAGAATGTTGGCTACAAAGTTCTTCTGTTCATCACACGATGAAGATCATGAAGTTGCTTGGTCATAAAGCCCTATGGTGTACAAACACAGCAACTTCTTCAAGAGAAAGAAAAACTAGGACAGACTAGATTTCTGGTCACACTTTTCTTCACACTTGTGGAATTGTGCTCTTGTACAACTGTATGTAACCTTTTACGGCCCTCAAATAATCCTTATATATGTTTAGGGTTGTGAGAAAAGAAGGCACAAACATACATTCACGGATTGGATGAAAATCAGAACTGAAAATCAGAACTTCATAAATCTCGACAGATACCCTATCTGTCTAGCAGCTGTTGAGTCTCGAGCTGAAACAGCTCTTTTAAACCTCGATAGATATTAGCTGTTGAGTTTTAATAAACGACACTTCTTCACTTGATTCTTAGACAGACTTGCATGGTTTTAACACTTGAACTTGAAATCTTGTTTCTTGAAGCATTAAACACATCCTAGATCTACCCAATTACAAGTAAAGTGTGTTTTGTCAAAGTATTAGCCAATTACATAAAGTAGTGACATATGTTTCTAACATTGAATCACATATGTTCTAATAGGTTCAGAGGAAGAGGGAGATGGAGAGAGAGAAGTCAGATGGAGAAAGGAGAGAGGTGAGAGAAAAAATATAAAATAATAATATGCACAACTATAATAACTGTGCATAAATGCATAGTTACTGTAGCAATTGTGCATAAATGTTCAATTTTACACTCACTGATGTGGGTATTTTTTTGCAAAAAATGTGTAAAATGAGCAACTTTTTCTATTTTGCAAGACTTTGCATCAACTGATGTAGTTGCTCTTAATAGTTGTAATTAAAATTTTAGAAACTTGTTACTTCTAGGAATCTAGAAGCATTTGAAATTTGAAAGTGAGGATTATCGACGGAAAAAGACCAACAAATTTTCATTCTTTTAGCAAGCGAGGATGTAATATTATATAATTATAGTCCTTTATTTCTTAATTCTATACGTTACACAAATTATATATGTATGCAGTATAAACATCTGTACAGTCTCTCGGTTCCAAGTGTAGCTCATTTTGTAAATAAGCAGAGAGTATATCACTATATTAGTATTAATCAACACAACTTTCTTTCTCATTTCTAACTCTTATAACTGTTCTTTCTTTCTTCCTTTCTGCATTATAGATTTTGCTTTGCTTGTTTTCAGTTAGTGACCCATTTCGCTTTTGCAAAGGGAGGTACACAAAATCATAATAATATAAGTGTATATAGGGTAAATTAATGAAAAGCATTTTGTAGGCAGGTGGACTAATAATGTGTAGATATTATGTTTCTCACTTGGTTATTAATATTACATCCTAGTTTGAGTCCATGCTTTATCCAAATTAACGGACTGAAAGTAAACCAGCTCCTATTAGGCACTCCCTTTTTCAAATATATCAATTAACCTTGAACATATGTTTGAGATTTCCTTCAGCTCGTATTGGAATGGACCAGTTTGATTGATTTCTTGTGTTGTGTGGAAAGTTTGTCCCATTTATTCATTTACAGGACAGTTTGGCGAATTTGCAGAAACAGGCCAGGGGTAAAACAGAGGTTTGCAAGATATTTGTCTTTCTTTGTCTTTTGGGGACAATTGAAGGGAAAAATCAGAATGAAGTCTTAACCTATGACAAGTTAGTGCAGCTGAAAAAGAACCAAAACTCTTCTCAGCAATTTGGTAGAACTTTTTTCAGAAAATTTCGTTAATAGTTAGTAGTGGAGAGTAAATTACTATTGTATGTTGGGGACACTGCTAATTCTTTTTTTTTTTTTAGGGGACACTGCTAATTCGGCAATATAGAAATGAACACCCTTAATTTGTTGTACCAAATCTTGAAGATTCGAGTAATCCACCCCAATCAGTTTTATTCAATATAGTGCCATTAAGTATTGTATGCAATTTAGTTGAAACTGATAGTAAGATCACAACCAAATAGAATTAGAACTTTTTTTTTTGGTGGAGATAACAGTATGCAATTTAGCAGAATCATACTAACCATTTTCTTCTAAACTAATCACATTGCTCTCCCAACCCATTCAATAAAGCAATATTTATATCATAGGTCAGCATAAAGAATAAAAAAAATAGGAAAAGAATATGACAATTTGCTTTGTTCCTCAATTAGACTCTAAAAAGAATGTTTCGACTCTGCAATGATCACAAATCCTTGAATAGCTTCCGGACCTGTTCAAGTGTAACAAAGAGCACCACGGTGAATGGTCCTTGCCTTGAGATAGTAGGGATAAAACCCTTATACAAAGCCATAACCCCCTCTGTCCTCACAGTCTTCATGGCACAATCCATTGCACCAGAGTAAGGTGCTACTCCTCCTGCCTCCAACTTCATATTCATCACTCTCGTCTTGATCACATCGATTGGATTCGAAGCCACCGAGGCCACAAACCCGGCGGCGAAGCTCGCCGTCACGTGGGTCCCGATCCCATCACTCATCACACCCTTTTCCAATATCATCTCCTTCACCTGATCATAAGTTGCGAGCTGAGAAGCCGTCACAATCATCGCACGGTTTACCGTTAGAGCCGAACCGCGCCACAGGCTAGCAATCCCTTCTTGCTTTGACATTTGACTAATTGCATCAACCACACTCTTGTAGTTCCGGCGCTGCTCAATAGGGAGACGTCCATCGGCTTGCATGCGGACCATTGCCACGTCAGCCGGGTTCCCGACCGCCGCGCCGACACTGCCGGCAATAAGGCCAGCTACTATCTTTTTCATGATTGGTAATTTGGCAGCGTCTGAATCAGAATGATCAGACCATTTCTGTTTTAGGATTTCGTAAAGGCCCACACGGGTGGTGGAGTAGAGGGTTTGGCGGAGGACGGTGGCGGAGACACCGGAGAAAAGGGAGGTAGCGCCTTCGGATTTGACGATTTGGGTCCCGATGGAAATAAGTCCAACACGAGGTGGTGGTGGCGGTGGTGCGATGTGGAGAGATATGAATCCATTTGGGGTGTTTAGAGCAGCAACTGTGGGACGATAGGCCTGTACTAGGG
Source organism: Quercus glauca (assembly GCA_023736055.1). Taxonomy (NCBI): domain Eukaryota; kingdom Viridiplantae; phylum Streptophyta; class Magnoliopsida; order Fagales; family Fagaceae; genus Quercus; species Quercus glauca. Next base: position 26,035,591 of record CM043325.1, on the reverse strand, counting down.
CAGGATTGGATTCGCCTTGAAGTTGCATTCGGACCTTGATGAGATCAAGAGGGTGAGTGGAAGCTCCAGCAATTATTGAAGCAATGCCTCCTTCAACGAAGCCTTTCAAACCCATTTGTAGTTTATATTTGTTTTTTGAATTCTGTTATAGCAAGATGTCTGAATGAGAGTAGAGATCAGAGCAGTGAGGAATGAGAGTTTGAAGTGGTGAGTTGAGAAAGATCAAAAGGGAAAGCATATTTATAGCAAGTTAACAAGTTACGCGGTCTTCTCTGTGTTTCAGGGTTTCTTCGCCTTCGTTTGCGTGTTGTAGGACTCTGGCTAGTCTTGGCTGTTCGGTTTTGACTAAGACACAATTATTTTCAAATGAAGTAGGCTATGTTGTCTATTCTGAAGTTATGTTGCTGAGTGTTATGTTGCTGAGTAATACACTTGTGGGCACCAAATTCGAAATACTGGTTCTGATTGACCAGTTAGAGTGAGTCCACCCAAGACCAACTCTTTGTGAGCCTGAAGCTTCGCACTCTTCTCCCGTGTCAAAATCGAACTGAGGCCATGGCATGAAGCCACACAACTAAAGACTATTTCAGAAATTATAATATAATAATTTCAATTTTATATATATATATATATATATATATATATGCATACATACATACTGATGTGGCTCCAAATAATAATCATTGGGTCACAGAAAAGTTAGTCCAACTCCAACCCTATCTACAACCAGTTAGCAAAAAGAAGGGGAAAAAAGAAAAACAAAGAAAGAAAAAAGAAAACCTTAATTATCTCTACAGCCACGAAATTCTATAAATGTTTTCTAATTGGAAGCAATGAAATCCAATTAAAATCAGCAAGATACGTTTCTGTAATTCTGTCCAATCGAAAGCAAAATTTTGCTAGAAATTTCGCAGACCTGATTATAATACGTGTTTAACGTGTCTTGGAGAAAAGTAGGGTGCTTCGCATGAGGTGTATTGATTGACCCTCACCACCGCCGTATATATAAGTGAGTAATACCCATTTCTCTTACTTAACAAGGGGTTTATTAATTCAAGGTGTGATCCATTATTGATACATGAGAAATGAATATTATTTCAAGAGTATTACGGAGAAATGCTACATCGGATTAATTTTACAATAAATATTAGATGGTAAGTTATTATTGATGGATCTAAAAATGATATTAGTGATAGACCCGGATTAAAACTAATAACAACTTACCACATAAGATTTGTTACGAAAATATTATAAATGCCACAACATTTCTCCTTATATATGAGCATGATTGGTGATAAAGTAAGTGAGGACTTGAGACCTAAAGAGCATTGTGGTTTGAAGTTGAAAGTAGAGGAACAAGGTATTTCAGAGTAACGGCTAGTTCTGCCCAACGGTAACTTGATGCTAAGGTCAAAACGATGTCGTGTGACTTAAGTGAGACTGAGTTTAAGTGAAGTTGAAAAAACATCACCGTTTCTAAGTAACAGGAACAATACCGTTTTGATCTTCTTCTATTCTGGTTCTCAAGACTTGCTTTGTTCTCCACAATTGCTCAAAGCTTAATAACATAGCCCAAATGATAACCGTCCTCCCTTAAAATCCGGAAGTGATTGCAGAGCTATTAGGATTCAGTTATGATAGGACATTCTAGAGGGTTCTAGATTGTATCTATTCGTTTGTGCTATATAAGTAGTGATCTGTGTAATGTATTTTCTTGAGCTTGTAAAAACACTTTTTCTGATACATTGTTCAATATAGTTCTCTCTTCTCTTCTTTCTCTCTACACCTTTTCTGTTATAGTTTTCACCATTGTTGTTCACCATTGTTGTCCATTGCAAGCTCAAATTCTTACAATTGGTTCTTTTTTTTCTTTTCTTTTTTCCCCTCTAATTAAAGATTTTTTAAACTAATAGTAGACAATAACAAGAGGGAGTGGTTCCTTATCCATCTCAATAGATGTCAAATTGAATATGAACATAAAACAGGCAAGTTAAAGATGGGGATATAAGATTGAACTTAAAATTGTAAATGAGCCAAACTGAACAATAAAAGTTTAGACTTATTCATTTAATTTCATTTACATATAAAAAAAAAAATATTTCGTATAGTTAAATTGAGATCATGTTCAAGAACTTGTGATACATAAAATTGGATATCAATGGTTTTGATTTTTAGATGAATATTGAAAACCAGACAAAGCCAACGGTAAATCACTATTGGGGTATGCTTCAACTTCGCACTTAAGCCACCAACTATTGGACCCATAATTCGATGGAAGTACTGGGGTGTCATGGTCATCTCTAGTCCTACCAAGTAAGAAGCGTGGGTCAGATGACTCATATCTGACCACCACTAAGCCAAGTCGTAAGCCAGGACACCCTCACAGTAGTGTAAGGCATGTGAGAAGCAATGATCCCAAACCTAACCTCTTGCACCAAAGCCCTCGTCTCATGGACAAGGAGATCATACCAGTCCCGCACATTAGACACTGTGCCCATTCCAGTTAGTGGAGTCTAGGCACCTCAAGAGGAGAGTTTTATATGAGAAGCATAAGTACGAGTGAGTTAACCAGATAATTGCAACATAAGATTATCAGGGAAATGGTTTTTCGTAGCCAAACACATGAATCCAAAAGATGTTTCATATGCTCGCTCATGGTTGCATAGGCAACCGCTTAACCAAAAACAGAGACATGGAGTTTTAACATCGGATACCAAAACCCGTGATACAATCACCATGTTTTGCTATCTTAAATATAAGAAATCATCATAGCAGCTTACCCAAGCCCAAATCATCCTATATAGCCTAGAAAACAACATGAAAAAACTTCCAAATAGCATATAAAAAAACGTGGAAAAGGAGGAGAAGAATGAAAAGCTTCTATCCACCTCCTGGAAGCGTTTAGGGCGGAAATAGCAAGCGGATCAACTCCACTAGGCTCCAAGCATGATCCGTTGAATATTGACGTCTAAACATTCATCCCTCGGCAACATTTCATCTGATTAATATTTCAAAAATTCCACCATTAGATCAGAAGTTCTCATACTTTTTGACATGCATGTAAAATTACGTTTTAGACAACTGTTATTTACTAATCAATTAATAAATTCATATTTTATGTATAATTTTAATATAGTAAAAACAAAACCAATTAAAATTCAAACTCCAACTTGTGATCGCCATTGAACTCAAACTTGTCACTCTTTAAGAGAGACAGAGACAGAGGAAGAACAGGATAATAGCAATATTTAAGACATGGGGCACGGTGTTTTTAATGAGGTTGCTGAGTACAGGTCATAAGTCATAAATTTTGAACTTTCTTCATTTCTTTCTTTCTTTCTTTATTATTATTATTATTTTTTTAATTTTTTGAGATGGTACGGCCACCTAGCTGGGTAGGTAAGTGTCAGAGTTGAGGAAAAAATGGACATTTATTTCTAATTTATCAACTATGTAGTAAAATGCTATTATTTTAAAATTATTTAGCAAATTGTCATTATTTTTTAAACTCGATTTGTGTAAAACTTGATATTTTCAAAATCAAGTTTTATGTATGTTTTTAAGTGGAACTTGACAATAACAATGTCGAGTTTCACTTAAATTTTCAAAAAAAACAAAAAAAAAAAAAACAAAAAAATCAAGTGGCAAAATATGCATAAAACTCGACCTTGCTAATGTCAAGTACCACTTATAACTCGATTTAGTTTCAAAACAGAAACATTTTACTACATAATTTGTCAATTAGGAACAATTGCCCGTAATAGAGTTCAGTGTCAAACAGTAGTTTGCCTTGAAAAAGATAAAAATACTATAAGTAAAAGCTCTGTTATGCTTGGAAGAAAGTCTATAAAAAGAAAGGGCCGGAATGAGCTTGATATCTCTGAACTGTCCACAAATGATGATTTTGTCAGCCCTAATCAGCTCACAAAATATCCCATTCCATTCAATGATGACTTTGATCAAATCCCAAACTCATCACAAAATCCTATTACATCCATGCATCATAAAAGTATTTGTTATAAGCCACAGCATGTTTTAAACAATAGCATTTTTGAAAAAGAAATTCAAACTATTTGTTTAAACCAATTTTGGCAGGAAAAAGAGCAAATATCTTTTAAAAGCAAACCCCACAGAATGTGGAGGAAATCAGCCCCTCCAAGGGACAAAGGAAAAGCACAGTGCTACCCTCAGAAAACCCCAACAGAGGATCAATCTCCTCAAAAGCATGAAGGCGTATCTTCTAAGGGAAACCTAAGAGGATCAACATCCCTTCAGGATTGTGTCCCAGCAAATGTGACATACTCCAGTTGTGAAATGAATTTCATCTTCCATGAAACTTTGTCAAAAACCCTGAATTACTATAATGAAGTTCACAGTGAACTACCAAGCCCTATCAAGTTCATTTTTGACAACCTTCAGTGGATTTCTACCCCAGAAAACAAAACTCTCCTCCAAAGAACCCTCAAAAGACTTCAAACCCACTTAGTCAATCTTGAGGAAGGAAAAGAGATTTCTACCAGTATTAAAAACCTTAGTCAACTCTTTGGCAAAGAGGAAATCCATTCAATGGATAAAATGACTATCATGAGCACTGATTATGCAAAGTTTAGCCTTAAGGCTCAAACTATCTTAAGAAGTGCAGTTGCCAACTTGCCACTGGAAATACAGGAATGTATTTTAAATTGCAAGGCAATATCTGAATCATTTGACCAATGGTTCTTACATTTCAAAAAATTGGTCACAATAAATATTCCTGACCCCACAGATTCTGATGATTTAGGTGACACCTTGTTACAAGTAGAATGGGAAGAATACTTTGGAGACAGTCTCAAAGTTTATGAAAACAGGCACCCATTCCCAGGACTTGTTGTCAACTATTCAGATCAACCTGAGGAACATTCGGAAAAGGTAGACAGTGATCCCAACTGGTTATCTCAAATGTTCGAGTATGGTTTTGCCAGACTCATCAAAACTACAAATCATACTCAAGTGAGCCAGTTACCACAGATTATACAAAGAGCTGTTGCAAGAATCAATAGCCCTTTTATTGCAATCAGATGCTGGAGTACTCTACCGCAGTGGGACAGAGATAATTGGATGAATGTCCAACCAGCCAACCATTTGGTTTTAGTCTGTAAGGATACTTACCATGGACCATGGTTCGAAGGCAAGACACGCTTCTCTTACCAACGTCCTCTCAACCTTGCAAATTGTTGGAGGCAATACTTCACCAACCAGATCCCAGAGATAGTCAATGACTTATGGCAACACTACGACCATTTCGGTAACACAGACAGAATCCAAGTCTTTGTTCCCAGGACATATGGAAATGCCATGAATCAGTCTCAAAGGACAGAATGTAACAAGCCAGGGAGGATTATTATTCCCACAACTCCAGTTGTTGAACCACTCCTCTATTGTGGTTTCTGCAATACGTATACTTCAGATCAAGAACACAAATGCTGCTATCCTTTTGATCAAGAAAATAAGGACTGAAACCCTGAATGAAGGATCAGATAATCTTTCAAGGTTTTTCGCTCCTCCAGAGTCAGCAGCCAGTGATCCTTCTGCCTCTGTCAAAGACTAAGTGTTCCGGATAGTCCAGATCAACTATTCAGATCACTATGTAAACAGTTCCAGTTTCTGCACCGGCTACTATTCATATACAGTCCAGATCAACTGTACATGCACAGTACCCACCCCAGAAGATTCCAGCAGGACTACTATTCATCAACAGTATGATTGAACAGTACTCCAGAACAGACAAGGAACAAGTCACTATTCATGAACAGTAACAGTTACTGTTCACAACAGTGCCCGACAACTTATCACGAAGTTACTATTCACTTTCGGCTGAAAAGACTTTTCACCCACAGTAAAAGTGATTTACCTTCCGTGATTCCAGCAGCATCCAAGGCGCTCCTTCAGCAGATTGCTAGCTCCCTTCTCCTATATAAGGCAGCTCCCTCTCCAGTCTGAAGCAGGCTTTATTTTGTACCTCTTTTAGAGTTCCAAATATTCCTCCCTCTCTTTACTAATTTGTAAACAGATGACTACCCCAGTTCCTATTCCAGTTTGTAATTGTAACGCCATCAGAGCTATGGCCTTTACTTTTATAACCTGTAATACCCCCTTCCGCTCCACCGAGTAGCTTACCCCCTTTGTGGTATCAGAGCCCCAGTAGCCTGTTACCTCAAGCAGTTGTAACTTACACCCCCTTTGTGGTATCAGAGCCCCAGTAGCCTGTTACCTCAAGCAGTTGTAACTTACACCCCCTTTGTGGTATCAGAGCCAAGTTGGCCGATATTGTGTTTGTAAGTTACTTTTTATATTTCAATCAAGTTGGCGGCAGTGACGCCATAGTTATCCTTTATTTTCTTGCATTATGAATATATTCCAAATATTTTCTCCTATACAGTTAATTATGTTTTACATCTATTTTCTGATAACACTTCCATTACCATTCATTACATTCATCTCCGTTTATATCTTTTCCATCTGTTGTTATTGGTATCTAGATGTTTTCTGGTATAATTGGTAGGCTGAGCCTCCTTCTTTACCTTTCCATTCATCTTGTTGTGATTATCCATTCTTATTAATCAATTGTTTCCCAGTTACCCTTTTCTTCTTGACTTTGTTTATATCCAGAAAATCTGTTACTCATGTGTACTGTTGAGATATATAAGTCCAACATCTGTGTTGAAGGTAGCCCAGTAAGACCCAGGATCTAGTCTCTGTTCAGAGGTTTGGTCAGCCCGTGTTAAGCCGACGGACAGGCGTTTAGGGTGGTCCCCACTGTGAGATAAAGGATTAGGGCACTAAGAGGTTGCGTGCACTGGATTAGGCAGTCGTCCCATTGTACACTCTGTTCCAGATCTAAGGATAGATCCAGAAGATTGAGGTTAAAGGTGATTAGGTTTTGATTGTTTAATTCGGATTTCTTGTCCAATATGATGAATAGATTGTTTAGAAGTAACTCTTCTACTAGTTACAGATCCAGTAGTTCATCACTCCCTGAACCAATTCCCCAGGAAGAGGATGGAGTTATCAACTCTGAAGAGTATTCGTTATCAGATACAGATCTAAGACTAGGAGATTGGAATATCCCTAAAGTCCCCACTGAACAGATTTACAAGCTCTCTTCATGGTCCTTGAAAAAGGTTTTCAAGACAGACTACCATGTTAGGACAATAGAGCAAGTGTACAGCATTAGCAAGGAGTATGAGAAATGCTACTTGTTACCCTCAAAAACCCTGAAAGCACACAGGAAAGATGGACACAAATTCCTCCATATAGGTTTAGTCCAGGTTGGTATTAAACCATTGTTTAGAGAAGGTCTAAACTGTTCAATCCTTATGGCCCTTAGAGACACTCGTCATATCAGGTTTGATGACAGTCTTCTAGGCACCATGGAAACCAGTCTTAGTAACGGACCAGTCCATTTCGACTGTTTCCCCAACTTTACAGTAGGTCTTACCTGCCCCCATGTCATGAAGACCCTTACTCTCAACCTAAAGACCCACGGTACCCTTATGTTGGAAGGAGTCCAACAGGTTGCCCTGATCTATAGGATTTATTATAAGTGCATGAGAACAAACATGAATGTCCAAGCACTTGATAAGAGAAAGGCAGGAGAAACCACCCTCATCCAAACCAAAGACCCCACATCAAAGATTAAGGTTCCCAGGACCCTTAAATGGTCAGAGGTCACATTTCCCCAAGATTGGATCCTAGATAATGAAAATCATCATCTACAAATCCAACACCAGACCCAAAATCCAGATCTAGATTTTGTCCAACAACTAGCCAATGGAACGGTTAGAATGAGTTTTGACCAATCTAGGTTTCGAACACCAGTCACCCTACCTTCACCATATAGTGAACATAGCTTTAGATCTCGATCTGATCTAAACCTTCCCCTCAGGCAGTCCCCTATCCCTCTTAGTGATAGACCTGCATCCCAGCATAGTTTGTCTAGACCCTTTCAACCTTTTCCCAAATCTAGGAGAGATTTAGGATTAGATCTTCAAGGTGTCCAGACCAAGTCACAGGTTAGCACACCATGCTATACAGCCAGACAAGAATCTGTTGTGGACCAAGAAGAAGACCAAGAAGGTCAAAAGAATACATCCCCAACAGAAACTGATATGTTAAATCCTTATCCCCAAGAACCCCAGGATCCCTTCCAGCAAGTATCTGGAATTGATCAGCAACTCTTGGTTATCAGGAAAGAATTCACCCCAGATATAACTGCTCTAGGAAAAGAATTTGAGTCTGAAGAAAACCGACTCAAAAGAGAAACCTATAGAGCCAACCATACCCTTGAACAAAAGAAAGAAGTTTATGAAAATTGGAAAATATTCATGAAGGAGATATCCAGTAATGTCCCTTTCTTTGAATATTTTGAGAATTATTTTGAATGGCACAAACAGTCTTGTGTCCTTACAAAAACCAATTGGAACAAACTTCCCAGCAAGGATGCTAGCAGTTCTAGTCAACCTCCAGAAGTTGTTAGATCTCACCATCCTCCCCAAGAAGCCATTCTTTTCGAACACCGCGGAAGTAATGTAGTTGCCTCTCCCTTTAAGACCTCTACAGATAGAGAAGTCAACAAAGTCATAGAGCAAAACAACTACACCAACCAGTGTTTAGGAGTAATAGGCAAACAGCTTGATAGGATAGAAGACAGGATCGACAACAAGGTTATCCTCCAACCAGGAAACCCTAATAAACCTGTCAAATCCCTAGAAAAACCTCTAGTCAAGCTCCCAACCAATAGGCAACCCAGCCTTAGACCTAAGGACATAACAGCCTTAGAAGCAGTCAACCAGAAGCTTGAAGAACTCGTGAAAAAGGAACCAGTAACCCCTTCACCAGTTAGCACTTCAACCCCAGCAGTTGACTCTCGACTAAATATATTAGATATTCCTAAGGACCCAACAGCCTTAGACATCATAGAACAAAAGCTTAAGAACCTTAGCACGAAGCAGGAACAGGATCTCCCTTCGCCTAAGAAAGCTTTGACCAAGCCCAAGGAACTTAGCAAGAAGCAGAGACCAGTCATCTCCCTCCTAGACATCCACACAGCATCTAGTAGTTCTAGCAGAACCTCCTCAGATAATGAAAAGAAGATAGAACAACTAGAAAACCAATTTAAAGGTTTAAATGTTAAAAGGCTTTACCAACCTAAGGTAAACCCCACTAGCTTAACCAAGAATTGGTACCCCAAACCTACCCCTCCAGACCTCCAGTTTGAGGAAAGAAATGTTAGCAACCAATTTGCTGTCTCTTCAGGAAAACTCTATGAATGGAACATAGATGGTTTATCCGAACAAGAGATCTTGAACAAGATCCAGCATATGACCATGGTAGCCAACAACTACATCAGTGAAGGACATCTCCATACTGAAGTCATAGATCTCATATCCCTAGGATTCACAGGTAAACTTCTACAATGGTGGAACAATTGCCTTACAGAAGAATCTAAGGAAGATATCAGGCATGCTGTCCTTAAAGATGAGGAAGGTCTCCCCATCTTTGACACCATATTAGGAAGAGGTACCCCTGACGGAGTCAATACCCTGATCTATACGATCATGAAACACTTCGTAGGAAAACCCAGCAATATTACATCTAGGATTTACGATCAGTTAAGTAACCTTAGGTGTAAAACCCTTGGAGAATTCCGGTGGTACGAAGATGTGTTTACTACCAGAGTCATGCACAGAAGTGATTGCAACTCTCCATATTGGAAGGAGAAGTTCATCAATGGTTTACCTACCCTTTTTGGACAAAAGGTTAAGGAAACCCTGTGTAACCCTTTAGGTATCATAGATTATGATAACCTAACCTATGGAGACATCTCTAGCACCATTCGAAGTGAAGGAATGAAAATGTGCAGAGATCTCAAGATCCACAGCAGAGCCAACAAAGGCAAAGCCAAACACGAAGTAGGAGACTTCTGTGTACAGTACGGCTTACCTTCAGTTCTTCCCAAAAGAAAGTCCAAGTACAGAGGCAAGGAAACCTCTAAGGATTACCATAGGAAGAAAACTGCATCCAAGTATTATAGAAAGCAGAAGTTCAGCAAGGACAACTTCTATAAGAAAGGAAAATCCAAATCCACAGGAAAACATATTTCCAAAGGATCAGGAAAATGTTATAAATGTGGAAAGAAAGGTCATTTCAGCAAAGAGTGTAGAACTAAGGCCAAATCCCTTATCAATACCCTCATCAGTGACCAACCCAGCAAGGATGAAATCTTTAAGCTCCTAGAGTTGAACCACTCAGATAGTGAAACCTCTAGCAGTGAGATTCGCCAGATCTACCAGTCATCTTCGGAAAACTATAGGACCTCCTCTAGTTCCTCTAGTGGCCCAGATGAACCAATCCCATGCATTGACAGTTGTTGTAGAAACAAGACTATCAATGTTCTCTCTAAGCAAGAAGAGCTGCTCTTAGATCTCATAGAACAGATCGAAGACCCAGTAGCTAAAGCCCAGAGACTCAGTGAGTTCAAAAGAATCTTAGTTAGGGAACCCAGTGAACCCAAACCTAAGCTTCAGCATCCTAGAGTTGATTTGGAGAAAATCTACGATAGGTTTACCAAATCCAAGAAGGAAGTTACAGTCAACGACCTTCAGAAAGAAATCAAGGAAACCAAGTCTGAGATTAGGAACCTCAAGAGTGAGTTAACTATTCTTAGAGTGGACCAGAACCTCCTTGATCAAAGAGTAAGAAATTTAGAAAATACTTCTAAAGAAGGAAATGAGGAAGGAACCTCATTACAAGAACCTTCTGATGGTGATGAAGTAGAAGACACAGTTAACCCTACTGCAGATATGGTACAAGAACAACCAGAACCGTTCTTAAATGCCATCAATAGGATTAATTTTCAGAAATGGCACTCCAAAGTCAGGATTGTCATAGCCAAAGATTATGAATTCGAGGTTGTTGCCTTAATAGATTCAGGCGCTGATCTCAACTGCATTCAGGAAGGAATCATTCCCTCTAAGTACTTCAGAAAGACCAGAGAAAGGTTAACTTCTGCAAGTGGAGGTAAAATGCAGATTGAATTCAAAATCCCCAAAGCTCATATTTGTCAAGATAATATGTGTTTCAAAACCACATTTGTTCTTGTCAAAAATATGACAGACAAGGTTATCCTAGGAAACCCTTTCATGTGTCTGTTGTATCCATTCACCACGGATAGTGAAGGAATCACTACCCATCCATTTAGTCAACCAGTTAAGTTTAAGTTTCTTAGGAGCCCTGAACCTAGAGACATTAGTACTCTCCAGGAAATAGCTGTCTCCAAGACCCTTAACCTTATCCATACCAAAGTTCTTCCATTTACGGTTACTTATAATCAAGCCCAGAACCTTGATTCATACGTACCCACAATCACATCAGAAAAAGATCAATTCAATCAAGCCAAGAACCTTGATTCATTTGTATCTCTCATCTCTTCCACAAATGATGATTTTGTCAGCCCTAATCAGCTCACAAAATATCCCATTCCATTCAATGATGACTTTGATCAAATCCCAAACTCATCACAAAATCCTATTACATCCATGCATCATAAAAGTATTTGTTATAAGCCACAGCATGTTTTAAACAATAGCATTTTTGAAAAAGAAATTCAAACTATTTGTTTAAACCAATTTTGGCAGGAAAAAGAGCAAATATCTTTTAAAAGCAAACCCCACAGAATGTGGAGGAAATCAGCCCCTCCAAGGGACAAAGAAAAAGCACAGTGCTACCCTCAGAAAACCCCAACAGAGGATCAATCTCCTCAAAAGCATGAAGGCGTATCTTCTAAGGGAAACCTAAGAGGATCAACATCCCTTCAGGATTATGTCCCAACAAAAGTGACATACTCCAGTTGTGATATGGCTGTTGTTTTGCAGGAAGTTTTAACAGAAGAATTACAATGGAAAGAAGGTGCATATACAGACCTACCATTTTCCATTAAATTCATACTTGATAATTTCCAAGCAGCCTGGACCCTATACAAAAAAGGCCTTTTCCAAAGAACCCTCAAAGCCCTAGAAATCCATCTAGTAAACCTTGAGGCGAGAAATGAAGCCATTACTAGTCAACTCTTTGGCAAAGAGGAAATCCATTCAATGGATAAAATGACTATCATGAGCACTGATTATGCAAAGTTTAGCCTTAAGGCTCAAACTATCTTAAGAAGTGCTATTGCCAACTTGCCCCCAGAAATACAAACTAATATTTTTGGATGCAAGGCTATGTTCGAATCATTTGATCAATGGTGCGAGCATTTCAAGATTCTTGTCACCATCCACTTCCCCATTCCTGGTGAAGATAGAGCAGATGCTAACAGAATTCTCACACAATCCATTTGGGAACAATACTTCGGCAGCAGCCACAGAGTTTATGAGAACCGACATCCGTTCCCTGGACTCATCATCAATTATGAAGATGGTTTAGACGATGGAACCGATGAAGGAATTAGAACCTCAAGTTGGCTCTCCAAAATGTTCGAATATGGGTTTGTCAGATTAATCAAACTGACACACCATGACCAAGTTAACCAGTTCCCCCAGATCATTCAACAAGTTGTCAAGAAGATCAGAAGTCCGTTTGTATCCATCAGATGCTGGAGCACCCTCCCACAATGGGATGGTAACAATTGGATGACGGTCACCCCTTCCAGACACCTTGTTCTCATTAATGGTTACACTTACCAAGGTCCGTGGCATGAAGGAGATTCTTACTTGTCGTACGAAGAACCTGATTACCTTGCGGATTGTTGGCGTAACTATTACAACAATGAGATACTCTCCATTGCCCAAGATTTATGGGCACACTACCATTTTGTTGGAACCACTGGAAGGATTTCAGTATTCACCACCAAGCCATATTCAGAAGCGGCCATGAATCTCCAATGGATCAGCCACAATAATGACCCAAGAAGATTCATCACCAAACCACCTGATTATGAACCATTAAGTTGGTGTGGTGTCTGTTGTCAATTTACCACCTTCCATGAACATAATCATAGTCCCCCATCGGAATACTATGATACAGACTAGCCCAGAATTAAGGATTGAAACCCTAGAAGAAGGATCTGATAATTCTTCAACAACCAAGGTTTTTCACTCCTCCAGCTCAGTCAACAAATATCAGTTTGACCCATTCCAGGATTCACAAGATCCTTATGATGGCTACAACCTGGATGAAGACTAAGTGTCCCGGATAGCCCAGATCAACTATTCAGGTCACTATGTAAACAGTTCCAGTTTCTGCGCCGGCTACTATTCATATACAGTCCAGATCAACTGTACATGCACAGTACCCACTCCAGAAGATTCCAGCAGGAATACTATTCACCAACAGTCTGATTGAACAGTACTCCAGAGCAGACAAAGGACAAGAAACTTTTCATAAACAGTAACAGTTACTGTTCACAACAGTGCCCGACAACTTATCACGAAGTTACTATTCACTTTCGGCTGAAAAGACTTTTCACCCACAGTAAAAGTGATTTACCTTCCGTGATTCCAGCAGCATCCAAGGCGCTCCTTCAGCAGATTGCTAGCTCCCTTCTCCTATATAAGGCAGCTCCCTCTCTAGTCTGAGGCAGGCTTTATTTTGTACCTCTTTTAGAGTTCCAAATATTCCTCCCTCTGTTTACTAATTTGTAAACAGATGACTACCCCAGTTCATATTCCAGTTTGTAATTGTAACGCCATCAGAGCTATGGCCTTTACTTTTATAACCTGTAATACCCCCTTCCGCTCCACCGAGTAGCTTACCCCCTTTGTGGTATCAGAACCCCAGTAGCCTGTTACCTCAAGCAGTTGTAACTTACACCCCATATATATATATTCTGTTTTTGTGTGGGTACTTCGGAGAGAGAGAAAGATGGGTTCCATAACGGAAGCTACAGCTACTAGACCTCATGTTGTTTGTGTCCCACAACCACTACAAGGTCACATTACTCCAATGCTCGAGCTAGCAAAACTCCTCCACCATAAAGGCTTTCACGTCACTTTTGTACACTCAGCGTACAACCACAAATGCTTGCTTAGGTCCAGAGGCCCCAGCTCTCTTGATGGATTGCCAGACTTTCACTTCGAAATCATTCCTGATGGCCTCCCACCATCAGACGCAGATGTCAGCCAAGACGTTGCCTCGCTTTGCGACTCCACCTCAAAGAATTGCCTAGTCCCATTTTGCAGTTTCCTTTACAAACTCAACGACACTTCGTCTTCGAACGTGCCGCCCGCCTGTGACCTGTATTGTCGCAGATGGTGTTATGTCCTTCACTCATGAGTCTTGATCCTGCTTACAAGTTTGGAATTCCATGCGTGCTTTTCTGGATGTTAGAAATTGGACTGGTTTTGACCCTACCCATAAACCATATGGCTCATGGATCCTCCACATGGGTTATTTGATAAATAAGTTTAAATTTAAACTAGCTGATATTAGTATGAGTTATTTATATTAGTAGTGGAGTAATTTAAACTTAACGGGTGAGATCTTTTAGGGATCTCATATATATGATAGTAAGTAAATCTCTACTAGTTTTTTATATACTTCTACATTAGTGAGATTAATAAGAGATACAGTGAATAAACATATGTATAGTTTTTTAGTGTTCTCTCAAAATAAGTCATCTCTCTGAAACACCATCTATTGTTCCCTAGAATTTGGAGCTTGAAAATTAGGAGAGACTCTAGTAGCCTCTCCTACAACTTGGAGATGTTCCACAAAGGAGATCGTGAGTAGTTCGTAAAGCAAGTAAAGAACAAGATCAGGCAATTTGATGATCTATTCCACCAAAGGTATGTGTCTATATGACCTCTAGTAAAATATATAACTATTCAACATTGGTATCAGAGCTATTTTATGCTTGTTTTCACTCTTGAATGATGCCATGATCTCTAATATATGTAATCCTATATGCATGCTAAAGTTAAAAGTTTAAATAATTTTTAATTTTCTAATTTGTAATTTTTAGAAGCATGTTATGGCATGTAGAGAGAGAAATAAAAAGCTGTAATTATTTTATTGTTTACATGTAATCCGAAATTTACAGGCTTATTTTGATCCATTAAATCTTGCTTAATGTCAAATATTTTTTAATGGTTTGATTTTGAAAGTACATTCCATAAGCTTTAACACGACAGTTTACATGCTTAATTTAGACTTTAAATGAGAAAGTTGTGGCATTTTAAAGATTATGGCTGTATTTGATAAAATCTGAAAAATTGATGTGTAAAGTTGTAGATGATGAACAATAAAAGGAAATACATTTTTTTACGAATGTAAATTTGTTTTGTAATAGTGTACCGTGCGTGTACCACTAACCGCTACACTTATTGTTTGAGTGGTTATCTATAAAATAAAATAAAATAACAACATTGATAAAAATAATAATAAAATAAAAAGCCCCACGTTGATGTTAGTGTATTAGTTACACTTGAACACAACTAATTATCCTTGTTTCTTTTAACAAAGATACTGTGCAAGGCCACGTTGGTGTATCAGTTACACACAAATTGTTGTTGTTTCCTTCAACAAGGAAACTATGCAAGTAATAAGTCACACGCAAGTGGCTGTGTGGGTTTGTAATATTATTTACAAATGCTGTGTGTATTTGTAACATAGTTTACAAAGGAATTGGGTTATAACAATATGGAAAATTATATCAAAATCAAATGTTATAACATGCACTGTGGGTTTTCTTATTATTTATTTTAATTTATAGTAAAACACTATATAATCTTAATTTTGTTTAGACCGCATTTTTTCTAATGTGACATATATGTAATTGTAGTGGCATTTTTTTAAACTGTGATGTTAAAATAGAATTGCGATAATATGAGAAAATTGTGAAATTAGTTTTCTAATTTTTTGTATAATTATGCATGGTTTTAATCTTTGAATTAATTTATGATATCTTTTTAACATATTGTGATATGATTGAATTGATATTATATGAATGCATTATGTGATGAATATGTCCAAAGGGTTTATGAGACTCTTTGGCTCATCTCTATAATTAGAGATTGTATTGGTAATTTATGCAACATGTATATTTTTATTTATTGTTATTGTGGATGGATAAGACAATTTTTGAAATTATTTGGTAACGTGGCATCCCCAATTTTTTAATTACAAACAGAATCTTTGTAGTAGGGTACTTGAATATGTAATTTTTTGGGCCAATGTTTTTGGTAATTTTTTTTTGGGCCATTGTTTTTGGCAATGTAATTTAAG
This sequence comes from Quercus glauca, assembly GCA_023736055.1. NCBI lineage: Eukaryota > Viridiplantae > Streptophyta > Magnoliopsida > Fagales > Fagaceae > Quercus > Quercus glauca. The sequence goes on along the minus strand of CM043325.1, from coordinate 26,019,334 downwards.
GCTATGTAATTTAATTTTGGAAGCCATGTAAGGGGATGTGTTTCACGGTTACCTATAATTTTCAAATTTTGTCTTAGTATGTTGTATGAAATTACCAATAGGGCTTATAGTGGAGCCCATTCACAATGTGTTGTGCACAAAGATGTATGGACACATGTTATATGTATGATTTAATATGTGGATGGTGTGATATTATATTCTTCACAAAATTTTATTTAAAATCAATTAGATGTGTTATTCCAATTTACATAGTGAGAGATGATTATGAGCTTAGCAAAATTTTCGATCTCACTATGTAGAAAGGAATATCATGGTCTAGTTGGATTTTTGGAAATAAAATTTAAAAATGTATGTGCTAATGTCAACTTGTGTAATGAATGTAGTGAACATGGCCACTAAGAATGTAGTTGCTGATCTAATGAAGGGAGAGAAACTAGATGGAACCAACTATGATATGTGGCATAGAAAAATTCAATATCTGCTTAATGAACAAGTGGTCCTTGAAACCCTAACCAATGTGATGGTGTGACCTGAAAATGGGAATACTGCCCATCATCGCCATGACTTAGAGGCCTATGAGTCTTGGGTTAAGAAAGATCATTGTGCACACTTCACTATGCTGAGTAGCATGCACAATGATCTTATTGGGGAGTTTGAGGACTACCCAAATGCCTAAAAGATGTGGAGCCAACTTAAGATTGCCTATGGAAGGACTTCAGTAACTAGGTTGTGAGCTCTTACTTTGAAGTTTGAGCAATATGTTATGGATTCAAAGCATAGCATGGCTGAACATCTAAGGGCAATGTCTGCATTGATCCGTGACCTAAAGGCTACTGGCAATAATCTCTCTGATGAACAACAGGTCACAGCGGGGAGACGTTCACTGTCTGAACCTACTTGGGGGCAAATGAAGCTTGTTTTGACACATAGTGAGAATATCAAGACTTTTGCTGATATTTCTCATCATCTCGAGCTTGAGGTAGAGTGCATAGGGGCGCACCAAAACACCCTCTTTGTCGCCCAATTTGGGCAGCAGAAGGCATTTAGCCCTAAACGCAAAGGACAAGGGAGGAATGCCAAAGGAGCAGGTAACCTTGAGCCAAAAGAAGGCAAGATAGCAAAGCGCCAAAAGGGAAAGCGTGCTAAGAAGGACAAGGCAAAGATTAAGTGCTACAACTGTGGTAAGAAGGGTCACTTCGCTCATGAGTGCACTGAGCCAAAGAAGGTATCCATTCTTAACAACTCTACTATTACTTATGTTTGTACACATGTTTTTGTTGCTCATACTATTCCTGGGTGGATTGTAGATTCAGGAGCAACCAAACATATAGCCAGAGATAGAGTTGGATGTGTGGATTACAAAAAGATACCAACATGCACATAGTACGTTATTTTGGATAGCGGAGCTCAAGAAGAAGTCATAAGAGTTGGAACCTACTAGCTCAAATTGCATCTGGGATGTACATTACTTCTTCGTGATGTGCTCCATGCTCCTGGTGTCCAATGTAATCTATTTTCAGTACTTACTATGCTTAGACTTGGATTTAGTTTCCTCAGTTGTATTTTTATTTAAATAAAACCTTGTATGGACATGTGTTGGGTTCTAAGACTTTAGGTTTAAATGTATTAGAACTTCAATTTGTAATGTTGGTAAACCATGATCAAAACGTTTAGTCTTACTTTAGACTTGCTCAAATTATGTTTAAAGTGTAAATTTGGAATCGAGTGTACTGTAAGATTTATTGTGTAAATTTGCTTGGCTCGATTGATCAAGAATTATACTCGATCGATTGAAGCTCGTGCAGAATGTTTTTCTGCAGAATTTTCCAACTCAGCCCAAGCCCATTTGACATGTAGGGTTTTATGTTTTGCCTTAAGTATAAAAGGGAAAACCCTAGCCACTTTTTGATGTTGCCCTTTATGCTTGTGTATGTGAATCTTTTGTGAGATCTAGAGATGTTTGCCTTCACATACACTTAGGTTATTAAGATCTAGATTGATGTCAAGAGCTTGGTGATCAATTCAGTTGCAGATTCAAGAGCTTAAAGATATATAAGCGGGAGTGCTTGTGCTTGTTGGGTATCCAAGAAAGAAGAAGTCTGTGGACTCGGAGTTGTCACGTGGTCGTGGTAGTAAGTTTCCTACTCGAGATAGCAATAGGATGTTAATGGTGTAAGTTACTATTGTGTAAACTTCAATTCTTTCATAATGGATTTGTTTTACCTTGAGGATAGTTAGGTTAAATCCTCCCCAGGTTTTTTACCGGTTTGGTTTTCCTAGGTTATCATATTGTTGTGTTATTTATTTTCGGCACTTTACAATGAAATGATATATTTATGTTAACCTAGATTTGTTTAATATTACTAAGTAATCACTTGGCTAATTAACTAGGTTAATCTGGTTGTGTTTTAAGGGGTCTAAAAAAACAAACAACATGGTTATTTATCTAATGATTTCTTTATGTTGGATTTAGATCATTCCTTGTTTTCTTTTATTTCTCATAATGATGATATTTCTGATTCTGTAATGTGGCATGCTAGACTTGGACACATAGGAAAAGATAGATTGGCTAGACTAGCTAGAGAAGGCCTATTGGGGTCTATCACTAATGTAAGCCTACCTATGTGTGAACCTTGTCTAGTTGGAAAGGCCTGTAGGAAGCCTTTTGGTAAGGCTCTAAAGGCAACTCATCCTTTGGAATTAGTCCATTCGAACATATGTGGACCTATGAATGTTAAGGCACGCCATAACGCCTCTTATTTTCTCACATTTATAGATGACTATTCACATTTCATTTATGTCTATTTGATCTCCCATTGCTTTGAAGCATTAGATTGCTTTAAGCACTTTGTGGCAGAGGTTGTGAATCAGAAAGAAAGGAACCTAAAGGTTTTTTGAATTGATAGGGGTCTCAAATATTTGTCTAAATAGTATCCTGTTACTCAGGCAACAAAATAATGTTTCAGAGAGATTGACGATTGACGATTGACGATTGACGATTCCTGTGTGAGGAAAAAGGGATACGCAGGCAATTGACGATTCTTGTTACTCCACAACAAAATGGTGTTTCAAAGAGAAGGAATCATACTCTATTAGAGATGGTTAGATCGATGATAGCGCAAGCTAACCTTCCAATTTCGTTTTGGGGGGATGCATTGTTGACTGGTGCCTACATCCTTAACCGTATGCCTTTTAAGTTAGTTCCCACAACACCATATGAGTTATGGACTGGTGCAAAATCCAATTTGGAGAACTTGCAGCCTTGGGGTTATACAGGTTTTGTTCACAGTACTTCCCATAAGTATGGGAAATTGGGCCCTAGAGCAAGTAAGAAAATCTTTATAAGATATTCAGAAAGCTCAAAAGGGTATGTAATGTATGGTGAACATTCTGATGGTGGAATGACTAAGATAGAGTCTTGTGATGTCAACTTCATTGAAGATGATTTTCCAAGCATCAGTGAAGCAAAATAAGATCTTTAGCTTTATGAGTTGCAAGAACTTGAAGGTGTCATACAATCTTTGGGTGAGGGTGGAGAATCACAAATTCATCCTAAAATCACCAAAGATAGTGGAATGATTTGGCTCTTAGTGGGAGCAAACCACTAGATAATGACACACAAGGATCCAAGGTATGTAGAAGTGAACGTGGAACTATTCCCTCTCGTTATTTTGAGATTGAGGGGGAATCTTTTATATGTGATTCACTGGACCTTGATGAGCCTGCTTCTTATGAGGAAGCATTAGCTTCACTTGCTTCACATGAATGGATAGTTGCTATGAGGGATGAGATAGATTATATGGCAAAGAATCAAGTTTGGGAGTTGGTTGACCTTCTGCCTGGCGCAAGACCATTGGAAACAAGTGGGTTTTAAAAATAAAGGGCAAGGAAAATGGATCAATTGAAAAATATAAGGCTCGTCTCATGGCAAAAGGTTATACCCAAAGAGAAGGGATAGACTATGAAGAGACTTTCTCCCTAGTAGTGAGATTTGTCTCTATTCGCCTTATTCCAGCTATTGTTGCACATTTGGATTTGGAACTCTTCCAAATGGATGCAAAGACTGCATTTCTCAATGGAGAACTAGATGAAAAGATCTATATGGATCAACCTATTGGCTTTGAGGTCAAAGAACAAAGGTGCAAAGTGTGCTGCCTTAAGCGTTCCATTTATGGCCTAAAGCAAGCATCTAGACAATGGTATTTTAAATTTCATAAGGCTATTATTTTGATTGGTTTCTAGATGATGGAAGAAGACCATTATGTGTATGTCAAACGATCAGGAAAGAGTTTACTTATCCTGCCTTTGTATGTGGATGACATTTTGTTGGTTGGAAATGATATGGAGATGATTGTCACCACCAAAAGGTGGTTGTCCTTTATTTTTGAAATGAAGGACATAGGAGAGGCTAATTATGTGCTTGGAGTTAAGATTTTCAGGGATCGCTCAAAGAATCTTCTTGGTTTGTCTCAAGAAACTTACATAAAGATGATCTTAGAGCGATTCCGTATGCATATTTCCAAACTCATAGACACTCCAATTGAGAAGGGACATACATTAAGCCTTGAAGATTGCCCTAAATCAGAAAAGGAAAAGAGAGAAATGGCAAGAGTTCCCTATTCAAGTGCAGTTGGAAGTTTGATATGTGCTATGTTATGTACTCGACCAGACATCTGTTTTGCAGTTGGTATGGTTAGTCGTTATCAAAGTAATCCAAGACTTGTTCATTGGCAAGCAGTTAAGAGGATTTTTCGATACCTTCGTAGGACATCAGATCTCATTCTTTGCTATCAAGGTGGAGATTTGAGATTGAGAAGTTATTCTGATGTTGACTGGGTCAGTGATAGAGATGAGCACAAGTCCACTATAGATTATGCATTTCTACTTAGTGGTGCATCTATCTCTTGGTGTAGTAAGAAACGGTCTTGCATTGCTTTATCCATAATAGAGTATGAGTATGTTGCTTATTCAGCAGTAGCACAAGAAGCTATTTGATTAAAAAGATTTTTCCAAAGCCTAAGGGTGACATCTCTTGCAGATAAAGCTGTAAAGATGTATTGTGATAGTATGGCAGCCTTGGCTCATGCTAAAGATCCTAAGTATCATAGCAAAAGCAAACACATACAGACTCGTTATAACTACATTCGTCTTGCTATTACACAAGGAGAGGTGATCCTCCAACATATATCCACTAGTAGGATGGTGGCCATTGCTAAAGATGCCTTTCAGGCTCGTGTTAGGAGTTTGGGACTTTGTAGGATTTGATATGTTTTTGGATACCTTATGGACATTTATGTTTATTCATACTTTATGCAATAATGATGTTATTCATTTTAATTCATCTTATGATATGATTGATATCGCATACTGAGCACACATTATTTGAGAATATGTCACCAAGCTTAGATCGGTCTACTCACATAGACGATCACCCTAGCGCTTGAGTAGCAAGCAGGATGAGACATGGTGATCACTTTGTTTTTTTGTAAATCAAGTAATTTGATCATCTTGACGCTTAGGGAGGCATGCAAGATAATATAATGAATGCCGCCTTAGCTAGACTAAGATGAGACTTATGGGAGTCGCACTTGAAATGTATCCACAACTTCATCAAGCCTAAATAAAGCCAAATGTGAGATCTTGGATAGGAACTTGATATGTAACTATGCTGAGAAACTCAGGTTGGTTGCCTTGTTGGCAATTGGACTAAGATTTGTATGGTGTTTGAGTGTGACAAGCCCAATTGTGTGGGAGCTCCACCGTAGCATACAATTTATACTGTATGTGCTATACCCAACCAATTAAGGGAGTGATTGGATAGATCCCTATTTTGTCACTATGTGAGTCCTAGTCGACCATTATATGGTCCATTCTGTGCCCTTTTTTTGACCTAGAACTATGTCATGAAATGAATGTTTGATGTCGCTACTTTAGCATGTTATCTTAGGGTCATGATATATACGGTCTCGCAAAGAATGTCTAGGAAAGCGGTCAAGTATGAATGAATTGACATGAGTGTCTGAGGAAGAATATTTAGAACACACCATTTATTTTATGGCTCATAGCCAGGACAATTAAGAGGAATTTGTTTTTCAACATAATGATGAGCATATTATATGGTATAGGATCAAGTGCTGCTTTGAGTTTTTGAACTTATGAGGGATTAAAGAAACTTGATCGGGTGTGATCAAATAATCTGGGGCATAGACGAGATACTATAAGTGATGTACTATGTTAGTTTAGATGGTGACTTAATATAGTACTCCTACCCTACACCTTCTCGTTAGGTTGCACACCCCATTTTTCTGTATAAAGAGAGGATTGGACAAGGGATTGAGAGGAGCTAATTCTGACTGTAGTACCCAGTGTGGATGAGTGGGAGATGTTAGAAATTGGGTTGGTTTTAACCCAACCCATAAATCATGGCCCATGGATCGTCCACATGGGTTATCTGATAAGTAAGTTTAAATTTAAACTAATTGATATTGGTATGAGTTATCAATATCAGTAATGGAGTAATTTAAACTTAACAAATGAGATCTTTTAGGGATCACATATATCTGATAGTAAGTAAATCTCTACTAGTATTTAAAATACTCCTACATCAGTAAGATTAATAAGAGATATAGTGAATGAACATATGTATAGTTTTTGAGTGTTCTCTCAAAATAAGCCATCTCTTTGGTACACCACCTATTGTTCCCTAGAATTTGGAGCGAGGAAATTAGGAAAGACTTTAGTAGCCTCTCTTGCGACTTGGAGATGTTCCACAAAGGAGATCGTGAGGAGTTTGTAAAGCAAGCAAAGAATAAGATCCGGCAATTTGGTGATCTATTCCACTAAAGGTATGTGTCTATATGACCTCTAGTAAAATATATAACTATTCAACATTGGACACCTAGTGCTTGCGGCTTCTTGAACTATATGCATTTTCGCCATCTAGTTCAATGAGGTTTAACACCACTCAAAGGTATCATCCAATCATTACATATATTAATTTTAAATCAAAAACATACAGACAAATGAGAAGTATAAGGTATAAACCTATATATAAGAGATGTGCATGGGAGGTCTACAATAGCTTTTACCCTATGTCAGTTACATACCTTGTTAGAGATGGTTAGAGATGGGCTTCATATGCTGAATGAAAATATAATACTATAATACTGATCTGTTGTGTTGAGATCTCGTGCACAGGGAAACCGAGTCTTGTAAACGTAGCTACATACTTTTTTATTATTATTAGTATTTTTTTATAACACTATTTTGACTTGAATTGCGTAAACAAAAATCTTACCAAATTATTATTTTGGAAACTTACGTACTAGTTTTTTTAATATTTTAAGATTCAAGTAGGCCATTCACAAATGCCAATCCTATTTTTGTGTTATTCACAGATGCAGGATATCTAACAAATGGATACTTGGAAACAACAATAGATTGGAATCCAGAAATGAAAAATATTCATTTTAAGGATTTTCAAACTTTCGCAAGAACTACAGATGAGAATGACATTATACTCAAGTTCGTCCTCCATTCAACTGAGAGGACTCTAGAGCTTCAGCAATCATTTTGAACACATTCGACTCCTTTGAACAAGATGTGTTGGATGCTTTATCCTCCATGCTTACTTGTATATACACCATTGGACCACTTCTGTTGCTTGCTGATAAGATTGAGGCGACAAATTGAAATCAATAGATTCCAATCCATGGAAAGAAGAACCGGGGTGTGTAGAATGGCTAAATTCAAAAGAACCCAACTCTGTAGTTTATGTAAATTTTGGTAGTATAACTGTTATAAAACCTCAACAACTCATAGAATTTGCTTCTTATGGATTGTAAGGCCTAATCTTGTGGTAGGTGATACAACTATTGTTCCTCATGAATTTGTTAATAGAACTAAAAATAGAGGCATGTTAGCAAGTTGGTGTCCTCAAGAACAAACCTTAAAGCACCAATCAATTGGGGGGGGGGGGGGGGGGGGGGGGGGGGGTGGGGGGTGGGGGTGGTGGTGGGGGCGTGAGGATGTTTAACGCATAGTGGGTGGAGTTTATGTGGTGGAGTGCCAATGATCTCTTGGCCCTTCTTTGCAGAGCAGCAAATCAATTGTAAATACTCTTGTACTGAGTGGGGCATCGGGATAGAGATAGATAATAATGTTCAAAGAGATGAAGTGAAGAGGCTTATTAAAGAGTTGTTGGATAGCAAAAAAGGTAGTGAAATGAAGAAGAAAGTACTTCAATTATTTCATAGTGGATCTGTTTTATCTTGAGGATAGTTAGGTTAAATCATCCCTAGGTTTTTTATCGGTTATGTTTTTCTGGGTTATCATATCATTGTGTTCTTTATGTTTCCGCACTATATACATAATATGATTTTATTGTGTTAACCTAGAACTGAATAATTTATCTAAGTAATCACTTGGCTAAATAACTAGGTTAAACAACTTGTGTTATGAGGTCTAAAAACGTACAAGTGGTATCAGAGCGGGTTAGCTCTTGATTTAGGTTATTATACCTAGAGGTAGAGCATCCTCCCCTGGCTACATTGATTAGAGAGTTCTATTCGAACCTCTCTATCCACTCTGATGATTCCAACATTTAGTTTGTGAAGAGTTGGATAAGGGGTGAAGTGTATGTCATTACTCCTAAGGTAGTGGTCTCTGCTCTTGGTTTACCTTCTTCTCTATTGTAGGAGGTCGCACTGGTAAGATTCTTCCAATTGTAAATTTGATCCCTGAAAATATAAAGTTAAAGAGAAGAATATATAACATTCTTAAATAAGGAAATTTTTTAGCAACTATACCAAAGCTCATATAGGGCATATGCTAAGTACATCACCCAAATTAATAAATTTTTCTTACATTATACTAAAGTTGTCAAATACTTCAAATCCTCTTGCCAAAATTGTTAATACAATCATATTACAAAAGAAGTTGGTTTTATACAAGGATGTAAGGGGCAGATCAGTGTTAATCTTTTAAATGATAACAATGCAGACTCCAAACTCAAATCAACCTTTGATTGAAGATAAAGTCTCTCCTTATCAAAAACTCATCTCTCTCTCTCAAAAAAAAAAAAAAAAAAAAAAACTCAAGATACAACTCAATTTCATATTTAGTGCAAAAATAATTCCACTTGATGTATTTCAAATATTTAATTTCTAATTCTTCATGGTAAATAGTTTTTTATTTTTTATTTTTTTATTAACATATATCTATGCCTTTATATTAGATACAAAGTGATAGGCCACAAACAGAATGACCCCTTGTGATTAAACCAATTAATTAATTAGCCAAGTTATTAATTAATCAATTTATCATGCAATTGCGTGGCAGTACAAACAAATCACCAAATAACTAAATATGCAGCGGAAAATAAATAACACGATGATTTGTTCACGAATGAGGAAAACCCTAACGGCAAAAACCCCACCGGGTGATTTTCAGATCACCACTCCCGAAACTCCACTATTATCATAACAAGCGGTTACAAGTAAAGGAATCCCAGTACCTTATACTAACCTACAGTTGAACCCTTACCCCAATACCCAATTGGACTTGTTCTGTAGTGACAGTTCCCACTTTTTATGCACGGCTCCCAAGTACATGACTAACCAGTTTGATGCGCGGATCCCAATACGCAACTTCAAACACCAACTTTAGAAAGAGAGGTTGGCTACAAAGTTCTTCAGTTCATCCTATGCGATGAAGATCAGGAAAATGCTTGGTCACAAAATCCTTTGGTGCAAATGCACAGCAACTTCTTTAGAGAAGATGAACTAGGTCAAGAACTTTGTCTTTGATCACAATTTGCTTGAACAGGGATTGCTCAATGCTTTAGCAACTTGTGTCTATGTTGACGGCTCTTAAAATAATCCTTTTATATGTTTAGGGTTAGAAGAAAAGAAGGCCCAAAAACACATTCACGGATCCCAAGAAATCAGAACAGAAAAATCTGATTTTTAAATCTCGACAGATAGCAGGTGTCGAGGTAGCTATCGAGCAGGTGTCGAGCTTTAAAAACTTTGTACTTTAGCTTGCTTTTTCTTGGACAGACTTGATGACTTCAACACTTGATCTTGAAACCTTGTTTCTTGAAGTATTAAAAACACCTAGAACTACCCAATTACAAGTAGAGTGTGTTTTGTCAAAGGATTAGCCAATTTACATAAATAGTATGACATATGTTCTTAACATGTGAACCACATATGTCCTAACAATCTCCCCATTTGGCAATCCGTGACAAAACCACAGCAAACAAATGAACATATGAGAGAAGTCATAAATCACTCAACTCATATTCACTTGTTAAATACAATAAAATCTATCCTAACACAAACTCTTGAAAAACTTTGCAAGAAGAGAGTTTATGACAAGTAGACTTTGACAACCTGTATTTTTGAAACACTTTTAAACAAAACTCATCAAGGCATCTTGTGTGAAACAGAAATAATTAGATTGCATACAAGTATAAAGAACATGTGTTTAAAGATAGAAAAGAAACAACACATGAAGAGATAGGTGAAAAAAAAAACATACATCCACATATATAGAAAGATAAGTGCAATGTATGTAAAACTGGTCACAAGAACTCATATACAAGATCAATGTATCTAAAAAGAATAGAAAAGAAAAGATACATCGAAACCTCACTACATCCCTCAAAATATCAACTCTCCCCTTATCAAAAATGTCCTATACTAACTCTCCTCCTAAAATGACTACTCTCATAATCCAAAACTACTCCCCCTTTTTGTCACAAGTGACAAAGGGTAGAGTGTCATGTAGATATCTCATCAGTAGAGCTAGCATCTCCATCATCATCATCCGAAGCATCATCGTCATCACCATCATCATCATCATCCGAAGCATCAGAATCCGAAGCGACTGGAGGAGATGGTGGAGGAGAAGCCTCAGAAGCAAAACCACCCATGGTCACCTGCCGTCATGCAATACGACCAACACGAACGTTCACCTGATATAACTCAATGGTGAGTGTATTGAGGTGAGCATCCATGCGCTGCAGTTACGCCATAATATCTCCAAGAGATACATCGCCTGTAGAGGTAGAAGGAGCCGATGTAGATGGTGCTGATCTGTATGGAGCCGAACGGGAGGGAGGAGTGGAATCCGGCTGTCTCGACCTAAACTAAGCCTCACTACATTTTACGATAGCGGCATCTATGGCAGATATGTGTGTGAAGTGATCAGACACAGGGAAAGGGATGGAAAAATGGCGTAGAATCCTCGTGATAGCGGAAGGGAAGATGAGCTTATCACGGGACGCCGAATCTAGATGAACATCTATGATAGAGAAAATGAAGTGAGAAGGAAAATCTATCGTAAGATGCTCAAGTAGAGATAGCAAAAATCGAGCACGAGACTCTGTGATAGAGTTGTAGTGAGAGAGAGGATGGAGTACAAAAGTCATCACCATGTTAAGAAATCTAGGACCTTTAGCAAAAGGTCTACATGATGTATACTGATGCTCATCCCAATCAGAAGGGCGCTCACAAAAAGCGGAAATGAGCTCATCCTTGGACACTGTCCTTAGACGCTCACAAGTAGGATAGTCAGGAAACTCTATCCTAGGAACCCTAAGCACATCCGCAACTAGCTGCGGTGTGACAGCAATGCGCGTACCTCGAACGCGAGTATGAAAAAGAGGTACAGAACGATCAATCCCGTGCATATTGGAGTAAAACTCCTGAAGTAGCACGAGAGGACAGGTGATCGGGATGTCACACAGTGACTCCCATCCCCTACTGTGAATGACAGAGGGAAGGTTAGTGTCTGCGAAGTCCGCCAGAATGACTTGGCGTTCCGAATGAACACCTCGTCTAGAAAAGTTCTTAGTAAATGCCTTGTGGGCATCTCCATCACGGAACCGAAGGTTAAGAGGAGCAGAGTCAAAAGAATAGGAAGCTCCAGAACGCAAAGGGTTCCGAGCAAGAGTGGTTTTACGTTTGGGTGCTATAGACACAACTAACGTAAAAGAATGAGAAAGAGATAGAGAGGGAGACAATCAGAAAAGTCCCAAATAGTTCAAATATCAAATATATATTGAACAGAAAGTATGTATGCATGGGAATGCATGAACATGTGACATACAACTTAAAGAGCATCATGAGCTCAGCCCAATCCAAACCTATCAGCACACATACAAGAAACACACATCTAAATGCATGTAAATATCATTCTAATGCACATGAAATGCAATGTATGACATTTTCAACATCTTTTAGTGAAAACCCAACCCAAAATTTCAAGAAAAACTCATTGATTTTGAAAAACCCCAAAAATTTCCAAAAATCCCAAAACCTAGGTTTCAAAACATGCAATGCATGAATAAGGAAAGGGAAAAAGAACATACCAGGTGATGGAAATCAAGGGAAGATTGAAAAAGATGAAGATTTGAAGATTTGAGTGAGAGAAACTTGTTTGGGAGGTGAAAAGTCTTCGGATAGATCGAGAGAGATCGAGTGAAATAAGAGAGAATTGCGACAGATCCTTAAATAGGCACCTCAGTAAATCTTGACAGCTGAGGTGTCGAGAGGTATCGAGGAAGCTGTTGAGGAAGGTATCGAGGTAAGAACACCTGAACCAAGAATAGACGCTCGATTGATCGACAAGATATCGAGGAGGTATCGAGGAGACAGGAGATTTCTCGATCAATCCACATGGTGTCGAGATAGGTGTCGAGAAAGAAGACATCAGACACAACAAGGGAATCTCGATCGATCCATCAGGTGTTGAGAATCTATCGAGGAGACAGAAGATTTCTCAATCGATCCACCAGGTGTCGAAGAGGTGTCGAGATTGCGATAAGAAAAAGGCTTGAGAAGCTCGACAGATGATTAGGTATTAAGGAGGTGCCGAGGAGGTGTCAAGCCAGCTTTTAAAAACAGTTTTTCGAGAAGTGAAAAACACAGACATGAATGCAATCAACCATGCACCTCAACAAGGATCCAATCAACATAAAAAGCTCTCAAAAATCATTTCTCAATGAAAATTTAATTACATGGATCTCCCAAAAACACACACACACTCTAAACAAGTCTAACCAATTTTGTATTTCAAAAATAAGTCATGACAGTTTAGTGAGCATACAAAAGCACATGTAAAACCTTTGTGATGGCCAAATCACATTGTACCTGCACATGTATCAAAAGTAGCAAAGAATATTGTGTGTTGTGTGTGAAAAACATCGCAAGATTGCATATGTGTATACATGTTATGATGATCTGAGATATGAGAAAATAACTTTAACTCATACACAATCATAACTGTTTGATGGGGACTATCACCTTCGAGGTACATCCTATAACTCCCACATCTCCTAGAATACACGCTTGCAACCATTTTTAAAGCATTTTTAATCTTTTTGCTTTTTATTTCTTTGCATATTTTTTTTTAAGCATATCATGCATGGGCTTATGAGAGAGAAAATAAATACCCATTGATATTTGACATTCCAATATTGCTATGCCGAAGCACACAAATGTCATTGACATCACACTTTTGCTATGCTGAAACATACAGATGTCATTAATGATTGGCGGGCAACAGTGGTGAGACGGTTATTTATGCATTTCTCTTAAAATTTTCTAGTCCTACCCGTCAAAAAGAGTGTTATGAGTGTTAAGTTTTTAAGAGATAACCTAATCTTACTCATCACAAACAAGAGCCACAAAGCTCACTTGCTTAGTTGTGCATAAAGATGCTCATCTAAGTTACAAGAGATACAAAGTTTAGAAAACTCTGTTTCATTGGCCATCCAAGGTACACAAGTACCAAAGTACACAAAACACACACTGTTTTTGTATTTTTCAATTTTTCAATTTTTTTTTTATTTTATATCAAAAACAAAATAAACAAAACTGAAAGTAGACTGACTCAATAAAAACAATGCATAAAACTAGACTGACTCAATAAAAAAGCAAAACACTCAAGTAATGCAACAAACAAGAAAAACAAGAAGGGAGAAGAAAGTGATGAAATCACTTTGAGTCCTTTTTCTTCCACATCTTGGAAGAGCCTTTCCTTTGATTAAATCCTTGAACCGGTGGTGATGGGGAAGAATTGAAATCGTTCAAGTTCGAAAGGAACATGATGGCTTTTAGAAGATCTCCAAGAGGAGCAAGAGAGGATTGAAGCTGATTTTGGCTTCCAGATGCTGTCATGCTGTTGCTCTGTTGGGTGGCTAGCCACTTGTAGCAATTTGGTCGAGTATGACCGGTAGCTCCACAATGATGACAGAGATGCTGCTTCTTTTATTTAGGCTTTTGAGAGTTAGCCTTCTTAGCCCTAGGGTTTCTAGCATCTTTCTTATCTTGCTTAGGGGTGCTCCTAAGATGGATTTACCCTTGTCTACGTTCTCACTAGCTAATTCAGTTTTAACATCAATGTTCTCAACTTTAACAGTATTAGTAGGAGGAACAAAAACAGTAAAACTAGTAGAAGCATAATTAGAGAAAGAAAGACCATACCCTAAACCTGTTCGATCTGAAGCAGATTTCTAGTTGCTGAGCATCTCATCAAGTTTTGCACTTGAAGTCCTCTCCAGTTGAGCTCTGACTTGAAACAGCTCTGCTTCAAGCTTCTTGGTCTTCTCAGCTAGGAAGTTGTTTTCAAACCTCAGTGCTCCAATAGTTTGATTCGCCTCATCAAACTTTGTGGACAACCCTTCTCGATCAAGTTCTACATCACTGAGCTTCTTGGTGGCCAGCCTATATAACTTCTCATGCTTCTCAGAAAGCTTGTAAAGCTTCTCATAGGCTGAATGGATATCATCTTTATCATCCATCTTCTCACATTCAGTATCCACCAATTCTTCTTCTTCTTCCACTTCTTCAACAATCCCTTCAGTAGGATTGACTGTGGCAGTGAAGGCATTTAAGATTCCGTCATCCTCATTGTCGGAATCATCTTCAGGCTCAATGTCACTTAGGGTTGCAGCAAGTGCCTTGCTCTTTCCAATGCTTTTGAGGTATGTAGGACACTCATTCTTCATGTGTCCAAATCCATGACATCCAAAACACTTTGGTCCTGCTGGAACAGTGTACTGACCGCCATCCTTAGCATCCTTCCTTCCTTTGTCTTGGCTCTTGAACTGAGAAGAACTAGATTGCCTGCGGTCCTTGTCGAAGCTCCTCCCATTGGCATTCTTCATAAACTTCTTGAACTGCCTTGTAATGTAGGACTTCATCTTGGAATCTTCATCATCGGAAGACTCATATGTATCACAGCTCTTTGCCTTCAAGGCCATGCTCTTGCCCTTGCTTGACTTGCCAATTCTTGATAACCCTAGCTCGTAGGTCTGCAAGTTCCCAACCAACTCAGTCAAAGGAATTTTGTCAATGTCCTTTGATTCTTCTATTGCCGTAATCTTGGCATAAAATCTCTCAGGTAAAGATCTGAGCACCTTCCTTACAACCTTGGATTCAGGGATGGTTTCCCCAAAATTGAAAGCTGAGTTCACTATGTCCTTAAGCTTGGCATAGAACTCATCAAACGACTCATCCTCCTCCATCTTAATCTCTTCAAAGCTAGTAGTGAGCCTCTGTAGCTTTAAATCTTTGACAGCCTTTGTTCCTTCATAGGTTGTCTGGAGGATGATCCACGCCTCCTTAGCAGTTTCTGTTGAGGATATCTTCTTGAACTCCTCATTGGTGACTGCGCTAAATAGGGCATTCAACGCTCTGCTGTTGAAGTTTGCCGCCTTGATCTTGGCTTCATCCCAATCGGCCGGCGCTTCTTTTGGCTTGGTCCAGCCAATGTCAACAGCTTGCCACACCTTCTCATCTAAGGACTGCAAAAAAGCTCTTATGCGTACTTTCCAGTAGGCATAGTTAGTCCCACCAAATAAATGAGGTATAATTAGAGATTGTCCTCTATCCATGACAAACATGGGTCAATGGATCAACACAGCAAAGATTAAAACCTAATTAGAGTGTGCCCGCTCTGATACCACTTGATAGGCCACAAACTGAATGACCCCTTGTGATTAAACCAATTAATTAATTAGCCAAGTTATTAATTAATCAATTTATCATGCAATTGTGTGGCAGCACAAACAAATAACCAAATAACTAAATATACAGCGGAAAATAAATAATACGGTGATTTGTTCACGAATGGGAAAAACCCTAACGGCAAAAACCCCACCGGGTGATTTTCAGATCACCACTCCTGAAACTCCACTATTATCACAACAAGCGGTTACAAGTAAAGGAATCCCAGTACCTTATACCAACCTACAGTTGAACCCTTACCCCAATACCCAATTAGACTTGTTCTGTAGTGACAGTTCTCACTTTTTATGCACGGCTCCCAAGTACATGACTAACCAGTTTGATGCGCGGATCCCAGTACGCAACTTTAAAAACCAACTTTAGAAAGAGAGGTTGGCTGCAAAGTTCTTTAGTTCATCCTATGCGATGAAGATCAGGAAGATGCTTGGTCACAAAACCCTTTGGTGCAAATACACAGCAACTTCTTTAGAGAAGATGAACTAGGTCAAGAACTTCGTCTTTGATCACAATTTGCTTGAACAAGGATTGCTCAATACTTTAGCAACTTGTGTCTATGTTGACAGCTCTTAAAATAATCCTTTTATATGTTTAGGGTTAGAAGAAAAGAAGGTCCAAAAACACATTCACGGATCCCAAGAAATCAGAATAGAAAAATCTGATTTTTAAATCTCGACAGATAGCAGGTGTCGAGGTAGCTATCAAGCAGGTGTTGAGCTTTAAAAACTTTGCACTTCAGTTTGCTTTTTCTTGGACAGACTTGATGACTTCAACACTTGATCTTGAAACCTTGTTTCTTGAAGTATTAAAAACACCTAGAACTACTCAATTATAAGCAGAGTGCGTTTTGTCAAAGGATTAGCCAATTTACATAAATAGTATGACATATGTTCTTAACATGTGAACCACATATGTCCTAACACAAAGAATGGAGATCTCAAAAAAAAAAAAAAAAAAAAAGATAAAAAAGATACAAAGAGATCTCAATTACTTGCACGTAGAGTAGATATTAATATTCTATTGACATCAGTTCCAATGATCTCTCAATTACTTATGGATGTAATCCACAAATCCATCGATGTGCCTGTGGATTCCGGTTTTTTTTTTTTTAAAGGAAAAAAAATTTTGTAATCTCTCTAATTGTCAAATTAATGCAAAAAAAAAAAAAAAAAAAAAAAAAAATAACGCCAAAAACATATACACTGATGGTAAAAAAAAACATTCTTAAAAAGAAAAAAAAAGTGAGGAAGGAGAAGGAAATAGTAATTGAATTAAAAAAAATAAAAATAAAAAGGCCAAAACCTTGGCATGCCGCTTCAAGTTGGAAAATGGATAAGAACGGATGGAAATTAAACTTGGAGTTGGACCACTAGTAAGGGAGTATTGGAATGTAAGTTGGCAAATGGATAGGAACGAATGGGAACTTAAGTTGGGCAACTGATAAGGGAGTATTGGGATGTAAATTACGGTAACTATTTTTATTTGAATTCAAATTAAAATGTGGGTGTGTGGATAACATTGAAACTACTAGTAACTGTACATGTAAGGAGAAACTAATTGGAAATGTGAACATGTTATAAATTTATCTAAAATTTATGAGTTTTTGATTTAACAATTTTACATGTCTAACCCTATTATTTAAGCTTTACAAACTGGTAAATTTAGGGTATTTTAGACATTAAAATTGAGGATCCCAAATGGGAGAAGCCCCTTAAATTGTAGTATAGATAAAAAAAAGTTATCTATTTCCTTTGATTAGCCAGAGATTAAAAAAAAAAAAAAAATCCTTTGAAGTATCTGAATCTCTTTATAAATTGTTGAGCTTTTTATTTTGTGGAAGTTACAATTCATTTGGGCTATCTCTCAATATTGTGAACATTGTCACTACTTGGCAACAATTTAGTCCTTTGATTCATTGATCTAGTCTCTATATTAACTCTTGCTTGACCTTGATTTTACATTGAGAATTGATTACTTAAACTTTTTGGGAATCTCAACTGCATTCATAATTACAGTGGTGCATGCATCTATGTAGTGGTCGCATCATGTCAAACCTTGAACATCAATCCACTTCTGAGCCTAAGTCTTCCTTAGAGCAAACCATGGAAAGCCTAGAAAAGACCGTCCATGCATTATTGCAAAGGGTAGAACGAGTTGAAGCATCTCAAAAAGAGACTAATAAACATGAAGGAAATAACATGTTTAGACAAAATCATCACGGTCACTTTAATAGGGCTCCAAACTTTGAACATGATTACTATAATCACAATGGCCCTAGGGATTATGATGATAGGATGTCCAAGGAAAAGATAGAAGCACCCACCTTTGATGGTTGCCTAGACCCATGGGTTTTCACTAATTGGTTACGTCAGATGAAGAAATTCTTTGACTATTACCATTGGGCTAAGGATAAGAAAGTGAGGTATGCTAGGATGAAGTTAATTGGAAGAGCCAACCTATTCTGGGAGGACTTTAAGGATACTTTTAGGTGACGACATAAACCCCCTATTAGTGATTGGCTTGAGATGAAGGATGCACTCTCAAGGAAATATCTTCCTCCAACTTATAGTAGCTCCCTCCTTGAGGAATGGGATCGCCTGAAGCAAGGCACTACTCTTGTGGTTGAATATATAGAGAAATTCAAGGAATTCAAGAGGCAAATTCAAATAGTCAAGGAAGAGGTTGTCACCCTCGATAGGTTCAAGAAAGGTTTAAATGCTAACCTACTAGGGGAGATTATCACCCGAGGAGCCACTACCTTAGACCAAGTATATGACCTTGCTAGGAATTGTGAATTAGCATCCAAATCTATCTTTTCGCAACGTTCTAAGCTCTGGAGTACCCCTACCAACGCTCAACATTTTGGTAGCAAATCTAAGCTTGCCTTACCCCTTCCTAAGGTTAACCCTAATAGCACCCCAATAGGAAAAGAGGACAAGGGAAAAGGTGTGGTCAATGAGCCTTCAAGATTACGTTCTTTCCTCCAATGTTTCAAATGCAATGGAGTTGGAAATATTGTAGCTAAATGTCCTTCTAAAACCCTTGTCATTCAAGAGGATGATGAAAAGGTAGAAGATGATAAGGAGTTTGTGTATGACCCAAATGTTGAAGAAATCCAAGATGTTGAAGCAGAATGGGAAGATGATCCTAGTTACTTCGCGTGCATTAGAGCCATCTCTCCCCAAGTTAATGATTTCAAGGACATCTTTGGTGTCCCCAGAGTGAATATGGTAAGGTGTGCATTGGCAAAACAGAGAGACACTGATGATTGGCGAAGGAGTGTCATATTCCAAACTTACACCAAGTGTGGGGACAAAATTGACAAGGTTATTATAGATAGTGGGAGTTGTATTAATACGGTGTCCTCTAACGTTTTTTCCCACCTAGGCTTGAAATTGATCACACACCCTAACCCATATAAAGTGTCTTAGGTAGATACCTCCTTCATAGCCATAAAAGAAAGATGTGTTGTCCCACTTCAATTCCTCACCTACAAGGCTGAAATATGGTGTGACGTGATTCCCATGGATGTAGGACATTTTATCTTAAGTATACCTTGGCTTTATGATTTGGATGTCACCCTTCATGGGCGATCCAATTCCTGTTCATTTGTGTTTAAAGGTAAGAAAATTGTGCTCAATCCTTTGAAACCCAAGCCTATCGACATGAGCAAGAAGAAAGAAATACCAAAGGTAAAAGGTTTGAACATCATAAGCTCAAAGGCATTTGAAAAGGTAGCGGTTTAAGAATCAATTGTGTTTTCCTTAGTTGCCAGGGAACTTAATAGGGAGGCCCGTGAGAAGCAACATAAAGAAGTGATGTTAGTGCTCCAGGAAATTAAATATGTTTTCCCTGAGGACCTCCCTGATCATTTACCACCCATGATGACATATAACACACCATAGATTTTGTGCCTGGAACGACCCTACCAAACTTGCCTCACTATAGGGGATTTGTTTGTGAAAGTATGAGTCCTTATGCAGTCCCTGCACTCTTGACTCCAAAGAATGAAGGAACTTAGAGGATGTGTGTTGATAGTCATGCCATCAACATGATCACTGTGAAATATCTTTTCCTTATCCCTCAGTTGGATGAAATGTTGGATATGATGGCTGGAGCAACAATCTTCTCAAAGATAGACTTGAAAAGTGGATATCATTAAATTAGGGTTTGTCCTGGCAATGAGTGGAAAATTGGCTTCAAGATGAAATATGGTTTATATGAGTGGATGGTTATGCCTTTTGGATTGTCCAATGCTCCGAGTACCTTTATAAGGGTGATAACTCATGTGCTCAAGCCTTTTATGGGAAAATTTTTGGTTGTATACTTTGATGGCATCCTCATCTGTAGCAAATCTAGGAAGTAATGCTTAGAACACCTAACTTAAGTTTGTACTACCCTTAAAAAGGAGAGTTTATATGGCAACCTCAAGAAGTGCTCTTTATTTACCGATAAAGTGATTTTCCTAGGTTTCATAGTATACACAAAGGGAGCTTCTGCCAACCCCCAAAAGGTTCAAGAGATTGTGGATTGGCCCGAGCCCAAAAATATCCATGAAATTCGAAGCTTTCATGGGCTCGCTTCCTTTTATTGCCGATTCATCAAAGGGTTTAGTACCATTATGTCCCCCATCACTGACTGCATGAAATAAGGGAGTTTAATTGGACAAAAGCTGATGCTAAGGCTTTCAATGAAGTAAAACAAAAGATGACTACGTCTTCCTGATTTTACCAAACCTTTTGAAGTAGAATGTGATGCCTCAGGTCTTAGCATAGGTGGAGTACTTAGTCAAGAGCGCCTCCCAATTGTTTATTTTAGTGAGAAATTGACTGATGCTAAGCAAAAGTACTCCACATATGACAAAGAATTTTATGCCATTATTTCTCTTTGGCATTGGTGCCATTACTTGTCTCTAGAATTTGTTATCTACTCTAATCATAAGCCTTGCGCTATCTCCATTCCCAGAAGAAGTTAAATTTTAGGCATGGTAGCTGAGTTGAATTTTTACAAGACTACTCCTTGGTGCTGAAGCATAGGGCAGGAGTTGAGAATAAGGCTGCTAATAAACTAAGTTGAAGGGTATCTTTGCTATCAGTCACGAGTGTTAAGTTTACTATGTTTGAACAACTCAAGGATGACTATAAGTCAAGCCCAGATTTTGGAGGGCTCTACACTAGCCTAAGTAATGCCTCACGGCCAATCCTAGATGATTATTCTCTTCAAGATGGTTACTTGTTCAAAGCCACGTTATGTATCCCTCGGTCTTCAATGAGAGATTTCCTAGTTTGGGAGACACATGCAGGAGGCCTTGCATGTCATTTTTGGCCAAGACAAAACAATTCAGGAAGAGGAACGTTAATTCTATTGGCCTGGCCTTAAGAGGGTTGTTGCCAAGATAGTTGGTCAGTGTTGTACATCTCAATTGGCCAAACACACAAGCAAAACACTAGCTGGTATACACCTCTACTTGTGCCAGATCACTCATGGCAGGATGTGAGTACGGACTTTGTGTTAGGGTTGCCCCGTACCTTTAGGAAGCATGATTTGATTCTAGTAGTTGTTGATCACTTCTCTAAGATGGCTCATTTTCTACCATGTTCTAAGACCTCTAATGCTTCAAAGATTGCAAAGCTCTACTTTGATGAGATTGCCAAACTTTTTGGTCTTCCCAAAACCATAGTGTTTGATAGGGATGTTCACTTCATGAGTTATTTTTGGAAGACTTTGTGTCATTTAGTAGGCACCAAATTGAAATTTTTTGCTACATTTCATCCTCAAATTGATGGTCAAACTGAGGTGGTTAATTGCAATCTAAGCAACCTCCTTTGGTGACTAATGGGTGAAGCCAATTAGAATTGAGATTCAATTCTTCCTACAGCCCAATTTGCATACAATAGCTCTACCAATACGTTTATAGGCGCTAGTCCTTTTGAGGTTGTGCATGGGTATACACCTAGGAAGCCCTTAGATCTTTTATCCATGTCCCCGCATGTTAGAATTTCTAAGTTTGCTGAGGCATTTGCACGACATATTCATGATTTGCATAATGAGATTCGCAAAAAAATTCAAGTAATTCTCTATATAAAATTCATGCTGACACTCGTCAACGTCATACAAAGTTTCAGGTAGGAGATTATGTCATGATTCGGATTCAACCTAAACGGTTTCCCTTTGGGACTATTAGAAATTGCAAGCTCATAGTGTCGGACCATTCAAGGTATTGAAATGGATGGGTCCAAATGCATATGTCATTGACCTTCTTCATGATTATGGTATTAGCTCCTCCTTTAATATAGAGGATCTAGTTGCTTATAAAAGCCTCACAGTTATTCCCGATACCCCTTTTAATGAGCCTTTGCTTAATCCTATTGATGCCCCTTTCCCTACCCCTTTACCCTTAAATTTGCTCTGTGCACATAAAGAATCTATTGATGCTATTTTAAAAGAATAGATTGTTTCTACTAGGAACGGAGGAGTTCATCATTTCCTAGTTCATTGGCGAGGTCGACCAAATTCTAATTGCACATAGATTACTCAAGATGAGCTACATCAACTAGATCCTGAATTACTTAAGTATTATCAGAGCTCTTTAGATTTCCACTCGACCGGGTCGAGTTCTTCTCACTCGAGGGGAGTTGGTGTGAACATAACTTACAAGCCTCTAATTATATGCATGTATGGGAGCAAGAGCAAAAAGAAGACGGCCCAACCTATGGCCTTATGGATAGAGCCTGCTAGTAATTGGGCTTAAAGATTAAGTAAACCCAAGCATTTAATAATTATGATTTTTTTTTTTATGCATCTTGTTGTTTGCTATTTAAGCACTTTTTATGATTATTGTAAGATAGCTTTGAGAATTATAATAAACATGTGTTTCTTTTACACTAGTGCCGACTCCAATTCTGTTTGGTGCTGACTCCAAGCAAACCTTAAGTGCTGACTCTTAGGATTTATCATTTGTTTTGTTATTGATTAATTAACCCATTGAAATATTGTGGTTGTCGTACGTCAATTCTAAGTTTGAAATTATTTGATATAAAACTTTTCTGTGCATAGCACGAGTTAGCGACTAATTCTTTTATAATAATGGAGGTAGGCATTTGTCACTTTTCCATTGCAAAGAATTTGCTTGCCGCTGAAAGAGAGAAAGTCTTGATAAAATAGGACAACATTCATTTGGCGCGCGCTTGGCTAGTTGAATTTATTATCACAGTTGTAATAGTCCTAGACTGCTTTTGATGGATATAAGAATAAATCAAAATCAAAATCAGTCCAATTATTTTGAAATTTTTTATGGACTGATTTTTTATTTTATCTTATATATATATATATATATATTGGACACGTGGGTGATGGAGGATTAGTCCATTATGTTACCGATCTAACGCAATCACTTACGTAATAATTACGTAAGTGATTGCGTTAGATCGGTAACATAATGGACTAATCCTCGATCGCATCATATGTCAACTATAGATCTGTGCTTAGTGCTCAGCACTAAGCACAGATCTATAGTTGACATATGATGCGATCGAGGATCTGTGCTTAGTGCTCAAAACTAAGCACAGATCTGTGCTTAGTTTATTATCCTAATTATTACATGATGAACATGACTCGCATGAAAAAGAGTGTTCGTGATCGGCAGTTTGTCTATTATAAAAAGACCTTGTTCGACCCAAATTCTATAAAAAATAGTCCTATCATAGAGAGAGAGAGAGAGAGAGATGGATTCCATTAGCGCAGGAGTTAAACCTCATGTAGTTTGCGTCCCGGTCCCACTTCAAGGTCACATAAACCCAATGCTCCAGTTAGCAAAACTCCTCCACCGTAAAGGGTTTCACGTAACTTTTGTAAACACAGAGTACAACCACAAACGCTTACTCAGGTCTCGAGGCTCCAACTCTCTCGATGGCTTGCCTGGCTTTCACTTCGAAACCATTCCTGATGGCCTTCCACCCTCAGACGCAGATGTCAGCCAAGACATTCCCTCTCTTGCTGAATCCCTCCCAAAGACTTGCCTTGTCCCACTTTGCAACCTCATTACCAAACTCAACGACACTTCGTATTCGAATGTGCCTCCTGTTACCTGTATTGTCGCAGATGGTTGCATGTCCTTCACTCTTGATGCTGCTGACAAGTTCGGAATTCCATGTGTAGTTTTTTGGACAGCTAGCGCTTGTGGCTTCATGAGCATTATGCATTATCGACATTTCGTTGAACGAGGTTTGGTACCCCTCAAAGGTATTATTTTGTTTAGAAAGATCCGCTCCCGTTCAAATTCTTTTATTTTTTATAAGCTGTAATCAAGTATAACATATAAGCTAAATGTCATCTACTTTACTTTATGTGCTTTACAAGGATTTGATGATTATTGGATTTTTTTTTTTTTTTTTTTTCAATATCACGTGTGTTATATATGAATAAAAAGATAAGGAAATTGCAAATTTTAAATAAGGATGATATCCTAAATTTGTATCATCGTAAATTGACATTGGTATTTGATCTGTAAACATCTATCTTGTTACATTACTAAAATCACATTCAAATGTTATACATGTTAGCTTTGATTTAAAATAAAAAATACAACAGACATGTACGCGGAAAATCTGCAATAAATTTTCTATATGTCTAATTACACCCAATATCTATAAAATTACAAAGGTTTCTCTTTTTACTTCTTTTTTTAATTGAATATTTGTATGCTAGTTCTTAGTATTTTACTTGGAGTATGCTATTCACAATGATCAACACTATGTGCTTCACAGATGCGAGCTATCTAACAAATGGATACTTGGAAACTGTAATAGATTGGATTCCGGGGATGAAAAATATTCGTCTTAAGGATATTCCAAGTTTTGTTAGAATAACAGATGAGAATGACATCATGTTCAACTTCTTCATCCATGAAACAGAAAGAGTTTCAAGAGCTTCAGCTGTCATTATGAACACATTCTACCCCTTTGAAGAGGAAGTGTTGGATGCTTTATCCAACATGCTTCCTTGTATATACTCCATTGGACCACTTGTGTCGTTTGTGGACCAAATTAAGGATAATAACTTGGAATCAATAGGTTCCAATCTATGGAAAGAAGAACCAGGGTGTGTGGAATGGCTAAATTCAAAAGAACCCAACTCTGTAGTGTATGTAAATTATGGTAGTATAACTATCATGACACCTCAGCAACTCATTGAGTTTGCTTGGGGGTTAGCAAATAGTGAAAAACCCTTCTTGTGGATTATAAGGCCTGATCTTGTTGGAGGTGATTCAGCTATTATTCCTTCTGAATTTGTTACCGAAACTAAAGATAGAGGCATGTTAGCAAGTTGGTGTCCTCAAGAACAAATCCTAAAGCACCCATCAATTGGGGGTTTTTTAACACATAGTGGGTGGAATTCAACACTTGAGAGTGTGTGTTGTGGAGTTCCAATGATCTCTTGGCCCTTCTTTGCCGATCAACAGACGAATTGTCGATACTGTTGTGTTGAATGGGGCATTGCGATGGAGATAGATAATAATGTTCAAAGAGATGAAGTGGAGAAGCTAGTGAGAGAATTAATTGACGGTGAAAAAGGTAAAGAAATTAAGAAGAAGGTAATGGAGTGGAAAACAAAAGCCGAGGATTCCACCAAACTTGGTGGTTCTTCATACCAAAACTTGGATAAGTTGATTGCTGAAGTTCTTTTAGCTAGAAATGTTTAAACCAAACAAGCAAGACTTTCTACTTTTCAATGCACATGTACTCCCAATCTCATTTGCTAAATAAAATCATTTTAAATATTTATTTAAAATTTATTCCCATATTTATTGCAATAAATTCAAATTAATTGTGTGGTTTGGTTAAATTAATGTTCTATTAAGTACTGTTGTCTATGTAAATAAAGGGCCTTTATATGTTTACAATATAAATTTACATTATTAACACACAAAAAGTGGCAAATGTTGTACACATTTACAAAAATATGTACAACATTTGTCACTAATTTCTATGTCTCTACAATTAATATAAATTTACATTGTACCGTAGAATGGGAAGAGAGAGAGAGAGAGAGAGAGAGAGAGAGAGAGAGAGAGAGAGAGAGAGAGAGAGAGAGAGAGAGAGAGAGAGAGAGAGAGAGAGAGAGAGACGTTTTTGAGTATGCATCTTCACTTACTACAACATTATAACAAAATGTATTTTTAGCAACAAAACTTAGTGAGGAAATATTTTTTGTCGCTAAAATTAGAGATTTAGCTACGAAATATGGATTTCGTCGTTAATAATGAAAAAAATTAAAATATTTAGTGACAAAAAGTAATTTTCGTCGCTATTGTTGATTTGAAACAAGGACGCCAACAGGGAAAAAATATGCGCGAACTTAATTAATCTATAGTGACGAAATATTTCATCGCTAAAAGTTGAGATTTCTAGTGACAAAATATTTCTTTGCTATAGATGTTGCTTTGAACAGTATTAGCAACGAAATGAATTTCGTCACCAAAGATAACCAATAGTAACGAAACTAAATCATCGCCAAAAGTCCAATGCATATAAATTGGCAGCTTTAGCGACGGAATCATAATTTGTAACAAAAAAGTTAGAAATAGTGATAAAATAAATTTCGTCACTAAAGAGTACAGCTTAAATGGGTTAAATTTCAGCAAAAAATTTTCCTTTCCCACATAAAATTTCATTTCTCCCACCCACTCAATTAAAAAATTTTCAGCCCTCCCTCCCTCATTATCACTCATTCCCTAACACAAACACAAACTCAAATACAAAAAACAAACACACACATACCTCTATCTCTCTCTCTCTCTCTCTACCAAATCTCTCCTCCCTCTTAGTCTCTTGGTTAGCTTCTACTAGATTTTCAGTTATCAAACTCTTATCCATGGTTTGACTTCTCCTAACATGAATCTAAGGTAAAATCTCCATAACCCACCTAATATCTTTGGGTTTTTATCCTATATTGTTAGGAATGCTCTTTATGTTGTTTTGTATTAAAAGTAGTTTGTTGTGTTTGTTGGTACATTTAAAATATTATTGGAGGTTTCTAATTTAATGGAGTGAAATGGATTTTGTTGTTTGGCAAGTATGTGAGTTGGGTTTCTTAAGAAATCATTTGGTTTTCTGATTTATTTGGGAGATTGAGTTAATTTTAGAAAAAGGATTTCCTTGCATTTTAAAATGTCTTTGGCATATGTGGTTGTGATTGTGGTGTTAAATATAAATTTGTGCAAGTAATATGAACACATGTCTTTTGCTTACCAAGTGTTTGACAAATTACCTATATGAGTTACAATATGGATTTTTTGTTTGGCAACCATGTGAGTTGGGTTTTTTGAGAAATCATTTGGGTTTTGATTTATATGAGAGATTGGGTTAATTTTAGAAAAAAGGTTTCCTTACATTTTGAAATGTCTTTGGCATATGTGGTTGTGATTGTGGTGTTAAATATAAATTTGTGCAAATAATATGAGCATGTGTCTTTTGCTTACCAAGTGTTTGAAAAACTGCTTATATGAGTTATAAAATGGATTTCGTTGTTTGGCAACCATGTGAGTTGGGTTTCTTGAGAAATCATTTGGGATTTTGATTTATATGAGAGAATGGATTAATTTTGAAATGTCTTTGTCATATGTTGTTGTAATTGTGGTGTTAACTATAAATTTGTGCAAGTAATATGAGCATGTGTCTTTTGCTTACCAAGTGTTTGACAAATCTCCTATATGAGTTATGAAATGGATTTTATTGTTTGGCAACCATGTGAGTTGGGTTTCTTGAGAAATCATTTGGGTTTTTAATTTATATGGGAGATTGGGTTAATTTTAGAAAAAGGGTTTCCTTGCATTTTGAAATGTCTTTGGCATATGTGGTTGTGATTGTGGTGTTAACTATAAATTTGTGCAAGTAATATGAGCATGTGTCTTTTGCTTACAAAGTGTTTGATAAATTGTCTATATGAGTTATGAGATTGAATTTCTTAACTTGTATTGTGATGATTGTTATATGGGGTTATGGGTTGTAATCCTAGTTGTTTATATGTACTAAGATGTGTAGCTTTAAGGTTTAATCAAGTCTCAAAGCTTTTGGCATAGGGTTAAAATTATAGTATTTTTCTTTTGAGACTTTATACAGATTTGAGTCAAATGCACTACGTGATTTTTAATAAATTATAGAAAAATTATTTTGAACTAAATTTTTGACGGTACATACTAAACATATAAGGGCTTCTCTATATATAATTTCAAGCTTTTTGGATAAAACTAAGTGGACCAAACGAATTTTTAAAAAGAGTTGACCTGTTGCAAATTTAATCAGAAAGTATGATTAGAATATTGAGACTACAAGGAATTTACTACAAGATTTTATTGTATGGTCTTTCTTGTAAATTCATATGTGCTTTCTTTGACAAGTGTTTTACTTTGGCTAATTTTATCATGGTTTGGTAATGACATGCTTTGTATTAAGTTGGTAAATGCACATTGTTTGTGGTAGGGAAATAAAAGGTTTTCGTTGTGTTAAAGCCTATAAGTTTCTTGTATGCTTTGGATAGGGGTATTCGTCTTAGGATGGTAAAGTTAGGCTTTAGGGCCTTAGGTTTTGATTGAGTTATATTTTGGTTGATTACCTTTTTTTTTTCAATACTTGAAGCATTTGGAGGTCTTGGTGGTGTGGAGAGGTGAGTATATGATATTTTGATGGTTTGGGAGCTATGAACTTGTTTTAAAACAAATGGGTAATGAAGTGTTAACCATGAAAGTTTAAGTGCTTTGAGGATTTGCTTTTTGCACATAAAGTGTTTGATATATTACCTCAATGAGTTATGAAGTTGGGTTTAATTGTTTGTTGTTGATTATTTAATTTGAAGTTGGATTATGTGAGATATATATATATATATATATATATGTATGTATGTATGTGTATGTATATTAAATTTGTGAAATCTGAAATTTTGTTTAAATTATTTTGCTCTAGAGGTGAGTATGTGATATTTTGCTAGTTTGGGTGCTATGAACTTGTTTTAAAACATATGGGTTATGATGTGTTAACCATGAAAGTTTATTTGCCTTGAGGTTTTGCTTTTTGCATATCAAGTGTTTGATATATTACCTCAATGAGTTATGAAGTTGAGTTTAATTGTTTGTTGTTGATTATTCAATTTGAAATTGGACTATGTGATATATATATATATGTGTGTGTGTGTGTGTGTGTGTGTGTGTGTGTGTGTGTGTAAAATTGTGTGTTTCAATAAATTTTTTTTCCATTTGTATGTTTTTCATAGGAATTTGTATGTTTTATGTCTTGATTAAAAGAAAAATAATTTTAATGTGAGTCATTCTGATTCCAAATCAATTGTAACATCACAAAGGTTAGAACCAAGGGCATTACGGTACTTTTGCACACGTGATGCCTCTGACATTGTAGCCTTACATGTTTACCATTCCTAAGGATAATTTTTCTATGATTTAAGAGTGGATAAGACCAGATGACAAGATTGGTCCAACCCATAACCATACTAGAGGCACCATCCATTGGCGCCATTAAAGGACTAAGACAAAACGGGCCTCTTAAGAAGCACGGCTTGCAGGGTGAGATGAGCATTAACAGGGCTCAAATGTCATGCCAGCCCACCAAGGACAATGTTAGAGTACTCTCATTGGCTAGCTGGCTATCCATGTAGACCTAGTGCAGTTATGTGAAAATTTTATTCTCAAATATTGTAAATTATCCATTAAGTTTAAGTTTAGGCAAAGAAATTAAATTTCTAGAAATTAAAGGAACATAAAATATTTGTACAAATCTAAATTATGATTTGTATCTAGAAAAAAATTATAGGTCCCAATGGTTACAATTGATGCTTTGACTTGATTTCCCATCAACCAAAAATTCTTGTTTGTATTTATGGTCTTAATTGAAAGGAATTTGTGCATCATATTTGAAACATGATTTGCAACCCTAGAGCCAAGCTACCAAGTATTAGAAGAAATTTTAGTTAGTTTGATTCAAAACATATAGAAAAAGAAAACCTTTAACATGTGAATTCAACCGAAATTCCAAACCTATGAGAAACAAAAAAATAGAGAAAACAAAATGCCAAAAGAAAAACAATCACATGCACAAGATAGTATTTACGTGGTTCGGCAATTTGCCTACGTCCACGGAGTTGTATGGATTTCACTATTATCAAAGAAAATTACAATGTGTGGCTACAATGTTTTTCTTTCTAAAAAACAACAACAAGACAAAACCTTAATCACAAAAAAAAGAAAAAAAAAAAGCGGCTTTTATATCCTGCACACAGGATTCACAATGGGCTACAAAACGGGCCAAAAATTTTTTGTCGGTCCAAGCCCCCGCTCCATGTACTAAGCCTCAATAAATCTCCCATTAAAAACCACACAACATTATTCAGGTCAGATCGGGTCATCAACCGGATCAAATCATGCCTGACGACGATTTTTCATGGAATAAAATTCATCCATTATCATCTCTATAGTGAAATTCCCTGCAATTTCCTTCTCTATATAAACTATCATATTATCTGCCAAAAACTCATCCTCCATTCTATTGCGAAGTCTTATTTTTAACAACTTCATAGCTGAGAAAGCTCGTTCTGTAGTTGTTGTAGAAACTGGAAAGGTCAACACAAGACGAATAAGTCTATCAATCAAAAAATAGATTTTAGACTTTCCTGAAATTTTTAATCCCCTACATAGCTCAGAAATTGTACTCATATTCTGAAAATCTGGATGTTTTATCACATCAAGCTCATAATGTTGCAATTGAGACTCCAAAAGTTCTTGTTCATGTTTAGTTAAATCTTGAGGATAATATTTCTTAACCAAATTGTATATATGAATAATTTTGAATAATCTAAAAGCATCCTTGGGATTTAAAGCTGAACTAAGAATGACAAATTCTGTTGTTAGCTCACAAAATCTACTTTTTAATTCTTGCAATTGAAAGTCTATTGCAACTGTAAATATGCCAATTCTAAAATGATGTTCAATTGTTGACTCTTCATCTTGACGACGATATCTACCTCGACCTTTAGTGTAACGAGCATTCATATTAGGAATATCAATTTCATGTTACTCACAAAATGATATAACACTAGCAAGTAAAGGCTCTCATCCATCATCTTTCAACTTTTGAATAAGTGATTTTGTAGTTGAAACTAAATGCATGGCATTTAAAAGGTCTTGAGAACGTTGTTGCAAAGCTTGACAAAGAACATTAGTAATTCTCATTATCTCTTTCATCAAATGCAAGATTAAAATAAATTCAAATGATGTTAATACATGATAAGCTCCCTCGGCATCACCGCGTTGATTATAGTTAGCCCCTTCCTCAGAGATAGTGTTGTAACTTTGCAAGTAGTATCAAACATTTTAATCAAACTACAAATAGATTGAAAATGAGATCTCCACCTAGTATCTCCAGCTCGTTGCAAAGTACCAATCTGGTTTGCAGCTCTTCCAGTCTCAATTTCATTAGAAGCAATCATATTCTCAACTTGTTTTGCATGAGTATGTTGCAATTCATCATTACGCTTACCAGAACCAACAACAATATTAATAATATTAACCAAATGATCAAAGAACTGATGAACATCTTTACTTCTCTAGATGCTGTAACTAGAGCTAATTGCAACCTATGAGCCATACAATGTACATAATAAGCATATGGGCAATCTTTAAGAAAAAGAGCTTGTAATCCATTCCATTCACCACACATATTACTAGCCCCATCATATCCTTGATCTCGAATATTTTCAATGTGGAGGTTGTAATGAGAAAGGACAGCACATATCTCATTCTTTAAAGTCAATGCAGTAGTGTCTCTAACTTGCACAACATGAAAGAAACGCTCTTTAATGAAACCTTTTTTATCAACAAACCTCAAAATGATGGCCATTTGCTCTCTCTTCGACTCATCCCGGGCTTCATTAACAAGAATGCAAAATTTTGCATCCCCATTTCTTCACGAATAGCATTTCGCACATTACTAGCAAAAATATGCAAAATCTCCTTTTGAATTGTGGGTGATGCATATTTGGCATTTCCATGAGCATTTTCCAAGACAACACTTGCTACTTTGTCATTGAAAGTTGATGTGAATTTTATCAATTCAATAAAATTACCTCTATTTTTTGAATCAAGGCTTTCATCATGACCTCTAAAAGCACAAGCTTGGAATGCTAGCCATTAAGCACACTCTATTGAGGTTTTGAGCCACAACCGATTATTCTCTAATTCTTTTGACGTTTGTTTCTCAATTAGCTTGTTAATATGTCGTGAATAATTCTTTAAATCCTCGCAACATTTCACAGCAATTTTATGTGGGGAGTTTGGTTCTTTCCCTACATGACGAATTAAAGGACAATTCATTCCATCTTTCACCTTTTTCCAATTATTAAAACCTGTTGAAATGAATGCATCTGATCCGGGACGACCTATTGGTTTCTTACTAAAAAGGTAGCAAGGTAGACAATATATTACATCCATTGAAGGTGTGAATTCCAACCAATCCTTATGTGAGTCAAACCATGAAAGTTGAAATCAACGATGATGAGTATCATCATTGTATGAATAGTCTATATTTTTAGGTTGATATGGACCTTCTTTGAGATAAGCTCGCCGAATTTCATCTTGTTTGTTGATAGGGAATTCACATATTTGTTTACGTGATCCTGGATCACGATCTATCTTTCAAATTGAAGTTTTGGACATTTAGGAGGGTGTTCATCAAGCATTGAAGTATTAACATTTGTTTCTACAGCCACAGGTATCCTAATTTCTGAATTGCTAACATCTTTTTTCTTAAAGAATGCATTAATTTTTTTTCATTTGCTCATAATTCTTTTAGCTTTAAGAATATGACTAAAAAATTAACCTGAAAAGAATTTTAAAAAAAAAATTTAATTAGAAATTTTTACTTAGTTATATGAATGTTATTCAAGTTAAGGACGATAACTTGTGTTGCTTGCTAATCAAGTTAAGGACGATAACTTGATATCAATATGTTCCTATCTATGGAAGAAGAATCAGGGTGTGTGGAATGGTTAAATACAAAAGAACCTAACTCAGTAGTGTATGTAAATTATGGTTGTATAATTGTCATGACGCCTCACCAACTCATTGAGTTTGCATGGGGATTAGCAAACAGTGAAAAACCCTTCTTGTGGATTATAAGGCCTGATCTTATGGGAGGCAATTCAACAATTTGTTGCCAAAACTAAAGATAGAGGCATGTTAGCAAGCTGGTGTCATTAAGAAAAATCCTAAAACACCCATCAATAGGGTGTTTTTTAACACATAGCGGGTGGAATCCAACACTTGAAAGTGTGTTGTGTTGTTCCAATGATCTCTTGGCCTTTCTTTGCTGATCAACAGACGAATTGTCAATACTGTTGTGTCGAGTGGGGCATTGGGATGGAGATAGATAATAATGTTTAAAGACACAAAGTGGAGAAACTTGTTAGAGAGATAATGGACGGTGAGAAACTTGTTCTCTTAACTAGAAATGTTTGAACCAGACATAGAAGGCTTTCTAGTTTTTAATGAACTAGTACTCCGAGTCTCATTAATATGCTAAATAAAATCATTTTAAATATTTATATAGAATTTATTCCTATTTTTGTTGCAATAAATTCAAAATAATTGTGTGATTTGGTTAAATTAATGTCCAATTATTAAGTACCGCTATGTATATAAATGACATATATATATATATATCTATATATATATTTGTGTGTGTAAAATTGTTTTTTTTTTTTAATAAATTTTTTGGGTAAAATACTATTTTGGTCTCCAAACTTTATCAAAAATTTATTTTTTGTCCATAATTTTAAAAAGTTCATTTTTTGTCCCTAAACTTTTGAAACGACCATTTTTCATCCCTAATCTATAGAAAGGGTTTTACTTTCTGTCTTTAAAATCTTTTTTTACACATAAATTATTGGAAAAAGATTTTTTTTTGTCCCTATTTTTAAATTGAAAAAAAAAAAAAAAAAAAAAAAAAAAAAAAAAAAAAAAAAAAAACTCCTTACAAAGTTTAAGGATGAAAAAAAAAATAACATTTTAAAATTTGAGGACAAAAAACAAACTTTTGGCAATGTTTAGGGCTTGTTCAGTAAGAGAGTTCAAACAATAGTTTTCAATGTTTAAACATTGAAAAATGTGGGCCAAAAAAAAAAAAAAAAACACTTTTGTTATGAGATTTCTTTTAGCAGTATTTGAGTTATGTTTCTCATTTTAAGGTGTTTGAACATTGAATTTAGAAAACTATTAGTTTTCAGTTTTCAAATAACATTGCTCAATGACACTTTTGTAAATATGTTAAAAACTGTAGGTCCCACCTAATTAGACCACATGAGGGAACTTTCTCTCTCTTCAGATAAAATAGTCTTAAAAAAAACACACACACACACACACACACACATATACACATACCAAATATACAATTATGTTTTTTCACAATTTAAAATATAAACATGGCACCAAACACATTTTTTGCATTATGAATACTTTAAACATGTATTTTCACAGCACTTTTTAAACCTAGTTTTCACATCATTTTGAATAACAATACTTGAAATTTGCTACCAAACAGGCCCTTAGAGACCATAATAGTATATTACCAATTTTTTTTTTCCACTTGTATGTTTCATGTTTTGTTTATTAAAAGAAAAATGATTTTTAGTGACAAAAATCATGGTGACCGGAGCATGAAGCCCTCACAAAAATATGTTCTCGTGAGAGAGAAATACCACCCTCACAAATATTGCATGACATTGCGAAACATTTGTAAAAAAAAGAACAAAAAAAAAAAAAAAACCAACATAGATATCATTCCCAAAGTTGAGCCAAATATCAAAACCATTCAATGAAAATGCAACAAATCGCCTCACATCCTCAAATCCAAAAAAAAAAAAAATTTACCTACACCTTGAAGGAAAAGACCAAAATGAGAGGGAAGACCTTTGAAACTAGAAAA
This sequence comes from Quercus glauca, assembly GCA_023736055.1. NCBI lineage: Eukaryota > Viridiplantae > Streptophyta > Magnoliopsida > Fagales > Fagaceae > Quercus > Quercus glauca. Next base: position 25,984,317 of record CM043325.1, on the reverse strand, counting down.
ATAGAGTTATTGGGTGATTTTTCTATGAGTTCAAACGTGGCTCATGGTATTCATGATCCACTTTGAAAGTAGCTCATTATAAGCATGAACTACTTTGAACGCTTTCATGCCTACCATATGCAGGGCCCGCAAAAAATAATTTGAGGTCTAAGGCAAAAATTTAAAGGGGGTCTTTTTATATCTAAATATCACTTAAATGATATTTATTTTATTTCAAATCTATTATTAATTCTTAATAATTAATAAGACTAATTCACCCAAAGTGAGAAAGAAATACTTATAATGTATGTTTTACAAATTGACAAGTCATCAATAAATAAAAGTTATTCAAAACATTCATTTATTATATTGTTGGAGTGGCACCAATCATATTTCTGCCACATGTAAGTTTTTTTTTTTTTTTTTTTTCATAAAATTTGTATTAATTTTTGCATTTTTATTCACTTAATGTTGAATTGGTGATTGTGTTGTATTTCTATTAATTCATAATTTTTTTTTTTGGTGTGGAGAAGATGTTAAAGAATTACAATTTTTACTATAAAAAACTTACAAACTGATGTGACATTTCAATAAAAAATAAATAAATATTGAATTACTTATTATGATCGAACAAATCAATTTATAAGATCTGTGTGATAAAAAATAAAAAATATGCAAGTTACACACTCTTTTTTTAATTAGAAAAAAAAAAATTTACTGCCCCCATTTTAAATTGGGGCCTTTCTATGCTAGGGGGCCTTAGGCCATGGCTTAAATAGCCTAGGCCTAGGGCCGCCCCTGACCATATGCACCACTTTAAGAGCTTTTTGTAAGTTGTAAATTCATATTTTCTTATTATTTTGGACAGATTAACAAAACCTGAAGAATTTCATTTTTCGAAGACTCTGATTGAACTATGAAGGGCCTTGGAAACCTTGGTTCAAGAAAGTAAAAGCCTTGTCATAACCCCATATCTCATGATTTGAGGCGATCCATGATTTAAGCCTTGTCATAACCCCATATCTCCTGTGTGCTGAGGGCCTTTCTGCTCTCATTCATCAAGCAGCCAGGAATCAAGCTCTCAATGGCATTTCTATTTGTCAGGGCTGTCCCACAATCACTCACCTCTTCTTTGCAGACGATAGTCTGCTCTTTTGTAAGGCCAATACTACTGAATGCCTGGAGCTTATTAACATTTTTAATGCCTATGAAAAAGCCTCAGGTCAGAAAATCAATGCCGATAAGTCATCAGTCTTTTTTAGTCCGAATACCACTCCGGAGAGTAAGGATGAAATCCTTAGTATTCTCGGCCCTATGCAAGACACTAGGCATAAAAAATACCTTGGTCTCCCATCCTTGATTGGGAAATCAAAAATGCAGGTTTTTGCGGAAATAAAAGAGAGAGTGGGGAAGAAGCTGGCTGGTTGGAAAGGCAAATTACTTCCAATTGGGGGTAGAGAAATCCTCATTAAAGCCGTCGCACAGGCTGTCCCAACATACACCATGAGTTGTTTCCAATTGCCTAAAACGTTGTGTGATGATCTTGAACGGATGATACGGAATTTCTGGTGGGGGCAAAGGAATCAAGAAACAAAATTGGCTTGGGTGAGTTGGAAGAGGATGTGCAAGTCCAAACTCTTTGGGGGTATGGGATTCCAGAATCTCCAGGCCTTTAACTTAGCTCTATTAGCCAAGCAGGGGTGGCGTATACTCTCAAACCCCAACTCCTTAGTGGCACGGGTCTACAAAGCAAGATATTTCCCCCATGATGATGTCCTAAACTCTAAAAAAGGCAGCAATCCAAGTTTTGCATGTAGGAGCATTCATAATAGCTTGGAAGTTTTAAAAAGGGGCACTCGTTGGAGGGTGGGTAATGGTAAACGAATCCACATTTGGGAGGATAGATGGCTGCCAACAAAGTCCACTCACAAGGTAATCTCCCCTCCCAAACATTTCGACAACTTCCCAATGGTCTCTTCTCTCATTGACAACGATACTAAATAGTGGAAACTAGACCTTGTGAAGTCCTTGTTCCTCCCTTTTGAAGCCTCCACCATCCTTAGTATCCCTATCAGCTTTAGCGTTTCGGAGGATAGCTTGATCTGGTTGGGAAACAAAAATGGTTCGTTTACTGTTAAAAGTGCTTACTACATTGCTGTCAAGCTGGTTGAACATGGTGAGCACATGGAAGGCACTTCTGACTGCTCTGCCTTGCCACTTTGGAGGAAAATTTGGCAGCTCAAGGTCCCTCCTAAGGTTAAGATTTTTGCTTGGCGTGCCTGCATGAATGGTCTTCCTACTTTGTATAACCTCTGCTGCAGAGGCTTAAATTCCGCTGGATTTTTCTCTTTATGCGATAAATGCATGGAAACCACTAATCATGCTCTCATTCACTGTGTGCACGCTAAGGCCACTTGGGCTTTGTGGCTGGACTGTCCTTTTAATTTTGCTAGCACAGATATGGACATTTTAGATATTGCAGGTCAGATTCTTGAAAAAGGAACCTCTAAGGACCTAGACACCTTCTTCATGACTGCTTGGTCCATTTGGGGTAATAGGAACCAAGCTATACACAATGATGATGGGATTACCCCAATGCAGGTGTGGGACTCAGCCAGGAGAGCTTTACTCGACTTCAATAATGCCTCTGCTCAATCCATCTTTTTCTCCCCTGCCTCGCAGCACAAGTGGACAGGCCCCCCCCCCCCCTCAGGTTTCTTTAAGATTAATGTGGATGGTGCTACCTCGGCAAATGGTGGGAACTCTTATGTAGGTGTTATCATCAGAGACTGCACAGGTTTCCCACTTGTCTAAGCAAGCCTCTTCCATCAGATTTCTCTGCCGAGGTGACCGAAGCCTATGCACTCCTCCAAGGTGTCCTGTTTGCATTAGAAATGCAGGTATCATGCGCCATTTTTGAGTCGGATGCACTATCAGTAATCCAAGCCTTTCTACGGACTGCACAGGTAGTGATTTTGGTCATATCATCCATGACATCCAGTCTTCCTTGAATTCCTTCTCTTGCTATTCATTCAAGCACTTGAAAAGGACCGGCAACAGAGCATCGCATGTATTAGCCAAAGAAGCAAAAATCTCTGGGCTACCTCAGGTTTGGAAGGGTGTCACTCCTCTTCCCATCCAGCAAATCATTAAAGAGGATGCTATGTAATTTTTTTGGTTGTATTTGTCTGGATTTCTCTTGCTTTGTTGTACTTCGTTTTCAAGTTGGAATGTTATTTCTTCCAAGTTCCCCATCAAAAAAAAAAAAAAAAAAAAGCAACAAAATTTTATTCACAAAAATTACGGCCAGCAAAATATTGCAGCTTGTTATCTCTCTCTCTCTCTCTCTCTCTCTCTCTCTCTCTCTCTCCGTGGAAACGAAAACAGAGAAAAAACAGAACGGTTTTAGACCCCTTAAACCACAACCAGATTGCGTAGCCTAGTTAATTAGCCAAGTTTTTACTTAGTCAAATTAAGTAGTTCTAGGTTAAAGCAATCAAATAATCATATCAAAAATATAATGCAGCGGAATAAAAAATAACACAGTGATATGATCACCCAGGAAAACCAAACCGGTAAAAAACCTGGGGAGGATTTTACCCACCGATCCTCAAGGCAAAACGGAATCCACTAGGAAAGAATTGAAGTTCTTACAAAAGGACTTACAAGCTCCCCGCTTGACTTCCTAATGCTACCCACCAGTAAAACTTCTTGACACGACCACGCACAGGCTCCGAGTCCACAGACTACTTCTTTCTTTGAATTCCTCAATCAGCTACAAGCATCCACGCTTGATATTCTTTAAGCTTCAAAGGCAGCAACGTGGCTAGGGTTTGCCTTATATACCTAGGGCAAAAACATAAAACCCTAAACATTTAAAGAGTTAGGGCTGAGTTGGAAATTCTGCAGAAAACGCATCTGGGCCGATTTTCGATCGATCGAGTCTAACCTTTGATCGATCGAGCCAGGCTATGCCCCAATGCATCTGCAGTCACTCGATTCCAACTTTACAATATTTTATCAACTTTGAGCAAGCCTAAACAAGACTAAGTACATTGTTTTGATCATGGTTTGCCAACATTACAAATTAGAGTTCTAAATACATAAATTCCTAAACCTTTAGAACCTAACACATAAATTCCTAAACCTTAAGCAGTTCTAGGTTAAAGCAATCAAATAATCATATCAAAAATATAATGCAGCGGAATAAAAAATAACACAGTGATATGATCACCCAGGAAAACCAAACCGGTAAAAAACCTGGGGAGGATTTTACCCACCGATCCTCAAGGCAAAACGGAATCCACTAAGAAAGAATTGAAGTTCTTACAAAAGGACTTTCAAGCTCCCCGCTTGACTTCCTAATGCTACCCACCAGTAAAACTTCCTGACACGACCACGCGCAGGCTCCAAGTCCACGGACTACTTCTTTCTTTGAATTCCTCAATCAGCTACAATCACCCACGCTTGATATTCTTTAAGCTTCAAAGGCAGCAACCAAGTTGATCATCAAGATGTTGAAGTAATCTCAATCTTGAAAACCCTAAGCTTTGTGTAAAGGAAAGCTCATCTAGATCTCACAAGAGATTTACACAAAATCGCAATGTATAAGCAACAATACAACTTGTGCAACTCTTAAAAACGTGGCTAGGGTTTGCCTTATATACCTAGGGCAAAAACATAAAACCCTAAACATTTAAAGAGTTAGGGCTGAGTTGGAAATTCTGCAAAAAACGTATCTGGGCCGATTTTTGATTGATTGAGTCTAACCTTCGATCGATTGAGCCAGGCCGAAATGCCCCAATGCATCTGCAGTCACTCGATTCCAACTTTACAATATTTTATCAACTTTGAGCAAGCCTAAACAAGACTAAGTACATTGTTTTGATCATGGTTTGCCAACATTACAAATTAGAGTTCTAAATACATAAATTCCTAAACCTTTAGAACCTAACAAACTCCCCCTTTGGCAATCCGTGACAAAACACAAAAAGCTCAAAGTTTACAAGTAAACAGCCCTTTACAAAAAAAAATGCTCGTAAACTCAAATTCAATCCTAACTACTATCCATCAGTTGCAAGTGTAGACAGCAGCTCAATTGAATCAACTTGTATAATCCTGTAACACTCAACAAACGCATAAACGCATGTGTGACAGAAAAACAGTAAATCAACAAAAATAAATTCTTGATTTCACATAGCACAAAATAAAGACATATACCAATGAAAAACTCATAAGTATAAATCAATAAGAAGTGAAACAAGAAACATAAATAAAAACATAAGTAACCTAACTCTCCCCCTAAGTTAGATACAACAAAAAGTTTTTATTTTCTTCCCTTTCAAAAATAATTTCAACTCCCCCTAAACAAGACAAACATGATTCCCATAAATCAATAATTTCTCCCCCTTTTTGTCACGTATTGACAAAGACAACTCATACAAAGAGTAAACAGTCAACATACGCAAGAAAGGATAAGAGAAAATAGAGAATCAAGGGGAACACAAAACAATTCAACTCTATAGAAAATAGAGACAGCTCCCCCTGCGAAGAGCAACAACTCCCCCTAAGAACCACAAAGGTTAAAAAAAATTCCCTCCTATAAAAATAGGAAAAACAAAATATGTTTTGGGAAAACAGATTTGGGGAAAATAAAGGGGTGGGGAACAGCAGCAGTAGCAGTAGCAGGATCAGGAATATCCTCACCAACAGGACCAAAGTTAAAAACACACAAACCAAAGTTAAAAACTAAGGTGAGGATACACATGAAGAAAAAATATTCTCTCTTTCAATAAAATGCAAACATGGCATTATGTGACCCATAAACAGTTGCATGAGTAGAGAAAATATTTGCACATTGATTATCCATCATATCTCTTAAGAAAAATATTTTCTGCAGTTCACACATTAAAAAAGGCATATACTAGACATTACATCGCTCAAAAATTAATCAATCAATTTTTTGATCAAGTTGAGTACCCAATGTAGCAAAGTGTATGCATGCTATGTGTAAAAACAATGAGAGATATGACTGCAAAACTGCAAGATGGATACAGAAATCAATGCAATACATGTGAATCTTAAACACAAACCAAGGGCAGACTGCAAGTTAGCACAAAAACAATATAGAATAAAAATCTATATGATGCATGAACAAATTCAATGCCATGATGCATGTACTAATGCAGTAAAACTAAATTCAATTGAGATCAAATTGACAAAATTGGCTCGAGCAAGGAGTTTCTAACAAAAACCCCAAAAATTTGAAAACCACTTGTTGAATTTTTAAACACATTGATGAATTGAGCATCACATAACACAACTCACAGAGTATAATGCTTAATTACATCCAAACAACAAGCCAATTTCATCAAATTCAACTCAATTTCACAAAAGCCCCAATTCGGATCAAGAACAAACCCTTTTTTTAAAAAAACCTGATTCGCGACTTTCGATTGATCGAAAAATACATTCGATCGATCGAATGAAATAGTCATTTTTAAAAAAATTAAAGCACTTTTTCGATCGATCGAAAATCAGAATGGATCGATCGAACTGGGCAGAAGCTCACAAAATTTTTGAGAAAAAACACAGTTTTGAAAACAACTCCTCAAAGCATTAAACAACGAAAATAAAATGCATGAGTATGAGATTGAATGCTTTTTCAAAAACCCAAAATTTAAACCCAATTTTCTCAAAAAAAAAAGTTTCAATCATTTTCCCATTGAATTTTCTTAAGCAACAAATATGCTGTGCACAAATCTCAAGATATTTTCAAAATTTTCAAACTTGAAACACATTTTGCATTAAAATCAAGGAACTTTTAATCTTGGATGGCCACAACAAAATCACACACAATATAATGTATCAAGTTTAGCAAAGAGTAACTTGTGTAGTGTGTGCAACTAGCAAAAGCTTGAGATACATGTGAGGTGATATGTGAATAGTAATCAATCACAAAGTCTACAAAATTCATCACATAGAATTTAAAAGAGACTATCACCTAAAGAGTTACATCATATAACTCTCACATCTCCTAGAACAAAAGCTTGCAATCATGTAAGTTTCTTGCATTTTTGCCTCTTATTTATATGAATTGGCATTCAGCCTAATAGTACACACCGGTTTGAATTAAGTGAATTGGCATCAAGCCTAATAGTACACACCAGTTTTAATTTAATTGAGGCTACACCTTATGCTCTTTTTGTGCATGTGCTACACTTTCTCGAGTACAAAATCTTATGATATGCACTAAGGTGTTCATGATTGGCTAGTGAACAGTGGTGAGATGGTTATTTATGCCTTTTTCAAAAGGATCAAGTCCAACAGTCAAAGACATATGACTTCAAGATTAAGACAAAGTGATTAACACCATAAACATCTTTCCCACACAACATGCATTACAAAACTTAAACTCGTAAAGTGCAATAAAATAAGCTCATCCAAGCTAAACACGGTACATAAACATGTTATGTAAAGATAATATGGCCAATCCTTGATTATAAATCCAAGATCTATAATACAAAACACAAAAATCTTTTTGGTTTTAACAAATGTTATAACCACTTGTTGAGATTTTGAAAAAATTTATGACAAAAAACAAAAAACACATATTATGCTAAATGATCAATGCAAATGCAATGCATGACAGTACTTAACTAAGCTATAGAGGGTACACAAACAAGAAATATAAATTTCTTAATTAACCCATGAGTACATGTACAAACTAGTACATAAAGTCAAAAATAGCTTAGCACATTTATAACACATGCTATTCAAGTTTCACCACAATGTCAAGCATGTTCTAAATCAAGAGAGATATTAAAACTCATGTAATACTCAAGAAAAATAAAACAAGACACAAAATAAAATATTTTTGTCTTTTTGAAATTATTCAATGTTTTTGGATTTTTTTTTTAATAAAAAAAACTAAAAAACAAAACAACCAAAAACAAAAACATGACATGTTCCACAAACAATAGAAAGAATTAAAACAGGGACAAGTCAGCAACACTCACCTTAAAGGATCTTTTCTCATCCATATAGCACAAGTCTTCGGCTTTGTAGGTGAAAATCCATGAGAAGCAGAGTGTATTTAAGGAATTACACCAATCTTCTGAGACAGACTAAAATCCTGCAAATTCCTTTCACAAGCCAACAAGCTTAAATTTTTCAAAAGCATATGAAACAATTTATATGGACTTATGGCAGGAGAAATATCATCACATATCCTAGATTGACATACAGAATGCTTAAATTTCAACTTATGACAATTAAGACGAATGTGACCAGAGACACCACAAAAGTGACAAACAGGAACAAATTTAGGAATATCAGTATTCCTAACAGCAAATCTAGTCTCAGATTTTGGTTTTTGCCTCAAAAAAGAGCAATTTGGTCTAATATAACCAACAACACCACAATGGTGATAGGTAGGCACAAAAACAGATTTATTATGCTCTCTAACAGTAAGTTTAGACTTAGGTTTAGAAACTTCAGCGTTAACATCAGAACTGTTACCTTTGTCTAAACTAGCACAATAAGCCTTTTCTTTATTATTCCTCTTGAAGGGAGGGATATAAACTTTCTCAGTTTTAGGCTTAAGAGAAACAGAAACACTTTTGTTATCAACAGCAGGCTTGGTATTAGTCAAATTTTTAATTTTAACTTTAAATTCAACTAATTCTTGTTCCAAGCTTTTCATCTTCTCATCTTGAGAGGAAATTTGATTTCTCAAAAATTCATTCTTTTTATTAGATTCATCTAATCTAACAAGCAATTCCTCTTTTTCAAGATTAGCCAATTTTAACTCTTCTTTAAATTTCTTAACAATTTTCAAAGATTTAGATAATTCCTTACGAAGAGTTTCAAAAGCATCAAAAAAATCAACAGAAACAATAGTGTCCTTTTTATTCAAAACATCACAGGCATCAATAAAATCAGCAGAAGCATGAGCAGAAAGACACTTCAAATTATCCATGACAACAGGGGTCAAGGATCAGCTCTTAGATCAAAAGATCTAAAACAAGAAGAGCTACCCGCTCTAATACCACTTGAATGGTTTTAGACCCCTTAAACCACAACCAGATTGCGTAGCCTAGTTAATTAGCCAAGTTGTTACTTAGTCAAATTAAGTAGTTCTAGGTTAAAGCAATCAAATAATCATATCAAAAATATAATGCAGCGGAATAAAAAATAACACAGTGATATGATCACCAAGGAAAACCAAACCGGTAAAAAACCTGAGGAGGATTTTACCCACCGATCCTCAAGGCAAAACAGAATCCACTAAGAAAGAATTGAAGTTCTTACAAAAGGACTTTCAAGCTCCCCGCTTGACTTCCTAATGCTACCCACTAGTAAAACTTCCTGACACGACCACGCGCAGGCTCCAAGTCCACGGACTACTTCTTTCTTTGAATTCCTCAATCAGCTACAAGCACCCACGCTTGATATTTTTTAAGCTTCAAAGGCAGCAACCAAGTTGATCACCAAGATGTTGAAGTAATCTCAATCTTGAAAACCCTAAGCTTTGTGTAAAGGAAAGCTCCTCTAGATTTCACAAGAGATTTACACAAAACCGCAATGTATGAGCAACAATACAACTTGTGCAACTCTTAAAAACATGGCTAGGGTTTGCCTTATATACCTAGGGCAAAAACATAAAACCCTAAACATTTAAAGAGTTAGGGCTGAGTTGGAAATTCTGCAGAAAACGCATTTGGGCCGATTTTCGATCGATCGAGTCTAACCTTCGATCGATCGAGCCAGGCCGAAATGCCCCAATGCATCTGCAGTCACTCGATTCTAACTTTACAATATTTTATCAACTTTGAGCAAGCCTAAACAAGACTAAGTACATTGTTTTGATCATGGTTTGCCAACATTACAAATTAGAGTTCTAAATACATAAATTCCTAAACCTTTAGAACCTAACAAAAACACAAAAAACGAGAACCCTAATTCGACCTGAAATGCAAACCAGTGCCACAAAACCCACTAAAACCTCCATACTAGGCTAAATTTAACAAAATTGGGTGGAATTAGTTAATTTTGGAGCAAATTTGAAGTTTGAACAAGTGTAATTAACCAAGTTTCCAACGACTTTGACCACATCATTCATGAACTTCTACTGATGTCAATATTTTTCCACACCCTTTCGTTCCTAGCTATAGTGGGTTTTTTAACCGGACATTGCCCAAGTGTTGCTTGCAAAGAACACACTTCGCGCTCATAATAGACATGGTTAATCATCAAAATTTTGGCTACCCTGATCTCATGATCTGACCATTCAATCTCCACATACGTACAATCTTCCACTAATTTCAATATTTCACCACATTATTTAAATCCAACGGTGTGCTTTCCAATTAGATACAGTTGTTTGGATTCTTCTAAAAAAAGAAGATACAATTATTTGGTGTAACCTCAATTTTCTTCCACTTTAGTCTACTAAGAAAGGGAAAATTATTAGGTGCTCTCGAAACAGGGTGATGTGGTGCTCCCTTATTTTATATTCATGGTGAATCCTTACATAAATTTAGTTAGTATGATTTATAATTAATCTAAGAGAATGGAGCATTATGTCATTGTGCTTCAAAAATACTTAATAATTACTCCTAACAAAGAATAATTACAATCCAATTACTTAGTTAGAAACCATATTGTAAAAAAAAAATATATATATATATATATATAGGGTATGATTAAGAGGAATTGAGACATATTTTGTTCTCATGTCAGCCTCATCGAGATAAGACCGGTTTTGGCTTGTGAATAGTGTAACTTTTGCACGCAATTTAGGGGTGACAAAATGCGGAATTATGTTCTTTATCCAACAGATTTCATTGTAATCAAGATGTCAAATAAAGAAGAGGCATCTGTAGATATTGTATTTTTATCTGCCCTCAATTTGCATGCTGGACCCTTAAAAATCCAAAAATATTAACTTTTCCCTAGGGGACCTTGGGAACATCTAAATTGACATGGTACTACCCGTCCGAGTATCGAAGCACTCGAAGTGCCTTTTTCAGGTCAAAAAAACCAAAATGCCCCTGGTTAACTATGGGTTAACCAAAAAGTCAAAGTTGGTTAAAATCACCCCAAAACCACTGTTTACATGTTTTTATATCAAACCTGAGGTATTCAGAGATCTTTGTCAACTTTGACCAATTTCGACCAAGTTTGACCTGAGGTTGACTCTCGAGGGCACTAAAAACCCTAATTTTGATATGACTATCAAAATGGGTTGAAACTATCATCATTGCGAAGATTATTGAATTTCCTTTCTAACGACTATTCATGGGCCAAAATCGGATTTAAAACGGTTGAGATATTCACATGGGACCAGCATACACAAAATGACAAAACATAATGGGCAAATGACACCTTTTTATGACCCATATTATAATAAGGTGAAAACACCATTTTGGTCCATACATTTTGGAGTCACGGTCAATTTGGTCCCTACTATTTTCAAGTCACAATCAATTTGGTCCCTACCGTTAGATGACTAGTGTTCTTATTAGGGAGTTTTTCTAGAAAGCTGCAAAAGCAACATATCTCCAAGAATATGAAAGGGTCATGAATGAACTAAAAGAAATTGATGAAGGGGCATACAACTGGTTGCAAGACCATTCAACAACAATATGGTCTAGACATATGTTTCGTGGGGATGCAATGAGTGATACGATACTAAACAATATGTGTGAGGGTTTCAATAGCAGAATCTTGAAATTTAGAGGGAAGCCCATAATCAGCATGGTAATTTATCTACATTCTTTTGTAAATTCTCACTTTAATTGTAATTTAATAGTGTGATAATTCATTTCTGCATTTGTTTGTGTATTCAGCTCGAGGACATTAGATTGTATTTAATGGGACAATTTCAACTAAACAAGGAAACAATCTTGAAATTTGAGTCAGAGTTGTGTACGAAGGTTAAGAAGAGGTTGTACAAGGAGAAGCTTGGAAGTGGCAAGTGGCTTGCTTATTGGGCTGGTCATACCAAGTTTGAGGTCAAAAATAGGGTTAATAGCTTCATTGTGGACTTGGCTGAATACAAGTGCAGTTGCAGGAAATGGGAGATCACTGGTATACCTTGCTGCCATGCCATTTCATGTATTTTTTTCAACAAAGAAGATGTAAAAAAATATGTAAATGACTGCTACAAAGTCAATGCTTTTAAGGCATGCTATAAGCCAATGATAGAGCCAATCAAAGGGCAGAACATGTGGCAATCAACTGGACTTCCTTTTGTGCAACCTCCCATTAAATGTAGACCACCTGGCAAGCCTAAAAAAAGTAGTTTAAAGGAACCTGATGAACCAACCCGCCATACCAAGCTTAGAAGAGTAGGAGTCCCTAAGAAGTGTAAGGCATGTGGGAGGTTAGGCCATTACAAAAGAAGTTGCAAAGGGGATGTTGGTGGAAATTCTTCACTTCCAGGAGCTGCTAAAAAACCAAAAAGGAAAAGAACTAACACCAAGAATGTAAATACATGATGTAAAGCTTTATGACTATCTTGTATAGTTTTTTTTCCTCCATTTTTAATATATCTAGTATTGTTTTTTTTTTTTTTCTCAATTTTTATTATTGTTCTATGTTGTAGTTTTGATTATCTTGTTTTTGCTGTTTGTAAGGGCGTGAGGGTGGTCCAAGTGGTGGACCTCCCACTATCGAACCAAATCAGACAAGTGCACCACCTACCACCAATGAAGTAGAATTCCCTTGTGCACCACCCAACACCAATGCTACCACTACCACTCCAAGTAGAAACAACTGTAGGGGTTCAACAAAGTAAAAAAAAAAAAAAAAGAACAATCACTGATGAGGCTCTGAAAGCTACGACGAATGCATCAAGGTATATGGATGCATTGAGGTTTATTGAGAGCTAGTCCTTTATGCATGGTCTAGGATTGTAAGCAGGATGTGCTAGAGTTATTTTGTAGAGGAGGGCAGCTTAATATTAGAGGGTAGCTTAATATTTTGTTACTAGCTGGAACGTGTATTGAGTTTATTTTAATTAATGTTAATGGCCTCCTTGATTTTTGTAATGGCCTTCTTCACATTTGTTTTATAATTGTATTGACTATTGGAAAGTCCTTGATTGTTTACAAGATGGACAGTGGCTTTTATTAGCTAAACAATGGTTTTCATTGTCAATGGAATCAGGATTTATTTTGTTATATGTTTGTGAATGTGATTCTAATTTGTGGTTAAACCCAACAGGTTCATTTATGTTATACAGTGGAATTAACAGAATCATTGTCAATTTTGTTGAGCCATCACAGGGCACTTAGTGTAGATGATGCAATTGCATTTGTCAACAAGTGCATTGTACAATTTCAGTTTTTGCACAATCTGCACAATACTTGATTTTCATACCCGTTAAGCTCAACTACAAATTACACAACAGCAAAAAAATACACCATTTGGGGAATAAAATTTCCATTTCATTAAAGTGAAAAGTACAACAAATACATTCTCAAAACCTTAAAAATATCTGACAGAATCAGCAAAATCATCATACATAACTAGTAGATGCATTGATACTTGGAAACACATTGACAAAAAACACTCCACTACATCAAAAAATTTTATCTCTTAGTTTAAGTACAATAAACCCAACCCTTTAACCCACCAAAACTACAATCACATAAATGCAAGGCCTCTTCTAGCAAGCGCGTCGGGGCATTTATTAGCTTCCTTGTAGCAATGCTGAACTCTGACTCTCGGGATCCTCTGCAAACCTTTCTTGCAGTTAGCAATAATAACATCATTAACATTTGAACTCCCTTCTTCTTTCATTAGCAAGTCAACCACAAGCTTCGCTAAGCTGTTTATTTTCTTTGCTTTCTCATCAACTTAAGAAGCATAATTATTGGTCCACTTCAATTAGGATTTCACAAAATTGAACTTGATTGCTTATACGAAAGCCTCCAAATAAAAGCTTAGTTAGCTACAAAGTATAAGAACAAACATGGTGATCCACACATCATTCTAATTAACAATATATCACAAACCCATTATAAGTGGAATAATATTATGAAATTTTTATTGTTAAAATTCACAAAGAAAGTACACATAACTCACCTGCTGTTTGGGTTTTTCATTGACGTTTGGGTTCTCTATTTCTTCATCACTTTGAAGGTCGAGAGCTCGATTGGGAATCGGCAATGGATTCGGCGAGATGAGAGTGGAATCGGCGAGATGAGAGGAGCTTTGATCTTAGGGATTGGGTGAGAAGAGATGTGGCTATGAAGAAGGAGTTCATGTTCATCGTGGATTAGGGTTCGAAATTTCATTTTGGGGATTAAGAATCCAATCGGGTTTGATTTGTTGCCTAGTAAGGATGGTGTTAAGTGAGTCATGTGAGAGTCACGTGAGATTTTTAACAGTAGTGGAAGCTGATATGGAAGGCTGACGTGGAAGGACTACTTATATTTTAATTTAATTTATGTCATGTGTGCATTCTGTTTTTCACCTAAGCAAATTTTGTTAGTCATCTAACAGTAGGGACCAAATTGATTGTGATTTGAAAATAACAGGGACCAACTTGACTGCTCCCAAAATGTATGACCAAATTGACTGTAACCCTAAAATATATGGACCAAAATGATATATTCGCCTTATAATAAAAAGTAGTAATAATAAAGACTCCAGGTTGGAATTGATGTTCATGTGGCTCCAAACACACAAAACAAAAGAAGAAAAATTGAAAAAGAAACAGAAGCAGTAAAGGGCATCCGGTCTAGGTAGAAGAAAGGGAGGTGCTGATTTGCGAACTGGGCATGGCCCAAATCAGGGCCGGCCCTAGGCTTAGGCCAATTAGGCCATTGCCTAGGGCCCTTTACTAGAGAAGGCCCCAAATTAGGGGGAATTTTTTATTTTTTATTTTTTTTTATATATAAATATTTTTGGGAGATATTAAAACAATTTAGTTTATATTTTTTTTTCAATATTAAGAAGGCTCAAATAATTAAGTAATGTTAAAGATAGAGATAAGACAAATTTAAATAAATAGGTCTTACATATAAACATGTTACTAATTACAAGTTGTGGGTGTAAAAGCCCAACGCCATGTGGTGGGCCTAGGGCCGAATTCGAACGCCACTATGTGTCCAAAGAGAAAAAGGGGGTTAAGAAGGAGTCCTGGTGGAAGAAATGTAGCTGGAATTGAATGATAGGATCAATCCGAAGAGAACCCTATCGGTCTGAAGACGTCATTCTCCTCGGATTGCAAAGGGATCCGATCAAACAAATATCCTGAAGGTCCGAATGATCTTCCCCATTACTTCCACGACAAGGGCAAGATTTGGGCATGCCTGGAGATGACAAGAGCAGAGAAATATTTAAAAGAAAAAGCTGCTACCATCGCATTTAATACACTGCAGCAGCTTTCCTGGCCATATTTATGTGGAGAAGACCCCTGAATAGTGCAATCTCAGCTACCACCACTCACATAGGCCTGAAGCAGATATCTGATATGACATGTACTCAAGTGAAGGCTTAGATGAAGAACAAGCGGATGGTGATGATGAAGTAGAAGGAGAATATATAAATGTAAGAAGCCTCTGAAGAGGGGGCGGAAGAGAAAAATCTGTAAAAGAATTCTAAGAATTAGATCCATCTTTGAATCAAGAACAGTCCTCTTCGGACTTGAGTTGTTTTTAACTTTCAAGTGTGTTCTTACGTCAACTAAATATTGTTAGATTTACAATTAGCCTAACTTTGTCACCCACTCTCTACAAATTCATTGTTCTGAGTTCGTTGGGCTCATAATCCAAACATTTTGGGCCTGGGCTATAAATTTGGACCATACAATTGGCACTGTTTGTGGGAAAAGCTTGAACTAAATTGGAGGCAATGTCCCATAATGGCTGAACCAGGGCAACAACCAGCAGAGTCTAGGGCGTCTCAGCATGTTGATCTTTTCCTCAACTTGGAACGGAGACAGGATCGTGAGGGTAGTGTACACATCGCACACGATGATCAAAGTCAGTCACATGGGGGAAGTCATATGTCCCATGTAGAGAAAAACTAGAGCATGCAACTAGAAATTGAAAAGTTGAAGAGAGAACTACGCCATGCAAAGAGGAAGCGAGTTTCTTCATATTCTGATGAAGACTCTGACGAAGAGCGAGACATTACTTACAAACAGAAATCTCAGACACAAATCAGTGAATCTTTTTCCTATGAGGAAGCGCACCGCCGTGAGAAGCAGCCTCAAAGCCCACCACATGGAGGCGTAGGGAACATTGCTATGAGCAAGGCCTTGAATCAAGTCCCCATTTACACAAAACATCGAGGATGCAAGACTCCCTCGACGTTTTCACCAGCCAACATTTATCACTTATAACGACTAGACAGACCCTGTGGAGCATGTGAGCCATTTCAACCAGAGGATGGCTGTTCATTCCAAAGATGATGCCCTAATGTGCAAAGTTTTCCCATCCAGTTTAGGATCGATCGCCATGAGATGGTTTGATAGCCTGAAAGCGGACTCTATAAGCTCTTTTCAAGAGCTCACTCAAGCATTTGGGTCCCGTTTTGTAATGTGCCGCAGAGTTCCAAAGTCCTTATCCTCTCTATTGTCTGTAAGCATGCGAGAGGGCGAGACGTTGAACTCGTATTCAGATAGGTTCTGGGAAATGTACAACGAGATGGAAGAAAATTGCGACCT
Organism: Quercus glauca; assembly: GCA_023736055.1. Classification (NCBI taxonomy): domain Eukaryota; kingdom Viridiplantae; phylum Streptophyta; class Magnoliopsida; order Fagales; family Fagaceae; genus Quercus; species Quercus glauca. The sequence goes on along the minus strand of CM043325.1, from coordinate 25,967,654 downwards.
GGTGGCCATCAGCTCCTTTAAGCTCGGCCTCCCCACTGAACATGGCTTGAGGACGTCTCTAACACGCAAACCTGTTACTAGTGTACGCCAGCTGATGGAGAGGATTGATAAGTATAAAAGGGTCGAGGATGACCAGCAGCAGAGCAAGGGAAAGGATAAGGTTATCCCTCAGGATAGGAGGGATTTCAGGTCAGATCGGCAAGGTCATAACAGGTCGCGGAGAGACTGGGTCGAACAGTAAAGCTCGGCGAACCCTCAAACAGTCAATGCCGTATTCCGAGAGCCAGTGCACCAAGTCCTGGAGAAGATCAAGAATGAGCCTTTCTTCAAAAGGCCGAACAAGATGGTGGGAAACCCTGAAAGGCACAACCACAACCTTTACTGCCAATACCACTAAGACCATGGATATACTATGGAGGACTGTAGGAGTCTGTGGGACCATCTAGACCAGCTTTTCAGCGAAGGCAGGTTAAAACAGCTCTTACATCATACCTCTGGTCAAGGTAACCAGGCAAGCGCAAGATCTCGGAGGGATGACTCCTCTAAACCCCCCCTCGGTACAATAAATGTTATCTTTGCTGTGTCAGGGAGGATAGGATCCTGTCCATCAAGAGTACTGTCAGTTGCTTGGCTGCCCTCGGAAAGTGTCAACAGGGAGCCGAAGAAGGCTAAGTTGGAGATTCATCCGGTGTTGGGATTCTTAGACGCGGACAATATCGGAACCATCCAACCTCATGATGATGCTTTGGTGATCACTCTTAGGATAGGGGGGTACGACGTGAAAAGAGTGATGGTGGATCAGGGCAGCAGTGTAGAAATAATGTACCCAGACCTTTATAAGGGGCTGAACTTGACGCCCGAAGACCTAACGCCCTATAGTTCCCCCTTGGTAAGTTTCGATGGGAAAGTAGTCATACCAAGAGACCAGATCAGGCTACCTGTGCAGACTGGCTTTGAAATCGTGGAGGTTGATTTTATAGTGGTAGACGCTTATTCACCTTACACTGCAATTGTAGCCAGGCTTTGGCTCCATACACTAGGGGCGGTATCCTCCACTCTTCATCAGAAGATTAAATATCCGTCCGAGGGACATGTCAGGGAGATCTTAGGAGATCAATCTACGGCCAGACAATGTTTGATAGCAGCGATCCAGCATAGGCTTGAAACTAAGCCCTCGACCCCTAGCGAAGGGGACTTATAGCAGTTAAAATCCTCGGTGCTAGACGCCGAAGTCTTAGCTGAGGGGGCGGAGTGTGAAAGCCTGATGAAGGTAGTCATCGATGATGATCCAAGGAAGTTCTTTCAAGTTGGATCTATACTACCTCCTCAGGAGAAGGACGAACTAATAGGGTTTCTCAGGACCAACATTGACGTATTTGCATGGGACCCCACAGAGGCCCCAGGAATAGACCCAGAGTTCATTTGCCATCATCTGAATGTTAACCCAGCCATCATCTCTAAAAAACAACCACTCTAACGTCCATCAAGAGAATATGCAAATGTTGTCAGGGAAGAGGTAACAAAACTCAAACGGGTTGGAGCGATTAAGGAAATATTTTATCCTAAGTGGTTGGCCAATACAGTAGTGGTGAAGAAGAAGAGCGGAAAATAGCGAGTATGTGTGGATTTCACAGACTTGAATCGAGTTTGCCCAAAGGATCCGTTTCCCATGCCTAAGATCGATCAAATGGTTGATGCTACTGTTGGTCATCCTCGGATGAGTTTCTTGGACACTTTTCAAGAGTATCATCAAATACCATTGGCTGTGGATGATCAGGAAAAGACAGCTTTTGTCACCCCTACTGGGAACTACCACTACAAGGTAATACCATTCGGCCTGAAAAATGCAGGAGCCACCTACCAAAGGATGATGACTAGAATGTTTGAACTACAATTGGGCAAAAATATGGAGGTTTATATCGACGACATGGTGGTGAAAAGCAAGATCATAGCTGGGCACATTGGAGATCTCAGGAAAACTTTTGAAATCCTCAGAGAACACAAATTGCGTTTAAACGCATCCAAATGTTTTTTTGGTGTGGGGTCAGGCAAGTTTCTGGGGTACATGGTGACTCATAGGGGAATCGAAGTCAACCCCGATTAGATAAAAGCTATCAACAACCTACGAGCTCCTCGGAACCCCAAGGAGGTTCAGAAACTAACTGGAATGACTGCTGCCTTGAACATGTTCATTTCACGGTCGGCAGATAGGTGCAGACCTTTCTTCTCATTAATCAACAAGTGGAAGGGATTTGAGTGGACTGAGGAATGCGCTGTGGCTTTCTAGCAACTCAAGGACTACCTAGGTCGGCCTCCAATCATGTCCAGCCCTGAGCCAGATGAAGTCCTGTTTGCTTACATTGCCGTAGCCCCTAATGCCGTAAGTTTGGTATTGATACGAGCAGAATGTGGCGTACAAAGGCTAGTTTATTATGTAAGTAAATCACTGCATAAGGCCGAGGTCCGCTATCTGTCATTGGAGAAGGCTATTCTAGATGTGGTGCTTGGTACACGGAAGCTGCCTCACTATTTCCAAGCCCATACAGTTATTGTTCTCACTCAGCTCCCACTCAAAGCTATACTCCGAAGTGTCAACTATACTGGAAGAATTGCTAAGTGGGGCACGATCTTAGGGGCTTTTGATATCAAATACATGCCTCGCACATCAGTCAAGGGCCAGGTCCTTGCAGATTTGGTGGCCGAGTTCACGGATCCCCCGTTAGAAGAAGTAACGCCAACATCCGACATGGATGAAAAATCGGTTGGTATGATTTCCCAACAGGGCCCCTTGCACTGGGAAGTTTACGTGGATGGTGCATTGAATCAGAGGGGTTCCGAAGTGGGGCTAGTGCTGATATCCCCTGAGAGAATCATCATTGAAAAGGCGTTAAGGTTGGACTTCTCGGCAACGAATAACGAGGCAAAGTATGAAGCTTTACTGATGGGAATGACTATGGTTCGAAAATTGGGAGGAAAGTTAGTTGAGGTGTTCTCGGACTCAAGATTAGTTGTTGTTCAAGTGAAAGGTGAGTTTGAGGCGAAAGATGAAAGAATGTAGGGGTACTTGAGTCGAATTAAATCCCTACAGTCAGAGTTTGAGTCTTTCAATCTGCTACACATTCCCAGAAGTGGCAATACTCCTGCTGATTCTTTGGCCACGCTCGCTACCTCCTCGGCGCAAGAATTGCCAAGGGTTATCCTCATTGAGGATTTGCATAGGCCTACGGAGGCAAGAGAGATGGTCCAAGTTCATCAAGTCAAGGCCGAACTCAGCTGGATGGATCCTATAATTAAATTCTTGAATAACGATATCTTGCCCGATGAAAAAGGGGAAGCTAACAAAGTTCGCAGGAAGGCAACTAGATTTTGGCTATCCGAGGGCCAGAAACTATATAAACGCTCCTATTCAGGTCCATATTTATTGTGCATGCATCCCGAGGCGGCTGAGTTACTACTAGAAGAATTGCACGAAGGAATCTGTGGGAGCCATACTGGGGGTAGATCCTTAGCTCACCGAGCAATTACTCAAGGTTATTGGTGGCTGAATATGCAAAAAGAGGCCCATGAATACGTCAAAAAGTGTGACCAATGCCAACGGTTTGCTCCAAACATACACCAATCAGGTGGTACCCTCAATCCACTATCCAGCCCATGGCCTTTAGCTCAATAGGGATTGGATATTATGGGTCCATTCCCTAAGGCCGCAAGAAATAAGAAGTACCTCCTGGTCAGCACAGACTACTTCACCAAATAGGTTGAGGCTGAACCTCTAGCAAACATCAGGGACGTAGATGTAAAGAAATTTATTTGGAAAAGTATTGTCACTCAGTTTAGGATCCTTCATACCCTCATTTCGGACAATGGTCTTCAATTTGATAGCAAAGCATTCAGGAGTTATTGTTGCGAACTGGGAATCACAAACAGATACTCCACCCCTGCTTATTCCCAGGGAAATGGGCAGGCAAAAGCTGTCAATAAAGTCATAGTTAGTAGACTAAAGAAAAGGTTAGACGATGCTAAGGGCAGATGGGTGGAAGAATTACCACATGTACTTTGAGCATACAGAATTACGCCTCGTAGGTCTATAGGAGAAACCCCCTTTTCAATGACCTATAGGGCTGAAGTTGTCATACCTTTAGAGACTGGGTTCCCAACATTGAGAACTAGTTCGTTTAGTCCGACCGGAAACGATGGGCAATTAGAGAAGAGCTTAGACCTGATTGAGGAAAGGAGGGAAAGTGCAATGGTCCAACTAGCACATTATCAACAAAAGCTCAAGCAAGGCTACGATGCCAACGTAAAGCTAAGGCCCCTAGAACCTGGCGATTTGGTGCTGAGGAAAGTTGTGGGTACTACAAAGAACCCAACTTGGGGAAAGCTAGGACCAAACTGGGAAAGACCATATCGTATTACTTCTAGGGCTGGTATTGGGGTGTATTTCTTAGAAGATCCAGATGATCATGTAATACCACGGCCTTGGAATGTAAATAATCTTAAAAGGAACTACTATTAAATGAGTTTCTTCTTCAATCAATATGCCATTTTATTATATTACAGTTCATTAAGTGTTTAAACTTAAATTCAATCATGCCTGTAGTCCTCGGACCAGATGATTTGGGTTAGTTAACACTCGTTTACAGTTCTCATAAGTGTTTAAACTTAAATTCAGTCATACATGTAGTCCTCGAACCAGATGATTTGGGTTAGTTAACACTCGCTTACAGTTCTCATAAGTGTTTAAACTTAAATTCAATCATGCCTGTAGTCCTCGGACCAGATAATTTGGGTTAGTTAACACTCATTTTCAATCCTCATAAGTGTTTAAACTTAAATTCAATTATGCCTATAGTCCTCGGATCAGATGATTTGGGTTAGTTAACACTCGTTTACAGTTCTCATAAGTGTTTAAACTTAAATTCAATCATGCCCGTAGTCCTCAGACCAGATGATTTGGGTTAGTTAACACTCGTTTACAGTTCTCATAAGTGTTTAAACTTAAATTCAATCATGCCTGCGGTCCTCGGACCAGATGATTTGGGTTAGTTAACACTCGTTTTCAATTCTCATAAGTGTTTAAACTTAAATTCAATCATGCCTGTAGTCCTCGGACCAGATGATTTGGGTTAGTTAACACTCGTTTCCAATCCTCTTAAGGGTTTAAACTTAAATCCAATCATGCCTGTAGTCCTCGGACCAGATGATTTTGGTTAGTTAACACTCGTTTCCAATCCTCTTAAGTGTTTAAAGTTAACTTCAATCATGCATGTAGTCCTCGGACTAGACGATTTGGATTATTTAACACATTTACAGTTCTTCTAAATGTTACGACTCTCCTAAGTGTTCAAATTTAAATTCAATCATGTGAAGCTTTCATGTCGCTCATTACTCTTGTTTCGTACTAGCAATCCGTATACAAACTGCTTTTTTCAGTATCAATTTTGGCTATTTACCATCACAATGTGTCGGTGAAAGTTGCAAGTTATTATAATTTGCAATAGTGATGAATTATGATATATGACGTTATGATATGTGCTACAAAGATATTAAAAAGGAAAGAGGAGTTCATTGATTAAAAGAAAATATCTTACAATCCAGAAGAAAGAAAGAAATTAACTATTACAATGAAAATCCCAAAATAGCTAAACTTTTATCTAGGTGGTCGAGGAGTCAATTGTCTGGCCAGGCTAAGTTGCAGCAGCGTCCGAGCTTTGAACATTCTTGGGTGGCTCACCTGCAACACCAACCTAACCAAGCTCTGAGGCTGCATCAGTAGGGGTAGGAGGAGTCTGACTGACTGAGGGCTGTTTCAAATCCCCTAGGAGTTCACAAATGTCTGGATGGTAGTAAACACTCCCAGGTTGCCTCAAGGCAGATTATGGAGGCACCCTAGCGGCATCAAGACCTTTATCCCATGTCATACTGCAGTACTCCCTACAGACTTGTGCAAACTCCTCGGTTAGCCTGACCTGGGTCTCTGTTACTCCGAATGTGTAGGCCGCCTTCTTTTCAGCCTCGAGTGCCTCCTTAGCCAATTGAGTGTTATTTTCACCAGCTTTTTCTCTGTCGCCAAGTTAATTTCAGTTGTGTACAATTGTTGGCGTTGGTCTTCGGCCTACTTCTCGGCACTCTTCAGGCCCATGTCCAAGCTGTTCTTCTCCTTAGTCACCTCTTTTAACTTCTCGGAAAAGTGAGTATACTCCTCTTTAAACTTGCCCAGAGATTTTTCCGCCTCATCTCTAGAGTAGATCGCCGCCTGGGCTTCAAGATGAGTCTTCTTGTTCCATTCCTCAGCCACGTACACCTGCTGTGTGATCTACATGACAGAATAAAAATTTCAGTGCAAACCAAGGAAGAAAGGCGAACAGAAGAGACCGTCATCTAAAAGTTCAGGAATCAGAGCTATCTACTTACCATATCCAAATCCCTTTTAAGGGATGAGAAGAGCTCGAACTGGCTGCAGCGCCTATACGCCTCCATGTCCTTGGGCAGAAGCAGTGGTTGCTCCAGGGCCTTGGCAATGAGACCTGCCCTCCCCCCAGCAAAGCTTCTGAGAAAGGCATCCCAAGGGATAGGGGCACCATCTAACTCCAATTTAGGAGACCAAATGCGGACTCCTCGGCGCACGTCAGCTGCAGGAGCGTTTTCTCGGCTTTCCGTAGATGCGGCCTTCTTGCTTCGTGGATCCTTAACCACCTTTTGTTGCTTAGGCCCCTTCGGATGCACCTCCTCTTTTTTTTCCTTGTCAATAAAGGGCATTTTCTTCTTCAGATCTGGCAGTGCCTTTAACCCAAGATCTGAAGGAACCTGAGGTGGTGGCGGAGGAGGAGCAACTGGTGGTTGAGACATGCCAGTCTCTTTGGCCCCAGATCTTTTGCTCCTATTCTTCATCAGATCCTTCAGGCTTGCCATATCCTATTTTTCAGAAGAATCGTTTGGAACGATTATTCTTTCTGGGAGAGCACTGGAATGCTTGACAATCCCTTCTTCGGCGTCCAAAATTTGAACCCCTTTAGAAGCTTCTCCCTCAAACCTGAACTTGTCAATCTGCTCTTCGAGTGAAGCGGTTGAAGAAGCAACTCTTTCACCTACCGCTACTGGTTCTGGAGGAGCTTGCCGAATGGGTTGGACAAGCAAAGGTACACCCTGTGGATTTGGGTGTGGCACAGGGGCAAGGTCAAACGGAACCAAGAAATCCTTCCGAGCAACGTCTATGCGATTAAGGCGGTAATCTCCTTGTCTTATCGCATTGCCGACCGGCTGAAAATCAGTTGATTTTGGTGTATAGTCAAGAATAAGGTGCACGGCTCGGAGTTGCTCGTCGGTACTTGTAAAAATTTGTGATCGTAATAAGTAATTCAGTGTGGCGATGTTTGTGAGGCTCAGCTGAGGAGAGACGTTTCGTTTATATGCGGATACCACAATGAAACTTAGTCAGAAACCTGAAAGTAATGATACAAAGAGAAGACCGAATTATTGAAAAACAGAGGCCCTGAATCTATTGTTAGGAAACCTAAATCTAGGATATCCCACCTGGCTCTCCTGGTTGGGTTGGGCAATGAAGACCGTCATGCCACGCGCCTGAGACGATCAGATAGTCGTTTTTCATCCCTTTGTTAGATTTGGGAAGACAGGAGATGAGCCTAACGGTGTCGGATCAGGATTTGAGATAATATCCCGCTCCTTTCTGGCTACAACATTCATACATATGTACCACGTCAAGCCAGGTGAGTCCCAACCCTAGATGCCGGTTCAGATCCTCAACTGCTCCTAGGATTCTAAAGACGTTGGGCACACATTGGTCTGGACTAAGCCTATGGTTTCGAAGATAATCTCGGGTAATGGGGCCCATAGGAATGGTCATTCCCCCCTCTAGAAAGGCGATAATGGGGATTATGACCTCGCCCACTTTTCGTTTTGTTAGCAACTTCTCTGGAGGACAGTATCTCAAACCTACGTCTTGAGGTATGCGATATGTCTCCCTAAACTCCTCCATCTGGGCGGGACTATCCACCAAATACTTAAACCTACCCATCTCAATTAAAACAAAGAAGGGGAATGTACTCGGTGTCCGAAGAGGTTAGCTGACAAGAGGATGAAAGGCTCGGATGAAGAACTTACGCAGACTAAACCGGAGATGATCTTCAAATTTGTGGAGAGATTCTCACAGATTCTGAGGAAAGTATGAGTTAATGACTGGAAGAGTTTGGTGTGCTTGAGCGCCTGAGTTCATCGAAAGTCTGAAAATTTGTGAAGTAAAGAAAAAATAGCCCCATCTAAGGCTTTATATAGGGACAGGCGAAATGGTGGGAGTTATCCCGCCCAAATTCGGAGGAAAAACCACGTCCGTTGGATTAGAAGCCCACCGTTGGATGCCAGGGACAAAACGCCGCCTGGAGTAATTAATAACGCCTCGAAAACACTGAAATGACAGCAGCAATGATGAGGCGCCTAAATCTATGCACACACACGAGTGGACTCAGATATTTGGGTATTTCTGAAACTCTTATTTCCGCAGCAAATCAAAATCTCATTTTTTTCTCCTCAGATGCGAGGGAAAAATTAAAATTTTGAGGGGCTATTGTGGGTGTAAAAGCCCAACGCCATGTGGTGAGCCTAGGGCCCAATTCGAACATCACTAGGTGTTCGAAGAGAAAAATGGGGTTAGGAAGGAGTCCTGGTAGAAGAAATGTAGCTGGAAGTGAATGATAGGATCAGTCCGAAGAGAACCCTATCGGTCCGAAGACGTCATTCTCCTCGGATTGCAAAGGGACCCGATCAAACAAATATCCTGAAGGTCCGAATGATCTTCCCCACTACTTCCACGACAAGGGCAAGCTTTGGGCATACCTGGAGATGACAAGAGCAGAGAAATATCTAAAAGGAAAAGCTGCTACCACCGCATTTAATACACTGCAGCAGCTTTCCTGGCTACATTTATGTGGAGAAGACCCCTGAACAGTGCAATCTCAGCTACCACCACTCACGTAGGCCTGAAACAGATATCTGATATGACATGTACTCAAGTGAAGGCTTAGATGAAGAACAAGTGGACGGTGATGATGAAGTAGAAGGAAAATATATAAATGTAAGAAGCCTCTGAAGAGGGGGCGGAAGAAAAAAATCTGTAAAAGAATTCTAAGAACTAGATCCATCTTTGAATCAAGAATAGTCCTCTTCGGACTTGAGTTGTTTTTAACTTTCAAGTGTGTTCTTACGTCAACTAATTATTGTTAGATTTACAATTAGCCTAACTTTGTCATCCACTCTCTACAAATTCATTGTTCTAGGTTCGTTGGGCTCATAATCCAAACCTTTTGGGCCTAGGCTACAAATTTGGACCCTACACAAGTAATTCAAATAAGAAAATGTTAAAAATACTATAAATTTTACTACATAACTTTTATTTATTTAATTATTTTTATACAAGATAAAAATTTTACTATAGTCTAATTTAAGTGTATAACTCTCTTCTAGAGACTTAAATCTACTCCGCTGCCCCCCACACCTCATATGAACTTATATTTGTAGGGTGATCACTACACCAAGGGTGCTTGGTGGTCTCCATAACTTTTATAATTTGATGTGGCAATGAATATGATAAGTGGATTTCAACAAACTATTGAATGTATTTTTGAATGAATATTTTTAATTGGTGATATATCTTTGTAATTCTCATGTTGTAAATTTTATAATATTTCTAATAATTTTGTAAGCCTCATGTCATTGATGACATTTATTACAACACCGGCTTATAGTAAAATTTGTTATAACTTTAGCATTTTCTCAACAAAAAAAAATCATATTAAAAAGTAAAAAGAATGGATTTTAAAAAAATTATTATATAAAACTAGTTAATAAATATTATTTAAGTGATAACATAAAAACCCCATTTGAAGATTTCGCCTTAGGCCTCCGAAATGCTTGAGCTGGCCCCGGCCAAAATGACTCGGTATTTATATCAAAACAAAACCTACTTGTTTATGTACTGAATTAGATTAGTGCCGGCTCTAGGAATTGTTTTTAGGTGGATACTAAAATACTTAAATGATACAAAATTTAATAAAGAGACAATTTGAATATATCAACGTCACCAAAAAAAAAAAAAAAAACGCAAATACATGAAGTATTACAATTTTTTGTACTAACAAAGAGAATAAGAAAAAAAAAATAAACTAATAAAAGATAAAGTACAAATTGAAAATGATGATATTGACATGTTTTACCCACCAATAACAGGCTAACAACTTGTTGCATAAGATTTGTTATGAAATTGTTGTGGTCACTTTATTATTCTTATATCATCATTTTCAATTTGTACTTTATCTTTTATTAGTCTATTTTTTTTTTTTCTTATTCTCTTTGTTAGTACAAAAAATTGTAATATTTCATATATTTGCGTGTAATTCTAATTCATGTTCAATATATATTAAACTTGAATTAGAATTAGTAATAACTTACCACATAAGATTTATTGTGAAATTATTATGAAAATGTTGTTGATATAGTATTATTCTTATATTTATTGAACTCAAATTCTTATGATTCTTTTTTTTTTATATAGAAATAAATTCTTATGATTCTTAAGTAAAGGTGTTCAACATTTTTTATTAGATTGGTCAAAATAGATTAATTTAGTATATAATATATTTTTTAAAAGTATATATATATATATATATATACAAAAAAAATTTCAAGTTAGATCATAATACATATTAGTTTAAAATAATTATTTATATAATTTTTTTTTTCATATATAATTTTTGATATACAAGTAGAGCCGCCAGTGACCAAATGAATGTTCAACGGCAAGAAAAATCTTTGTAACAAGAAAGTCACATATGCCGACCCCTATTATCATAAAAGAACAAAAGCTTTTAAGAAAGAGTAATGGAGAAAAAGCCAAGGAAATCACATATGCCTACCTCCATTATTGGCTTGGCTTTTTCTCCATTACTTTTTCTTAAAAGCCTTTGTTCTTTTATAATAATGTAGGGAGGCATGTGTGACTTTCTTATTACAAAGAATTTTCTTGCCGTTGAACATTCATTTGGTGCGTACTTGATCGGTTGGTGCGTACTTAACATATTGATACAGCTGATATTAAAAAATTTAAATTATACAAAATTTAACAAAGAGACCATTAGAATATATCAACGTCAAAAAAAAAAAAAAAAATGCAAATACATGAAATGTTACAATTTTTTGTACTAACAAAGAGAGAGAAAAAATAGACTAATAAAAGATAAAGTACAAATTGAAAATGCTGATATGAGAATAATAAAGTGACTACAATAATTTCATAACAAATCTTATGTAACAAGTTATTTGCCTGTTATTGGTGGGTAAAACATGTTAACGTTGAACCCGAATTAGAATTAGTACTAGCTTACCACATAATATTTATTGTGAAAATGTTGTGCATATAGTATTACTCTTATATTTATCGAATTCAAATTCTTATGATTCTCAAGTAAAGGTGTTCAGCATTTTTATTAAAGTGGTCAAAATAGATTAATTTAGTATATAATATATTTTTTAAAAGTATATATATATATATATATATATATGCAATTTTTTTCAACTCAGGTCATAACACATATTAGTTTAAAATGATTATTTATATAATTTTTTTTTTTTTTTTTGACAAGTGATGGTTGTCCTAGGACCACCCTCATATACAAGTAGAGCTACCAGTGCATTTGGTGCGTACTTGAGCGTTAGGTGCGTACTTAACATATTGATACAGCTGAAATTTGTTATCGCAGTTGTAAAGTCTTAGACTGATTTTGATGGATAAAAGAAAAAATCAAAATCAGTCCATTATTTTTATTTTTTGGAAATGTGGGTGATGGAGGATTAGTCCATAATTTTACCAATCTAACGCAATCACTCACGTAATGTCAAAAAACGTAATGCAAAAGTCACATGATGAAAAATCTAATAATGCATTACTTGTTGTGACATTACATTACGTAAGTGATTGCGTTACATTGGTAAAATAATGGACTAATCCTCCATCGCATCATATCAACTATAGATTATCTGCTCCTTAGTTTATTTTCGTATTCAAAAGTCACATGATGAAGTTATGAACACGACTCGCATGAAAAATAGTGCTCGTCGGCAGTTTGTCTATTATAAAAAGGTTCAAAATGGATATTTGCCTCTTTCGCAAAAAATTTCCAGCAAAATGTCCCATGTCTAAAACTATTTAAGAAAATGCTCCTATTTTGAAACTCGATTTTCTAAAAATCGAGTTTTAATTTAAAACTCGATTTTTGGATAATCGGGTTATAGCAAACTGAAACTTAAAAAAAATAAAATAAAATAATTTGTGGAACTCGAGTTTATGGAAATAGAGTTCCTTGAAATGGAGTTCATGGAATAGAACTCAAGTTTGTGAAACTTGAGTTCCAGAGATTTTTTTTTTTTTTTTTTCTAAGTTCAATTTCACTATAACTCGATTGTTTAAAAATTGAGTTTTACATTTGAAACTCGATTTTCTAATAATCAAGTTTCAAAATAGGGATATATTCTTAAATAGTTTCAAACAGAGAACATTTTGCTGGAAAATTTTTGAGAAAGAAGTAAAACCCCATTTTGGCCTTATAAAAAAGGCCTTGTTCGACCCAAATTCTACAAAAATAGTCCAGAGAGAGAGAGATGGATTCCGCTAGCGCAGGTGTTAAACCTCATGTAGTTTGCATCCCAGTTCCACTTCAAGGTCACATAAACCCAATGCTCCAGTTAGCAAAACTCCTCCACCATAAAGGGTTTCACGTAACTTTTGTTAACACAGAGTACAACCACAAACGCTTACTCAGGTCTCGAGGCTCCAACTCCCTCGATGGCTTGCCTGGCTTTCGCTTCGAACCCATTCCTGATGGCCTCCCACCCTCAGACGCAGATGTCAGCCAAGACATTCCCTCTCTTGCTGAATCCCTCCCAAAGACTTGCCTAGTCCCTCTTTGCAACCTCATTACCAAACTCAACGACACTTCGTCTTCGAATGTGCCTCCTGTTACCTGTATTGTCGCAGATGGTTGCATGTCCTTCACTCTTGATGCTGCTGACAAGTTCGGAATTCCATGTGTAATGTTTTGGACACCTAGCGCTTGTGGCTTCATGAGCGTTATGCACTTTCGACATTTCGTTGAACGAGGTTTGGTACCCCTCAAAGGTATTATTTTGTTTAGAAAGGTCCACTCCCATTCAAATTCTTTTATTTTTTATAAGCTTTAATCAAGTATAAGATATAAGATAAATGTCAACTATTTTACTTTATGTGCTTTACAAGGACTTGATGATTTCCTGATTAAAATTTTTTTTTTCAATATCACGTGTTATATATGAATAAAAATATAAGGAAATTGCAAATTTTAAACAAGGATGATCTAAAATCACATTCGAATGTTACACATGTCAGCTTTGATTTAAAATCAAACATAAAACAGAGATGTACATGGAAAATCTGCAATAAAATTTTCTATATGTCTAGTTACACACATTATCTATAAAATTATAAAGGTTTCTCTTTTCACTTCTTTTTTTGATTGAATATTTGTATGCTAGTTCTTAGTATTTTACTTTGAGTATGCTATTCACAATGATCAACACTATGTGATTCACAGATGCGAGCTATCTAACAAATGGATACTTGGAAACTGTAATTGATTGGATTCCGGGAATGAAAAATATTCGTCTTAAGGATATTCCAAGTTTTGTTAGAACAACAGATGAGAATGACATCATGTTCAACTTTTTCATCCATGAAACTGAGAGAGTTTCAAGAGCTTCAGCTGTCATTTTGAACACATTTGACCTCTTTGAAAAGGACGTGTTGGATGCTATATCCAACATGCTTCCTTGTTTATACACCATTGGACCACTCGTGTCATTTTTGGACCAAATTAAGGACAATAACTTGGAATCAATAGGTTCCAATCTATGGAAAGAAGAACCAGGGTGTGTGGAATGGCTAAATTCAAAAGAGCCCAACTCCGTAGTGTATGTAAATTATGGTAGTATAACTATCATGACACCTCAGCAACTCATTGAGTTTGCTTGGGGGTTAGCAGATAGTGAAAAACACTTCTTATGGATTATAAGGCCTGATCTTGTCAGAGGTGATTCAGCTATTATTCCTCCTGAATTTGTTACCAAAACTAAAGATAGAGGCATGTTAGCAAGTTGGTGCCCACAAGAACAAATCCTAAAACACCCATCAATTGGGGGTTTCTTAACCCATAGTGGGTGGAATTCAACACTTGAGAGTGTGTATTGTGGAGTTCCAATGATCTCTTGGCCCTTCTTTGGTGATCAACAGACGAATTGTCGATATTGTTGTGTTGAATGGGGCATTGCGATGGAGGTAGATAATAATGTTCGAAGAGATGAAGTGGAGAAGTTAGTGAGAGAGTTAATTGATGGTGAAAAAGGTAAAGAAGTTAAGAAGAATGTAATGGAGTGGCAAACAAAAGCAAAGGATTCCACCAAGCCTGGTGGTTCTTCATACCAAAACTTGGATAAGTTGATTGCTGAAGTTCTTTTAGCTAGAAATGTTTAAACCAAACAAGCAAGGCTTTCTACTTTTCTATGCACTTGTACTCCCAATATAAATAAAATCATTTTAAATATTTATTCAAAATTTTTTCCCATTTTGTTGCAATAAATTCTAATTAATTTTGTGATTTGGTTAAATTAATGTTCTATTAAGTACTGTTGTGTTTATAAGTAAAGAACATTTATATGTTTACAATGTACTTGTAATATAAATTTACATTATTAACACAAAAAAGTGGCAAATGTTGTACCGTAGAATGGAGAGAGAGAGAGAGAGAGAGAGAGAGAGGGGGGGAGAGGGATTTTTTGAGTATGCTGCTTGACTTACTCCAAGGTGATTCAAGAATATGCGCGTGTAAAATTTTGTATTTTCAATAATTTTTTTTTTCCATTTGTATTTTTTTTTTTTTCCATTTGTATGTTTTTTTATAGGCATTTGTATGTTTTATGTCTTGATTAAAAGAAAAATAATTTTAATGTGAGTCATTCCGATTCCATATCAATTGTAACATCACAAAGATTAGGACTAAGGGCATTATGGTAATTTTGCACACATGATGACTCAGACATCGTAGCCTTACATGTGTAACATTCCTAAGGATAATTTTTATAAGATTTAAGAGTGGATAAGATCAGATGACATGGTTGGTCCAACCGTCCAACCCAAAACAATACATCAGAGGACTAAGACAAAATGGGCCCCTGAAGGAGCACCGCTTGCAGGCTGAGATGAGCATTAACAGGGCTAAAGTGTCATGCCAGCCCACCAAGGACAATATTACAATACTCTCATTGACTAGCTGGCTGTCCATGCAGACCTAGTACAGTAATGTGAAAATTTTATTCTCAAATATTGTAAATTATCCTTTTAAGTTTAAGTTTAAGTTTAGGCAAAGAAAGTAAGGGCCTGTTTGATAGAGAAATTTGAGTAATGTTATTTGTAATTTTTGCAAATATGTATGGGTGAAAAAGTGTGTGAAAATGTATGTAGTGTTGTTTAAAACTAAAAATGATATGTTTAACAACTCTACTAAACGCATCCTAAATTTTTAGAAATTAAAGGAACATAAAATATTTGAACAAATCTAAATTATAATTTGTATCTAGAAAAAAATTGTAGGTCCCAATGGTTACAATGGGTGCTTTGACTTGATTTCCCATCAACCAAAAGTTCTAATTTGTATTTATGGTCTTTTTTTTTTTTTTTTGCAAAATTATATTTATGGTCTTAATTGAAAGGAATTTGTGCATCATATTTGAAACATGATTAGCAGCCCTAGAGCCAAGCCACCAAGTATTATTAGAAAAAATTTGAGTTAGTTTGATTCAAAACATATAGAAAAAGAAAACCTTTAATTAATGTTTTACCTTTTTGTTTTTTGAACCATTGCTTATATTTTGGGTAATCTTTCTTATAGTGTCTCAAATTTTTACAATGTGATACTTATCAGTTATTATTGTCATTTTCCTTCTTTTAAGCTTGATCAGTTAGGTTAGGTACTTAGGTTTATTTGTCTTGTGTGGTCCATGCTTTAAGCCTTTTTTTTTTTTTTTTTCCATTTTAATATTGCTTAAGTAGCTTGAGCCTTGCCTATTCTTAATTAAGCATATTGGCCAATTAAGGAGGCAAGGAATTTAAGAAAAATTGTACAAGAAAAAACTTCACTTTCATCTTTATGGTCTTTAATTGAGCAGCCATAGTTTCATTTTAAGACATGATTTTGTATTTTATGCTTACCATCAAATTTCACGATGGTAAGTTTAGTATCAGTGTCCCTACAAAGGATTTGTCAGCAGTTTTGAAACGTTCTTTTATGTTGGCAAGAAAGTTTTTTAGCATCATCAATTTTAGGAAGTTTTGTCTTGATGTTATTTTTTATAGTCATTCACATAAACACAATGTATGGTCTATTTGACATTTCCCATACTTTGCCCATAGCCCATTTTTCCGCACAACTTGTATTAGTAAGAGCAAGAAGTTTGTAAATATAATATTAGGTTGGGTCCTCTCAGACGGAGGATGAGTCCTCCCTGACTTTTGTTTACAGTATTGTAGCTGTTGTTTCTTTTTCTCTTTTACCACTTGGGTATTTACGTTTCATTAAAAAAAAATTTACAATAGTGTGTATGGTGAATTACATTGAGAGAGTGCAAGTGGTAAGCATTAAAAGAAAACAATATCATGTTTCAAATATATATATATATATATATATCACATAATAAACATATAGTTAGGAAAATAATTTTTTTTTCTAGACTTTAAAGATGAATAAATATGCCCTTCTGACAATTCTTTTTTTTTTTTTTTTTTTTTAAAGAAAAGGATTTGGAGTCTTTGTAGTCCGAGGAATCCCATTTAAGGTCGAACCAGTCTAATCGATGCTGAATAAGAATGCCCTCAACATAATGCCTTATATTCATTATATCTTATGAAGGAGATGTTTTGTTGGTAACATTAATGAGTAACAATCACATGGCCTTTGATTCCATGTGAATTAACTCAACTAGTAAAGTCTCTAATAGTTGAATAAGTGATCTAAGGTTCAATCTCCTCCTACTCTAAAAAACGATTGGTTGCTTGGTTTGATGATAAAGAGCAATCATCAGAAACGGACGCCATAAGTTGAAACTCTCTCTCAAAAAAAAAAAAAAAAAAAAAAAAAAAACCTTCACTAAGGTAGGGAAAATTATTAGGTTTTTTCAAAGCACATTGATGTGATGTTCTCTTCTTTTACATTTACAATGGATCCCACAATGAATTTAATTAGTAAAATCCACCATTAATATAAGAGTGGTGTGTGCCATCAATACACTTCCTTAGTTAGAAACCATGTCATCCAACCCGGTGTAAAACTAAAGCTTCTCTTGGGGCCAGCTCAACCAATTTTGAGTCATTTAAAACATTTTTTCTACAAATGCAACTATAACAATTATTGTTGCCCAAAATATACAAAAAAAGTAACATACTTAAAATAAAAAGGACCTGTTTTATCTTCTTATTACTATATATATATATATATATATATATATTAAAAAGACCAGTACAAATAGGAAAAGTTTAATCTAACTAAATTATTTAAAAAATAATAATAATAATGATCAAATTAAAAAAATTGTAACAAAGTAGCAAACGTGGATTGATGTATCACATCAACCTATGTTATAACAAGTACAGAGAAGGAGTAAACCAGTAAACGCGTACGGAGAAGGTAATAAGTTTTGTTCAAAATGTGATATG